>CM048746.1:336137192-337504192 GCA_026315105.1 Locusta migratoria | reverse complement strand
GAGTCGCTCCAGTCACGGTCCGCACGGCCACTACGGTCGGGGGTTCGAACCCCTCTCGGGCATGGATATTTGTGCCGTCCTTAGTAGAAAGTAGTTTGTAAGTTGAGGGACTGATGACCCCGTAGTTATGTCCCATAAGCTTAACAAACATTTGAACACACGTACCGTAAAAAATGAGAATCTTCACACATGTATTGGGAGAAGGACGAGCAAATCAATTATTTGTCTTCTCAGAGACATAGTGATCTCATCATCAGCCTTAAATACCATAGTGGGTCTACTGGGTGATAACACAGGAGTTGAAACCGTCCTTCTACCTGTTGTAACTTCTCTTTCCCACCTGAGATACTGTACTTACGTATACGCTTCATTAAGTACATTGTAGAAGGTATGACACAAAATGAATTAATAGTTCTTATTAAAAATGCAGCTCACTGACGTAGCTAATGCTATGAGATAGCGCAGGTGAACTGTTAGCGCATCAGTCACTGTGTGCCACCTTCTGTTGTATACGAGATGATTCGACACGAGGTTCAGCAAGTTGTCTCTGCAAAATACGATGCGACGTCGTTGTGAGATAACTCCGTACGAAAGGGGTATGGCAATCGGTGTCCGACGGACAGAAATTTCAGTTTGGACAATGTTGCAGGAAATCGGCTTCACATGTGCAACTGTGTCCAGGATCAATCGTGATTGGTTGAATAAGGGTGTCACTGCCCCTGGCAGACAAGCTACTGGCCGGCCAGCCACCATCGATGAGGATGACATGCGCCATCGTAGAGGAATCGGCAGTAGTCGCAGAAGGACAACGGTAAAACAAATCCTGGCTAAATGCAACCTTTGCAGTTACTGACACCTTTTCGAGTGGAAAATCCGGAGGAACATGGATTCGGTGCGTTATGGCAGCAGAGGCTGAACACAACATCTGCCACAGCGGACTGCACGTGTCTCGTCTCACCAGCGATGGACACTGAAACAAGTTGGAGAGTCATATTTCAGACGCATCAAGAGTTGAACTGCACCAGGATGGTGGGAAGACATTTGTGTGAGGTGATTCGAGGGATGGCCTCTGTGGAGTGGCCGAGCGCTCTAAGGCACCTTGCTGCGAAGCGTACGGTTGCCCCATTCGGAGGCTCGAGTCCTTCCTCGGGCAAGGTTGTGTGTTGTCGTCACGTTAGTCTAGTCTAAGTTAGTTATGTGTTTTTTCAAAAGAGATTTGCTGGTCAGTACTTACCTTTGTGCTAGGTACCGCCGTTAGTTACACAAATGAAGAAAAAGAAAAAAGAGGGGACGAAAACGGACGAGCTTTCGGAACACAGTTCCTTCCTCAGGTGGAAGAGAAGGGAAGAAAAAAAAAGGATGGGAACGGAAGGGAAAGGTAATTCACGCTAACTCCTCCCCTTCCTCCATCCTCAGCTCACCTACTCATTATTTCTCCTTAGCTCTCTCTCTACGTAAGTGTGTGTGTGTGTGTGTGTGTGTGTGTGTGTGTGTGTGTGTGTGTCCATCTTTCCCTGCTAATCAAAAACGTTTTAGACAACCCCACCCCCCTCCTACTCCGCTCAGCATCACTCAGTTCACTCATCTTGTCTTCTCTTTACTACTTGATCTTTCCTCTTTGGTTATATATATCCTCTCTGCTTGGCTCAGTACTAACATGCAGTATCTCTGACTTCCACACTCCTCAAACCCCACCTTCATGACCTTCGTGAATTACCTTTCTCTTCCGTTCCCATCTATTTTCTTACCTTCTCTCCCACCTGAGGAAGGAAGTGTGTACCGAAAGCTTGTCATTTTTCGTCCCCCACCCCTTTTTTTTCCTTCATTTGTGTAACTATCGGCGATACAGCACAAAGGTAAGTACTGGCCAGCCAGTCTATCTCTTTTGAAAAATAATTTATCATCTTTGAGGAGAATTTCCATGATTAGTTATGTGGTTGATTAGTCTAGGGACTGAGAACCACAGTAGTTAAGACCCACAGATTTACAAACTCTTGAACATTTCAAAAATCGATGGATTCCGCTTCACAAGAAGATTGTAAGGTCCCGACATAGTCGGTTTTCTGTAATATTTAGTTTTGTGAACTGGCCACAGATGTATGTTGTAAGTGGCGCAGAAATCTTTGGAAGGTCGATTGTAGAGTAAGAGCTCTGGCTGCGAGAGGGCAGTCAGTTGCGAGCAGTGTCCGCAGTTATTTGCCAGGAGTGGCCAGTTGCGGGAGGTAGCGCGAAGAAGCTGTTGGAGAAGGCAGTCGTTACGTATATGTTGCATCACGCCATTATTGTAATGCATGATGTTAATTTAATTTTCTGTTATATTTCTCTACTTCATACTTTTTTAAGAATACTTAATTTCTAATATTCAATTTGCGTTCTGCGTCCTCATTTGGTAGTTAGTTTCCCCTTCCTTTCATTTTCTTTATTCATGATTATTGTTGAACTTAATTGCTACCCACCTATCATTTCTGTAAATTTTTAGTGCTGAAATACAGCATGACGCGAGCTGCTTGCTGTTTCCTGTTTCCAGGTTTGTAATAAGAAGATACGAGGTAAGTGAAATTTTATTTATCTGTGTCGCAGTCAGATTGTTTCCCTCTCTCATTATTCAAGTTAATCAATTTCGTTGTACCCTTTGGGAGTACATTCGACAGGGCCATAAATTCTACTCTTTGAGTTTCCCCATTTCCAGGGCGTGTCCGTTGCGCGCATTAATGATTTCTAAGGCTTACCTCTGTGGTCGTAGTCCCCACATTGTTCGGTTTTTAAAAGTTCAGTTTTGAACGTACGTAGAATTGGTCAACCACCATTAAAATCAATCTATTCGAGATACATTGCACTATACCATTAAACATAATTTATTTAATTTATTCGGGGTACCTTGCACTTGTCGTTCCTTGCCAGGATCGAAAGTTATGTTTTTTAATTACAATACTGGAAACAAAACTTATAACATTGCCTGGTTTTTCTGCGCATTATTGAATAATTACAAACTGACTACATATTATTTAAATTGATCTTTCGTACGCTTTGGGAATGTTATACTGATTTTGACTTTAACGACTTGAATTTGACAAACTTAATAATTTATACGCCGTACTTGTGAAAATGTTATACTATTACGCTGCGCATTGTTTGAACCTTTTATTGCATGTTGCTGCGCACTTTATTAAAACTGTGTATAATGCCTGTTCGGAACGCTTTTCCAATTACCTATATTATGATAAAAATGTTCATTACTTTGATTGTAGCTGACTGCCCTCTCGCAGCCAGAGCGCTTACTCTACAATCGAACTTTCAAAGATTACTGAGCCGGTTTCAATATACATATGTGGCCACTTCACAGAAAACCGACTATGTCGGGACCATAGGGACCTTACAAGATGTGATCCAATGGGAGGTGTTTCTGTCATGGTGTCCAATTTTCTTGGTATGGAGTGGCCCCACCGTAGTTGTTCTGGAAGGGACTTCTAACGGTCCGTGGAATGCTGATTTGCTCAGGGACCACCTACACCCAGACTTGGCCTTACAGCATCCGTATAGTTACACGCTCCCACATCCCTTCCATGCCCTCCACGAAAATGCTAGGAAGGTCAGAAGTCGAAGATGACCATAGCGCAGCCCAGATTTCTGAAACATGGAACGTATCAGCGATGTACGCAGCCTCCTTGCCATTCATTCTACTCCCATAAAAGGCCAGAACTGGCTGCCGCTCTGCCGCCGATTTCGATCAGATGTTGCGTGGACGATTTCTGTTTTATATAAAGAAACACATTTTTCAGCTTTTTCCTATATACAAAGTTGTTTTTGAAAAAAAATCAATGTCAAAGCTGATGATGGAAAATGGCGTATTTAACGCTATACATATTGAGATCACCTAAAGATGTGAATCTTTTACAAATATAAATAAGGTAAAAAATTAATGACGTTGGAGGAATAGGCTCACTGTCGGCGGTCGACGGGACCAAGCATGGACTGTCAAACCGCAGGTCCTGGTTCCAGTCGGCAGCATGGGATACTCTTTTAAATTTTTCTCGATGTATCAGATAATATTGTCATTCTTGCCTTATTTTAAAGCATGACATCAGGAAGAGTGATCAATATTAAATTAATAGTATTATTTGTGTACAGCAAATACGGTACACGTGTCTCGCAAGAAGTTAACAATCTCCAGAGCGAATATGCAAATATTTTCGTCACGTCCTCATATTATGGAAACGTGACCAAAATGTATGAATTATATTTGTATTGTGTTCTGAAACCGTGTGTGAAAACTGAATTTTGCTTGATATTCGATTCGTGGGACGGCCAAGCGGACATAACGCAATACTACATGCCTTTTGTAGAAAAAATGTTAAAATGTTTGTAAAGTTTATGGGACTTGACTACGGGGTCATCAGTCCCTAAACTTACAAACTACTTATGAACTAACTTATGCTAAGGACGACACAAGTATCCATGCCCTAGGGGGATTCGAACCCCCGACCGTAGTGGCCATGCAGACCGTGACTGGAGCGCCTCAGTCCCCTGGGCCACCGAGGCCGCCGCCTTTTGCAGAATATAATGTCCAATCGACCTGCACCGTTTAAGTGATCCCATCTTAATGCACCTTTCTTTCTCAACCTCGAGACGTTTTCTTGTATCGTCATATCAAGAAGTTTATCACAAGATTTAAAATCATGCCACATTACACGAGAGCTGAGAAATTCATGAGGTGATTAATGCAACTGAAAGTCATGTCTTGGTCCATAATCAGTTGTCCTCAACTGTCTTCCAATATAAGCTTTTATACTCTTGTTAAATATCGAAATTAATATCTGATAGACCTGTCTTCAGCAATATATATCAAATATGTTCTCCACGAGTGATATATCTGACAACATGTGAATGTGGCATTGAGTTGTTCATGTGTTGTGCAGCATGGTGTGAGATATATCTGTGTTTTGGTTGTTTGTTGGTAAGTTTCACCTTACTAGCCGTAAGTACACTGACGAATAGACAGCCAGTAATTGGAATTACGTTGCAATACACTTTGGAATTTTTTAATTTATTTCTTATTTTTATTGTTTTTGTACTGTGCATCACAAATAAAACAGCTGGAAACAGATAATACACCCAGTTCAAAGTTAATAACAGTCCCCGAAGCTCTACTTCATAATAAGTAATGTACTACAAATATGACAATAATATAAAATACATAACAAAAAACTGTCCATTATGACGGTTACATCTTAGATCCAGCGTTAGATAGTCCGATCCCCGGATCTCTCGACCTGGGACGGCAGTCGCAAATTCTCTCATGTTCACGAGTACGCAAGATACAGAATGAAAACGAAAAACATTATTCACGCGAACATAATTAACTTTGACCGCATGTATGTTAGTAAAAATTCTCATCTTCAGATGATCTTTCGATGTATAGCATTGAAAACGCCTTATTCCATCACCAAATTTGACCTTTATCCAGTAACTTTCGGGTGTGCGGCCGGATCCCGTCGTCATTCTGACACGATATTTCGGCCTGGAAACGGCTGGCCATCTTCAGGTGAGTAGCGAGTACTGAAGAGCCCAGGTGCAGTCACGGTATTTATAGTGGTTCTTGCGCATGCCAAAAGTGCTAGTATCATTTTGCAAATGCGTTAAATGGTGTCATGCGCTATGCAGCCGAGTTGTATGTGCTGCCCTCGGTAGTGGAAGAGTAATAGTCTTCTAATCATTGATAATCGATTGACGGCGTCTATTCCGCTGTGACTGGATGATATTAATCACAGGATTCCAATTTTTGTCGATCTGAAAGCCGTTGTCACGATTTATAAGATTGTTGGAAGACGAATTTCCACTGATTCTATAATAAGTGAATCCGAAAAACTGGAGACTGGAGTTAAAATTTTAGTTTTATTATATTCCATTGTGTGTTCCATGGAAATACAGTGTTTTCCTACTGCCGATTTTGATGGTTGGAGTATACGGGTGTGTCTTTCGTGTTCTACACATCGTTCCTGTACAGATCGCATTGTCTGGCCTATATATGTAGCGACACACTCACAGGGAATCTTGTAAACACCCCATTTTCTCAGTTGCAGATAATCTTTGACGTATCGTACTAAAGCCAAACTCTTCGCAGGTGGGCGGAAGATAACCTTGATTTTAGCTGCAGAAGTTACATAAAATTTGACCTTGATTTCTTTATTTATTTTTAAGTACTGAGCGTCTATCAAAAATCCGAAACACGTGTTTCTATATATTCAAAATAGAACGTCCATGCAAAATATGATCGAAATAGGTGATCCACATGCCAGACCCTCTCCTTGTTAGTCAATATCGCTAACGCACGGTTGTCTGGTACCGCATTTCTCGGAGATAAACAACTGAAACCCTCGAGTCGGAAGAAATTCTCGTTTCCACAATCACACACATTCATTGCGGCGAACAGTCCTTAACAACATGACAGAGTCTGGGGTAAAATAGAAAACTCTTCGTCGTGTCTAACGAACTGGTTTCATTTGGTACAGATGAGGGTGATCTCTCAGTAGGTTAGTAGTGGTAGAGGAGAAATAAGAAGCTCCTGTCCCCACGAATATCTTAATTTGTCTCTACGGTCTCCAATCGTTACCATCGATATAACCATGACATTAAGCTCCACAAACATAATACAGGGTGAATCTGAATTCGCGCAGTCAGGCTTCGCAGCGCGATCTCTCACCAGTCACCAGTGAAAGATTTTTCTCGCAAAATTTCGCCCTGCGCATATTTCCGGCAGTAAATGGATGTAGAAGGCTGAAATGAATGTGTGTTAGTGTGTTTCAGAATTACACAATTACAGCTACAAACTTCTGGGGGATTTAGAAGGCGTCTTGAGGAACAAAGTGAGCACAGAAACCCATGCCCGGAAACGTCATCCAACGACGCTACAGAGCGTCGCAGTTGCTACGAAGTCCAAGTGCGTGAATTTAGACTCACCCTGTATATTGTGTTCTAGTGACCATGGTGTACGGATAGTAAATAAAAAAGTATCTAGACACACACACACACACACACACACACACACACACACACACACGCACGCACACACACACTCTCACTCACGCGCGCGTACACACAAGGGGTACCCTTTTTCTATGATGTTGCGGGTTAGATACTTTCAACTTCCTTAGATGAGGGTGTAGATGGAGACACATACCAAAGAAATGCGCTCATGACGTCTTTCATACACTGAAGAGCTGAAGAAACAGTTACATCTGTCTTATATCGTGTAGGGCCTCGACGATCATACCGAACTGACGTAACAAGACGTGTCACGGACTCCATAAGTGTCTGAAGTTGTGCTGGAAGGAACTGACACTATGCATCCTGCAAGTCTGCCCATGCATCAGTAAGACTTCGAGGGGCTGGAGCTCCCTTCCGAACAGCACACTGCAAGGCACCAAAGAGTAATTCAATAACGTTCATTTCTAGTGAGTTTGGTAACCAGCAGTTATATTTAAATTGAGATTAGTGTTACAGTAGCCACTCTGTAGCATTTCTGGAGTTGTGCGGTGTCGCATTGTTTTGCTGAAATTGCTTAAGTCCATTGGAATGCAGAGTGACCATATATGAATGTAGGTGATCACCCAGTATGCGCACGTGCATTTCACGTGTGACTATATACCCCCGCGCCATAACAGACCTTCCACCACATTGAACAGTAGCCTGTTGATATGCAGGGGTCATGGATTCAAAGTTCAAGTTCAAATGTTTGTATAGCTTATGGGACTTAACTACGGGGTCATCAGTCCCTAAACTTACAAACTACTTATGAACTAATTAAGACTAAGGACGGCACAAATATCCATGCCCGAGGGGGGATTCGAACCCCCGACCGTAGTGGCCATGCAGACCGTGACTGGAGCGCCTCAGTCCTCTCGGCCACCGCGGCCGGCAGGTCATGGATTCCTGGGGTTGTCTCCACACCCGTAGGCAATTCGAAACTAGACTCGTCAGACCAGGCAACACGCTTCCAGTCATCAACAGTACACTGTCGGTATTGGCGGACCCATGCGAGGCGTAAATCTTACTGTGCAGTCAGCAAGAGTAGGCTACAAGGGTGAGCCATCGTATCCAAAAGCCAATAGCGCAAATGATTCGTTGAACGGTTCGTAAGATAACACTTTTTGGTGGCCCACCATTGAAGTACGCTGTAATTTGCGGAAGGGTTGCACTCCTCTCAAGTTGAAGGATTCCCTTGATTTGTCATTGGTCCCGCGTTTTCAGGGGAATCCCCAACTCGTCGCTAAATCTGAGCTGCAGCGTCCCAAACCCTCGTGCGACGAATGTAACACCACGTTCAAACTTACTTACATTGTGTAAGCCTGCAATTTTAGCAGCAGTAAGCGGTCTGAAGCCTGCGACACACACCTGTTTTGTTATTTAGAAGTTTCCGAACGCAGCGCCGTGGTCTGAGTGATTACATATCTCTGTGTTTGGATTCTCGTGCGTATATTAAAGAGTTTGGTACTTCCTGTAAGAGCCCGGTTTCGATGGGAAATGTCGGTTACATTCCCTCTGTGATATTACAGTTACAGGGGGAAGCTGATTGTATCCATGTGAACGGCGGCTTTTGCCAGGATGTTGTCTTCCCCAGCCGACCGGATATTAGTTTGAACCTAGTGAATGAACAGGTTGTCAGGGTTTCCCTAAAGTGCTCGGATACAGGAAGCGACTGTCTTTGATAAGCAGGGGCGGCTAACCCAGATCACAACTGAAATACAATATAGCTACACACATTACTCTAAAAATCCATATAAAATCAGGGAATGACCATAAGGCAAATATAATTATATGAATGGATTCAGAAGACTTGGGACAATCAGACGCTGTAATTACAATTTCAATATCCCTTACAGATAAAAAGCCGACAAATTTCAGTACTATAATAATAATATTATAAGAATTATATTTACAATTATTGATACGTAGTGTCTATCAGTAACAGATTAAGAAGCAAATGGGTAGCATTGCACCACACTACCTACCTTAAAAGACGTACCACGTTATTTTCGTATACTTTCAATGAACTTCGTTTTATTCTCTTGTTCTGCTTTTCGTTGTGGTAATAATATTCTTGTACGAACATTTATTCCACCAAAGAAACAAATCACATGAAACCAGCAAAGCGCATTACATTTGTATCTGTATTTTATTATATTTAATATTATCCTTAGTAACGTTCATTTTATGTTGTAGAATGCCTCTTAAATATTTCATGGCCGTCTAAAAAAATAGTAGATATGCAGCAGATAATTTATATATAAACAATTATAAGTATTTGTGGACAAGAACTGAATATATTTGTATAAAACGCCATGATAAATCAAATATTAATTGTGTATCTATATTTCCACGGCGGCAGTGTATTTGAACAGTGAGACGCCACGTTTAATAGCTATCCGAGCAAAGAGCTTCAGTCTAAACCGGTTTTTAGTATTGTTAAATACAATTTGTTTGTTGAATGTAAACAACATTTGTAGGGAGGTGGTCAAAACATTTAATTCTGTATATTCAAATGTATAATGTTTTGGAAGGGAAATTATATTTTAAAGATGAGGCATTAGAATGCGCGGAAGGATACAATTTTCGGAGCAATGAGAGCTTGCTTTCGAACGCATGGAAGGGACTCTTAACTTGAACGTGGTGGTGAAAGGTTGTGACGCTGGGTGATCTGAAGCCGCGTTACGAACATGTGAGTTGAAGAGATAGGCGTGTGTGGACTTAGAAAATTTACGGGACTGTGACTGAAGAACTTAGTCTCTGCTATAAAAGTGATAAACTATGGACGGTAGTAGGGTTTGTGGAACTGTGATAATTCAGCAATCGTGTAGTCGTGTGATGACAAACTGTGGTTTATAACAAATACTTTAATCGCGGATTAATTAGGAACTGAAATGTTCGATAGACTACATTAATTTACGACTGATAATTTGGAACATTTACTCTCGAGTGATACTTATTGTGCTTCTCATGAACAGTATTAGGAGAAATATTCAGTTATTTACCGATGTATAAAGTAGGACCACCTCCACTTTTCATGTCTAATAAAAGTAATAAACTCCATTTATATATAAAAAGAAAATTACTTTGTGAGTGAAACACTTTTTCATCTTAGAATCCATTTTGTTCGTTATTCAGCAGTTTAATTAATGTTTGTTTAAATATATTTTCACGTCATCACATGTAGATTAATAAACTGGCTAAACTACAGATTAATTATTGATCTTGTTTAAACAGATTGGGTAGCTCTTTAGGGGCATAGAAGCTGACATACATAACTAACCCCTATGTACAGAGACAACGAGCCATAAACCTTTACTACCCGAGTTATGTATTGCTCAAGTCTTATTGATGAGAAACGATGGGAAGGTCGCACCTTTACAAACAATGAGATTTCAATTTGATACAGCCGTCCAAAATTAGTCTAGGGCGATATTATATTCATCTACATGCATTAAAATTGGTCATTAAATTCGAAGAAATATTTTGTTTCTGAACAGAAAAAGACCATCACTTATCGTCGACTCTGTGTCGTATGAAGGACGTGGTAAGCAAAACATTTTTGGGGTGGCTTCAACTATACACTACATTGGTAAAAAAAAGGTAAAGCAGTCAACAATCCGAAGATTGGTTTGAACACCACAGTGCTTTACTAGGCATGGTCTTATTTGGAGTTGGTATGCCGTTGCCTTCCTCCGACCTTCGAACTGACTTACCCAGCCAGTTATAGTGGGACCTACAGTTTAACGTGGGTTCCGAACCACGGTGCTACACGGTATTTTTCACATGAGCAATACTGCCAGAGGTGAAAGAAGTGGAAAATGACAGGTAAAAATTCTAGGACCTCGCAGGGATCGAACCCTGCCACCTTTGGGTTTGAAGTCTAGCACTCTACCACTGTGCAACCGAGGCGCACTACAGTACGTTGACAAAACTCGAAATATCTACCTTCCAACACCAGACAATATATGCCTGACGCCTCACAGGAAGGTGAATCACCTAAAATTTGCAACTTTTTTGTATTTTAATGTAGGCTAGGTTTTTTTCCAAGATGAAGAAAGTTATAAATATCAAGTAATAAATCAATGTCAACAGGTATCGAAACGAAGGACGTACTTTCGTTGCTGATGAAGTTTCGCTAATCTTGTACCGACTGAGATTTTGATGACAATATAAATTTTGAAGGAACAGTTCACTATTGCTGAATGTATTCAATAACTCTACTGAATTCGGTTCCAGTGACATAGCGTTTTCATTTTCTTAATTGACAATTAAATTTTGCGTAAAAGAAATGAAAATAAATTAATGTAAAAGAAGGATAAATTAAAAAGAAATGTTGTCGGAATAGGCTACTGACGTGTAAAACTGCCAGCCAGAGATCTATTAAAGCAGGTGTTGCCTTTAATAAGAATTCGAAGAAAGGTAGGTTAGGTTTACTTTCCAAGTCTAAGATAGTTGTAAATAGCATGTAATAAATCAACGTCCACATACATACTTATGTCAATATATATCAATATATATACTGAAATGAATGGGTGGCATTGAATTAAAATTTCTGTTGCAGTTGTGATTCGAACCCGGAATCTATCGCGAACTTGCCAAGCACCATAACCACTAATGCTCCGCGATCTAATGGATACAGAGGTTGCATAGAATGTATTACAGCACGTCTAACTCCACATGTCTCCTTCAATTTAATTTCATTGATATACATTGAGACAAAGTATGTCTCTGTACATTTATTCATTATTTGACACTGATATGACCAGTGCTTGGAGTACAACGCAAGATATTTACCACTAACCTTCATTTCTGGGTTGCTATTCCGCTATGGGATAGCGTCGGCAATGTTGATACGTATGTATATATGGGAACATGGGGCAGATTTTGAAGTTTGTGTTCCCCAAGGAGGGCTCCCGAATCTATCGTGAATACGTGCGTGGTGAGCACGGGGCTCCGAGCTAATGCAGTCTTTGTTCCTTATTTCCTCCCTGGACAACATTTTGTTCCTTTCACCTCCTTTCCTATCATCACTACTTCCCGTCCCCACCGGGAGAGTGATGACCTTAGACCTTAGTAGTTTGGTCCTCCTGTCCCAAATAAAGCACAAACCAACCCATGAGGTTTACGTTGTGGAGGGACATATGCTTTAAGACATTCCACGCAGTCAATGTATCGATTAGTTCGCGGTGGCTAAGTTGTTAGTGCTTGGTAATAAGTCCCAGGTTCAAATCCCGGCCTCCGCACAAATTCAATTCAATGCCTCTCCATCAAATAAATGTATAAGAAGTTTAAACCAATAGACTTTTATTCATTGGCTAGGGCTTTTACCATAATGAAGGATTAAAAGGATGAACCATCGACGTTTCTGTTTCGGTTTTGACCTGGAAACAGCAACAGTCAAGGTTCAAATGGAAAACTGCTTGGCGTAAAGGTAGTTGTTTCCACAAAATCCATTAATTCTATGCACATCTGAATAGTTTTATAAGCTCCATCTGACTCGGCAGAATGTAGCATTCGCAGTATGCGGATAACTTAAATCTTTACGATTACTTGGGTCAACATCGGTTGTGTAGTCTATCCGTAGTGTCTGTTCTGATTTCATTCTCCACATTCCCTATGCATGTGGGTATTAAGAAGCAAGTTTTATCTACAGTCCGCAACAGTTAAGGCTCTCCATATTAAAATGATAAGATGACAATCGGAAGCACCGTCGTGCTGTATCGTAATGAAAACGAGAACCTACTGTCACAGCATGACAGTGCTTCTCATTGTCATCTTTTTAATATGGAGAACCTTGACTGTTGCGAAATTTAGATAAAACTTGCTCCTATTTCATCACTAACAATCTTAAAAAGTGCAACATTCTTCTTCTGATCATTCGAGTGTTTGATGGAAACCCGATAAAGAAAGTTTAAAAACTTTTTCAATGTTCGCTACGAGTCATCAGATACAACTTAACAGCGTGGTTTTTCAATCACATATTCTTATCCCCATCATTACGAATTTACAATACTAAGAGAAACATATAAGTATGACATCTTTTATTATTGTGTTAGATATGAAGTGCCATACATGCTTAATGTTACACCACTGATATTAAGCTAACGATATAAATTTTCAAAATTTTTCGTTTAAATGGAACAAAAGATTTTCTGATGGTGTTTCACAGGATGAAGAAGTAGACTGCCAAAGAGAATGGAATATAAATATTAGATACAGCAATAAGAACAAAGCAGAAGTCCATAATATTTACTTCCAAATAGAGCGACGTTGGATCATAACTGTCCGATGTCTGAAATGATACACCAAGACTAACAGCTGAATCGGAGTGTGTAGCAATTCTGATTTAGGGATCGGCATTGCATGAGTCACGTATTGCGCGATGCACGCCAGGAATTCACTGCCGAACGTTTCATAAATCGATAAGCCGTTACGTGAATAAATACACGAACACATTACCACCGCAGTGGCCGATATTCAGATACATTTCATGATTTTATTATGCGGCTGTCACGTCACTATGGGGTGAAGAAGTTGAAATAATATTTTTACGGACATCGAAAGAAACAATAATTTTTTTCAGTTTCTGCAAAAACTATTGATCAAGATGACTCGTACAAGCGATTCTGGCCTAAGTAACTGCCGTTCCATAAACTACCTGCAATACTTTAGGTGCAACATTTAATAGCTCCTACAGTCAAGGGTGAATTCATGTAAACTATGTCGTTATTACAGGATTTTAACCAGCTAACCAGTTTTGAAACTAATGTTGTAATTATAAATCACAGATTAATCATTTATTTACTATTTGTCGGTCAATTATGAGTCACACGCGCGTATACCACAAACACACAATGCGAGGAGCTCAATATGGGCTTGTAGCAATGTTGCGTTAAACGTTAGAACGATCGACAGATTTGAACGGAAGTCACTGTTTTGTACACCAAGAAGCTCTTTGTGCTAAATATGCAAATTTGGAGCACGTGATGAAGTTGGAAGTCACCATAGTACATTTTTTGAAGTCTCATGGCTTAGTACACCGTCAGTTTCAACAGTTTCTCATGGAACTGAACGAAGAGTACGGAGGTGTTATTTACAACTGCGAAATACGTTGGTTAAGTCGAGGGGCATGCTTCGAAAGATTTTTCAATTGGGTTCCTGAAGGTAAAAGGAAAGGAAGAGCCAAAATTAGAAGATCCAAAATGGATTGTAGACCTCGCCTTTTTAGTTGATCTGACTGCACACCTGAACGCTCTCAATATGACTTTGCAACGTTAGAAGCAGCTTATTTTTGATCTGACGGGAAATGTGGATGCATTTAAAAAGAAACCCGCATTGTGGAAGGAACAAGTCATGACAAAGAATACCGCCCATTTCCCTACGCTCTTTAAAGTCAGAGAAAACGCATATTTTGACGAATTCGTTTCTGTGTTGAAGGAAATACAGGCACAATTTTCTAAACGGTTTCTGGACACTGCCAGTCTGACATCTGTTTTTGAACTATTTTCTAGACCCTTTGCCGTTTCAGTTGAAAGAGCTCCTGTGCATTTTCAAATGGAATTGCTTGAACTACAGTGTAATACCATTTAAAGGAACATTTTTGTTACATAAAAACTTTCCAGGAATTTTACGAAGGTTTTCCGCGGGAAGAGTTTCCCCGTCTCCACAATGAGGCTGCAAGAGTTATATAAATGTTTGGATCGACATACGTGTGTGAAAGAATTTTTCGATTATGAAACTAAATAAGTCACGATTACATGGTAATTGAGTGACGAAAATATGAGAAACTGTCTGCGTTTGGTGGAAACACAATTTAGTCATAATTATGATCTTCAGAGATGCTCATGCTTTGATTAGGCCGCCAAGAATAATGCTATGAAACACAGCATCTAGGAAACGTCGTAGAGACGTTGCACTTCTAACATTTCCTTCGTTGAAATGAGTTTATCTCTCGTTTCGCTCGTGGAAAGTCAATGTAGATGGTTCTTGATACTCTATATCCAAGTTTCAAGTCCTGCACTCAGTTGTAGTAGTTGTTTGTATGTAAAATGGTTTCCTGAAGGCTAATCTTAAACTGTTGTGTCCAATATTGAGTGATATTCATATACTGTTAAATGACAGAAAAATAGAGGTAGGTCACTAATAATGATCATTATTTAGGGACATCAGAGGAACGACAATAACTCGAAGCAGAAATGTAGTGAACATTTCTCCTAAAATGCCTACCTTAAGAGCTACGAGCTTATTTCGATCAACGGCATTGTAGGGAAAAAAGCATTCTGTGCTGCAAGATATTTACTTCACTATTTTAGGAGGAGGTCACACGAAACAAAACAAGATGAAATAATCTTGGAAATAGATTATAAACTGCATACTTTAATATTAATTAGGTCTTATTCGTCCTCACTACTGGTGCAGGTACTTACAGTTCTTAACGTATACATATAAGTGCTCCGGTTTATTCGATTTTCTTTCTTCAAATTATCATTTCTGTCATATTCCTTATATTTATCATTTGTATAGGGACAAAAATGTTGTTCAAATGTTTGTTAAGCTTAAGGGACTAAACTACGGGGTCATCAATCCCTAAACTTACAAACTATTTATGAACTACCTACAACTAAGGACGACACAAATATCCATGCCCGAGGGGGGATTCGAACCCCCGACCGTAGTAGCCGTGCAGACCGTGACTGAAGCGCCTCCGTCCCCTCGGCCACCGCGGCCGGCTGTCCAGGGACATCTAGTATGTCTTAAATAACAGAAAACCGTATTGAAAACGAATCGTAATTAGTAGGATTAAGAGCCATAACGTTCTCCCGGTTCACTATGATAGTTGCTGATATTACCCTCCTAGAGGCATAAATTGTATGTGGAATCGTAATTTTCGTTTTCCGTATCCGTTTCTCAGTCTATGTGTCACAGTGTTTCCAGAGTAAGTATTGGCTTCGTATTGCGTGATTTTACTAAAGGAATACATTTATTTACCAGGGATATACAAAGGATGATGGAATTCATAACTGTTACTCAGGATCCTCAAACACTTAGGTTAATTCTTGGTTGCTGTGGAAGTTCTTCTGATTTCCTGAAGTTAGAACTGTTTCGAAATTTGTTGCTTAAATAGCTAGCTATTCCTGTACCCAATTATCCATTACATATTTACATTGGCACAAAGATGGATCTAAAAGTGAATACTGGTGTGAGCAAAGTTGACTGTAGTGGAGCATCCGGTATGGCACGTTTTTAGGGGCGGTGAAAATTTTAAATTTTATGGGTGTTGCAAAGAGAGAAATAACAAGAAAATGTAATTCATGCATAAATGAAGAAGCGCATGAATAAGTTGGAAATATAAATCATTCAAAAAATATATTGTCTTACCCGAAATTACCCACGGTATTAGGAAACAGAGGAAAATAAAGCGGCCGGCCGCGGTGGCCGAGGTGACTGAGGCGCTCCAGTCACGGTCTGCACGGCCACTACGGTCGGGGGCTCGAATCCCCCCTCGGGCATGGATATTTGTGTCGTCCTTAGGATTAGCTTGTTCATAAGTAGTTTGTAAGTTTAGGGACTGATGACCCCGTAGTTAAGTCCCAAAGACTTTACAAATATTTGAACATTTTTGAAAATAAAGCGCTGTAAACTGTAACGTTGACGTTAACCTAGGACCTATCATAAGCTTAGACAAGAATGAAAAATTACACAAATAGAGCATATAGAATCGAAAAAATAGCATTTCAGTAGTGAGGATGATGGTTTTACGTTTCCTATACGAATAGGAGCAAAATCGCTTAGAATATCTAAGCTAAATAAGCAGTGCCCATCACATGCTACGGTGTACTGTATGCATATGATCTATTGTGATTAAGCTGTGTTTGGACGTGGAAAGATTCCGTGTCTGTTCCCTGCCACTCCGTCTTCTTTGGATTTGCCATAAATTCCTGTACGTTGCTGTTCTTCCTCCCACGCCTCCTGTATTTATAGTTCAGCCTTGTCTGTAACTACTTTTAAGATTTCCGTCATTCATTTAATTTCTAGTCATTGAAAGCGTAATCGGTTTTGGTGCTGAAGAATCGCTGTATTTCGATACGGTATCCAATTTTGTCCAATTATTGTGTATGATACGTAAAAGTATGACGTTATTAATGAAAAACGTAGGGTTGTGGAAACTTTGACTATGATTGCCTGTGGGGGTGGAGGGGGGAATGGGATGGACACGATTCAAATTTTGCGTATATGTTGACAAAATATCTTTACTCGACTATGGCTGTGAAGTGAAACTTTGTTTGGTTCTCTCTTTGTAGTAGATTTACTTGCAATTGAGTTCTGCGTAACAGAATGACAGAAAAATGATTTTTATTTAAGTAACTCAAAATGAATTTACGTAAAACTTGTATGTACCTTAATTTATCGTCATGTTCTATGCACACGCTTTACCACTGTATCAGGAAAATTTTCTGAGTTATATACAGGTCTTTATTTAAGTTTCCTGTTTCCCGAGGATTTTTTTTTTATTATTATTATTATTTTATTTTATTTTTTTTTTTTTATTTTTTTTTTTTTATCTCTGCAATCCTTACCTCTCTCCATACGTCGATTCAGCCTTCTTCAAAGCGCTTGAAATGCGGACTGTTTCTTTTATTTGCTTGACAATTCGGTGGTTTGAATTTGTGAATTTCAAAGAGTCGTAGGCCTACAGTCAATAAAAATGAGAACTCTATAAAAGAGCTTTTATTAAAATTATACACAAACAATAAATAACTTGCATAACATTCAGTAATGTGTTCTGAAAAATACCTCCAGATTTTTTCTCATATATTTCTAAACAATCATAGATTTTATCATACAAATCATACAAATCATACAAATCATAGATTTCCCAATTCCACCCCGCCATTTTGTCACAGCAACAGGATAACCTGTGCTACTGTCTCGAATGGTCGCAGAGTTCTTCCTCTGACAAACTCCCATACAAGCAATAACAGACAATATATTTATAGATAAAGATGGTGTCCTTGATTCCTTGTACATGAGGCTATTATAGACAAGGAAACCTTTAACGAGTGTATTAAGTACCAGAGATTATCATGATATCGTCACAATCCATATTAACATAAAAAAAATCGACCTGAAGGTTGGGGTGTAAAACACTGAAGCGTGATGAGGGAAAAAAATGCATTAATTAATGTTATCGGTAACAGAAGGCCTAATGTTCCAATATATATCATTAACGGTGACGGTGGAGCCAAGTGTAAACCGTTCTACTCTGTAGTTAACTTATCTCTTGCATGTTCTATAGCTCAGGCATGAAATCCACCCGCACATAAAAACCATGTAGCTAGCGGTTGTATATTACGTTATTGCACTACTTATAGGTCGACATAATAAAATGCCACGTCTATGAAACTTCTATGTATATGAAACAATTCATATTTCACAAATCAACACTGTTGCGGATGTAAGCCGACGTCATTAAAACCATATTGTAGTACAATTATAAATAAAAAAATAAACACGAAGTAATGCTCACTCATAAAGAAGAAATAATTTAATACCACTAATTGTAAATCTAAGTTACTCTCGCTGAATGGGAAATAAATGACACTACCTATCAAACTTTCACAAGCGCCACCTAATATATCCTGATGTTTGAAATGTTCAAATGTTTGTATAGTCTATGGGACGTAACTACGGGGTCATCAGTCCCTAAACTTACAAACTACGTATGAACTACTTAAATATCCATGCCCGAGGGGGGATTCGAACCCCCGACCGTGGGGGCCGTGCGGACCGTGTCTGGAGCGCCTTAGTCCCCTCGGCCACCGCGGCGGGCATATATCCTGATGTGCGTAAAATGTGCATGAAAAGTAATCATACTGGCTATCTCTTTTTTTTTTTCAAATATTGGCTAAGCCTACAATACGCTGCCCCAGGCAATGCCCAAGTGAGCCACGCACTATAAATCGCCCAGGTTATATGCGCTATTATTTCTAATGTCTTGGTTGTGGCAAAGGATTTAATGGCTTCCTGTTTAGTATATTGTATCATCCTTCAGGCATTGGCAATTTTTTTTTAAACATTATTTATTTAATTTTTTTAACTGGCGTGAAGACTTGATTCCTTCTAAAATTTTCTAGCTGATTATGTTTCCCGGACCGGGATTCGAACCTGGAACCTTTGCCTTTGGCCAGTACCTCGCGTCCCCCTATCCATATCTGTAGTTTTTTTCTTACTTCATTTCCAAGTACCTGGGAATACAAATTCGGTGATCTGCATACCTAGAAAACATATTGATCTAAAAATTTGATAAACTGGAAATAACAAATACCGAAGTAATAAAACAGACGGCGCACTAACTATTTAATAGGGTTGCATAGACTAATGAAAAGAGGGAAGGGCATTTGGACTACCGACGCCCCCCCCCCCCCCCAGAAGCTGTTTACTGGAAAGGAAAAGAAAGACAGGGAGAATGATCATTCAGAGTTGACAGTCACAAAAATCGTTTCTGTTACAATAAAAGATTGTGCGATGCTTTAATGAGTACAGCATAACTGCGAAATAATACTTTGCATATGTTGGTAACAATTACGATCAAAATTCTATCGTTTAGGTCATTAGTGAGACGGGGAAGGGAGGGTAAGTGATACTAATCTCTGTCGACCTAATTTCCTGGTCACTAATAAAACACTGATGTAAGGTGACAAAAATAACTCATTCACTTTTCTATTAAACGTTCATTAATACAAATAATGCTAATGAGGAGTGTTACGTTCCGAACTGACGTTGTACCCATTTTGTTCTACCATAAACGACAAGAAGGCTTCGATATCGGTAACGCCATTCTATTAACGCAAAGTGAAAAGGCCCATCCTGTTGTGCTCGCGTCAGCAAGCAGGAAATTTAGGAGACAGGTGGAAGGAGAACCCGTTTCTGGCAGTAGCAGTGATTGCACACAAGCAATGTGAGCGCTCCTGGGCGCCAGTGCTCGCATTAGCTGAGTTGCCTACACTTGGCGTAGATGTATATACGAAAATTTGTGCCGGGCCAACAGTAATCGCCGGGTTTTTCCACTTTTCGCGAGAGGCCGTCATACCATTAGGCTAACCGAACACAACTCCAGAACCGACCCAAACTTACGTATGCTTCACGGAATGCGTACGTAAGGTAATCATATATTCCTCTTCATGTACTAATTTACCATACAGAGAAACCCTTGGCCTTGTGATGTAAGTTGGGTCGAGTATTAATAAATCCAGCTTCAGTTACAGTTTATTTATATTCTCGTACCAATGTTGATTTCAAAGATATCAAAAAGAAACAGGAAAACTAAATTTCTGTACTATCATCGAGTCACAAAAGCTGTACGTTCCTTAAAAGAACATCTACATCACTTGTTTGCAATCAGTAGTAAAGAAATTTAATTTGAAAATAGTCCTATGTATAACATAAAACATTTTATTATTGTGGTGGTGTGTGGGTCCAATGTGTTGAGTTCTGTGTTATTGTCCTATTAACCACGTGTTGATATTCGTCTACATTTACTATTATCGAGTCACTAAAGCTGTAAAATTCTCAAAAGAATATATTCATCATTTGTTTGTAATCAGTAACAAATAAATTTAATTTGAAAATACTCCTATTTATAAGAAAAGAAAATATTTAATTATTGTAGTGGTGTGTGAGTCCAATGTGTTGAGTTCTGTGTTATTGTCATACTAGCACTTGTTGATATTCATGTACATTTACCTATTTCAGGTGAGAAAATCTCGGCAGAAATTTCTGACGTGAAATGATGTGTGTTTGTGTAAGTGTTGTATTTGTACGTGATGTAAGCGTTACTTAATTTGTGACATAACAGTACATGATATTCAGAGGCTGTCTGTTCATCTAATTTCGTGGACATTTTAATATAATATAAATCTCTTGGCCACACTTAGTACTTCCTTTATGCCTTTCGACTTTTCTTCATTTTCTAAGACTACAAAAGGACACTGGTATTAGTCTTTAATAACACATTTTGATAAAACGTCACAATTAAACTGACAAATAACTTCACATTTTCCAAAGCTTACTTTTAAAAAATTTGCTTCCAATGATTTTTGTCACTGACATACGTCATTATGGACAGTGCAAAAGTAAAAAATTTGCAACCGTCAAATTACAAGTTTACGCTGTTTGAAAAATTGCTTAACTGAAAGTGGGTTACAGGAGAGAGAGAGAGAGAGAGAGAGAGAGAGAGAGAGAGAGAGAGAGAGAGAGAGAGAGAGAGACCTTTCACGCGTTGTTGAGATACAGCCAAATATCGCGTAAAGTAATATTTACGTTAACCCCAGTTCTAGAGGACATGAGGGTTACAACTTTCCACCGTTGTATATAAAACAGATGTTTGAAATACATATCGCCACACCATGTCATTGCTACACGGACAAGTACATAATGACATCTGCCTGACCGACCAGTAACTACGTGGAGCCTTCGCCAGATGGCGTTAGTGTCTTTCAGTCTCTCTCTCTCTCTCTTTCTCTGTCCCTCATTTTTATCTTTTTCTTGTTTTTTATTACCATATTCCAATAACTTTACAGTATTTTCTACAGTTTTAAATAGCTGAGTGCTGTAGAAAACATTTTTCTGTAAAATGTTTTTAACAAACCATTGGTATGTGTAAAGTTATTTGTTTGTGATTTGTGATGCCTTAGGAAGGAGGCTTAGGGTTTAACGTCCCATCGACTGCTTGGTCATTAGAGACGGTGTGATGCCTTAGAAAAATGTGTTATGGACATGTTCAAATGTTTGTAGAGCTTATGGGACTTAACTGCGGAGTCATCAGCCCCTAAACTTACAAACTACTTATGATCTAACTAATACTAAGGACGGCACAAATATCCATGCGGGAGGGGGGATTCGAACCCCCGACCGTAGTACCCGTGCAGAACGTAAGTGGCGCGCCGCAGACCGCTCGGCTACCGCGGCCGGCCGTGTGCTGGAATGCTAATAACAGTGTCCTTTTGTAGTCTTCGAAAATGGCGAAAAGTCACACCCGGAAGACATAAATAAGGTGCTGAGTGTGGTCAAGAAATTTAGTTTCAAGTGCATCCCAATGGCCAGTACGTCTCACCAGAGTAGTTTAGAGTGGTTGTGGTATATTCTATGTGATGCAAGAGTCAACTAATGGTTCATGACTGACTTGAAATTCACGAAAAACTGTGGGGCAACAAAGTCATCTGTGTCTGTAACCACTGTCCCTGGATGATGCCGACAGCGCGGCAGGAGAGATTGGCTACAGCGGCCCGTCACGAGTAATTCCTGTATGTCCACAGTTTCCATCACACATTTTGATAAAACATCACTAGTCAACTAACAAATAACATTACATTTATCAAAGCTTACTAAAAAAAAAGTATCCTCCTCCAAATGATGTGTGTCACAGATATTCGTCGTTATGGACAGTACAAAGGAAATTATTTGCATCCCTCTAATTACAAATTTACAATATTTGAAAAAAATGCATAATTAATAGTGGGTTACAACAATATAAAAAACATACATATAGACGTTTACCGCCTAGTTGAGATTTCAACCTAGTACTAGTCGAACCAGAATTCGCGTAAAGTAACGTTTACGTTGTAATTTTCGTTTGACAGAAAATGGAGGTTACCAACTTTAACCTTTCTACTGTCTTGTATGGAACAAATGTTTAATATAAATTTCGCTAGACCATGCCATTGATACGAATACTGACGTCTGATTTACCGACAAGCAAATATTCAGCAACTGTGATAGATGGCGTTAGCGCCATTCTGTTCCCCTTTCCCCTTTTTCTCTGTCCTCCTTTGTTTCTTTTCGCCGGCCGCGGTGGCCGAGGGGACTAAGGCGCTCCAGTCACGGTCTGCACGGCCACTACGGTCGGGGGTTCGAATCCCCCCTTGGGCATGGATATTTGTGCCGTCCTAGTTCGTAAGTAGTTCAAAAGTAGTTTGTAAGTTTAGGGACTGATGACCCAGTAGTTAAGTCCCATAGACTATACAAACATTTGAACATTTGTTTCTGTTTCATTCCTTCTTTTGTCAATCACATTCTAGTAACTTTAACATAGTTTGTACAATTTTATATAACTCAGTGCTGTACAAAACAGTTTTCTGTTAATTTGTTTTTTTTTTTCAGCAAGGCATTGGTAAATGTCAAGTTATTTGTTAGTTGATATAAACATTTTCTGGGTGTTGTATCGCGTCATGATATAAGGGAGCAATTAATTTAATAACCGACTATATGGCCAACGTTAGAGTGACCATCTTCTGGGTATACTGATTTGAGCTGTTTGTTACTATATTTTATCTTCACCCGGTCGGTTAGTCGTGTGCGCTAACGCACCGCTTTTGTAGACGGCCCCGGTTCGAATCCGCTCGGCGGATTAACGAAGAGGATCGGAATGCCGGCCAGTCTGGGTGTGATTTTTAGGCGGTTTTCCACATCCCCCTAGGTGAATACCGGGCTGGTCCCCAAGTCCCGCCTCAGTTACACGATTCGCAAACATTTTGTAACACTTTACACTTTACGCAGACATTTGGGGTACACATTTCCTCTCGGAGGGGGGGGGGGGGGGGGGGCAGGAAGGGCATCCGGCCACCCCGTCAATATTAACAGCCTATTCCAAATAACCAAAGCCGACCCTGCATGTGCGGGAAAAGGGCTGAAGGGAGAGAAAGTTACTATATTTTATCTTTACTGTCAACAAGACATTCCGTCAAAATTTTTAAAATTAACGATGTTATTGGTGATTTTTGGCGGAAGATTGGATAGTTTATTATGGAAGGATGCTGAGGTGGAAGGTGTGGGGATCAGACGTTGCCTATCGCTTCTTGCATAGCGAGACATGATTGGTGGTCAACGTCGGTTATTAAAGTAATAGCCTTCTTACTTCATGACGCGGTGAAACACCCAGAAAACTTTTATGTCATCTGACTCTGTACGCGGAAGCATACTGAATTATATTATTTGTTAGTTGTTTCTGATGTTTTAGCAAATTGTGCTATGGAATACTAATACCAGTTTCCTTTTAAAAGCCTTCGTAAATGACAAAAAGTAGAAATGCGTAGGGCATAAATGAAGTGCTAAGTGTGGTCAAGACATTTGGTAAAACTTTTACGACGCTTCTCGCCGGGCTCCAGTGCTTATGTTGGCAACAGATGAACAATGAAGTGTAGAACTGCGTTAATATTTTTCAGGAGCTACTGAGTAAATGTTAGTGCTGCTCTTTTCACTCGCAGCAAAATTAATACTTTACGTACTCTATGGTTGACAGGTTCTTGTATGTACCCTTGTCCGTTCAGAAAAAAAAATAATTTTCGTTTTAATTCAATTTGTCACGAAAAAACATTTATTGGTTATCTGAGTTGCCGTCATTACCATTGGTGCCAACGTAACCACAGCAGCCCGGCGAGAAGCGTCGTAAAATTTAACCAGACATTTATATTCAAGTGCATCCATATGTCCAGTATGTCTCGCCAGGGTCTAACGCAGACAGATAGTGTTTCTGGTGCCTGTGGTATATTCTGTGTGATATATGAGAGTTAACTAATAGTTCATGGATGGCTTGCAATTTACATTTAACTGCGGGGCAACAACGTGGCTTCTCTCACCGCTGTCATTGGAGCCAGCTAATGCCGACAGAGGACGTGGGCTGCGGCGGCGCGTCAGGCGCGGCCGGCGGCGCTACTCACCAGGTTGAGCAGGTAGACGTTGGTAACGGTGCGCATCCGCTTGTTCTGCGCCAGCGTGACGACGACGAGCGCGTTGCCGACGACGGCGAGCACGAAGATGATGGCGTACAGCGGGATGAGCAGCTCGCCCTCGAAGACGCCGGCGGCGACGGCGGCGGGGGTGGCGCGCGACCGCCGCAGTCCCAGGTCCCACGTAGCGTTGGCCGCCGCCGACGCGTTGCCGGGCGACGGCTCCGCCTCCGGGGGCAGCGCCGACGTCGCCGCCGCCGAAGATCCGGACCAGCTCAGCGTCGCCGTCTCGGGGTTACCGGCCGAGGGCAGCATCGCGCCGTGTCCTTGAGTAAAGTGCGCTGGCGGAACTGGGCCTCTGGGACGGCTTAGGATGCTCCCTTCGTTCCTCACTCCATTTCAAATGGCACGAAGTTCACATTTACTGTCGGCGCATATTGCAGCACGTCGTTCCACTTCCGTCAAAAAACTCTCTAGTGGCTTGTTGAGCAGTAAATAGGTTTCGAAATTTCCCGAATGAGCAATTCTTATCAGTACGTATGACCCAGTTATTGTACTCGCCGCAGTTCTAAAAGAATGCCACTTTCCCCACAATTTTCACAGTAGCTTTGGGGGCACACGAGTTCTGTTTATCCGAAGTTATTACTTCGAACCGTCTCCAAGTGCGATGTAAACAAAACGAACACTACAAATTCTTCAGTCTTCCGTAATTTACACTATCTTGAAATTGTTTAGGAGTCACCTTAACATCAAATTCAGCGATCACAATACACAATTATTATTTTTTTCTCTCATTCGTAGCACCTATAGAGGAATCTACGATTTATTGTTATCAGCGAGAATGTCAAAATATCTAAATGCTGCAGCTAATATCCACGTCAAATAAATGTTGCAATAAATGATACAATCACTGGAAGTGGATAATCACTTATGTTTAATGTGGACACGTTAACCAGTAGGTTCTGCTTGGACAGGAGAGCTTCAGTCACTCATATAAGCTACGTTGCGCTGTCGGCGTCGAAGTCAATCATAAATCTTAATTCGACACTTGCAACTATTAATGTTTTTATGACTATTTCACTACCAAATTAAAAGTTCGTAATAGTTCTCTTTTGCCGTGAATATGACTTACACACAGAGAATAGGTAGAAATTATTCTCTATTTGCTATGCAGAATTCAAAACAGCTTCCAAGGATTATCACACATCAAAGAAGACAATGTGTAAATTGTATCTCCGTTAATAGCGGACGTGTAGCTAACGTACGTACAAATCTGATCAAATCAAGTCACTACATTATTATGGCAACCACTGAAGAAACAATAAATGAATTAAAGCTCTAGAATATATATATCTGGTATAGTAACTGGATTAAAGTCTGCAAACTACCTGTTTTGTATTCACTTTTGTTTATTTATATATGTTTTATTTTTCACACCATGTACTGAACTAACACTTTGCTTTTTGTTTACTTTGCAGTTTTATAGACTGAAAATATTTAAACCAAAGCTGAAGTGAGTATTTCATCCACGAGATAATTCTTACTTCTTGGTTTTTGAAACTTTATTACTCTTTGTTTGCAGAAAAAAATCTGTATTCATTAGAAACAGAATACGTCCACCGAAATGGTATGCGATTGTATATTATTTTAACTGTCAATACGAAACACGCACACAGAAATAGATATCCTAATGCCGAAATGACTTACGTCAAGTAGAAGAAACACGTGCACGAGATCATCATCACTGTTAATATGTAATCGTGCAAAAAAATTATCAACTTGTCTACAAAGTCAAACAAGTTGTTGCACGCGTGACAGGTGTACTACGGATGACAGAGGGAAGATAGAAAGACGCCCGCGCGCCGAGTCGGGCCGGCTGTCGAGATCGCCGCAGACAGCGGAAGTCGCGGCGGAGCTTGGGCCGGCCACAGGCGTCGCTGGAGCGTCGTGGGCGTCGCGGCGTGGCGGCGGCGGCAGACTGAGGCACAGCGGCTCAGCGCCGCGACGCCGGCGTCCGCGCAGCCCGCGCCGCGCAGCCGTACGGCCGGCTGTGTACGGGGAGGGGGGGAGGGCAGGAGAGGGGGAGGGGGAGCTCGCCATTCACGCGGCGATGCAGGCTGATGAACGGCCGGTGCCAATGTCTCGCGCGTGGGCGACCGCCCTGGGAATGCCTCTGGACAACGGCAAAGTGGCTGTCCACCACAGGGTCTCGGATTTAAAAGCCTTATAGATTTACAAAGTAGTCCTTGTAAGCAGAGCCATAGTCGGAATTCAGATTCCTTGTTTTTCAATTTTTTTTTTTTTTTTTTTTTTTTTTTTTTTTTTTTTTTTTTTTTTGCGCCCGGGGGATTGGGGGCGGGGGACCAGACAGTAGTAGGAAAAAGCCCTAAATCTTCGTCAGATTTTTCGCTTTATAAGACCCTCTCTTTTTCCCGCAAAAAATTCATAATTACGTTTTCATCAGGTGTAGAAGGCTACAGGATAATTCCTTTAATATCCCATGTCACTAACCCCATCTGTGACACATTTATTAATCTGCAGGCTCGGTATCATGGATTCAGCACTGTTTAACAGCCGAGCAGTCTAAAGCGTCTCGCTGCGGAGCGCGCGGTTACTTGCCGTGGAGGTTCGAGTCCTCCCTGGGGCATGTATAGTCTATGGGACTTAACTACGGGGTCATCAGTCCTTAAACTTACAAACTACTTATGAACTACTTACGAACTAGGACGGTACAAATATCCATGCCCGAGGGGGGATTCGAACCCCCGACCGTAGTGGCCGTGCAGACCGTGACTGCAGCGCCTTAGTCTCCTCGGCCACCGCGGCCGGCTCCCTGGGGCATGGGTGTGTGTGTTTGTCCTTAGGTTAGTTTACCTAGGTTTAAGTAGTTTTCAAGCTGCGGCCTGATGACCACGCAGTTTGGTCCGATAGACTTACAAACATTTGAACATTTTCGAACTGTTTAACACTTCTTGGAAGAGGGGAGTATCAATTATAAGAGGTTACTCTCTAAAACAAAATATATTACATTAACAGCAAGTTCAAGTGATAACTGGCGTTCTCCAGGAAAGCGTTATACGCCCCCTACTCTTCCTTGTGTTTCTAAATGATTTAGGAGACAATCTGAATAGCTCCCTTAGACTGTTCGCAGATGATGCTGTCATTTATCGGTTGGTGAAGTCAACAGAAGATCAAAAGCAACTGCAAAATGATTTAGAAAATATGTCTACATGGTGCGGAAATTGGCAATTGACACTAAATAAAGAAAAGTGTGAAGCAATACACATGACCACTAAAAGAAATCCGCTGAACTTCAATTACGCGATAAATCAGTCAAATCTTAAGGTCGTAAATTCTACTAAATACCTAGGAGTTACAACTAAAACAACTTAGACTCGAGAGAACACGTAGAAAATATTGTGGGGAAGGGAACCAAAGATTACGTTTCATTGGCAGAACGCTTAGATGCACCAGCTCCACCAAAGAAACTGTCCACATCACACTAGTGAGCCTCCCCTATAGTACTGTTGCCCATTGTGGGACCCTCACCAGGTGGGACTGACGAAAGATATTGAGAAGGTTCAGAGAAGGGTAACTCGTTTTGTTTTATCACGTTACGGGGGAAAGCGTCACGGAAATGTTGCGTGAATTGGGGTGAAAATCATTAAAAGAAAGACCTTATTCATTGCGGCGTGATCTGTTTGCGAAGTTTCAAGCACCGACATTAATTCTCAATGTGATAATATTTTGCTAGCACCCACCTACTTAGGGAGACATGACCATCCCAATAAAATAACAGAAACAGATCGAAAACGGACGATTTAGGTGTTCTTTCTTCCCGCGCGCTATTAGAGAATGGAACAGTAGAAAACAGTTATGAAAGTGGGTAATGAACCATCTGCCAGGCACTGAAATGGAATTTGCAGAGTATCGATGTAGATGTAGAAGTAACCATCAATGCGCAATACGTGCGCTTTACGGAATTCCACCTATTATGAGTGCACTAAACAACTAGTATGTTGCAACAATTCAACATATTAGTGCCTAAGATTAATATGAAATGCAATTGAACCGGCTCCTAGCAGATCCAGATGGCGGATGAGAGAGGGAGACTGAGACCCTGGCCTCCCACGTGAGTGCTCACACTCGCGGACGCCCTCTGGCCGCCCGTATGGAGACAGCTCGCCTTGACCACAGACTGCAGCCTTTCCAGAGATGTCAAATTGCACCCAATGTGGAACACAATGAAACATCCCTTCATTCGTCTCATACATTGTTTATCTGACGGTATAGTTTCATTTTTACAGTAATTTACACAATGATACTTTACATTATACATCAATAACATTTTCAAATTGTGAAAATTTTCGCAATTTTTTAATTTACGATTTACAATACTGATGTCTTTTGAACAATCGGATATTACACATTAATTTCCCACTGTGCTTACAACATACAACTCTTCAATTTCCTTTACAGATAATTTTTTACAACTTGTAACAACCATTTTTCAATTTTAAGGTCAATATTATTTACAATTTTGGGTAGATATTACATTACAATTTGTTTTAAATTGTACACATTGGTTTTTCCCATTTAATGGGTATGGTCTTGCCCAATGCATCAATAGCTCTTATTTACAAGAGGTCCTCTCGGATTCCTTATAAAATTTTACAACAGTTCTGCACATAAGGTACAGTGATCTGTTCATTTATACAACAATTTTACAATTTAAAACAACATTCCTCTAAATATACACACAATTTTTCCACAGTTTGTCAGAAAAATTACTTTTTACAAAGGATTGTTTGATATTTTACATCTTTTTTCAAACACATGTAACAGTTCTGTAATAACGGCTTCGTATAGAAAGAAAGTTTACACAAAAAAATTAAATTGTGAAATTTTAGAATTTTTGGAAAAGTTTCCCTCCTTCGGTATGTGATCTTACTATGGTTAGAATATTCCAGTTGGAAGCGGAGTTGATCCCAGCTGCATCAATCTCAGATTGCAAATTATGATACATCAGATCTTGGCCAGATGTTTTGTCACGTAACATGAAAAGAAATCAAAAAAATTAGTATGCATATTGATGCAAAAATTCCTACAAAAAGGGGTCTGCTTTCATGAAATTGCCAAGTGGTACCATTGAAATAAGCAAATTATTCCCCGGCGACCAATCCTAGTATGTGATATGTAGAGGCTGCAGGTACCCAGCCCAGCCTATGCAATCAAGAGTACTTGTACCAAGCCCATTATTTTGAAGTTAGAAATATTTAGCGTTGACAAACTGAAATTCTTAAACACGGGCTTCTTGGCGCCAAAAATTTAATCAACAGAATAATTTTTACGAAAAAACAATTCCCAGTGAACATAGAATTACATCATAATAATTACACATACATGTATATTAATACATTGAAAAAGAACTAGAATAATTAAGTAACAGAGAAAGTAGCATTATCGCTTTTAAATAACCTTTAGCCATCAAAAATTTTATACATAGGTCATAATAAAATACGTAACTTATTTACAAGTTAAAAGTACTACAAAACATGATCATACTACAATGGAAAACTGAAATAAAATCTTTTTTAAGGAGAGTAAAGTCGCTTAATACTCATACTACCTGTATAGGCTAACAAATGTGCTGCAGGATGTAGAATATCTACAATTACAAATGGTCGTTGAAGAACAGTTGCCACTTCCTATTTTTTCTCATGAGGATAGATGAATGTGGATGGTTTCTGATCAACACCTGCTCCACTGAGTTTAATTTCCTCTTCGTGATTTTTTGATCGAAATATTTCCTTCCGTTAATAGCACTCTGTGTCATTGCTAAGACTGTTTGCTGAATTTTTTTTCCAAATTGCCTCGAATCCCTGGGATGTTTTGGAATGCTATTTGCTCATTCGTTGTTCTCAGGGTGTTTCGACATGAGCTCTTTAGGCGAATGTCCAGTAGATGTATGTGGTAGATTGTTAAAAATTCCTTCAAATGCTGCCATGATTTATTTACGCTGTCTGGTTCTCATGGCAGTATGTCCGTATGACTCTACTGACTTCACGAAACTTACGCTCCATTGAATTTCCTTCAGGATGGTACTTTGACACGAGAATTATTTTTATTCCAGTAGCACCTAGGAATCGTTACCACTTGAGCAAAGTTAAATTAGTTGCATTGTCAGATAGGATGCCTACCGGTTTTCCTATGTTGGGTATGTGGTCCTCAACAAGCATTTGCAGCGTTTCAACGCATACAACTTTATGTATTTTCTAAATACATAATAAAATGCTACAATAAAGTTTTCATCTGCCCTACTCATCGGCAGTGGGCCACAGACATCTATTGCTACTATTTGCACTTGTTGGTTAAGCAAAATGGGATGTAAAATATGCTAACGTGACCTGTTTCATGGTTCTGTCTTCTGACAAACGGCACATCCTCGAATAATCCTAAGAACTTCACAGATTGGGAAAGTAACAATCAGCAGTAAAACAGAACTCCCAGATGTACTTTACAGTGGCTGTTCAAGTGCTGGTCTAAATTTAAGGACAGACATCGGTTAATATCACTCCATCAACAGTCTTGGTCTTGCGGTGTAGCTAAATTTTTACAAATTTCTGAAAACGATTTCATATCTACTTCGTCTTTCATTAGTAAAACTTGAAATTCATAAGGTTGAACATCCGAAGATCCAATTTCTTTAAGTCCTTGATAAAGGCCAGAGAGAGCCTCAGCTCCATATTTTCTTTTCCTGACACGTGAACAAATTCAAAACTATATTCTTGTAGAGCTAGTTACCACCTGGGCAATCTTACATGTAGTAATTTGCAGTTTGTTAAAAAGCTAATGGCTTTATGGACGTAGTAAACCTTAGTAATCATACCAGCCAAATAATAATGGAATTGAAACTTCCTGGCAGATTAAAATTGTGTGCCTGAACCGGGACTCAAAACTGGGACCTTTGCCTTTCGCGGGCAAGCGCACTACCGACTGTGCTATCCCGACACGACTCACGATGCCGCCTCACAACTTTACTTCCGCCAGTACCTCGCCTCCTACTTTCCAAACTTCATAGAAGCTCACCTGCAAACACGCAAGACTAGCACTCGTGGATGAAAGGATATGGTGGAAGTTTCATATCAGCGCACACTCCGCTGCAGAGTGAAGTTTCATTCTGGAAATAATGAAATTTCTTAAAGGGCCATACTATTGCCAGAAAATCCAGTTCAATAGTTATATATCTCCTATCACATGGCGAAAGTACATGACTGACAAATGCTATTGTACAAAATGTGGGGTTTCCATCAATTTGCCTTATTTGGAAAAGACAGGATCCAATCCTCATGTTTGATGCATCTGTTGTAAGCCAAAATCTAAACACATATCCGGGTGATACAGCATTTCTGAATTGATCAGTGCCTCTTTAATTTGCTCGTATGCTGACGGACATTGAGTCCAACACCATTGCGCATTTATTCTCAAGAGCATTGGCAAGGGTTCAGCATTTAGTAACTGATCAGGCACAAATCCACGATAGAATGAAGTTAGGCCCTTATACGCCTTCAATTGTCTCGTGGTGCGAGGAACAGGAAAATTTTCGATCCCACAGATTTTCTCCTTCTCCGGAAGTATCTACATCTACATGAGGTACTCTGCAAATCACATTTAAGTGCCTGGCAGAGGCTTCATCGAACCACCTTCGTACTATTCATCTCCTATCCCATTCTCAAATAGCGCGTAGGAAGAAAGACCATCTGAATCTCCCCGTTCGAACTTTGTTTTCTCGTATTTTATTCTGATCATCATTTCTACCTATCTAGGTGAGAGTCAACAATATAATTTCGCATTAGGAGGGGAATATTGGTGATTGGAGTTTCGTAAGTAGACCACGCCGCAGCGATAACCACCGTTGTTGTAATCATTCCCATCCCAGGTCCTGTATCATTTCCGTGCCTGTCTCCCCTGTATAGTGACAGTATAAAATGAGATGCGTTTCTTTGGACTCTTTCGATGGCTTCCGTCAAACCCGCCTAATAAGGAATCCCACTGGGCAGCAATACTCCAAGTGAGGACGGACAAGCGTAGTGCATGCAGTCTCTTTAGTAGTTCTGTTGCATCTTTTAAGCGCTCTACCAATAAAACGTAGTCTCTGATTCGCCTTTCCTACGACATTATATAAGTGTTCTTTCCAGTTTAAGCTTTATGTAATAGTAATTCCTAGATATTTGGTAGTGTTTACGGCCTCCACATTCGATTTATTTATATTGTAAACAAAGTTTACCGGATTACTTTTCGTACTCATGTGAACGACTTCACACTTCTCATTATTTAGAGTAAACTGCCAATTCTTATACCATACTGATATCTAAATCAAATCGTTCTGCAGTTGGTTTTGATCTTCAGATGATTTTACTAGACGGTAAATGACGGCGTCATCTGCAAACAACCTAAGAGAGCTACTTAGATTTTGCCCTAAATCGTTTATGCAAATAAGGAACAGCAGAGGATCAATAACCCAACCCTGTGGAACGCCCGATATCACGTCTGTTTTAGTCTATGGCTTACCATCGATTACTACGAATTGTGTCATCTCTGACAGGAAAACCCCCTATCCAGTCACAAATCTGGGGTGATATTACATAACCACGCAATTTGAGTAAAGGCCGTTTGTGAGGTACGCTGTCGAAAGCCTTCTGGAAAACTAGAAATACGGAATCAATTTGAGAACCCTTGTCGATAGCACTCATCACATCATTTGAGCAAACAGCTAGTTGTGGTTTACATGAACGATATTTTCTAACTCCGTGTCCCATAGGATGATATTAGATGACCGAGAGCCGGCCGCGGTGGCCGAGGAGACTGAGGCGGTCCAGTCACGATTTGCACGGCCACTACGGTCGACGGTACGAATCCCCCCTCGGGCATGGATATTTGTGCCGTCCTAGTTCGTAAGTAGTTCATAAGTAGTTTGTAAGTTTAGGGACTGATGACCCCGTAGTTAAGTCCCATCAACAATACAAACAAATAAAAGATGACCGAGAAATTGATTTCCTCCAGCGCGAATTCAGACTTGGATAAATAAACCGTGACGCCAGCTTGAGAGAACGTCTTTAGTACACACTCAAGTAACTATGTGTCCCGACCATGTATCAGTCGTGATTAATAAATCGTCCACAAACAGTGACACTCGGCTGAGGATTTCAGGTCCTAGCACAGAATCGGAAACAGCTATAAATACTCCCGAGCTAACACTTAATCCAACGGCAAGAACTTGGAAGTGGTAATTTCTTCCGTTTAAAATGAATGCAGTGTATTTGCATGACTCTGGTTCCAAATTAATTTGACAATGGGATGATCGCTGATCAGATAATGTACCCCATGGTAATGTTAAATCAATTCTTCAATTTTATTTGGTCTAGTCCGGACCGGAATTATTATTTTATTAATTTCCCCTGCATCACGAACAATCTCACGCCCCCGATAGGCTCTTGCTATGAGTTGGCTAGAATAGGGACTGTCTGAGGGTTCGATTATACTCCAAACAAGCATTCGCTGATTTTCTCGATTGACAGCTTGCTTCTGAGACTAAGGTATTTCAAAAGTATGATTGCAGTACGTTCTATGTTGCTTCACATTTAATTTACCCTAATATCCACGAATGACACTTGGTTTCTTGTTAAACACTTCTGTGTAACGGCTTAGAAGATTATTTAACTCAGAGCGTTGATCTTCACTAAGTTGTTTGAATTCATTTACTTGACCCATGATGTGCGCCACTATGTTTGCTAGATCACTGGATTTTAGTTGGAAATACTCACGCAGCGGCTTCAAAATTTTCAGAATACGCTTGCATTTATAGTGGGCATCTTGCTGATAATCAGTCTTGAGCAATTCCATCGAGATCCTCATGCCGTCAATTCTAAAATAACAACGACCTTAATAAAAGTCTGCCCTTGCGTCTCTCTTCGTGAGGAATTCAATCCCAAAATACGTCCCATGGCGAGAGGTTCCACAACAAGGAACGTGCATGCTATCGCTACATTTCCTATATTCATCTCGACGTGAGCTTGAATCCTGACAGCTTTTGATTTGGTACCGACGGCACCCACAATCTTACAGTTGCTAACTTACCAGGTCGGAATTTGCACTCTTTCAGAGATAACTCAAAAATAAATCAGCAGATATCACTTTAACAGCAGAAACCGACTCAAGGATTGCAGTGACTATTTTATTGGGAATACTTATCACTATAGCCGACTGAGTTTTAGCTGTACGTGAATGGTTGCATGCTTCAACATCATAAAGTAATTCACGTCTCAGTTCGGTGCCTTCGTTGTATCTAAGCATTTTTATCTCGCTCTCAATACCCCCCCCCCCCCACACACACACACACTCACTAGCCGCAATCCGGGGTTAACTGCTTTCGACTTGGAGCCGGAGTAACATCCGTAAGAAAATCATGGGGTCGATCTCGCCTGCTTCTTCCCGTGGATGCGCAGGGTTGTTCTTCAACCTGTTGCCTGTTTCCTTGCCATGGCGGTTGCGACTGATGTCCAGAGCTGTACCTATTATGTAATTTTGCCTTTCTTCATTCGGTATTTGTCAGGTTTCCGGTTCCTCCGTAAACGTTTGTCAGTTCCTATCTTTTGAATACCGGTGCCAAGAATTCTCCGAAAATCCCTTAGATTGTCGCTGAGAATTTTCCTTCGTATTTTCTTCTCGTATATCATATCAATATCATGCAAAATTGACAAGAATTTCTTGATTTCGTCACGGGAGTATTTATTAATTTATCCTTGATGTGTTTAAGCAATTTTGCCTTTAAAATTCTAATTAAATCCCGTAGTGACATTGGCTTACTCCAGTACTGCATCTTGCCTTGTCTACGATCGTATGTTTCAGGATCTAACACTTCTTATCGCAGACATTCTTGGATAGCAGATGACCAAAATTTGTCCAAGAAGTTAATTTGTAAACCTAAGTAAGTTTCGCATGAGTTGATTATTTCCGTTGATCATAGTGAGGCATCACTTTGGATAAATCCACAGAAACATATTGAATTTTTTTGCATTTCGCTCCATGAGCTCGGCAACAAACAATGAATTGAATTAATGAATACAACAGGGTGAAGAGTCTTATTTTCCGTGGAAAAGCACTGAAATTGCCATTGACGCAAGAGATTTTCTTCCGTCATTACTTTTGCGAATGTAGGCACCGCCCCCATAAACTGCGGCACGGCCACTGTACTCGCTGCGGTAACGCATGCTTCTATTCCACCTCATGGCTTCGGATCGTAAAGTCGATTCATGACTCGTTTGCATATCCAAGGTGCGCGAACTACGTACTTCAATGTTTGCTTCCGCTAACTGTTGGGAAATTTCTTCCTGCCACTTCGAAATTCCGTGTTCAACTCTTCTACTAATCAGCAAGTATGTTTCAACACTTTCACATAATCAACATATTCGTGGCTACGATTAACATGACATGCAATTGAACCAGCTCCTAGCAGATCCAGATGGCGAATGAGAGAGACTGTCGCCTCGGCTGCCCACGTGAGCGCTCGGACGCCCTCTGGCGGCCTGTATGGAGACTGCTCGCGTCCACCATAAAGACATTGTAAAAAAAAAAAAAAAAAAAAAAAAAAAAAAAACACTAGACTTCCTAACGGCGCTGCTGTCGCGGGTTAATTTGAACCTTTGCCCGGCTAGTGGCAAGCGTGTTATCAATACGAGGGTTGTTAGCAGGTAAATCATGTAATAAATAGCTACTGCGGGATGTATACACAATTGATAGTCACGTCTGTATTGTTTGACTATTGCAGTGTACTTGAAGCACGATGGTGAAGAGCTGCTCAGCGTTTAAATGCACAAATCAATTTAAGAAAGGAATAAAAAGATCGAATACTGTCTTCGCATTTATATTTCTCACGAATACAAGTAGCGCAACTACTTGTGTTCCGACATAGTTACTCTTGCTCAACAGACTGTTAGTCAAGACAATATAGGATTGAATGAAATAAATAACAGGCTTTTACAATACTGGTAGCTCTTAAAAAGGAGCTACTTTAGGCAGTACTGGTGGACAGGAAGTTCACAAAGTTTCATTTTATGAGTGTGAAATTACTATCGGGGTCATGAAATTAGTTGCCTCACTGTCTTTTTTTTTTTTTTTTTTTTTTTTTTTTTTTTTTTTTTTTTTTTTTATGAAATTAATATTAGCAACTTCTAATCTGTTTTACATATAGGTATAACAACTGAAAGGGGTTTGCAGAATTGACACATAGCCACAATGGATGCACTTTGTGAAGTTCAACCTTATGAAAATAGTTGTTGACTTTTGAACAGTTCACGCTACTGTAAGGTATTTGGATTACAGCATTAAAAATGGTAATATTCTTGCTAGATACCCTAATGCTAATGTTAGATGCATTAGTTAAGAATGTGTTATGGCATACTTCGTGTTCTTAAAAGAATTTTGGTAGTAGCTGGTTGTTGTATTCACAGGTAAAACACAATTTTCATTTATGTATCTGATGGCATATTTCACTTTCACAATCGATTTTTAACCTTAGCTGTTTCAGGCAGCCCTGTTTGATTTTTGATGCTATGAAATATCTAAATATTGGAGAATACAGCACTAAAGCAAAGTGTAAAACTTTTCCGAAATTAATGTTTCCACAAAAGTTTCACAATCGTAGAAAATACTGTAAAAGAGCCAAAAAATCGTGTCTGATGATAAATTGTGTTCATATGCTGCACTTAGAACGCTAAAAAACTACGTGTTATAGTTCGATTTAGTTAGAAAGAGGAGACGCTGTTGGCAATTTCTGCACCGTAAATTTACACACAACCGATATTTGCTGTATATTCAAGGAGTCTAAATCTGTACTGTAGTTATATATTTCAATTAGACATAGTTTTCGCGACTTAACTCAAATGAATACTCTAATCAAAAGAATATTACGCACATTTGTCCGCTGTTCGCAGTCGGCCGCTTAAGCAGTTGTGGTGGCTTGGTCCTCACCGACTGCGACCTTTGCCAGAGATGTTACAGCATGCATATGACGAAAACATGTCCCTTTCAGAGCCAAGGTTACAGGTGGTGTGATATTAATATAGAGAGGGTCATTTAAGATATAAAATGCATACATAATTCATTACAAAACAGAAAATAAATTCGTTTTCAAAAATTTCAAATTAACTGGCTGTCAGATGTGATAGCTACACTTATCAAAACAGGGATATCAACACTTGGTAACAAGTCTTCATTACCGCAATTGCAAGTGTACTGGAGGTTTGCTGACTGCTGGTGCCACAGAAAATAGAAAAATATAAAACACGTTTCCACAGTCCATCCATGATTGTGTTATGCCGGCCCGAACTTCCTAGCGTGAATCACAAAGAAATAAAACGATCAAAGCCAGAACCGCTCAACTGTGCGTGCAGGGCCTGAAAGGAATATATCTGTGGTCAAACTTCATAAATTTTATGTATATGCAGAGACAAGTAATTGAAACTCTCGTGGATATGGTTATGGTACTGCCAAATTATACGGAAATAGAATTTCAAACTTTTGAATCTTTTTATGAACCCGTGGTCTTAATGGCGTCATAGAAATTTCGCTTCTTGGTTAAAAAAATAATTTAAAAACTAATTAGAAGTAGACCACTTCACGATTCATTACACTGTTAAGCAAGAGAGAGACATGCTGGTAAGGATTAAAATGGGACACCTTCTATTCAGAATTTATTTAAGAGAAGTATTGGCTATCATAACCTGACATTTCAGAATGGAGGCGATCCGGTTATGTTAATCAACAAATCCCATAACGGAATTTAGCATTGATCGCTTTTTTGTAGTCATTTTTATAGTCCCTTATTTTTTGACAACCGGTTTCAGTGCGCTATGTCAAAAAATAACATATAAATAAATAAATTAATTAAGACTGCAAAAAACCATCTTGACTACATTCCATTATGGGAGTTGTTGATTAAGAAATATAGGCATTGGTGATAAAACGGCAGAGAAAGTAGATGCCTTATTTGATAGAGTTCTGAATGACCTGAGAGGAAACAAGGTTCCTCGAGGTGACGGACGTTTCCTTACTGCTACTAATAGCCTTGTCTGATCCAGCGATAAGAAAACTTTTCCACTTGATGTGCAGGTTGTGTGAAACAGAGGAAACATCAAGACATTTCAAGAAATGTAATTACTCTATTTCCATAGCTTAATAAGTCTAAGTTTCAAAATACTATTATAAATTATTTACAGAAGAATCTGTAATTCAACATCTGGGAAGACCCATTGCATTTAGAATAAATGTAGGAAGACATCATAAAACAGCCTAAAAGTGACCTTCGAAAAGTTAATAACATGTGAGAAACATTTCTAGTTTTTCTAGATTTGGAGAAAGCTTTTGGCAATGTTCATTGCAATACACTCTTTCAATTTCTGAAGGCATCAGGTCTAAGATACAGGGAAAATATTTATATAAAACTTATACAGAAACCACACAACTGCAAGGGTAGAAGTGCATGAGAACGACTCAGTGAAAGGAAAAGGCGTAAGACACAGCTGCATACGTTTCGTAATATTTTCGTCAGTACATTAAACAAACTGGAGAATGAAGTAAGAAAATATTTGGACACGGAAATTATGTTCAGGAACAGAAAATAAAACCTTGTATTTTGCCAAAAATATCTCTCTGAGACGGCAAAGAAACTGGAAGAGCAATAAAAACGGAATGAACACTGATTTAAAGGAGGGCACTTTCGAATTAGATATATCTGTACTAAGGAAATTAGAATTATAAATGATAAAGTTATTGAGATATGCTTGTTTTCTTATTAAGGTAGAAAAATTACTTATGTTGGCCTGAGAAAAGATGACATAAAATATAGAACGGTAATGAGAAGAAAAGCGTATCTCAATAAAAGAAATGTGCTAGCATCTGAACTACGTTTTGTGAAATATTTTATGGAGATTTGTCTGGTGTGTAACCTTGTACTAGAGTGAAACGTGGACAGTGAGAAGTTCTATCAAGTATAGAAGATCTTCGACAAGTGCGCTACAGAACAATGCTGAGAATAAGGATGAATTGAGCAGTTGTGTGAATGAAAGAAATTTGCGACGTGCTAGAAGTTCGGATAGAGTATTCGGATACATTTCGAAACAGAATTAGTATATTACTAATGTGGTTACATAGGAGTGATTGAGGAGTAATAGTTGCAGTCCGAGACCACTGACAGGCTCAAGTGGGATACCGTTGCTATTCGGAAATGAAGAAGCTTCCGGATAGAGTAGCGTGGGAAGGTTCATAGTTTCAGTTTTTGTACTGAAGACCGCAATAAAAACACAGTAATTGGCACGCAAAAAATTCCGCAACAGTTTCTCAGCCAGATTCATGGGTACCCTACGAAATTGGATCAGATGAGATAGCTAAACTATCACATCATACAACATATCGAAATCTACAGAGTATCTTGCAATATCCAGGTATAGCTCAATGAGTTTAATTCTACGGAATCAAACAGATGTCCACCATGGAGCTGTAAATCGAGTCCTGGTACGACAGGCTCGTTTTTTTTATTTTACTCTTTAGCCGACACTTCTCAAGACATTGTTCCCGTTCTCCGATTTCCTACATCTTTTCAAAATACACCAGATCTTACTTTGCGGTGGAATTGCCTTGTGTACTAAGACGCCTCGCTGCAGAACGCGCTGTGGCAAGCCGTCGGAGGTTCAAGTCCTCTCTCGGGCCTGAGAGTGTGTGTGTCGTCCTTGTGTTAGTTTAAGTCAGTGTAAAAAGTTTGTAAGCCTAGGGACTGCAAAATCAGCAGTTAAATCCCATAGATTTACAAACAATTTTTCATTTATTAATCTTTGCAAACACGTTGAACTTTGTCTTCTACATTGCAATGTTCATTTTAAAATGTCATACAGGTGATAGCCCAATATCCACAAATTTTTACCTCCTATCAGGCAGTTATATACATAGACCTCAACAAATTTGTCAAGACCTGCTGGTGATTCATAGTCACTGGAGCCAAACTTTCTTTAAACTTTAACTGAAGCTCAATGACCTGACAATACGACATAGAATAGGAAAGAAAAATAGAGCCATCATAGCCAAATAGTTTTGAAGTCACGCCACAGTGACGTCAGTAACTCTTAAGGGGAAGCGGCAAGGTTATGTTAGGCAAATCAAAATGTTCAAATGTTTCTAAATCTATCTGACTAAGCTACGTGATTATTAGTCAGTAGCTTACAAACTACTTAAACTAAGGTAAAATAAGGACAACACAAACATTCATGCCCGAGGGAGGACTCGAAACCCCGACGTAGGATAACGGCAGCGCCCTTGTGTTAGGAAAACCCGCATAACAAACAATTTGCCGAGAACCTCCCTCTAAAGCTGTCACTGTTGTAGTCAAATTCATATACTTATTTTGAGTGGTATATTTCATATTTTGATCTATCTTATATCTTTACTAATTTTATTGACATTTTATATATGTTATAAAAAGGTCAACAAATTATTTTTTAAGTTTTGGTGTATATTTTTCTCTTCAAAACCTAACGGATAAAATATGAAGGAAGAAAATGTATTTATTTCTTCTACGGTAGCATGTTTCCAAGAAATTTAATTGTACCCTCGTTTTCACATTTAGAAAACACTTGAAAGGCTAAAGCATTTATCTGTTCCCTTAATATTTTCTAAATTTTTGTGTGTATTACAAGGAAAATGATACCGGTGTAAGAAGAGAAGAGTGCTCCATACTTCAGAGTACTTGAATGCCCAACTTGCAAGTTTCGAGCCTAGCACAGACAGTAGGCAAAGTTCAATGAGCGCAGTACCGTACACGCTAGACAAATAAGTGACGAGTGAAATTATGCGAGATGGGAAAGACCAGCATGGTTCAACAACCGAGCTATAAAGCTATTACGTAAGTAAAGAGAACTTCACTACAAATATAAACAAAGCCAAATTCTTGTTGTCAAGCAAAGGTTATGTGGTTAGCTGATACGAACCATACGAGAGGCGTTCAACGACTTCGACGGCAAAGATGTGTGTACCAACTTCGCAATAAATGCCAATAAATTTGGTTCCACTTAAAATCGGTAAAGGTGTCGAAATCATATATTCAGTCCGCATTGGCGTTGATAAAGGAGGCTGATACAACAAAGGCTGATATATTAAATGTCTGGTCCCAATGATTACACTACAGTTCCTCGTCTAAACCGCCACGTTGTCAACAAAACGACAGATGTTGAAATTAATATCAGAGACATAGTAAAACATTTGAATTCAGTCAATTGAGGGAAGACTTCTGGACCTGATGGCGTAGCAGTTCGTTTTTACTCGGAGTATACGAAGGAACTAGTAACAGTACTCTCAACAGTAGGTCTCAAGAGAATCGTAGCGTTTCTAAATTGGATGAACCAACAGGTCATTCTCGTTTTGAACAACGGTAGTGAACAGATGCCGAAACTACAGTTATGACGTCGGTCACTTGTAGAATTTAGGAAACGTTTTATGTTGAAGTAGTACGACACTTTTGGAGTCCGGAAATTTCCTTCGTAGCATTCAACATTTTTTCCAAAAGCATCCATGATGTGAAATCCAGAACGTGCCTTTCATTCATGATAGCTTTAAGGCAGCAGATATAGGATCCCAGGTAAATGCCACTTAGCTTGGTTCCGCAAGGCGCTCGAAATCGTTACGTACCTTCGGCTGATGAACAAACAGAGAGCATATTAAATATCAGACCAACTGTGTAAGCGGATGAAAGAGTTTCTACTTTACAGAACACAGCGCATTATTCTCATCGGAGAGACGTCTTTACACGTGATAGTAACTTCTGAAATACCGCAAGAGCTTTATAGGACAAGATACAGGATGAAGCGAAATTAGCGCACTCTGGTTTCTCAGTGTCATTCCTCACATACAAGCAATAAAATGTATCTCACAAAATTTCGTCCTCCGTGTGTTTCCGGCAGTAAATGGACTTGGACACAAAGATGAGTGTGTGTTCCATACGTCGGTGTGTTTTAGAATTACACCGAGAAAGTTCTATGGGATGAATAAGGCGTCTTTCGGAACAAAATGAGCGAAGAAAGCCATTCCCGTAAGATCATCCAACGACGCTACAGAAGTTACTTCGATGGGAAAGAGGAATGTCTAACGGCGGGCGATGGTGCCTGAATCTTGGACTTCCCGAAGCATAGTTGAATGGCGTTTGCGGGCATGGGTTTCTATGCTAATTTTGTTTCTTAAATCACCTTATACATTCCACAAAAGTTCCTTGGTATAATTGTGTAAATCTGAAACACACCAGCGCATGGAACACACACCTATCTAACTCTATTTACTGCCGGAAATATGCGAAGGACGAAATTTTGTAAGGAAGATTTTTCTTTTATTCCTTACATGTGAGAAATCGTGCTGTGAAACTCGTGTTCGCGAATTTTTCTTCACCTTGTATATAAATGACCTCATAGATAACGTCGGAATGAGGATTATCACCAATAATGCTGTAGTAGGGCTATGTCGAGAAGTATAAACAATGGAAAACAAACTGTAGCGGGATCTGCAGCGTATCAACGCATGGTGCAGGGTATGTCAATGAATGTTATCTCTCAACAGCAGGAAAGGCATTGGAAGCTTAACATTTTGAACATAGCTGCTATTATCAGCGACCGTTACAACGTAAAAGGATAAAAATGCAGCCCTCGGATGCAAAATAAAAATTATTTAACCTGGTTTCGGCATCAGAAATTATAAATTAAAACAAGTCTCTTTCTCTCTCTCTCACACACACACATACTCTTTTTTTTTAAGTGGGTTGGTAATGCTGATGAGTTTGCGAAACTATGCTGCGCTCAGAGTCCACTTTACGTGTTCCCTCTGAGGTCACAGTACTCCTTTTCGTCTTTATCCGAACACGATGCTTCCGTCAGGATTTGTAACTCGTCGTCCGTACGTGTTCCATTGTCTGAACAGTCAAAGAATTTGTCTACAGTTTACGGTTCTCTATTCTCACTTTCAGATGGCCGGATGAAAAGTGCTATTCGACATCCAACAAACGCGAAAGGCAAAAAGTGACTCTTTGTTTTGTGTCTCGTCGCCTCCGGTTATCCTAGGTAACGGTGTCCGAGTGGAGAGAGACCGACACAGGGAAATAGGATGCACGCGTGTGCGGGTACAGAGTCTGAGGGTACCAGCCAGTGGGACAGCAGAAACTAGAAAGACTAAACTAGATTAGTGCAAGATATATATTTTGCAGAAATGGTACAATACTTCTACATCTACATACATACACCGCAATTCACCGTAAGGTGCGTGGCGGAGGGTACACTGTACCACTACTAGGCATTTCCTTTCCTATTCCACTACCAAATAGTAATGTTCAAATGTTTGTTAAGCTTATGGGACTTAAATACGGGGTCATCAGTCCCTAAATTTACAAACTACTTACGAACTACCTTATACTAAGGACGGCACAAATATCCATGCCCGAGGGGGGATTCGAACCCCCGACTGTAGTGGCCGTGCAGACCGTGACTGGAGCGCCTCAGTCCCCGCGGCCACAGAGGCCGGCTCCCAAATAGAACGAGGAAAAAAGGAATATCTTATCTTGTCTTTGTCATCTTTACGCGAAATGTAAGTAGGCGGCAGCAAGATCGTACTACACTCAGCTTCAAATTCCGGCCCTCTAAATTTACTCAACAGAAATTCACGAAAAGAACGTCTTCTTTCCTCCAGCGATCCTCAATTGAGTTGTCGGAGCATTTCCGTGACACTCACGCATTGTTCGAACCTACCAGTAACAAACCTAGCTGCCCACCTCTGAACTGCCTCTATGTCTTCCTTTAAACTGATCTGCTGCGGGTCCCAAACACTTGACCAATACTTCAAGACGTGGTCGTACAAGCGTTTTATACGCGATCTCCTTTACAGGTGAAGTACATCTTCCCAAAATTCTCCCAATAAACCGAAGCCGGCTGTCCGCCTTATTCACCACTGTCCTTACTTGCTCGTTCCATTTCATATCGCTCTGCAATATTACGCCTAGATATTTGAACGACGCGACAGCATCAAGAAGCTCACTACTAATTCTGTATTCGAACATTATGGGATTGTTTTTTCTACTCATGCGCATCACATTACACTTTTCTACATTGAGAGCTAGCTGCCATTCTTCGCACCAACTAGAAATTTTGTCTAAGTCATCCTGTATGCTATTACAGTCAGTTACAGACGACACCCTCCCATACAGCACAGCATCATGAGCAAACAGCCGCAAATTAGAACTTCATCAGATCATTTATGGAGATAGAAAATAATAGTGCTTCTATTACACTCCCCTGGGTCACGCCTGACGATACACTCGTCTCTGATGAACACTCGCCGTCGAGAACAATGTACTGCGTTCTATTGCTTAGGAACTCTTCCAGCCAGTCACAAATTTAAGAACCTATACCTTAATCTCGTATCTTCGTTAGCAGTCTGCAGTGTGGCACCGCGTCGAACGCCTTTTTTGAAGTCGAGAAAAACACAATCCGCCTGTTGCCCTTCATCCATGGCTCGCAAGATGTCATGTGAGAAAAGGGCAAGCTGAGTTTCACATGAACGACGTTTCCTAAACCCGTGCTGATTCATGGAAAGAAGCTTTTCCGTTTCAAGGAAATTTACATAATATACCACTCGGACAAACCAGCGGTAATGACGACAAAAGCTCTACTGATGGAGAGGCCAGTGTGTCCCTTTGAAGCTGCAAAACAGGCCGAGGGCGCAGCTTTGGCGCCACAGGGGTCGTTGATGGCGCGTAGGCGTGCGGCGAGTGGGGGGCATGGCGGCCTTCACGCCCTGTGGCGGGCCGTGGTGTCGAGCTAAGCGGGGCTCACCGAGTTAAGCAAGCTACGGCAGCGGCTGCTGCCGTGTCACTGAGTAGGCCCATAAATAAGGGAGACTGCAGTGCACCAGGGCGAACGCTTGCATGTACAGAACCGCCAGTTCTGATCGTACTGGATCAGAGGAGTCTTGCGCTGCTGGAAAAACAAAAATAATACAATGGCAGTATATACTTATAAATCTACATCTACATCTACATAGATACTCTGCAAATCACATTTAAGTGCCTGGCAGAGGGTTCATTAACCACTTTCATAACTTTTCTCTACCGTTCCATTCTCTAATAGCGCGCGGGAAGAAATAACACATAAATCGTTCCGTTTTCGATCTGATTTCTCTTATTTTATTGGGATGGTCATGTCTCCCTAATTAGGTGGGTGCTAGCAAAATATTTTCACATTCAGAACTAAAAGTCGGTGATTGAAACTTCGCAATCAGATCACGCCGCAATGAATAACGTCTTTCTTTTAATGATTTCCACCCCAATTCGTGCAACATTTCCGTGACGCTTTCCCCCCCGTAACGTGATAAAACAAAACGAGCTGCCCTTCTCTGAACCTTCTCAATATCTTCCGTCAGTCCCACCTGGTGAGGGTCCCACAAGGGGCAACAGTACTCCAAGAGAGGACGCACAAGTGTGATGTAGGCAGTCTCTTTGGTGGAGCTGGTGCATCTTCTAAGCGTTCTGCCAATGAAACGTAACCTTTGGTTCGCTTTCCCCCACAATATTTTCTGTGTGTTCTTTCCAGTCAAAGTTGTTCGCAATTGTAACTCCTAGGTATTTGGTAGAATTTACGACCTTAAGGTTTGACTGATTTATCGCGTAATTGAAGTTCAGCGGATTTCTTTTAGTGGTCATGAGTATTACTTCACACTTTTCTTTATTTAGTGTCAATTGCCAATTTTCGCACCAAGTAGAAATTTTGTCTAAATCGCTTTGCAGTTGCTTTTGATCCTCTGTTGACTTCACTAACCGATAAACAACAGCATCATCCGCGAACAGTCTAAGGGAGCTATTCAGATTATCTCCTAAATCGTTTATAAACACGAGGAAGAGTAGGGGACCTATAACGCTTCCCTGTGGAACGCCAGATATCACTTCTGTTTTACTCGATGACTTACCGTCAATTACAACGTGGCAACAACAATCATGGCAACATTAGTATTTTTTACTTATTTTATATATCAAGTTTCGCAGGTCCCAATTTCTGAGAAAGCCTCCATGGTCAGTGAACAAGCCAGTTCATGAAATTCTAACATAAAACTAATGATAGACGAAATGAGAAAGAATGTTACGCAGGTAACAAGGCGTAAGTTACAGCGAACACATTTAGCAATGCAGCACAGGAATTATTTCATTTATTTTATTATTATTTAAGAAGTTCATCGACAGAACGGCAGTGACCCATAAAGAACTTCTTCATTTCAGTCTTCCCACACAAGACTCAAGTTATGATACAAATTGATATTGGCTATCTGCCTAATATTAACTGTGTCAAAAACGTTAACTGTTGCGAAAATACCGATGTTGTTAAAACAAAGGGTCACTAAAGAAATTATGTGCTGAGGCACCAATGTCAGGATCCTCAGACTGAAGAACAGTGTCTACATATTGCTCATGCCTCAACTATGTGAGTTGAAAATATCGTTTTTCATTAAGATATAATTAATGATATTAAATGAGTACTTTAAATGCTTACGAAATTCTTCAGCCTGTATCGAAGGTACAAATATTTCAAATGAGAGCCTACTGCGGTTTTACACTAATAAAGTGAAGCGAGGTAGCTACTTCACTCATACTGTTCCTGGGAAAATTCTTGGAGTTTAGTGGCCTAATGTTTACTGACGGAGGACATGACTCTGACGAAAAGCAAATGGCTGAGAGCATACCAGGGAAATATGAAGTATATGACAGTGAGATGTTGGCGCAGGGTTGATATCCCTACCTTGTAAAAGGGCTTATTATTGTGAATAATTTCCCAAGGATTCCCGGACTGCCCTTACGAAGACGAACCGTGCAAGGAAACAGGAATATGGATGTATCGATGCTTAAGTTTGGAACGTGGAATGTGCGTGCACTGCTGCAGATAGGAGCAATGAATAGTACTGCAGAAGAGGTGCTAAAGTATAGAATGGGAGTCGTTGCACTGCAGGAAATCAGGTGGAAGGGAACAGGAGAGATTGATAAACAGAAATTCTCCCTATACTATTCAGGAAAAGACGAAATACAAGGAGAGTATGGAGTTGGGTTTGTAGTCCCAGCGATATGCATAGATCCGTCAAAGCTTTTACCCCATATAATGAAAGAATATGCACTCTGCGTATCAAAGGCAAATTTCACAATGTGACATTTTTGAATGTATATGCACCAACAGAAGAATCACATGAAGATACCGTGGACATATTCTACTATCAGCTTCAGTAAGTTTGTGATAGAATTCCTAGACATGACTCCAAAATAGTTCTTGATGACTAGAATGCCAAACTGGGAAAGGAAGAGGCTTTCAGAAGCGTGTTTGACAAGGAAAGTTTGCACAATGAAACTAGTAATAATGGCATGAGGATTGCCCAGTTTGCTTCTGTAAACAAGTTGAAGGCAGTAAGTACCTGCTTCCCAAGAAAAAATATCTACAAAGCAACTTGGAAAATACCAGGAACAAATGAAGCACACCATATACACCACATACTGATATAAAGGAGATAGGCATCTGATATGGAAAATATACGCACCTTCCGAGGAGCTAATTCGGATTCTGAACATCACACAGTAGAAGCCAAAATGTAGCAGAAACTTGCTGTTGCTGGCAAAGGAAGTACTACCAGAGTAATGAAATGGATTATAGGAAGGCTGAAAGAGAGATCTACTGTTCAAGAGTTCCAGAACAAATTGGAACAGGTATTACGAACAAAACAGGGTGGAGACCATATAGACAATAAATCGAACCGTATTAAAGATGAAATTTTGGCAAGAGCACGTGAAATACTAGGGGAAAGAAAGAGACTGAGAAACGAAGATTGGTATGACGACGAATGAAGATAAGCAGTGGAACAGAAGAAGGAAGCAAGACTGAAATATTTACAGCGGAATACAAGATCAAACCAGGCATTGTACAATGAAAAATTAATAGAGGCAGCAAGGACATGTAGAAGGGAAAAAAGGGAAGCAATAAGGAGAAAGATACATGAGATGAAAGAGTACTATCAAAGGAATGAAAGTAGAATATTTTATAAGAAAATTATAGAAGGAACTCAAGAATACAGACCAAAGATAACAGTATGTAAGGACAAAGATAGGAATTTGCTGACAGATAAATAAGTTGTCCTGGATAGATCGGAAGAATACTTAAAGGGCATTTTGGAGAGTAATACTATTAGGAACGAACAGTCACTTATTACACTGAATATCCTGAAACTGAAGAACCAACATAAGAGGAAGTACATAAGGTAGCGCATTGTCTAAAAATAAAAAAAAACCACCAGAACCTGATGAAATAACTGCAGAACTGTTGTGAAATGGCGGAACCGAACTGTATAACATTACTAAAAGATGGAAAACCAGAAGACAGATTTCGTAGACTAACCAAGAATATGAACAATACCACGGATAATGAAACAAATTCACTGTCACAGCCCATCTCAATAGATGAGGTAAATGAAGCCATTGCAAAATGAAAGAACGGGAAGGCTGCCGGACTACATGATATTCTAGTTGAACAGATCAAAAATTTTGGCCCACAGACCAAACAGCGGATGCTAAATATGTTTAATAAAATACATGGCTGACTGTAAGATTCCCAGTATGTGGAGTAAATATAAAGTCATAGCAATCCTCAATTCGGGAAAGGACATCAACGATCCCAAAAGCTATCGACCCATATGACTTATCTGCTACATGTGCTAGATTTTTGAAAGAATTTTACAAACTCGACTCACATGTGTGATAGAGCCCAGACTCATACCACAACAAAGGGGTTTCCGTCCTGAAAGAAACTGCACCTTACAAATATTAGGCATAGGTTTATTGATGATGGGTTTCAGAAGAAAAGGGTTACCGGAGCTTTTTTAATTGATTTGACTGCTGCCTACGACACTGTCAACATTCGACAACTAATTGAAAAACTGTACGAGATCACTAGTGATCGAAAATTTACTGATAATATTAGAAACCTACTTCATAATGGTCTATTCTTTGTAGTGTTTCAGGGAAAACGTAGTCGATGGCGGAACCTGACCAATGGCCTACCTCAGGGAAGTGTACTGACTCCATCCCTTTACAATGTGTACACAAACGACCAGCCAGTTCCTGTCAACACAATCAGTTAAATATATGCTGACGACCGAGTCATAGCTGCTCAGGAACAGTCGTTTGAGGATGTTGAGAATAGTCTGAATGAGGCACTGATGGAGCTTGACTCATATTACTACCGTAATCAACTGAAACTCAACCCAAAGAAAACACAGACATGTGCATTCCATTTGCGCAACAAACAGGCATCTCGTCAGCTGCAAGTGAGGTGGAGGGGTGCTGACTTGGAACACTGCAAAAACCCTAAATACTTGGGCGTTACTTTAGATCGAGCTCTGACATTTAAACAACATTGCCTTAATACCAAACTGAAAGTTTGTGGTCGAAATAACATTCTGAGACGACTGACGGGTTCGGCCTGGGGCGCAAGACCAAACCTCATCCCTATCTCTAGCCTACGCCACTGGAGAATACGCTAGCCCAGTTTGTTGCAGGTCAGCACTCGCCAAACAAGTCGACGTTGCCCTCAATGAATCTGCCAGAATAGTTATAGGATGTTTGCAGCCACCCCTGTAAATAAAATCTCTCATCTTGCCGGTATTGCATCTCCAGCAATTCGAAGAGAACAAGCAGCGTATAAAGAGAGACAAAAATCTATATTCTCCAAGTGACACCCAATTCATGGGATGAAACCAGCAGCACAGAGGCTTAAACCTAGAAACAGTTTTCTCACATCAACTGAGAAGGAGAATGACTACAGTAGAACGGTAGAACGCTGGAAGGATGCGGTAAGACATCCGTGGATGGAACCCTCCGATGCCTTAGCTGCTGGACACAACGAAAGCTGGATAGCGTGGAAGTCTTTGACCGATTACGCAGTGGCTAGCAAGGTCTAAAGTAAACCTAAGCAAATGGGGCTATCATAATGATTCCACCCTCTGTAACTGTGGAGCCATTCAAACAACTAACCGTATGTATTACTGCCCGATCAGTCCCTCACACTGTACCTTTGAGGAGTTAATGTCGGCACAACCAATCGCTATTGACGTAGCCCTCTTCCGAGCTAAGAATGTGTAGAAACCTTTCTTTACATCTGCATAATTTTTTTTTTAAATTAATATGTGAGTATTTTATAATGTCTCGGACACGAATAAGAAGAAGCAGATCCAAAAACGTGTCAAGTTGACATGAAATCAGGAAAGAATCCCAGAAGAGTGACATTAGGTGTAAGTCAGCCAATACATAAAAAGGGAGACAAGACTTGTTGCTCAAATTTCCGAGGAATTACCCTGCTCAAAGTATCATATAAGATCCTCTCAAGTATTATTTACAACAGGTTAGCAACCTATGCAGAAGAGAATCTGGGGGGGGGGGGGGGGGCTATCAACGTGGATTTCGGCCTAACAGATCGACAATACACCAAATATTTGTGCTGAGGCATATATACGAAAACGTGTACGAATATAACATTGAATTTCATAACCTCTACGTCGACTTCAAGCAGCCTTTGACAATCTTGATAGAGTACAATTACTAAATGATTTGCTGCTTCTTGATATACAACCGAAGTATGTCTCACTTATTCAAGCAACATTGGCTGGTTCCAAGGCTGCAGTGCGAGTGGATGTAGAACTAATCAAATGGTTTAGCATAAGTAAAGGAGTCAGACAAGGGGATGCACTCTCTACAATGTTATTCAGTCTGACCTTTGAAGCAGCCATTCGGAAGCTCCAAATATCTGGTTACATAGGCACAAAGGCAACCCAAATATGTGCATATGCTGATGATGTAGCAATTATTAGCCAAAGAAGGGTATCACTAGAGAGGACAATAGGCGAGCTGAAAGAAGCCACAGAAGCCAGAGGCCTTTCTATAAATGAAAAGATAACCAGGTAAGTTAATTTCTCCAGGACACAAAATAACAGCTTGGCAAGACTAGCAGCAGCAGGGTTCAATTTTGAACAGGTGCAAAACTTTGATTATTTCGGTTCTACTATTTGTAGGACAAATTCCATGTCAACTGAAATAAAACAGCGCGTCATAAGTGGTAATAGATGCTTCCACACCTTCAAGAAATTGTTGACCTCTAGGATAATAAATAGGCAGCTGAAACTGTAAATATATAAGGTAATGATCAGGCCAGTTGTAACATACGGATGCGAAACATTGACGGTAATAAGGATTGATGAGGAGCAGCTTAGGATATTCGAACGTAGAGTTTTGCGCAAGACTTATGTGGCAGTTCATGATAACAACGCTGTCTGGAGATCTAGGACGAATGCTGAGCTGGATCACCTCATACAAGGGGCTGACATCTTGCGAATAATAAAAAGTAGGAGAATAGCCTGGCTTGGACATGTCCTCAGGATGGATACTGACAGGACAAGTAGAAAAATGCCAGAATGACACAGTCGGTAGTGGGCTTGCCCGCGAAAGGCAGAGATCACAGGTTCGAGCACACAATTTTAATCTGCCAGGAAGTTTCAAGTAGAAAAATCTTTGCATGGAGACCAACAGCAAGAAGGCAAAAAGGACGACTAAGAAAATGATGGATAGACGACGTGGAAGAGGGTATAAAAACCCTCCGAATCAGAGGATGGCGATGAACCGCGCTGGAGAGGGCAGAATGCAGAAAACGTGTTGAAGAGACTAAGGCCCACATAGCGCTTTAACGCCATTAAAAGAAGAAGAAGACAGTGAGATGTGGAGGAGATATCAGAGTCATTTAATACAGAAGCTCATTTACCTAAGGCGTGAGCTAACGCCAGACGTCCAGTTTCAGAAACAATGTCACCACAGATGTACTTCTTTAAATTCTGACAAGATTTTTGTGCCCTTTCCGGTCCCGCTACGTTAATAACATCGTTATATGATTTATTTATCTTTTTATATATTAAACTTTCCACCGGTTACTCAGTCACTGAATTTCAATTCACACGCTTGCAACTAAAATGTCTCAGCCAAGTGGCAATGGGGATCACTATGACACTGTGGAGTCCTAATGAAGATTCTCCAAGTATTAGCGCATAGACATCGGCTGTTTGTAGGATACCGACTGACTGTGTACATGCGTATCGCTCTCATGTGACCCCTTTAGACAAATTTCGTTTACTGCACAGAGTAACATTTATGTGTTTGCCTTTGAGATTTCAAAAGCATAATGGCAAGTAATTTAACAGGACTGTTTACTTTATATAATATAAGAAATAATGGAATCGCACATATCTGGTACACCATGCATATAAAGTAAAGAATCCTGTACTTCATTGCTTTTTGTTCGTTTTTGATTTGTGACCTCTGTACCATTCGAAATAGCTACTATTCTACTAAAGCTGTTTAATGGCACATATTCTACATAGATACACCATTATATCAGTCAAATGCATCGGTATCAAACACGTTCTATCCTTATTCACTCACAAAGGAACCAACGTCTTAGACATACGTATGTGGGTCGTCAACCACAATACCAATTTCCACAATTCAAGGGTGTACAAACACTTTATCTACTGCATGAAGTTCATTTGTATGTCAATAACGTAAATAATAATAATAATAATAATAAGAAATATTTCAGGCAGTTCAATAGTACACGAGAAAAGGAGTGCTGATGCAAATAGTTTGCAACTTGTCAGCATGTGTAAAGTAGCAGTTACTTTCCGTAGTGAAGTAACAGTGAAAAAGGAAATGATAGATGCAGCACTTCACGTGCATAGCGTTCCAGAATTGAGTGACATTCAATTTTTACTCGTGTTGTGCAATAGGGGACCCTTGTTTTTCAAAATTCTTTATCAAAATGATCTCGTAATCTTAAAAGCGAATAAATACCTTTAGTATCACGTATTGTGAGGCAGTCCAAGACAATATACCAGTAGCAATATGGCCACAGCAACACCATCATTTCATACTACTGTATTAATTCCTTGATAGGCCTCGCACGCGTGAACATTATCACAAGCGTGGACTCTCATCGGTAGAAGCATGGTTAAGTAGTCTGCACAATCAGCCTTTAGGCAGACTGTGCAACGTATTCATCAAGTATGTGTGCATTTGGTCAACAGTTCAGCGATCCAGCAGTCGTACGATTCAGGACAAAGTGACACGCTAAGCGGAACAATGTTTCAAGATTTATCTTTGGACATTTATTGTGGACAGCAATGGAAGTTTGAACTCTTAACTCACTATGATGCGACTTAAAAAATTTTTACTGTAGTGGAACATCTATAATACTATAGTTGCTTATTATTGTGTTTGTTATCAATTCCAAATGTTCAAATGTTGGTACAGATAGGGGAGCAATATCCTGAGATCATTGTTCCCTGGATTAACAAAATACTTACATTAAGGACAACACACACACATATATGTTTGTAAATGTACGGGACTTAACTGCTAAATTATTAGTTCCTAGCTTACAAACTACTTAAACTAAGTTAAAGTAACCTAAGGACAATACATATACACCCATGCCCGAAAGGGATCACAGACCACGATGGCGAACAGCCGCGCGCACTGCAGCAAGGCGTCTCAGTGCCCACGGATATTCCACCGTGCCCGACGGGCTCGAATCTCCGACTGGAGTGGCCGTGCAATCCACGACACGGTGCTTCAGTCCGTGCTCCATTCCCATTAATTTCTAATGTGTTACTCTAATTGTAGGATCTTTCTGTTTAAAATGTACCTCCCTCGCCTATCAAAAAGCACCCTCGTAACACTAATGCAGTCGGTAATTTTTCCTACAAGAATACCTTGTTTCACAAAAATAGAAATATAAAGATTAGGTGGAAGTTTCCCAGATTTGCTTTATGTACATCGCTACTCATAAAACGGTAAAGACGCAACTGAAGTTGAGACTCAAAGGCCAGTAAAGGAACTGTAACTGATGGCACGGAAGTGCCAGTGCAAACTGGAAGTGACGACGCTGGAGCCGTGACAACTGGGGCTGTAGGTAACAGTTACTGGACGCCACTGGCGAGGCTGCTGTCGCGCCGGCTACCTCCTACATCCACTGTGCTCTGAAAGTCACACCGGCTTTGTGAAATGAAAAGTGATCTTTGTTAGCGGCAATGAGCAATGACAGTGGTCGTTAGAGTACATTTCAGCGAACAGGAGAACATAATATGCCATGAGCATCAGGTACCGTGAATGGGAGTAACTAGAAAATGTTGAATTGAGCTATCCCACTTTAGCGCTCGTACACTTTCAGTAATTGACGGGAACGTTGAGGACACATAATACGAACAGATAATAATCAATGCTTTATTTCCAGTCGCATGGTCAGAACGTGTCAGTTAATGAATAAAAATATTTTCATTTCTCAGTGGAAATACTGTTTTCAGAGATACCATTGCAACAAGCAGTATAAAAATGTTGGAATATTTGTAACTCCATGGGACCAAACTTCAGTGGTCATCATTCGATAGGCGTACGAGCCACTGAAACTAACTTAATGAAACCTAAGGAAAACGCACACAGCCAAGACCAAGGGAGAGTTGGAACCTTCGACGCGAGCTGCCGCGAACGCATACGATTGTCGGAATTGTTGAAAGTGGACATGGTAATATTATGAATGAACGTGTATATAACCCAGATTATATTCGCATTTATTCCTTGTTTTATCCTCCACGCATTGTGTATTCATTTATTACTGTTCATTTTTTAAGTTGATAACTGTAATAACACAATGACAAAGAAGTGTTATACTATGTATGTCGGTCTAAGTGGAGACAGTTATCATCTCTTCCCATACTGTATCTAAACCTCTTTGACACAGCAGTCTATACTATGAATATGGCCTAATAAGACGAAAACCGGTTACGTAAACAAAAATAAACTTGTAGAACACGCACAAAGTTGTGTTTTTTTTTAAATTTATTTGATTATGTCCTAACAAGAAGCGACGGAAGAATCAGTAAAAATGATAAAAGGTATTTTTTTCACACATGCACATTCAAATGTTTGTATATCTCTGGGATTTAACTACTGTGATTATCAGTCCGTAGGTTTACAAACTACTTAAAGTAATTTAACTAAACTCAGGACTACACACACGCACCCATGCCCGCACCTAGGATCTCCTAGGGGAGCAACCGCGAGCTTCGCAGCACGGCGCATTAGAATTCTCGGGCGTTCCACGGCGGCACACATGCCCTTTGGCGTTATTCCTAACGCGTTAAAGAACTGTTCTGATTCAGCAGACCAATTAGCGTAACCATACATTTAGCGACAGTTATTCAGGTCTACTAAGCGATGTGGCGCAGTGGTAACGCATAGAACTCGCATTCGGGAGAATGATGGTTCAAATCCACCTCCGGCCATCCAGATTTAGGTTTTCTGTGATTTCCCTAAATCACTCCAGGAAAATACCGGGATGGTTCGTTTGAAAGGACACGGCCGATTTCCTTCCCAATCGTTATCCAAACATAGGATCGTGAGCTTCGTCTCCATTTACCGTGCTGTCGATGGGACGTTAACCCTAAGCCTCCTTCTTTTCCGTTACTGTCTTCGTGGTACTAAAGAACTATCTCATCGAACTCTTTCATAAAACAAAATATTACATCGCGAATTACATCAACGATCTTAAATAAATGATCACCTTTTAACCATCGAGCAATTCTGACTATTTTCCTTTACGATGATTGCTGGTACTAACAACCGAAGGCACTCTACACGTATTGTACGAGGTACCAGTCTCCCTCTGAAACACCTCGCTCATTTGGAATGTGCCGAAAGGAGTCACATCCCTGAGGTTGTAACTTCCCAGGCCCACGTTATCTTGCATGTTACCACCACGAACAACCGCAGTAGTAATCCAATCATTACCGTATTGGGCAGCACCATTTTTAATAATCGAAACTGTGCGCGGTAATGCAAGGGGTGTGCAAATGAATAGGTACGAAACGAAACAGTCGGTATAATTGAAATCTTTATTCGATAGTCATCACCTCAGGACTGAGCACTACTATCCATTGTTTAACGAACCGAAGTATTCCCTGTTCCCAGAATTTATGTGGCTGTGGAAACAGTCATTCCTCTACTATGGTCTTCAGTTCGTCGTCCGAGTTGAAGCGCTTCCCTTTGAGATGTGTTCTTCGCGGACCAAACAGATGGAACATGTCCGGACTATAGGGAGGATGCTCAAGCTGCTCCCACTTGAACTTTCCCAGTACACTGTCACCCTGGAGACGCATGGACGCGCGTTGTCATGAAACAGAATCACTCACTACATGAGCAGCCCAGATCGTTTCGTTCTTGATGGACGGGTACAGTTACGAAGAATCTCACAATAATCGTCATTGTTAATGGTTTTCCTGTGCTCGAACAATTGGACGATAATATTACCTAAAATGTCGCAAAGTACAGTGAGCATCAGCTTGCTTGGTGAGGGCTCATCCTTCAAATGCTTTACAACAAGGATGGTCACTACCCAAGATGTCGCACTACGTTATCCCAAAGCGGCATATTCAAATTTCAACCGGTTTGGTTGTTAAAACTTTTCGTACCTTTTCATTTAAACATCCGTCGCATTAAGATTGAACGTGAATCCGACTAATTGAAGTAGGTAAATTCTTTATCACGCACGCACTTCGACGTTACTCCTAAAACATGAGCAAATATGTTTTTCCAGCAGCGTAATTATTGTAAAAACACATCATGTGAATGATATTACGCTCTTCATGGTATTAAAGAAATACCCCAGCAAACACTTTTAGAAAGGGTGTTTCATAATGAACAAATATAATACGTGACAGGAAAACATTGTTCGTGAAACATGTGGGGTACCCGTGACCACATTACATTACCTAGCAGATAATACGTGAAGTCAGCGAAGATATGATAAGGCCACTATAAGTCATTATTGGCTGCAATATTACTTTATATTTCACAATAACACGATTCGGCGGTGGCAGCATCAGGAATCGATGAAAACTGTAAAAACACTGCAACTATACAAATGGTACGAAAGTATGATTAAGACAGACGTGAACATGAAGTACACATACACTGGATATTTTTAAAAGTACCAGTGAATATTATGATTACATGCTGTTGTGTGAACATACATTATGTCAACAATAATCTTGAGTACAGGCGAGGGTGAAGGATCGGGGTGAGAGTTTAAATAGGGAAAGATTAATTTTTAAAACTCACAACCACCAACTGCGAACCAAATTCCTAAACATGCAAAAACACTGGAACTGTGATTGCTACTGTTTGACTCGTTTTCTAGGGGATGATATCACACGTTCGCAGCTTTCCTTTCCTGCATATGATTAACAAAAAAGTTCATAATATAGTAAGTTCATGTGAGAAAAGGGCATACTAACTACTATTTTGAAAACACGTGAAAGTTCACTTTATGTTGTTTATTACACCATATTAAAACCCTGTGGCTGATACGTCTGTACGTCGACACATTTATCAAATAAAGTTATAGTTCGTGAGCCCCCACCATCCTCTTGTCAACCTCAGCCAAGGCCTGCATTGTGCCCTCATTCCGGTGATCACATATTTGTTTCACAGCATCTAACTTGCCTCCTACCTCAGTCTCAATAGTACCCATTCCGGCATGTATCTCCTTTTCCTTATTTTCAAACCGTTCTGTTAGACTTCCTATCTTTTTGTCAAGGTCTGTGATTATTTCTGCCTTTAATGCAAAAATTGAATTTTGTAGTGCCCCAATGTCTGCCTTAAAGTCTGCTTTCAATTCTGATTTTACAGTTCCTATTTCTGATCTTATTTTTGATTCTAAATTTGAATTAGAATTTTCTGTTTTTGATTCTTAATTTGATTCTAAATTTGAGTTTGAATTTTCTATTTTTGATTCTAAATTTGAGCTAAAACTCGCTAACATGGCTGCGATCATCTCTGGTGTCAACAACATTCCCCCAGTATTTACCCTCTCTGGACTTTCTGGTATACTACTCTCTGAATCTACGTCGCTTGGAGACTTTTTACAAACCTGTTCCATTTTCGGTACCACAAGAAAGCCTGATTAACACACAAGAATTTATAGCGCCAGCTGCTTTATTTTTAATCCAGAAGATGCTGCACCGAGCTGCGACGTCCCCAACGCTCGCTGCCGTCTGTTGTAGAAGCTGTGGCTGGAATATGTCCTCACTGCATCCCTTATCCTTTGTAGAATAGAAGCCGCTGGGTCTTGATGTTCCGTTGGCGACTTGCGAAGTCCCCACGATCACTTCTGTCCGTTGCAGACGATGAAATTTGAGTCCGTGGATCCTGCACGCCGCCACTCACTGCTGCCGGGCCGATGCGCCGTCGATCGCCGGTTACGGATGCCCGCGCCCGAACTCTGCCAGCCACCAACCGTCGTTAACCGCGCGACGCGTTCGCGTATCGTCCACGATTATGCTAACTGTTTTGTCCACTATCACTGTCCTAAGCACTCCCTACCTCTCTGTCCGAGGAAGACCAGTTTGAATTTAACCCGCTCTCTGCTGCCAGCCGCCACATACACTTGAAATTGTCCGTCGCGTCCGCGCACTTGTTTGCAACTGTTCATAACTGTTCACTGTCCTATACACACCCTAATCTCTCCGTCCGAGCAAGTCCAACGTGAACTTATCGCGGACGAGTCCCCAAATGCGAGGGTGAAGGATCGGGGTGAGAGTTTAAATAGGGAAAGATTAATTTTTAAAACTCACAACCACCAACTGCGAACCAAATTCCTAAACATGCAAAAACACTGGAACTGTGATTGCTACTGTTTGACTCGTTTTCTAGGGGACGATATCAAACGTTCGCAGCTTTCCTTCCCTGCATATGATTAACAAAAAAAAAAAAAAAAAAAAAAAAAAAAAAAAAAAAAAAAAAAAAAAAAAAAATTCATAATAAAGTAAGTTCATGTGAGAAAAGGGTGTACTAACTACTATTTTTGAAAACACGTGAAAGTTCACTTTATGTTGTTTATTTCACCATATTAAAACCCTGTGGCTGATACGTCTGTACGTCGACACATTTATCAAATAAAGTTATAGCTCGTGAGCCCCCAGACAAAATGAATATTTGTCGCAAATTGTTTTCACACCATGTGCCTGTCTCAAACTACGTTTATGTGCATGCCTATGCGACGACACGTGTTATATTAACAAAACACAGTCACTTTAATTCAATGCGATTCACACTTTGTTCCACTGGCTAAATATTCACAACACACAGTAGCACTCGATTCAACTTGGTGCAGTCTACGACGAGCAACCACACATGGCAATTGCCACACAAAAATCTATAGTCTCCACCTGGAGATCCACATACCGACTGTGCAGAGCGACGCCGCGCCCAGCCAGCTACCGCACTCGCTCCCGACTCCTGACTGCCTTGGGCCACGCGCGCGCGCGCCATAAGCCCAACTGCCGGGTTTTTTCCCTACGTCATCAACTTCCGGTGAGCTGTTCTAACCGACTTGCCAACGTTCAGCGCTCAGCCAATACATTTCTAAAACTCTACTTAAAATCAAAATAATAACACTACACATTAAACAAATGTCTTCTTAGGTTTTTATATTGGTATAAACATCCTTTGCACTCTTTATTATAATCGTGCAATTTCTTATATCACAGATAAGTGATTTAACTGAATATTTCAAGATAAAATACACAAGATTAATTGAAAATAAAATGAGAAATAGTTAATATATTACTTTTATAAACAAACATTTGCCATGCTAGTTGTGTAACTGTCTTGTATTCATTGGTAATTTATTACTTTTCATATAATGAAATTATGTTTTCAGTGCCACACATGTTACGCCAGATGTGACTACATCAGCTAATGTATTGTTTATTTGTCAACAGGCTATTTTGTAATGAGGGCCTTAAAGGTTCCTAACTGCATCGTATTACTTCAAATGCAAATAGTATTAGAATATCTTATTTCATGCTGTGCACTGCACTGCGCCTGGCACTCACCATTGTACCTCTCTCCCCTCACCGGTAGCGAGCCTGGAAAATCCTAAGCTGGAACAAGCCACCAACGTCGGCCTGCTCATTGGCGTACATACATTGCTACCATAACTAATAAGATTAAAATTGTGTAACATTTAGTGCATTGGCATGATCAATGTTTGCAGTGAACTTCATACTGTTTAATTATCAAATGCTATTAATTACCAATATTTCTATTGGGCGGTAATCTCACAGTACTATTCTGTAACGAAACAAATAACATTTACGGATGACATTTTTTAAAAATATATTCGTGGCAAAAATACCACTGAAATTTATTTTTCGTCCTAATGTACCGAAATATGACAACATCTTTAAGGATATTAAGTCACAATTACATTTGTAAAACTACAAACCAATATGAACTTTACTTGGAATGCAGCAAAAGATAAAAACCACCAAAGTGAACAGCTACTAACGGTGTATATATCCATAAGAAAAAGTTAGGTAACTCACCATTGTGAAATGATAGAAATGGTGCAGGCACAATTGATCCGTTAACAAATATGTGCATAATGATCAACTATAGGCGCAATTTAAATATTGATTGAAGCCTTGCTAAAGTACAAAAGACTTATTAACAACAGGTAAAACACGATCTGACCTACACATCCAAGATGTCACTGAAACTATCAAAGACTATGCAGATACTGGCAGAAGTAAAGTAGTGAGAACTGACCACGAAGCGTACCGGGATAGCTCAGACGGCAAAGCTCACAGGCTCGATTCCTGATTCCGGCACACAATTTTAATCTGCCAGAAAATTTCGTATCAGCGTACACTCCACGGCAGAGTGAAAATTTCATTCTAGATCAAAGAACCATTTGGGATTCTAATTAATTTAGTGATTAAGGATCTTTTGTGAACTCTTTTTTATGATCATATTTTTCAAGTTCTTAAAAGAATACTCGTAAAGCGAGACAGACATGGCACTATCAAACGTCTGCGGTCAGATGCCACCAAACAGCAGTTACACTTTCATAATAATGTTCTCTAAATCGTCTCCTTATGTCACGACAACGGGCCGTGTTATTTTTATAGTTGCTGATTGCTCACGTTATGTACGTTACTTAACTGATAGCATTAACTATGCCTGCACTTTTTTACGACATGGCAATGCTGAGTTACCTTACGGCTGTCTTATACACATTGTTAATAGTTGTTTGCTGGCTTTATTTTCTTCTACCTTCCAAGTTAAGACTTATATTGGTTTGAATGTTTAGAAATATCATTTTGAGAGAGTATCCTTACTTAATTTGACACTTGACACTTCTTTGACATATAAAATAAAATGTATTGCTAGTTTTGCTATGTTTGTGTGAAAAGAAAAGAAATTAATTGATATTTGTTTTCTTGCAGTGTATTATTCTAAATAAATGTTGATGGCATGATGTGAAGTGAAACCTCCGTTTACTGAACCTTTGCTTTAGAAAGTGCCCTGTATTAGGTTCTTTATCTACCTTCCTAGTAACCATGTTGGATAAAGCTGTACTTGTATTATTGTTATTTTTTCGACATAATGTATGAAACGATAATCTCCATTTCGTCACTTTAACTGCAAGTACTATATATTATATTCGTAACTGGATTCGTTTATAGTGGCGCCATAAACCAGAGCGCCCACGAGTATCACTCCACCTTCGGTTTAAAATTTATACCTGTGTGACACTGTTTTCAATCAATCTGATTCATAGAATGTAGGCTTTCACGGCCGGCGTCTTCATTAATTAAAACTTCCGGGCTAAGTTGCCGTGGTCCATCAATAAAACTTCTTACTCCCGACGTTTCGTTGCTACCGCGGGCAACATCTACTAGGCGCTGGAGGTCCTGCTTATATAGAGGGCATAGATGGCACCAACACTTGTTACGTGCTGCCGACTATGAAGCTATCTGTGACCAACGTCATCTCTCTCGATTACAGGTAATCGATTGTCATATCTTTGGTTCAAAGTTGACCGCCAAATCTTATTTAATTTCAAACCTTGTTCTTTCCTGTTAAAATTATTGTGGTGTTTCTGTATTTCTATAGCTTCTCTGTACATGCGTGTGTAATAATGCGACGTCCTGGCTAGCACGCTCGTTTCACTAAATTTTATTTCATGGTCACCACGTGTAAAAACATGCTCTGCCACAGCTGACTTGTCTGTGTGACCCAGTAAGCAATGAAACGTCGGGAGTAAGAAGTGATGGACCACGGCAACTTAGCCCGGAAGTTTTAATTAATGGAGTCTGATTCATGTTTATATCTGCCTTAATCATACGTTGGTCATGTTATATTTTCGTACCATTTGTATAGTAACAGTGTTTTTTACATTTTTGAGCGATTTCTGATGGTGGCTGTCGCCAAAATGAGTAATTATGAAAGTCATTTGTCAGCCAGTAATGACTTTTACCTTAGTAGTCTATTCAGGATAAACCTTTCTACATGGTCGTCTGCATTTTCCGTGTTTCCATGAATTTATGTCACAACTATTGTGCATCTGAAGGCAGACGGATATCGTGGGTCTCTGGAATTTTGACAGAAACGCATGTGATGTAGTCTTTGTCCTGGTTCTCATAGTCCTATTTATGAAAACCCTGTGAATCCTTGCCTACGGAAATCCAACCGCCAAATCTACCAACGACCGCACTCAGCAAGCAGCGCTCCTGTCAGCTTCAGTTAATCGATTAAAAAAAACTGTTTTGCCTTTTACGCAGGGGTGGATGTGATATTGTAAGCATAAATCACAATATGAGAAGTGGAATATTATGTCGATCGAAACGACTGTCATATCCTTAGAATCCAAAATGATTTTTATAATGTTCAAACTACCACAGTGTGGCATTTTAGCGGAGTGTATCTTCACAACTTTAAGTATTGAGCTCACAAAACTGTTTAGTAAAATATCTATGATTTGTTTTATATAGTAATAAACGTCAAACTTCAGGATAAAAAAAAGTGCAAGAGGTTTTAATGAGCTCACTATAGGTGACTGCAAAAGAGGGGGAAATTTGATGACCCACGAATCAGCTGCCATAGTGTCACCTTACAACGTCTCTATCACCTTCTTTCACATTTCATTCATTAAATCAATTTTTAAATGTGTTCGAAGGTTCTATTGCAGTTTTAACACAATACTGTAATTTAACGTTGCAACACCGTACCCCTTAATAAAAAAATGTGTTTTTGAAAACGCCGTAACGCCGTTTGAAAAATTGCGTTTTCTATTAATAGTTGAATTTAAAGCATAGGTTTTTGTTTTCATCCGACAAACGAAGTTTTGTGTGGATATTAAAAAATCTTTCCTACTATATCTACGTGAATATATGTAGAGGGGGAAAGTTATTAAACTACACGGAACAAATGGAAAATTAGCTACAAAATACGGCGTGCACACACTTTATTAAACATGTAAACATTACCATCGAAATTACGATTCACGGTATGACGTGTTCGATATGTTTGCCTTTCGTGACATACCGTCAGGTAGTCACCCTGCCATCAAGGAATATCGCACCGTTTATTTCGTGTGTGAACATTGCATACCACCAGTCACCTGTTCACCGGGAAGAGACATGTCTATCGCAATATACGGAGTCTCCATCTCCAAATGCGCCAATTTTTCTTATTAACAATCGTGACACAATCGAAGTGGACTTAGCCGCTAAACCATACCATATTCACAAAATAATCGGGTTCATCAATTCTGTGGAAAATAAGTTTGTCGACACACAACCACTATTCGATGGTCCAAGGGTTTAACTTCTGACGGGTTTGAATTTTGTATAGGAGTAGAAGCAGGTCTTCAACAACAATTTGTCACATTGTCTCCCGGTTACTTTCCGCTTACTTGTTAGATTTCCTGGGACTGGTTTGAAACACAGCACGTGCAATCTCCATGTTCTCAGGTGTTTTAATCTTAGACGACCGACACACTGTGTCGTGGCGGGTGCAAGTAGGCAACATCACAGCCCGGGCGCATGTGCATACTAATTCCTACCACATCCCACAACCAACCTAGCGCAAACCGTTCAGGAGGTGCGAGGGTTTCAATAACTGTCACCTTGTACGGAAAATTTGAACGACTAACTGGAGCTGGTGCCCAATAATAATAATCAAAATGTTCAAGTGTTTGAAAACAAATTTGACCAATCTGCTATGGTCATCAGTCCCTACATCTTCAAACTACTTGATTTAACTTACTATAAGAACAACACACACTCCCATGCCTGAGGTTCGACTCCAACCTCCTGCAGGAGCGAGTGCCCCGTCCATAGCACGATGCAGTAGTCTACGCAGCCACTCCTGCGCGAATGAAAAGTATTCGAACTGATATCAATTGTGCTGAAAATAATGGTACACTTTTTATAGGCACCCTTCAGATTTTATTAGGATTATGGGTAAACAAATTTTTTTGTGAGAGGTTTCTGAAGCACATCCATTCTACACTATAAAGGTGAACATCATCATCATCATCATCATCATCATCAGAGACTGATAATGCCTTTCAGCGTTCAGTCTGGAGCAAAGTACCTCTAATAAATTTCCTCCACGATCCCCTATTCAATGCTAACATTGATGCCTCGTCTGATGTTATGCCTTTTACTTCAAAATCATTTTAAAGTTGAACAAATCGGTTCAAAATTTTCGGGACTGTCGATAAATGGATTTAGAAAAAAATAACAGTTTTAATCAAATAATCTTTAACCGCTGTCGAGATATAGTCTGTCTGACAGACAACCACCCTCGACTAAGGCAGCTAATCAACTTTTTGTAGCACAAAACCTGGGTACAAGAAAGAAAAATCCTCCCATTTCCGCACAGCAAAATGGTGATAAGTTCTGGTCAAAGTCAGAGATTTGAAAAATCAGAAACAACTTCGTGGAGCTTGAAAAACATTTAAGTTAAATCATCTTGAAATATTCGAACTTTCTTGACGATGAAACAAAATTCTTCAGCGTAGTGAAGAGTCGAGGTGTGTGCTTATTTCTGAGGGAGGATGCATGCCCAATTTTTATCGGTTGTCAAAATATAATGGTTTAATACATAACCGCCCTTCTCTACGACAGCTAAATATGAATGGCATCTTTTTATGATACATCAGAAGCTACGTATAATAACACTGAACACTAATAACAAAAATTTCTGAATAGTAGCAGGTAAAACAGCATGGGCGTACTACAGAAATAATGCTTATTAAATATATCAAATAGTTCAATAAACCGTTTTATTAATGATAAAGGTGAAGCAATGAATAAAAATTTGTGATGCGGATGGGTATCGAAACCGGACCTCCATGCTTACTAACCAGACTTTTTTTTTTCTTTAAGTAACTCAGGTAATCGTTCACACCAGTGCAGACACCAAACATTTCTTCTGTGGAGAGAGGGGAGCAGCAGTGCGGACAGGGCGGACAGTCAGGTCGGTGTCGTGCCACCAGACGCCCCCACAACTTACCGTTACTATACATAAACAAAACTGTCCCCTGAAATTAACACAATTTTTAATTAAAATGAAACAGAAACGGGAGTTTTCTTTCACCAAAAGTGCTCTTATGTGTTTATCCTTTTTAATTTATTGAAATTAACTAATTTTAATCTGTTTGGTTCCTTGAAAATACTTGGTTCTCTTCTGTATGTATCTTTATCCGATACCTGGTTTCTCAAAAATAATATCAAGTATATTTCCGAATCTCCTTTTTACATTTCTATGACTTTTCATTTTCCATTGAGCTATTCTCGTGTATATTTCGAAGCTGGTAAGATCGTCGTCACTGTTGTGGTTTATAACATATGACACATAGTGATCTATCATCCACATTATTGTGTTATTTTTAGTTTCGGGAAAAAATTTCCTTTCCGGCCAGAGAAGTATGTCTGTTGAGTATCGTGTTCCTGTAGTACGCGTTAGTACATCCAGCCTCTGTTGCACCCATATCCAGTTGGTGAAATGGCCGCCACAAGTAAATCTGTGGTGTAGGGTGTCGACCAGGCCACATCGGACACACTTATCGCTGTTATTTCGACCGTTTCGGTACAGTCGCTCATTTGTGGCAATGACATTATTTACGACTTTGTACCATGTAGAGGCTACTTCAGAATTATGGATTGTTAAACTCATGTTATTCCAGACAGTTTTCCATTCGATAGCCGGATGTTTGACTTCAATCGTGTTTCTGTTTGGGATCCGGTTCCATTGTGTTATTAGAAACTTGGAGGTTAGAATTGGTCTGTTCATAATGTTTTCGCCGATGTAGCTGATTTCAAGATAAAAAAGCCTTACATGTTTCCGACGTGAACGGGTGCACAAATGTTAGCGGGTCGCAAGACATTGAAGAGCCATCTTGTTACACTATGACGGTTATTTTGTAACGTTGTAATTATTCGTTTAATATAATAATAACGCCATGCACTTCCTATCGATATCTGGTAAGCTGAGTCCTCCATCCTGTCTTGGAGAGGACGATGTCATGTATTTCACCTTGAAGAGGTCGCCTTTCAAGATAAATCTGTTTGAAACTGTCATAATTTACTTTCCCTGTGGTTTTGGAACTGGAAATACTTGTGCCATATAATAGGCCTTGCTAAAGATATAGGTGTCGAGAAAGCGAACGCGTTGAAAGAGATCTAGGGATCGCCAGCTGTTTTCAGGTATTGTGCCTTGCAGTGTGTGTGTAACCTGCTTCCAATTCTTGGCACTCATTTTAGTGGACATTTATCTGTTACCATCCTCAAGTTCTTATGGTTGGTTGTCAGTTTCGCCCATGGGATAGTGGGTGCCTCTAGTACCCGGATATTGACAATTTTAGTTTTGCCTTCGTTAATTTTAGCGCCAGATATTTGACAATAGCAGTCAATTGTTGCTTTTAAGGTTACCAACTCTTCTTCATTGTATATTAACACTCCTACGTCGTCCGCTCAGGCTCTGACTACGAAGGGTATTCCGGCTATGGGCAGAGCGATCAGTTTGTGGCTAATTAGGCGTAATAAAGGCTACAAGGATAAGATAAACAACTGCATTGACAGAGGGCTTCCTTGAGGTAATCCATGTTTCATCTCTATCGGTGGTGTGAAATGTCCATTTACGTTGACTTTCGTTTGGATACCCGTTATTAAATTTTGCACCACATAGACAACCCTGTTTTCCAGTCCACAGCGTATCATTATCTGTCTGAGATATTCATGGCGGACTCGGTCAAAGGCTTTACAGAAATCTATAGAGAGAATTGCCAACTTAATATTGGTTGCTGAAGCTATGGATATTATGTCTCTATTTTCTGAGATAGGCGTCATTATAGAAGGTCCAGGTAGGCAGGACTGATGGTTAGCAATCACCTTCCTCATAATGGGAGTCAACCTGCTGTTCAGTGCTCTGGCGAAGGTTCTATAATCAAAATTTAACAGTGTTATCGGACGGTAATGGTCTAGGTTGGCCCGGGTTTTTTTCTTTTAGGTATTAACGCTATAGTGCCTTTATTTCTGACGGAATTTCAAACCCTCTCATAACCTTGTTTAATACATCTGTAAAGGTTTCGCCAATTATTGACCAATAACGAATATAAAATTCTTTAGGCATTTCGTCGGGGCCAGGGGATTTTTTGGTTGGTGAGCAGGTGATCAAATCTAGAACTTCATCCGAAGAAAATTCTTCTAGAATCGCAATTGTCTTCATGTGTGATTTCGTGAGGAAGTGTTTGAATGATCTCATCGGCATTGTTGTCATGGACATCATTTTGCGAGTATAATTCACTAAAGTGTCTGTGTGCCTCTTTATGAATGTCTCTTTGATGTGTTAGATGAATCCCATCTTTCGTGTCGAGTTCTTCAATAAACGGTCGTTCGCGATTCAAACGGTGTTTAATTAGGTGGTACAAGGATGTGGCTTCTTCTGCTCTGAGAGAAGTGGTTTTTGCCTTGATTTTGAGTCCGTCAAGCTGTTGACGCTTTATACTTATCAGTTTGGCTTTAATTTGATTGATGTCTTTTAAAGTCTTGTCTGACGGAGACGCCATCCCATACAGCTCTCTGTGGACTGAGTCATAGAAATCAATCGTTCGTTCAATGTCTTGAGCCTTTTGCCATCCATAATTTTTTAGAGCTTGATGCATCTTTCGTTTTGCGACAGAGTTCCACCAAATTATATTGCTTGTATAATGACGACGCTGATTAAGGCAGTTCGTCCATGTATCACGGATGACATCTTCGAGTTCACTGCCATACAAAAGTGATTCATTAAGTTTCCACTGTGTCCTGTACCTTTTGCACAGCTGTTTTTCTAGGTTCATCGTCACTGAAATGGCACAATGGTCAGAGAAACTAGCCGGGATGACATCGGCGTCTAAAAAACATTTGCAGATATTGTCCGAAACATACATCCGATCAAGGCGGCTACACGATGTCGCAGTGAAGTACGTGAACTTTACTAAGGTCGGGTATTTTAGTTCCCACGCATCTTTCATTTTCAAGTTGTTCACGAGATCGTACAACTCCCTGCAGAAGTTAAAATTCGGAGACTAATTTTTCTTGTTGAGGACACAGTTAAAGTCTCCACTAATTATTAATGTAGAAGGTTTCTGTTGCAACAAATAAATGAGTTCTTCTTTATAAAATTTAGCTCTTTGGACTATGTGAGAATTTCCGGATGGAGCATAAATGTTCACGACAACAACAACAAACATTTGGCAAGCAATACCTCTGCCAGACGGCAAAGATTCGATATTTTTAACTGGAATGCCCTCCCGTGAAAGAATGGCAATGCCCGTGCCCTCGTTATTTGCAGTATTGGCTATAGTATTAAAGCCAGTGATATGAAGGTTTAAAATGTACACTTCCTGCAATAAAATTACGTCAGCTTCGGATTCGTAAATAAACTGTTTCAACATCGCGATTTTGAGTTCTGTCTTTACTTTGTTTACGTTCAAAGACAGAAATTTATATGCTTGTGTCATGGTCGTGGGTGGTCTGGGGATTTGGAGGTGCATTAGCAGCCCACTCCATCTCGCTATCAGATTTTGAACTGGAATTGGGAGGTCCGGTTTCAGAATAGTCTTTATTTTTTGTTTTCTTTCAAATGTTAAAATGTTTGTTAAGCGTATGGGACTTAACTACGGGGTCATCAGTCCCTAAAATTACAAACTACTTACGAACTATCTTATACTAAGGACGGCACAAATATCCATGCCCGAGGGAGGATTCGAACCCCCGACCGTAGTGGTAGTGCAGACCTTGACTGGAGCGGCGCAGTCCCATTGGCCTTGTTTTCTTTCTCACGGCTGAGGGGTTGGGTTTCGCCATGCGTCGTCCACTACTTCGCAGGGTCATGGTAGACGGCGGAGTTGGTGGCTCAAGACAGTCGTTAGACTTCCGTGTTTCTTCGTCGCGTTCTTTCGATGGAAAAGACGAAAGTATGACATCGGTAAGCACGCTGTTTGTGTTGTCATCCGGATTACTTGTTTGTAACTTGCTGGCCGCGTCCTGAAGTTGTTTGTCATTAGTGGAGGGCTCGCTGGTGTTGCTGTTATTGTGGTCACCGGCTTCCTCGTCGAGGATGTTTACCAGCGTCAGCTGTTGTACTTGGGCCTCTGCTGTTGTTTGTATGTCCTGCTGTGACGTACCGGACGGCGGCCTGCTGTAAACACACGCCCGCGCGCGCGTCCTCAGCTGTTTCCGCTACAGTTTCCAGGGTTCGATTTGCGGTCTTACTATTTTCTATAAGTGTTTCCTGTACAGTGGCTTCCCTTTGTCTTTATGAAGTCTGCTCTGTTGTCAAATCGTCTTCATCGGAACTACTTCCGTCACAAGTGCGACGTCTTTTATTACTGACAGCTAGCACTATGTTTGAGACCGGTGCGTTACTAACCGCAAGATTAACAGGTAATGACGGGAATGATTCCTTGCTAATGACATCGACATTACTTGCTAAAAACTGGGTTGTGGGTCGACTTCTTCTACTGTCTGTTTTGAGGCTAAAAGGTTAGCTAATGTTAACTTTAGGCGTTGCTGTAAATTGTTTCTCAAAAGAAAAACACGCCTAGGACAGTCGCCACGTTGTTGTCCGCTCTCATTACATATAAAACATGTTACTACTTGTCCATTGAACATGACATGAGCCTTGTACCCGCACACTTCAATATACGAAGGAATGTTACTTTTAATATGCATTTCGACTGAACGAACACCACTAAAACACTGCAACTTATGCTGGTTCGACCATCTCTCATGCCAAACTGATTTGATGTCACCGTATTTTGAAATCATATCTTTCAGAAAAAAATCGTCAACTGCGGGAGGTAGGTTGAAAATTCTAACTTGTTTATATGCTATGCCGGCATTTGTAATGATAACTGTACTCACCGATTGGTCGCGGTGGCGAAACTCTGCTTTCAAAAAATGTTCAAATGTTTGTATAGCGTATGGGACTTAACTATGGGGTCATCAGTCTTTAAACTTACAAACTACTTATGAACTAGCTAATCCTAAGGACGGCACAAATATCCATGCCGACCGTAGTGGCCGTACAGACCGTGACTGGCACGCCGCAGTCCCCTCGGCCACCGCGGCCGGCGAGCGCCTCAGTCCCCTCTGCCACCACGGCCGACAAACTCTGCTTTCCCTCCAGTTTTATGGAGAATTTTTTTCCCACTTGAAACTGGTTGTAGAATTTGACCAAAAAGCAGTACAGCGTCAGATCATAATAATCTGTGTGTACTTGGTCGGACGTTATTCCAATTGACAATCCAATTATGAATTTCCATTGAGCTGGGTTGAAGTTTTCTGTAATCCTTTTCAAACTCGAAGCACAAGGTCTGCTTCCGTGGAACTGTATGAGCCATCACTAATTTAATAAGAGGCCGAAACCACTATAAATGTAAAGACAGGAAAAAACACAAAAACACTTATTGCTTCGCAGTTCAGGCTAAGCACGATTTTCCAGCCGCATCACAAATTTTAATTTCAGTGCGTCACCTTTTTCATTAATGTCTCTGACATTATCGAGACGGAAAACAGTCTCAGGGCATATAAATTTCTATTTATATAGCGTTTTATGTTGTTCAAGAGCGTATTTTAATAACAAATATGGAATAGTGTCATATCGTTACGTAAGCTTTGGAGTCTTCTAAGAATCCCGATTTATAAAAAAGCTATAAAAACAGAAGTGTTATAGTTTACGAATCACATTGAAGCTTATAATAAAGATGAACACTGCATTGCATGGATCCCAGTCATATTCCCAAGCCTCGCGGGATTTTATAGTATTCCCGAAAAGCATAAAAAAAAGAAGAAAAAAAAGAAAGCAGTAGGAATATGGTTGTTGAAACCTCACTGCACTGCAGCGTACCGTTCCACCATTACATGCGCACTTGTCTCACGGAAATACAGGGCACCGTGCAGACTGTGTGATATTTCAGTGTGGGCTTTAGAGTCTCTTTTTACCTTAATGGTTGGGCGTGTGCGCTTCTGACTGAATTTAAGTGTGTGTGTGTGTGTGTGTGTGTGTGTGTGTGTGTGTGTGTGTGTGTGTGTGTGTGTGTTATGTGTGTGTCTGTGTGAATGCTAGATATATAGAGAGAAAAAAGTAAAAGTGTCTTCGTTTTAACGATTGCCGTATTTTCGTCATTTTTAGATGATGAACGTTGGTATTCTTACTAAAGTATCTGCTAAATAAATAGTAGCAGGGTACATTCTCTGATTCCTACTCCTATATACTAAACGCCATACATGTTTCATCGCAATTTATTGCCAAGTTATTAAATGTTTTGTTGTTTTGATGGTTACTTTGGCGAAACCCAAAAACTCTAACTTGCTTTGCTGCCTCAATAATTTTGCACTGTTTCCTTGGACAATTCATTAAACAAACAACTGTTTCAAATCCAACGACAGAAATTGAAAGTGTAACTTACAATTATTCAATCCAAAATTTTAATATAAAATTTGAAGCCAGCTAGAAATGATGCAACGTAAATCAAATGTGAAAGACATCTCGATCATATACGGTGAAACGTTATTTCAATAACAAAAGATCCCATCCAGGCAGGGAATCTTAGTCAATGCTGTCTACTCATTATCCGATACACGTATTGTATTTTCAACTGCCCACGGCCGTGCCGCTGAGGACACACAGGTTCCGTCTTCGACGGACGTGCTCGCGGCGGGGCACAGGCAGCTGGGGCCGAGCGGTCTGCGGCGCTCCAGTCACGTTCTCCACAGCCACTACAGTCAGGCGTTCGAATCCCCCCTCAGGCATGGATACTTGTGCCGTCCTTAGTATAAGCTAGTTCATAAGTAGTTTGTAAGTTTAGGGACTGATGACACCGTAGTTAAGTCCCATAAGCTCTACAAACATTTCAACATTTGAATTTGCAGGCAGCTGGTGTAGTGTTTCCGTGGCTGTCAGACGTTGGTCCGAGTGGATAATTTCTTTTTATTCAGCCTTCTTTCATTAATTGCTATGTACTATGAAGACTATGGTATTATTGAAGAACGCGAAGACAATGTGCAGTATAAATTTGACCGTTCAGTAAAACCTGTCGATCTTTCAAAACCACCAGTGGATACATAAAGTTTTATCTAACTTCTAATGAAGAACTAGGTATTCACTTTGATACCTTTCTACTCGGTCTGAATTTAGGTGACTATTGCATCCAGTTAATAATTTATTTGAAGAAAATAGAGTGAAATATGTAACAATAATTATCCTTTGGAAAAGCTAATAATTCTTTTACCTTTCGGCTTTGCCATATTTTAGAAAATGCTTGTATAGGTTGCTACAGTGTACGTAATACGATTGAACACAATGAGTACCTTACTTATACAGTCCACAGAGTGTTTACTCCATATTAACCCGTCCTTATTAACCTATTTTCTAAGATAACTCGCAATGTATTGCCTCACGTGTTCCAACATTTCTCCTAAATCCAATCTAATCTTCTCCAAGGTCAGATTCAACCTCTTTTCCTTTGGTTTGTACATAATTCGTGTAAATGTTTTGCAACCATGACTTACTAATCTAAAAGATATGTAATTTTAATGCTTGTCTACACTAGCTTTCTTTGGAATTGGAATAATTATATTATCCTTTCAGTGTGAAGGTAGTTTGCCTGTCTGATACATCCTGCACACAAGGTGGAACTGGGTCTCCAAACGATTTCAACAATTCAGGGGGGAATATCACTTACTCCTGGGGCCTTGTTTCGACTCAAATCTTTGTTCTCTGTAAAAATTTTCTTTCAGTATCGAATCTCTTATCTCACCTTTATCTAATACGTCATCCCTTTCTAAAATCTTGTGCCGGAGATAATTTTCTCTGTAAATGACTTACACATTACGACTCTCTCTTATTTGTTTAGTACCGGTTTTCCATCTGAGCTTTTGATTCTAATGCTGTCACTATTATTGTCTCAAAACGTGTTCTTTATTTCGTGTAGGTGTTATATATTATTGTAAAATATACTTTTTTCCGCTAGGCACCTGCGAGCGTGAAGGTCAGGGTGAGAGTTTAAAATAGAGAAAGTTTAATTTTTAAAACTCACAACCACCAGCAGCGAACCAATTTCCTAAACATGCAAAAACACTGGAACTGTGATTGCGACTGTTTGACTCGTTTTCTAGGGGATGATATCACACGTTCGCAGCTTTCCTTCCCTGCATATGATTAACAAAACAAATTCATAATAAAATCAAGTTCATGAGAGAAAAGGGTGTACTAACAACTATTTTTGAAAACACGTGAAAGTTCACTTTATGTTGTTTATTTCACAATATTTGAACCCTTTGGCTGATACGTCTGTACGTCGACACATTTATCAAATAAAGTTATAGCTTGTGAGCCCCCAGACAAAATGAATATTTGTCGCAAATTGTTTTCACACCACGTGGCTGTCTCAAACACCGTTTATGTTCATGCCTATGCGACGGCACGTTTTACATTAACAAATCACAGTCACTTTAATTCAATGCGATGCACACCTTGTTCCACCGGCTAAATATTCACAAACACACAGTAGCACTCGATGTAACTTGGTACAGTCTACGAAGAGCAACCACACGTGGCGATTGCCACAGACAAATCTCAAGTCACCACCTCGAGATCCACATGCCGACTGATGCAGAGCGACGCCGCCCGGCCAGTTCTCCACGTGCTCCCGACCTCGTCACTTCCTGACCTCGCATGCGCGCGTGCCAAAAGCTCAACTGCCGGGGTTTTTTCCCCTACATCATCAACTTCCCCATGTGAACAGTTCTAACCGATTTGCCAACGTACAGCGCTCAGCCAATACATTTCTAAAACTTTACTTAAAATCAAAATAATTACAGTACACATTACACAAATATTTTCTTACGTTTTTATATTAGTATAAACATCCTTTGTACTGTTTATCATAATCGTGCAATTTCTTATACCACAGATAAGTGATTTAACTGAATACTTCAAGATAAAATACTCATAATATGTGTTATCTTAGAAGGTAGGTTAAAGAAAGGGAGACCAACGTTTTAGCATTTGTGGATCTGGAGAAAGATTTTGACAATGTTGACTGGAATACACTATTTCAAATTCTAAAGATAACATGGGTAAAGTACAGGGAGCGAAGAGTTACAGTCAACGTGTACAAAAACCAAACTGCATTTATTAGAGTTCAAGGGCATAAAAGGGTCGCACTGGTTTGGGAGGGAGTAAGTCAGGTTATTAGCCTTTCCCCGATGTTGCTCAGTCTGTACATTGGGGAAGCTGTGAAGCAATGGAAGGAAAAATTTAGAGAGGGGACTTAAGTTCAGGGAGAGGGAGTAAAAACCTTGTGATTTGCTGATGACATAGTAATTCAGTCAGAGAAAGCAAAGGACCTGAAAGAGCAATTAAATGGAATGGACAGCGTCTTGAAACGAAGATATAAGATGAACATTAATAAGAGTAAAACGAGGGTAATGGAATGTAGTGTCAGAAAATCAGGCGATACTGAAGGAATTAGATTGGGTAATAGTACAATAAAAGCAGTAGATGAGTTTTGTTATTTGGTTAGTAAAAAAACTTCTGATGGCCGAAGTAAAGAAGAAATAAAATGCAGAATGGCTGTGGTAAGAAAAGCTTTTCTAAAGAAGCGAACTTCGATGATATCCAATATTAGTTTAAATGTTAGGAAGACCTATGTTAAAGCATTTGTCTGGAGTGTAGCACTTTATGCGAGTGAAACGTGCACGATAAGAGGTTCAAACAAAAATATAATGCTTCAGAAAGGATTTCCTAACATTTAAACTAATATTGGATGTCAACAAGTTTCGCGTCTTCAGAAATACTTTTCTTCCCATAGCCATTCTGCATTTTAAATCTTCTTTACTTCGGCCATCAGAAGTTATCTTGCTACACAAATAACAAAACTCATCTACTACTTTATTTTCTCATAACCTAATTGAATTTCTTCAGCATCGCCTAACTCTATGAGATTACTATCCATTATCGTTTCTTTTACTCCTTTCGAGACACTGTCCATTCCATTTAATTGCTCTTCCAGATCCTTTACAGTATCTGACATAATTACTATGTTATCAGCAAACCGCAGAGTTTTTATTTCATCTCCCTAAACTTTAATTCCCTCTCTAAATTTCTTCTTGCATTGCTTCACAGCTTCCCCAATATTGTCGCGTTGAAATGGAAAGAGGCTTGACATCGAAGGCAACTAAACACAGCACTTATACTGAAAGCACGTTTATTACGAACTCAACATACACTCAGCACTGACTGCCTCTCAGGCAGAGTGCTCTGCTATTTATACACAGATAGAATTTACCAGAAATTAGAAGAACAGTTAACATAAGAAACAAGTAGAATTTACAAGTGAACATAAGAAAGATGTAGGACCTTCTGGAATTGTTAATTACAAAGAAATAAATTTTGCCGGTGGGCGGGATTTTTTTTTTTTTTTTTTTTTTTTTTTTTTTTTTTTTTTTTTTTTAGAAATAAATTTTCTCCGGTGGGCGGGATTGAACCGGCGACCTTCTGCACCGCAGTCCGTGACGCTACCTCTGCGCCACGCCGCCAGTCGGTGTACGTGGTCTCTCGCGGCATTGCTCCCTCTTATGGAGAAACAGCGGCCCGCTGTTTTGATCCCTGTGGAGCCAGCTGCAATGTCTTGGATCTTGACCGTGTCATGGGTCCTCTGTATGACAGTTCAAGAGAATCCTTCACTTCTCCGCGATTATCGACGACAGACGTGCCTGTCGTGGCTTCATCAGGAACATTACCGTCCTTGAACAAGAAGCCATTGTTGTCTACCTGCTCTTCAGGATCGTAGTAAGGCTTCATGCGCAGGACTTGAACAATGTCTCTTCGTTTTTGACGTTTCGACGACGGCTCATAATCCTCAACTTCGTATGTGACGTCTGACAGGCGGCGTAAGACACGATACGGACCAAAGTATCGCTACGATAACTTTTCTGACAGTCCAACCTTCCGTACAGGGGTAAAAATCCATACCAGATCTGGGCTATACACAACAGATCAGTGCTTGTCGTTATACCGCTGACGGTCCTTCTCCTGGGCGTCCAGTGTCCGTATGCGAGCCAGCTGTCTTGCTTCTTCGACCCTGGTGATGAGCTGTTTAACATAGTCGTCCTGAGTGTCGTCTGGTTGGAACGGGAACAGCGTATCCATTGTCGTCTCAGCTTCACTGCCATGGAGCAGGAAAAACGGATTGAAGCCTGTGGTGTCTTGTAAGCAAATGTCACGACTGGCAGAAATGTATCCCAATCCTTCTGCTCAACATCAACGTACATCGACAGCATGTCGGCTAACGTTTTGTTAAAACGTTCCGTAAGACCATTTGTCTGAGGATGGTATGCAGTTGTCATTCTGTGGACAATGTTGCACCGTGACATTACCTCTGATACTAGTTTTGACTGGAATACTTTTCCACGATCAGATATCATGCTTCAAAATAATGTCTTCTACAAGGAATTTTGCGATCTCTGGAGCTTCTGCAGTCGGCACAGGTTTGGTGACAGCGTAGCGTCTGAGGTAGTCAGTGCAGACTCTTATCCAACGGTTACCGGTTGTCGACTTCGGGAAGCTTCCTAAAAGATCAATCCCAACTCGGTGGAATGGAGCTGCTGCCGGCGGAATCGGTACGAGATGTCCTGGAGGTAATTGCAGCACATGCTTCCGTCGCTGGCACTCTTTACAGTGACTCACATAGTGCTTGACAGATCTGTAGAGACCTTTCCAGTAATACCTGCGTCTGATTCTGTCTAGGGTCTTCACGAATCCCAGATGACCGGTTATTGGAGCATCGTGGAAATATTTGAGAATAGCTGGCTGGAGATGAGCTGGAACAACAAGTAGCCATTTGGGGCCCAGTGGATCGTAGTTGCTCTTATACAATGTTCCGTTTATAAGTTGGAACTCTCCATTCGTCGGTTCTCCTTTCTCCAAGGCCTCTATCGTTTTTAATAGTGCTGGATCTTCCCTCTGTTCAGCTGTAACGTCATTTAATTCAATAAGAGCATTTCATTAATGCTGTTGTGTTCCACTAATGGATTCCTCGAAAGGCAGTCGGCATCCTTGATGTTTGCGACCGTTCTTGAGTACCACTGTGACATCGTACTCTTGGAGTCTTAGTGCCCGTCTTGCTAGTCCACCTGATGGATCCTTCAAGCTAGTCAGCCAACACAAAGAATGGTGGTCTGTCACGACAGTGAATGGTTTGCCGAATAAATACGGCCGGAACTTGTTGATAGCCCAGATAACCGCGAGACATTCTTTTTCAGTTGTAGAGTAGTTTATCTCGGACTTTGAGAGTACTCTTGACGCATAGGCTATCACTTTTTCAGCACCTTCCTGAACTTGTACAAGCACTGCACCAATCCCATAACCACTGGCGTCTGTGTGGAGTTCCGTTTCTGCATTCTCGTCGTACAAGGCTAGCACTGGTGCGGAAGTTAGAGCCTCTTTAAGTGCCTGGAAAGCTCTTTCTTTTGTCTCATCCCAGTAAAATTTGGCGTCTCCCTGCAGAAGTTCTTGTAATGGACGTGCCTTGTTACAAAATTCTTTTATGAAACGTTGGTAGTACGAGCACAGCCCGAGAAAACTTCTCACATCACAAATGTGCTGAGGAGATGGAAATTCTGTGACTGCCCTTACTTTATCTGGATCGGGACGGAAACCATCTCAGTTGACTAGGTGCCCCAGGATTTTTATCTCTTTGTCGACGGAGAGGCACTTCTTTTTATTGAGGCGGAGACCTGAAGCCTGAACACACTTCAACACAGTTGACAGGCGACTCAGATGTTCTTCAAATGTTTTCGAGAAAACGACAATGTCATCTAAATAGCAGAGACACGTAGTCCACTTTAGGTGTCGAAGCAAATTGTCCATCATGCATTCGAATGTGGCTGGAGCATTACATAATCCAAATGGCATTACTTTAAATTCATAGAGGCCGTCAGGTGTAATAAAAGCCGTCTTCTCCCTGTCAGATACGTCAACCTCGATTTGCCAGTAACCTGTCTGCATGTCCATAGTTGAGAAGTATGTAGCTCCTTTCAAGCAGTCTAAGGTGTCGTCAATACGCGGCAGTGGGTAGACATCTTTCTTTGTGATTCTGTTCAGCTGCCGATAGTCGACACAGAATCGCCACGTCCAATCCTTCTTCTTTACGAGGACCACCGGAGACGACCAAGGACTCTCCGAAGGTTGAATAATGTCATCTCGCAACATCTTCTCCACTTCCTCCAGAATTATTCGTCTTTCGGCTGGCGACACTCTATACGAACGCTGGGTAATTGGCGAATGATCTCCAGTATTGATACGGTGCTTTATCGTGGGCCGTTTCGTCTGACTTTTCCCTTGCTCAGGTGTGAATGCACCCGAAAATTGGCGTAGTATACCTAACACCCGCTGGCGTTGTTCCTTGATCAGTCCAGGCCCTATTGGCAATTCCACGTTTGTTTCCTCCAGCGTGTTGTCTGTATTAACAGCAGGGCATGGGTCTTCATTGATGACGTTGAGTTCACCGTCTTGCATTGGTTCAGCTGTCCCGATACACATTCCCTTGGGGATAAGTTGTGACTGCTCGTGACAAATCTCTCCTTGACCACCAGTAATGCTTACGATAGCCTGTACATATCTTTGGTGAGCCTGATAAACTTTTTACTATCAACAAGCACTTCACAGTTTAATCGCTCATCTGTGTTTGTGACTGCAACTCTTCTCATTGTGAACGGCGATATCGTCACATTGTCAACGACGAATAGCTTCCCAGAAAATTCTGTATTACGTGTATTCGGCTGAACAACTTCTTTAATTTGCAGCTCAGATCTTCCACAGTCAATGATAGCCTGGGATGCCTGAAGGAAGTCCCATCCGAGGATGACATTGTGGCTACATTCTGTTAACACGACAAATTCAAACGGCTGCGTCCTGTTGTTGATGGTTATTCTTGCGATACAAGTACCTGCTGGATGGACGTACTTTCCATTCGAGACCTTCAGCACAGTTGCCCCCGTATCACAGAACATTGTCTTCTTTAGTGTGCGGCGGTAATTATCCGATAATACAGAAAAAGAGGCTCCTGCCCGGACAGGTTGGCCGTCGATTATGACGTCGATGAGATTTCCCGACGTCTTGGCGACTGTCGTCCATGGAGGATTTTCATCTGCGGCGGCCTCACCTCCGTAGATGGTCGCCTCGCTTAGTTTTCCTGGGCGCGGCGACTAGGGGAGCGGCTGGTACCTCTGTGCGGCGACGGTGAACGGCTGCGGCGCGTCGGGGAGCGACCTCGTCTAGGGTACGGCGATGGGCTTCTTCCCATAGGTCGACTGAACACATCAGCAGGTGACTGCCTGGGATAGAACTGCTCCGACCGCTGACGTCTTGCGGCAAAGTAATCATTGAATACTCGCCTCCTCTCTCTGCAATAGCGTACGACATGTCCAGGGCGTCCACAGTGGTGTGTTGTCTTCTGTCCTCCAGACGTCTGTTCTTCTGCGGGGCGTCATAGTTACCAGGGGAGTTGGTGTGGTCACGTTGGCCGGTTCATGGGCTGCCGTTTGGCGGCTGCTGCCCAAGTCATAGCAGGGCGACGCCAATCTTCACGTCGGGTGCGATTGACGGGGCAGACAGAAGTTAATGTTTGAAATACCTCGTCCTCAGCGGCGACGGCTCCCTCGTGACTTACAGGCCTCGCATCCATGGCCATAATCTGATGCTCGCTCGGTCTAATAGTCCCGGCTGTTGTAATTCTTCTCTCACGATTTGTCGTATGAGAGAAGCGAAGTCATGCTGGTCTTCCACAACGGCCATAGGGACTACATTTGGGAGTCTGTCATACTTCTTGCGTCCAACCCTCCTTTGTTGCATTTCTTCAATACGCTGGCACCACTTGATGAACTCTTCTGTAGTAGCGACGTCTTTTTATCAAAAGAGCTTGGTACATATCTTCTGCAATTCCCTTCATCAGGTGCGTGATTTTGTCCGCCTCAGTCATGTTCGAATTGACTATGTTACACAGAGCCAAAACTTTCTGTATGTAAGACTGTGTCGGCTCACCATGTCGTTGGGCCCGGTTCTTCAGTTGTTCTTCCGCCGAGCGGATTTTTCGCTGTCGGTCTCCAAACGTCTTCTTAAGTTCCTCCTGGAACGTCTCCCAGTCATTCAACTTGTCTTCATTGTTTTCGAACCATTGCTGGGCTGTTCCGTCCAGGTAGAAATAAACGTTGGCCAAGCACATCGTATGATCCCACCTGTTGTACTTGGCGACTCGGTCGAACCATTTTAGCCATTTGTTGGGGTCCTGTCCAGCATCTCCAGAGAACACCGACGGGTGTCTGATGTGTAGCTGGCTTATTGCTGGTTTCGTCTCCATCGTTCTTCTGATAATACGGACTTTTGGAAGGATGTACTCGGTGTATCCCTTGTATTCCGGTTCCAGTCCGTGTAAGCGACGGCTTTTACGTTGCCTAATCGGAGCCACGGTGATGCAGCTGTTGCACAGTCTACCGGCGCCTCCAGCCAACAATGTCGCGTTGAAATGGAAACAGGCTTGACTTCGAAGGCAACTAAACACAGCACTTATACTGAAAGAACGTTTATTATGAACTCAACATACACGCAGCACTGACTGCCTCTCAGGCAGAGTGCTCTGCTATTTATCCACAGACAGAATTCACCAGAAATTAGAAGAACAGTTAACATAAGAAACAAGTAGAATTTACAAGTGAACATAAGAAAGATGTAGAACCTTCTGGAATTGTTAATTAAAAAGGAATACATTTTTGCCGGTGGGCGGGATTGAACCGGCGACCTTCTGCACCACACTCCGTGACGCTACCCCTGCGCCACGCTGCCAGTCGGTGTTCGTGGTCTCTCGCGGCAATATAAAGATTGAATAACTTTGGGGGAAAGGCTACTCGCTAACTAGTGCGACCCTTTCATGTCCTTCAAATCTAATAATTACTTTCTGTTGTTTTTACAAGTTGAATACAACTCTTCGCTCCCTATATTTTACCCCTGCTACCTTCCGAATTTGAAAGAGTGTATTCCAATCGACCATGTCAAAAGCTTTCACCAAATCAACAAACGTTAATCTTCTAAAATAAGTTGTAATGTGAGTATTGTCTCCAGTGTACCTATATTTCTCCTAAATCGAAACTGATCTTCCCCGAGGTTGGATTCTGCAAGTTTTTTCAATCGTCTGTAAACAATTCGTGTTAGTATTTTGCAACCATGACTTATTAAACTGATAGGTCTGTAAATTTCATATTTGTCTGCACTCGCTTTCTTTGGAATTGGAATCATTATATTCTTCTTGAAGTCTGAGGGTATTTCCCCTGTCTCATACATCTTGCATACCAGGTGGAACAATTTTTTTATGCCTGGCTCTCCTAACGTTATCAGCAGTTCAGATGGAATATCATATAATCCAGGGGCCTTGTTTCGTCTCAACCCCTTCAGCGCTCTATCAAATTCTTCTCGCAGTATCATATCTCCTATCCATCTTTCTCCACTTCGTCTTCCATTTCTTGAATACTACCTTGAAGTTTATTTCCTTGGTAACGGCACTCTATATATTCTTTCCACATTTAAGCTTTCCCCTCTTTGCTTAGTACTGGTTCCCCCTTCTGAGTTCTTAATAGTGATACAGTTGCCTTCCTTGTCTTCAAATATCTCTCTTATTTTCCTGTGGGCAGTATCTCTCTTTCCCCTGTCTTTACATTCTTCTGTGGTTCTGTATTTGTCCGCTATCCACTCCTGCTTAACCAGTCTGCACTTCCTGTCAATCTCATTTTTCAAACGTTTACACTCCCGTTTGCCTGCTTCACTTTCTGAATTTTTTATATTTTCTCCTCTCATCAATTAAGTTCAGTATATCCTGTGCTATCCAGGGATTTCTATTACGTCTTGTCCTTCTGCCTATACGATCCTCTGAGGCCTTCACTACCCTATTTCTCAGAGCTACCCTTTCTTCTTCTACTGTATTACTTTCTCCCGTTTCAGCCAGTCCTCGCCTAATGCTCCCTCTGAAACTCTCCACCACCTCTGGTTCCTTCAATTTGTCCAGGTTCCATCTTCTAACTTTCCTACCTTTCTGCAGTCGCTTGAGTTTTAATCATCAGTTCATAACTAATAAGTTAGGGTCAGAGTCTACATCTGCCAATGGATATGACTTACAGTTTAAAACCTGGTTTCTAAATATATTCCTTACCATTATAAAGACAATCTGGTATCTGTCATTGTCTCCAGGTCTCTGGGACGTATACAAACTTCTTTCATGATGATTAAACCAAGTCTTGGTGATCATTAAACTGTGCTCTGCGCAAAATTCTACCAAGCGATCTCCTCTTTCATTGCTTTTCCCCAGTCCATATTCACCTACTACATTTTCTTCTCTTCCTTTTCCTACTACCAAGTTTCAGTCCCCCATCATAATCAAGTTTTCGTCTCCCTTAACCTTCTGAATGATTTCTTTTATCTACTAATACATTTCATCGATATCCTCGTCGTCGGCCGTGCTAGTTGGCATATAAACTTGCACTTCAGTGGTCGATATTTGTTTTGTGTCTATCTTTGCTACTATAATGCGTTCACTATGCTGTTCACAGTAACTTACCACCCTTCCTATTTTCTTATTCATTAGCAGACCCTACTGCGTTACCACCAACTGATTTTGTATGTGTAACCCGGTACTCATCTGACCGGAAATCGTGTTCATCCTGCCTCCGAGCTTCACTAGTCCTGATTTTGATCTATCCATTTCTCTTTTTAAATTTTCTGAGTTACCTAGGCGATTATGGGTTAGAAAATTTCACGCTCCGACCCGTAGAATGCCTGTTTTGTTTTTCTTAAAAATGACATCCTCCTGAATAGTCCCCAACCAGAGAGCCGAATGGGGGACTATTTTACCTCGGGAATATTTTACCCAAGATGACTCCATCATCATTTATTCATACAGTAGAGCTGCATGTCCTCGGGAAAATTAACGACTGTAGTTTCCCCTTGCTTTCAGCCGTTCACAGTAACTGTGTGGGAAAGCCTTGTTAGCTGATGTTACAAGGCCAGATCAGCCAATAATCCAGACTGTTGTCCCTGTAACTACTGAAAAAGCTGCTGCCCCTCTTCAGGAACCTCTCGTTTGTCTGGCCTCTTCACAGATACCCCTCCGCTGTGGTTGTATCTATGGTACGGCTATCTGCGTCGTTGAGGCACCCAAGCCACACCACCTCGACAATGTCTGTTGTTCATGGGAGCGGTAAAATATATATATTACCCAAAAAATTAATTAAGATTCTATAAATGCTTTCCTGAGTGAGAATCTTCAGTCTTCCGAATCTTTCATTGTGAGTGTAGATCAGACATGGCTTACATTAAAAAGAATATCGACAGCAATTGAGAGAGATATACAAATAATTCAACAAAAGAGGGGTTGGCCCATTGATGTACACTGAACAGGTATGATCACTCTTCCAAATCCACAGAAAAAGCCTACCAAATTTAAACAGACACGAAGTCCCCAAGACTGGATTCTTTCACTGAAAACGGAAATCTACTTCAAACTACATTGTTATAACAGTTTCCACGTATCTTGGTAGAAAATCCGAAGAAATTCGGGTATAAGTAAATTATAATAGCGAAAAAACACAATCATTGCCTTCACTATGCGATAGCTGTGGTAATGCTATGGGTGATAGCTACGTTAAATCTTTCGGAAATGCCTTGAACAAAGAAGAGGAAAGAAATACTCCAGAATTTAAATTAAGAACAACTGCCAGCATGCGTGATATAGGAGTAGATATCCCTGGAGTATTAAAGGAACTTCATCACTTAATGAAACGAATTCCTCCCGTCCAGTCTGCATACCAATTAGTTTCGTTTCAGACTATGCTGATGCAATAGTGCCATACCTTACTATCACATACAACCACTCGCTCAGCGAAAGTACCGTACACAAATACTGCAATGCTGCATAGGTCACTCTAATATTCAGGAAAGGCAATAGGAGTGATCTGAAAAATTACTGGCCTATATCACTCAAGTCGGTTTGCAGCAGGATTTTAGAACATATACTTTCCTCAAACATTATGAACTAACTCGAAGTACCAACTGACCCACAGTCAACATGGATTATGGAATTATCTTTCTAGTGAAGTGAAGAGTGCTATCGCCAAGCGATCTGAAATCGTTTCTATATTTCTCGTTTCCCGGAAGGCTTTTGAGACGGTACCCCACAAGCGTCTTCTATATGAATATGGCCAGACTTGTGGACTAGATTCCCGATATCCTGTCAGAAAGGAAACATGCATGTTGTAATTGACAGACAGTCACCGCGTAAAACGAAAGTGATACCTTGCGTTCCCCAGGGAACTGCTCCTAATCCTTACAAACGGTTTAAGAGACAATGTGATCAGCTCTCTTAGACTGTTCGCGGATGATGCTGTCGTTCACCGGTTAGTAAAGTCACTAGAAAAACACAAGTAACTGTAAAATTATATATATGCGAAAATTGGCAATTGACCCCAAACAATGAAAAGTGTTATGTCATCCATTCATGCTCTTGAATAAATTCCTTAAACTACACTTACACGATGAGTCAGTCGAATCTAAAGACCATATATTAATTTATATGCCTCGGAATAACAATTACCAACAATTACGACTGGAAACCAAACATGTAAAAATCGTAGGGAAGGTGAGATGAAATGATGTTTAATGTGCAGAAGACTCAAAATATGCAACAGTTTAAGCAAAGAGACTGCCTACACTACACTTGTGCGTCATTTATTAGTGTTTTGCTACCCATCGTGGGGACTCCCGAGGTTGGACTGACGGAGGATATAGAGAAAGTTCAGTAATGGGCAACTTGTTTTGTATTATCACGATATAGGGAGGAGAGTGTCACAGAAATGATGTGTGATTTTGGGTGTAAAACTTTTAAGAAAAAGAAAAGCTTTAGTCGTTGCGACAGGAATTATTTGCGACATTTCTGGCACCAACGTTCTCTTCGGAATGTGAACTAATTTTGTTAGCACCTACCTATATAGAGAGTCATGATTATCGAATAAAAGAAGTCAGACCGATAACGAAATGATTCAGGTGTTCCTTTTTTCCATGCGCAATTAGAGAATGGGACGGTAGAGAATAATCATAAAACCGGTTAGATAGCGAAGTATTAATGTAGATGTAGTTGTGGGTGCAGTCTGTAACGTTTCTGCTATGTTGCAAACTCCTAAAAATCAGTTGCCAACATAGAAACACGAAAGTGTCTGACACCTAAAATAAAACTTCATTACCGGACATGTAAAATATCACATTTTCGCCTTATGTTTGAAATTCTATTAACACTATTAGTAAAACGCTTTTGAGAAATAATACGTTGATTTAAATATAACTTTGGCTGACCTTTTACGTAATTTTCAGTTTTTAATACTTTCGTAAATAATAGCTGCAAACACTAAAAATGCATTACACTTAGTTTCGGAAATTGCTGAACCTATATAGATACTAATTTGTATAAAAACAACAATGCTACATGTTATAAACTATTGCACAACATGATTTCATATATACATTTTGTTTAAATAAATTAGGGCAGACCATGTTTTATATATCACTAGATCCTAAATTAAATACTGATAATTTTTCATGCACTAAAATTAATAATCCGTTTGGTACTAAGAAACTATCTTCGAAATTAACAAAACTACGACAACCATATACAAATCCGTATTAATAAATAATTTGACCGCAAACTGAAACACATTAAAATTCCATGTCACAATAATAATACGCCTACACGCTATTGGCAAAACAAATATGTGTGCATTTCGAAAACACAAATAATGTAAATAATTTGAGCACTGTAAACACTAGTCAAAAGGATGACTTTGAATTTGTGTACCGCATTTAAATACAAATTTCATGAAACAAGTACATACATTGACATAAATAGTCAAAGCTTAAATGTAATGTTTTAATTTCTGTATTTTGGCATATTTAATGTAAAAGAATATTGTTTACTTGTGAATTACAAAACTTTGTCATCAATTTTATTACGTGGTTACGCAGAAAGATGTTGGAGAGAAACCATGTTTTATTCAGTTTTTCGAGTGGCCAGAAACCTGTAAGCAGCTCTGTTGGCTTGCTGCTGCATTTCTTGATTTTGCAATGTTTAAGTGGAAATAAAATCGTTTCCATATCAACTGAAATGGTTTTAATTTACGAAAAGATCCTGTAAAATCAAATGCTTTAGTGAATGCCGAACACAGCTCACAACGCAATGGACTTCAGCCAGCATATAAGATAAGTTCAACTTCACCTACAGTGGAATGACTTCGTTATAGACTGTGAACTAATAAAAATTTCCGTGATTCAGGAATATATTAGGGCTCAGTTTGAGTCATTCCGAAAAGAGGTGATGGACGTTAGAAGTCACCTTAACAGAAATCCTGTTCATCATGCAGATTATTTATCTTCATTTTTCTCTCATATTATCTGACCCACCCGATTAAGAGTTAGAAAATTGCACTCTCCGTTGCATAGAATTTCTTGTCTTTTTTTTTCTTTTTTTTTTTGTCTTCCTTGGTGACGCCATCGTCGCGATTAATCCCCGTCCGGAGACCCGAATGAGACTATTTTACCTCCGGGATATTTTACCCAAGAAGACGCCATCACGACGTATTCATAAAGCAGAGCAGCATGTTCTCAGGAAACGTAACGACTGTGATTTGTCCTTGCTTCTTGCCGTCGCTGCAGTTGCATGGCAAGGCCCTTTATCTGATGTTACAATGTCAGCTTAGTCAATCATCCAGACTAACCTCGTAACTACTGAAAAGGCTGCTGCCCCTCTTGAGGAACCACCAGTTTATCAGGCTTTTCCATAGATACCCTTAGCTGAGGTGTGACTACCTGCATCGTTGAGACACGACTGTATATGTTTTTCGTGGAAGTGTTACTTACAGATAAATGTAAGTACTAAAACTTCGTCACACGACCTTCCCCGTCCATCCACCAGAACTCATCTGTCTACAGTAATCAGTCCTACCCTTTCTAAGCGAAGGAGGTCCGCTAGTTTACAAATAAATGTTTAATCATTTCAAATTTAGGAATACATGGGCGATTATGGTAAGTTCTAGTCGTTTTTTTGTTTTTGTTTTTTTGTGTTTTTTTATGTTGTACAATTTATAAGTACATTATGAATTCCACAGCAGTTTTACTCTTTTCTTCACAGCCTTTAATAGAATTTATATATGTTAATTACAATTTGAGTTGGAGGCAAAGGTACGAAAAAATATACAAGGAAAAAATGGCCAACAACATGTGTGTCGTTTATTGTAAGCGTTGCTAACGCATACTGCGATGTTGTTAGTGTTTCTGTATCCATTGAAAGTATAGCCTGATTTCCATTATTTACTGAGTTACAATGTGTCTCGCAGAGTAATTATTGATGTTCACTCCTCGAAGTGAAGAATGAAAGGAAAAACATAACAAGAACTAGAAATTGAGTGCTCGATCACTTGGAAGGTTCTTCTTTATTTTGTTGCGTTTGTCATTGTATCTCCATTGGGAAAGCATTGGCATTTCAGCATCTACATATCATTGGGTTTTATTCCATTCACTTGCAACCTTATACTCTTCTTTAATCAACTCAGCACTCGCTACAGGTTAGCATTGGACGAAGAGTTCGCGTACGTTCAACCGCTACAGTCATTGATGTCACGGCCAGCTGAAATGACCCAACAGGTAGCACAGCGATAAGATGGACCCTGCCTGACGAAGCCAAACGTATTTCCCATCTTCACTCGTAGTGGAGTGAAAATTTCGACCACACCCTGCGTTTTTCAAATGCAGAGCTCTGCCACAGAGTAACCCCGTACGCAGAAGTAACTTTTGTTGAAAGGCGAGTCAGGAAAATGACAGACATTTCACTCCATAGAATAAAGTACAAGGTCTGTGCTGTGTTGATAACAAATCTAACGCAGAACGAGTTGCTTCGTCCATTGAGTCAAGTTGAGATTGTCGTTTGATGAGTCCAACTCATTTTTGGAAACTTTCTCTGTGAAACAGGAGGCAGTTATGCAAGATTACGTATGCATTCGCCCTCCAAGCTTGCCAAAAAGTCTCTTGAGGTGTGTAGGAATTGCATTCTAGTTGCTGTTGACGCAGTTGTAGGAAGGATTTAGCATTGCATGTGGGCATAGATCGTGGCACAACCATACGCCATAAATGAGGTTCTAAACCTTCGTTTTCAGCTGGAGACTACTGTAGTGCCCTCTCAGCAAATCAAAGTATGCACAACACCAATGAAGCAGCTACTACAAAGCAGACCGGCCCCCTTCGTAATCTTATCTAATGGTCAATAACGAGTTTTCTGCAGAAAATGAAGATAAGTAAGCGTCATTATTCCTGGAGCAGGATTTTCGGCGCATGTCAAGAAGATAAACTGTTAATATGATATTAGTGAATGGCTAGGGCATCTGTAAAAAGGAGGTAACATGTCTAGATTGTGATAGGTAAGGTCCACAAAGTAGTAGAAATAGAAAACTGCCTGAAAACAGAAGTGAAGTAGCAGCGAAATTCTGATTTCAGACTCTGACATAGTTTGTAGGACTAGGGCAGATGGCAAGGTGGTTCTTGCCGTAAGGAACTCTGTAATACCAACTACCGGCGGCTACCTGAAGTGGGAAAGGCTGCCAGAGTTGCATGGGAAATGAAGGGAGAGCCGGCCATTTGCAGCATAGTCGACATGGCCAATGGCGGATCGCTGGGGCAGAGACGAGCAGTGTCTGAATCACAATCTGAAAAAGAGGCCACATGAGTGTGGGATGATAGAATTTCTTTATATTTGTAGTACATGAAGTTCAGAACGTAAATAACAGCCTAAGCAATTCAACGTAAATCTCTCCAGAAAATCTCCTCTGAAGTTTTGCAAAGTACACGTAAGTACCAATAATAAAAACAGATGTAGTACTTGTCGGTTTAGCTCAGGTGGTAGCGTTCTGGCCTCACATTCATACAGTCTGGGGTTTGAATCCCACTATGACATATATATTTTTATTTACGAATTCAGTTATATAACACATTTTGGAATCTCTAGTAACATGTGTTGTGCCTGTTATTATTTATGTGTATGTAGACGGGCTGAAAACCTTGCTGTAACGTAAAACGATGGTTGACTAAGTTAGCTGCTTGGAAAGCCATTATAAGATATGGAGATGACTTTTCAAAAACTGTGTGGTGTCGCACAAGTCCAAAGTGCGCGCCACCTACTTTCGCCGCGCGCCGCCATGCACGCGCGGCGCGGCGTTCTTACGACGTCAGCCACGAGCGCCCTCTGCTACAACTCCGCTCGTGGCCACCACTGAACGACATCGTTCACTTGGGACTGAGATAGGAACCAGTTAACACTTCGGAATCAGATAGGCACCAGTGAAGACTTTGCTATCGGATAGGCACTAGTCAGGCCTCTAGCTCAACTATGTATCAGCATTCTGCAGTACTGAGCTATGTAAAAGTTAAGTATTGTATAAATTCTGTGCAATATATATCTCGTTCTAATTTACTCTACTGTTTCTAGTTTCTGTTGTCCCACTGGCTGCTCACCTCCGTACCTGCACAAGCGTGCTATCTTTATTCCTGTGTCGGTCTTCCTACTCGGTCGCCGACACCTACGACGGAAACGAGACACAGAAGTGGCGACGAGGCTGGGACACAAAAAACAGAGTCGTAGCTCTTCACAAATTGAACAATCAAAGACTACCTTCGTAATCTAATACTGAAGCCAGTACCGCAAAAAAAAAAAAAAAAAATAAAAAAATAAAAAAAATAAATAAAGAAATAAAAAAAAATAATAATAATAATAATAATAATAATAAAATATAAAAAAATGAAAAATAAATAAATAAAAAATAAACTACAGCTTACGTTTTTTTAAATTCAAAAGCATCATTATTAACAACCTTCTACAGAAAATTAAGTATAAACAAAATACGTGCAATTTTTGTGATTATTACGCCAGATATTCAAATTGTGTGAGTATTCGAACACAACGAAGAAAAATAAAACAAATCTGACACGACAAGATTCGAACCAGTAGGCCTAGGGTTGGAAAGCCAGAATGCTACCATCTGAGATAAAGCTACGTACGCTGCAAACGTTTTAATTATTGGTACTTACGTGTACTTGCAAAACTTCGAAGTCGATTTTCTCGAATGTTTTTGAGAGTAGTGTCGAATTGCTTTGGCTGATTGTTATTTGAGTTCTCAACTTCACGTACCATAAATATAAAAATTTCGAAAATACGACACCCATGTGATCTCCTTGTGAGACGATTCTGAAACCGTGTACGTTGCGCTCTGTCGCTTTGGCAATTATTTCAAAATTTACAGATAATCATTGTTTTATTATCAATTTCATTTAGTTAAAATATGTATGATATTCCGTAACGTTTTGAATACAAAATAAATGTACACCAAAGCACCTATAGGACCGAGAAAACTGTTTATTACACTGTGCTCTGTTGCACACTTTATACAAGGTATAAAGACTCTATACTAGCTATCACTGTGTGCTTAGTTGTTACGATATCTAGGCTGCTAAGTCACTTCATGTGTTGTAATTAGTGTGATATAGGAAGATTGGAGAAAATATAAAATACACGTCATACCATAAAGAATATCGGAGTTTTAAAGGAATACTGAATTTATACGATGACCTTATCTTTACAAATTAAACATCAAATGAACTAGCAAATCAAAAAGTTTGTTCTGGAAGTGCCCGTGTACGTACTAATACTCCTTCGTCTGCCGTTAGCAGCGCTAGTATCTAAGATGAAAACTGGTGGGCAGACTACTTTTTGTGTGCTACAGTTTGCAAAGATTGAATCTGCAATTAGAGCCGAACTTGCTTTCCGTATTAAGTTCCATTTTATTTCTGCAAGTGATAACATCCGTAAATGGTATCATCAGTTTGAAAACACAGACTGTCTTTGCAGAGGAAAGAGTGACGGACGATAAATCATGATTGAAGAACGCGTGAAACTAATGAAAGATGATTTCACTCTTAGGCCCAAGAAATCAGTTCGTAGGGATAGTAGTGAGTTACCACTTCCAGTGATGCCTGGACGCTAACAACTACGTCCTTGCCGTTGTTACGTGCTCTGAAGCCTACAGATTATGGTGCACATGTCGACTTTGCAAACCATATGTTGCTGTATATCCACGATAATTTTCTAGATATGGTCGTCTTCAGCTATTAATCGACATGTAACGTAAATGGACTTGTGAACACTAACAATGTACGTATATCGGGAACACAAAACACTCACGAGGTGCTGTGGTTACAACGAGTCACCCCTAAATTATTTTTTTTGTGCCACATCCCGGTTAAAAGTGTATGAGCCTTTCTCCATGTACATCTACATAATTACTCTCCAAACCACACTGAAGTGACAGGCAGATGGTTCAGCGAACCGCTTTTGTGATATACGGATCTACAGTTTTATTTTCTAACGCGTAATAATGAAACACCTGAATATTTCGATCCAATTTCTCGTATTTTATTATGATTACTATTTCCTCCTATATATGTGGGTGTTAACGAAATACGTTTGCATTCGAAGGAGAAAGTTCCTGAAAAGAATTTCGCAATTACATCTCGCCGTAATGACTTCTACTCCAAATCATACCCCATTTCTGTAACACTTTTCACCGCAGATCTCGATAACACAAAACGAGCTGCCCGTCTCTGAACTCTCTCTATATCTTCAGTCAGTCTCACTTGGTGGGGATTCGATAATGCGTAAGAATACTCAAATTAGGACACACTAGTGCAGGAAGTCTCTTCAGTAGAAATTGTAGATCATCTAAGTGTTCTGCGAATGAAACGTAGCCATTGTCTCTCCTTCCACACGATATTTTCTACGTGTTCTCTACAATTAATGACATTGCCCGCGAAAGGTAAAGGTCCCAGGTTCCAGCACACAATTTTAATCTGCCAGGAAGTTTCATATCAGCGCACACACTGCTGCAGAGTGAAAGTTTCATTCTGGAAACATCCCTTAGACTGTGGCTAAGCCATGTCTCCACCATATCCTTTCTTCCAGGAGTGCTAGTCTTGCATGGTTCGCAGGAGAGCTTCTGTGAAGTTTGGAAAGTAAGAGGCGAGGTACTGGCGGAAGTAAAGTTGTGAGGCGGCATCGTGAGTCGTGTCTGGATAGCACAGTCGGTAGTGCGCTTGCGCGCGAAAGGCAAAGGTCCCAGGCTCGAGTCCCGGTTCCGGCACACAATTTTAATCTACCAGGAAGTTTCAATGACATTCTTAATTTTTATTCTTAGTGTAAAGATGTTAAGAGAGATGATCAGATTGTCACGTACATCGTTTGTAGGATAAGGCACAGTAGACGCCCTATAACATTTGCCTGGCGATAGTCAGTTATCGCTTCTGTTTAACTCTATGACTTTCCGTCATGTACCAGGTACTGTGGCCTTTCTGAAACGTAATTGTGTTTTCAATCGCACAACTGTAGCGATATTCTAAGAGCAAGCAACTTGAGGCTTAGGAGGCTTTCTGGAAATATGGAATCGATTTGCACTCATCACTGATGTGAGTAAAGAGCGAGATGTGTTTTACAAAAACGATACTTTCTGAATCCGTGTTGCCTATGAGTGAAGAGCTGCGGTGGAGTAGCCGAGCGGTCTAAAGCGTCTCGCTGCGGAGCGCGCGGTTGCTCGCCGTGGAGGTTCGAGTCCTCCCTGGGTCATGGGTGTGTGTGTGTGTGTTTGTCCTTAGGTTAGTTTACCTAGGTGTAAGTAGTTTGTAAGCTACGGACTGATGACCACGCAGTTTGGTCCGATAGATTTAAAGACATTTGAACATTTGATTTTATGGGTGAAGAGTTCATTCTCTTCTAGGTCGTTCATAATGTTGTGGAAAAGTATGTGTTACAAATTCATGCTGCAAACCGACGTCTGTGATATAGGCCAGTAATTTTGCAAATCACCCCTACGACCTTTCTTTAATATTTGAGTGACCTGTGCAACTTTCCAGTCTTTGGTAACGGAACTTCGCTGAGCGAGCGGTTGTATATTATAGGTATGGAACTATTACATCAGCATAGTCTGAAAGGAACATAATCAGTGTATAATCTGGACTGGAAGGCTTGCTTTTGTGAAGTGATTTAAGTTACTTTAATTATCCAGGGATATCTATTATATTATGTATCTTGGCAACTGTTCTTGATTCTGAAGTATTTGCCTATTCTTCTTTGGTGACCTAATATCGGAAAGCTGTGTTTAGCAATTCTACATAAGCAATAATGTTACCAGTAGCACCACTATTACTATTGTGTAGTGGTGTTATGTTTTGCCGCTATCACCAAAATTTCTTTGAATTTTAAATGATGGAGTTGTGTTTTAGTAAGTATTATATGCTTCTTGCATTGAAGTTCTCGCCAAATTACGAGTTCCGGTAAATTATTACCAGTCTAGAGAATTTTGTGTCTATTTGAATTTGGCATGCTATTTTCTTCGGTTTTTTTTTCAAAAAATTATCTAACCTGTTTTTTGCACTACGGCGCATCAGCCCCTTCTTTTTTTAATTCATTCGTCATGAAACTCTCAACAGATGTCGATATTATTTCTCTGAATATAATCAACGGTACCGGTTTGTCTTATCTTCGTGTGCTACAACAATGGTTCTTTTCTAAATTACACGAAGCTGAACCAGAGTACTCTATCTTGCAGTCAAATGGTGCGCCACCTCATTGTCATTGCTTCAAACAGGACTGGTTAAGCAACGTAGTTCACGACCGCCGGAATGTCCGCAAAGGGCTGTCTGCATAACAGATACTGATTTTGCAAAGACTTGTCGTTCACCAGATATGACGCCTCCCAAATGTTGCCTTTGGGAATTTGTAAATGGGTCGGGTGTAGGTGCTTCCGTTACCTGCCCAGCTAAAGAACCTATGAGAAAGGATTGAAGCTGCAGTTGCATTAATTAATCCAGACACGCTGAGCAAGGTTTGGAAAGAATTTGACTATCGACTCAATGTGTGCTGTGTCATGAATGCCGCTGACACTAAACAAATGTACGATTTGTAGGACAGTGTTTGAATCGTTCGGTCATTTCTAATGGTAATGTCAACCTAATAAATTCTACAAATCTTTAAATCTCCAGTATTCAGTAAAGTACGTCCAGTATTGCTGTATAATTTTTGTCGCGAGTCATTGCAATGAATCACTGAGATGACGAATTTCTCTGACCAGGAAGTGATTTTTTTTTTTCATGGGTTTGATTTAATACAAATAGCAAACCACGAAGTATTGTAGACGATATCGTCTGTAACAGTCAAAAGGTTATGAACCTCTTTTAAAGAATTTGAATGTCATTGACACTCCATTTTATGGCCTTTTGCAATTAAAAAGTCTGTTATAACTGTTCATCATGCAAACCGGTATAAATATCACAAAAGAATGTCATCATGCATGACAAAATTGAATAAAACAGTTGTGTGCAGCAGCACCACATTTCTTGGAATTCGCAGTTCGTTACCCGCTGTGTGAGCAATTAACTACCATGCACGCAACCTAAGTAAATATCAAGCTGCCACTCACTGGAAACGTGCTGTGTGTTTTGAGGCGAGTCCTCTAATAAATGAAACAATGAGAGAGCAACACATGTCACAAATGAAATTATCGACATTGGTCAGCGAAGTCCATTACGAGTCGCCTTTTACACAAGAAAGAAGGAAAGTACGCCTCAGCTGCCTCCCAACCTGGGTTGGCATTTTTCTAATTGTATGTCGTTTGAAAAGAAACTTTAAGAATGAAAATGGCTCACGGGAGAAAGGGATTCGTAATATCATCAAATACAGTGGAATATCTGTTAATAAATTATTCCTCAGCAGAAACATATTTTAAATTTATTTTCAACCGGAGATATATATATATATATATATATTTTCTCCCGTTTTAATGAAATTCTTGTCCAGAAAATTAATTAGTAGGCCGGAATGTAAGTAGCAGCAGGTGTCCATCTAGAACTTCGTTTAATATTCACCTACAAATATCAAAAGCAGTGTTAGAAAATTCTATTCTGCAATCGCCAAAAGCATTAGGACGGAACACAGAAACCGGTCAACCTCAAAACAACTAAACGGATTACGACAGATATAGGTATTTGCAACACTCCAACTTACTTAATACTAAGATTTCATAACGAAAAAAGAAGGTAGTAGGTACTCTGATACAACAAATAGAGTAAAGCGAATACTTTAACTTTTCGTTATTATTTTCACGATACCGAATACAAAATCTTACAGTATAAACGTCTTCTTCCACGGCTGCCGTCAGAAAGAGGAAGATTAAGCGAATCTCTCCCGTATTATTTTTTGAAAGTATGGAATGCCTACAAAGAATTTATATACAAAGACACTGTGACTTTCGTAAACTATGGTTAATTCTATGCGTTTACATGGCATTAAAACCTGTATATTGTGCTCCGGGATTACACCATTATATGCTATAGTATATTTCTCGATTTAAATTATACTAAAATTAATCTTGGGTACAAATAATTACTTATTATTAAATGTAACCTCTTCATTCCAGATTGCCAGAGAAGCTAGCTACTAGCCATTAAAATTGCTACATCAAGAAGAAATGCAGATGATAAACGGGTATTCATTGGACAAATGTATTGTACTAGAACTGACATGTGATTACATTTTCACGCAATTTGGGTGCATAGATCCTGAGAAATCAGTACCCAGAACAACCAACTCTGGTCATAATAACGGCCCTGATAGGCAGAGTCAAACAGAACTTGAATGGCGTGTACAGGTACAGATGCCCATGCAGCTTCAACACGATAGCACAGTTCATCAAGGGTAGTGACTGGCGTATTGTGACGAGCCAGTTGCTCGGCCACCATTGACCAGACGTTTTCAGTTCGTGAGAGATCTGGAGAATGTGCTGGCCACGGCAGCAGTCTAACATTTTCCGTATCCAGAAAGGCCCGTACAGGACCTGCAACACGCGGTCGTGCATTATCCTGCTGAAAAGTAGGGTTTAGAAGGGATCGACTGAAGGGTAGAGTCACGGGTCGTAACACATCTGAAATGTAACGGCCACTGTTAACACTCCCCCTCGATGCGAACAAGAGGTGACCGAGACGTGTAACCAATGGCATCCCAATACCATCATGCCGATGACGAATACACGCTTCCAATGTGTGTTCACCGCGATATCGCCAAACACGGACGCGACCATCATGATGCTATAAACGTAACCTGGATTCATCTGATAAAATTACGTTTTGCCATTGGTGCACTCAAGTTCGTCGTTGCGTATACCATCGCAGGAGTTCCTGTCTGTAATGCAGCGTCAAGGGTAACCGCAGCCATGGTCTCCTAGCTCATAGTTCATGCTGCTGCAAACGTCGTCGAACTGTTCATGCAGATGGTTGTTCAAACGTCCCCATCTGTTGACTCAGGGATCGAGACGTGGCTGCACGATCCGTTACAACCATGCGGATAGGATGCCTGTCATCTCGAGGCCGTTGGGATCCAGCGCGATCTTTATCCAAGTCGGTAACGTGATGGTACACATTTCTCCTCCTTACACGAGGCATCACAACAACGTTTTACCAGGCAACGCAGGTCAACTGCTATTTGTGTATGAGAAATCGGTTGGAAACTTTCTTCATGTGAGTATGTTGTAGGAGTCACCACCGGCGCCAACCTTGCGTGAATGCTCTGAAAAGCTGACCTTTTGCGTATCACAACATCTTCTCCCTGTCGGTTAAATTTCACGTCTGTCGCACGTCATCTACGAGATATAGCAATTATAATGGCTGGGAGTGTACATGAAACTTAGGATTTCGCTAAATAGATCATGAATCCATAATACACAGATGACTGCTACACGGTTTGTGGCGACTACGGAGCGTGGATTGGAGGATGTCTTACGACAGAGAATCTCTGAAAAAACTCAAAATAGGCTTCTATTTCAAATAATGCAGGTCACACACAGGGTAATCGTAGATCTAGGTACCACTGGTAAAATAATTGTACATTGTGCTAGTTGTTTGGGAAAACAATCAGAACTCCAACAACTAATAGGAAGTATTGAAGCACAAATTTCTATAAATCATCGATAAGTTACTTTTGCAAAAAAATTTGATGTTGTTCGGAAAGGACAGATTGAACAAAATACGTGGTGTGAGTTCGTCACCGTGAATAGTAATTAATCCTGCATAGCTGATAGTTCATTCGAACCAACATAAGAAGATGTCATACCGAGACCCGTTTTGAGTGAATATTTGATTTCTTTTACCGGCCTCCCGACTCAGATCTAACCATTTCAGAAAGGTTGAAAGAAAACTTGACTTTCATTTGAAACACGACCCGATTTATGTTGTTATAAAAGGTGGTGATTTCAGTTCACATTCGAACTGCTGGAGAACTATGAACAACTATGAACTTTATGAAACAATGCGTAAATAAGTTTCAAAGTATGGTATGTACACACTTTGTTGAACATGTAAACGTTACTACTGTATTGGGATTTGGATTTTGGGTATGACATCTAAGTACAAATATTAGAACGTCCTTGTGTTTGTGTATACGTTTTGCATACAAATCTACATTTTTGTTCCAGTCTTGATCAAATTTTACCCAGTTGACTTTCAAAATAATAGCAAGGTCGACGTCGATGTAAGGGCCACGTATGTAAAGAAGTAAGTATGTACGGGTAGTTCGGATAATAAGATGTCATAAACAATGAAATGTGCGAAAACTGCTGCATCACGCGATAATTTTCCGTATTTCCTCCTAAACTACTGGAATGATTGAAACCTTTGGCGGTAATATTCGATAGCCTGCAGTAACAATTGCTGCAATGTTAACAACCACAAACGACGCATAGTTCAGGAGATATAATGTCATAAACAATAGGAGACGTACAAAATTGCCAACTCATGCGACGAGAATTTATTCATACACTGTATGAGAATGCGAGTACTTGGTGACTTGCGAAGATTTTTAATCGTAATTTAAAACCTCTATTCTATTTTTGTAACTGGCAGCCACAGCAAAATGATGACAATAGTTTCTCGCTTTCTACTTTTCTGCTATTTGCTGCAGCATTCAACATAACGTTAAATTTTACAATTTCTACGCAATAAATAGTAATCGGAAGACATTTTACTGGTAGTATGCATACACACAGCTGAATATGTTCCTTCGAAATTGTATCACAGTACGACTCGTAGTTAATGCGATATGAGGACATAAACGTAACGTTCATGGAAAACGGCCCAATCATGCTTCAGGTTTTACTTCTTTACTACTGAATATATTCGCAACGCATTTTAAATACATACAGCATATACACAAATGAATATATAGCTTCAAAATGATACCATTGTAGAATACATTATTCACTGAATATAAAACCATGTATGGGTAAAAACCTGGCACATCATGCACTAAATTTTAATATATTTCTCAAAAAAAAAAAAAAAAAAAAAAAAAAAAAAAAAAAAAAAAAAAATGTTCAAATGTTTGTCAAGCTTATGGGACTTAACTACGGGGTCATCAGTCCCTAAACTTACAAATTACTTATGTACTACTTACGAACTAGGACGGCACAAATATCCATGCCCGAGGGGGGATTCGAACCCCCGACCGTAGTGGCCGTGCAGACCGTGACTATAAGCGCCTCAGTCCCCTCGGCCACTGCGGCCGGCATATTTCTCATTTTCTACTAAGACACTCCTGTATTCCAGTAAGCTTAAGGAGCTTCTTGAAAGTAACACTACTATTGACAACTTTTAACTGTGAAGCACACACGGCCGCAGGCGAAATCGATTGACTTCTTTAGAGCTACAAGGAAAGGAAGTGTACTTCTAAGGAATACCCATTATATCCGACAGGTGTACCACTTAACTTAAAGGGACTACAGTTCCAAGTGAAACTTGCATTTTCCATTACGATTAATAAATCACGAGCCAATCTATTAAATACTGCGACATAGGTTTGACATGTCCACGTGTCTCACACGGACAATTTTATTTCGTTTGCTGAAGGTTGGGCTCACAAGACAATTTATTCATGCTAGTTCTTAGACAAGTATCAAGAAATGACGTTTATAGTCTTTAATTACATGAATGAATGAATGAATCTTACATATCTTTGTATTTCGATTACTATATTTCTTTGTTTGGACAGTGCACTCAAAATTTTGTACATTATGTAAGACAGCCTTATTTCTTTTATATCTACATCTACATAGAAACTCTGGAAATCACATTTCAGTGCCTGGCAGAGGGTTCATTAACCACTTTCATAACTTTTCTCTACCGTTCCATTCTCTAATAGCGCGCGGGAAGAAAGAACACCTAAATCGTTCCGTTTTCGATCTGATTTTTTTATTTTTATTTTATTGGGATGGTCATGTCTCCCTAAGTAGGTGGGTGCTAGCAAAATATTTTCACATTCAGAACTAAAAGTCGGTGATTGAAACTTCGCAAACAGATCACGCCGCAATGAATAAGTCTTTCTTTTAGTGATTTCCCCCAATTCGTGCAACATTTCCGTGGCGCTTTCCCCCCCCCCCCCCCCCGTAACGTGATAAAACAAAACGAGCTGCTCTTCTCTGATATATGTTGCCTTGAAGGTAATATGTTTCGTTTAAAAAAAATTATAGACACTGAATATGAATATTGAGAGGAGAACTACTAACTAAAGGCTTGAATAAATAAATTGCTGGTCATTGCAAGGTTTCACCTCATGTTCTACGTATCTGACTACCATAATGATGATGACGCAAACGAAGTGAAAAATTCTGCATTACCAACGCAGTTTCTGTACATAGATATTGTCGATGACTTCCTGAATAATGTTTGATGTTTTCAGATCAGCAATAGACTTGGTGTCATTGATGCACACCTTGTCTTAAATATAGCCACAGGAGAAAACGAGTTGCATGTGTTTAGATACGGAAAATATGAAGGCTAATCAAGGCCGTTGCCAGTTGTCTCTGCGTACCCCAGAGCCAGAATACTGCTCCCAATATGATTCCACAGGACGTCAAACACTCTTTCTTCGATGGGATCGAGCTCCGTCTTACGTGTACCAGGACTAGTGGAAATTGGGGTTACCGTGTCAACAAGATATATCGCACCGATTATTCCATGACTGAGATTGCACATATAGGCCAAAGTTGACGATGAAGATTCTCTCCAGTCACAGAATGTGGATTCTGTGTCCCACAAGTAAGCCATTTTGGCCAAATTTGCTTTATCCAAATGAAAGTGATCTTCTATGCTCAGCCAAATCGTATTTGCATGCGTGTGCCCATATTAATTCCCACCATGTACAGCCGCTAAGCAAGCAGTCTGAACATCTTAAGAAAACCCGTTCACAAGTCATGACACCTTCACTTCATATATTTCAATAATTGTCAACTTATATATGTTTAAATTTTGAGGTAGAACTAAAATATCGCCCGAAAAAGTGCTACACGTGGTGTCTGAAAACTATTACGACCTATTACTTCATGAGCCAAGTCGATTAGTAAACCGTAGTCAAAACACACTTGATCTCATAGCAATCATAATCTCATACCAAGTAGCAAAACGGAATCAGGGGTCAGTAAACACAGGGTTCTCGCAGGATGAATGGAGGTCGATATATCTAAATCCACAAACATTAACGACAAATATATTTATACAGAGAAAACTTTGGTCAATGCTCTCCTGAGAGACAGTTTCCACTCCTTTTTCCGCTTTTTACACAAATCCAAGGTAATGAAGCACGGATTAACGTATTTACACCAAAATGCGCAATTTGAAGAAACTCATGTCACATTAGGAGAGGGAAGGTGGTCGAGCAAAATCTACCGACACCTCACCAGGAGGGAAGGGGCTCAAAAAATACGCCAAAATCACCTCTCGTGATTAATGTACGTTCCTAATCAGTGAAATGGGCTGTATAAGTGCATTGAAAACGGCTGCATAACGTAATGAATCAGCCAGTATGATGACTGGCGACATAAACATACATAATATTGAGAAAGAGCAAACAAATTACGTGGATAAGTAGTGGAGAAGTAATAACTGGCAGCTCACATTAAATGTAAACATTCAGTTTCATTGACCATTCCAGTAGCAATTTTTGAGATCGTCGCTGCCAAATCACTACCGTATATATAGAAACCTTCACGCCATCGCCATGGAAACGAACAGCACCACGCAGCTTCATCTCTATTGGAATACATTATACGAATTGCCATCAGAAGTGCCTAGAGGACATCTTCTTCATGTACTGCCAATGTTACTGGTTATTTTTGTGTATAGTTCTCTGAATTTATTTGGTGTATTTATCATACTTTCGGTTTCTTCAGCACTTCACCACGCTGTAGTGAAGCGAAAAGGATTCTACTAAAACCGCTTGATGTGCAAACTTTCACTTTATAAAAAGTGAATTGTAGGCAATGAAACGGAAAAGAACGGTGCAAAAATAGGCGAAATTTGAAACAATGATAAGAAAAACCACGCAGAACACAAACCTACAAACCCTAACACCAAGACGAGAAAACAGCATTGCTATGCAAAGAACAGGTAATAACACTGTCAGTAGGTTATACATCAACTTGAAAGTGCACAAAAAGTTAATAACTGTTTTTAATTTAAATACACGAAATGAATTTACAATCCTATGTATCATATACGGAACCCCAGAAGAAGCCTTAACAATAGAAAGCGAAACGCGTCTGGTGTAAAATAATTGTCTTCATTGCAGCCAACACGTTACGGCAAACCTTTTTTAATTAAATTAACATACTGCTTTTAGAGCAGTTAATTAAGGGAAGCTGCGTTCCGTTCAAGTAATTCGACGCATCTTCTCGCGTGTATTTTACTGTAATTAATGCTTTTTTGATATTGTAGTCCCTAAATTGCAGCTATTAATGGGTGATGAGCGCAGCAGGCCACATAGCCACACTATCCGTGCCAGACATGCTGTGTTATTGCCAATGCTTTATTAATTAATATACTAATTTATTAAATTTTTATTAATTTTGTCGTATTGACCGTTGGTGTAGATATAGTATAAAATATCTGTGGTGTATTGCAGTGGTTAATGTCTGATGAAGGTCTTCATTCCAATGAAGTTAGAAATCTACGATCCATACTGTTTCAATCTTAATAATTCTAATAGTACAGTTAATGGTGGGTATCCAAATTACAGAATCGGACACTTGCTCATGTTATGTACCCCGAATATTGCTGAGGGTAAAACGAAAATAGTACTCATTAACTACAATGGTCCTTACCAGATGTATGAAATCATATCGCCAGTTTAACATCTAATTACAGATGCCAACAATAACTACTATTTAACATTCACAGAATATATGACATCAACTGCGATTGGGCAAAGCTGAAAATGTGTACCCAGCCGTGATTCGAACGCGAGTCTCCTGCTTTCTAGGTAGTTGCGCTGACCCCTACACCACTGGGGACACAGTGATCACCGCACCTGCAAGGACTACCTAAGCACGCCTCCCGTCAGATACAAACTCCCAGCTTCGCCCCGCCCACAGTACTCAAACTCGTAGTTATTAAACTAATTCCAGTAAGAGTAAGGGCTTCAAACTTGCCCACCCCTCCCCACTAACGATAGGATCATTGCCCGTCACCGGCATATTATATATATAACTGCACGTTAATAAGTGACGTCACATGTATATGTAACTACTATTGTTCATGTCAGCGGATTGAAACCTTTCAAGAGAGCATCAGACGTAGAACCACAATCAGTAGTACCTGCTCTACTGAAGGGTGGAGGTCCACAGAAACAGAAGGAAGTGAGCAAACCTGAACAAAACACTCGCACAGCACTGTACAGTCTCCAGCCGCGCGCTGTCGACCGCGTAGCTACCAGAAGAATGTCGATGTATATATGTGATTTAAATATCACTGCCTCTCTCATATGTAATATAGTAGAGTATAGATATGTATGTATCTTATGGATAACGCTAGTTATCGTTTGAAGAAAGGTTAGCAACAGTTTATTCCATCTCGGTAGTCAACTTTCATTTACCCGTAACTATATCTGGTTCTACCGTTATCAACTCATCTTACCCACTAATATATTGGCCAGAAGCATCTATGCAAGCATTGCCATCAAAAAATTGGTCCTACCTTAAAGCCTCCCTGGACACTTCCATCTTGCAGTCATTAGATGTTTTTATTACATCACAAAAAGGAAAGATTGATGCTAATCTTGTAGTGCAATACATCTTACAGTTAGAATGTAAACATAAAACACGCAACATGGTGTTAAACACCTTCTAGCTTAATATTTAAGGTTTTACTGCTTTCTTGTATCTTAGACGAAGGAATAAGGTAGCAAATAGTATACCACTCAATGCAACTCATGTTTGATGGCTACAACAATTTCGTTATGTTTTACGTAGTTGCTCCTGATTGTTTTTGAGCTCTCATTCTAACATATTTTGTACATTGATTTTACAGTTTAGATTGATATGTTTAATTACTTTTGATAATTCCATGTTGTTCTACATGTAAGGTTTACAGTATCCTTTTGTTAAGATTTGGTATTCTTGTTATAGTAACTTAAACATGAACTGTAAAATTTCTATATGTTTAGTGACAAGTCAAACTGGCAGTGAAATGTGGTTTTCTCTCAATAAACTCCGTGTTTGAATTTCTCTGGAACATTGAAGCCTGTGTACTCGTTAGTGTGTTGAGATTTTGTATTTTTGTGGCCGAAATTTTGCCTTGAGCGGAGTGGAGGAGTGTTGAGTATGTAATATTACGTCATTTAAAATCTGATTAAAGCGTAAATTTGGTGACAAATTTCTACGAAGAGTGGAGGAATGCTGAGTTTATTAGTTTTTGGTGAATAAAATAGTAAAATGAAAGTGAGAAATTGAATGCTTAATGAATAGACTTACAGAACTACAGAATAGAATACCAAGCTAATAATAATTAAAAAATGAAATGATGGATGAAGAAATGTATAATAAACCATTTAGTTATTTAGAGTGGAAATTAGAAAGCATAAAACCGTTTTTAGAGTACTGTTCCAGAAAGTTCAGACAATAACACCAAGAAACGTCAGTAGCGGACAGTAAGTCAAACAGTAAGCAACTCAGCAAAGTCAGCACAGCCACCAGGACGTCAACCGACTGCCCACGTTTTGCAGTAACCGTCAGACTATCCCCAAACGTTACCACGGGCCATTAACGGAAGTACATTCACCTGTTCTACATCTCGAAGAAACGTGAACATAGGCTAGAAGCCGAAGGCACAGGCATCAGGACATCGACCGAATACTCACGTCTTGCAACGAACGTGACCAGAGGCCTTTGGCCAAGTACATTCACACACCTTAATGTTTCTGAGCAACAGGACATACGTGGTTCAACTAGCGAAAGGTCAGCCACCTTTTCCAGAAGCTTCACAATGTGAGCAGATAAATACGGAGAAGATGGAAGAGTCGTCGTTCAGTACGTAGTATACAGTATGCTGTCAAACAGGTCGCTGTCACGCAGTGATTCAGTCACTCAGTAGTTCTGCCCACGGCCAGTGAGTGACTCATTTCTTCAGTCACCCAGTCGCCGTGGTTCAACCCCGTCCGTAATGACATGGCAGCACATGCTCGCTGTTGTACTCTAGCAGCCCCAAGAGGAATTGAAGTCAAGAAGAAATCCGTCGTTCGGAAAGAACATTGGAGGGCAAGTCGCACCTACCAGGGTTGCTGGTAAGAACGAAGGTATGCGATCTCAAAAGTCACCCATGAACTAGAAGACCAAGGATCAGTAGCCGAAGGCGCAGAGCGTGCGGATTTTCGGTTCGAGACTCGGACACCTATTAATTCACGTCGCGCCGTTCCGCGTTGGACAAAATGTCATGAAGGCACTCGTGACACATAAGGAAGAGAAATACATGGACATAACACCCGAGGTATGGCCGCAACGGTTACAGCGCCGCTGGCAGCAACTGTTATAAGACACACCTCGTCCTCCGGCCGACACGAAGCCAAGCCGCTAGCTGCCGCAGACACAATGGACCGTCCGCCCCAACAGCAAAACAAGAGCCTGCTGTCTGACGCGTTAACACAAAGCGCCGGAGCGCCGTGGCGAGGTCGCCTACGAGACACGGCGCACCAAGACAATATCCCTGCCAGTTCAAGGTTATCAAATAAATGTCTTTGGTGGAATCAGATGTTTTATTCACAACCTGAGACAAGGAAAGAATCCACGTTCATGCCTATACTTGAGTTGGAACATCGAATAAACACAGGTTATTGGAACTGCTATATCAAATCGCATTATAAATTAACGGATTTGGGATTTGAAAAAATGCTGGTAGAAGCAAGAGAAATTTCAGAAGCTGCCAATATTTCCACATCGTGTACATCAAATACGGAAGCAGTCCGTGTAAGACATAAGAAAAGAAGGTGAACCTATTCGTGCCGCGCAAAATAATTTCAAAATTAAAATACATAATATACAAAAAAAAAAAAAAAAAAAAAAAAAAAAAAAACAAAAAACTTCTAGATTTGTTAATTTGGAAGAGTCACCAACTCACTAAGATACTAAAGATAGTGATGCTATTAATCTAGGCACTGAATTATAAGCTATTGCTACAAGAGTACCCAATAACGCAGGGCCACAGCACGTTCTGAGTTATATTTGTAAAAATGGACTTACACGGACACGTTATACATTTCTGGACCATTGCACCGTGCAGCATTCTGAGTGAATTCCAGGGCAGACCCGTTCATGTAGGCAAACTAGGCAATTGCCTAGGGCGCTCGAATTTGGGGGGTTGGCAAACTTGTCGAACCCTCGTGCGCTCCGGGGCGGTTTTCTTTGCTGTGGCGCTGCGGTTCCAGGAGCGACGAATTCCCGGTTACTTCACATAGGCAAAGCAGCAGGCAATAGATAAGACACAAGTCAATGTGTCATCTATTGTTCTTGACTCTTAAGAAATTTGCTCGTAAGCGTTTAATGAATATACGACTAGCAGTTTGCAACTTATCGTCCCCTGATCAGATTCCGTCGCTCTGCAGTCTCTGTAGTGTACAATGGCTTCTTCAGTCAAAGGACCCGATCTGAACGCTGCTATAAATGCTCTGCTTAAAACAAAAACCTACCTTGAAGATTGTAGAGGTGATTTGGGATTTGAAAAAATGCTGGTAGAAGCAAGAGAAATTTCAGAAGCTGCCAATATTTCCACATCATATACATCAAATATGGAACCAGTCCGTCTAAGACATAAGAAAAGAAGGTGAACCTATTCGTGCCGCGCAAAATAATTTCAAAATTAAAATCCATTTTGTAATTTTGGATACTGCAATAAATTCGATTGACGAGAGTTTTCATCATATCGACAACCTAAATCGTGTATTTGGCTGTCTGTACAAAAACTTAATTGTACAAATAATAATAATAATAATAATAATAATAATAATAATAATAATAATAATAATAAATAAAAAAAAACATCTCCCAGATCTGTTCTTAAAAATGTGTTAATTTGGAAGAGTCTCTAACTCATTAAGATACTAAAGATATTGATGCTATTAATCTAGGCACTGAATTATAATCTATTGCTACAAGAGTACCCAATAACGTAGGGCCACAGGACGTTATGAGTTATATTTGTAAAAATGGACTTACAAACATTGCACCTAATTTAGTTACTGTACTAAGAGTGTTGCTTACACCTCCGGTGGTAAGCACAGCTTCTCGAAATTAAAACCCATAAATACATATCTGCGATCTACAATAACTCAAGAAAGATTTGTGGGGTTGGCATCTTTATCAACTGAACGAGAAACAGCAGACACAGTCGATTTAGAGGAGATCGTTTCAGATTTTGAAAAACTCAAGGCAAGAAAAATAAATTTAGTGTCTCTTACTATAATGAAGCTTATAATTTTATCTCTTATTGTAAAGTATCAATTAAAACCTTTTTAAAAGACAGAATGTAAAAACGATGAAAAACTAACATTGTTGTTTAAAAATATATGATGTGTCCTGTTTTAATGGGGAAATATGTTTATGTAATGTATATATTCTGATTATGTAATTGAATAAAAAACGCAATGTGTATTTTACATTCATGTTTTATTGCGATTTAATTAAATGGGGCGCCATTAGAATAATCTGCCTAGGGCGTCGAGCTTGCTCGGGCCGGTTCTGGTGAATTCCAGAACTTATAGATGCCATAACGGTCCGATTGTCATCTTTCCATTTCTCCTCACTTCGGAGAATCTGTACCGATTCTCTTCGTTTTAATTTCGTATTATTATGGAAGTGAAATCCTTTTACTATGTGTGTGTCGTAATACTTCCATATTTATTGAAGCGCTTACGTATAATTCCAAGTGGATTAGTCGACCCGAAATAGATGTACTCACAAAATGTTTCAAAACTACAGGCATAGGCTTATTCTTGCAAATTGCTTTTCGTGGAACTTGCGTGGAAGCGGAATCTTCGATTCATCGATAGAATAGGATTCGTAATTTCTAAGAAGATTTATGAAAAAATTCCCATCCGCATAAATAATTTGCAGAATTTTTCTAAGTTTGTTTTTGTTGTGTACCGATGGTTCGCCTGACGAGCGGACAAGCGTACAAGCGTATAAATGGATAACAGTGAGGCGTTCCACAGCAGCGGTTCCGAAGTCACCAGAGGACGCGACGAGGACCGCCAGAGAGTGCACTAAACCGGAACTATTGGCCCACTTTGGGTTACGGTAGTAACACTAAAAGTGGCTTAAATATTCACCTGACACGAAAATTGAATAACCGAATTTGTAGAGGAGAAAATTCTCTACAACTTTGCTCTCTCATGTGCTATTTATTTTTTATTTTTTTCATATCTCATAGCGTTTTAAAGATAACGGCGATTTTGGGATCTATGTCTGTCTGTCTGTCCGTGACGTGTTCCCTGTTTTTAAGACGAACCGTTCAACCGATTAGCACCAAATTTTACAGACAAGATTGTAGGCCGCCAGAGACCACAACCTCCCTTTTTCAAATTTTTCGGACAAAAATACGGTAGTAAAACAAAAAAACAAAAAGCCGTTTGTAATATTATTGTAATTGCAAACGAAGCGTTCATCTGACACGACATTTGAATAACCTAATAGGTAGAGGAGAAAATTCTCTACAACTTATCTCCCTTATGGTTTTTATATATATCTCGTATCGTTTGAGACATATTTGCAAAAATAAAGGAGATTTGACACCCTCCATTGAATTAACGAAAACCAGCCGTTCGGAGATGTCACGTGACATTGCTCGCGTATTTGATGATTTTGTTATTGTAACACGTTGTCATTTCAAAGCAACGGCACACTGAGGAATTAACAAAAACCCATCTTCTTCGTACGACAAAAATAATCTAATGGCTACAGGTGCCTTATTAACATCAGTTAACAACGGCCATCAGTAGTATGGGATCTAAGAACACTTATTTCGATTTATAGCCGTAGCGTAGTGGGCAAGGTGCTGGACTGTAACGCCAAAAGTTGGTGGTCCAAAACCCGCCAATACCTATTTTTTTTCCCGTAAAAGTGTTTCAGACAGTCTTATTAATTAATAAATTATTGTTTAGATTATTATTTTGGTCCAAAATGTTTGCAAAAACTTATAAAACTACAAATCTAAAGTGGGCCGTAAAACACGCCAGTGCCATTTTTTCCTCCGCACAGTCACGTGAGACTAGCTCGAGACTGCCCCGTATCAATGCGCTCCGGCTATTTAGGGGGGCGCAGTACAACACGACGGCAGTTCTCTACCGATAGCCTCCGTGAACCACAGCTGAGGGATCGCGTCTGACGACTCTGTGGAAGAGTCCCTGCCAGCGACGCCACGCCTACAGGACTTACCGCAACGGAATTCGTCGATCGGCTCTTTTGTGTCCCAGCTTCGTCGCCGCTTTTGTGTCTCGTTTCCGTCGTAGGTGTCGGTGGCCGAGTAGAAAAGTACCGACACAGGAACAAAGGTAGCACGCTTGTGCAGGTACGGAGGGGAGCAGCCAGCGGGACAGCAGAAACTAGAAACACTAGAGTAAATTAGAACGAAATATATATTGCACAGAATTTATACAATACTTAACTTTTACATAGATCAGTACTGCAGAATGCTGATACATAGTTGAGCTAGAGGTCTGCCTAGTGCCTGTACGATAGCCAAGTCTTCACTGGTGCCGGGCGTCGTAGCTGAGGCTGGGATCGAGACGCCGTCCGCGCCCCGGTATCCACCTTGCGATCCCCCGGAAAACCCGGCCAAACGAGGGGAAGGGCGCACCCCTCCGCCCAGAGGGAGCAGGTCATCTTCTTCTGAGGTGCGTGGCCCAGGCGGCGGGGGCACGCACGGTCCCGGCGTCCTTCTTGGTGACGCTGTCAGCTGCGGCGGCAACGGAGGCGGAGAGGCGGACTGCGTAGGAGGCGCGTCCACCTCCATGGGTACGATCTCGTAGTCCGGGGACGCTGGGCCCGGTGGCGAGCGATGTGGCTGTGCTCCCTGGCGGTGAACTGGGTCTGGAATCAAGAAACCCGAAACAGGATCGCGCGGCCTGTGCAGGCGCAATTGGTTTGCGTGGCGCCGCAGCTCCGACCCTGTGGAAGAACGTACAACATACATATTGCGACCGAGCACGCGCTGAATGATGCCTGGCAACCATGTCTTCTTGATGCCAGCAAACACCCCGTACAGCACCGGCGTGGAAACCTGAAAACGCGTAGCGCCATACGAACCGACTCGTTGCGTGGGAGGCTGCAGCAGGTGAAGGAGAGTTCGGTGACGGCGGCCGTGTAGCAGCTCGGCAGGAGATGGGCCGTCACGTGGCATGCACCGATACGTAGACAGGAAAATTTGAAGAGCTTGCTGCCTGGAGTGCTGGACTTTCATCTTCTCCATGTGAGACTTGAATGTTCGAACGAAACGTTCTGCTTCACCATTGGACTGAGGGTGAAAAGGTGCGGTGGTGATATGCTGAATGCCATTCACACGACAAAACTGTTGAAATTCCGCACTAACAAACTGAGGTTCATTGTCACTGACGATAGTTTCAGGCAAACCTTCGATGCAAAACACTGATGTAAGGGCACTAATTGTACTAGACGCTGTCGTTGAGTTCATGGCAACCACGAAAGGAAACTTGCTGAAAGCGTCTACAACAATTAACCAGCGCGTATTCCAGAAAGGTCCCGCAAAGTCAATATGTAAACGTTGCCATGGTCCCTTGGGGCGTGGCCAGTCTGAGAAACGTTGCGGAGGAGCCGCCTGATGCTCCGCACAAACAGTACACTGTGACGTTATGCTCTCTGTCTGAGCGTCCATACCAACCCAGGTACAATGACGTCTGGCCAGTTGCTTTGTCCTAACAATACCCCAATGTCCTTGATGCAGGAGGCGTACAACTTCACGTTGTAGGGAACGAGGAACAATCACTCTTGTTTGGTCGTTGTCCGTATGTAACAACAGAACACCCTGTCTTAAAGACAATGCATGACGTTGTGCAAAATTACGTCGAACCAGAGGCCGATCAATGTCTTTGGCTCTGGCAGGCCAAACAAAGCGAACAAAACGTGCTACCACACTTAGGTCTGGATCCGCAGCTGTTTCCTGTGCAACCCGACGAGAGTTCAAAGGAAAGTCTGCGACAGCGGAAGCATCTCTGGAGTCTATCTGACAACATGCCATTTCTGAAGAATCAAACGAAACATCCTGGCCAACCGGAAGTCGGGAAAGTGTGTCCGCGTTGGCATGTTTAGCGGTAGGTCGGTACAAAATCTCATACTGATAATTTGACAATATCAAGGACCATCTCTGTAGCTTTTGTGCCGTTCGTGGCGGAATTGGCTTTGTGGGTGAGAACAACGACGTGAGAGGCTTGTGGTCTGTCAACAAATAGAATTTTCTGCCATAGAGATAATGATGAAACTTTGTGACGCCGTAAATGATTGCTAATGCCTCCTTTTCTGTCTGACTGTAATTCTGTTGCGTCGGCGTCAGTAGCTTGGATGCAAAGGCAATAGGACGATCGTGACATCCAATACGATGTGACAAAATTGCACCCAGACCGTATGACGAGGCATCAACTGCTAACACTACAGGCTTCTGTGGGTCAAAGGGAATCAAACATGCATCACTGAGTAGTGCAGACTTTAGTTTGTGAAAGGCAATCTGGCAATCTTTAGACCATACAAAAGGAACATTCTTCCTACGTACGTGATGCAGTGGAGCTGCAATCTGAGAGGCATTGGGAATAAACCTGAAATAATAGTTAAGCTTTCCCATTACAGCTTGCAATTCATGCACGTTCTTAGGAGGAGGCAAGTCTTTGATTGCTCGAAGATGTGACTGTAAGGGATGGATTCCTTGGGCATTAATCACATGGACTAGGTACTCTGTTTCAGTTTGAAAAAATGAACACTTTGCTTTATTACAACGTAGACCTGCTGCAGACTATACTTTGAAAAGGCACTCCAGGTTTGCTAAATGTTCTTCAACTGTACGTCCGGATACCACAATATCATCTAAATAGTTCGAACAACACGGTACAGAAACTGTCAGCTGTTCCAAAAAGCACTGAAAAATAGCGGGGGCGGAAGAACGGCCAAAGGGTAGGCGTTGAAATTGAAAAAGACCCATGTGAGTATTAATGACGAAAAACTTGTTTGACTCGTCATCAAGCGGAATCTGCAAGTATGCCTCTGCTAAATCAATCTTAGAAAAGAAGCGAGACTGTCCTAATTTGTTCATCAGTTCGTCAGGTCGGGGCAGGGGGTAAGTGTCTACAATTGTTTGACTGTTCACTTTTGATTTGAAGTCCGCACAGAGACGAAGTTTTCCTGACGGCTGGGGTATAATTACTATAGGCGAGGCCCATTGACTCGCAGAAACAGGAGAAATCACACCACTATCTTGCCAACGTTTAAGTTCTTCGGCAACTGTATCACGCATTGCGACAGGCACTGGTCGAGCTTTACGGAATTTTGGAACTGCAGATTCTTTTAAAGTTACATGTGCCACGAAGTCTTTTGCGCAACCTAGTTCCGGCAAAAAAAGTTACTGTATTTTTCACACAATGCATTGATTTTGTGCTGAGGCACTACTGACGAAATTTGAAGCACATCTCTTTGAATTGATAAACCAAACAAGTCAAATGCATCTAGTCAAAAAATGTTCTGTGTAGATTTGGCCTGAAGAACAACAAAAGCAACTGTTTTTGTTACACCTTGAAAAGAGGCGGGCAGGCTACATGTTCCTAGCACGGGAATATTTTGGCCTGTGTACGCGGTTAACACTTGCTGTGACGGCGACAATTTTGGCGAACCCAGTAGTTCGTAAGTGTCTTTATTAATTAATATAACAGCGGAACCAGTATCAAGCTGAAATTGCACAGTCTTATTTTCTATGGAGAGATTTACAAAAAAATTTTGCTTGTGGCGCTCGACAGGCGCGCGAATGTGGGCAACGTCTGCTACAGTTTTTCTGCGTTTGGGCATGCGCGGGCTGCATGCCGTAGGAAGCGGCGCAGCATCGGCACATAGATTAATATCACTGTCACTAGATGGCACTACCGCCGGATCGGCGTCCGCGCAAGCATGCGAAGCTACTCCAGATTTACTAACTACTGCACTACACTTTTGAGTAGCTACTTGATGTCTACTGTCACTAGCTACACAGTACTGGGCACTTTTACAATAAGAAGTTGCAGAAGGCACTAGGTTCACTACAGGATTGCACTGTACATAGTTATTTCGCTTGTCCCGAACCTTTTTCCGTTGCACAGTTTTATGCGCTCTTCGGCGCTGGCTACGTGGCTCACTGCATGGTTTTGCCTTAGGTGCAGAAAAATTATCTTGCAATTGAGAACCAACTAAAGCACTGTTCAATTCCACAGCGTCTATAACATTTACTGCATGAACTGTTTGTGCACTCGACAAAGCACTCTTTCTAACGGTACCGTTCTTTGAAAGTTTGTTTTGCATACACACTGTCTGTACATGTCCTGATTTGCCACATTGATAACAAATAGCCTTCCGACTTGGGCACTGAGCACGTTTGTGGCGAGATACACACTGGGGACAAGATTTACGAACATTTTTCTGAAATGAGCATTGGTGCCCATTATTCAAATTAATGTTTCTAACACGACGGGGCGATCTTTGTATCACACTTTTACACTGGCTACTGTTCACTGACTGTTCAGCACGGCCGATACAAAAATAGGAAACACAAGTGCTATACTGAGAACTACTGCTAGGAAAGCATCCGTTGCGGCGCACTGAATTTACACTGTGGCTTTGCAGTTCTACATCTGCTAAGTCAAAAGTATCATGCGCTTCTATAAGCTGCAGTACACTGTCTAATGAAGGATCAGACTGTTTCAGAATTGCTGCCCTAATTCTGGGGTCCTGAATGTTCTGCGTAATCGCATCTCTTAACATCACGTCACTATAAGAAAGTCCACAAGAGCAAGTAAATTTACATTTGTGGGTTAAGCCCTTCAACTCAGTGATCCACTCTTGGTGTGACTGCTCAGGTAATTTTTTAAGTCTGAAAAATCGGTACCGTGCCGCAGCTACGAGAACTTTTCTCTCATGATGAGCATTTAGTGCCTCTACTATTTGTTCAAAGTCTACATCACGAGGAGATGTTTGCGGGAAAAGTTTCTGCAGTAACACGAAAGTCCGGGGGCCCACAATCGATAAGAAAAGGTTCTTCACTCTCTGACCTGTAATTTGATGAGCCGCAACGAGTTCTTGAAACTGTGCGAAGTAGTCGCTCCATTATTCCTCACGTTCGTTGTACTGGTGGAACGTAGGGAGCGGTACAGCGGCAGGTGTGGGCTGCTGAAGCGGCGGCTGTTGTTGTTGGTTAGCTGCTTGCGCTGTTAGCTGGGACACTGCTTGGAGAAGTTGCGTCATTTGCGCCGTCCGTAACTGAATAATTTCCATTAAGTTTGGGTTCGGGGTAGTGGCCATGCTGACCGATTAGGCGCCGCGCATACAAGTAAATTATAACAAAACACAAATGCAATATGAAAGAGGACGCTCTGCAACAAAAAAGTCCACAAAAAACGTAACTGAATATGTTCCCCCAAAATTCTTATAATAAGGGCGGGGGGGCGGGAGCAATTTCTGCGTGCTCCGACTGCTGCTGTCTGGCTGCTGCAAGCGGGCTGGTCCAAGGTTCGTCTATCACTCCTCGTCGCCACTTTTGTGTCCCAGCATCGTCGTCGCTTTTGTGTCTCGTTTCCGTCGTAGGTGTCGGTGGCCGAGTAGAAAAGTACCGACACAGGAATAAAGGTAGCACGCTTGTGTAGGTACGAAGGGGAGCAGCCAGCAGGACAGCAGAAACTAGAAACACTAGAGTAAATTAGAACGAGATATATATATTGCACAGAATTTATACAATACTTAACTTTTACATAGATCAGTACTGCAGAATGCTGATATATAGTTGAGCTAGAGGTCTGCCTAGTGCCTGTACGATAGCGAAGTCTTCACTGCTGCCTATCTGATTCCAAAGTGTTAATTCGTTCCTATCTCAGTCCCAAGTGAACGATGTCGTTCAGTGGTGGCCACGAGTGGAGTTCTAGCAGAGGGCACTCGTGGCCGATGTCGTAAGAACGCCGCGCCGTGCGTGCATGGCGGCGCGCGGCGAAAGTAGGTGGCGCGCACTTTGGACTTGTGCGACAGGCTCCGTTCAGGCTCCGTTCTCTCTAGGCTGTCGTTATTTTTCTGGCTTGTATCTAATTGGCGAAGAAGAAAACTTTTAGTTGATGTTCCTTGTTTTGCCTTAGTTTCAGAAGTTTGTATGTTTCTTTTCTGTTCTGAAGATGATTAGTTTCGTGTTGCAGGAAATTTTGCTCCATTTATGGGACATTCAGTTGGTACAGCAGGAACATGTGCAAGCAATGGCGGCCGTTAGCGCTTCAGCTACGGCCGGAGCCCACCGCACGCCTCGTTATCTTCCTGATAGTAAAGGGTCCCGGGAGGCCCCTCCACCCTTCCCAGCGTTTGATAGCCAGGTGCAATCTTGGGCAACATTTGTTGACGTACGGTCACTCTGGTGATGCCCACCGTAGGGCTCTCTCCCTCGCCTACGTTGGTCCTGAGGTTTAACGTCTTCTTCAGCAATTAAAGCGAAAGCACCAACCACATGTCCTGCCCTATGACGAATTGAAATTTGATTGCACCGCCACCTTCCATGAGCCATTTCAGGTGCATGCGGTCCGCCGCACCCGCCGATAGACACCTCAGCAACCACCTCCACATCTTCCTTCTGGTTAAACAAACCTCCTTCACTCGCGGCCTTACGCAGTTACCCTCTTGCAAAGACTGTTTTGTCCCCTACCCTAGGCATCAGTGTCAGTTTTGCCGTACCAAAAGTATTTCGTGTGGCAAAACGGATCACGGGGCCGACGTCTGTCGTGCTTCCTACAGGATGCAAGTTGATTGTACTCAGGTTGAGCCTGCTTCATACGATGGCCAAAGCACGGTTTATGAGATCAGTGTGGATTCAGGAGAAATGTAGGAACACGGGAGGCAATACTCACTTTACGGCTTATCTTAGGAGATGGATTAAGAAAAGCGAAACCTACATTTATAGCTTTTGTAGATTTCTATGGATCTTTTGACATTGTTGATTGAATTACGCTCTTTCAAATTCTGGAATAAGCTGAAGTAAAATATACGGAATGGAAGGTTATTTACAAATTGTACAAAAGGAAGTTATCAGAGTTGAAGGGCATGATAGGGTTACAGAGATTGGGAAGGGAGTAAGACAGGGTTGTAGCCTTTCTCCAGTGCCATTCAATTTGTACATGAGCTAAGCTATCAAGGAAAACAAGAAGAAATTTCTTAAAGTAATTAACGTTTAGGGACAAGAAATAAAAATAATGCGTCTTGCCAATGATATCGTAATTTTGTCAGAGACAGCAAAAGACCTGGAATAGCAGTTGAACGGAATGGACAGTGTGTTGAATCGTGCGTATAAAATGAACATTAACAAGAACAAAACAAGAGTAATATGGCGGAGTCTATGAAAATCGGACGATGCTGAAGCAATTAGATTAGGTAACGAAACAATAAAGGTGATAAATGAGTTTTGTTACTTGGGCAGCAAAGTAACATACGATGGCCGCAGTACAGAGGATATAAAATACAGAATGGCAATGGGAATAAAAGCGTTTTTGAAAAAGAGAAATTTTTGACATGGAATATTCATTTATGTTTAAGGAAGTCTTCTCTGAAGGCATTTGTGAGGAGTGTTGCCTTCTTGAATTACAAATATTTTGCAGAGGAAGAGGATAGAGGCTTTTGAAAGGTGGTGCTACAGTAGAATGCTAAAGATTAGGTGGGTGGATCGCGTAACTAATGAAGAGGTTCTGAACAGAATTAGGGAGAAAAGGCCGGCCGCGGTGGCCGAGGGACTGAGGCGCTCCAGTCACGGTCTGCACGGCCACTACGGTCGGGGGTTCGAATCCCCCCTCGGGCATGGATATTGTGCCGTCCTAGTTCGTAAGTAGTTCATAAGTAGTTTGTAAGTTTAGGGACTGACGACCCCGCAGTTAAGTTCCTTAAGCTTAACAAACATTTGAACATTTTTTGGGGAGAAAAGGAATTTCAAATGTTCAAATGTTTGTTAAGCTTATGGGACTTAACTACGGGGTCATCAGTCCCTAAACTTACAAACTACTTTTGAACTACTTACGAACTAGGACGGCACAATATCCATGCCCGAGGGGGGATTCGAACCCCCGACCGTAGTGGCCGTGCAGACCGTGACTGGAGCGCCTCAGTCAGCTCGGCCACCGCGGCCGGCAAAAGGAATTTCTGGCATACCTTGTCCAGAAGAAGAGATCGACTGATAGGATACATTCTTAAACATGAAGGAATCGGGAATTTAGTGTTGTAGGGTAGTGAGTATGGGGTAAAATTCTCAAATGAATACAGTAAGCAGATTGATATCGATGTAGGTTGCAGGTCTTATGAGTCGATGAAATGGCTTGCTCAGGATAGAGTAGGGTGGAGAACCTGCATCAAAGCAGTCGCGGACTGAAGATCACAACAGCAACAACATGAGTGTTATTACTTGTTAGTTGTGACATCCTTGTCTTTCACCCTTCTGAACACTAAAATTGTTATGGCCAATTCACATTCTTCAGGTACACAAAGTACAGTCCATAATCATCTTATAAGTCTACTAAACCGCTGTAACCCCATTGGTCGGGCTGCCTTTATCACCTACACCTTCATTTCACTCATAATAAGGAACTTTCCTGTATTTATTCTTTCAAGTGCTACTTTAACATCTAAAATCTTCGAATCTTTCTCTCATTCCCGCATTCCGTACCACAACTCATTCAGTTGCTGTTCTGGAGATTTAGTAATTTAGGAAAGTAGTCTTACTACTTTCCTTTTAGCTCTTCAGTTCCCCCTATCAAAAGAATTTTGTCTGTATTTCTCTTCCTCCACGTTAATCCATACAGTTTCCTTTGCTACCAATGAAATGCTTTTCCCACACCGTCATGCGTACTTTCATGATATCTTCTTTCAGATACATCCTGCCACATCAGGGATTTCAAAATTAAGTAACTCCCAAAGACTTTCTCGAAGATTCATATCCTTTAATTTCTACAGTTTCAGTTTCTTTTTCATCTCTGCAATTCTCCACTCCATTTCTTACAACGTAATCATCGCCAGCAGTAGTGGATCTTTTCATTAAAAGTATCTTTCCTGAGAATGCAGGTTACGTGGGTAAACTGCACACGAATTTTTTGTTACACCACAATGTAATCCATGACCATCTTCATACTTCCCTCAACCAACGACATCCTATTACCTTCTGGCCACTTGTTACCCACATTATGACCCTTTCTTTCACAAAAATCAACAAGTTTCCCATCCCCGCAGTTTCTTCCTACATCCATATAGGCCAATTATCTCCTCATGCCCTATTATTTCCTTTCCCACATGTGCAATTTAGGTCACTCATCACAGTTGATTCGATAGCCGTAAACATTTATGTTTTCTTCTTTTCCGTTAAGTAGATTGACTATCCTGTTGTACTATTGGGAGTCGTCACATTAATGATTATCACCAACAGTGAGTCGGTGATTAGTCATCCACTACTCACAGGAATTGAAACACCTCAAGACCTGAGTGTCATCTAGAGAGTACGCCCTAAACATTTGAGAGGCTGACTTTGAGGTTGGCTATTGCTGCCATGGGTTTACCACTTCCAAAAAAAATTTACAAATACCTTCATCTGCTACTGTCATCTTGGTAAATACATTGATACTTTTCATTTCGAAAAAATCGCTACCTCGATAACAATCGGTATTTCAGTTGCTGGGGGGAAGACAAATATCCTTTTTAAATAGCTGATTGTAAGGATACCTCATCTAGTGAAAATTGCAGATCATTATTATCACATTTTTGGCAGTAAGAAGGAACGGACTACAATTATCAAGTAATGCAAGTTTCACCTGTTTGGTTCTATGTACTAAGAAAAAATTTGTGTTTGTGGTATGTTATGCGAAGTGTAGTTCTGTGCCCATTTTCAAGTGATTATTCAGACGCACGATACACGGAGAAAATTCGCATCTGTTCTTGTTTGTCATTGTTAACGTTTACAGCAAAACAACAGTTGAAAAATGTCGCCGCATAATTCTTCCCCTTCACGTGTCGTTTCATGTTCTGCCAAAGACTGACGAAAATTTAATTTAACGCTTCACAGGACCGTGTCTTTGCGGTCAGACTCGTAACTCCGGTACAAGCTACGCTCCACGGACTGCTCGGCACAGACAAACACAAATTAAGGCGACAACTGTCTGCAGCAGAGCGCCAATCTGCGGTGCCTTCCTGCAGCGCGGTGGCGAGGCGACGAGGCGGTCTGTGCAGTGAATCCCGTATCTCGCGTTAATTTCGCGCGAGTTTACGCGAGCGACAAGACATTGTCACCGGCGGCGCGAGAGAAACGCTAAAAACTCAAAATGCGTGGTGCGGCGCGGCCGTCGCGCGTTCGCCTCGTGAAAGTTTAACGACACCCCACACTCTCCGCTCCTCTCTGCCTGGGAGGGGCCGCCTGCTCCCATTGTCTGCGGGCTAACTTGGAGAGCCTGCGGGCGCATTCGCAGTGCTTGATTAAAGGCTCCTCTTGCGGTAATGGAAAAAATTTATTGGGGTCAGCGGGCTTTGCTCTCGCGTTTCGTCGAGTGGAACCGACCGCGGTTCCTTCCGCGCCTCTGCAAACGGTCGTAGAGATAGGATGCGCCGTAGTCTATTCAATAAGCCCGTTAGAAACTTTCGTTAGAGGACTTGCAAATTTGCCACGTTTAGTAGCAGTTGCCTTTGCCTGCTTGTTGGACCGGTAGCGTTTCCGTTTCACTAGTACTGAAGTCCCCAAGCATTAGTGTCATTTTGAAACTATCTTCTTTCCTATACTACACTCCTAGTCATTAAAATTGCTACACCACGAAGATGACATGCCACAGACGAAACACGGTCGTATATGCCCTTGCAAATGATACGGAATCTCAACAGATGGTACTATGTTTTTAAGCTAGGACTAGGCTCATTTTGGGCGTTCAACCACACTGTTGTGAGATTGTACCTATCCGGCCTAATGCCCATCTCTCTCTCTTCTCACGCGCTGCTATAACAGGCAGTTCTGATACTATGTAGCAATTTGGTGCGTTCTTCGCGAATACTCTTAGGAAACAACCCACCAGGGTTTCTTGTTTCTGAGCAAATAACGGCTCCAAGAAATGAACATTACCCCAATAGACTTGAAGGAGTTATACTTGAACATCAAGAACCTAGTAGTACAGATTCATCTTCTATAGAGTTCAGTGAACTCGAAAGAAGTGAACACGCTGACAATGTAAATCAAAGAGATAACATAAGTTAGCTCAAAAAAAAAAAAAAAAAAAAAAAAAAAGTTCAAATGTTTGTTAAGCTTATGGGACTTAACTACGGGGTCATCAGTGCCTAAACTTACAAACTACTTATGAACTACTTACGAACTAGGACGGCACAAATATCCATGCCCGAGGGGGGATTCGAACTCCCGATCGTAGTGGCCGTGCTGACCGTGACTGGAGCGCCTCAGTCACCTCGGCAACCGCAGTCGGCATAAGTTGGCTACGAAGGACAAGGACAAGAGGTGTAAGAAGATTGCCTGTTGGAGGTCGTCAAATAATCTCAAAATTCAGAATGCGTAATAATATACTCTAGTAATAATAATTTCGTTATTGAATGTTGCAGCAAATAGCAACTAATGGGTCGCAACAACACTTTCGCAGTGAAAGTTGAAATTTTGAATAAAAAAAGATAGTAATTAACTTGAAACAGTCACTGTGGTAATTAATTAAGCTTGGCCCTATCTGACTTAGCACAGACTACAGCCTCCAACTAGCACCTCTTACGATTCATAAACAGCACAACTTCACTAATAAATTTGTCAGAATTCATGTAGTGGTGATGGCGTGTTCGTGTTATAATCAAAATCGTAATAGCCGATAGACTCCGATTGCAATGATAATAGCTCAGTACTGTGAAACTCCGTGTTGCAATGAGCTTCACAAAGTCAAAGTACCCAATAATTGATAATATTGTTTAAAGCATTCAAGTTCCTTATAAAACTTTACGTGAACAATTTTTTTTTATTTTTATTTTATTTATTTTTTTATTTATTTATTTATTTATTTATTTTTTTTTTTTTTTGTTCCACGGCCTAGTTAGCGTGTAAACGGCTGAGCAGAGTTTTGCATTTAACGTATTTCATAAAAAAAATTACTTCCGTCAAGTCTGGTAAAACTACTATAATACTTTGAATACTGTTAGCCTGGTTACTTTCTATATAAATGAAACCAACTATATTACTTGCAAACTCTCTAGCAAGTTAAAAGCTTTGGCATAATAATTGGTTGCAAAACTTAGAACAGCACTGCACTTTAATTACTAGTCTCTGTAATTGTAACACGTTTATCAATTCTTTAACTCGTCTAGCAATTTCTTTAAAACTGAACGTAATTACTTTGAAAATGATTGATCTTGTTAGACAATGTACAGGCTTGGATAATCAACATAATCTAAAATGGTGATAACGGGGTGACTACAACTACTTACAAAATTAAGACTGGTTTCAAAATAAGTCATGTATAATTGAACCAAAATTCTGATTGGGTTGACACTACATTTACATGCATACAAAATAAAATGTTACAAAAGGACTCATCTGTTTTCGTCGACTTCGTCGTGAAGTCCATACAAGACAGATATGATTACAATAGGTACGCTTACTGCTGGTTCAAAATATTTTTATCGACAACTCTTTTTTCAGCTCGTTTGGCTGAAATCTCCATGCATTGATATCACCTCGATACACGTTCTAATCTCCGTGATTACAACAACGATCACTCTCGGTGACAATAGACTTGATAACTAAACAATTACTTTTCTTGCACACATGAAAAAAGATTACACTGATCACTTTCGAGTATAAATAAACTTGTTTCGCACTTCCTTCAATACATTAAGCAGTACGCCTCTCAGGCTTGTTGAAATTGCATTAAAATCGCGCCATACTGCGCTTCAGTGCCTCTGCACCATCAACAAAACATTTATGTGTTTACTATAGCGAGTCCGCTCCGCGACTGCTTCAGTAGCGCGACACTCACAGCTACTACTTCTGTACCAAAGACAGTCTTTACAACAGGTTCAACATTTTCTCTGGCTCATTGCTAACTTACAGCATAAGAATGTCCGTGCATTCATGCGTGTTTACACATACAGTACATGTTTACACTAAATCAATCAATGTAGGAAATGTCGTTACATAAGAAATATATCTAGCATACAAGAAATCAAAAGTATATGAAATAAACAAATTTAAGACAATACATACGTTACGTTATATCAAACTGTAAGATACAGCGACAGGTGTACTCTTACAGAGGTATCTCAGGATAATTATATTTACGGATGAAATGGTCCTAGCCAGTACAATGCAGTGAACACCAAATGAGAATATTGCCTAGTTGAAGGTAGTATCAAATGTAAATTCATTCAGAACTGCAGTTACAAAAGACTGCAGCAGAGATAACACGTTAGTATATAAAACCACCACGATTATAGAGGATCATAATACTTTAAATAAACATGAAATAGAGATATACAAACACAAATTCCGCACATGGAATCTGGCTAGTTGTATGACAATAATTCCTGTGAAAAAAAAAAAAAAAAAAAAAAAAAAAAAAAAAAAAAAAAAAAAAAAAAAAAAACTATCTAATGTTAGTAATACTATGGGATTCAACGACTTAGGTTATCAGTCCCTTGCCTTACAAATTACTTAAACTAACGACGGCAAATACACTCATGCCCGAGGTAGCACTCGAAGACGTCTGTGGTGTGCCAGTCACAGTCTGCATGTCCGCTACGGTCGGGTGTTCGAATCCAACTCGAGCATGTATGTATGTGTCGTCTTTAGTATAAAGTAGTTCAGAAGTAGTTTGTAAGTTTAGGGACTCATGACCACGCAACTAAGTTCCTTGAGCTTAACAAACATTTGAGGACTCCAACCTCCGACGAGGAAGGCCGAGCGCAACGCAGCAAGGCGCCTTGGTGCGCTCGGCTGTTCCGTCGCGGGATTCTTGTTCCGGATTGCAACATACAGCACTAGTCCTAATGGTCGGTTACATGTCATCTTGCACTGACCGAGGACATCGAGAAAAACATGCTGCGGCGCCAATTGGCCGTCTAATCACGTAAGCAAGGTAGGCCTGAGGTGGCGCGATCGCTAGGTGAGTGGTCGGCTGCTGGGGCACTGCCCACTGCCTCATAGCGGCGGGCCACTCAGCTAGCGATCGCGCCACCTCAGGCCTACCTTGCTTACCTGATTAGATGGGCGCGCCGCAGCATGTTTTTCTCGATGTCCTCGGCTCTGACGCAATCTTGTATTGCTAGTGGCTGACTGTCCACTAGATTACCAACTTGGTCCCAATTGTGGCACTCCTCACTCGGTGTCATCAGATGCTGTCCTTTGGGCGGTCAGAGCAAGACTAGTCACTGGTAGGTCCTGTATGTCTGTCCTCCTCCTCTTGCGAACATCATCGCTTTGGTTTTCTGCGAGGCGTCTGAAAACTTCCCTTATGAGAGTGTCTCCTGACACAAAGTAATATTTCAGATATGGTCAAACTTCAAAATTCTGCTTCTAGGTAGGGCAGAACTACAGTCAACACGAGCACTGTAGTTCCTTCTTGTGTTAGCTGTGGAACAGGTCGGCAGTTGTACTCAATCCGTCGCATTGGTATTGCTCATGCGTGGTTGTTCCCGTATTTGTACGGACTGAGTGACATCAATGGTCAATCCAAGGAATTTTGCTCTTGATGCAATACAGAAATTGAACGTCAGTGCTCAGGAGACATTGGAACTAAGGTAATACCACGATTGTTTGATATGTGAATTTCATCATGGCTTTCAAATATATGCCATTGTCTCCAATGGCAAAACCAGCCAACAAATTAGCGATGAATGTGAAATCATTGAGAAATCATCTGAGTGCAAGGGTAAAGACAAGATGAATAAATACAGTTTCCTAAATCCAGAGAGCTACCTTCGAACCCACTAAGCCCCAAAATGATGCTAAGGGAATGGGAAAATTGTGAACAGAAGGATATAAAACTAATAATATATTCCAGAGAAATTACGAATTGATACAACAAATTTCGTCACAGAATGTAATAAGTGGCAAATAGTTTCTCTACATTCTGGAGGACAGCCAAGGTTTGTAAGAACTATGCAGGGTCTAAACATACTGAAATGATTATTGAATAATCAATACTGCTGTCATTTTCTCAATATACGTAGGGAGAAAAAACTTATAAAAGTTTTAATTTGACAGAAGGCCAAGTAATCTAACTGTAGATCTGCTACATACGGCGGAGGCAGTTTCTGAAGGCCCATGAAGCAAAGAAAATTTTTGAAGTCAAGAGCCACCCACATATCAAAACAGTGGAAATAGGTATGTGATAAGTTATTTTTGAGATCAGTTAAATTATTTCGATTCATAGTTAAAGTTTACAGTACAAATGAATCTCCTAGAAGGAACAGATAATAAAATAGGTTTAGGAACTACTGTAGAAAAAACAAAATATAAAACAAACGTAAAATCACTCCAGATATCCTAGTAACAGATATTGGACAGATAAAGAGGATAAATAAATTTAAATATTTTGTAGAAATTGTTGAAGAAAATGGTGAGAGCGTATGGAATAACGAGAAACATTTACAGCAATGCGTCTCTGTCTAAAAGTATGAAAATACAGCATTATAACACAGTAGTAAAACCTGAATGCTTTTACGCACGTGAATGTTTAGCAATGAATTACACCGTACACAAACCTTAAGTCCTAGAAAACAGAATCATTCATAAACTACTAGAGCCACAGAAAATACGGAGGTATTAAAATTAAAAAATAATGAAGTTTATCACAACATAGAAAATATAACTTAAATACTGCAGAAGAGGCGACTGCTATTTCTTAACCATTTATACAGAATGAACTGAAACAGGTTAACCAAAGGTTTTTAAATATCTTTGAGAGAAGAAGTCAACAGTGACTTGGATTCAAGAAGTTATGTAATACTGAGAAAGAAACAACGGAAGTGATTGGGCGCAAGATAAAGAGACGGTTTGAAGAAGAAAATGAGAAAATGGAACGATTCCAAGACCAGAGGGAGAAGAAGACAGGCTATTTATGGCCTAAGGAGAAAAAAAAAAAGATATGTTGCCAAAAGATGGAATAATATAGGAGGAAAAAGAAAGAAGAATAAAGGAAGAAACATTATAATTGGGGCGTGGTAATTAGATGACCCCAAACGAGAAAAGAAGAACGTAACCGTTAAATGTCGAAAATCAAAATGAAGCACTGTGCTTTTGAATCTACATCTACATAGTTACTCATCAAATCACATTTAAGTGCCTGGCAGAGGATTCATTAGCCACTTTCATAACTTTTCTCTACCGTGCCATTCTCTAATAGTACAAGGGAAGAAAGGACACCTAAATCGTTCCGTTTTCGATCTGATATTTCTCTTTCTCTCTCTCTCTCTCTCTCTCTCTCTCTCTCTCTCTCTCTCTCTCTCTCTCTATCTCTCTCTCTCTTTGTTATGTTTTATTTATTTATTTATTTTGGATGGTCATGTCTCCCTAAGTAGGTGGGTGCTAGCAAAATATTTTGACATTCAGAAGTAAAAGTCGGCGATTGAAACTTCGCAAACAGATCACGCCGCAATGAATAACGTCTTTCTTTTAATGATTTCCACCCCAATTCTTGCAACTTTTCCGTGATCCTTTCCTCCCGGTAACGGAATAAAATGAAACGAGCTGCCCTTATCTGAACCTTCTCAATATCTCCCGTCAGTCCCACCTGATGAGGATCCCACAATGGGCAACAGTACGCACAAGAGTACGGGAAGAGGACGCACAAGTGTGATGTAGGCAGTCTCTTTGGTGGCGCTGTTGCTTCTTCGAAGCCTTCTGCCAATGAAACGTAATCTTTAGTTCGCCTTCCCAACAATATTTTCTATGTGTTCTCTCCAGTCTAAGTTGTTCGTAATTGTAACTCCTAGGTATTTGGTAGAATTTACGACCTTAAGGTTTGACTGATTTATCGCGTAATTGAAGTTCAATGAGTTTCTTTTAGTGATCACGTCTATTACTTCACACTTTTCTTTATTTCGTGTCAACTGTCAATTTTCGCACCTTGTAGAAATTTTATCTAAATCGCTTTGCAGCTGCTTTTGATCCTCTGTTGACTTCACTAAACGATAAACGACAGCATCATCCGCGATCGCTTTAAGGGAGCTATTCAGATTGTCTCCTAAATCATTTAGAAACAACTATAACGCTTCCCTGGGGAACGCCAGATATCACTTCTGTTTTACTCGATGACTTACCGTCAATTACAACGAACTCTGTCCTTTCTGATAGGGATTCGTGAATCCAATCGGACAATTGGAGAGTTATTCCATAATCACCACTTCAATTTCATTAGAAGCCACTTGTGCGTACAGTGTCTAAATGGATACATTCTTGAAACTTTCAGGAAGTTTCATATCAGCGCACACTCCGCTGCAGAGTGAAAGTTTCATTCTGGAAACATCCCTTAGGCTGTGGCTAAGCCATGTCTCCACCATATCCTTTCTTCCAGGAGTGCTAGTCTTGCGTGTTTGCAAGAGAGCTTCTGTGAAGTTTGGAAAGTAGGAGGCGAGGTACTGGCGGAAGTAAAGTTGTGAGGCGGCATCGTGAGTCGTGTCGGGGTAGCTCAGTCGGTAGAGCGCTTGCCAGCGAAAGGCAAAGGTCCCAGGTTCGAGTCCCGGTTCCGGCACACAATTTTAATCTGCCAGGAAGTTTCATATCAGCGCACACTCCGCTGCAGAGTGAAAGTTTCATTCTGGATAGATTCTTATTTATACTTAACGTCCAAATCTCTCGCCATGAGACACAAATTTTGATGATGATGATTGGCGTTTTAGGGCGCTCAACAGGAAGTCAGCAGCCGCCCGATGAGACACGAACATGTTGTTCCACGTGAGGTTATGAATTAATAAGTAAAGTCGAGGCACCCACACGGTATCCCAGATATTCTCTACTTTTACAATCAGCCAACCGGAGAAGCTATATTGCAGTACTTTTGTGGGATTCTCGGCTGCTTATTCTCTCGACCCACTAATTTGTATGTATTATTAAAAGGGAATACAATTTAAAAACTCAATCTAGGAATGATTTACTTGTAGTGCAAAGGCAATATTCCATCATGAACGTATGAAGCTGAAAATAGGATTGCAGTAACAACAGTCACAGGCGTGCGTGGGAGTTGTGCTTTTTCTACGTAATATATAATCACAAGTTAGGCAAGCCGGGATAATAGAGATTGAAAGTGGTTAATGTAGCAGTACAAATTTTCAAGCCATTGCACACCGGAAACTGCCAAAGTGATTAATGCACGTTCAGCAAAGCATAGCTCAATCCAAACAAGCGCAGCACGATGGCTTATAAATTCCTGCACACCATTAACAGTACCCCACCACTGCCACAACGTGTACTAAGTTACTCGGCCTGCATTGGGAATGTTGTCTCAGAACCACAGTTTAGCTTTTTGTCTGACCACACGACACTGCATGTGTTGCATCGGGAGTTGTCACAAGAGTAGACCAAAATGGACGTTGAGTATCTGGATGTAAGCCATCTACACAGGGGCATTTGGACTCGCTCATTACATCACTATTTTGCCATGTTTCACCAAGGGAGCAATCATGTGTGTCTGCTCACTTATGACGAAATCTTGTCCAAAATTAAAGCAGTATTCTGGAATTTTGTAGTGTATTTCTTTTGCCAGATGATTGTGAAATAGAGAAAACGTAAAAAAAATACAGATTGTCTAAACGTACTCATACAATCAACTCAGATACGACCTATTTTCGTATCAGGATAATAACGATCTGCGTACAACAGTGCCCATTAAGATATTATTCCGCCTCGTCAAGTAGAAAGATTCTTACTTCGAAACCGGTGGGTCACAATCATAAAAAGAGTCTCTACTGCAATAGCTAAAATTTAAATGTGGTACGGTTTCTGTGTGACTTTTATGATCACAAAATCTTATCTGCAGTTCCATTTACTACTTACTCAAATACAATTCTAAGCCCTAAGCAAATAAAATTTTTCATCTTTGAACAATGAACAAGGTAAAATAATTATTTTCTTTTTTATTTGTGGCAAACTCGATTAAATCTTATGTTATAGGAAAATTCTTTCACTGTGATCATAAATATCGATGAAACAATGTAAATTTACGAGTATTAACAAAAAATGTTCTGAAAAAAATACATCTAAATGTTCTAAAACATAAATTTATTTGATATATTTGACCCTGGGTACTTGTTACGTTTCTATAGCAGCCAGAACTTACGAATACATTTAGTAATCATATTCACTGAATATATGACATCAACTACGGATGGGCAAAGCTGAAAAAGTGTACGCAGCCGGGATTCTACCCTGGGTCTCCTGCTTTCTAGGCAGTTGTACTGACAACTACACCACTAGCGAAACAGTGATCATCGTACCTGCAAGGCCTACCTAACCACGCCTCCCATCAGACACAAACTTCCAGCCTTGCCTTGCCCACAATACTCTAACTCGTAGTTTTGAAAGCAATTCCCGTAAGAGTAAGGGCTCCAAACTTGCCCATCCGTCCCCACTAACGAAAGGATCATTGCCCGTCACCGGCATATTATATAAAGGGTGGTCCATTGATAGTGACTTGGCCAAATATCTCACGAAATAAGCTTCAAACGAAAAAACTACACATAACAAAACTTTTCTAGCCTGAAGGGGGAACACAGATAGCGCTATGGTTGGCCCGCTAGATGGCGCTGCCATAGGTCAAACGAATATCGACTGCATTTTTTAAAATGGGTACCTACATTTTTATTTTATATTCTTGTAGTACGAAAATAATTATCAATGTTTTATTTGGAACACCTTCTTCGCTTTGTGATAGATGGCGCTGTACTAGTCAGAAACGTATAAGTACGTGGTATCGCGTAACATTTTGTCCGTTCGGACGATATTTGTTTCGTGATACATTACTCGTGTTAAAATGGACCATTTACCAAAAGCCGAAAAGGTCGATATGGTATTTATGTATGGCTATTGTGATCAATATGCCCATTGGCCCTGTGCTATGTACGTTGATCGTTATCCTGGAAGACATCATCCTAGTGCCCCAACCTTTCGTCGGATAGTTACTAGTTACGTTATTTATAGACGCAGGAAGTGTTTAGCCACAAGTAAAACGTCAACAAAGATCTGTAACAAATGATGATGCCCAAGTAAGTGTTTAGCTGCAGTTGTGGCTAATCCGCATCTTAGTAGAGAAATTGAGCGAGAATCTGGAATCTCATAAACGTCGGTGTTGAGAATTCTACATCAACATAAATTTCACCCGTACCATATTTCTATGCACCTGGATTTGCATGTCGAAGGCTTTAAACGTCATGCACAGTTTTGCCACTGGAAACAAAGTAAATTACTGTTTAGGGACGAAGCGTCATTCACAAACACAGGTAACGTAAACTGGCATAATTTGCATAATTGGGCAACAGGAAATCCACGATGGCTGCGACAAGTGGAACATCAACGACCTCGGCAGGTTAATGGATGGTGCGACATTATGGGAGGAAGGATAATTGGCCCCTATTTTATCGATGGCAATCTAAATGGTGCAATGTATGCTGATTTCTTGCGTAATGTTCTACCGATTTTACTACAAGATGTTTCACTGCATGACAGAATGGCTATGTACTTTCCACATGGTGGACGTCCGGCATATAGATTGCATGCAGTTGAAGCGGTTTTAAAAGGAATATTTAATGACAGGAGGATTGGTCGTAGAAGCACCATACCACGGCCCTGATTTCTTTCTGTGGGTAAAACTGAAGAATTGTTCCTATAGTGTGTGAATATTACAGCACAATTTATCACAAAGCGACAAAAGTGTTCCAAATAAGTCATATATATTTACGTACTAGACGAACATGAAATAAAAATGGGGGTACCTTCTTAAAAATGGAGTTGATATCCGTTTGACCTATGGCAGCTCCATCTAGTGGGCCAATCAGAGCAAGATCTTTAATGAAAAAATTACTACAGGAAGAAGCATGTATACGAACATCTGACATCATATGTATTGCTCTGGGTATTAGTACATTGCTATTTGAAGTCATAGAACAGGTAGCCTGACAGATAGTTACGTATAAAGTAATTTACAAAGGTGTGAATTGTTATATTAGTTTATTATTTGCAGGTTCTGTTCTTTGTATTTTCAATATCTGTTTTATCAGTGAAGTATTAGAGCATTGGTATTTGATAATAGGAACAGAATATTGCCAAAACTGGTCATAAATTTGTAAGCATTATGCTTCTGAAACTAGTCATAAAACAAATTTGTAACCTTTCAGTTGCGATACAGGTTTTCTGAATAAATATAGTGCAGTCAGATGATGCATAAAACATTTACTGTCGTTCTCCTTGCCGACAATGTTGGCTAATAACAACTGCAACAATTTTGTGCAGTGAATGTTCCTCAAATTGTAGCAAACAGTCGTACTTTATGACCACTGCTGAAGAAATAGTGATTTGGAGGTAAACATCTAAAATAATCGTCGTAGCGTCGTTTTTCTTTTTAAAAGGGTATTTTCCTGCGATATATTCATATTCAATTCTTCGAAATTACGTTAAATAACCTACAGTACAATATTAACGATGCCCTGTGGAAAACTACATATTTATACGTGTGTGCCAAATTGCATACAAAAGATACTTGATATTGATTTCTGATATACTTTTGCTTGATATTTCCTTTGGTTCGACACATAATAACATACATATGACAAATGGTAAAAATGTGGTCCTCGGTCGCGAAAATAAAATTCTTTAACCTGGTTTCAGCAACAACTATGATTGCCTTCATCAGAAATTATAAACTAAATCATAGCTGTGGCGTATGTTGTTGGCTATCAAAGCTATCACCGAATCCCATAGCTAAGACAAACCAGAAATTGAGAACCAAAATTAACAAAAATAGCAATAGAAACCAGTTTCGGTCATGAAGAACTAGCGCGTAGTGTGGAGTATGTCTCGTTCGCTTCATTCCAACACTGGGAAACGCTCACTGCCACAGCCTTCGCTAAGGTGAGGGGAAAGGAGAGGCCAACAGCGCGCCAAGGCTTCGGAATCCCTCGTCGCAACACAACACGAGTGCTTCCGAAATGTGCCGAACGGACACGACTCGATCTTGACGAACTCCGCATCGGTTTAAAACAACAAAGAGGGTGTTTATTTGTTTGTTACGGTTCACACCAAGTGTATTGGTGTTATTTATTTCATAGTGTTCAGTGTACTTTGACAGTTCTTTTTGCTAATTCTTCAAAATGGATGGGCAATGTGTAATTAAACAGTTACTGAACTAACAATTCTCGCAGCTGAAATACAAAGATAAGTTGGTGATTTTAAAACAGGTAAGTCCTTCTCCAGGTCTTCCACACTTGCAGTCTAAGCAAAAGGAAAGAAAACTTGGCTTGCATTGTAAATGCAGTAGAAGAAATTAAGAACAACCCTGTGAAACTGAAACGAGCAACAAGATACCCGATACACCTTCGTGAAATTGTCTGGAATTACAACAAATTGGCCAAATTACAAGTTTCCGCATATTATTTCTTTGTTTCTCTAGAATTTCTAGAAAAATATTGCAGATACACGTCGGGAACATGTGTTATTAGACTCAGCACCTGGATAACAACATTGAAAATGAAAATCGTGTTTTACTGTAACCTCGTAAAGGTTGCGATGTCTTCATATTAGCGAGGTATTTAAATTTCAAGTAAAATCTTTTATTAGCCATAACTCTGGACCTATGTTTATCTGAATTCCTTTCTTTACTTTTACTTGTAGAATAACATATTAAAATATTTGCTTATCTTCGTGAATTATGCTGTATTTGTGTATAGGTTGGCTCATTATAGTGACCAGGCCACATATATCAAGAAATTAGCTGTAAACGAAGAAACGATTAAAGATAAAAATAACAGTCTAGTTCGCAAAATTTTACAAATTATTGTTACAGGTAACCGGTAACAGGTAACCGCCGCACGCTCACCGCCTGAACATCTACAGCGAGAGGTCTGAAAATGATCTAAACTTAGATCGAAACCGGTTACCTGTAATAATAATTTGTAAAATTCTGCGAACTAGACTGTTATTTTTATCTTCAAATAATTATAAGTACGCTGCTTTTTTTTTTTTTTTTTTTTTTTTTTTTTTCAAAATAAGGAAGCCATGTTTTCCAAACTGAAGAAACGATTACCGGCAAATGTTAAAGCATTGTTGGAGACATGCAATGACACTACATTCGCCCCCTACTATCCCCCAACCCCTACCGAAACCCCTGATGGGTGGTGGGAGGCAACTTTCAAATGTTATAGGAACTCCTATTTCTTATTGCAGATTTAGATTCTTCGTGAAGAAACTATATAACTTTCGTGTGATAAATTATTTTCGTTTCATGGTAGATGGTGTTGTAATAGGCAAAACTAAAAATGTAGAACTTTTTGAAAAATGATAATATCTCAAAGAAATACACATCAGATCAGGAAAATCAGAGTACAGTCTTTCATGTTTCTGAATGAAATACAAAATATGATCATGCTATCAGTTGGCGGCCAGACAGTTTGTTGTATTTCAACTATTCGGACAGTACCCACCTCTATGCAATTGTTCCCGATGTTAACAATCTCAGAGAGAGAGAGAAAGAGAGAGAGAGTAGATATCGTTTCCTGGTACTACGAGGCCCACAGAAGTAGAAGTATTGAAGTTCTACTTTGAATGTTTTCTGTATTTATTGTAATTACAGGTCATGTTTCATTTACGTATGTAAAATATTTCACTGTGAAGAAGCTAAAAAAGTCGATATATGCTGTACTCCTCAGGCTCCTCAGGTCAGAGACTTTATTGGTTAGCAGTGCTCGCCTGTGGGAGAGCAGGCAAGCTGCAGTATCTGCCGCCCTGTGACATAGAGCAGACGTTCGTACGCGGTCCGCGCAGTGCTCAAACAATATATGTAACAAAGTGTTATTAAAACTGAATGTAACAAGGTGTTAAAGTGCTATGAAATGAAAAGTATGAATGAATCCAGTGATTAAAAGTATCTAAGTGAAGTAAAACAAAAAACTGAACAACTATTCGTTCGTTCGTCCTGCTGAGGCAGAAATTCGTTACGTGTTCGGTGTCCGTCCAGACGTCCGAAACGCGGTAGCGTCATCGCGGACGTTAACGGTCGCGAATATTCACGCGATTCGCGAAGTATCTCTGCATACTGCTAACAAGCTGCCAAAGAAGGAGCCAGCAAAACAGTTTTTGTGTTAAATGAATTCTTGTAACCATCATATTGTACAGGATCCATTGTCGAGCTACAGTGAAGCACATCGCTTGACTAATGATTAAGTTGAATGTAATTTGTTGTAATTAATGTAGATGCATGTTTGAATCTCATCAAAATACAACAAATTAGATTACACTATTTGTATCTTATTTGTAACAAGTAGTTACCCACTCTTGCCTAGTATAACAATCCTCATTAATGTATGATGAACAAAGTATGCAAAATCACTATTTTAAAGTAACTGATTACGAATGAGTAAGGTTAACGTAATTGCAGAAGTTAGCAATTAAATATTTAACTATTTCATTGTGACAAAATTTTGATTTTTAAGTAACAGTAATAGAACTTTGAGTTAGTTAATCAATATTTCAATACGATCATTTTGAGAGAGAGAGAGAGAGAGAGAGAGAGAGAGAGAGAGAGAGAGAGAGAGAGAGAGAGAGAGAGAGAGAGTTTACGTAAAGAATAGAGACAGTATTAATTACATGATTGAGACTATTTTGCTATTTTGACGATACTTCATCATAGACTGTTGCATGCCAGTGTTACGATACTGACTCAACCAATAGTAAAATTAATTCTTCATAAACATTTTATAAATTAAGGAAAGCAATCAAACTTTATTATAGTAATTACTTCAGATTTTATGAATAACAGATTTTTTCAAAACTGAGTTCAACAATAGTTACCACCGCCACATTTATCCTATAAAGAACCAAACACTTACAATTGTCGTATGCATATATCCAACAGGCTTGAATTACGTAATTTTTCTGTTTATATAATAGCATTAATTTTTATCAAATACTGACTGCACTGATTGGACTGCACACATTTCCCAGCCACTTTGTACTGAATTCATTATTTTTACTATTTTCAAAATTATTACTACTACAGGCGTGCTAATTAAGTCGTACGCATTGCACAGGGAAGGTGAGTGATCTTTTGAAAAGTTAGTCATATAGAGCCAGTTTTTGTTAATCACATTAACTGTTTAGATAATTAATTCGAAATTTAATCACACCACTTGCATTGATTACGAGTTTAAAGTAGCTAACCAGGAAATTAAAATCAGGTTAGTTACGTTACTCAATCATAACTACGACAACAACACATTTATTAACACGCAACCAAAAAAAATTTTTTTTTATTTCTACTCACACCTTCTCGCTATAAGAAAACCTAACAAAGCCCCTCTCCTTTCTTAACTTACAAATGGCGACCCTTGCCTAGGATAGATTGTAGGCAAAAGAAATTATCGTTGGACTCAAGACGTAATTAACAAAATTAATTACTTGTATAATTAAGTATTGCAAAGATTTGTTTATTGTGTTGCATATTACAATCTGATTACCACTGCGCCGCAAAACTTCTAAAAAATTTTATTTTTCATTGAAAATTATATTTTTGGAATTTGAAAATTGTTATCCGACGTTGCGACGTAACAATTACGTTGTAGTATGATCAGGCAAAAAGCAGTAGCCCGCACAGCCAAACAATCGATCTCAAGGTCAACTGAAACAATGACTGACGCAAATAGGATTACAAACCAAGCAACTACTTCAGACAGTGTAATTACTGATGACAACATGCCACGTCAAGCATAGATAACGGAAGATCTCGAGTATCAAGCGATCAGACAGTAGCAATGAATGTGGGTCATCATCAGAATTTTAATGCAACAGAGCAGGACATTTGCAGTGATATGACAGACTCGCAAACTGACGCCACTGATCCAACAATGAACGAAGGAAACGAATATAAATTGGAATCGCAGAAAATAAATATGACTGAGAAGGATATGGCTAAAGTAATTTTAAGAGCAATACGGGAATCAGTCCAAGAACAGAAACAGGAAACGTCAAAATTAAAGCAGGAACGGGAAGAAAGACAGGAGCGAAGAAAGCAGGTATTATTTCAAAAACAGAAACAGGATACGTTTAAGTTACTAAAATTGGCCTAAGAGTAAAAACGGGAAACGTCTAAATTGATACAAAAATGGAATGACACAGCAAAAGTTCTGCGAGAAGAGATCAAAGAGGGTGTAAAACGTATTAAGACAAGGTTAGAACGCGAACATAGGCAAAACTGTGACGTAGCTACTCTTGAAAGCGTACAGTCATTAGAAGAATCATTTAATGACAAAATGCAAAAACAGAATTCTGAGACTGATGAAAGGATAAAAGTAGGTGAAAACGAAACCGACATAATTAAAAAGGCCTTTGCCAATGAAAAAACGAGGTGCGCCTAGGACACAAAAGCGACTGAAAGCTACGAATAAAGAATTAACTGAGTATGATGACGAAATGAAAACTTTACATCAGAAGTTAAACGAACAATATAAAGTATTGGACAACAACTACCACAGGCACGAAATGATGAAGCGATAGCGTCGGGCTTCGGTATGCAGGCAGAAGATAATTGTCATCCACTATTCAGACAGGAGGAATGTCAAAGCTTTGATCTAGGATCAGAAAGGACGATCCGACAAATTCCACATAAACGTGTCCGCAGAATCGGACTCAGCGTATGCGAAAACAGTAGCATACAATGTTGACCAAAATACGTATGAACGTGAGAAAGAAACAGCAAGAAACAATGTGAGCAGTAAATATTTGGTGAAATATGTGCTGGGACGAAAACCACCGACATTAAATCCAAAAGGCAAATTACATATAATAGACTTTTTACGGGCAATTGAGCGTATGTTTCCTCCTGAGTGGAATGACGACATGCGTGGTGATTACGTCATAAGTAATGTTCATGCTGACGTACAACCTGAATTTATTGAAATGTATAATGAAAGCAGAAATTATCAAGAGTTCAGATATCTGGCACTGAAGAAATATTGGTCTGATGCAAAGCAAGAAGAAGTCATCAGAGAAGTTTATGAAGCCCCATTGTATCAGTTTAGCAAATTTAAAGCAATTGTGGAATACTTCAAACATTATTGGTACAAGAACAAACATCTAGACAGGCCCATTAACGAAGCCAGCTATCTCAAAATAATGAGAGTAAGGCTGCCAAGGTGGATGAAGCAACATGTAGTGTATACATGAGTGACCACAGTCGACCAAATGATCGAAATATTAGAAGAATTTGATAAGCTGCAAGAGAGAAACGTGGATCACAGGCTATGGAACCAGGGGAGAGAAACCAATAATGAAGAAAGAAAGCCGCGGTGGAGTAGCTGAGTGGTCTAAAGCGTCTCGCTGCGGAGCGCGCGGTTGCTCGCCGTGGAGGTTCGAGTCCTCCCTGGGGCATGGGTATTTGTGTGTGTGTGTGTGTGTGTGTGTGTGTGTGTGTTGTCATTAGGTTAGTTCACCTAGGTTTAAGTAGTTTGTAAGCTACGGACTGATGGCCACGCAGTTTGGTCCGATAGATTTACAAACATTTGAACATTTCTCCACCATATCCTTTCTTCCAGGAGTGCTAGTCTTGCAAGTTTCACAGGAGAACTTCTGTGAAGTTTGGAAGGTAGGAGGCGAGGTACTGGCGGAAGTTGTGGGGCGGCATCGTGAGTTGTGTCGGGATACCTCAGTCGGTAGAGCGTTTGCCCGCGAAAGGCAAAGGTCCCAGGTTCGGGTCGCAGGTCCGGCACACAATTTTAATCTGCCAGGAAGTTTCAGTGTCTTAACCGTCCATAAGATACGAAAATGTAAAAACTGATTTATAGAGAAGAGAGTTCTCAACGACTTTGCTCTCTTCTGTTTGTTCCATGCTTCACAGCGTTTCAGAGATAATTTACAAAAACTCAGCAATTATACATAGTCTGCAACGTTTTCTGCATTCCTTAATCGTTTTGTTCAAGCAGTCACCCCCAAATATTATGAACATATTGGTTTGCCAGCAGTCACAGAACCTCCCTCTGCTGCCACAACCGGACGCCACTAGAGGGTGGCACTACGCCATATTAATGTTAACATTTGAAAATAGCTGCTACTGTCAGCGACCGATACGACGTCAAAGAATAAAAATGCAGCACTCGGTCGCAAAAATAAAATTCTTTTACCTGGTTTCGGCAATAACTATGATTCAGTGCCGTATGCTGCATTTGAAACTCACTTAGCTTAGTTTACCTAGGTTTAAGTAGTTTGTAAGCTACGGACTGGTGAGCACGCAGTTTGGTCCGATAGATTTACAAACATTTTTTTTCAAGAAAGAAACGGATCAAGGAACTGTTACCGCACAGAAAACCGTAATGACAATAATGAAATACCACGTGATCCGCGATATAAATATCGAAGAAATGAAATAAGAGATAATCTTCAGCAAAACAATTATGATAACAAACAACTGCATGATAATGGGAATAAATTTAATCAGAGGGAAAACAATGACTAAAGGAACAGAAAACTGGAAGAAAAGGAGTGGGAGAAGACCGGCGCCAAGCCGAAGAATAATTACGACCTGCGCGTAGACCATACAAACAATAGCGGAGGGTCTCAAAGAACGTACGATAATCGTGAAGGAGGTCCACATTACGAAAAATCAGCGGCACAAAATAAACAAGTTTGTGGAATAGACACACGCACTATGACTGAAGGCGCCACTGCTAATTAAGACAGACGAAACTTCAATACAACGCCAGGAACTGACAACTCGACGCATTTAAATTAAATGAGCAGCTCACTGCACCCCGAGGTGTGGCTGCGATAGAGCGAATAGGGGAAAGGAATAGTGAAAATTTCACGCAAACTATAAACAGCGAAGCAAAGGGAGATATTTGTGATACGGATGATAAAGAATTTGTGCTAGGGGAAGAATATGAGAGTTTAATTGAGAATGTAGCAGACATGAATAGAAGAGTGAGCTATGTGAACGCCACGTAAACATCAACGGGAGGCCAAAATAACGATGGTTTTGGAGGTACACAAGTCAATATTCTCATCAAACATAAAAGACGACAAAGGAAGTTGTCCTAAATTAAGCATGCTAGTGGAGCAGAAAAGGTATGAAGCGCTACTAGACACAAGATCTATGATTTTCGTCGTAACGAGAAGGTTATACGAAGACTTCAAGAAATAGGTCAGTCGTATTGAAGAATTGAAATCGGAAAAATTGAGAATATTCGGAGCATTTTCTAACAAGTACGTAGAAGCGAACGTACGAATCTTCTTACCATTCAGAATAAATGAAATTGATCACTTCTTATATCACGAATTTAAAATTATGGAGAATATCAACGTACGTTTTATCATTGGATTGGATCGGAATATATAACAGAAATGCTCAGTCAGAAGGAACAAAACTACGGTTCTTTCAATATAACATGTATCGAAAGATCGGAAAATCAAAACCTGTCGGGCGAAGATTACAAACAGAGAGAAAAAGAAGAGGGATCAGTAAATGAGGGCGACAAGCACAGAATAGTACGGTATGAAGGAACTCATAATGTAAAAATGAAAATATCGCCATGCGTTGAAGAACCAGAGCACCGCAAATTTAAAAAGAAAAAACCAAGTCAAGAAGGGAAATGTAACGACGGAAGCGCTGGGGAACATCCCGACGTCGTACATGCAACAAAGGTAGCAGACCAAGAGCAACAACTGTTGCACAGCAGAAAGAAGCACACATTGAAAATGAAAAATGATTATATTAATCAACTTGATAAGAAGCATTTCGTGACGGAAGTGTCGAATGTGAAACAAAATTATGCAGAGAAAATTTACAGCTGAGACAACGTGCTGGCATTTTCTCACGCAGAAAAAGTACATTTTCTTTTGGAAGAGGACGAAAATACTGAACAAGACAATATGTACCCTACGATGACAGCGTTAATTGGTGAAAGAATAGTATCGGTGATTGCCGACATGGTAAGCGATGTCAATGCAATTGACGAAGACTTCTACAACGTTTGCAAAAGGGAAACACGAATAACTAAACAGCGAACATGCAATCATACTACCACCACGATTACACCAGGACGAAAGGTTGAGGTACGAAAGGAGATAATACAAGAAATCAAGATCGATGGAGAGATTGTGAAAGAATGGTACTTGGTTGTTAGAGGACTAAAATCTGATATTTTGATATGATCCGAAGTCATGAACAAACTGAAAATGAGTATAAATCACAAAAGAAAGCACATCGTGTGGCGCTGTAATGGGCAGACAAAAATATGGAACCAAGATGGTGAAGAGTATTGCCATAAGAAATTAGTTAACGTAGTTAAAGAGCAGTAAAGAAATCTTAAATAGAAGGGAAGAGGAAGTTACGATGAATAGGATATTGGAAGACGATATTAGCAACAAAATACGACAGCAAATAATGAATACTGAGAATGTTCCAGAATATCGATTTATGCAATTAGAAGAATTGGTGAAGAAATATCAAAGAATATTTAGGAATGAAATTGGCTGTGTCAGAGACTACGAGTATGAATTTCTTATTAAAAATAATGAAACATTTTTTTAAAACTCCTTATAAAATACCAGAGAGATACAAAGAATGTTGAGAAATAATGTGATTGAACGTAGTACCTCAAGATTTAATAACCCAGTGGTACCCATCGTAAAAGTAACGGAAATATTAGACTTGTGCTAGATGCGCAACATTTAAATAAAATGTCTTCTTTCCTTGTATCTTTGTTTGAAGAATAATACATCGTGCTTCCCTTTATCTATAGGCACTTTGAACTGATTTTTTTTTTTTTGTTTTTTTTTTTTTTTAGTGTTATACATTTTTAACTTTTTATTTGTAGGTCAAGGCGTATTATAATGATACTTTCTTTTGTTTTTACTTTTGGCTGGCGTTGTCGTCAAGATTAAAGTTAAGTATCGTTATTCAAATTTAACTAACTCTGAATATTGCAATGAATATTAATTTTGAGGAGAGGGAAACACAGAAAATCATGAAAGATTCCGCCATCAGGATTTAGCAATAGTAGTGGTTAGCGTAAAGACAGCCGCGGTGGAGCGGCCGAGCGCATTGAGGCGCTATGCTACCACGCGCGAAGTCGTTCCCCGTCGGAGGTTCGAATCCCCCCATAGGGCACTGATGTTTGTGTTGTCTGTAGTATAAGGTAGCTCATACGTAGTTTGTAAGTTTAAGAACTAATGACCCCGCAGTTAAGTCCTTTAAGATTGGAGCCATCGCACTGGAGACTAGCCTGTATTGTATAGTTAATTTCCTTTCTTACTGTAAAACGATGCTTGTTTGTGTAAGCTTTGTATGTTAACTTTCACGAGAGTGTTTAAGTCCAGGTACTATTAGTGGTTAAATTTGGAAAATAATCGGACTTCGTTTAACAAAGCACGAAATTAATGCAAGCTTAGAAACCATATCATTACAAATTATGCAAAAGTGAAATTTCCTCTGGAAAGTTCTTTCACAATCGCGAAGTGATCTTGACAATGGTCAAGCATCATTTCACGAATTATACTGGAAACAAAGATTACAAAAGTTAATCAAAAATGGGGAAAGAACTCCTTTTAAATAAAGTATTAATTTGAAACGTATTACTGAATTTATTGCAATTAATTATTTTTAGCTCACACTCAATAGCTCAATATGGAGAGACCAAAAGAGAGACGTCCGATCTATTCGATAGAAAGAAAACGAAAGACGACAAGCGATTCCGTTTTCTCTCCAGCTTGTTGAAAAAGGTTGAAAGTCTCTTATAAAACAAAATAATCAGAGATTTACTGGCAGAAAGAACGGATGCTGGCAACAAGCATCGCAGGCATAATTTTAATAACAAAAATTAAATATAATGCGAAATTTGCCAGAGAGAGAGAGAGAGAGAGAGAGAGAGAGAGAGAGAGAGATTCATTTAGATTTGTGAGACACAATATTCTTTATTATTATTATTATTATTATCATCATCATTATTTGCAATTTATACTACTCGAAGCGTCGGTGAGCGGACCAGCGGTGCAGTGCACGGTCCTCAGCTCGCCCGGTTTGTTCACTTGTGGGTGCGGAGGTGCGATGCAAGACGGCAGGCCGATTGTTATCGATGGAATGCGCCGCAATCTCGGCGCTAGCCACTGGCACGAGAGAGACAGGTCGCGGCGCTCACGTCATATCACGTGATCAAGTGAGGCCTGTGCCGGCGCGATCGCTAGGGGATTGGCCGGTCGCTGGGGCACAGCCCACTGTCTCAGTGGCCGGCCTATCCGCTAGCGATCGCGTTGGCTCAGGCCTCAGTTGATCACGTGATATGACGTGTGCGCCGTGGCTAAAGCACTAGATATGCCGAGCTGAACAGTCCGCCATTTTGAATCCCAAACCGACGACAGTGTTGTATGCTTTGCGTGCTGTAGCAAAGTGAATCAGCGAATGTCTTGTGATTTTATTGTTTCACAGCGAGAAATGGTTGGTTGTGCAAATCTAAACTGCTCAAGTAATAGCAGACATGGTCGTTGTAAGTTTTATCGCTTTTCTTCACATACAGTTCGGCGTAATAGGTGGCTTATAAATTCCAGACGAAATATGGACGCCAAAATCGAGCAAACTCTCTTTTACCGTTAAAAAGAAAATATTTTTATTTGTATTAGAAACAGTTATGTTCAATGAAAATATAGGCCTACACATGTAAGCAATGGTTTATTTTAATTTTGCTAGATTATTAATACAACAAGATATTGATTTAGACCAAGTAAGAAGCTGTTAATTGTATTTTAAGTGATGATTCAGTGCAGGTAGCCTTACCCAGTTAATAGTATTTAAATCATATTAATTCACATTAGTACAGTGTTTACCTTAAATGTGACTCTGAACACGGAAATATGTAAGCCTAAGTCAAGCTGTGAACAGGATGTCTGAAAAACAAAAATAATAAACTGAACTTCGCAAAGAATGGGAACAGGAAAGAAGTCGTACATGAAAGGCATTAAATTCATAATTTAGCATACAACATTCACTTTATTTCAAAGAGCCTGCTACCAGTCTGACGAAACCAGACGTTGTAACTTATTAAACACATTTTTGACGTAAAATCTTCTCTGAAATATGGTGTGTGTAAAATGTGCGAGACATTAGAGGGGGCAATATGGGAAGTACAGTATCGCAATATTTAACATTATTCCGCAACTGTTTTCGTATGCAGCTCTTAGTTACGGTAAACGTATGTGGATGTACTATTTATAAACCAGAAAATACGATACTTGTAACGTATTATAACTATATTTGATAAATATTTAGAACGGCAACATATGCTTTAATATGGAATGTAAATGAATGTGTCATATCTCTAAATACCCCTCTAATCACTATCTTTAAGTTGCTTGCCTGTTACAGTCAAATGTAAGGTAATAAATTTGCCATGCTGTAATATTTTCTGCATTAGGAAAGTATATTTAATTGCCTTAACAGTATATTAATAAGCGCAAGTGTTCCGTAATCTTTAAGTGTGCACCTTCAACTTGGGATTCAAAATGGCGGATTGTTCTGCTTGTACAATACAGCGCTCTAGCCGCGGCCTGTCTCTCTCGTCGGCCACGGCGTGACGTCAGGGTCAGGTGCCTTTTCACAGAGCACGGACCGCATTTCCCGCAACGCCTCGGTGTGGTTTCACATGAAATAAAGATTGTACATATGGCATTAAAATTTACCACTTAACTAGAAGTTACGTGTTTATCACTGAAAGAGAGACAAATATTATTTTGCATGTTGCTTACTCAAGTGTCTCGGTACGGTTGTTTAGCGAACGGATTGGAATTAATACTGGTATGCAAGTGTGAGCTTTGATTCTCAAAAGCAAATAATGAATCCGACTGACATGAACATGTGCCCCTTCTTAACATGAAATCATTAATAGAAACTAAATTATTTATATACTAGGCATATGTTCACTTTATGACTTTACAAAACTTTTAATCAATATATCACGTGAATCGATTTTTATGATCTCACTGTAGGAGGTTTAATTGTTTTGTGAAAGTGTTCATTTGCACTTACGTCCATACATAAAAGACTTGGTTACATAACATTACATTTTAGCAAATACGAGTTTATTTATTTATTTCATTTTCGAAATTCTTTGGAACCACCACAGCAAAGTTCTTTATAGGGGAGAGCCGTAGAAGCTGTTTTTGGCTGCGTCCATTATACAAAATTAATTGACTTTTTTTGGAAAAACCATTTGCAATAGTAACTTTCACTCGGTGGGATCGCCGAGTAAGGCACTACCGCGGGCCAGCTTCACCTGCGCTTGTTCAAACGTGGCAGTGGTGACTTCGCTATCTTCGCTTACAACACATTGCTTTCGCGTGTTTCTTCCACCCCTCTTCTTCCGGAGTAGAAAATTCTTCAACATCAGTTTACTGTGAAGATCTTCGCAGCACCGTGAGTACCTATTTATTTATGTCATGGTAGTTAGGTCCGCTTACGTGCTGCACATTCTTCATCATACTTGGATTGCTATCTCAGCTGCTAAAAAGATAGTCCGTTTGCTGGGACAAGACATCCGATTTAGTTGATGTACGACTCGCCTTTAGTTCGTATATGCAGTTAGGAAGTCACTTCGCTGCACGATTTTTCATACGACTACTTATATCCGTCTGTTGCACTTATCAAATTCTTGCAGTGTATTACACGTTACACTGATCAAAGCGTCCACCATTGATATATATATATATATATATATATATATATATATATATATATATATATATATAGTCAAATATTTAGCAGTCTTAGCGTTCATTTATTGCTTGATTTATTATTAAAGCGCATCGTTTTGTAGTCCGAACTCACTATTGTCAGTGACAAAATGACTTCAATGGCCATTTTATCTGTTGAACGTATAGGTTACTTTATATATGCCTACGTTTTGACGTTTATGAAGTAATCGAATTCTATTGTGTACTTTGTGGGTACGTCCAGGTTTCCTAACTACAGATATTGTTTTCTGGAAAGTCCTTTGTTCCCTTGAGGTTTATAAAATTTCACATTATTTGTGCAGTCTTTCAAAATATATTCTACGTCCTTTCTCTTTTCATATTGTTTTTATTATAATTAGCTGATTGAAACTGCGTATAGTGACAGTGTGTGTGTGTGTATGTGTATGTATGTGTGTGTGTGTGTGTGTGTGTGTGTGTGTGTGTGTGTGTGTATGTGTGAGTGTGTCTAGGTGTGTGTGTGTGTGTGTGTGTGTGTATGTCTGTATAAGGCTCATCACTGCCTTCTTAGACAAAAATAAATAATTAAAAAGTAAAAGAAAAGAAAAGAAGAAGAATCCAACTAATCCTGATCCATCCTAGTAGAAATTTGAACAAAATAAAATTAAAGTGTGCTAGTGCGCTCCACGCTGTATTAATATAATTAAAATTCCCAACTTCATACTAAAATAAATCATTTTCTCCATCTATCCATCCACATCATTATATATATTTTCATTTAATCATAGTAATTACTATAATAATATTTCATATTGTATTAAATATAATAGTGGATTGATATACTTGTAAATTAGTTAGGTGTTTCATGTGACAATAGTTTCACTGTCAACTGGCACTAGTTGTATCTTACTTACTGTGATAAAGAAATATCGTTCAGCGTACTTTCTTTGGATCTGTGAATGTATTAATTATTCACTAGGAATGAGGCGTCACTTTTTTTTCCTGCTGCTCAGCTAAGGAATCAACTATAAAACTTTTGTAATGCTTGTGTGGATACAAACATTACACTATTCCCTAATGGACAGTAGCTAATAAATAACTTCCCTCGTGCAGTATCTGAACAGTTCTGAAGGGTCATAAAAAAGATGTTGCTACTTTTTATTTCGTTTTAAAATAGCTGATGGTTTAGGATGAGTACCAGGTCCCCAACATTAAATATTCGTGTTTTTTTCAGCTGATTATCATAATAGGCTTTTCTTTTTATTGCAGCATCAGTCAGGACTACTAAAATTGTCTTATCTTTTCTTCCAGTGTTACCTCCCTTCATGGAAATTTTGGTATTGATCTTATCCATTCATTCGATTCTTTGGTTTGTAAAAACTAAATCTCTGGGTGTATATGGGGTAGAATATTGGTGTAGGTTGTTAACCACTTGCTCGAACAGTCCAATATATTCAACCCAGGATGTCAGTTTGTTGGAGGCATCTGTTCTGATGAAGCGATTTAATTCACGGAACATGCGTTCCATAGGGTTGGCAGAAGGGTTATAACGTGATATGAGAATGTGTTTCAGTCCATGATTACGAATGAAATCTTTCCACGCGTGACACATGAAAGCTTTTGCATTGTCAGACAGAATTGTCGCCGGCTTACCAATGAAAGGGATATATTCGCGCTCCAGGCGACGAATTACTGCTTTTGCGGTGGTAGATTTCAACGCGTACAACTTTACTAATTTTGAGAATACATCATAGACGCCAAGGATATGTTTCAGGCCTACGCGTCCGACCTGATGGGGTCTTGCTCTATTGTTGAAATTAGTTGCACAAGTCTATATTGCAAGATAGAATGAAGTAGCATCTTCCTAGACTGATTGTTAGGCTTGCACTCCTGACAGATTAAGCTGGATTTCAATGTATGATGGATTTTTCGTGACATGTTCGGAAAATAACATTACTGTCTGAGGTTGCGGAGCCGCTTTAGCGAACCAAAGTATCCCCATACTCTAGAAGTTTTAGAAGTTTTTAACGAGAAGCAGGTATGCAAACACACCAGACTTGCGGCTGTACATGCCTAAGAAAGAAACGTACACCATTGGTACTTTGTAATGTTAATTTAGAGTTGCATCCGACCTGACTATAACTTGTGTGATAATTTTGCTCCACCTGTCATCTGCTTGCTCTAGTTCCTGCATGTGTTTGCACATATTTAAATAACACTGTCTAAATTCCGTGTCCTTATTATATTTAATTCTGTGTTTGACTGAGTTTAGTCTTCAAATTCTGGCAAACCTTTGGGAAGCCTCGAAAGTGCGTCAGCTATAACGTTATATGATTCTTTGTTGTGTTTAATTTCAAAATCACATTCGTCTAATATCATGGTCCAACTGGCCAGTCTATTGTGCAACACATTGCACGACATCAAAAACCTGATGATCCCATACGACTCTTGTTTGTTTCCCAAAGATTTAATGATGAAACTTTTTGATTGCCCAAACAAGTGTCAAAAGCTCTAATTCTGTAGTAGAATACCGTCATGCACACAAGATGAGCATGCGACTAGCAGGAATGATGACTTTTAGAGACTATGGACCCAGGTTATTTGAAATTTGGAAAAGACTGGCTCCATATCCATAGCTTGAGGAGTCAGTAGCAATACAAAAATCCTGTAACACGCTTGGGTGGTTTAATGTGTCTGAGTTAATCAGTGCTTGCTTGATTATTGTAAAGTCTTGCTGACACTGTTCTGTTGAATTTCATTGGGTGTTTTTTCGAAGAAGTGCAAGAAGAGCATAACTATTCACTAATTATTGGGGCACAAAGCGACGAAAAAATGAACATAAACTGAAGTACGCTTTTAATTGTTTCCTATTGTGAGGTGTGGGAAAAATTTTAACTGCTTGAATTTTCTCTAGATCAGGTACGATGCCTGAGGTGAGATTATATGCCCAAGAAATTTGATTTCTGTTTTAACAGACATTTTCAAGTTGACAGTTACTCCAGATGACAGAAATTTATCCAACACTCTTTCGAGTAGAATGAGACGTTTTCCCAAGTAGAAGTAGCAACCAACATAGACTATGATAATATCAAGCAATTCTGGTGCAAGCACAGTGTCAAGTGCTGTGATGAAGACACCAGAACTCATATTTAGACCAAAAGGCAGTACCTTAAATTGGCACGATCGTCCTGAGAAAATGAAAGCACTGTATTTATGAGACTCTTCTGTTATAAGAAATTGCCAGTATGGTGCTGTAAGATCAAAACTCGATAGATATTTGACTCCATAGAACTTTTGAAGTTGTTCCTCTTAGGTTTCTGGCCTAGTTTTAACTGGGATGATAATCTTGTTGATAGCACGTGCATCAAGCACAAGACGAACAGACCCATCAGATTTCAAAATTGCAAGACGAGTACTGGAATACTGTGACATGCAAGGTTCTATTATGTTCCATCTGAGCATGCAGTTAATTTCTGCTTTTACAGCTTGTTATTTTGCCCAAAGTATAGAGTATGTTTGTTTACAAAATGCTTCATGAGGCTTAAATTGCAGGTGATACTGCTATGTCCTAATTAATCTGGTTTTCCGTCAAATACTCGAATATACTTGTATATAAGTGGAGAAGTTGTGGTCTCTGACTGTCAGTGGCATTGGTGGATTCATTAACTTTTTGAACTATGAATTCAAGAGATTCGTTTTCAAATTCCTGAGTAAAAGTATGACTTTCAAATTGCTTTTGATTAACTGAGACTGCCTTTAGTCTGACGGAATTACAACATTTTCTTCATGTAACCTTCTTCCTAATCAAATTCAAAATGCAGACACAATGATTTATTATCAAATAACATTTACCTTCCTTAAAATCGAATTTTTCTTCAAAACTTTGAAGCTACTCTAAACCAAGTATAGAGTCTTCTATGACAGCATCTACTACAAGGAATCAACAAGTATGAATTTAATTACTGATCTGTAACTGAACAAGTGTTTGTAACGTAACTGGCTTAGATCTTGCACCAACTGCACCAATGATTTTACAATTTTGCACAGGAAATGTAGGTAGTCGCTTCGCTGAATGGTGTTATGGGTTTAAACAGAGTGTAAGACAATACATTAACAGCTGCTCCAGTGTCTATTAAAATAAAGATGGGTATGCCTCATACTATAATTACAATATGTGCTTGGTATGCAACTACAGGGGCTTTGTTTTGTTGTGGTTGTTCCTTGAGCAGCTCTTCCCTGATATCAACACCATTATGGTAACACAGCAGATTTACTGCGAGAATTGTGCCCTCGCTGCCTCTGGCACTCCATGTCGGAGTGCCACACATGAGCCGGTTTAGTTCGACGTTTGCGTCCCGTTAGATTGTCTTCGTTCGTTTAAAGTCTCTGTCACGTCAGTTATAGTCATAGTGGATTCATTTTGTGTCCAGTTGTTTGGTCTGTAGTCAGTCGTCATCGTTGCTACATGTATTTGATTAACGTTTCGTTGCTGGGCTGTGGAAGAGGAAATGTTCTGAAATTGCTGATTGCCGTTACTGTTTGGAAAGAAGTTTCTCTTTCTATTATTATGGCAATAGTTACAATTTCGCCTCTGGGGTTGTGTGTTCCCATTATAGTAGTTAGGAAAGGCAACTGTATTGTTATTCAAAGTACTATTGTTCTTGTTAAAGTAGCGAGGACTGAATCGGTTGTCACTGCGGCGTCAGTAATACTGACCGCCGTTAGGTGCATTAAGCACCGCGTTACAGCCGTTCACATTGTTAGTCACTTATTTTTATCGCCCTTGTCCAGTTTAGTGACAAATGACTGTTGCGGTAACATCTATTGAGAGTGTCACTTGTTTTGATTATTTGGCTGCTGCTGCCTCACATGAATCAGCTGATTATCAGCATGGTTGAAGTAACTATTTCCGTTATCGTACCTGTTGTTATTATTCCGTGCACGCTCATCTTCAAAAAATAAATCGTGTGTATCATTCATTGCAAGGAAAGTTTCTAGGTTATGCGTTAGGACATAAGCTAGTTGCAATCGCAACCACGTGGGCAATTTGTTGATTAACACTCGAAATACTTCCCTGTGCGGGAGAGGGTCATAAAAGAATTTTGCTTTGTTTATACACTTTTCGAAATGTCTCCGCAGACTCCCATTTCTTTCATTGAATGGTTGCGGATTGTAAACTTCATTGCGAAACCTCTATTGCTAAAAGGTAGATAAAATGCCCGTTCAAATTTCCTGAATCTATTACAACATTATATTGCTTCTGCAGCCCAGATTGCCCCTTCACCTTGGATATACCCGACAACAAATCTTATCTTTCTCTTTTCAGACCATGTATCAGGTAATAACCCTTTGAAGGACTGAAGAAAGATAACTGGGAGCATAGTACGATTTTCATGAATAAAGATTTGAAATTGGTGGTGCTTAATCATACTTTCGTCAAGCACTTCTGAAGTAGCATGATTTTATTGTGAATAAAAAGGTGGTATGTTAGGTTTCATATCTCTACCTAGTTGGTCAAGGGCATTAGAGGTCGTCAAGCGAAAGTCAGTCTACGTCCTGTCTGGCGTTAGATTGCCCGGATTGTATTGTGAGTGTGCAGTATTTGTTGCAATTCTTTCTTTTTTCTAATCATATGGCATGTTTGTTACAGTTGTATATTACCTAGATTGTGTCATCTGTGTCTTTAATATTGATTTTATTGCTGTCTGATCATTTTGTGAAGATTTAACGGTTGTTCCGTATTTTTCATATACTTTCGCACCTACAACTTGAATTACGATAGTTAATTCAGCATCTATCATTCCATTTAGCATTGCTTCCTTATTAGACATGAATTGTTGTACCCTATCATGATTTTCTTTGTCTATATTTCTGCCTTACTAGTGATTCTCGTGACAGTTGTTTCCAAGTTTTCTTGTTGGATTCTAAGTTGTGTGAGTCTTGCGTCAGATTGTCAATAGCTGTAGGCAAAGTTTTAACTGTTTATTTGTAATTAGCTTCATCGTGAACTACAGAAGACATTTTTGCATCTACTGTGTCCATGGTTTCATCTACTACTTTTTGTTGTACGTTAGGAAATTTACTGTTTATAGCCTGTTCGACTATGACTATTTGAGCGTCTATCTGTTTGTTTCCTTCGTCGGAAATGGGCGATGGTAAATCTTGTTGATCTGATACTACGTTTTTAAATCTCAACTGAAATTCATCATGCGTTATCATTTGTGCCGCGATTTGATTCTGCTGATCCTCTAATCTGTCCAATTGTTGTTTGGTGAAATTTTGCAACTGGTGTAAGTCATGTTTTGTGTTGGCCTGTAAATTGTTTAGTTCGTTTTTGTAGATGTTTGCAAATTGTTAATTTGTTGCGACAGGTTGGAAAACAATACCTCAAATCGCTTAAACCAAACTTCTTGCATATTTGTGAATGGGTGGTCAGTCTGTGTGGGAAAATCTGTTTCGCGGGCTGCGAGATTTTCCTCCACTGTGTGTGGAATCATTTCAATTGATCTGGCAACCATGTTATCATCTTCAATTAAAGCGGACTTCTGTGAAACGTTAGAATTTTGTTCTGACTCCATGGTGGTAATCTGCCTGAGGGTTTAAACCATAATAATAATAATTCGTCAAAATTTGGAATTCTGGGGAACCTACACACTTCACACGCAAATTTTTAATCCAAACTGTTTTAACACTGATACAGTTTAGTCACTATTAATAATCGTCACACGCATGCGAGAAGCTCCGACTAAGATGCAAGCGAGGATCGCTTTGCTACTGTATCGATTCGGTAGCCATGTTGGTCATTTCTCCAAATTATTATTTGTACTAAATATCTAGCTTGGCTTGGAAAGAAAACTGGAAAAGTGGATTTTTGCTAAGAGAAAGGGGAAATGAATTCGAAGCTGCGTACTCGCGATAGACGAAGTGAAAATAAGAAACACCAAATAAGTGTAATAATAAATCTAGCCTTACCTGTGTTGTAACTTTTCGTTGGCCACGGTTGAATTTCTCCTGCTTGCGTGGCTCCAAATTTTAGTTCAATGTCCACCATAATTATTTTCATATTGCGTGCAGTCAGCAGTTAAGCATCAAAATAGACACAATATAAAGATTTGGTAACATGCATTGGTGAAGTGTTACAATTTTTTTTTTTTTTTTTTTTTTTTTTTTTTTTTTTTTTTTTTTTTTGCACAATAAAATGAATTATTTCACGTAGCCTAAATTAAATTTAACTTTCGAAGTCCTGTCACGGACACGACAATTCTTCTAAAATGATACTTTCTTTTCTTTTTTCCTTTTGGCTGGTGTTCTTGTCATGATTAAAGTTAAGTACCGTTATTCACATTTAACAAACTGTGGAATATTGCAATGAATATTCATTTTGAAGAGAAAGTGACACTGAGAAAAACATGAAAGATTCCGCCATCAGGATTTAGCGGTAGTAGTTGTTAGCATAAAGACAACACCGGAAAGCATCATTACAAAAGAAAGTGGTCGAATCTGTTCATTGCGTCCCACAAAAGTTTAGATTGTATTGGAGCCATCGCACTGGAATCGAACCTGTATTGGATAGTTAATATCCTTTTTCACTATAAAATGATGCTTGTTTGTGTAAGCGTCGTATGATATTTTCATGCCAGTGTCTAATTCCAGTTACTATTAGTGGTTAAAATTGCAAAATCATCGGACTTCGTGAAACAAAAAATAAAATTAGTGCAGGCTTAGAAACCATGTAATCACAAAATACGTATAAGTGAATTTTCCATCAGGTATGTTCTTACATAATCGTTAAGCGATCTACAACAATGGTCAAGCATTATATTACGAATTATGCTGGAAACAAAGATTTCAAAAATTAATGAAAACTGGGGAGAGAACTCCTTTTAAATGAAGTATTAATTTCAAACGAGTTACTGAATTTATTGCAATTAATTGTTGTTAGCTCACACTTACATGATCAGTATGGAGCAAAAGAGAGACGTCCGATCTATTCGACAGCAAGAAGACGAGAGATGACGAGCGATTCCGTTTCCTCTCCAGCTCGCTCAAAAAAGTTGGAAGTCTCTTATAAAAACATTATCAAATATTTACTGGCAGAGAGAGCAGTAGATTTTAATATTTATGTTAGTTTCATTACACTAATGTGTAATATTAAAACAGTGTATTAGAACAAAGTGTATTGTTAATAGGAACCAGTAAGAGTCTCATCTACATTACTTAAATTGTTTTTGGCCTATCGTAATTACGAGACCATTTACGGAATTAGGAAACAACTGCATAACACAACCTTGTACATTCTTATTCCTTGCTGAAGACAAGACTGTTAATACTAAGCATTAACCGGAAAATCGATTGCATTCACAATCGGAGTAAGACACTGTGGATGCCCATTTTAAGGATTATGTGGCAAGTACTCTACTTTGTGATTTTGGACTCTTATTATACTATGCTGACCATTAATCGGATCTTTGTAGGCAACTCTAATCAGAACAGTGGGCGTTGACGGCATTTGCTAGAATTTTCACGTTTGCATAACAACGGTGGTAGAACGTCAGACAGACGTATGCGAATTTGTGTGGTTCTCTCCCTTCCCGCCAAAATTTTTAGCAACAGGGGTGATTTGATGCCAAACATATTCTGTCTGCTAGGTAAGGATGACCTCTGTGATTAATAGAATGTGTTTGACCTTTGTGATCTAATACGTGAATTCGAAAGAATAATATATTCCAGTACTTACTCTCAATTCGACAAAATCTGAATGAAAATGTTATGTAATTCAGTCGCTCTGGGCTATATACTGGTGATGACATTACGCAGACTTTACAGGACAAACAAATTAAAATTTAAAAAAATTCTATAATTCCAGAACTGCATATGAAAGGTATGTTTATTGTATATTTTATTGAATGTAGTGCCTAATTATTCTGGCCTGAAATATAACATTTTAACTATTATTCCTATTGGAAAACGGCAGTAAGTTGAACTAGTACCCGTTATTTTGTGTTTGCCTTTGGGTATCACCCAAAATTTAAGTATTAAAATTTGTCTTATGTGATTAAATTTCCTATGACTCTCAGCAACTATACTCCAGTTCTATATAGTGAAAGCGAATTATGACGCCAGAATGTCCCTTATGGTGTACAGGTCTGGTGGCACTACATTTTTGGTGCTAAGATCGTAAATCACGGCGTATGTGAAGACGGCTACGCTCTGTTTAATTGATTTCTTAGTGTTTTCAAGAGAGAGGGATTCGGCTAAATGGATAATAATTTGAGGCCAAACCATTATCATCGCGTAAATTAGTGCAAATTCCGTCATATGCTGTATTTCTATTTTGTTGAGTACGGAGCGGGTAACTTGCTGAACTCCTCTTTTTTCACATTCAGATTGTCATGATAATATCAACGACGCAGTTAACTTGCCTGTCTTGGTGCGAAACTTCTTACTGGACTATTATGTGCCTGGAAATGATATCGAATGACATGGTACACATAACATTTTACATTTTTTTAACATTTTGAAGATTGTTATTTCAACCTTATAACGAACTATTTTCTGTAACGAGAGCAATGTTACTCTTCATTTTTATCTCCTTCCGCTAATGTACATTGTAGCTTTCTGATGAAGACGTAGTTGTTGTAGAAACGTTGACGGAGTTAAGACATATCTCCTGCCACCTTTTGATTTCATGTAATTTTTCATTTTCCCGAATGGTTGCTGTCATCACAGAAGTATTCAATGATTATTAATACCAGTAAAAGGCTTATTGGAACTGTAGATACGCTGCTCAAAGATGGGCAATTACTACATCTACATACACATTTCGCATGCCGACATATCGTGCGTAACGTATGGTATTTCGCACCACAAGAAGACAATTGCCTCTTTTTCTACTCTTAAATAAAGCCTGTGAAAAACCTATTGCCCAGGTGATTCCGTAAAAGCCGCATTTTCTCTTTCTCGTCCTTATACAAAATTTTGTGCTTCCAAGATCGTTCTGTAGTCAGCTATAAATTTACTCAATTGCTACTTTCGATCGGAACGAGCCTGCCCTCTATAGACTCCCAGTACATTTCTCGAAATTACCTACCAGTAAGAAATATAGCTTTCCTCCTCTTAATAGCTTCCGAGTCTTCTTTTAAAGTGTTCCTGTGAGGACCCCAAACAAATGAATCATACCAATTTTAGTGTTTGTGGTCTCCTTCACAATAATATCTCAAGCAACCTAAGCGGAACATCCTCCTTTCCCAACAATCGTTCTATTACGTGTCTCCCTGCAGCGTTAAGTCTAGATATTTAATGGGAGCAACTTACGGCTCAGTACTAATGATCTTTTAGAATATTTCGGTACTTATCCCTAGTCATCTGCTTCACCCTATTTGGGGTTATATGTCTATCCTCAAACTAGCTAGAAATTTTGTGTATGTCACCTTGCATCCTACTACAGTCCCTCAGTCCTTTCTCTACAGCACGGCATCATCTGCAAAGAGCAAACAGGCGCGGATTGTTACTCACCCTGATCTACCACTGTTACCTTGCGCCTCTGTCTCTGACGAACACTGGCCGTCGAAGGCAAAATAGTGAGAGCCTCCTGATACGTAAGAAGTCTTCCAGCCAGTCATATAATGTATAATATCTCTGCCAAACAGCACAGATCTTCTTCAATGAAATATTTGCCATTCTAAACTTTTGTCGTCTAAATTCCCAGGGTGTTTTCGGTAATTAATCATGAGCTCTACACATACGGATACCATTACGGGTGTGGAGCGTCTCATCCTGCCATTCACAGAGCTAAAGGAAAGACTTTTCTTACTTTCCGAATATTCGTAAAAACATTATTTCTCACCTGAAACACTACTTTTGTCCATTCAGTTATTGATGACGATTTATTGTTATAAGAAGCAGTTACGAACAAACACATGACAGGCACGTTATGAAACGCTGTGTCCCAGATGTTGCGCTGCCACTTCACGGGAGAAGTTGAGGCAGAACAACAGCTATTCTAGTCTTCATGATTAAGAGAGTGTGCAGTAATTCGTTATTAACCTTCTGATTATGGAATCGGACAGTACTTAAAATTATGACTCGATTGATATGTCATTTCACAAGCTTCGGCCTCGTAGAAACTGAACCGTAATTAAAACACCTAAATCTAAGAAACTTACCTGGCAGATTAAAACTGTGTGCTAGAGCCGGGATTCCAACCTGGAACCTTTGTCTTACGCGTGCAAGCACTCTACCGACTTATTATTTTTATTATTATTGTTGTTTGGGGTTATCTTTACGGTCGTCGTATCATATTTGTTCTGTTTTAAACATTAGTTCTTCCCTCCATTTCTTTAAAGGACAGGCAATTCTGTAACCGAATCCGACTGATCTCTCCCGGCATGCCAATACATCGTGTCCTACTTTCTAAACTTCACTGGCACAAGTGAAACTGTGAGGACGAACCGGTGTAGCACAGACCGTAGACCGCTTTCTTTCAAAAGACAAAGGTCTCAGTCTGGAATTCCGGTTCAGGCTCACATTTTTAATCCGCCAGGAAAGTTCCAAGCCGGCCGCGGTGGCCGAGGGGATTGAGGCGCTCCAGTCACGGTCCGCACGGCCACTATGGTTGGAGGTTCGAATCCCCCCTCGGGCATGGATATTTGTGCCGTCCTAGTTCGTAAGTAGTTCATAAGTAGTTTGTAAGTTTAGGGACTGACGACCCCGCAGTTAAGTCCCTTAAGCTTAACAAACATTTGAACATTTAATTTTTTTGAAAGTTCCATATCTGCTCACACTCCGCTGCAGAGTGAAAGTATCGTTCTGGACATCCCCTAGGCTGTGGCTAAGGCATGCCTCCAACATATCCTTTCTTCCAGGAGCGCTAGTCCTGCAACGTTCGCAGGAGAAATTTTGTGAACATACAATGTAGGCTTTTCGGCCGGCGTCAATTTCACTTAAAATTTCCGGGCTGGTAGACCGTGGTCGATGAATAAAACTCTCCCCTAACGGTTCGTCTTCAGCTGCGGAAGACGAAACGTTAGGGGAGAGTTTGATCCATCGACCACGGCCTACCAGCCCGGAAATTTTAAGTGAAACTTTTGTGAAATTTTTAAAGTCGGAAGCGAAGTACTGGCGGAAGCGGACCGTGAATGTGACGGGATATCTCAGACTGCATAGCGCTTGCCCACGCAGTGGCGGCTGGTGATAATGTACTAATGTGCTGCAGCACATTGTAAATATATCGCTATAAATATGCCATTTCTCTTCGAATGCAAGCGAGAAATCGCTTGGAATACGAGCCAGATATCACAATAAAATTATGCCAATCCCCTTCCAATGCGTATTAGAATGCTAGTAATAAGGATGAAAACGCATTTTCGAGCGCCCTGTCCGCGATAGCTAGAAACCAGCTCCGTGTGCTGAAGTGGGATTCAGCCGCACTGGTACGTGCGCAGAGAGGCGGTGCAGTCGTCTGTTCGCTACTGCGCATGCGCAGACGTGACGTCAGGCCTGGTGACTCATGTGTGCTGAGACCGACCGCAGCACCAGATCAATATTTCTCAATTTCTCTTCGCGCTACGTGTAACGGTTGCGGAAGAATAGTATATGACGAATATTGTGGTATATAGAGTCAAATAGCGCGCTGGCTCAGGCGTCTTGTGCGTTGTCTCTCAAATCTACCTGTGTGAGGCTCGTATTCAAATACCTCAGAGTCTAAATTTTTAATTTCTGTAAATAAAATTAATATTTTTTAAACGTTATATTTACTACCTGCAGTGAATACATGCAGTTGGCAGCGCTGTTATAGATTCCTCTGAAGGTCGTACTGTCAATAGAGTATTAATTGATATTTAATTAAAGGCAATCATACAAAGGTTGACTGTTTATTTTAGTATATTTTGTTTCCTGTTTATTTCTGTAACATTGTAGCACAATGGTCAAATTTTGTACGAGCCGCAACTGTGCTCACGAATGACAAAGATCCCAGATTCAAATCCCGATTCCTACACAATATTTTATTCCGTCAGTAAAGTTTCATATCTGTGACACTCCGCTGCAGAATGAATATATCATGCTGGACAATGAAGTTAAATTTCACCGGCAATCCAAAAACGTTGCCTAACTAGAGGTCCGACGTCGTGGGAGTGCACTATTTTCACGGGTCGTAGATTAATATCATTATAAATTCGCAGGACAGCAACTTAAGAAGCGTGAAACCAGACCACACAAGCCGGAACTGATTTTAGAGGTTCCCCTGGATTCTTTGTGTACAAGTGCCTTATTATCTCGGGGGACGTACAATGCGGTTCGACGTTAGAGGTAACAAAATAAACGAGAGAAGCCTTCTCGTCCTCATTTTCTTGAAATGCATTGGTGTACGAAATACGCTTGTGCGGAACTCGCCGCCATTATAATGGATCTTATGCTGACTTACTGCAGCAGCCATGAATTTCGCCGTTTCGTTGAGTACGTATTTTGGGTCACCCTCGAGTTTATAGAACTGCAACGGTTTGCATACAGAACGATAGACGCGATCGGTTTTAAAAGGCTCCCATTGCAGTGTTGTGCTGCCCCTGTCTCGGCTGAGTTGTTCGTTCTCTTGGCTAAAAGATAATTAAGCACACTCTCCTTCTTTACGAGCTCGACAAGTTAACACAACCATTATTTACTACTGTCGTTTCATTTTCTAATTTTTCCTGCAGCACTACGTTCTTAGCATCAAGTCTTCTTTATTATCAACGTAACAGGCTACCTCACCTCTCAATTTCTCAACTGCAAAAATATCAAATAAATTAATAAAAGAAGGAGGCGATTCCACTTGGTCAACAAAACGATCAAAACATTGATGCAAAAACAAGGGAAAAGGCATACTAAATTTAAACGTACACAAAATCCCAAGGATTGGCGATCCTACACAGAAGCTCGAAATTTAGCTAGGATTTCAATGCGAGATGTCTACAATACTTATCACAACGAAACTCTTTCTCGAAATTTGACTGACAGCCCAAAGAGATTTTGGTCATATGTTAAATATACTAGGGACAAAACACAAACAATACCCTCTCTACGAGATAGTAATGGCGATCCTGCCGATCACAGCGCTACTAAAGCAGAGTTACTAAACATATCTTTTAGAAACTCATTCACCAAAGAAGACGAAACCAATATTCCAGATTTCGAATTACGAACAGAGACCGTAATGAGTAACGTAGAAATAGATATCATCGGAGTAGTGCAGCAACTAAAATCACTTAACAAGAACAAGTCTTCTGGTCCGGTTTGTATACCCATTTGATTTCTATCTGATTATGCTGAAGCGATAGCTTCCTTCTTAACAGACATATACAACAGCTCTGTCATAGAAGGATCTGTACCAAAAGATTGGAAAGTTGCACAGGTTACACCTATATTCAAGGAAGGCGGTAGGAGTAACCCCCCTAAACTACAGGCCTATTTCATTGACGTTTATTTGCAGCAGGGTTTTGGAACATATCCTGTATTCAAATATTATGAATTATCTCGAACGGAACGATGTATTGACCCAAGGTCAACACGGATTTAGAAAATATCGTTCATGCGAAACACAACTAGCTCTTTATTCACACGAAGTGATGGGTGCAATCAACAAGGGTTCGCAAATCGATTCTGTATTTCTTGATTTACAGAAGGCTTTTGAGACCGTACCTCACAAACGGCTTTAATCAAATTACGTGGTTACGGTATATCGCCCGAAATTTGCGATTGGATAGCGGATTTCCTGTCAGAAAGGGCACAGTTCGCAGTAATCGATGGTAAGGCATCGACTAAAACAGTGGTGATATCGGGCGTTCCACAGGGCAGTGTTATTGGTCCTCTGCTGTTCCTTATTTACATAAACGATTTAGGGGGAAAATCGAAGTAGCTCAATTAGGTTGTTTGCAGATAACGCCGTCATTTACCGTCTAGTAAAATCATCTGAAGATCAAAACCAACTGCAGAACGATCTGAATAAGATATCAGTATGCTATAAAAATTGGCAATTGACTCTAAATAATGAGAAGTGTGAAGTCGTCCACATGAGTACGAAAAGAAATCCGTTAAATTTTCTTTACAAGATAAATCAATCAAAAGTGATGGCCGTAAACTCCACAAAATACCTATGAATTACTAGTACTTCAGACTTAAATTGGAATGAACACGTAGATAATGCCGTGGGAAAGACGAACTAGAGACTGCGTTTTATTGGCAGAACCCTTAAAACATGCAACAGAACTACTAAAGAAACTGCATACACTACGTTGTCCGTCCATTTTTGGAGTATTGCTGCCCAGTGTGCGATTCTTATCAGGTGGGTTTGACGGAGGACATCGAAAGAGTCCAAAGAAGGGCAGCTCGTTTCGTATTGTCACGATACAGGGGAGACAGCGTTGCGGAAATGATACAGGATCTGGGATGGGAATCATTACAACAACGGCACTTATCACTGCGGCGTGGGCTATTTACGAAACTCCAATCGCCAACATTCTCCTCTGAATGCGAGAATATGTTGTTGACTCCCACTTACATAGGTAGAAATGATCATCAGAATAGAATACGAGAAATCAGAGCTCGAACGGAGAGATTCAGGTGCTCTTTCGTCCCGCGCGCTATTCGAGAATGGAATGGGATATAAATTATATAATGGTGGTTCGATGAACCCTCTGCCAGGCACTTAAATGTGATTTGCAGAATATCCCGTGTAGATGTAGATGTAAATTCGCAACAGCAACTACCCAAGTATTCAACTGTGCAGACGAGAAACGCTTCAATACGTTTAGTGAAAAAAGCCGCAAGGAATTAATATTTAAGAGTTTTGATATCACGCACGAGATTATTCACAAATAAACGATAAAGTTGTTTCTAGATAGAGCAAACTGAAGAGTAAGAATACTTATTAAATGGAACTAAATTTATTTATTTATTATAAATATATTAATTTTCATAAATATAAAATTCAGAATTTCAATATTATATATTAGATGAATAATCTGATATCTTTTATTGAATAATCAGTGTAGGATAAACAAATGCTACGGGGAACATTTAGCATTAATCTGGACGATTTTAGATTTATATCGAGCAGAACATTTGAGAAAGATTAAGATAAAACAACGAAATCTTTGTGACTTCTTTGTTAAGTTACTTTGCGTACAATGAGCTTAAGGTGAATACAGAAATTTATAATTTAGTAAAAGCGTTAATACTACTATATATTGAGAGGCGTTCTTACAAAGCTATAAACTTCGTAGATGACATTGCAGGAGGGAAGCCACCAAATAAGCTGAAAAAGACAGAATTAATTAACAAACTAATAGGGGTGATTTTCATTGTGAAATATTTTAATATACAATGAATAAAGATATGTTTAGGAAAAATACGGAGCACGGTGGGTACGGAAAAATGTTCTTTCAAAGTACGGGTAGAGTCATACAGTTAGCTGACGAATGTCTTCACTGAAATGCATCAGAAAGTTAAGTGTAAAATAGTGTGAGAATAATTGAAGGTTAAGGTGAAGTATACCCAGATTCACAGGACTTACGAGAGGTTTCAGAAGGTAAGCAGAAGTAGAGAGGCATTAAATTACGCCGCAAGGCAGATATAACCATAAAAAGAATGATGTCACCTTTTGAAATTGTAGTTAGAAAAAATGGGAAATTAGGGTATAAAATATGCGATTACCTCGCTAATCCGGCCCCCACTTGTCACTAATCCCACGCACATCCTAAAAGACGCGGATAACAACGAATTATCATGTGCAACATTGTTGTCATGCTTAGTCAAGCATAGTTTAAAAATATTATACAAACTGTATTTAAAACTGCGACAGTATTTGCTATGTTGTGTCATGTTTTGTTTAAGGAAAAGCGTTTTTTGTCACACTGCTTGCGTCTTACGACATTTATGGAAACGGAAAATGTAATATGTACGAAAGAAAGTCGATTCGGAAGACAAGTATCGTGTTAAACGCAGCTCTCCCTGTTCGTAAATGAGACGTTGAAACGAGTAAACAGCCAAGGCGGAAGAGCCGTGTGTAAAGAGGCGCCTTGCTGCGGTGCGTATGGCCGTTCGCTGTCGGAGGTTTGAGTCCTCCCCCGGGCAAGTGTGTGTGTGTGTGTGTGTGTGTGTGTGTGTGTGTGTTTGTGTTGTTCTTAGGATAAGTTTAGAGACTGGTAACTACTGCAGTTACGTCCAATAACTTTAAAAAAAACATCTGAAACCAGTAGACCCGAGGGACACACGGGTGTATACTGTTTTCTTCTTCGTACAGGCAGGCGCTCAGCAGAGTTCTCCACTGCCGCCGTAACAACCATAGTACGGGCATACCGCTGCGACATCGGGATACAGAAGTATCCTGTTTTCCTTTCCTTCCCATCACTGGTAACTCTTCACTCTACCACGGTCTACACTGCAGTGCTGCTGCTAGGCCAGCAAGTTCCTACAAACATATACCTTATACTAAACCTTATTTGTACCCCTTCTCTCAATAATCCAGCAGTTTGGCTATTCCGGCATCCATGAGTTCCAGGAATACGGAATTAGCGAGAGTCTAGTGGCCTATAAAACCGCTTGTCTTTATTAGGAGACAGTCCAAAGTTTGATGCAGGTCTGTTTTAGAAATCAAAATTTATTCGTGTAGGTTTTAGAGTTAAGGTCAGTATGGATATTTTAGTAGTTTCTTAAGGTCTGCTGGCAGTTCTTGAAATCAATATGACCCAATATGTCATCAATTCATCTGTTCCTCTTCTTCGTGAGAATTTACTGTTGCTGAATCCCGCTTATGTCTGATGCCGAGATCACAAATAGCCGAACTGTATAGGCTCGCATTGTGTTATCATATAACATCCTATGTTCACCACCGCTGATTTTTCGGGCTGTTAGATTTTCATATGGCGGCGAAGTTCTACACATCTGATCTGTGCGGACAGACCTGCGGATGTAAGCCTTCCCACACTCGCTTCTAAGTACACAAGAAATGTCTTAATCTACGCTGATGGACGGAACACACTCTGGGTATTAAACTTCCGTAGGATTTTGCTAATATTGAAACATATGCCCCGTGAATATTGAGTGAAAGCCACAGATCTATAATACTCTTCACGATCATCCAGGAACATTTGGAACTCCAGAGGTCAGAAGCCTAGTGCGTTAGTTCCTATGGTAGACTATCTGCATCGAAAACAGCATGGGTCCTGCGTAACAGAATTATTACGCCTGGAAATACCTCTACACTTGTTGAAACCTGTCTGAGATAAATACTGATTAATATTTTCATATTTTCTCTCCTACCACTTTATAAGAATCACGAGGAAGAGATTATTTTACAGAATTTGTTATCCATTTGAAAATGGTATATATCAACGGATATTGCTTTAAATGAGTTTATGTGCCGATTAGCTTACGGAAAGAATGAATTTATTTGACTCATTGTTCATGTAACGGGTCTGAAACGACGCACTATTAATTCCTCCCTTGTGCCATCCCGTTCACTTCAAGATAGCACTTGCACACAGTAAAGTAAAATGGCCGGTATGGAACACTTTTCTGATAGTTTTCAAGTGTCTTTTAAGGTCATCATGTGTTCTGATGCCCTCTCCAGCTCTCCTCCAAGGTATGGCCGGTATTGAAATACACATTTGATAATTTGTAAGGTCATTTCTGTCACCTTACGTAACTGGATCACTGACACATTTCGAGGTCACCATCAATTGAAGATCACCACACAGGTCAAAGTCACCGATCTGTTCAAGGCCAACTCCCTCCACTCCCTAATCTCAACACCACCAACCTCATCTTTGTTGCATCAATCGGCTCCATACAGACATTGCAGGTATTCATCAATTATGTGACCCTTATATGCTACGAAACGAACACTCTCAGACCATCTCTGAGTGCAAGCAATCAGTGTACGATATGCACACATTTTAGATCATGACCTTACAAATTCCACTATCTGCGAAACATTTATTTCATTTTTCATAAGGCCGTTGTTGTTGCGTTCTTCAGTCCGCAGGTTGGTTTGTTGCAGCTCTCCATACTCCGCCCTCTTGTGCAAGCCTCTTCATCTGAAAATACGAACGGCAACCAACATTCTTTTGAATCTGCTTACTGTATTGGTCCCTCAGTCTCCCTCTATGATTTTATCTCGCATACTTCCTTCTAATGCTAAGTTGACGATTCCTTGATGTCTCAGAATGTGTCCCACCAACATATCCCTTCTCTTAGAACACGCCAGAAATTCCTTTTTTCCCCAATTCTGTAGAGCACCTCCTCATTAGTTACGTAATCTACCAAATTTCAAAAGCTTCTATCATCTTTTTGTCTGAACTCTTTATTGTCCACGCTTTACTTCCATACAATGCTATACTCCAGACAAATGCCTTAAGAAAGGACTACCTAACATTTAAACTAATATTGGATGTCAACAAGTTTCGATTCTTCAGAAACGCTTTTCTTCCCATAGCCATTCTGCATCTTATATCTTCTTTACTTCGGCCATCAGAAGTTATCTTGCTACCCAAGTAACAAAACCCGTCTACTACTTTTATTGCCTCATTACCTAATTTAATTTCTTCAGCATCGCCTTATTTTCTGACGCTACATTCCATTATCCTTGTTTTACTCTTGTTGATGTTCATTTTATAAGCTCTTTTCAAGACATTTAATTTCTTCAGCATCGCCTTATTTTCTGACGCTACATTCCATTATCCTTGTTTTACTCTTGTTGATGTTCATCTTATAACCTCTTTTCAAGACATTGTCCACTCCATTCAGTTGCTCTTCCAGATTCTTTGCGATCTCTGACAGGATTACTATGTCGTTGGCAAAACGCAAAGTTTTTATTTCTTCTCTCTGAACTTTAATTTTTTTTCTAATTTCTCCTTGCATTCCTTCAGTGTACAAATTGAACAACAATGGCGAAAGGCTACAACCCTGTCTTACTGCCTTCCCAACCTCTGCGTCCCTTTCATTCCCTTCGACTCTAATAACCTCTGTTTGGTTTTTGCATAAGTTGAGTATAACTCTTCGCTCTCTATATTTTACCCCTGCTACCATCAGAATCTACAAACGCCTAAAACGTACGTTTGCCTTTCCTTAGCCTATCTTTTAAGATAAGTCGTAATGTGAGTATTGTCTCCCGTGTTCCAACATTTCTCCTAAATCCAATCTGATCTTTCCCAAGGTCGGATTCCACCAGTTTTTCCATTCGTCTGAAAATTATTCGTGTCAGTATTTTGCAACCATAACTTATTAAACTGATAGTTCCCTAATTTTCTCATTTGTCTCCACTTGCTTTCTTTGGAATTGTAATTATTATATTCTTCTTGAAGTCGGAGGGTATTTCCCCTGTCTCGTATATCTTGCGAACTAGGTGGAACAATTTCTTCATGACTGGCTCTCCTAACGATATCAGCAGTTCAGTCGGGATGTCATCTATTCCAGGGATTTTGTTTCTACTCAAATCTTTTAGAGCTCTGTCAAATTCTTCTCGCAGTATAGTATCTCCTCTCTCATCTCCCTCTACATCATCTTCCATTTCTCTCATCATCTTTCAAGTTTATTTCCTTTGTATAGGCCCTCTATATATTCCTTCCACAGTTTAGCTTTCTCCTCTTTTCTGTACTGAACTGAGTTGACAAAAGAAGAAAATAATAGCCGGCCGCGGTGGCCGAGGGTATTGAGGCGCTCCAGTCACGGTCCGCACGGCCACTACGGTCGGGGGTTCGAATCCCCCCTCGGGTATGGATATTTGTGCCGTCCTTAGTTGTAAGTAGTTCATAAGTAGTTTGTAAGTTTAGGGACTGATGACCCCGTAGTTAAGTCCCATAGACTTTACAAACATTTGAACATTTGAATTTGAAGAAAATAATAAATTCAGCAAGTGAAACAGACAAAAGGGAGTACGGATTACTGAAAAATGTGGTTGCCAAGAAGTGCATATTGGCAACGCAGGAGAGCCTAGCGGAAAAATGTAAATTTTGCAATAATGTATAACAATGGAATATATAATTCTTGCAGATACTTTGCAGTCTCTGACAAAATTACTAATTCATCGGCAAATCGCAAAGTTTTATTTCTTCTCCGTGAAATTTAATTCCCTCTCCAAATTTCTCCTTGCATTCCTTCACTGCTTGCTCAATGTACAGATTGAACAACCCTTACTCCCTTCCCAACCTCTTGCTCTTCGACGCTAATAACTGCTGTCTGGTTTTGTATAGATTGAATATAACACTTCGCTTACTATGTTTTACCCCTGATACCTTCGGAATTTGAAAGAGTGTACTCAAGTCGACATTTTCAAAAGCTTTCTCCAAATCTACAAACGCCAAAAACGTAGATTAGCTTTTCATTAGCCTATATTCTATGATGTCGTAATGTGAGTATTGCCTTCCGAGTTCCTACATTTCTCCTAAATCCAACCTGATCTTCAAATGATCAAATGTTTGTTAAGCTTTAGGGACTTAACTACGGGGTCATCAGTCCCTAAACTTACAAACTACTTATGAACTACCTACAACTAAGGACGGCACAAATATCCATGCCCGAGGGGGGATTCGAACCCCCGACCGTAGTGGCTGCGCAGACCGTGACTGAAGCGCCTCAGTCCCCTCGGCCACCGCGGCCGGCACCTGATCTTCCCCGAGGTCGCATTCCACATGTTTTTCCATTCCTCTCTAAATAATTAGTGTTAGTATTATGCAACTATGACTTATTAAACTGATAGTTCTGTAATTTTCTTACCTGTCTGCACTTGTTTTCTTTGGAAATGGATTTATTCTTCTTGAAGTCGAAGAGTATTTCTCATGTCTCATACATTTTGCTTACCAGGTGGAACAATTTTTTCATGACTGGCTCTCCTAACGATATCAGCAGTTCAGACGGACTATCATCTACTCCAGGAGCCTTATTTCGACTTAATTACTTCAACCCTCAGTCAAATTCTTCTCGCAGTATGATATCTCCTATCTTCCTCCACTTTGTCTTCCATTTCTAGAATACTGCCTTCAAGTTTATTTCCTCTGTATAGGCCCTCTATATATTCCTTCCACCTTTCAGCTTCCCCATCATTGCTTAGTACTGGTTTTCCTTCTGAGTTCTTGATATTCATAGCGCTACTATTCTTATCTCCAAATGTCTCTTTTCTTTTCCTGTAGGTGGTATCTATCTTTCCCCTATTTATACATTCTTCTACGGTCTTGCATTTCTCGTCAAGCCACTCCTGCTTAGCCAGTCTGCACTTCCTGTCAGCCTCATTTTTCAGACGTCTGTACTCCCTTTGGCTTCTTCATTTGGTGAATTTTTATATTTTCTCCTCTCATCAATTACGTTAAGTATATCCCGTGTTATCCAGGGATTTCTATTATGCCTTGTCCTTCTGCAGCCTTCACTACCCTATCTCTCAGAGCTACCCATTCTTATTCTACTGTGTTACTTTCCCCCGTTTCAGCCAAGCCTTGCCTAATAATCCCTCTGAAACTCTCAACCACCTCTGGTTCCTTCACTTTGTCCAGGTTTCATCTCCTAACTTTTCTACTTTTCTGCAGTCTCTTGAGTTTTAATCTGCAGTTCATAACCAATAAGTTATGAGTCCATATCTGCCCCTGGATATGCCTTACAATTTAAAACCTGCTTTCTAAATCTTATCCTTACCATTGTAAAGTCAATCTGGTACCTTCCAGTGCCTCCTAGTCTCTTCCACGTATACAGCCTTCTTCCACGTATACAAGCTTCTTTCATGATCTCTGCACAGATTTCTAGCAAGCGATTGTCTCTTTCATTCATTTTTCCAAGTCCTTATTCACATACTACATTTCCTTCTCTCCCCGAGTTCCTGTCCCCCATCACAATCAAGTTTTCATCTCCCTTAATTTTCTGAATAATGAATTATCGCTACTTATTTCAAGGACCAAGAAAAGTCATATTATCGGAGAGACACTAGTCAAACTCAAAGCTGCTGATACTGTTCTTGGGTCAGAAAGTAAACAAAAACTTGTACAAATACCGCTTTCTGACAATACTGTGAAACGTCGGATGGATGATATGGCCGAAGACATACGAAATCAATTAGTTACGGCCGTCAAACAATCGCACTTTTTCGCAATACAGTTAGACGAGAGTACCGATGTTGCGAATTGTTGCCAACTGCTAGCTTTCGTTCGCTATATAGAAAATGAAGCAATTAAAGAAGAGTTGCTGTTTTCTACGGAGTTAAAGACAACTTCAAAAGCAATTCATGTAATGGCAGCCATCACTGAATTCTTTTGTAAAAATGAGTTATCATGGAAAACCTGATAGGCGTATACACAGACGACGCCCCATCAGTGCTTGGATGTCACTCAGGATTCGTGCAGAACGTCAGAGAAAAAAACCCTAGTATTACTGCTATCCACTGTCTAATACACCGTCAAGCATTGGCAGCTAAGGCACTTCCAAAGGAACTCAATGCTGTCTTGAAATTGTGCATCAAAATCGTGAATCATATTAAAAGAGTGCGTAAAATTTCAGGTTATTTACTGCTCTTTGTGAAGACTTAGAAGCAGAGTATAAAACACTTTTATTTCATAGAAGTATGCTGGCTCTCAAAAGGGGATGTGTTTTTATTATTTGAACTTCCAGACGAAGTGATGCAGTGTCTGGAAAATAACAAACTGAATTGTATGTGGAATTTAGAAAGCCCGGTGTTCATTTTGCATAGGTTTATCTGATAGATATTTTCGAAATTCTGATTCACTGTCTTTAGAATGTCTGCAGATATGGCATTCAGTTGCTTTAATGTATGACTCCACTCCCATGAACCACAGACATTGCCGAGGTGGGGTGGCTTGCGTGCCTCAACGATACAGATAGCCGTACCGTAGGTGCAACCACATCGGAGGGGTATCTGTGGAGAGGCCAGACAAACGTGTGGTTCCTGAAGAGGGGCAGCAGCCTTTTCAGTAGTTACAGGGGCAACAGTCTGGATGATTGACTGAGCTGGCCTTGTAACATCAGCTAATGTGGCTTTGCCACACAGTTACTGCGAACGGCTGAAAGCAAGGGGAAACTACAGCCGTTATTTTTCCCGAGGACATACAGCTCTACTGTATGAACATATGATGATGGCATCCTCTTGGGTAAAATATTCCGGAGGTAAAATAGTCCCCCATTCGGATCTCCGGGCGGGGACTACTCAGGAGGATGTGATCATCAGGAGAGACCGTACTGGCATTCTACGGGTCGGAGCGTGGAATGTTAGATCCCTTAATCGAGTAGGAAAATTAGAAAATTTAAAAAGGGAAATGGATAGGTTGAAGTTAGATATAGTGGGGATTAGTGAAGTTCGGTGGCAGGATGAACAGGATTTGTGGTCAGGTGAGTATAGGATTATAAATACAAAATCAATTGGAGGTGTCACAGGAGTAGGATTGATAATGAATAAGAAAACAGGAATGCGGGTAAACTACTATGACCAGCACAGTGATCGCATTATCATTGTCAAGATAGATACGAAGCCAACACCGACAACAATAGTACAGGTTTATATGCCAACTAGCTCTGCCGATGATGAGGAAATCGAAGAAATATATGAGGAGCTAAAGGGAATTATTCAGACAATTAAGGGAGAGGAAAACTTAATTGTTATGGGCGACTGGAATTCGGTAGTAGGACAAGGAAGGGAAGGTAAGATAGTAGGTGAATATGGTCTGGGCAAAAGGAATGAAAGAGGAAGCCGCCTGGTAGAATTTTGCACAGAACATAATTTAGTTATTACAAACACCTGGTTTAAGAATCACAAAAGAAGGTTGTACACGTGGAAGAGACCAGGAGACACCGGGAGATACCAGATAGATTTTATAATGGTAAGACATAGATTTCGGAACCAGGTTTTAAATTGTACGACATACCCAGGGGCAGATATAGACTCTGACCATAACTTGTTGGTTATGAACTGTAGGCTGAAACTGAAGAAACTACAAAAAGGTAGGAAAATAAGGAGATGGGACTTGGATAAATTGAAGGAACCTGAGGTTCTTAAAAATTTCAGAGGGAGCTTTAGGCAACAATTGACAGAAACAGGGGAAAATAAAACAGTAGAGGAGGAATGGGTAAAATTGAGAGATGAAATAGTGAAGGCAGCAGAGGACAAAATAGGTAGGAAGGCAAGACCTGCAAAAAATCCTTGGATATCACAGGAGATATTAAATTTAATCGATGAAAGGAGAAAATATAAAAATGCAGTAAATGAAACAGGCAAAATGGAGTACAGACGACTAAGAAATGAGATTGACAGGAAGTGCAAAATGGCTAAGCAGGAGTGGCTAGAAGGTAAATGCAAGGATGTAGAAGAATGTATAAATAGGGGAAAAATAGATACAGCCTACAGGAAAATAAAAGAAACATTTGGAGATAAGAAAAACAGCCCTATGAATATCAAGGACACTGATGGAAAACCAGTTCTCAGCAAAGAAGGGAAAGCTGAAAGGTGGAAAGAGTATATAGAGGGGCTCTATGAAGTAAATGAACTTCGAGACAATATTGTAGGAAGGGAAGAGGATGTAGATGAAGATGAAATAGGAGACACTGTACTGAGAGAAGAATTTGACAGAGCCCTGAAAGACCTAAGTCGAAACAAGGCCCCTGGAGTAGATGATATTCCCTCAGAGCTAGTGAAGTCTCTGGGAGAACCAGCCATGTCAAAATTGTTTCACCTGGTGTGTAAGATGTATGAGACAGGTGAAGTACCCTCAGACTTTAAGAAAAATGTTATAATCCCCATTCCAAAGAAAGCAGGTGCAGACAGTTGTGAAAACTACAGAACCATCAGTTTAATAAGTCATGGTTGCAAAATATTAACACGAATTTTATACAGAAGGATGGAAAAGCTGGTAGAAGCCGACCTCGGAGAAGATCAGTTTGGGTTCAGGAGAAATGTAGGAACACGGGAGGCAATACTCACTTTACGGCTTATCCTAGAAGATAGATTAAGAAAAGGCAAACCTATATTTCTAGCTTTTGTAGATTTGGAGAACGCTTTTGACAATGTTGATTGGAATAAACTCTTTCAAGTTCTGAAGCAAGCAGGAGTAAAATATAGGGAGCGTAAGGTTATTTACAACTTGTACAAAAACCAGACAGCGGTTGTCAGAGTTGAAGGGCATGAAAGGGATGCAGTGGTTGGGAAGGGAGTAAGACAGGGTTGTAGCCATTCTCCAATGTTATTCAATTTGTACATTGAGCAAGCTATAACGGAAAGCAAGGAGAAATTTGGAGAAGGAATTAAAGTTCAGGGTGAAGAATTAAAAACTTTGCGTTTTGCCGACGACATAGTAATTCTGTCAGAGACAGCAAAGGACCTGGAAGAGCAGTTAAACGGAATGGACAGTGTGTTGAAAGGTGCATATAAGATGAAGATTAACAAGAGTAAAACTAGGGTAATGGAGTGCAGTGTAAGAAAATCAGGTGATGCTGAAGGAATTAGATTGGGTAACGAAGCAATAAAGGAGGTAGATGAATTTTGTTACTTGGGCAGTAAAATAACAAATGATGGTCGCAGTACAGAGGATGTAAAATGCAGAATGGCAATGGGTAGAAAAGCGTTCTTGAAAAAGAGAAATTTGTTAACATCGAATATTGATTTAAGCCTAAGGAAGTCCTTTCTGAAGGCATTTGTATGGAGTGTGGCCTTGTATGGGAGTGAGACATGGACGATAAACAGTGCGGACAGGAAGAGGATTGAGGCTTTTGAAATTTGGTGCTACAGAAGAATGCTGAAGATTGGGTGGGTGGATCGCGTAACTAATGAGGAGGTGCTGAACAGAATTGGGGAGAAAAGAAATTTCTGGCATACCTTGACTAAAAGAAGGGATCGATTGGTAGGACACATTCTTAGACATCAAGGAATTGTGAATTTAGCGTTGGAGGGAAGTGTGTGGGGTAAAAACCGCAGAGGAAGACCAAGAGATGGATACATTAAGCAGATTCAGACAGATGTAGGTTGCCGTTCTTATGTGGAGATGAAGAGGCTTGCTCAGGATAGGTTATCGTGGAGAGCTGCATCAAACCAGTCTCCGGACTGAAGACCACAACAACAACAATGTATGACTGTGAACAAATCAAGGGTATAATTTGCCTAAAAAAATGTTTGTAAATCTATCGGACCAAACTGCGTGGTCATCAGTCCGTAGCTTACAAACTACTTAAACCTAGGTAAACTAACCTAAGGACAACACACACATCCATGCCCCAGGGAGGACTCGAACCTCCACGGCGAGTAACCGCGCGCTCCACAGCGAGACGCTTTAGACCGCTCGGCCACTCCACCGCGGCTAATTTGCCTAAATAGATGGTCAATGTACCTGACAACTTGTTCTAATTCAGTCAGTAGACAATTCACAGTGTTGCCCCGATATATTAGTCAAATGTATTGAGCGTAGGGTAGTATATGCACACAACTATATATGTTTGTTGCGAAGGGTACATATTTCTCTGTGATAGTGATATACGAAGCAGGGTATCACCATCACAGCGAGTTATAGGAGATAATAAGCATTCGATATCACAGTAAATTATGAAGTTCCAGTGTTCTAGCTGCCATAAATCTTAAATTTTAAGAATATTTCGTCTTATGAACGAATTTCTACACGTACCACTCCCTTCATTGAATAATGCTGTTAATGTTTTGCTATTGACTAGCTTCTTCTGAAGACGATGATACATCTCTTGCAAATATTTATGTTCATGGTTGTTGACAGTAGCATGTTATGAAAGTTAGGGGACCAAGCACCTAGCTTGCACTCAAGACAAAAGACATGAACTTATATTCTGGTATTCTGCACCTCAAATTTTGCAATTTGTTTAATCTGCATGGGGAACTCTTTCCCTGAAAACTGAAACAACTGCGGATATTGTTACCCATATCACATCCTCGAGGAAAGTCACGATTATTTTTCAAGTTTCGTTCACAAGCCAGAATAGCCCATGAAAAACAAGCCTGGTCCTTAATATTTACATTAATTTATGGCAGTGTACGTTATATATCTGCAGGAAGATCAATGTAACTGGAGCCTCAATGTAATGGATTACAAAGGTGTTTGCTTGTATACAGCACTCAAGGTGGAATAATGAACTCATTTAGTAATTTGCGCAGACAGCATTAGACGCTAGCAAGTTACCTCCTGAACAGATACCTTCCACTTTCGGAGGATTTTACAGTTCACACTCTAAAAGTGTTATTCACTTGAAGGCGTGATAACGAGGGGTGCTGACGATTCTACCGAGTTCCAGTTCCAAAATAGGTTGACAGGCTTTTAAGAATCGGATAGGATGTTGACATCCACTAAGGACCGACCGAATATTCTGTTTCGGTTATGGTCAGTTTCGGCCAAACTATTGGTTCCGCCGCCGATTCGGTTTCAGCCAGAAATCAGCCGAATCTTCGGCTTGGCATAAATTACCTTTCCGGTCGCGTTCTGAATGGATCAGTCAAAAAAAAACCTTTACGTCAGTTGACGGTGCGCCGTTTATCTGCTAGGAGTCTGTCCTACCGTGTAAAAATTTTATCTATTTTCTTGTTACGCACAACAGAACGCAATCGTATCTTATAGTGCTATACTATGTTAGTAACACTGTAACTTAATCAGTATTGTACATAAAGGAACGGGTTATCATATTGTTTTCAAATGTTTGTATAGCTTATGGGACTTAACTACGGGGTCATCAGTCCCTAAACTTACAAACTACTTATGAACTAGCTAACAGCAAGGACGGCACAAATATCCATGCCCGAGGGGGAATTCGAAACCCCGACCGTAGTGGCCGTGCAGACCGTGCCTGGCGCGCTGCAGTCCCCTCGGCCACCGCGACCGGCTTTATGCTGTAAAGTTTTATTAATGAATTTCCTTGAAAGCGAGGAGCTTTTTTTAATAACTAATATAGTTTTAGGAATCATTGATCATGTGGTACACAACTTTTTCTGTTCAGTTTGCGTAAATTTATGCGGACAATTATGATACTTAGAATGTAGGCTTTCACGGCCGCCGTCTTCATTAATTAAAACTTCCGGGCTAAGTTGCCGTGGTCCATCAATAAAACTTCTTACTCCCGACGTTTCGTTGCCTACTGCGGGCAACATCTTGAGGGGTGAATCGACGACTGCCTACTAGGCGCTGGAAATCCAGCTTATATAGAGGGCATAGATACCACTTGTCACGTGCTGCCGACTATGAAGCTATCTTTGACCAACGTCATCTCTGTCGACTACAGCAGGAACTCTAGCGTCTACTAGGCAGTCGTCGAGTCAACCTTGAAGTTTTTTCCCGCAGTAGGCAACGAGAAGTCGGGAGTAAGAGGTTTTGTTGATGGACCACGGCAACTTAGCCCAGAAGTTTTAATTAATGATAATGATGATACTGTTTGTCGGAACTACAACTTTACTTTTCGAAATAATTGCATCAGCACTGATAGAAGCTGCTACGTATTCAGGAATGCCGAAAAGAAGATTACGAAAAACGTAAGTGAAGATGACAATATAAAGCTAGAGTCGTCAAGAATAAAATCGTAAAGACTACTCAAGGAAGCAAACAAATGATTACTTTCATAGTATTTTGTATAGTAGTCGTCATGTTGTGGTTTTGCCATTGCGTAGTATCTCTTTGGCATGTTTGTTGTGTACCTAAAGACTATCTTTCTGTAATAAGCTATGCAGGACAGTGGAATTTGTGGTAGCTATACTGTAATCTCATTATTCGGAGGTGATTAGGACCGTATTCACATCGAACTATCGAAATTTATAAACGAAGAAAATCGACATTGAAAAGCTTACACGTGTAAAAATATAAGATCATTTTTAAAAGAAATTTTTAAATGGTCATTTACGCTGGCAGCCTAAAGGTTTAAAAGTCTTTTCACTATTTACTTCGCGTTATAATGGTGGAGTGCCTTTTTCTGTGAAGATAAAATGTATGCGCAGTTGATGTTTTGTTTCGTATTTATGGGAAACTCGTAATTCCGAGACCCGAAATATCGGGACTCCACTGTATCGAGTTCAGTTTACTTATTTTGTAACTTCCAATTTTTTTTTAAATTTTTTTTTATTTATTTATTTTTTATTTTTTTATTTTTAGGTATAAAATGTCACAACGAGGAGAAAAGAGTCCAATTTGGAAGTACTTTAATGAAAGTTCCGTCGATATGTCAAAACCTTTTCTCCTCCTATGTCACCTTCTACAGACTCCTGATTAGGCTTACACACACTCAAGAAACATTGGTACTCGGAGGGGATCTTGAAAATGTGGTAAAACTAGTGATTTGAGGTGTAACGTAAATATAAGGAAATTTAAATTGTGCAAGTTTAGGTTCCGGTTCCGGTTTCTGCTTCGGCCTCAAATCTCGTTCGGTCGGACTCTAATATCCACCGCCATTTGTAATGCGGGACTTTAAAACCTCTCGTGTACATCTACATACATACTGCGCAATCCACCGTAAGGTGCGTGGCGGAGGGTACACCATAGCTCTACCAGGCACTTCCTTTCCTATTCAACTCCCAAATAGAACGAGGAAAAGATGAATGCCTATATTCTTATCTAATCACGGTGACCACTACGCGAAATGTAAGTAGGCGGCAGGATGATCTTACTACACTCAACTTCAAATTCTGGCCCTCTAAATGTCCTCAACAGAAATTCACATAAAGAACGTCGTCTTTCCTCCCGGAGCATTTCTCTGACACTCGCGCATTGGTCGAACCTACCGGTAACAAATCTAGCTGCTCGCCTTTGAACTGTCTTCCTTTAAACTGATCAGCTGCAGGTCCCAAACACTTGAGCAATACTCAAGATGTGGTCGTTCAAGCGTTTTATACGCGATCTCCTTTACAGATGAAGTACATCTTCCCAAATTTCTGCCAATAAACCGAATTCGGCTGTCCGCCTTACTCACAACTGTCCTTACGTGCTCGTTCCATTTCATATCGCTCTGAAATGTTACTCCTAGATATTTGAACGACGCTACTACATCAATAAGCTCACTACTACTAATGCTATCACAGAACATTATGGGATTGTTTTTCCTACTGCGCATCACCTTACATTTTTCTTCACTAAGAGCTAGCTGCCATTCTTCGCACCAATTATAAATTCGTCAAAGTCATCCTGTAGGCTTTTACAGTCAATTAAAGGCTACAGCCTACCATACGCCACAGCATCATCAACAAACAGCCGCAAATTACAAGTTACTCTGATTAGGTACTACTGCTGTGATGCTAGTTAGGTCGCAAATTATTTATTATTGGTCCTACTTAATGTATAGCGTGCCCTCAAAAATATCGCGTTTCGGCTTTACCATCATCAGATTAGCATCTCTTCCGTGCCATGTGTACACGCGAACAGATGAAAGAACTTGTTTGATACACATACAAAAGCAGTCTGCTTTTGTATGTGTATCAAACAACTTCTTATATCTGTTCGCGTGTGCACGTTTCACGGAAGAGGTGCTAATCTGATGATGGTAAAGCCGAAACGCGTCATATTTCAGGGCACGCTATATATGAAGTGTGACCTATAATAAAGAATTTGCGACCTAACCAGCTTCACAGCAGTACTACTTAATCATTGCATCATGGTCACCTGCCTCCTCAATGACTTTATGTCGCATTTACAGGTTACTCTGTCCATCAGATCATATATACAGGGTGTTTCACTAAGTGTGTTTGCCTCTGTAACTTATAAAATAATAGGTGACGGGAAATTTTAATGCGGTAGGTCAACACAAGAAATGTTACACTTTCTGTGGAGCTATGAACATAGTTTATTGTATCATTTTCCAAAGAGTTACAGCACAAAGATATAATTTTTTAAATGGAACAATAGTTTTTTCTATCGTGCATTGGATTCGTTGAAACCAGCTGCGTCCAAATCAATTTAAACTACATTCCTATCACTGTTAGTTGGGCAGCTACAACCCTTCAAAGTTTAGGGGGTGGAGGCTACGGCAGCGTAGCTCACTGGCTGGTGGTCATGAGACAGTGGGCCGTGCCCCAGGGGCTAGCCACTCGGCCAATCAGCTACGCTATCGCAGCCTCCGCCCCCGGAACTTTGAATGGTTGTAGCTCACAAACTAACAGTGATAGGAATGTAGTTTAAATTGATTTGGACGCAGCTGGTTTATACGAATCCAATACACGATAGAAAAAAACTACTGTTCCATTAAAAAAATTATATCTTTGTGCTATAACTCTTTGGAAAATGATACAATAAACTATGTTCATAGCTCCGCAGAAAGTGAAACATTTGTTGTGTTGACCTACCGCATAAAAATTTCCCGTCACCTATTATTTTATAAGTTACAGAGGCAAACACAGTGAAACACCCTGGCTGTATATATATATATATATATATATATATATATATATATATAATAGCGGTCCTATCACAATCCCGTGGGGCACGCCTGACGATACACTCGTCTCTGATGAACATCGAGAACAGCGTCGACAGCGTTGAGAGCGTCGTTAATCACAGAATAATGTAACACAGGATTACCGACTGAATTCTTTTACATTAAAATATGTTTATCAGATTCGGGGAGAGGAAGGCCACTGCTAATGTACAAATTATTTTGTGTAGAAGACTCACGTTCCTTTCTCTCTTGGTTACATAATACCTCCCTGCTCCTCTGACGTCTTGCCGCCCGAGAATGTCATGGGCGTTGGGGTCGGATGGTGGTGAAATGAGATTGCTCAGGCCAGAAGGAGCATCCTATTGCTTCTGCCCGTTGTCGAGAGATGAACGAACGGCTGCCCACAGAGGGGGGTTATTGACGGCACGAGATCCCTTCCGCTGCACAGAGCACACAGCTACTGCCTGCGCTCGGCCGCCCGCTGCCAGGCGAGGCAGGGCTCTACGAGGGTGCCATACCGCTGCTGCAGGTCGCTGTCGGGGTGGGGGAGCAAAGCCGCCTCCAGCTGTGTCCCCGCACACCCCCGCACCGCACCGCTACCCGCGACCCCTACCGCGCTGCCTCGGTGTCTACCGCCGCCGCCACCACGGCTTTCGGTAATATCAGCGTCGTAGCTGCCGGCTCCGCAGAGCACATCCGTTATTCTCGCCGAGGCACACACACAGGCCTTCCTTAAGAGAAAGGAGGAAGACGAGAAAGGCGTGTTATCACTGCCGCCTTGTGCCACTGTAACAGAGGAAAAGCTATAAGCACATAATGCACACTCACATACACGCATGCAAACATATAAACATTCACTTTGTTTGTTTATTATGCTTGAAAGGGAGTATGCAAAATAGTTTTCACTTAATTTTTGTCTGTCATACAGCCTTGGGCATTTTATGTTACAAAAATCTAAGCTATAATTCTGGAGAAAACAAATTTATGTAATATTTTGTACCATTTCACTAATCGATATAACATACTGTACTTATATCTTTGCTGTAAATCAAAGACTTTGTTTCATCTTTGGAGTATGTCTTGCACTCACAGTAGTTGCGTTTAGAGAGTCGGTGTGTGACCTTCGTGAAGGAGAGTCGATGTCTGATTATGGTAGAGTTGAGTCGATGACTACTAGTCGTGAAACTGTCGGGTTAGTCTGTCTCTGTGTTAGACTCGAAGAGTAAAAATTCAGACAGTTTTGAAGAGTCGCAGCTAAGTCTGCAGACTGTAATTTTTGTATGGAAATTAATCTGTCTCAAATAAGGTAATGTGTACTTTTCTAGTGTTATGTATGGCAGCCTGTATTTGAACTATTGTAGTTGGTGTTTGTCTTTTTGCTAATGAATGGTGTTTAATTCAGCTCGCATTTATCATTTAACCCTGAGTCATTTTACCAGTTCCTCGTTCTTTTCACCAATTTGAATTGATATCCGTTCTGATCATTGTTTCTTATGATAGTGTTACATAATTATTGTGTTTGTAAATTTGTGTGCTAATTAGAACAGTTCAGTGTAGGCATTTTGTCATCATCAGTTCGTCGGTTAATGAGAGCAGGGAGTAGATTCTTCATAAATCCAGTAGAGTTCATAGTTAAAGATTTTCTCAGTCTTAATGAAAGTTCAGATTATTAAGTCAGTTAATGTTAGCTACAGTTAAAGTGATTTGTCTGATCAGAAAAGTAGATCACGTAAATAGATGAGAAATATTTGCAGAGAGTAAGACTTGAAACCATTACCAGGTTTGTAGGACCTTTTTTTATTACGTTGAATCAGTATGGTAATTGTTGTTCAGATAGGCACATTATCAAGTGCCGTGATTTTTGGTATCTAATTAATATCAAATATCTTTGACATCCTGTTTATTCAAGTAACAAAATTATCACTGTAGTAGCACGCTCTTTTTGTTGTTTCTCGCAGTCGAATTGTGCATGTATAGTCTGGCTACTGGTATATGGTGCATGCTAACAGATCTGAACTTTTCATTTGCTTACATTGTCTTTCACACACGAGATTAATGTGTAGACCAATTACGAGCTTCAATTACTGTCAATTTATTAACTACTGTACAATATAAAGTGTTATCCGTTGCGCATCAAACATTTTTACGTAAGATTATTGCGTTCCATGTCAGTTGTAATTTATTCTAACAGGGCAAAGGAAGGTACTAAGTCTCATCGCTTAGTCATATTATTTTGTAACCAAAATAAAACAGAACATTTATTTGTGTATTTCAGTGGGGAAGGTCTCTCAAGACACGCTCGCCCCAGACAGATACTACCTTTAGCAATCATTCAAAAACACACACACACTACGTTTATGCTTAACTAGATCCTAGGTCCGATTGCAGCCAGATTTTGGCTCTTCCAACAGAAACAAAGTTTCCTCAACCGAAGGACTCAGTGTTATTACCAACATCTTCAGATAGGTTTGCCGGCAACTCACAAGAGGATCCTGTATCAATTCATGCAACCATCAGGATATCTCTGCAGGGCATGTCTTCTTCTCCACCTCTGATGGCAGGACAGCAACTGGTGGCGTTATACTCTCATTATCCAGCCACTCTATAAAGCTATCGTCGAAATATACTGTAACAAGAAGAATGTGCGGTCAATAAAAGAAACACACACACACACACACACACACACACACACACACACACATATGAACACACACAGAAAGTTTTTATTACTTACGAGGTGCATTCAAGTTCTAAGGCCTCCGATTTTTTCTAATTAACTACTCACCCGAAATCGATGAAACTGGCGTTACTTCTCGACGTAATCGCCCTGCAGATGTACACATTTTTCACAACGCTGACGCCATGATTCCATGGCAGCGGCGAAGGCTTCTTTAGGAGTCTGTTTTGACCACTGGAAAATCGCTGAATCTGTGTGCTTCCATTGAGTTGACTGGTGCTTTGTTTCTGGTTGGCATCACGTCTCATCCATTGTCACAACCAACGAAAAGAAAGTCCCATTCATGCTGTCGTTGCGCCTCAACATTGCTTGGCAACATGCCACACGGGCAGCCTTGTGGTCGTCCGTCAGCATTCGTGGCACCCACCTGGATGACACTTTTCGCATTTTCAGATCGTCATGTGCACAGAACCCACAGAAATGCCAACTCTGGAAGCGATGTGTTCAACAGTAATTCGGCGATTCCCCAAAACAATTCTCTCCACTTTCTCGATAATGTCGTCAGACCGGCTTGTGCGAGGTGTGAGCCCAAGGTTGTTTCGGTTTGTTGTCACACGATGTTCTGCCTGCATTAAACTGTCGCACCCACGAACGCACTTTCGACACATCCATAACTCCATCACCACATGTCTCCTTCAACTGTAGATGACTTGCAATTGGTGTCACACCACCCAAATTCGGAAAACGAATGATTGCACACTGTTCAAGTAAGGAAAACGTCGCCATTTTAAGTATCTAAAACAGTTCTCATTCTCGCCGCTGGCGGTAAAATTCCATCTGCCGTACCATAACGCGGCCTCATTTTAAAACAATGCGCATGTTTCTATCTCTTTCCAGTCCGGAGAAAAAAATCGGAGGCCTTAGAACTTGAATGCACCTCGTAATATCAAATCATAGCTTTCGCTGACACCGTTATTGCTGCTGCCTGACATCTTCGGTAATAAAGAAATTGTATGAGTTGGAACACCATTTAAATAGTCTACCCCCTACCAGGCAGTGCTGGCAGGTTTCTTGTCACCCCTAGCAACCCCCCTCCCAATCCCCACCCACACCTACCACTCTATTTCTGGTGCACGAATGCGCACGGTCGAAAGGTGTGATATCGTCGACGGGGTCTTGTTTATTTAAGCTGACCTCAAACATAATATCCTGGAGTGTGCCGCAATGATGTGGTAATGTTAGTAGACCTTGAAAACTCGTTGAAGAGAGCCCTAATAATAATAATAATAATTTTGAACCTTTCAGAAGGCTATGGTTGCGTAAGCTGGCTTTGAAAAAACTTGTGGGAGGGGAGGTATAATAATATCCTTCAGCCTACCACAAGGCTCTGGTTACCAAAAGGGTGGTAAGGAGGGGAGAGAGAGAGGTGGACAGGAAAAGAAGTGGCCTTGAAAATTAATAAAGAAATGTTCCACCATCTGCTACATCGTGGAAGGACGGGTGAAGGGGGGAAAATTGACCATGAAATGAAAAAAAGAGTGTTCCAATACAGGTCAGATTTTGGAGGGAGAGGCAGAAGAGGTATTAGGTCACACGATGACCTTGATGGACGCATGAAAAATGTCAAAGGAGTTTTCCAATACCAGACATCCTAAATTAGTACTTGGATGTCTTAAAATTTTTGTCTTTCCCTACAAGTTTTATACTCCACTGCTCCCTCCTTTACATTGGAGGTTATTCTGTGGTGTGTTAACACTTGCCCTATCATCCTGAACTTATAGTCTGTGTGTAACATATTTGAATACATTCACTTACTCTAGTGAGTACCTCCTCCTTCGTTATCATCAAAACAAGCATTTTCGACATTCTTCTGTAGTACAACTTCTCTACAGTTATATTGTCTTCTGCTCAGATTTTTCTATACTATACTGCGCTTCAAAAGTAAGTTATCTTTTGCCCATGAATGCCCTCTTCAACAGTGCGAACTCACTTTTAATTACTATCTTGGTTGGTCCGTCCTTTGTTATTATGCTTCCAAATTAGCAGAGTACCTTAACATTCTATATTTTGTGTTATCAACTTTTAAGAGAAGCTTATTGACATTATCATATCTGGTACTACTCGGGAATAAAGCGTAACTCCGTGAAGTGGGAAGACTTACATCTTTTTCACTACTTAATATTTGAGACTGCCTTTCGCTGAGATCAAAAACAATCGTGCTAACTTTATGAATAACAATGGGAAATAAAAATGTTGAATAATCTCATCAAAGGTATGATAAACAGTTTACTGATAACATTTCTATGAGGCTTGTAACACTCCCCTCACTAACCGGTTGATTAATCCTATGACAGATTAATGTTAAAATTGAGCCGTGTGTTGCCTACAAAATAAAGTTGGGCAAGGCTATCTTTACTGAAAAATTATCGTACAAACGAAAACCAACTTGTGAGGGAATGCTGCCACAACGAACTACCACACCAGATAGCCCGTTCCTCCAACTCTACTAATTACTAATTGAACTAATTTAATTTTGGAACAATCTCACTCACACGCGTATATATTGCAAATTATAAGAAGTAACAAACAGTGAAACAGTAAAAAAAATAATAATGAATTAACACGGTCGCCAGCCCAATGGGGCACTTAGAATGTGTTGTAATTAACCACGACAATTATGAATGGGTAATCACACACGTTAGTATTGCACAACAGAAGGTTGGCAAACACTTTTGCAATGGAATAACTTTTACGAAAATGATGCTTTGTTTTTATGAGTTTATAACAAGAAAGACAATAAAGCACGTAATTATTATTTGATTACACTGGATTAGTTCGTATATAGCGTTGGATCGGAGATAATTGTTGCACTCAATTATCAACGTCCCTTCACTAACACTCAACTGCATGAGAATTACACAGTTGGAAGCAAAACACTCGGTTGGCAGAGTAATTAATGTTAAGATTACCAGGAAGAAATTACTCAAAATGACTTGCAAGTAGATCACAGATGTGCAACGCCGAAATACGAACCAACATAGGAAATCAACTTGACACATAAATTTTACACCAATGAAATATTAAATAGTAATGAACCAATTAATTTAGATTTAAAATATAATTAGGTTTAGTTACTTAATTGTGCGAACTTTGTTTTGAACAAAGCAATTCCTTATTTCCAAAATTGTAAGATGTTGAAATTAGCTTTAAAATTCGAACTTTAATTATTTAAATTTTATAGTTGGCACTGAATTTAATATTCTTTTCACTTTCAACGACACCCGGAAAACTTCTGGAAAGGATAGGATCCTACTTGGTAACAATGTCTTAGGACAATGATGTGGTAGAAGTTCTTTGAATTGTAGCTATTTATTAAAAAAAATAGTTTCTCAAGCCCAAAACTGGGTAACGCCTTACAAAATAACTAAACTCTGTGTGGTCGGAAATTATTGGAGCAGTCTTACATTGCGTCCTCGTTGTTGAAGAGCAGGATGCACCGACTCCTACAGTGCTGCAGGTCACAATACAGGCACAGGTCTAATCCAGTGAGCAATTTGAGGGCAGAATGTTGACATATTCAGATGAACTGCCGTATGCCCCCGCTCATATTGGAAGCACGTGAGCTAATTATGGTGTAAGAGTACACCTGTTGGTGTATCTTACAGTTTGATTTAAAGTAATGTATATATTGTCTTAAATTTGTTTAGTTCATGTATTTTTCATTTCTTGTATGCTAGAGATATTTCTTATGTAACGTCACTCTCAATATTGAATCATTTAGTGTAAACCAGCATGAATGCAAGGACATTCTTATGCTATAAGTTAGCAATGCGCCAGAGAAAATGCTGAACCTGTAGTAAAGAATGTCTTTGCTACAGAAGTAGTAGCTGTGAGTGTCGCGCTGCTGAAGCAGTCGCGGTGCGGACTCGCCAAAGTAAAGATATAAATGCAGTCGCGGTGCGGACTCGCCAAAGTAAAGAGATAAATGTAGTCGCGGAGCGGACTCGCTATAGTAAACACGTAAATGTTTTTGTTGATGGTGCAGAGGCACGGTAGGCGCAGTGTGGCGCGAGTTTAAAGCAATCGTAATAAGGCTGAGAGTCGTACTGTTTAATGTATTGAAGCAAGTGCGAAATAAGTTTGTTTATACTCGATCAGTGTAATCTTTTTTCATGTATGCGAGAAAAGTAATTGTTTGGTATCAAGTCTATTGTCACCGAGTGTGATCTTTGTGTAGTAAGAGAACCTATTGTATTCATATCTGTCTTGTGTGGACTTCACGACGAAGACGACGAAAGCAGATGAGTACTTTTGTAACATTTTATTTTGTATGCATGTAAATGTAGTGTCAACCCAATCAGAACTTTGGTTCAATTATACATGACTTATTTTGAAACCAGTCTTAATTTTGTAAGTAGTTGTAGTCACCCCATTATCACCATTATTAGATTATGTTGACTATGCAAGCCTGTACATTGACTAACAAGGTCAATCATTTTCAAAGTAATTACGATCAGTTTTAAAGAAAATTGCTAGACGAGTTAAAGAATTGCTAAACGTGTTGCAACCATAGAGACTAGTAATTAAAGTGCAACAGAGTTTGTAAGTAAAATAAATTTGGTTTTATTTACATAGAAAGTAACCAGGCTAACAGTATTCAAAGTATTACGGTAGTTTTAGCAGATTGATTGAAGTAATTTTTTTATGAAATACGTTAAATGCCAAACTCTGTTCAGCCAGTTACATGCGTACGCTACCCAGGCCCTGGAATCAATTAAAAAAAATAGTTTACGTAAAGTTTTATAAGGAAGGTGAATGCTTTAAACTATATTATTAAAATATTTGGGAACTTTAACAGTAGTATTTGTGAAGCTCATTGCACCACGCAGTTTCACAGTACTCAGCTATTATCATCGCAATCAGAGTCTATCAGCTATTACGATTTTGATTATAACACGAACACGCCATCACCACTACATGAATTCTGACACATTTATTAGTGAAGTTGTGCTGTTCGTGAATCGTAAGAGGTGCTAGTTGGAGGCTGTAGTCAACGCTAAGTCAGATAGGGCCAAGCTTAATTAATTACTTCAGTGACTGTTTTAAGTTAATTAATATCAATTTTTTTTCATTATTCAAAATTCTAACTTACACAGCGAAAGTGTTGTTGCGACCCATTAGTTGTGATTTGCTACAACATTCAATAACAAAATCATTATTACTAGAGCATATCATTACGGATTCTAAATTTTGAGATTATTTGACGACCTCCAACAGGAAATTTTCTTACAATGGAACACCGCCAACAACGCCTGGTGACTGCAAAGAGTGATGCGCTGCACGCTCCCGCGCACTTCCTAGCGTCCGAACTGTTCAAACGACAGAGCTCGACTATCACTCCGACTCCACAGCTACTACTCCGGCTCCTTCTCTGTTGCTCCACATACCACACACACCAAAGAAGTTTCCTACTTCCCTATCGGCGATTACCCAGATACATGGATAATAAATTACATAAATTCACATAAACAAACTAAACAATACTACAATATACATCAGTTATGGTAAAAGCTATAGAAGAACCTACATACAATTTAAATTTAATACATATTTGAAATACACATGTGGATGCTAACGTCACAGGCTGAAACTACGATGAAATGAAATTTACTCTCTCTTACAATCGTTAACCACAAACTATTACGTAGAGATGTGTTTATTTTTTTTTTTTTTTACCCTTTATTGTACTTATCAAGCCCCACCTTTGCAGGCTGGCAACAGCCTACTAAGTTGGCCATCAGCCATGAACGTATAGCATAAAAAACTAAACAGTGGCAATGGATATTGAATATAAGGAGAGGCATTGAATAAGAATTTGTGCTGTGGAGTCGACCTGGGATCTCCTGCTAACTAGTCAGACTAAAGCGCTTACCTAGCAAAGACTTACAGACAGTGCAGCTACACGGGCTGTCGTAAGGCACGTCTCCGTCAACAACGCATACTTTAGTTCTGCCCAATGTACCCCTGTGAAATACGTGCCAGACTGCCAGGGCTCTCCTACAATGTAATAGCTTCCCAGAACGTAAATGGGAACAGTTTCGCCTTGTACTTCGGGTAGAGTGATATAAATATCAAGAATAATTCATTTCTTTGAGACAATACGTGTCTCAAAAAAATTTATTGTTGACAATGGTAATTGAGTTAAAATTAATGATTGTGGTCATATAAAGGTGCTTATAATGGGTGACTCTGTAACTACACACAAGAACGTTAAAAATATCGTGAAGAGGTACCATGGTGTAAAATTGTAACAGTTCATGGACGAAGAACACAGAACTGACAGCACACGACAAAATATTGGCACTGACGGATTTTCTGCCGTGATTGGTACACACAAGAAGTTCAGAACTGTAACATCTAAGCACATCACTTCATCACGAAACACAACACTAGCTAAAACTTTTCTACCACTGACGCAGGCTGGTCTGGGAGATGGGGACGAAGGAATGAGGGCGAGAGGTGAGGGCGGAATGTGTGTGCTGGGTCGTGTGGTAGAAGGGAACTGATATACTAAGGGTGCAGGACAGGGGATGAGGATCAGAGCTGGTAGGAGGGGTAGATATCCGGACTGAGGGCATCAACCAGGAAAGAGGGGGGGGGGCGGTAGAGGTATGTACAGTCCAAATCCTTGAAGTACAATTACCAGTCTGACAATGCACAGTCTGTGCTTCATTCCATTGTGGGAGGTGTGACGTGCTAGCAGAGGTGGTTGGTCTTCAGATAAGTGGGAGATAAGCCGCATCTTGATTGAGGCGCCGCCCCCCCCCCCTTTTCCGCTTGGCATATCGACGTTTCGGCTCCCACTCCCCCACTTAGCGTCCATAGAGGCAATTTGGCGCACCTCTACAAGTGGCGCTGGAGGAAAGCGCTCCAGTTTGCTCCCCCTCCCCCCTTAGATATATTTTAGTTGCAAGATCTGCAGTATGACTTATCTTTGCTTGTTTGCACTTCCTTCAACTTGAGCTGAGGCGTCGGCCTACGAAGATTCTTTATTTCACACTTTGTTCGAAGCTTAAAGCTGAGTAATTTGTTTCTAATAGATACTGAACGTTGTTCATTTTTCTTTGATAATAAACATCAAGAACATATGAATATGCACATGAACACTAAAACTCAGTAAGAAACTGATTAAAGTGCCTGTAACAAAAAGATTCTGTGATGATGAAGAGACAAGCTATCTTCGGGTCACATGACGCTGTAAGCAGTATCCCATCCTCACCTTACACTTACGCAAAGGTTACTCTCCCCAACATCTTTTCAAACAGTTAAATATTTGTTACAGCAATAAGTGTAAATGTCATTTACCCCCCAAAACCCCTGACACTTTTGCTAAAACGTCCAAAGTTACGTGGCAAGTAACAATACAAAAGACATTGTTGTTCCCATATCGGTTAAAAAGAAAACTGGGTTTTAAAAAAATTGCTTGCAGTCGGTCTCGTACGATGGTGCAGCGCGACACTGTTAACCTCATCGCTATTCTTTGGGGAGTAGTGACTTCATTACTATTAATCATCGGATTTTCTGAAGCCTTTTACAGTTGATGCGTCTTTAGTTATATTTCACCAAATAAGACGCGTTTTTCATGAATCTTCAGTGCACCAAAAAGAAATATGAAGGAGGATTTGCTTATACGTTAAGTGAGGTGCGCTGTATCTGCATTGTCTTGCTTTGGACCCATTCGTGCGTAACTGCCAGAGCACGAGTAGCCAAGAGCTGGTGTCTCCACCAGCTCCAACGTCAATGTGAGCTCTACGCATGAGGCCTATGGTTGAGAGGTAGCTGGAATTTTGCTATATCATTTATGTTTCATATTTTCCTCTCTGGTGGGACCCTTTCACGGTGTATTTAGTTTTTCTGTGTTTTATGACCTATATTGGTGTGCGACACATATGTTTATTTAATTCCTTCGTAGTTTGTCTGTATGAATTCGTTTCTGTAACTTGCTTTCCCAGAGTTAGTTTTGTGGTCAGCCGGCCGCGGTGGCCGAGGGGACTGACGCGCTCCAGTCACGGTCTGCACGGCCACTACGGTTGGGGGCTCGAATCCCCCCTCGGGCGTCGATATTTGTGCCGTCCTTAGTCTTAGTTAGTTCATAAGTAGTTTGTAAGTTTAGGGACTGTTGACCCCGTAGTTAGGTCCCATAAGCTATACAAACATTTGAACATTTTTCTTGTGGTCAAACCTTGGCTGACCGAGCGGGCGAACGCTCCCCGTTACTGGTGGAAGGAGGGAAGCGTCGCAGCCATTTTCTTCTGTTAAGCCGCTTTTGCTGGCCTGGCGGTCAAGGAGACTCGCCTTTAGAGTAGCTTGGAGAGCCATCGAGGCGTGCAACCTTCAGGGAAAGTTTACCGCTAGCCTACCTGGAGAGCTGTTTCTGTGGCGCGAGGTCGAGTCGTACAATACGCTAGAGATCAGTCTCGCAGGGCGACGCAGCGGTGTCGTACTGTGTGCCTTTGGAGGAAAATGACGCCACCGTGCGACTCTGAATGTTTACAGCAACGCCCTGTGCGGGCTGGTTTCCTGGGAGTACGGCTTAAGATTGATATATTCTTCTGTTTGACGAATGAGGGTAGCGGCACAGAGCAACTTAAACAGAGAAGAAACCACCCCTACACCACTGTCATACGCTGTCCTACTAGTTCCGTAAGATGCTAACAGGTGTCAGGCGGATCTCTGGCTTAGGGTGCCTCTCGCACGTCAGAGGGTAGCGTGAAGGGGAGACTGAGGGGAGAGCTTGTGCCGCCTTCCACGAGGCAGCGGCTGTCTCCGGCTTGCTGGCGTTTGAGGGGAGGTGGTGGTGGGGGCAGCCGCTATCTGCCGCCTGCTCTGGCCAGTTTAAAGGGCTGCTTCTGACCGCAGCGTCATAATGGGACATCTTACGGAACTGCTGGAATCCCCGCACCCCTGAGCGTAGGACCGGGCCCTTACGGAGGTTTCCCGTCTATATATATTTGTCTGTGGTAGCGGGGGAGTTGGCTCCAGTAAGCATAATATTCGTCGGTCTGGGGGAAATTGTGGCTTCCCCAAAGTACTGAGGAGGTCATCCACCTGGCCTTGGTACGGACTGTGGGAACGTTGCTAGTGGGAGGAGCCTACTGGTCTTTGGCCAAGAATCGCTCCCTGATTCGTAGTTATATTTTTGTGAGGGAGTTTTGACACTTGTCAAAGTCGCCTCGTTTTCTCATTGGCGAGACCATTTGCGGAATGCTGAGATTGGCGCGCCGTGTGCAGAGGGGCGTGTCGGAGAGACTCTTGCTGTCTGCTGCGGCGGTGCGAGGGGAGCAGGGGACTGACCGGTGAGCGTCCGAAGTGTACGGACTTATTGGACTGGTGCTGAAGTCTCCGCCGTGTGTGGAGCTCTGTTTCGGTGTCAGATTTTGCTTGTGTTCTGCTGCCGGACCCAGCGAACTTGTAATATCTCGAGTCTTTGCTGTCCTGTGGTGACGCCCGAGTGCGCCCGCAGTTGACCTTAACATTCATTTCGAAAGTCTCTGTCTAGACCGTCTGCACCCTGCGGACCGGGAATACTTTATGAGCTTCATTTACAGGTGAATTTGGAATATTTTTGTGTAGCGTACTTTGTGTAGCTTACACAATCTGATAACTTGTGCACTTGTGTGTTAAACTCAGGCAGCCGCATTTCAGGGCTACGTCGAAGCTCCAGAGGCTACGTCGGGAGATTTATAATATTTTGGATTGCGGAATCCAGCGCGCAAACGCGTCCGGTTTTCTTACAGCCTTGCCGATTCCATCGCCAGCAGCAGTCACGCCTTCATCTGATTTATCCGGCTAATAGGTGTTGGGTAATGTACTGCATTGCGACAGCGTAGGGAACCTATTTACTGCTCCATAATCTGTCAGATTTTGAGTCTGGAGACTAGCCCTTGCTTTTCTTTGTGGGGAAATGTATTAGTTTTTATCTCTTCCTTTTTATTTTCATTCCTGGTAGATATATTGCTTTATTAACTTCTCTCTCTGGCCTCACCCCACTCCTATATAGGCAGTCAAGCCAGTAAATTGTAAAAATTTGTGAGTGTTGTGAATCTGCGTTCATTCATTTTATTTTTGTTTTAAATATTTGGCAGATATTTAGATATATTCACTGGTAGGAAGAGTATATTTGAGAAAATAAATGTTTAAGAATGTCATTCTACACTTTTTAAACCCATCATTATTATGGAGGGGTCTTAAATAATTATTATTTTGGGAGAAAAATTCAGATACAATTTAGAAAAATATCACTAGACCACATGACAGTAGTCGGTCATTTTAGTAATTTTCCATACTTTGGACAAATATGGTGGCGACCGCAAAATAAATGGTAATATTGCTGATCGAAAATTAACTTCTTGTCACACCGAAAGAGATCTGGATCACCAAAAAATAAATAAATAAATAAATAAAACAGCTGAACAACTGGACTGTCTAGCCAGCAGAAACTTGGACAAAAGAATCAGGATTGGAGTCGTAACAAACTGCGTTATGCTCTGTTCACAGATTACTCAAGATTTTGTGGTCAGCCAGACAATCGTCGTGCCGTCGTATGGAGAGAACTCAGAACAATCCTGCCTATGTGCAGGAAACATTATGGTGGTGGGTCAAAGTGTAACAGTGTGGGTAGGAATTGGTATTGGAAGACATATGAGCCTATATGTTCAGAATACATCCTTGACTGCTGAGAGGTATAGAAACGAGATAATGTGATAATTGTGCCCTATGCTGTTGTCATACGATGTCTTCTAGAGGACGATAACGCTCTTTGCCACTGAGCTGCAGTGGTGAAAACATTCATGCAACTCAGGGAAATTAACGAATGGAGTGGACATAAACACGATTGGGCATCTCTTGGATGCACATGGCAGCCACATTGCAGCCAGACCACCACCTTTCAAAAACGGTTGCAGAACTTGATATTATACTCATGAAAGAATTGCCAAATATCTCTCACACTTTGACAGTTTGAGGTGATCACACACCATATTAGAGGGCAATGGGAATAACGTTTTCACTTTTATGGTAGCCCCACGGTACTCACTCTAAGTAAACATCGAGTAAACTTGCAGTAAACAGTTGAGATAGAAAATATCGTACTGTTGTTGTTGTGGTCTTCAGTACGGAGACTGGTTTGATGCAGCTCTCCACAATAACCTATTCTGAGCAAGTCTCTTCATCTCCACATAAGAACGGCAACCTACATCTGTCTGAATCTGCCTACTGTATCCGTCTCTTGGTCTTACCCTGCGATTTTTTCCCCACACACTTCCCTCCAACGCTAAATTCACAATTCCTTGATGTCTAAGAATGTGTCCTACCAATCTATCCCTTCTTTCAGTCAAGGTATGCCAGAAAATTCTTTTCTCCCCAATTCTGTTCAGTACCTCCTCATTAGTTACACGATCCACCCACCTAATCTTCAGCATTCTTCTGTAGCACCATACTTCAAAAGCCTCAATCCTCTTCCTGTCCGCACTGTTTATCGTCCATGTCTCACTCCCATACAACGCAACACTCCATTCAAATGCCTTCAGAAAGGACTTCCTTAGGCTTAAATCAATATTCGATGTTAACAAATTTCTCTTTTTCAAGAACGCTTTTCTACCCATTGCCATTCGGCATTTTATATCCTCTGTACTGCGACCAAGTAACAAAACTCATCTACCTCCTTTATTGCTTCGTTTCCCAATTTAATTCCTTCAGCATCACCTGATTTTCTTAGACTGCACTCCATTATCCTAGTTTTGCTCTTCTTAATGTTCATCTTATATGCACCTTTCAACACACTGTCCATTCCGTTCAATTGCTCTTCCAGGTCCTTTGCTGTATCTGACAGAATTACTATGTCGTCGGCAAAACGCAATGTTTTTAATTCTTCACCCTGAACTTTAATTCCTTCTTCAAATTTTTCCTTGCTTTCCTTTATAGCTTGCTCAATGTACAAATTGAATAACAATGGAGAAAGACTACAACCATGTCTTACTCCCTTTCCAACCACTGCATCCCTTTCATGCCCTTCAACTCTGACAACCGCTATCTGGTTTTTGTAAATAACGTTACGCTCCCTATATTTTACTCCTGCTTGCTTCAGAACTTGAAAGAGTTTATTCCAATCAACATTGTCAAAAGCCTTCTCCAAATCTACAAAAGCTATAAATGTAGGTTTGCGTTTTCTTAATCTATCTTCTAGGATAAGCCGTAAAGTGAGTATTGCCTCCCGTGTTCCTACATTTCTCCTGAACCCAAACTGATCTTCCCCGAGGTCGGCTTCTACCAGCTTTTCCATCCTTCTTAATATAATTCGTGTTAATATTTTGCAACCATGACTTATTAAACTGATGGTTCTGTAGTTTTCACACCTGTCTGCACCTGCTTTCTTTGGAATGGGGATTATAAGATTTTTCTTAGTCTGAGGGTACTTCGCCTGTCTCATACATCTAACACACCAGGTGAAACAGGTTTGTCATGGCTGGTTCTCCCAGAGACTTCACTAGTTCTGAGGGAATATCATCTACTCCAGGGGCCTTGTTTCGACTTAGGTCTTTCAGGGCTCTGTCAAATTCTTCTCTCAGTATAGTATCTCCTATTTCATCTTCTTCTACATCCTCTTCCCTTCCTACAATACTGTCTCGAAGTTCATTTCCTTTGTATAGCCCCTCTATATACTCTTCCACCTTTCAGCTTTCCCTTATTTGCTGAGGCTGTATCTATTTTTCCCCTATTTATACATTCTTCTACATCCTTGCACTTGCCTTCTAGCTACTCCTGCTTAGTCATTTTGCACTTCCTGTCAATCTCATTTCTTAGTCGTATGTACTCCATTCCTCCTCTACTGTTTTATTTTCCCCTGTTTCTGTCAATTGTTGCCTAAAGCTCACTCTGAAATTCTTAAGAACCTCAGGTTCCTTCAATTTATGCAGGTCCCATCTCCTTATTTTCCTTCCTTTTTGTAGTTTCTTCAGTTTCAGCCTACAGTTCATAACCAGCAAGTTATGGTCAGAGTGTACTATATTGCATAAAAATAGCAGTTGAAATCAATACATTACCATATGTGTATTGTGTGTGTCTCACCAGATACTCTAGTTGTTTGGAGCAGTGTATATTGGATAGATGGCATCCGATTTCAGTTCCTAAGATCTGATGTACGATGGGTCTAGTTACTTTGCAGGAAGTCCGTTGGGAGAATACTGGTACCCTTGATATCGGGAAGTAGACAAATGTTTAATGGAAACTCTAAGACAGGACATTAAGAGGGTATGGCATTTTGTGTGAGTAAGGCTCGGGCTGCTAAAGTATCTGGGTTTGAGGCTGTGAATCCTAGAATAGCAATATTAACGAAAGACGTAGGGATATGTAAAATATCATTCGTGAATTGCCACACACCCATAGAAGAAAGTACAATCCAAGTGAAGGATAAATAGTCTACTATGTGGAACTGGTGGTAGTCCTGGATGCCATCCCAAATAATAACTGTAAAGTCCTACTCGGAGACAGTAATGCTAAAGTTGGAAGAGAGGACGCATTTCAGTCGACAACCGGAAGACACAGTCTTGATGAACTCAACAATGATAATGGCATCAGATTCATATCCTTTGCTACATACAAAACGATATTCATAAGCAGCACTAACTTCCAACACAAGGACATACATAAAGGAACATAGGTATTGCCATATGGTGAAACAGTTAAACAGATAGACTACATTGCAATAGACAGCAAAACAAATAACTGGATGAGTGATGTAAAGACAACAAGGGGTGTACAGGATGGGAGTGATCATTTCATAGTAAACAACTAGCTGAAAGTACAACCAAAAGCCACTCTAAGAAACGACCTTGTAAAAGTTGTGCACTACCACATCGATGAGCTGAAAAAAAATCATAAACGAAGAAAACTTTCAGCTCCAGCTCAGCAACAGTTTTGAAACTCTGCAGAAAGAGGTTTCACAAAGGAAGCTAGATGAAATGTAGCAATGTAACTGAGGTAGCAAATGAAGTCATCAGAGCCAAATACATTTGGTTTGGGGATGAATGCATTGAGACATTAGCCGAGAGAAGAGAAGGAGAGCTGGCTGCAGGGGGTTGATTTTGTACAAGGCAAAGAACAATTCGAAGAAGTTCGGACAACTTCTAAAGTAACCATGAGAAAAGCAAGAAGAATGTATGTTTAGGAAATGATAGACGAGGCTGAACAACTTTTCTTTGGGAAAGAGACGCGAAAGATGTATTAGAAAGTAAAATTCTTGAAGAAGGATTACCATAGCCACCAAGAACTCATCATGCTCAACAATGAGTTGCAAATTGCTGAGAGATGGATACAATAATTCAGGGAACTCGCCAACTGCGGTCAACCGAAACATCTTTTTGATTTTCAGTTTCCTGACATTGTAAATTTTCACTGGAGGAAATAAAGATTCAGATAAGGAAGCTAAAGAAGAACAAAAGCCCAGTAGACGATGGAATCCAAGAAAAAGTAATTGAAGATGGATGGTAGGGACTACACAAGAAAATTCACCTATAATCAAGGGGTCTAGGTTTTGGAGGATATCCCAGAAGATTGGATGACAGTCATCATCTGCCCTATACACACGAAGGTGACAAAATGAACTGAACAAACTACAGAGAAATCGCCCTACTGAACGTCTGCTACAAGATCTTGCCCAACTGTATACTGGGTAGAATACAGTCGTTGTCAGAAGAAGCTTTTGGTGATTCAGAAAGGGACGTTTGACTGTCGATAACATTTTTGTGCTGCGACAAGTCAGCGAAAATTTGTGTTTGGCGAATATCTTCATATGCTCCTCATTGATTTTGTGAATCTGTATGACTGCAACCACCGAGAGAGCCTGAGGAACTGCATAAAGGAATCTGGAACACCTAAGAAACTCGTCAGCCTGGTTGGAAATTGTCTCATTGATTCAAAAGGCAAAGTGAAGCAGGGAACCATCTCACAGAGAACTTTAACATAAACACAGGGTTGAGACAAGGAGATGGAGTGTCATAAACATTGTTCAACATGACATTAGAAAAGATAATGAGAGAAGTCTCCCGCAAAATTTCCAAGGGTGTAGAAGTAGTTAGATATTAACATATCTCACGTTTGCTGGTGATATGGTCTGTTGCCCAGATCTAAGGGGGAACTGATGCAAATGAGCGAAAGCCTGGAGACGAAATCAAGCAAAATAGGACTGTTTGTACATGAATCTACGACAGAATATCTGTTGATGAGCAGGACTCATACGTATGCAAGAGACCATCTCCAGCCTTTGATACTTGAAATGCGATCCTAAAAAAGGCTGCGTGGTTTTGAATACCTGGGGGTAAACTTTACAGAAGATGCAACATGTGAATCAGAAATAAAAGCTAGAATACAAGCCGGAAACCGATCGTACTTTTGTCTCAGTCAACTTCTTTCACCACGTAGTCTCTCGAGGAATTTTAAACTCCAGCTGTTTCAAACAATGATTCGACGGGTAGTACTGTATGGTTGCGAAACTAAGAGTGACGGCGAAAAATACTTTAACCATATTCCTTTTGAGAGGAATGTCTATAGGAAGATCTTACGTCCACTGCAAGATGAGATCACTGGAGAATGGAAGATCAGACATAATTCTGCGCTGGACGAAATTGTACAATAGACAAAAACATTGTAGGTCTGATGAGAACCAAGCACCTTGCATGGGCAGGACATTTGAGTCGGATGGATAAATACCAATGGCCTTTGAAATCTATGGATTATACTCCCTGTGGAAGAAGAACACTAGGATGACCAAAGAAGAGATGGAAGGATGAAATCTGTGAAGACTTGCTGCAGATCGGGGGAAAGAATGACTGGCATCAGAAAGCACAAAACGGAACGCTGTGGAAGAGAAACTTTGTAGCTGCGCGCGTTCATCTGGGTCTCATCGCGTAAAGTAAATTTTAGATTAGATTAGATTAATACTTGGTCCATAGTTGATATATACGACTTTTCGAAATGATGTGGAACGTGTCAGTCTAGTAAATGTTATCTACACTTGACAGTCAATAATTTAAGGAGTTTTATTACATTTTTTGTTGTTTTTAGTTTTTTAATTTTTATTATTACTTTTTATTTTTTTAAAGTTAATCTCAAAATTCATCTATATTGTAAGAGGAGTTCCATTCAGAAAATCCTTTAATTTCTTTTTAAATACTAGTTGGCTATCTGTCAGATTTTTGATGCTACTTGGTAAGTGACCAAAGACTTTTGTGGCAACATAATTCACCCCTTTCTGAGCCAAAGTTAGATTTAACCTTGAACAGTGAATATCATTCTTTCTCCTAGTGTTGTAGCTACGCACACTGCTATTACTTTTCAATTGGGTCGGATTGTTAATAACAAATTTCATGAGTGAATATATATATATTGTGAAGCTAGATCCCTAAATAAATGCCGGCCGCGGTGGCCGAGGGGACTCAGGCGCGCCAGTCACGGTCTACACAGCCACTACGGTCGGGGCTTCGAATCCCCCCTCGGGCATGGATATTTGTGCCGTCCTTAGTGTTAGCTAGTTCATAAGTAGTTTGTAAGTTTAGGGACTGATGTCCCCTTAGTTAAGTCCCATAAGCTATCCAAACATTTGAACATTTTTTCCCTAAATAAATGTCTACAGGATGCTCTGGGATTTACAGGCTTTTGTGCAATGAATAATTGTTTACCCAATGTTGAATTGCCCCAGAATATAATCCTGTATGATAGCAGCGAATAAAAATAGGCGCAGTAAGCTAATTTACCAAATTTTGCAGACTCTGATAGCATAAGTAACTGAACTCAAACATTTCCGGAGATCTTCAAAGTAAGGATGTAAGTAGGTAAGATCTGATGGTAGCGTTCGAGTATACCGAAGACCCATGTTGTCGCTCTGCAAACTGGCAGTGTCACCAGTGTGGTCTGGTTTCACATCGAATGATGTGGTCCATCTGAAAGTAACATTGACAGGAAACAATTACGTTTGGCTACCTGGCAACATTTACTGCACTTTTATTCTACAAGTTCCCCAACATTATTCATTATTTATCTATTGTAATGGCGGTATGCTACGTAACTGGGCTACATTTGGTCGTGATTTGGTTCGAACAGTATTACGGAAGGTTCCTGAGAAACATTTGGCCACTAAGACCGCCCGAGAGTCACCGATCATTTATGGAACATGATTTACAAGACATTTCGTGCTTAAATTCGTGTATCTACAACAGGTTTGAGGCTCTAAAGGGTATGGAGGTAGCATGGCCCGATATTCCTGCAGGGAACTCACATCGACTTGTTGAGTCACTGTCACACGTTGCGCTCTGTAAGGAAACATTCAATCAACACTTTCGAGTATTTCTTCTTTCAATGACTAACACATTGTGAATTCGTATGCCGCGTTGGAGTGTTAACAGAATTTCGTAAACGAGGTACATGGCCCAACGCCTTCCCCACAGGGTCTGCGACTCGTGCACAATGGAATAGCGCCCGTGGCCAGTACAGCGTTCCGACAGCGATGTGACAATTACAGCGCCGTTCGCGGTCGCCCAGGCGTGCGGCCGCCGCAGGCCTGAGCTGCTTGTGTGTGTGTGTGTCTGTGTGTGTCTGTGTGTGGGTGCGCGTGTGTTGGTGTAGGTCTGTGGATTGCTCAGGGCGCCGCGGCTAACCGCAGCCATGCGTGCCGCTATTGTCTAACACTACGCTCATATCGCACCGTTCGGTACAGAGCCCGAGCTGAACCGGTGCCGTAATGAAATGCATCGTCAGTCCTAAACAATAGCTGTACTTTCCGTTTTTTCGTAGTATTAAACAGTTTGATTTCTTGTTAATGCTCTCGGACAACAAGTAGTAATTTATGACTTACAGCATCGAATTACGAAAAAAACTGTACACGTGACAGCTTAGGTAATATATATACCGAACTTAAGAATTTCCGCGCAAACTTAAATTCACAAATTGTTTTGTCCCACAGATAAAATATTAAGCTTAAATAACTGCTTGGTAGTGTACAGTCTGCAGTTCGAAAGTGAATTTATGCTGGGACAAGAGATGTTTAAATACTCTCCGATTTTTCACTGTAATATTATTCCAAAGAATAGCATCTTCAATATTTCATATCAAATGATTTCCAGTCCATGGTGAACACAATCAGTGGAAATAAATATTCATGTAATAAAACACCGTCTTGATTGCAGATTGTTTTATTCTTTCACTAATGACGCGTTTCGCCCTTTAGCAGGGCATCCTCAGGTTATCTGCGTGACAGAATTTACACAAAGTTACAAGGCGGAATAACAAAACAGGGGCAATCGGACATGGGCTTATTTTGTGCTAAGTAGATAGTATAAATGGTAAACAAAGCTTACAAGGTGCTCTCTATGTATTTTGGACTGGGGGAGTTCCTTGTAGCTCTACAAATAATCGGGTAACGACGAATTTCAGTTGGAACACACTCGGAAACTATTTGAAAATCATAATAGCGAGTTTTTAAAATTGCCTTAATAGAAGCGTCGATCCCTGAAGCCCATGTCCCATTACCCTGTTTTATAATTCCGCCTTGTACTTTTGTGTAAATTCTGTCACGCAGATAAACTGAAGACGCTCTGCTGAAGAGCGAAACACGTCATTAATTGAAGAATAAAATAATCATCAATCAAGACGGTATTTTATTGAAAGAATCTTCAATATATCTGGACAACTTAGGAGTTATAACCCTTTAAACAAACCAACACCGGCAGATCGTAACGACAAATCCAAATTTGAAAGTGAAGTCGGGTATACCAGCTGTAGAGGTATGAAACCGGACTTTGGTTACTGTTGTTTAAAACTAATCAACTACATTCTATTCAAAATAATCTGAACTGCTATTTGAACGTTTCTTCAACCTCTCCGGCAGTCCCTGAAGGTCATAGAAAAAAAACGTCATACTTTTGAAGCGAAAATCAACGAGCCATTTACGTACGTTTTCATATAATTGAAGTGTTTTCAGTGAGTGCCTATCCTAGTGATGCAAATAGATGGTAACTGGACGGAACTAAGTCTGGAGAATAAAGCGCATGCTCTAGTTATTTCCAACTGAACGCCTCGATCGTTTTCCTGACCCGTTTTTCTGAGTATGATTGGGCGTCATCATGGAGCAATATGACTCTGCGTTGCCTTTTTACATATTCCGTTTGTTTGTCACGTAATGCAGGATTTTAATCCATCATTGGCCGTTAGTAGTGACTAAATGCTCTTCTTTCGGAAACCTGGATTCATCAATTATTTACGACGAATAATATTCTAAAATTATTACCACCTTTAATCGCATGTCAGTTTTGGATGGAGAAAGAACTTTCTCTTGTATCTGAAAAGTGGTTTTTACCAATATTCTTTCCAAATGCTGGCTCTGTTACATTCACTTCATGCGAAACCCATTCTACCACTTTGTCCGCCTCCGTAGATCAGCGGTAGCGTCGCTCACTACTACGCAAGAGGCCCGGGTTCGATTCCCGGCAGGGGACTGGGTGTTGTGTGTTGTCCTAATCATCATCATCTCATCATCATTGGCACGTAAGTCGCCCACGTGGCGTCAAATAAAAAGACTTACACTAAGGCGGCCGAATATCCCGCAAGGGATCTCTCGGCCAAGAAAGCCATACGCTGATTTCCATTTTTCTTCCACTTTGTGCGGCATTACCAATGCTTTCAAACGACCCCTCAGGGGCTCAGCATTAATTTGCTGAGTATGGGCTTGGCGAACCCGGGGTCCTGAGCCGTGGGCTGTGTCGCGCCAACAGTCCGCTACACCGTAAGATCTGTGCGTGCTTCAACGACCATCGTTCGGCGCGACGGTGGAACGTTGTACGTTTCAGAGCCCGGGGATCTTGGCTTAATCGCCCGGGTCGCGAGGACGGTACACACCTCTCTAAAAAAAACCTCAATCTCAAGGTGTGCTACGTGCCGAGGAGATGCATGGCTGTTGAGGTTGAACAGCCGCTAGCGAGCAACCTCTGAGGAATCTGCCGCACCTCAGTTGTATAAGGCATACCCAGGCAAGCGGGGCTCTGCCTGGGTTTACGCTTATTTCCCTAGCTGCTCGTGGGAACACCATGAAACGAACACGAAACGTTGGCGGACGTACAACCGCCGTCTCTAAGCGTGGTCGAGGCGATTACAACGCTGCAAGCTATGATCCCCAAACGTTTCCTTCCTTGTCCACACCATGGGAGGAACGTCGGGCGAAAATTCAGGGTGAGGCTTATGCCCCGAAATATCTGGTCTGCACTAGAAATGATGGGGAATCTTTTATGACGACGAAGCCGATGTTCTTCGTCGAACATTTAGAGGATAAGTATGGAGAGGTGGAGGGTCTGTCAAAGATGAGATCTGGATCGGTTCTGATAACGATGTCATCCCCAGCGCAGTCACGGGCTTTGCTAGCCTGCGACAAGCTTGGTGATGTTTCCGTTTCTATTACGCTACATAAGACATTAAACATGGTCCAGGGTATCATTTTCCACAGGGATCTGCTGCTGCAATCGGATGACGAATTGAGAGCTAACTTGGAGCGGCGTGGTGTGCATTTCATCCGCCGTATCTATAGGGGTCCGAAGGACAAGAGGGTTGCCACCAGTGCCTACATCTTGGCTTTCGAGGGCGATTCATTGCCTGAGAATGTCAAGGTGATGTTCTACCGGGTCGACGTAAAGCCCTATGTTCCTCCCCCTATGCGCTGCTTCAAGTGCTGGAGGTTTGGGCACATGTCCTCCCGATGTGATGCCAACCCAACATGTCGGGAGTGCGGGTGTGCATCCCACCCGGACGCCCCCTGTACCCCGCCTCCAGTTTGCGTCAATTGCAACCAGCAGCATCCTCCGTGTTCTCCCAACTGCTCTGTACTCCACAAGGAGCGTAAGATCATGGAGTACAAGACCCTGGACCGGCTGACATACGCGGAGGCCAGACGTAAGTATACAAAGCTCCATCCTGTGACCATGACCACCTCATACGCCTCTGTAGCTTCCCCATCGATATCCAGACCACCTGTGCCACTAATGCCAGCGGGCCCCCAGGCCCGAACCACTGCACCTGCCCCCTTGGCAGTTGGGGGTGCCACTCCTTAAGTTGCTCCCACACTTTTCACGTTGGGTGCAACAGATACACCATCACAGGGGACGTCGGTCCCCACCCCACAGCCGGAGAAACAACAGCCCTCTCCGGCTCCTCTCGCCCGGAAGGCGTCCCACGGGACTCTCCCTTCCGAGGCTTCTCTTCGTGGGAAAGTGGATCCCAGCAGCCCACACCTGCCGCCGCAACGCTTCCTACGTTTCGCCAGTACAACGAACGTGAGGAAGAATGGAGCGACTACTTCGCACAGTTTCAAGAACTCGTCGCGGCTCATCAAATTACAGGTCAGAAAGTGAAGCATCTGCTATTATCTGTGGTGGGCACCAACACCTTCGTGTTACTGAAAAAACTTTTCCCCGACGTATCTCCTCGTGATGTAGACTTTGAACAAATAGTAGAGGCACTAAATTCTCATTATGAGAGAAAAGTTCTCGTAGCTGCGGCACGGTACCGATTTTTCAGACTAAAAAAATCACCCGAGCAGTCACACCAGGAATGGATCACTGAATTGAAGGGCTTAACCCGCAAATGTAAATTTACTTGCTCTTGTGGACTTTCTTATAGTGACGTGATGTTGAGGGATGCGATTACGCAGAATATTCAGGACCCAAGAATTAGAGCAGCAATTCTGAAACAGTCTGACCCCTCATTAGACAGTGTACTGCAGCTTATAGATGCGCATGATACTTTTGACTTAGCAGATGTAGAAATGCAAAGCCACAGTGTTAATTCAGTGCGCCGCAACGGTCGCTTTCCTAGCCGTAGTTCTCAGTGTAGCACTAGTGATTCTTACAATAGTACAGGCCGTGATGAACAGACAGTGAACAGTAGCCAGTGTAAAAGTGCGACACAAAGGTCGCCCTGTCGTGTTAGAAACAGTGATTTGAATAACGGGCGCCAACGCTCATTTCAGAAAAATGTACGTAAATCTTGCCCACAGTGTGTGTCTCGCCACAAGCGTGCTCATTGCCCTAGTCGCAACGCAACCTGTTATCAATGTGGCACACCAGGACATGTACAGTCTGTGTGTATGCAAATTAAAAACTCAAAGAACGGTACCGTTAGAAACAGTGCTTAGCAGAGTGCGAGAACAGTTCATTCTGTAAATGTTATACGGGCTGTGGAATTGAACAGTGCTTTCCTTGGATCTCAATTGCATGAAAGTAGTTCTGCGCCTATGGCAAAACTATATAATGCACCACGTAGCAAGCGCCGACGAGCGCGTAAAACAGTGCAACGGAAAAGGGTTCGGGACAAGCAAAATGACTATGAACAGTGCATTCCTGTAGTGAAAATAGTGCCTTCTGCAACTGCTCCTTGTAATAGTGCCCAGTACTGTGTAGCTAGTGACAGTAGACATAAAGTAGCTACTCAAAAGTGTAGTGCAGTAGTTAGTACATCTGGAGTAGCTTCGCATGCTTGCGCGGACGCCGATCCGGCGGTAGTGCCATCTAGTGACAGTGTTTTTAATCCGCTGCGTGCCGAGTCTGCGCCGCTTACTTCACTACACGGCCCGCGCAAGCGCAGTAAACAAACCGTAGCAGACGTTGCCCACATTCGCGCACCTGTCGAGCGCCGCAAGCAAAAACTGTTTGTGACTCTTCATAGAAAATAAGACGGTGCAATTTCAGCTTGATACTGGTTCCGCTGTCACATTAATAAATAAAGATACTTATGAACTTCTGGGTTCGCCAAAATTGTCGCCGTCACATCAAGTGTTAACAGCGTATAAAGGTCAAAATAGTCCCGTGCTAGGAACGTGTAGCCTGCCCGCCTCTTTTCAAGGTGTAACAAAAACAGTTGCTTTTGTAGTTCTACAGGCCAAATCGACACAGAACATTTTTGGACTAGACGCTTTTGACTTGTTTGGTTTATCAATTCAAAGAGATGTGCTTCAAATTTCGTCAGTAGTGCCTCAGGACAAAATAAATGCATTGTGTGAAAAATACAGTGACTTGTTTTCGCCGGAACTAGGTTGTGCAAAAGACTTCGTGGCACATGTAACTTTAAAAGAATCTGCAGTTCCAAAATTTCGTAAAGCTAGACCGGTGCCTATCGCAATGCGTGATACAGTTGCCGAAGAACTTAAACGTTGGCAAGATAGTGGGGTGATTTCTCCCGTTTCTGCGAGTCAGTGGGCCTCGCCTTTAGTAATTATACCCAAGCCGTCGGGAAAACTTCGTCTCTGTGCGGACTTCAAATCAACAGTAAACGGTCAAACAATTGTAGACACTTATCCCCTGCGACCTGACGAACTTATGGACAAATTAGGACAGTCTCGCTTCTTTTCCAAGATTGATTTAGCAGAGGCATACTTACAGATTCCACTTGATGACGAGTCAAAAAATTTTTCGTCATTAATACTCACATGGGCCTTTTTCAATTTCAATGCCTACCCTTTGGCAGTTCTTCCGCCCCCGCTATTTTTCAGCGCTTTTTGGAGCAGCTGACAGTTTCTGTACCGTGTTGCTCGAACTACTTAGATGATATTGTGGTATCCGGACGTACAGTTGAAGAACATTTAGCAAACCTGGAGTGCCTTTTCAAAGTGTTGACTGCAGCAGGTCTACGTTGTAATAAAGCAAAGTGTTCGTTTTTTCAAACTGAAATAGAGTACCTAGGCCATGTGATTAATGCCCAAGGAATTCAGCCCTTACAGTCACATCTTAGAGCAATCAAAGACTTGCCTCCTCCTAAGAATGTGCACGAATTGCAAGCAGTAATGGGAAAACTTAACTATAATTTCAGGTTTATTCCCAATGCCTCTCAGATTGCAGCTCCACTGCATCACTTACGTAGGAAAAATGTTCCTTTTGTTTGGTCTAAAGATTGTCAGGTTGCCTTTGACAAACTAAAGTCTGCACTACTCAGTGATGCATGTTTGATTCCCTTTGACCCACAGAAGCCTGTAGTGTTAGCAGTTGATGCCTCATCGTACGGTGTGGGTGCAGTTTTGTCACATGGTTTTGGATGTCACGATCGTCCTATTGCCTTTGCATCCAAGCTACTGACGCCGACGCAACAGAACTACAGTCAGATAGAAAAGGAGGCCTTAGCAATCATTTACGGCGTCACAAAGTTTCATCATTATCTCTATGGCAGAAAATTCTATTTGTTGACAGACCACAAGCCTCTCACGTCGTTGTTCTCACCCACAAAGCCAATTCCGCCACGTACGGCACAAAAGCTTCAGAGATGATCCTTGATATTGTCTAATTATCAGTATGAGATTTTGTACCGACCTACCACTCAACATGCCAACGCGGACACACTTTCCCGACTTCCGGTTGGCCAGGATGTTTCGTTTGATTCTTCCGAAATGGCATGTTGTCAGATAGACTCCAGAGATGCTTCCGCTGTTGCAGATTTCCCTTTGAACTCTCGTCGGGTTGCACAAGAAACAGCTGCGGATGCAGACTTTAGTGTGGTAGCACGTTTTGTTCGCTCAGGGTGGCCTGCCAGAGCCAAAGACATTGATCGGCCTCTGGTTCGACGTTATTTTGCACAACGTCATGCATTATCTCTAAGTCAGGGTGTTCTGTTGTTGCATACCGACAACGACCAAGCAACAGTGATTATTCCTCGTTCCCTGCAACGAGAAGTATTACGCCTCCTGCATCAAGGACATTGGGGTATTGTTAGGACAAAGCAATTGGCCAGACGTCATTGTACCTGGGTTGGTATGGACGCTCAGATAGAGAGCATGACGTCACAGTGTACGGTTTGTGCGGAGCATCAGGCGGCTCCTCCGCAACGTTTCTCAGACTGGCCTCGCCCCAAGAGACCATGGCAACGATTACACATTGACTTTGCCGGACCTTTCTGGAATACGCGCTGGTTAATCGTTGTAGACGCTTTCAGCAAGTTTCCTTTTGTGATTGCCATGAACTCAACGACGGCGTCTAGTACGATCAGTGCCTTAACATCAGTGTTTTGCATCGAAGGTTTGCCTGAAACTATCGTCAGTGACAATGGACCTCAGTTTGTTAGTGCGGAATTTCAACAGTTTTGTCGTGTGAATGGCATTCAGCATATCACCACCGCACCTTTTCACCCTCAGTCCAATGGTGAAGCAGAACGTTTCGTTCGAACATTCAAGTCTCACATGGAGAAGATGAAAGGTCAGCACTCCAGGCAGCAAGCTCTTCAAATTTTCCTGTCTACGTATCGGTGCATGCAACGTGACGGCCCGTCTCCTGCCGAGCTGCTACACGGCCGCCGTCACCGCACTCTCCTTCACCTGCTGCAGCCTCCCACGCACCGAGTCGGTTCGTATGGCGCTACGCGTTTTCAGGTTTCCACGCCGGTGCTGTACAGGGTGTTTGCTGGAAACAAGAAGAAACTATGGATGCCGGGCATCATTCAAGGCGTGCTCGGTCGCAATATGTATGTTGTACGTTCTTCCACAGGGTCGGAGCTGCGGCGCCACGCAAACCAATTGCGCCTGCATAGGCCGCGCGATCCTGTCTCCGGTTTCTTGATTCCAGACCCAGTTCACCGCCAGGGAGCACAACCACATCGTTCGTCCCCGGACTACGAGATCCCTATGGACGTCGACACACCTCCGACGCAGTCGTCGCCGCCGCTGTCGCCGCCGCAGATGACAGCGTCACCGAGAGGGACTCCGGGACCGTGCGGGCCCCCCCAGCTTGGGCCACGCACCTCAGAAGAAGATGACCTGCTCCCTCTGGACCGGGGGCGGGCGCCCTTCCGCTGGTTTTCGCGGGTTTTCCGGCGGATCGCAATGTGTATACCGGGGCGCGGACGGCGTCTCGATCCCAGCCTCAGCTACGACGCCCGTCCCACCAGTAACGCCCCCGCCCAGGCCCTCCGCCCAGTGCCGTCGCCGTGGCCCTCAGCCCTACGCCACGACGGCGCGGCGGTTTGGGGTGGAGGGGTGTGGTGTCGCACAAGTACAAAGTGCGCGCCACCTACTTTCGCCGCGCGCCGCCATGCACGCACGGCGCGGCGTTCTCACGACGACAGCCACGAGCGCCCTCTGCTGCAACTCCGCTCGAGGCTCCCACTGAACGACATCGTGCACTTGGGACTGAGATAGCAACCAGCTAGGACCTTCGGAATCAGATAGGCACCAGTGAAGACTTGGCTATCGTACAGGCACTAGGCAGGCCTCTAGCTCAACTATGTATCAGCATTCTGCAGTACTATGTAAAAGTTAAGTATTGTATAAATTCTGTGCAATATATATCTCATTCTAATTTACTCAAGTGTTTCTAGTTTCTGGCTGCTCCCCTCCGTACCTGCACCAGCGTGCTATCTTTATTCCTGTGTCGGTCTCATTCCACTCGGCCACCGACACCTACAACGGAAACGAGACACAAAAGCGGCGACGAGGCGGGGACACAAAAGTTTCCAGCACAGCGGACTCCTGCCCTTCGTGGGTATCGGGGCTATTACCGTAACAGGCCCATATACGATAGGGTGTCTGGTGGCGTCTGTCTGTACGTCCTGGACACTGTACCCAGTGCACCGGTGCCGCTCAACACCACTCTTGAGGCAGTGGCTGTTAGAATCCGGGCAATTCAGGAATTAACTGTCTGCAGCTTGTACCTTCCTCCGGATGAGGCCGTGTCTCTCAACACCCTTACCGCTCTGGTCTCCCAACTTCCCCCACCATTCCTCCTTTTGGGGGACTTCAACGCCCACAACCCTTTGTGGGGTGGACTCCAGACCACAGGCCGCGGCAGGGATGTTGAGACATTAGTGGCGCACCAAGACCTTTGCCTCCTGAATACAGGTGCCCCTACGCATTTTAGCGTGGCACAGGGCACGTATTCAGCGATCGACCTCTCCGTCTGCAGCCCCAGCCTTTGACCACACCTCGGTTGGCGTCTGCATGAGGACCTGTGTGGCAGCGACCACTTTCCAATCTTTGTGTCGCTCCTGCGGTACCAAGCTGAAGACAGATTACCCCGTTGGTGCCTCCGTAGGGCTGATTGGACTGTGTATGCTTCAACCGCTGTCATTGCTACACCACTGCCAGATGACATTGACAACGCAGTCCAGCAGGTGACTAATAGTATTGTCATGGCCGCTGAGGCGGCAGTTCCACAAACCACCGATTCCACTAGGCGTAGGTCCGTGCCTTGGTGGACACCGGAGATTGCTGAGGCCATCCGGGAACGTCTGCGAGCGCTCCAGCGCCATCGACGCCACCCTTCCGTGGAGAATTTGGTGGCCTTTAAACGCCTCCGTGCGCGTGCTCGACGACTCGTACGGCAGAGTAAGCAGGATTCCTGGGAGCGGTATGTAGCCAGTATCGGCTCCCGCACCTCCCTGACTCAGGTATGGACGCAAGTCCGACGCGTCTTTGGATACCGCCCGCCGACAGGAATCCCATCCCTCACCATCCAGGGTGTGCTCTGCACGCTCCCGACAGCTATCGCCGAGCACATGGCAGACCACTACGCACAATGCTCTGCGACTGCCATGTACAGTGAAATTCTGCTCGTTACATACCTAACGACCAGTTAAGTGAAAATTTGTATGAAAATGGCAGGCTGCCAAAGCACAAAATACCGCAACATATTCACGTGATAAAGACCGATTTATCGAACAAAGTAACAGAAGCATTACTTGTATGAAAAACTAGTGTGGAAAGATGCTTTATTGGAAAATTAGATCGCCTTATTTCTCGCCCCATTAATGTCAGTACCAATTAGATGAGTTTGACATATTGCAGATACGCAACCCTAAAATTATTGTTATGATTCTTCTATCGCCGGCCGCGGTGGCCGACGGGACTGCGGCGCGCCAGTCACGGTATGCACGGCCACTACGGTCGGGGGTTCGAATCCCCCCCTCGGGCATGGATAGTTGTTCCGTCCTTGTATTAGCTAGTTTATAAATAGTTTGTAAGTTTAAGGACTGATGACCCCGTAGTTAAGTCCTACAAGCTCTACAAACATTCGATACTTCGATCATAGTTCGAAGTTGCGATATCAAAATACAAACTTACGATTAACGACTAGTTAAGTGCGAATCGGTATGATGTAAATGGCTGGAATAAGAGATTTGGTTGACATTGACGATGATGTTAAAATTTGGACGATCTAGAGGCGTCCTAAACGCGTTTATGTTCGTCCAAATCATTTTGAATGCTGGGATGATGCAGAATTTATTACGCGGTTTTGTCTTCGAAAAACCACTTCGGAAACGCTGCACGAAAAACTCCACGACCATCTGTAAACAAATCGTTATTTATTTCGTAAGTTATCTGTCGTAATAGAAAACAGAAATTATTATTTACGTCAGCAAGCTTATTAATTCAGTATTTACTTATGCTTATTGCGCCTAGTGTAAGGACTAAAATGTGATTTCTTCCTCCGATCAACAGGAACAGTGAACTTTCACCTATGTGCAAGTTATTGCTTGCACTAAGGTACTACGCACTTGGCAACATTTTATAGTACTAGGCCCTAAACACTTTTGCTGTCCTACATGTTCCATGGACGGCATTGCATTAATTTGCCACAATGTCGATTCATTTTCCTCCCATGTCGTACCGTCGGTTTTTATACATTCCAATGTGTCATATTTCTCTATTAAGGACACAAGACTCTCGCACTAACTTCTTGTAAAATTTGTGCTGCCTACACGTTTGTTTTCCATAGCGCCAAATAACTGTCTGCTAACCTCTTCCGATAGTCAAACATGGCGAACAGCTGTTTATTCAGACGACACTTTCATTTGCTTCTATTGCCAACATTGTCGAAATGTATCGTAACTTCACGTTTTCTCCTGGTTAACAAGCGAGATGTGTATCCGGCAATGATAAACGCAAAGCATTTAACAAGCACATTTAACTGGACGTTAAAGGCATCTTCTCGTTTACTAACGACAAGATTAACGAGAGATGGACGAACCGTCCCTAAAACTACCACATTGATAACTTGCCTACTACTCACATTTCCAGTTTTCCCAAATCCATACTCTCTTCTTGTATCGCGATATTCGGTGCTTGCTGTAATAACACTTTTCGTCCATTCTCCAGATGCCGAGGGTCAGAACGTGAGCGAGCCTGCTGTGCTCAATAGGAGATCCTGCTGAAACGGGAATAGTATATCCGGTTCCGACCTAGCCTTGCAACATACGCCAGAAAGAAAGCTCTGAAGCATATAATTCGTTTTTCACAATGTTCCACAAATATCTCCTCTCAGAAACTATTGTAACAAAAACTCTCAGGTTTAAATTAATGACCATAAAAGAGAAAATGAGGCAAAGTCTTCTTAGAGTAAATATTTGCTTGATAGAGATATACTTTATCTCTATTTTTCAACAATAATGCCTATAGGTCAAAGGATTGAAGCAAAAATTTTAACAGGGTGCAGCTTCGAACCTGGGACACCGCTGCATTATCCTAGTCTAAGATAGATCTTTCAGTGTATCACGTATAAAATTCAGCCATTCTGGAGCTTGGAATAGTAGGAACATACTTATTCTTGCTAAACTCGTACAACCGTGGAGTGGCCGAGCGCTCTAAAACGCCTTGCTGTCGTGTGCAAGTTTGCTCGCCGTTGAGAGTTCGAGTCCTCCCTCGGGCAACGGTGTGTGTGTTTACGTTAGTTTGTAAGCCTAGGGGCTGAAACCACTGCAGTTAAGTGTATGAGATTTACAAACATTTGAACAGTTTTTGAACTTGGACAACCAGGATCAATAGTTGGATATGACAAAATTAATAATGTTATTATTACAGCCCACGCATTTTTTTATAATTGTCTTTACAGTTATACCTTTTATAATAGATAAATTTTGAAAGTGACTAGTAACATTAATAACTGGAGGATCAGACATAGTATTTCCATGAACAAATAACATAACTTTATTACCACTGTCATTAAGTCTAGTTCTTTCGACTTCCATAGTATAACTGAATGGTACAGAAAGGACAGTTTACCTTCCACTAGCAAGAGCTATTGGAAATGGAGGAGATTTAGTAGACTTAGCCAATGGTTTCGTTACATTTGGCAGGTATTTCATCTATTTTAGAAGCAATAAACTTTATTACAACAGCAATTAATATAGGATTAGGAAGTATAACAATAGATAAACCAACACTATTTGTTAGAACATTAGTCACAACAGACCTGATATTTCACTAGTAATTCATTTCCAGTTCTATTATGAGCAATTACCATATTGTTATCTGACCGGAACTTACATACTTTTTATTACCACGTAAGTGGTGGTGACCCAATCCTATATCAACATTTGTTCTTATTCTTTTGAAATCCAGAAATACATAGTTTAGTTCTAGAAGGAATTTATATTTCACATATTGTCAAGAAAGTGTAAAACATGAGATGTTTAGAACACTAGCTGTAATTAGTGCTGTATTATCAATTGGAGTAATAGTATTTATTGTATGAAGACATCACATAGCTTCAAGGACTAAACTCACTCATCTCTCTCCTCATTACAATTCCACCACATCCCCTCTTGATTTTCCCCTTTTATCTAGTTTCAATATTGCCGTGCCTCTTCAAGAATAAAATATTAGTTTTCCCTAGAAATGAAGAACGATTAATCTAGCTTGCAGCCCAAACCTAGATTCTATTCAAATCGAATGATTTCTTTCCATGAGAAATATTTACCCTTAGCTGTTCGATAATGAATGGGAGCGGAATCATTAAATTAAAATTTGTAACAAGCCTGGTATGATGCCCATTTTGCGTTTACAGGAGAGAGGGAGACAGTCTAAGGTAGTTTTTGCAGTTGTGCAGTGCTATGATGGTATAATGATTAGCACAGCCGCCCAGTGAGCAGCAGATGCGAGTTCATGTCCTGGCCTTGGTACATATTTTCATTCAAAGCCTGGGGCTTCATTCATTATTGTAGATAATGTTGAGAGAACCTATAGCTCGCGATCAAGTAGTCGTTTGATTTTAATATCACTTAAGTCCTGTGACACAGAAAGTATTGAGACAATTCAATTCTAGGGTGCATCTCCACTGTTGGAGAACGTCGACACTACTGTGACGACCTTAAATAAGATATTATGTTGTGGAATTAGTGTTTGTATTTTGGAGGGACATGAAGAAAGTCCGCACAACTTCATAGAGTCAGAGTGATGTAATGCGTAGCTCGTCTAGTGAGCATGAGACCTCTTTTTGAATCCTGGCATTCGGGTAAATTTTAATTCAATGCTTTAACCAAAATTCGTTATATTCTTAAAACGTTCCGTGTTACCATTTCTCTGTACTAAGGCATTTTCTGAGATGGAGCTCTGTAGTTTAAACCTAGGACAGGTAGTGCTGAAAGGAAGTTCATTTGTTTCCATTCGTATACACGAATCATTCCGTATATTCTACATATGTATTCTATATCTACATAAGCAAGAAGAAACGGAATTAAAGTTCATCAAGAAGAAACAAGAACATTACGATTTGCCGATGACAGTGTAATTTGTCCTAGATAGCACAGGAGCAGCCAAAACATTTGAATGTAATGGACAGTGTCCTGAAATAGGGGTATAAAATAGACAACAATAAGTACCAAACAAAGTAATAGATCCGCTTCTTCCAAGATTCGCCAGTGAATACGACCATGGATTAACCAACTACAATAATGCCTTTGGAAATTCAACGAGTCTCTGTCGTCAGATGCACTCAGGAAGGATATTTAACTGTGTCTCGAAACACCACCTAACCCTTAAAACATCTTGCTTTATTTAAATGATGACCATTTCTTTCTTAATCAAAACGTTAACTGTATCTGAAACCACTTTTTTTCACATAATGGACATGTATCAAACAATATATCTCTCTCTTCTAGAGGAATTTAAGTGTTATACACAATCAAGACGTTCCGCAGCGGGTACCGCACCTCTACAGCCATTAGGCCATCCAAAGTATTCCGTATAAAAGATGTCTGCACTACATTTTGCTGAATTACAACCATCAAACTCTAAAGTATGTGTCACTTGGAATAGCCACACTCTTCTGTATTACTGCAAATCTTTAATATTTTTTCTTTTGTTCGACCTTGTCAATACAGTAAATTAGCACTGAAAATTGAATATACTTATCACGAGAATGAAACATTTTGAGACCAATCAATATACCATATAATTTAATGATACTCTTTGTGTAGCAGTTATGAAAACTAGAGTGTTGCTTCGTGCGGTAAGTTCTCTTCTCGGAATTTCAATCGACAACTTTTTCTATGAGTGCGAAAATACGTTTCTGACATCCGCTCCCAAAGGGAGAAATGATTATCGCCATAAAATAACATAAATCAGAACTCCCGCAAAATGATTTAGGTGCTTTTTGTAGCTTTCGCTTACATTTACTAATGTTCTCTCAGAGGACAATATCGATGATAACAACTATCACAATAGCACATTTACACAGAAACGTATTTCTCATTAAATGAAAGGAGTGCGTTAGCCGCATATAAACGTATAAATTCGATAATTTCTGTTACAACCATTCGTTTACGCATGCTTCTGCTAGTGTAGCGTCCTGGCCTCCGATGTGCTCGCTCGTACTAATTGCTCTCACTCTGTATAACATGCCCGTTATTTTTTATGAAAGTGCACTCCACTTTCTGGCTCGAGGGCATTCATGGTGACGGATTTGAATGGGCTTTTGGCCTATAAGCTGGAAATGGAGTGTGAAACGACAGAAATGACAGTTATGAAAACATTTAAAAAATGTGAGCGTACTTTTAGCAAGACCGAAAAAAGGGTACTTGAGACCATTCATATTTTTGAGAGAAGTTTGCGCGTCGCGATTGACGGATTACTGTTGTCCATAAAAAATATAAAATATTTGCTTTTCAGCAAAATGGTGAACAGAGGATTCAGAAAACTGACATATCTGCTCTATTATCTGTGGTAATAGAAGCTATACCAGTCAATTTATCAAGTTCGAGTTGGTTAATGTGCCAGGATTACCAAAGTTTTTCCGCGTCGTAGAAATTCTGCAAGAAATGCATCAAAAGAATACAACAACTTAGTATAAAACTACAACATTTTAGTGGAAACTGTTAAAAAACTGGTTCACCTACGATATTTACTCAGTATGAGCCATTCCGTAAAAGCATTTTACTTTTAGATGTCAATATATGCTGCTATGTAAAAACATTATTGTTTGGAGGATTTAGCAAAAAATATCGAAAATTACATCATCAATTTACTTCATATTTTTAAACAAAATTCAAAGAAAATTCGGAAAAAATTGTTGTAATGTATCATTCATTGATGTATACACAACTTGTGAATACTGCAGTTTTTCTAGATTTCTACTTTCTAAAATGCAAAGGAGTTGGAGACCATACTAATAGCCTATTGCAACTACTCATTCTGACCATCTCTTCGTCTCTGCGATTAGATTAGATTAGTTGGTTTGTTCCTTAAATCAGTGTTGAGGTGATCATCATGAATGTGGAACACGTCTATTCTTATTTTATTTTATTTTACAAGTTGGTAATCATATAATACTAATACAAGTATATACACTTTTTACAAGCTGATAATATAATAATACTGCTAGTATTAATATAGATACATGCATTATATGGTTACATTTAAAAATTAGTCAGTGGAGTAAAAAGGTCTTTTATGCTCCTTTTAAACTGATCTTTATTTGTAGCTGAATTTTTTATGGTTGTTGGTAAATTATTGAAAATGTGTGTTTCTGAGAAGTGGACCCTTTTTGATCCAAAGAAAGTGCTTTTACGTCCTTGTATAGATCATGTTTGTTCCAAGTAGTGTAGGTATGAACGGAGCTGTTTGTTGGGAAAAATGATAAATTATTTATGACAAATTTCATTAAGGAATAGATATACTGAGGAGCAGTAGTTAATATACCAGTTCTTTCAAGAGGCTTCTGCAGGAAGTCCGTGAATTTACACCACAAATGACACGTATTACACGCTTTTGGGCTCTGAAAACTTTTGCTTGATGTGAATAGTTACCCCAAAATATTATACTACCTGTATATGACATTATGGAATTAAAGTAAGCAAAGTATGCAAGCTTCTGTATTTTTATGTCTCCTATGCCTGATACCACTCGCATTGCAAATACAAATTTGTTACGTCATTTCTGCAGTTCTGTGGCGTGCTCCTCCAAACTGCATTTATTATCAAGGTGTAATCCCAGGAATTTTATACTGTCAACCTCTTCCATCTGCTCTTCTTCATATTTTATACATGTACTGGATGGGAATGTCTTACATGTTCTGAACTGCATATAGTGAGTGTGTTCAATGTTTAATGCTAATGAGTTGGCTTTAAACCATTTGTTAATCTTAATGAAATTATCATCAGCAGACCTTTCTATAAATATGTACGACATGCTATTTATTGCAATACTTGTATCATCTGCAAACAAAACGAACTGTACTTCTGGCAGTGTAACTGATGAGAGGTCATTAATGTACACAAGAGAAAGCAATAGCCCTAAGATGGATTCTTGTGGGACACCACATGTAATTTCTTCCTAATCTGATGATGACTGTTTGCTTAATTCAATAGTCTCTTACAGTGACCCACTTTGTTTCCTGTTAGCGCAGTACGACTTGAACCATTTTCCCGTGACACCATAGAATTCTAATTTACTTAAAATGACGTTATGGTTCACACAGTCAAATGCCTTTGATAAATCACAGGAAATACAAGCTGCTTATAATTTATTATCTAATGAATTAAGTAAATTCTTATTGTAGGTCTAAATAGTCTTCTCGATAACGGAACCACTCAGAAATCCAAACTGTGTTCTAGACAATATGTCATTTGAGGTTAGGTGGTTGAGAAGCTGCTTGTACATTACCTTTTCTAGAATTTTTGAAATTACCAACAAAAGTTAAATCGGTGTATAGTTTACTGTTACTACTTCCTCTGTTCATGAAAGAGTTAGATTGGTATTGTATAATAACGTTGTTTGGCAACTAAACTCTTACATTGGTATATGATCTATGGTAGTGAGCTCTCAGTGATGGATCTCTTAATATAGTATCTCCAAATATATTCATATTAGCGAACGAACAATGTTACAAGACTTTTGCATACCTCAGATTTCGGAGTAACACTGTAATCGAAAGACTTGTTAAAATCAACAATCAGGAATAAAATATAACCGTGCTTAGTTGTATATATATTTTGGTCCACTTTAGGTTACGGTAGTAACACTAAAAGTGGGCCTTTGCGATCGCCTTTTGAAAACTCCAAATTTAAATGAATATAAAGGATTAACCGCTCATCTGACACGGAAACTGAATAAACGAATTTGTAGAGGAGACAATTCTCTACAACGTTGCTCTATTACGTTTTATTTCATATCTCGCAACGTTCCAGAGATATTTGCAAGAAGAACGGCGATTAGAGGATGCCAGTCTGTCTATCAGTCTGTACCGTGTTCCCACTTCTTAAGTCGAAACGTTCAACCGATGTGCACTAAAGTTTACGTACATAATTGTTGGCCGCCAGTGACCAGAACCTCCTTTTTCAAATATTTCTGACAAAAAAAGGTTAGTTACACAAAAAGGCAGTTTATGATGGCCTTTTTACAACAGGAAATTAAATTTCAAATAAACCGTTCATCTGATATGAAAATTGAATCAATGAATTTTTAGAGAACAACATTCTCAACATCTTTGCACTCTTACTTTTTTTCATAACAAGCACCATTATAGAGATATTTGCAAAAATAGCGGAGATTTGACACGGTCACTAGAATTTACGTAAACCAGGCGTTCTGAAATGACACGTGACAATCCTCGGCTAGATCACACTCTGCCATACGCCATCTTGCTTTGTTTAATTATTTTATTATTATAACTTACGCGTTGTCATTTCAAAGCAAAGGCGGACTGAAGAATTAACAAGAACTTGAAGAAATTGTCGTTCTTCGTTTGATAAATGCTTAATTACTGTCCAAAAATGCCATGTTAGCATCAGTTAAGAAGTTCCATCAACAAACAGTAAGAGAATTAAGCAACAGTTGCTAAATTGTTCAGCATAGTGATGTTTTGTGGTCGTTTCTTCATGTTCGTTCTAGGTTCTTGGACGTGGGCGCTGTGGCTCAGTGCGCCTGGTCAGAGGGCATAATGTTCTACATAATAATAAAAACAAGAATAAAAATAAATATAAAATAAAAAGCTGAGACAAATACTAAACGATAAACAACGAACAAACACGATCAGCGACAGCAAGAGACAGAATTACCCAAGGAGCAACAACAAATTGGCCGGCCGCGGTGGCCGAGGGGACTGAGGCGCTCAAGTCACGGTCTGCACGGCCACTACGGTCGCGGGTTCGAATCCCCCCCGGGCATGGATGTTTGTGCCGTCCTCAGGATTAGCTAGTTCATAATTAGTTTGTAAGTTTAGGGGCTGATGACCCCGTACTTAAGTTTCATAAACTAAACAAACATTTGAACATTTTGAACAACACATTGTAATGCACCTTGTCTGTCACTACCGATTTTTTTCTTTGCTTTAGTTCCTAACAGGGTTTCGGCTACTATTATTAATTACATATGTTCTGTTATATTTAGAGTTGTGCATATGTAAGAGTGCTCCCTCTAAATTGCGTGTTTTTTTCTATTTCGTGAACATGCCGTGAAATACCTAATAACGAATTGAAGAATGGTCTTCTGAAGCATATTCACGCAAACTGGGAGAATACAGTAATAATGAATATTCTGAGCAACGTGCTGCTAATCTTAGTTTCGTATATAGTCTGAATCTTGTAGAATATATGTGTGTTCAATTAAGAAGAGAGTGTGAAAACCTTTTACGAAGCAAGAGGAGAAATGGTTGTGAGTGGTGGTTTTGTAATTAATATTTTGTTTTTTTTTACATATTTTCTTGTGTTCACGGAAATTGATGCTTTGTAGTCGTTTGTCATGGGTTGTTTGTTGTTGAGAATTTTGCTCAGTCTAGTCCTCTTTATCCTTTGGTTTTTTTTGTTTTTTTTTTTTTTGTTTTTTTTTTTTTTTTTTTTCATTGGTTCTTCTGTTTGATCTGTCCTTTGTAAGAGATTTTATTTAATTTTATTTTGATCTCTTCGTCGTCCACTCAGGTTTTTCGTTACAGAGGGCATAATCCCCTCTTACACACGCTGAGCCACCGTGCCCCAGCATATTTACCCAGTGTTCAAAAAAAAAAAAAAAAAAAAAAGTATGTAAATATTATGACAATAGCATCATCGTTTCATTTTTTATTCTTTACGTTTCTATTATTTTTAAACGAAAGTTTGAAAAAACGGTATAACTACAAAAAAATCTAAAGTGGGCCGTAAAACAAGTAAGTGCGATTTTGATTATGATCGTGTGGCGTTTGTGGTAGTTACACCACAACAGGCGTCATGTTCAATCAGTCCGCTGTCGCCACTGCGGCAACTTGCGAGTCAGTGATAATGAAGACGAGGTAACATACCGCCCCGAAGAGGATAAAATCCCCGACCCGACCGGGATCGAACCTGCTAGGCAATCGAAGACGCTGTTCACTAGACTACGCAGTCATACATTAAGTGAATAATGTGTGTTGTAGAAGCGATTCGTCAAATCATTTAAATTAGCAAAATCTTAGATAAAACTGGCTCCAGGATAGAAAGAAGATTAAGGATTAATTTTCGCTGCTCAGAGTAACATTTTGTTTCTCGCTGTTTATTTTTAAGAGGAAATATATACTCGTATACTGGTATATAAACGTACGGCGTACATTGATCAGGAATATTTCAATATTTATGATGACATAATATAGGTCCCAAATATATAGCACTAACCATGTTATTCTGCATACTAATGTCATTCTGCTTAAAATCTGAGGACACTGAAAGGTATGGTTTATGATGGGTGTGTTAAAAAATTAAAGGTAAGGTAGGGGAGATAAAGCACGTTTTGCAAATGGATTGTTCACTTGATATTAAAGGATAGTCATGGCTGATCCACTATCTAATTTACAAGTAATAAAACCCATCCAAAATTGTGTATCGGCGGCTAACTAATTTTGAATGATTTGCGCAGGAAATTAGTTTTGACTCGTTTTTTTTCTCTGAAGTCAAATGAACGTTAGAGCAAAAGTTCACATACAATTCAACACAGATCAAATTTAACGAACCTATTTTTACAAAGTGCGCCTCGGTTGCACAGTGGTAGAGTGCTAGACTACAAATGAAAAGGTCGCGGCTTGTATCCCCGCCTGGTCCTCGGATTTTTATGTGTCACTTTCCACTTCTTTCACCTCTGGCAGTATTCCCATTGTGAAAAATACCGAGTAGCACCATGGTTCGGAACCCACGTTAAACTGTAGGTCTCCCTATAACTGGCTAGGAAGGCAACGAGCCGGCCGCGGTGGCTGAGGGGACTGAGGCGCTCCAGTCACGGTCCGCACGGCCACTACGGTCGGGGGTTCGAATCCCCCCTCGGGCATGGCTATTTGTGCCGTCCTTAGTATAAGGTAGTAAATAAGTAGTTTGTAAGTTTAGGGACTGATGACCCCGTAGTTAAGTCCCATATGCTTAACAAACATTTGAACATTTGAAGGCAACGACATACCACCTCCAAACAGGACCATGCGTAGTAAAGCACTGTGGTGTTCAAACCAATCTTCGGATTGTTAACTGCTTAACCTTTACCTTATTTTTACAAAAACAGAATACAATCATACAGCAAGCGACTGGTAAGTTGAGGATAATTGAATCTGATTCTAAACAATTTTGACAACCCACAAATAACTGTAAACCGTGGCGCAATCGAGAGGAACATTCCGGTACCAGATATCTGTGAGTATACCTAACGTTTTCAACAATCCGAAAACGTGAATACCCATTGAAACATTAGCAAATCCACGCGATATTGTACCAAAACTGTGCTGGCTGGCGATGTCAGCAACACGACGGCTGGACAGTAGCTGTGAGCGTCAATAGCTGCAAGTCGCGGACACGGAAATAATTCAAATTCGTATTCCAGAAGCGATATTTAACTAATCTCAGCCAACTTCGACCCCGACGGATCTCAGTGCATACGATCTCACTCGTTCAGCTATGTCGGGCTACTACAGACAATTTACGTGTGATACACGAATGTACTGTAGGCAGAGGTGACACCAGAACTGTGATAATCGCAATTAGCACGTCGATGCGTCTAATATCAGGCAGGCTGACCTTGTTCTCGGCTTGCCAATACTCAGCGCTATTACCACAATTTTTGTATCAACCCCAGAAGCTGTATCACAAACTCTAAGTACCGCTGCTAGAAGACTAGTATAAACTGAGAATCGTCTGCTCTCCTCGACTGTCCAAACAGCAGTCCCCTTCTAGAATCCTTGTCTCCTCTCCGCAAAGCCTCCAGGCTCCGACTACCTCTATTGAAACGCCAATATCCGGCGAGGCGCCAAAGTACGACCAATCGCGGCTTGCGTTCGGAATCGGACAGCCAAACCCGCTTAATATAAAACAGCAGCCAATGGCCAGCTCTCCGGCGTTTCCACCGCCCTTATGTCCAGCTTTCTCTCGGGGGTGGCGGATGGCCTTCAGGCATCTTCGAAAACACGGCCAGCAAGTTGTTCCCTGCAAACGGCCAAACTCCCTCGCTATTGTATAATTTCGGAGCCAACCAGCTTGGCGCCAGAGACGTACAATGTCCTAGCGGGCGCCACCCTGGCGTTCGCCAACTCGGCGCCAGACGCCATAGCTCTCTCCTCGCAAAACACCGTACATTCTAACACTGCGATGAATGATGTGGACGATGAGCACGAGAGCTGTCGGCCATTAAGTACTAGTATTGCCTGTGATCCAAATTCGGCCAGTTGTGTTTGCAAAGTCATGAAAGTAAATAAATTATTATTATTAATAATAATGTAATTGGAATCTATGAGCAGATGCAGTCCCAGCCCCATTATCAATGATGGATTCAATAAGGCTATATGACAGTAGGATGAAGTATAATACAACAGTCTACCACCACGTCGTCTGCAGTAACCCATCCGATTATTGTGATGGCGTCCGCAGATTCGAGATTGGAATGACAAAGTTTTTGCAGAATTGCGTTTCTGCGTCCACTCTCATTCGAATACTATTACCCAGAGGAAGCTCATGACGTCACCGACCAAGATACCCCTCCTAAAAATACAGGTTGGCGATTCTGGCAAACTCACAGCACTTAGCTAACGCGAACTGTGTTGTTTTGTTCAAGTTTTGTGAAATATTCTAGAAGTATCCTGCATTGAGCCTTAGTTCATGCTATTGTGATCTTGCATTCCGCTTTGTTTACATCGATGTTTTGATTAGACACAAAAACCTCGCGTGCTCATTACTTCTTGTTGCTTTTCTTTGATGGCGCACACGGTTTTTGCTATTAAATATTACTGTCCGAATAAAAAGGAAAAGAGTGCAAGAAAATATATATTTCTGTGATTAATATTGCGTACTACATTTAAATCTGCTGAAACAAGTTACCAAAATAAAAGTTTTAAGTGATCTTAGCTTGTATTAGATTATTGACTGCCAATATGTGAGATTTTGTTTTCCATCTTTCAATAAGTCTTCTGTGGTGGGTATGACATCGGATTTTTGTACTCACATTGCTGAATATAATTCTGTTACGTTATTGAGAAAGTTACAAAATGTATTGCAACCACTAAAATGAAAAAGAATATTAGTGTAAAAGATGAAAAGTTTACTTACGGTTGTAGAGCCGTACAGTGCCGATGTTGGTAACAACCGTTTAATGCTATTTGAGAACCTAATCATCCGGATTGAGGAGAATAATCCTTTGTGTTGACCATGAAATAAATAACTAATTCTCTTCCTTCTTTGAGGTTCGATATGTACCAGTGCACTTGTCAGTAAATTAATGATCCTTGTAACACAAACATTTTGTTGCCAAAATTAGCACACTGAGCATTAAGTAAACTTTAACCAGTGTTCACTTACGTTATAGTCTCTTAAAGATATGCGCCAATGTTGACAAAGTGTATTGAGGTTGTGTTTTGTGATAAAACCTCTGGTATTGATCTTTCAAATTGCTTACTAGAAGTTATAAGGCCAAAACTTCGAAATGCCACAAATATCTTTCATCAGTAGTCGCCAACATCAGCACAGTACACTGCCACAGTCGTAAGTAAAATTTTGCCCAGTATACTAATGTTCTCTTTCGTTTTAATGTTTTAATACTTCGTCATTAATACTTTGTCATTATTAGAAGTATCTTAGGCAATTTGTGGAATGTCAGTGCAAAACCTTATGTTCTTCTCAATATACTATAAGACACACACATTGCGCTCTAAATACTGTGTAATATTCTCTAATGTTTTTCTGTGTAATCATATTTTAAGTCTGACAAATCCCTACAATCAGAATCTTACTAGACAGTACTGCAGGGGGTCGAGCGGTTGCAGGCGCACCCCTTGGCGGGCGTGCACTCAGGTGGTGTCGGAGTGCTGGTTATTTGTCAGGAGGTCAGACTCCTAACCGCCACGGTATGCCCTGCAGGAAGAGGTAGGGACGGTCCAGGTTCCACCGTTGGCGTAATGAAAGAATATTGTTCGCTAAAAAATTTATTCTGAAGTGGTACACATTGCTGCGTACTCCAGGCTACCAGATCGATGACGTCGGCGGCCTTCCGACGTACTGTGCGCTGTCAGTGCGGCTGCGTCCGCTCTAGCTCAGCGGAAGTAGTTAGGCGCGCTGCTGTCGCGCCGTTTGTCGTAAACCGTACAGAAGTACGGCGGAACGTTTTAATGAGAGATTCACACGTCCCGACTGGTGGTTCTCGTTCCACACCCTAAGTGCTGTCTCGCCTCATACTCGACGGCCTTGAGAGTTGTCTTGTGGTCGTGATGTGCGCTGACTCCTGGCCTACCGACAGGTAGGCGTCTCTCCTAGGAACGCTGAGGTTTCGGTGTGCAGACCATGGAAATCCTCCCAGATTATTCCTCTGCGTCCGTATTTGGTTGTAGTGCAGGAGTCGAATTTACGCAGAAGTCGGCGTCCCGTCGGTTATCAGCTGATGTAGAAGAGTGCTGGAGTTCTATAACAGATTTGTACCGGCGTTATTAGATGTCAGGGAATCGAGTGCAAATGAAGTGTAAGCCATCGATCCGTCTGACCTCAAGTGCTGGAGTATATATAGCGTGTCAGGAGAGGCTGATATTTCCCCTACGTACTCAGTCATGATCATATCGGCCATGTCATACGAATGTGTCGGCGACTTATATCTTGCTGGTTTCACTTAACAGGTTAACACGTTAGATCAGGCCAATCTAACTCGGTTGCTTCGCGAGCACCGGCGGGCACCGGGAAAAGCACCGGTGCTCTGCTGCAGCAGTCGGTGGTGTGTAGTGGGGCACGGGAGGCAGGCACAGCGCTGTCAGCGCAGAGGCAGCAGGGGGACGTGTTGACGACGCGCGGAGCGAGGCGAGAGTCGTGTTGTTTGCGAATTATTAAAAGCCGGCCGCGGTGGACGAGGGAACTGAGGCGCTCCAATCACGGTCTGCACAGCCACTACGGTCGGGGGTTCGAATCTCCCCCCCCCCCCCCCTCGGGCATGGATATTTGTGCCGTCCTTAGTATTAGCTAGTTCATAAGTATATATGAGTGCATGTTATCCCGGCCAAAGTTGCACAAGAAGGATACACCGTTAAGGCCAACAGCGTGTACCATCGGCTCTCCTACCTATAGACTTGCCAAACACCTGGCCACACTCCTCTCTACGCACGTTGGACACTGTGAACATCATATAAAGGATACGACGGACTTCAACGACCGAATTAAAGGATGGCGCCTAAGGGAAGAAGATATTATGGTCAGCTTCGATGTGGTCTCCCTTTTCACGTCTGTTCCCATCACAGGCTCTAGTGACTTACTGGTCCAGTTGTTTGACGACACGGTCGTCGATTTATTTAAGCACACCCTGACGTCATCATATTTCTTATATGGTGGAGATTATTTTAACCAGACAGACGGCGTTGTGATGGGAAGCCCTTTAGCTCCAGTTGTAGCCAACCTTTTTATGGAGCATTTCGAAGAAATTGCCTTGGACACGGCTCCTGCAAAGCCTATCTGCTTTTATCTTTACGTCGACGATACCTTCGTCATCTGGTCTCATGGACAGAAAAAAGTAAAAGAGTTCCTTGAGCACATAAACAGTATCCACGACCACATTAAATTCACGATGGAAGTAGAGAAGGACGGTTCCCTGCCATTCGTGGACGTTCTTGTTCGTCGTAAGCCCGATGGAAGTCTCGGTCACAGCGTTTACCGCAAGCCCACTCATACGGACCGGTATTTGCACGCCACCAGCTACCATCACCACCACAGAAACAATCTGTTCTGAAGACCTCAGTACACAGAGCCGTAACCGTTACCTGTCAAAGGAGCTTAGCCACTTACGCAAAGTTTCCAAGGATAATGGCTACAGCAAGAGACAAATATCTCAGTCAGTTTCACTTAAAACACAAAGCCTCTTAAAGCATCTGAAGAAGAAGTCTGCCGTTTTGTGGCTCCACAGCAGGGAAAATCAGCCGGCTCCCGAAGAGACGTAAAATTGACACAATCTTCAGACCTCCAGCAAAGATCCGACAACTAATGAAGCCTGTGAAAGATGGTGTAGGGCTCAGAACACCAGGCATTTATAAAATTCCGTGTGAGTGTGGGCAGTTTTATGTCGGCCAGACTGTTCGCACTATTGAACAGTGACGCATAGAACACGAGGGTTGCTTTCGATTACGCTATCCCGAAAAATCAGCTGTGGTGGAACATGCTTTAGAAAACGGACACCGAATTGCTATCGACGAGACATCTATTATTAAACGGACCAACAGCTTCTGGGACAGCGTAATAAACGAGGCAGTAGAGATTAGAATTTCAGAAAACACCCTCAATAAAGACGGCGGTTTGCAGCTCAGTACGGCTTTGGATCGGGGCGCGGCGCGGCGCTGGCGCGGGCGCGGCGTACGCGCGACCAAAACATTGCCTTATATGGTCATGGAACTGGGCACCAGAGACGTCACTGGCGGCGGTGCGGCTATATAAGCACGGCAGCGGCCGCGAATTGACCTGTCTATAAATCCTACTAAAACCCAGGCGATCATCGTAGGTCGTACAACCCCTTCCTTCCGTCCCCGAGATTTTTGTCTGACCCTCCATAACCGTCCCATTCATCTCACCCCTACCCTAAAGTACCTGGGCCTCACTATTGATCGCACTCTCTCCTGGACTCCCCATCTTCGCACTATCCAAGATAAAGCCCGCTCCTGCCTCCGCCCCCGCCTCCTCAAACTCCTTGTTGGCCGAACATGGGGCCTCAACCCTTCTACCATCCTCTATACCTACAAATCCCTAATCCGCCCTGTTCTCTGTGTCGCCCATCCTGCCTGGATCTCCGCTCCCCCATCCTTCTACAAATCTCTGGAGATACTGGAACGCCATGTCCTCCGCCTCGCCTTCCGTATCCCCCTTTATCCCCCCCTCCCCCACGCGGATCCTCTATGATCTCATTCCTTTCCCCAGTCTCGTTCTCTTTATTGAAAATCTCCGACTCCCGCAAATCAGATCCGCCTAATCCTCTAGTCCATCCCTCCTCTCTGCACCTGGTACATTGCCGTGCCTCCACCACTGTATTCCCCCTGCTCTCCACTTGTCCACCCTCCAGATCCTTTCCCGTGGCAACTTCCGTACCCTCCCCCTCCCGGATGATGCCCTCCGACCTGACATCTACCCTTCATACCAACTGTGATCCTTCTCCTTGCTCCCTCTCCCCCTTCTCTCCCTGAGGGCCCCGACTATCCCTCCCTTCCTGTCCCTTCTCCCCTCCTCTGTTCCCCATCCCTCCGGATTCTCCTCTTACCGCCCTCCCCTATCCTTCTTCCCCGTGACTTCCTGGGACGTCATCCCCCCCGTCCCTTCCCTACCGGCTCTGTGGCTCCTCCCCACCCTCTCCCTCTCCTTCAGGCCCACCCCTTTTTTAGGGGAATTGAAACCACAATAAAGAAAAAAAAAACGCGAATTGACAGTCATCCACTTGACAATGGCAGAGGAGTTCTCTGCCGAAAGCTCGTGGGCAGTAAACCACATGACGCTGCTTGTAACCCGAGAAGATTTTATTAATAGTTCATAAGTAGTTTGTAAGTTTAGGGACTGATGACCCCGTAGTTAAGTCCCATAAGCTATGCAAACATTTGAACATTTTTGAATTATTAAAACCAATAATAGTGATGAATAGTGATGTCAATTTTTGTTTATAGACAGAAAAATTTATTGCACTCCCTATTTTATACAAATTTTCAACCCTCTTTGTTAATATTCGGTATCGCATTGAAGAAACTAATTTTCCCATAATAGGTACAATAGTTTTGGCAGTTAAAATTCGAAATACAGCTTCCAACAATTCATTAAACTTGACCTTGTTTTTTATTTCGTTAATATTCATAATTGGAAACATTTGTTCACAAAGGAACGCTGCTCAGAACATTGCAACACATTTTAGGGCAAGGACATGAATCCTCAGGAATTCTTGTTCAAATGTTTGCTAAGCTTAAGGGACTTAACTGCGTGGTCATCAGTCCCTAAACTTGTAACTACTTATGAACTTCCTTATACTAAAGACGACACAAACATCTATGCTCGAGGGGGGATTCGAATCCCGACGGGGAACGGCCTCGCGCATCGTAGCATAGCGCCTCAATGTGCTCGGCCGCTCCGCCACGGCTAATTCTTCTTCATCAAAGGAATTTAAATCACTACTGTAGACTAATGGTAATAGTGGCCTGTCGAAATTGAATTTTACTGTAGGTCTGTCAGCTCGGTTTGGATACTTGATGGGACATCCCCTGGCGTGCACAGAAAGATGCATCATAAAATGTTTTCTGTGCAGTTTTATTTTATTTCTTCAAACCTATATTAGAAATTTTTACGTAATAATTGTGTACTCCCAGATGTGGCCATAAGTAAATTTTTTTAAAGGTATATTTTTAGTTTTCTTCAGATTGTGGCAATAGTGCTTTTAATTTAGTAATCAGTTCCCTTCTGTCTGTTCCTTCTACCCCTCGCGTGTTACGGAATGTCTATTTTCATAGTGACGGCGCTTCTATATTTACGGTAGAGTGTTATATTAAGCATTGTGGTATCACATCAGGCTTAAAAAATCTCCCTATTAAGCATTAACAAATGTTACACATAAATCCGAACCTTTTGTGCTCATGCTAAATTTTTGCATAATAGATTAACAGTGTCATGTTTGATAAGGTTCAGAACGGATATTCAGCGCATCGAAGAAAACGCGAGAGTGAGCCTTGTCTCTGTCACGTGCTGCGACACGGCGAGGCAAAACTGGTGGGGGGAAAGCACCGGGCGGCATGGCGCAGCACTAGGGCGCGCAAGCACCGAGTGCTCGAGTTGGAGAGGCCTGTATTAGCTGGCGGTTTCAGAAGGCTTTGGATACACGTTGTTGCGGTAGACTTAGGCATTGTTTCCTCACCTAACGAAGTAGTACGCAAGCTCCTAGTGTTCCATTTAACTTACGCTGATTCAGTCCGGCAGGTACGCGTCCATTCCTGTCAGCTTGACCCAGTATGTATGATCCAAGGTAGCAACTGTTTGCCTTCCCCGTTATGTCGACAAACCTGTAACGTTCCCACAGCAATCAACCCAAGACTAGGAAAATTTTTCCGCTAGACTCCTACTACAGAGCTTGTGTCAATAGTACTTTCAAAACAACTAAACAGAAACTATATAGGAATTTCATGCACGGTTAATGCTATTAAATATTGGTTCAAGTCATAATAAATATTATTTACTTACAATACATAACTGCGGTCCGTTCGGGTCCCAGTTTTCGTGACGGCAGTTAATAGTCCACTTTTCTTCTTCTCTCAGCATGTTTCGGGAAATGAAGCATTCTAAAACAAATTCTGGATTTATTTGTAAGTTTGTGACAACATAACCTCCCATAAGTGCATGCTGAAGTTCCGTGGTGTAAATCCTAGACCAGCGCAGCATATTAAACTTACGAGCGGTTGGGAACAAAACGACGGATGCGTCAGCTGGAATTCATAGGAGCCTTAGTCGTAGTACATGGTAGCAGCAGTAGCGATAGCCAGTATATTGGCGCATAGGTTGGCCGGGGGAGGTTGTATTTCGTATATTCGCGTGTTTCCGCCTGTTTTGCGATGGAAATTCTTGGTTGTGGTGTCGACGGTTGTTTGTCATACAACAGGAAAACGAGGAGGACAGGAATTACCTATCACCAGTTTTCCTGTGACCTGCAGCTTCAACGAGTGTCCACTTCGAAATGTTATCGAAAAGACCATATTAATTTAAATGCTGTCGTTTGCCCGCTGTATTTTGAATCAGACGGCTATGTCCGTGAAAGGCAAGCACAACTGTTGAATGTACCTACCAGAAAAGTTCTGAAACCACATGCTGTAGCGTTTTTGAACTTTCCATTTGGTGCAGTTGTTTGATCAAGTGGTGAAGCCAGTTAAAAGAAAGCAAGGGAGATAGGCTACATCTACATCTACACGGGATACTCTGCAAATCACATTTAAGTGCCTGGCAGAGGGTTCATCGAACCACCATTATACTATTTATCTCCCATTCCATTCTCGAATAGCGCGCGGGAAGAAATAACACCTGAATCTCTCTGTTGGAGCTCTGATTTCCCGTATTTTATTCTGATGATCATTTCTACCTATGTAAGTGGGAGTCAACAATATATTTTCGCATTCGGAGGAGAATGTTGGCGATTGTCCTTTGCATTCAAATGACAGCGGCTTTACTTAATCCCATAGCGTCCTCGCAGCATAATATACTTAGGTTATTTTGTTGTTGCAATAAATTCTAATGTTGGTCCGATAAATCTATGTATGTAACTAACGCCATACCATGTTATTAATTTATGTTTCCCGCAGTCACAGGCGCCATATAACGAAGTGTGGTAATTTTTTCATATGTTTCTCACTTGTACAAATAAATTCGACACCACATTTTTGACGACGACTTAAAGCTTCCTATTGGGGAAGTAATTACAAAACACTAGTTGCTTTAATCACACAAGGAAAATTAAAGGGTTTCCCAAAATGGCACAGTTCCATCAGTCAAAGGTTCATTAAAGAGCACAAAGGAAAGATACGACAGAGTAGGCCTCGTACGGGTGCATACAAACATTCATTTTTACGTTACTCTATATCTGAGTGGAACAGGACAGCACGTAACTTGTCATGGTACTAAGTACCCCCCGCCACGCACCTTTGGGTGGATTGCAGAGTATGTATGTCGATGAAGATTTAGAAGATAGAGAGGTGACAATGTGTAAGCTCTTGCCTTACAACAGTTGTCGAAAACAATTACTCTTCCAATTCTTTCTTTCTCCCCAGAAGAAGATTAAACATCAGTCTCTTCTAACTCGTTAATCATTTATTTGACATACTGAATCCTCGCAGAATCGTCGACGAAAATACATTAGCAAATGATGTGGAACAAACGAGCGTCTCTAGAAAACAGTTCTGAGCAAAATATATTTGTACTCTGAAACGATGCAGAGTGTCAACCTAAGGCAGCTACTTCCATTTCAAAAAGGACATTGAATAATGATTAATTATTTATTTAGCCTTCGTTCTGATCTTCTCTCACCAGGCATTAAGTATATTTCAAAGATTTTAACAGGACTGGTTGTTTCTCCACTTTAAGAAACAAATCATCGGCTGCTTTTTTTGCTTCTGGTGAGAAATGCCCAAGGCATTGGAGTATCTGTCACTTCGTCTGTGAGACATGACGAAGACTCACCACAACTCCTGTCAACTATTTCACTTTCTAAAATTTTTCCTGCCATGTCTGAAGCTAAGCTCATATCACATGGGTAAGCAGAGATCCAGCACGTGAGGTTTGATTCTGAGGCTGCTGCATCGTATGATGTGACAGTTGTTGAATGCCTAGCTCAAGGAAGTATACATGCGCCCATACTTACAAAAAACTCGATTTTGATCAGCACCTGTGAATAGAGGGAAGAAAGATTAGGGTTTAACGTCGCGTCGTACTCATTAGAGACGGATCAGCACATGAAGATATCTGCAAAGGTAATTAAAGAGCTATTGGAGTAGAAGAGAGGAACCACATGTACACAGATCACCTTTGCCAGTTTATCAACAAAAACCATTTACCTTTACATCCTTGTTGCTCACTGTATTCACGAGAGCAAAGGCCGATCTGTTGAAGAGTGAAACATGTCCACTGAATGTGTGGTCGTGTTCTATTTTGAGTTATTCATTAACCTAAAGTGTTTCTGCACCATTAATATTGTTTATTAGTATGTTAATTATTTTTATTCTGTTTATTAATGATCGATTCCCCATGTTTATATATGTTTCCACGCATGTTATTGAACTTGTGTGTTCATGTGAATGTGGAAGTTTGTTTATAATCTTGACTGACTACCGCGCAATGGCTTACAGTCGCCGCCTCGCGCTTTAGAGTCTCGTTTACTTTAATCGCATGGCTTCGTTTGTCGTCTGCGCTGGCGTCTGCTGGATGGCAAGATGGCGAGGTGGTCGTGTTCTTAGTGTGGTGCCAACCTAATCTTGAACGAAAGAGGTGATAAGAGACCTCTCTGTGAGCCGTTGAAGAGGGTATATCTTTCTCAGGTACCTAGGGTTGGTAGACACGATGCTCTGAACGCGCTCTGTATGGGTTTTTAGCGCGCTCTACATCCGGTGTGTAGTGCGGAAGGTTATGGAGTTTGTGACACTTGCGGGGAGTGACACTTGCGGGGAAAGGGAATGTGTAGACACTTGCGGGGAGATCCGGACGCAGCAAGGAGTGAACAGGGTGTTCCACCAGTAGGGATACGCCACCCTTACTGCACGCCTTGCACCAGGTACCTGTGCCGTATTCAGGGAAAGGCCCACCGAGCGAGGTGAAGCAGTAGTAACGGGACGTTCGCTAAAAATAGCGTATATTACAAGATTCACGTCTCTCGCATTAGCATGGGCTTATATTTTGTATTCATTGAAAAATGCGAATTTTTCCGGTACCTACTGTTTACTTTGTACATATTTAATGGCAGAAAATAAAGTTATCTCGCAATATTTCTGATTAAATAGTGTTTCACACCAAAATACCATTTATAACAATTTCGGATTTACTGCATTTTGAGTCAGAATTCGCATCTATATTCGAATTTACCGCAAATGCGAATTTTGCCTGTCCCTAGTAATATCTCTAAAAATAAACAGCTGATCAAGGCACTAAAAGCAAGGGCAGATCTTTAGCTGTATTTCTACAAATAACTAAAACACAATGTGACCGTGGAATTATATACAATCTCATTATAAAGGTTTTTTGTAGGTGGTTTTGAGCAGCTTTTAAATATGTTAGAATTTGCATTATGAAATATAGACAGCTACACCTTATATTTATTATGAGATATCGATTTCGGCTAATTTCAGGTCATCTTCAAGTCTCAAACAACAGGTGTTACTTATGCATTTTTCCAGTGGCACTCATAACCTTTAACTGTTTACACATGAGGTCTAACGTTGTTAATCGCGTTAGCGATCAAAACAGAACCCAGAATCTTTGCGTCTAAATTATAATTGGTGTGATGTCTCATTTCGAAAGAACTGACATCACACCAATACATATATAGCTCTCGGTAAAATGGAACGGTATGATATCGTTACGTAGCACAGCACGGCCGACTAGAAACGCAGGAGAAGTGCAAACAACGTTCTCTCCTCAGAGGTATGATTATAATTGGGTTCGGCGTAGATTTCTACAATATACAGTCTACACGGCGAAGATTACACCAAAAATTTAACTTTTCGTCTAATTTGGCGATATCAACCAAATTTTAGAATCGTGTCTACTATGTAAAGATTTAGCAACACAAAAAGGCTTCAAGTCCATAACTTCACTGGTTTTCGAGTTCTGAATTTTTAATATGTTTTTAATGTTATTATAGAAAAAACAAATTTGGGACTCACACTAAAATTTTCATATGGTAGATATTGTAGGTACATTCACAAGACATAATTCAACGGTTCTGTGCAGTGCGTTCTGTGTTGACAGTGTGGAAACTTGACAATAGCAGTGCTAGACTTCTTGGTGTGCCTGTACCCAGGAAAAGCCATAAGCAGCCCCAAGGGCCCCAGGTTCCTCGCAAGTGTCACTCCTCGCAAGTGTCACTCCCCGCAAGTGTTCCAAACCCAAGGTAATGGTGTGGCTTTAGGGATTCACTCTTGCTGCGGGCGTGGAAGTAAATACTTCGTTGAATCATACTGAGGGGCAAGTATGCTGTTAGAGCATTTGTGATCAGGCAGTCTTGGTTTTTCAGTGATAGTTTTTTGAATAATTCTTTCGCTATGGAGGCGAAGGGTTTCTTAACTTACAGAACTCGAATAAATCAGTGTAAATTTAGTATCTGCATTTTCATTCCGGTGATGAATTTGTGTAGTTTGTGTAAACTTAGCATGTTTGAATTTTTTTAACTAACATTTTTGTGTCGCATCTGTATCTGTGAATATGATAAAATTTTCTTAATATTCTAGTTTAATTCCGTCTTTCCTGTCTTCTATGACCAATTGCATCACATGCTTTCATAACGGTAATTACTTTGGCTATCAGCCATGCTTTTACTGATACTAGTTTTCTTCTATGTGAAATCTTGAGCCGCGGTGGAGTAGCCGAGCGGTCTAAAGCTCTCGCCGTGTAGCGCGAGGTTGCTCGCCGTGGAGTTTCGAGTCCTCCCTGGGGCATGGATGTGTGTGTTGTCCTTAGGTTAGTTTACCTCAGTTTAAATAGTTTGTAAGCTACGAACTGATGACCACGCAGTTTGGTCCGAGAGATTTACAAACATTTGAACAATTTTTTGAAATCTTGTGTGTGTCTTACCTGTTTATTCTAAATTAATTTCTGTTTGTAAATGCTACGTAATTCGGCGTGGTCGTACACCACGTGGACCGTGGTACTTAAGAATAGGATGCCGCTGCCTCCCTGAAAATAAGTTCGTTTGGTACATAGTGATTTTTACATTTGTGCTGCAAGACACCCGCCATCTCGTCTAAACGCCACCGACGCTTCGTTTGTCTCTGACATGAACTGTCCCCTCACGGGTAACGTAATGCAAGCATTGTGCACATGTCTGGCTTTGAATGAATGAATGTGTATTCATCTATCCATTGTGTGTTTGCAAGTTTCCTCCCACGTTACCTCCATGTTCATAAAGGGTAGGAACAATTTTATTACGGGCAGTAACTTTATGATTGAATTCACTATTGTACAAGGTGTGTGCTTAATTTGGCCTTCCCATATTTATTTGCTTGTTCATTTTCTTGAATAGATGATGATTTAATCAAACCTCTGCTTTATAATTTCATGCTCCTCGTCCCATGTTTAATTATCTATTCATTTGTTTTTAACATTATTTTGTGTTTGTTAAAACGTTGGCTGCTTCCTTAAGGAGTGAGGATTAAGATATATTTCCTTTGCGCAAATACTGTGGCCACTTGCAATGTAATTTAGAGCAGCAGTGCGCATTTTAACTTGCATTAGCAGATCTCAACTGCCGGAGTTCTTGCTTAAATAATTTAACAGGCTACTTTCAAGAGAATACTGAACTACTTTATCACATTTCATCTTCACACCGACGCTACACAATTATTTCGTTGTCATGATTGAATCTGGTTTAGTTAAGCGTATTTGACTCGCTCCACAGAGTGGGAGGTGTAGAGAAGCAGTTGGTAGGTGGATGTTAATCCCCGAATCTCAGATCTGTTGCATAAAGCGTTCTCCGTGGCATTGGCCCCGTACTTGGCTTGCAATTATCGCGAAACTTCGGTCCAGTGGAAATTCCAAGATGACTGGAAGTAACTACAGGTCACTCCAGTTTATAAGAGAAATAAAGAATTGACCTACATTATTAAAGACGAATGAAACTAACATCAGATTGTGCAGAGTGATGTCAGCTCGGCGATTGTAGATAGATGCCCGTACTTGTGGGCCTCCAATAAACTATATAACCCTCGTGACAATTGTCCTTCATATGGGGTCGTACTATATAACTATTATTAGGTGTATAGTTGCTGCATACAATCTAAGTACATTAGTATGGCAATAACGATGGTGCCAGGGATTTATTTTCGTGAGACAGTTATGTTCGAAGTAAAGCGGATTTATTGAGTGCAACTATAAGCCATATAAAGTATGTTTGTATGCAACAGAATACAGCGATTAAATGTTTTAGTTGTTTGTTTCGACCGTCGATATTTGCTGGGACAATTGTGTGGTTGTAAATAACAAACACATTGTGGGAATCCAGAATTAATTTTCACTCCTCAGAAGAGTGTGTGCCATAAGGGTAGAGTTCTCCGGAATCTATTTTCAGATAGATACACATTGCCGGGTTCCATTTCCACGAGTATCCCATCCCCTACCTTCCAAATAGCACTTGTAAAATCAGTGAAGATAGCCGTGAGATGCGTTCAGGTAGCACAAGCTAGCAATAGTCTGCGAGCGACCACGTTCGAGGGTCGATCTGGCACACTATCTTCATCTGTCTAAAAGTTTCATAAATTTGAATGTTTTTCAGTACCAGAAGTGCGTATGTTACCTCTCTACCAGGCGAAATCAGCTGTCATCGCATCAAAACCGTTATCTTCCTAGTTTTACTACTTTCTCCTGATAGTGTGTATTATTTAGTTCTACGTTCACATTCAAAAACCATTTTCGCACGGAACCACATGGTCAGTGTAGTGGCATGGTGGTCGCTCTTAATGGTCGATGCCGTCAGTCGCAAATGCGAGCACGGCTCTTAATCCTCCCTCTTCATTAATTATCGTGCTGTCACCCGCGATCTGTCGGCTAACAAGGACTCTGATGGGGCTAATGGCGGAGTCGCTAATTGATCGCTAAAGCCACTAAAATGCAAGTCACCGAAAAATCTTGTGTGACCGATGTGAAAACCATCAAATATCCGAGCTGTGTTCCACATGAAACTTACAAAGTTACTATTTATGCAGTAGTACCATTAAATTTATTGTGCACACGAGATAGAGTTCGTTGAAACTGAAGCCACCAGATACAAAAGAAGATTTTAATGTCTGGAAATAAAAATGAAGAAGTATCAGTATTACATTATAATATCTGAACACCTCACCTGCCGAGATTGAATCAGAGGATGAAAACAAAACATGAAGCGCGTATTTGAGCATAAAGACAAATGGCAGAAAAGCCTACCGTTTCTTCTGAGGTGCTTCACCCACAACGCATTCTGAGTAAGTGTTTCTTTTGGACCGGACAGTGTACTGTGCAAAACTATGCATACATTACGCCAGGTCTCAAATAATGCAAACGTGGTTATATTAATGGTGACCTAGGTACTTAATCAAACTACGTACCGGTTGTGTTTGGGATTACCAGGACCATAACGAACTTTTGTGCCCAATCCAGTACATTACCTGGGAATTGCATTGATTTGTTTTTTATTCTATCATTAATTGTGCTACAATGGTGGTACACTATGATGTTCTTAACTGAATACAACAGTCTTGTTATATTGTAAGACAGCTCCATAAATCCGTAGCAGGTTCAAGGTAGTCAGCAGCAGTGTAGTAGCAGTACAGACGTGTAGCAGTCAGATAATTCTTAAAACCTTAATGTGTGTCTGTGATCAGATTTTCTTAATTCTTAAAAAAAGTGTGGTAGTTTTTGTATTTTACTGTAACTTTGACATGTAAATCGGAGTAATTAATTAGTTCTATTTTTCGTTGTTTCAATCAACAAGTAAACTTCTGCCCAAGTTCTGTCAACACCCTGACTGATGCACCACTGTAGTAGCAAGTTGAATATCTAGCTTTTACATTCGTTGCCACAGTTTATTATCACAGTTGATGTTGATAGGGTGTTTGCTTTTAGGTGGAGCCGTGTTGGACGCGGTTTGTGGTGAACAGTTACGTACAGTCAAACGTCTTCAGGCTGTCAAGGTGACACAACGCTGGGAAATGTGGCTCGTGACGTGGGACACACCACGGACTTTGGAGTCACAGCACTTTCGTACTTCACGCGATGCACCCACACACTCAACAAGGTGAATTTACAACTTTTCGGCGCATAACTTCACGTGGGCATTGATGATTTAATTAAGGGATGCCACATATACATGCAGTGTTTAGTACATAAATACTCGCCAGAATTCGTTGCTTTGCGGACACACAAACACACACACACACACACACACACACACACACAGCGACGACGGTTTCATACAATAGATGTTTCTACTTTTGTGTGCCATTTGTAACATGTGACATTGGATACTCTTCTCCTCAGGTCGTGAACTCTAACGATCAGCACGTTGCAATATCAGTTACTACAATACGAGTCAATGAAGGAATGGTTCTGCCTACTTGGAAATAAAGATGCTTTTCTTAAAGAGACACTGTACGTTTTATTTTTCTGATTAGGAGTATGGTGTGCAACCACATTCACAAAAGTTACACCAATCACACAGAAATGAGTAACTATATTTGCTGACAACCTCTCTAAATACGTAAACAGAAAATTAATTTGAACTTTACTCTCAACTCTGGAAGTCGCAATTTCGCGGATAAGATTCGCCAAAATTCGTAGTTAGATTTCACTTGCACTTATACAAATGCACCGAGCGTCAGTGGCTCAATATTAATCGGCACGATATATTTTATTCACTGAATATCAATTTCTTTTACACTCGCGACCAACAACGGAGCACTACGCGTCGCTTACACCCAGGCACATTAAAGTACTTTGCACACGATCGTGCCTTGCGCCTGAGTTCAACAAACTAGCACAATACTAAATGGATATTTGCGTTCAATGAAGATGACTTAAATACACGTCCTAATTCTGATTAGCATGGCACTTTTAATAATATGTAATTAATCCTCGGTAATGTTGAAATTAGTGGAAACACATTTATATAGCCGGCCGCGGTGGCCGAGGGGACTGAGGCGCTCCAGTCACGGTCTGCACGGCTACTACGATCGGGGGTTCGAATACCCCCTCGGGCATGGATATTTGTGCCGTCCTAGTTCGTAAGTAGTTTGTAAGTTTAGGAACTGATGACCCCGTAGTTAAGTCCCATAACTATACAAACATTTGAACATTTCAACTTTTAAATAACGAAACATTAACGTATAAACTGCTGTAGCTTCTACCATATAGAAACACGGTGAAGCACCACTCTACTAGCAATTCCCGACCAACAGCAGATTTCCCACAGTAGATGACCCTCTGTCGCTGCCACAACTATCCAGCCCATGCATGTAACCACGGACTCTTGGCTTGGGATGCCAAAGGCTGACCATACAGAAATACAATGAAATAGTGTAGTAAATATATGGGGTAACGACACAAGTTGGGCATTGTAAAGCGTTCACGTCACTCGATGGCGTGGATGACAGCAAAAGGAAAAAATGAAATTTTCAATTTCGCGTTCAAGAAATCGTTCACGCAACAATGATACTGTTGTATAACTACGCAAGCACGTTCGAAAGAAGAACATTGTGGTTGTCATTTCTGGTAGTCCAGAGAAACGTCTGAGAGAGCTGAAAGTAAGTCGCCAAGACTGGATGCAACGCCGGTACTGTTTCGCAAAGAGTGGTCTACGGCATTGGCCCCTTACATAGGTTTCAATTATCACGAATCTTCTATCGAATATGAAGTCACAAAAAATGCAAATAAGCGCAGATCACTTCTGTTTATAAGAAGGATTAGTGTAATTTAGCCTTATCCGAATTAATTGTAGTTGCATCAATTCGAATCCCAGTGGAAATACAAATAACAATTATTGTTGCCTTATTCTACTCTTATATTGCTCCCCTGTGTGTGTGTGTATAATTTTATAAACGTACACCTTTATACGGTGAGATGTGAATTTCGGAACTCTTCTAGTGAAATTTGACAAAATAATAATAATAATATAATAATGGTTCCCTAGTTCTGTGTGTGTTAAAATGTGTCTCAAAAACAACATTTAAAACACTCGTATATTGTGTTTTAAAATTAGCATTAAAATTAACATTTTGTGCACTGTACATAAAACAGGAGATTGGCAACTTGTTCAAATGTTTGTATAGCTTATGGGACTTAACTACGGGGTCATCAGTCCCTAAACTTACAAACTACTTATGAACTAGCTAAGCCTAAGGACGGCACAAATATCCATGCCCGAGAGGGGATTCGAACCCCCGACCATAGTGACCGTGCAGACCGTGACTGGCGCGCCTCAGTCAGCTCGGCCAACGCGGTCGGCTTGGCAACTTGTTGTTTGTGGATACTATAAAAGAAAATTGATATTATTCAACCAGTGATATGGAACCCAAGGGGTATACACATTCCTCAACTAGTATTTTGTATTATTAGAATATTATCATTATTATTCTAGGGTGCACATTGAAATACACCTCGCTCATAAACAATTGCTTGACGGATCTGTTTGTATATGAGAGGAAGCATAACAATAAAATTGTGATCTCTGAGTCATTACTTCGTATCTCAAGTGATGTATTCCCTATATTAAAAAAATAGTGTTCGTTTTAGGGTGGCAGATGGCCAACAGCTTCTTTCTCAAAAATTAAGATGCATACAATAGATAAAAATAGATAAATCTTAAATGTGACGGGGAATTATGAAAGTTTAACAGAGGCTCAAGCCAAATTCATTTATGGACAAAACAAGTTGCACATTATACAAAAGGATGCAAAATTTATAGTAATCATATCATTCTACATTCTGTCAGACGAGCATGTAGCCTAATTACAATAAATTACAGTGAAAAGAACACACTGATGACAAGAAAAAAAATGATGCTATGCAACGCAATTGGGATAGCTTCGGTAATGATGTGGTCCACAATGACTACTGTCACTCTGAACTGGAGGGTGCGTAAATAGGATAATCACTGCTAGACGGTGAATAGTTATTAAATCGGCCCATCTTGAATAAAGGGAAACAGTCAACAAAATGGTTACAATGCCAGTGCGCAAATGCACGTTACCATACTCCTTGAGTACCGCAGACGGCCGTTGCAATGGACTGCCGTTGATTGCTGGAAAGGACACGAAATGTATTGTAGAGAATCGCATACAGCGCTATCAGTGTTCATCTAACATGTACGTGTTCCTAATGTCATTTCTCAAGAGATCAGCCTGTGTCTGTGCTCTTCTAGAGAGAGAGAGAGAGAGAGAGAGAGACAGATCAGTGAATAGGCGTTTCATCAACAGGGAAGCTGCATACTGCTTGTTCATTCCGATTGTCAACAAGTTCAAAATGTTCAAATGTTTGTAAATCTGTCGGACCATACTGCGTGGTCATCAGTTCGTAGCTTACAAACTACTTAAACTAAGGTAAACTAACCTAATGACATCACAGACACCCATGCTACAGGAAGGACTCGAACCTCAGGCGGCGAGCAACCGTGCACTCCGCAGCGAGGCGTCTTAGACCGCTCGGCTTCTCCACCGTGGCTTGTCTACAAGTGAATTGGAGTCTCGGCTGTCGGTACAAACGATTCTTCAATTATTCCTCCAAACAATATACAAATACGCGAAAGCGGAATTACGTCTCCAATTCAAGTGAACGAGAAACGAAAGCTTACTATACTGGCTGAGATCACCCTCAGCGATAACTGCTTTAAAAACCAACTAGCCACGAAATGATCCGAAGTATTTAGCTTTGTCAACACGTCGCAAGCTCTCGATATAAATTAGCAGAGAAGAGAGCGTTACTGGGCACTATCTCAATTTACTATGAGGATCGAAACGCACAAACAAACGAAACACTGCTCAAGCAAAATCTGCAGAGTCGTCACCTCTGCGACTGCTCAAGGAGAGATTCGTCAGACGACAGCCTTCGCCAGCGGCTCTCCAGAGCTAGCTGGCTCGAAAAATATGAAAAGAATTCCCTTCAAATGACCGACAGTCATTTCAAAAGGAATCCTATGGATCTCTGAGATCGCTCCCTCCACGTCGTACACGGAGTGGTAAAAGGAAACGGCGCTAATCGGCCTACCACCGCTTATAAATAGGTCATGCTCTTCGTCATGTTGTTCACCTGTTTCGCTATCGGTTGGGCCGCGGCGTCTGTGTTTGCGTAAGCAACTCACCTAGCTAGTGATGGCTGGAATACCGCGGCCATTGTGTGAATACTGGCCGATCTCCCGTTGAGTTCCACGGATGGCGGTTAGGGATGAGGGCAGTACACGGGCTCCCTGTAGTCACCTTCGCTTCACACAGCCAAGTCGAGCGAATATTCCCTTAACTGTTATTGCGGCGAAGTTGCCGTTCAGAAATGACCATTTGCATGCAGTTACACCAGGTACACATACGGGAAACAGCTTGGATGGGATGAGTGCTCACTCGCAGTAGGTAGATACCGTACAACATCAGCAGTTAAAGGGCGATGGACTGTTAGAATAAATACATAATCTAAGTAATGTTCCTGTGAATTTCCTGCACGATTGTCTATCTGCACAGAAATATGTATAAAAAGGTTACAAATGTTGAAGGCGGAGGAGATGGAGGTAGCTAATATGATACATGAGATGTACAGGAACTGCTAAGAATATGACAGAAAAGACAAACGATATAGGATTGAAGAAAGGAGATGAATGTGGAGATGGATAGAGAGAGGAAAGGAGGTAAATTAGGATGTACATTCAATTCCCATACAAATTAGCAATTGGGAAGCATGTTTATTAGGCTGGCACTGACTAAAAGTAAATACTGAGCTCTAGACCAGTGAGAACCACTCTCTTTGTAGGAAAAATTATGCGACAAAATATTTTGTATTATTTTAGTAAAAAAATTTCTTTAAATTTTAAGAACTTGCTGAAAACCCGGCGTTGGCTGGGTAATTATTTATTTATGCAAGCCTTCAGTTAGTACTTTTCCTACTCCCTCCCTCTCTGCTCTTTGTTTTTCCCTAGACGCACCTTATATTTATGGGAGATAACATAACAAATTAGACTGTCTTCCGTAATGTGCAAAATTATTAGTGCAGTATGAAAACATAGCAAGTAATCAAATTACAGCTAATATATGACATTCATTTAATTGAAAACTTTCAATTTAAACGATATTTCTTGTTACTTGTCCACGAGCTACTATGTAAAATTTTTTTTGTAAGCCCACCATGGAGCAAGCAACATTAAGTTATTCCTGTTAGAAACATTGAATATCAAATTTACCTCGCAATAGTTAGTAGATTGCCCAGTGGTTTATTAATCGTAAAAGAAAGCACAAATATCACGGTAAATTGCAGTCGCCTGAAGTTAAAAGGTAGATCTGTCGGAATTAACGGCCTTTCGTTGTTTGTACACTATTTCATTCTATTCCTTTCCTTGTAGCTCTAGAGAAGTCTACTGCTTTCGCCTGCAAACGTGTGAGTTTCAGTTGTCAACAGCACTGGCAATTTTCATGAATTTCTTAAGCGTATTCGAATGCAAGAGTTATAAGTAAATAGGAAATGCATTTAAACTTGGTGCATGATGTTATAGATATTTACCCATCGCAGTATATAACTATATATGATCTCATATTTATTAAATTATGTGTTGTACAATTGTGTAATCTGGCAGCTATATATTCATGTGTATACGAGCTCAATGTCTGGAAAATCAGATGCAAATACAGTTAGTAGGAGGCGAGGTACTTGCAGAAGTAAAATTTTGAGAACGGACTGTGAGTCGTATCGGAATAGCTCAGTGGTAGAGCGCTTGCTCGCGATAGGCAAAGGTCATAGGTTCGTGTCCCGGTTCCGGCACACAATTTTAACCAGCCAGGAAGTTTAAGAGAAGTAACAGATTAAAACCTAATACGTGATGGGTCGATTTCCCATGTACGTTACAGTTTATGTCCTCGTATCACAAAATCTACGTGTCGTACTGTCATAAAATTTCGAAGCTACATTTAGTTATATGTAGGCCTAACATTTCCTGCGAGTTGAAATTTTAGTGTATAACTTATTATTTTTAACGTCGTACTGAATTCCTTACTTTTACTCCATGAACAGCAGAAGAGTACTAAACGCGAAACATTTCCCCTTTCGTCATTATTGTAAGGTTGTGAGCGAGAATATGTGTAATTGAAGTTTCAAATATTATTTAAAGTTCATTACAAGTCGTTTAGTAATCTCATTTACACAGTGTATGATAAATTTTCGTCACATGACGTCAGAGTTTTTTGCGATTCCTATTTTTTATGACGTCATACCTCCCAAACCATGAGTCGTACGTGATTCTTACCATTACAGAAGTTGTTATATTACGGTACGGAATATGTGTTCCAAAGTTGGTTGAAATCGTTCCAGTGGCTTATGAGGAAATATGCTACATTTTCGCATGATGCAGCAGTTTTCCGCGCATCTCATTGCTTATGACGGCATATCTCCTAAACTAGGTCTTGTATGTGATTGTACGTCATCAATACATTTATGGCGGCCGCCCTCTAGGTTCGCATTGTGCAAATTTTCATAGAAAATGGAACGAAACTGTACAATTGTATGCCACACGTACGCAAAAACACACGGACACTCTGCTTTATAAATAACTATCTGATAACAACGGCATTACCCGTGAATTTATTTATTTATGCTAGCCTAGAATTTGTACTTCTTCTGTCCCCTTTCTCTCTCTCCCCATCTCCTCCCTCCTAAAAAAATTATATTTATGGGAGAATACGTAGGAAATACGACCATCTTGCACAATGTACAAAATTATAAATGCAGTATCAATACTAAGAGAGGTAGTACTCAAAATAGAATTGGTATGTAACACTGGGACTGATCGAGCTGAGGAGAGACATGAACGTTTCTCTATTCTGGTGATGAGCATGAAGAGGACAGGGATGGTGTGGGTGTGTTGCTCAGTAGAAATGTAGTGAAAATTGAGTGGAAGCTGATATCTGGTAGGCTACCGACTGTCAGGTTCGAGACCAAGTTCAGGTATGTGACCATTGTCCAATGCTATGCGCCTACAGAACAGTCGGAGTTAGAAAATAATAATAATAATAATAAATAATAATAAAATAAATAAAAAAGGGAGAAGCCACAATGAGGAAAATTAAGAAGCATACACTCAATGCGAAAGGCTCAGAAAAGTATCATGGGTATATACGGTCTTGGCGAGATGAATAAAAATGGGCAAAAGTACGAAATATTGCGCCAGCCAAGACCTAGTGATGGGTGACAAGGTGTTCTCTCTTGGCGGTAAGGTCACATGCGTGTCTCCTGACCAAGTTAAGGAAAACCAAATTGATCACATTGCAATAAGTAGGAGGTTCAGAAGAAACATGGACGATATTAGGAACAAGACAGGAGCAGACACCGGAAGCGATCATCATCTTGTTGTCGCCAACTGCCGTATAAATGTCGTGGCAGACCACAAAAACTTCAGCACTCGGCACAAGAAGTTTGATGTTGGCAAGCTAAAGAATCAGCAGACAGTTTAACAATTTCAAATGGAACTTAGATCCCAGGTGTTTGATCCCGAGTCAGAGAAACGTGTAGAGACTGTGCGGAGTAAGGTGAAGAATATCTGTGTAGAAACAAGTGAGAAGCAGTTCGGTTACAGGAGCTACCTGCTGAAAGAATGGGTATCTGACCATACCTGGAACAAGATAAATCACAGGAAGGAGATAAAGGCTAAGTTACACAGCTGCGATAGGCTGAAGAACAAGTAGAGTGTTTAATAGCAGATAGAGAAGTGAGTGTGCGACGGTTTCATAGGAGGTGGATTTATGACCATGGAGAGAAAGCAGCAGACACAGAAATAATAATGTCATCATAAAGATGTTTTCGAAGAAAGGCTTTGATAAAAAGAGGTCTGTAAAGAGCAAGACAGGTGAGATCCTTACTCAGTGCGAACAACAGCTTAGTAGATGGAAGTTTTTAATAGAGAAGTGGGAATGGAAGGAGAGCACCAAAGAGAAGAAAAAATGAATAAGAAGAAAAAGCAGAAAATGACCCTGGTATCACCCTTGACCCTATATCTTAGTGCGAGATACGGACAGCACTGAAGCAGATGAAAAACTGGAGGGCCCTAGGTCTGCACAGTATTGCAGCGGAAGTACGGAAAGCAGATTTAGATGATACATTCAAATTGCTGCACCCGCTGCTGGAGAAAAATATGGAAAGAGGGGCAAGTACCGACCTACTGGAAGAAGGGACTGATAGTCAAGTTTCGGGAAAAAGGAGATACAACAAATTAACTACTGGTGGGGTATCTCCTTGCTCAAATGTTCAAATGTTTGCAAGGCTTAAGGGAACTGCGGGGTCATCAGTTTCTAAACTTACAATCTGCTTATGAACTACCTTACACTAAAGACGAAACAAACGTCCATGCCTGACGGGGGAGTCGAACCCCAGACGGGAACGGTCTCGCGCACCGGAGCATAGCACCTCAGTGCGCTCGGCCGCTCCGCCGCGGCCTCTCCTTGCTTACCATTCCGTGTAAAGTACTACCGCGAGTCAAAAAAAAAAAAAAAAAAAAAAAAAAAAAATGTTTGTTAAGCTTATGGGACTTAACTACGGGGTCATCAGTCCCTAAACTTACAAACTACTTATGAACTACTTACGAACTAAGACGGCACAAATATCCATGCCCGAGGGGGATTCGAACCCCCGACCGCAGTGGCCGTGCTGACCGTGACTGGAGCGCCTCAGTCACCTCGGCCACCGCGGCCGGCTACCGCGAGTCATTGTGAATTGTACAGTGGGCTCAGTAGAATGAAGGCTTCGAATGTACAGGCGGAATTTCGACAGGATCGCAGTTGTGTGTATCTCATAATTTACGAATTATCCTAGAGCAGAATATGGAATGTCGGAATACCCTCTACCTCTTATTTGTGGACTATGAGAAAGCCTTTGATTCCGTAACTCAATAAACAATGTGGAAGATCCTAGAGAAGTACAGAATTCCTTCAGAAATAATCAAGATGAAAGAGAGGTTAAGGTTTCATGTTCCTCGTGAAGAGGAACTAATACAAAAGATAAACCACTCTTTTCCTGTTACTCCTGGAGATCGGAATTGAAAGGGTAATGGCAGGACGGTTGTTCAATGTGAGACAGAGGCTAGACGATCTTGATTTTGCAGACGGTATGTCCATTACGGCACAGCGGTACCCGTATATAAAAGACGAAGTTGCAGAAGGAAACGGAACTTGCAGGTCTCATAATCAACACAAGCAAGACCAAAGATATGAGGGTAAATCCTTATGTCATGATTATCCTGACAGTAAACGGGAAGGAAATTGAGAGAGTTGATCCCTTCCTCTACCTGGAAAGTATAATTACAACGGATGGAGGATCAGAGGAAGACGTTCAAAGCCGTATACGGAAGGACAATGGTGCGTTTGTGTAGCTTTAACCCGTGTGTAATAATATAAACCTCCAGGATGACTAAGCACCGCCTCTTGAACAGCAATATTAAGTCGAATCTTTTATGCGGCTGTGAGACGTTGGAAGTTACAAAACAGATTAACAATCGGCTATAGGTGTTCATAAATACATGTCTGCGTCGAGTAAAAATGTGAGGTGGCAGGACATAATCTCAAATAAAGACCTTTGAACCATAACCAATCAGCAGCTGATTGATATCCAGATCAAGGAGAGGAAGTGGCGCTGGATCGGTCACACCCTAAAGAAGCTGGATGGACCTCTCGAGAGGGTGGTGCTGGACTGGAACCCTCAAGGCACCGGAATGCGATGTCGACCAAAGATGACCTGGAGAAGGACGATCGGAAAGGAACTCTCTAAGGCTGGCAATGAATGTATGGCCAGGAATCGTTTTGTGTGGAGAAATTTCTCCAAGGTTCTCTGCTCCAGAGGGAGCAACAGGAAATACGTAGAAGTATGTGAAATTCATTTAATTCCAAGTTGACTGTAATCATTATTTCTTGTTACTTATCTAGGACTTAATATGAATAAGTTTATTAGTAAGCCCCCACTTGAGTAAGCCACATAAAGTCGTCCGCGCAAAAAATATGGAAACGCCAAATCCACTCTGGCCTGTATAATAAATTAACACGTTATTTATTAATGGTAATAGAAAATGGAAGTCTCACTGGAAACTGCAGTCTCTTGAAGTTAAATGGTAGATTTATCGGATATAATGGGTACACGATAGATGTACACTGGTTCACTCTGTCCTTGCCTTGTAGTTCTATAGAAATCTGTTACGTTCACCTGTGGGATTCACAGTTCTAAGTACATTCAAATATGTCAAGAGAACCGTTGTCTTTCAGGAATTTACATAAGCTGAGTGGAATACAGTTGTCTTTTTAGTAAATACGTAAATGTGTTCATACGTAATGCAAGATGTAAAAGGTTTTTACCCATCTCAGTTTATTTGATCTGTTATATACTGAATTATATGTTGTATAGTTCTACAATTTTACAGATATTTAGCCGGCCGCGGTGGCCGGTCTGCACGGCTACTACGGTCGGGGGTTCGAATCCCCCCTCGGGCATGGATATTTGTGCCGTCCTAGTTCGTAAGTAGTTCGTAAGTAGTTTGTAAATTTAGTGACTGTTGACCCCGTAGTTAAGTCCCACTAGCTTAACAAACATTTGAACATTTAATGATGTGGTTTTCAAGGAGAAAAATGTATGACATAGATTTTTCCGCAAGCACAGCGATTTTCGATGGTAACTACTGCACCAAGCGTTCCGTAGGAAGAGTCGCGGCGTTGCTCCCCGTCGTGTAAGAACTGCGACCCGCTATTCCCTTTGGAGCGAGATGCAGTGTCCTGGATCATTTCATGGGTCTTCTGAATGTCAGTTCCGGAGACTCCTTCCATTCTGGCTGCACGCCTTTCTTACGGTGACGATGACTTGCACCAGACACTCCTGTCGTGGCTTCATCACGTTCGCAACAGTCTTCCGAATCTTTGAAAAAGAGGCCGTTTCTGTCAATCTGTTCTTTGCGATCGTGGTAAGTCTTCATACAGAGAACGTGCACAATGTCTCTTCGTTTTTGTCGGTTTGAGGCGGCGTATGTCATGATACGAACCAAAGTATCGCTTCAGTAACTTTTACAAGCCAAACTTTCCGTACAGGGGTAAAAGTTCATATCAGATCTCCTCGGCTGCACACAAGAGGTCGGTGCTTGTCGTTATACCGCTGTCGGTCTTTCTCCTGGGCGTCCAGTGTCCGTATGCGAGCCAGCGGTCTTGTTTCTTCGATCCTGGTGACGTGCTGTTTCACATAGTCGTCCTCAGTGTCGTCCTGTTGGAAAGGGAACAGCGCATACATCGTCGTCTGAACTTCACGACCATGTAGCAGGAAAAACGGCGTGAAGCCTGTGGTGTCTTGCCTTTCTATATTATAATCAAATGTTACGGCTTGCAGTATTGTATCCCAATCCTTCTGCTCAACATCGACGTACATTAAGGACAAAACAAACACACACACACACACACACACACACACACACACACACACACGTGCTCCAGGAAGGACACGAATCTTGGTAGGGATGCGTCGCCCAGTCTATAGCGGGACTTATTAAACCACGCGGTCATTCCACGCGGCCAAAACTAATGTGATGATTTGCAGCAAATGCAGCTAAGGCATTGACTGTGTTAATTTCGTTTGTCTGTGGCTATAGTAAGACTATTTCTCTAACTTCAACACTTCCAGATTCAGTAAACAGTTGAACAGTACTTCGAAAATATGTTATAGAGAGAATAATCATTTCACGGAACAGATTTGCGTACTTTTGACGCGCTTGTTCACCATTTCTGAGAGCTTCAGATTACGAGGAAATGATATACCTCTCTCCATCTCTTTCTGCAATTGTTAAAACTGCGTACAGATGTGGGCAGTCCGAATCATTGAAGTACAAAGAACATCTTGACCGACTGAGAGCATTCAAAGTCTTTGCTTCATTCGATTGTGGGACGTGTCACTTTTTTAAAAAATATTTTACGAAGTTCTTCCCAACCAGTTGCAAAATTTGATAAAATACCTTGATCTAGATTTCGGCTCCATCTAAGGGTGCCTTCATCAGAAGAATAAAAATTAGAACCTAAAAAATAATCATTGAGTTAAATTAGTATACATTACGTTAGAAAAAAGTGCTTTACATAAATTACAGTTATGCAAAATCATAGGTATACATATGTACTTAAGACGTGCAATTACGAGCAGTGTGCTCAAATTCAAACTTATAAAGGCTAGCAAGTCAAAAATAAAATAAAGGCATCTCGCCTGTGTTGGGCTTAAAAATTTTGCATCTGGTTGGGCTGAACTTTGTCAGATATTAGTAAACCTCGAGTTGCTGCAAAGGAAAAGCTATGTTTGATTTTTTTTTCAAAATTTTTACGAGCGCCAAAATCTGCAATATAAATAGGACTTCCTAAGATTACAAAGTAACCCCTCCCTCTCACCCACAGAGGTGGTGCAGGGGCTAGCTTTACGTTAAGGGATTTACTGGTCCTCTTCAGGTGAATAAGTTTTATTGCAACTTTTTTTCGGATTCGGATTTTTCCAAATATTCCGAAAAAAAAAAAAACATTTAGAAGTTCCTCAACCTGTATAATTTCTATTCAGAAGTGTCTGACGTATCTAAATATAAGAAAATAGTATAGAGTGCAATGATTTTTATTCAATCAACTTGTTTCGTTCCTTTTTTTGTACCATATTCAGGATTGTATTTCCAGTGATGTCGTGCAGCTGGGAAGGTTCTTGGGAGGCTTCCAAGCACCTACCCAGCACCATGACATCAGTGTACAATCCTGGAGATGGTAAAAAAAAGACCGAGAATAGTTGATTAAATAAAAGTCATTGCCCTCTAGACCGTTTTTTTATGTTGTTGTTATGGTCTTCAGTCCGGAGACTGGTTTGATGCAGCTCTCCACCCTACTCTATTCTGAGCAAGCCTTTTCATGTCCTCATAAGAACGGCAACCCACATCCACTTGAATCTGCTTACTATACGCGTCTCTTGGTCTTCCTCTGCGATTTTTACACCACACACTTCCCTCCAATGCTAAATTTACAATTCCTCGATGTCTAAGAGTGTGTCCCACCAAGCGGTCTCTTCTTTTAGTCAGGGTATGCCAAAAATTTCTTTTCTCACCAATTCTGTTCAGTACCTCTTCATTAGTTATGCGATCTACCCACCAAATCTTCAGCATTCTTCTGTAGCACCACACTTCAAAAGCCTCTATTCTCTTCTTGTCCGCACTGCTTATCGTCCATGTTTCACTCCCGTACAAGGCAACACTTCACACAAATGCCTTCAGAAAAGACTTCCTTACACTTAAATCAATATTTGATATTAGCAAATTTCTCTTTTTCAAAAATGCTTTTCTTCCCGTTGCCATTCTGCGTTTTATATCCTCTGTACTGCGACCATCATTTGTTATTTTACTGCCCTTCATTGTTTCGTTACCTAATCTAATTCTTCAGCATCGCCTGATTTTCTAAGACCGCATTCCATTATTTTTGTTTTGCTCTTGTTAATGTTCATTTTATACGCTCTCTTCAACACACTGTCCATTCCATTCAACTGCTCTTCCAGGTCCTTTGCTGTCCCTGACAGAATTACAATGTCATCAGCAAAACGCAATGTTTTTATTTCTTCCCCCTGAACTTTAATCCCTATTCCAAATTTTTCCTTGCTTTCCTTCACCACCTGCTCGATGTACAAATTGAATAACATCTGAGAAAGGCTACAACCCTGTCTTACTCCCTTCCCAACTGATGCTTCTCTTTCATGCTCTTCGAGTCTAATAACTACGGTCTGGCTTTTGTACAAGTTGTAAATAACTCTCCTTTTCCTATATTTTACCCCTGCTGACTTCAGAATTCGAAAGAGTGTATTCCAGTCAACATTGTCAAACGCTTTCTCGAAATCTACAAAAGCTAAAAATGTAGGTTTGCCTTTCCTTAATCTATCTTCTAAGATAAGACGAAAAGTGAGTATTGCCTCCCGGGTTCCTACGTTCCTCCTGAATCCAAACTGATCTTCCCGGAGGTTAGCTTCTATCAGTTTCTCCGTTCTCCTGTAGATAATTCGTGTTAAAATTTTGCAACCATGACTTATCAAACTGATGGTTCTCTAATTCAAAAATGTTCAAATGCTTGTATAGTCTATGGGACTTAACTACGGGGTCATCAGTCCCTAAACTTACAAACTACTTATGAACTACTTATGAACTAGGACGACACAAATATCCATGCCCGAGGGGGGATTCGAACCCCCGACCGTAGTGGCCGTACAGACCGTGACTGAAGCGCCTTAGTCCCCTCGGCCACCGCGGCCGGCGTTCTCTAATTATCACACCTGTGGTTTTTTAGGTATAAATTTAAATAAGATTGCTGTTACCCCAAAAAGTGCAACAAAAATGTTTCCAGAAGTATGTGAGCCAAAGGTATCACTGTGCGTTTCTTTCTCGAGCGATGCCGGTCGACGCTGTAGATTTATCACCTTGTTCCCGTTTCGCAGCACGCACAACAGTGCCAGGCAGGCCCGCTGGGACACAAGCGCGCGCGTGATGACGTCGCTCTCCGCTGGGTTCCGCAGAACGACGGCTGTGAATCCCAATGCCGGTCGCGTAGCCGTGCAGTCTCGCTCACTCTGCCGCCGCTGTCTGGGTTTGTGCCACTAACCTGGAGACAAACCATTACTGCACCTCCGAGGATGTGCCTCGAAGAACTAAACTGGAACACAGGGTCTTTATCTCATCTTGCTATTGTCCATAAGTAACAATGCAGCAGCAAGCTAGATTAACATGTGTGGCGAGTGTGTATTATTGCTATATCACCAATCCAAGTGAATATGCGCTGAAAGAACTCCCATTCGTATTCTGGAAATCCTATTTTACGTACTTTTACCGCCTTAAATGTTAGGCTACGTACATGTGTACGAAAAAGAAGTCTCGAATACCTCGTAAAGTGGTAGAACCCGGAAAAACAAGAAAATGAGTTCACTAAACTATGTTAAGGAAATGTAGACTTGTTCTTAGGACACGTTAAAGCTGACGTCCAACCATACAAGGTGCTCAATGCGACGTCCAAATGTTCAAATGTTCAAATGTTCAAATGTTCAATAGTCTATGGGACGTAACTACGGGGTCATCAGTCCCTAAACTTACAAACTACCTATGAACTACTTACGAACTAGGACGGCACAAATATCTATGCCCGGGGGGGATTCGAACCCCCGACCGTAGTGGCCGTGCAGACCGTGACTGGAGCGCCTCAGTCTCCTCGGCCACCGCGGCCGATAATGTGACGTCCGTCCATGGTAATACATCCACCTGTGTATCGGCGTAACGAATCCCGCAGTCTTTGAAATAGACCCGGTTCTTGTTGTAAATTTGAGAGATTTCAGTACAGTACTGCCATGTTGCTTTCCAACAGTAAACTGACAATGTAACCTTGTTAATTTTATTAGCTTACTAGTCGCCCCGACAATGCTTCGCAATTGCTAATATGTATGTACTCTTGCTTTGAACGTGAAATGTGTAAAATTTTATCCCAATCGAACAAATGCTATTGATATCCCAAACAAAAGAACTCTTTCAGTTTTTCACAAGTTTCCCTATTTAATACATTCAAACATTCATCTCGCTTTGATCGACGAATGTGCAAAATTGTATCCCAATCAAATGAATGGTGTTGATATTTCACGGAAAAATCTCTTTCTATTTTTTCTGAATTTTCTAATTTTCTGGGAGACTATTTCATATTTTTATTTGATAAGAACGTTACTCTTGCTTTGAGCGTCAAATACGTAAAAATTTATCGCAATTAGAAGAATGATATTGATATCCCATTGAAAAAAACCTCTTTCGGTTTCTCGCGAATTTTCAAATTTTTAGTTCATAAGAACGTCCATCTTTCTTGAACGTCAAATGATCAAAATTTTATCGCAATCGGATGACCGGTTCTCAACTTATAGTGTTAAGTACATTTAAAAACACATTGAAAAGGTACTTGTTCGAATTTTGCTACTTTCCTTTTTAACTGTCCATATTTTATTTACTGAAAACTTTACCAATACCATAATGAACAAAACAAAAAGGAAAGCATTATCCCTCTCCGTCGTACGAATAGTCAGTTATAGTGCTCAATCTAATCATAAACACACTGAAAAACACACATTCAGTTTTTCTATAATTTTCCAATTTTCCGGTAGCCGTGCTCAAGTGATGCTCTTACAACCATGCGACAATTAACTTTTATTCACAGAAAAAAAATGCTTTCGGTTTTTCCTAACTTTTCCTACTTCCCTGGCGACTTTTCCAAATTTTCATTTGACGCGAACCTTCCTGTTGTTTTCAACATGAAATGTACAAAATTTCACCGCAATTGGACGAACGGTTGTGATAACTCACTGGAAAAAGCTGTTTCAGTTTTTCCAGATTTTCCTCTTTTCCGCAAAACTTTCCATCACCGTTTTAACCTTCGCTGGACTTACACTAATAGTTAATGACTAAAATTAGCCAAATCGGTTCAGCCATTCTCGAGTTTTAGCGAGACTAACGAACAGCAATTCATTTATATGTATATAGATTTGTAGATTATCGATTTAATAACTTGGGACGAAAGAAAAATATTATGTTACTTGGTTGTGTGAGGCTCGTAGCAGGAGGGAGAAACACGCATTCAGAGCTAACGGCGACCGGTGGCGAACACGAGGGTGGCTCTGTTATTCGGAGAGGCAGCGGTTCCCGGAAAACGCCTTACGGCTGAAGGCCACAGCAGGTAGAACTGAGGCGCGAGCCTTCCAAGTATCTGGGTGGTGCCAGAGACGCTGGCGTCGTATGGCAGAGAGCGTCTGGAGCAATACAATACGCCTCAATAGGTTGTGTGCGGTGCTTTGCGAGAGAAGAGCTGAAACGTCTGGCGCCGAGTTGTCGAAGTCCAGGGTGGCACCCGCTAGGACATTGTACGTCTCTGGCGCCAAGCTGGCGGGCGCTGTAATTATACGATAGCGAGGGAGTTGGCCGTTTGCTGGAACAACTTGCTGGCCGTATTTTCGAAGGTGCCTGAAGGACATCCGCCGCTACCGTGAGAACGCTGGACGTAAGGGAGACGCCCGACCGGTGGAAACGCGAGAGAGCTGGCCATTGGCTGTTGTTTTATACTGCCGGCCGCGGTGGCCAAGGGGACTGAGGCGCTTCAGTCACGGTCTGCACGGCCACTACGGTCGGGGGTTAGAATCCCCCCTCGGGCATGGATATTTGTGCCGTCCTTAGGATAAGCTAGTTTGTAAGTAGTTGGAAAGTTTAGGGACCGATAACCCCGTAGTTAAGTCCCATAAGCTTAACAAACATTTGAACACTTGAAATGTTTTATACCAAGGGGTTTCGGCTATCCGCCCCCCGAACGCCTAGCTGTGGATTGGCGTTTCAATAGGCGGAGCCTGGAGGCTTTGCAGAGTTGAAAGCAAGATGCACATACAATTGAACACGGAACGTATTATACGAATGTATAAAACAGAATATACATTTCTACAGCAAGTGACTGGTAAGTCGAAGGTAATTGTATCTGATTCTAAACACTTGATATCAAGTGAACAAACCATTTGCATACTCCATTTGCATACCGTCCTTTCTCCCCCCTACCTTGCCTCTTATTTTACACCACACACACCATAAGTATACCTTTCAAATGCTGTCATACATTGGAGACACGGCCCTTCAGGACCTGGACATCGTTGACTTGGATGGTGTACTGCACACTATTGATTTAAGTGTCCTCAGAACCTAAATTCTAGAGGACTGGCGTCCGGAGATCGAGAGCTGCAAGGTGTGGGGCCTTCCTGACCAGTCTAGCGCTCCTCATATGGGAGCGTAAGATGTTCACGCACATTGCCAAGGATACGTGCTGGTGCGCCATCATGCATTAACATCAACTTCGGTCTTTTCTGACAAGAGACATCCTCGAACAAGGCAGGTTAGACATTAATACGAAATTGGTGATTGTGAGCCTCGTTACCCAGATGATCCTGACGTCCTTCCAGAAAGTTTTTGTTTAGCTTTTTTCAAACATTTAAAGTAAACTGCTTCCTTTAGGCACAAAACACTTTTTCCAGCAACGGGGTGTCACTTAAATGTCTATCATTGACATGCATTTACAAGCAGTTGTTGATTTAGTACTTTATTATACATTTCAAGCTCGGGCTTCAGTAGCGACGTACGAGTTAACTCATGACTTGCGTATGTTAAGTACTTACACACCAATTTTATTTTTACTATTCAGGAACATATGGACGACTTAACAACTAAAATGTCACATGTAATATTAGTGTTTTTATTTTTACTTCGAGAAGTACGACCTATTATACAGAAGCTAAGGGTGGAATTCGTGTAAAATCAATGTTACAGCATTTAAACGACCTATTAGTGATGTAATAAACTATCTTTTAAACCTGGAGTAACCTAAAAACAATCAGAAACATCTGAGGTAATCTGTGTGGTAAGATGAAACTTCCTGGCAGGTTAAAATTGTGTGCCGGAACTCGAAGTCGAACCTAGGAGATTTACTTTTGGTGGGCAAGCGCTCTACCACTGAGGTATCCCTACACGACTCACGATCCCTCCTCATAACTTCTGCCAGTAGCTTGCCTCCAACTTTCCAAACTTCACACAAGTCCTCCTACGATCCTTGCTAGACTAATATTCTTTTTGTTCCAGGTGTGCTATTCTTGCAAGGTTCGTAGGAGAACTTCTGTGCAGTTTAGAAAGTAGGAGGCGAGGTACTGGCAAAAATAAAAGTTGTAGGGACGAATTGTGAGTCGTGTCGGTATAGTTCAGTTGTAGATCGCTTGCCGCGAAAGTCAAAGGTCCCAGGTTTGAGTCCTGGTTCCGGCATGCAATTTTAATATGCCAGGAAGTTTCATATCAGCGCACCCTCCGCTGCAGAGTGGTAAGATGTTTAGCCTTATTATCCTGACACCAAGAATGACTGTCTACATGTTGATGCACAATCGATTTTAATGCCGTCTTCCTGAAACTTACTGAGAATTTTGCAATGAGTTTAGATATACTGATTATGAAAGTTCGTAACGCCATCTCGAGTGAAACCCGCCTTGTCGGTTAATAAGATCTTTGACAAAAACAGCGGATCTACGGTACACATTTGGCAGAACCGCAATTTGCTAAGGTAGTCTTCTGGCCCTAGTGCCTGGACGCGCTCAACAGGATACGGATGAGATAACTGTTAACTGTTTGTGTAGTACCCCGAAGACGAAATAATGACACACTTCTTCTGAAGCTAACTCCGCACACTGGTTGTAGGTGTTACCTACAGTAAATTTATCACAAGCTCTCCGTCTGAGGTGTGTGGATAGACCGCTTCCTTCCACTGTTTACGTAGTTGGGAGCTACAAAACTTATGTCTTCGAGATACTAAAAAGCCGGATAACAGCTTATTGGACGGCTTTCTGGGATTTGGAAACTTTTCCGCGCATAGGACACGGGCTGGCAGGCTACGTCTGTTTGGAGAAAATCGTATACATCATCTCACGAGTGGAATAGTACTAAATAGTACTAAAATGTGGACGAGAAAAGAAAAGGTCCCGAAGTACAGGACAGTACAAACATCGCAATAAAAGTGAAGACACCAATAAAACTATACATACCCAGCGTTGCAATAAATTTACTGCATAATGACACACAGTACTTAACCTGATTCTCCGACTGATGTTTACGGTAGCCTACTTCGATTCAGAGAGATATGCAAGTGACAGCAGTGAACCCTGTTGAAGAATCACAGAGGCAACGAGATGTAAGTGCAATGCAGGTATACGGTACCTGGTCTATCTCAGAGGCGGACATTCACAACCAAACGTCTTGAGTCACTAAGAACAAGTATACAATACTCAAAGTATGCGTTTCTGGACAAAGCCCTACTGGACTTTTCTTCTGCCGCGGTAGAGTGGCCGTGCGCTCTAAGACGCCTTGCTGTGGAGCACCTTATTACTACCCGTCGGATGTTCGACTCCTACCTTACGCATGGGTTCGTGTGTGTGTGTGTGTGTGTGTGTGTGTGTGTGTGCGTGTGTTGTCCTTAAGCTAGTTTAGTTTGTGCCTAGGTACTGATAACCGTAGTAATGAAATCCCATAGAGTTACATACATTTGACGTTTTCTTCTTGTTTTCTTGGGTACTACTACCTCTGAAAGTACTGGACAGTCTTATCTAACATCCTGTATATTTGAGAAATGTTAATCTCTCTCTCGGCAGATATGAAAAGTTAAGACCCATCAGCAAGGCAGAAAAACTCGAGCTGTCGATATTTCTCAATGGTAAATGTGTTTTATAAAACATTCTTATGCAGCTGTATTGTGTCATATTTTATTGTAGTCGTTTCCGATGGATAGACAAAACTATCGAGCGTTCATAAAGTTTATTATTTTATAGAATTTGTGTCGCACATACCCAAATTGTTTAAAAGCTACGTAAACCGTATTAGCAAATGTTACGATATAGACCAAGTAATATTTTGTGGGCCACCTTTGGCCATGCAGACTACAGGGGTGAGCAGTGGATGGCCATCTACAAGTCGATAGTACTCGTCTGGATGCAGCTAACACCAACAAGTTTCCAGAGACTCGCCCTACCATGGCCATTCCGTGTGAACTGTGAGACTGAGCCTATGTCGCATGGGATGCAAGATATAGGTAGACCTCGAGCTTCGCAGCTTATCGCAACCCATACAAAGCCCCTTCCTGAGAACCTGGCGCCTCATTACAACCAAAAACATGCAACTACCGACATCAACCAAATCCTATTGGTAACCTGAATCCTTCTATTCATATGGTATGCGTTAAGACACCGCCTTGTATCACCATTGAGCAGTTTAAAAAAAAAAAAAAAAAAAAAAAAAAAAAAAAAAAAAAAAAAAAAAAAAAAACCGTGAAACATGATTTTCATAAAACCTAAACTACATAGTGAATTTGTTTCTGGATTCCTGAAGTGCTGACATCTGAAACAACAAGCTAAGCAGTGGGGACAGTACAGTGGAGTGGACCACAAGAAGTGACGTCAGTATCATAAGATGGGGTTGTAATGATCGAGTACCTAGCTCGTGCATTCTTTCGTTTCTGGTTATAATAGGAAGGACAAATCATTTACTATGCAAGGTGACCCACCCTAGACATCTCTCGAACAGCAAAGGTATTGAAACAGGAGTTGCACATGATTGAGCGTATGACAGTGGCTTATTAAAGAAAATACAATGACAAACATACACAAATATTATTTCCAGCGCCAACCTTTTTCGAATGTATATTCAATACACGTAGATAACATTCCGAGTAACAAGAAAAGCTTGCATATGGCCCGTAATCTGAGCGCTTTATTTGTTTCCAACGTCGAATCCGCTTCTCAAAATCTCAGGATGAAATTTTCGTATTTCGATGTAGCCATTGCCATTACTTTTGCTATTTTCCCCCTGTTGATTGCATAAAAGATATGGGGTACCAATTAAAAACGGTAGTCTGTGTTGAAAATCATATTTATTTTTTCCCATGACCCCCAATACTTATCTTCATAAGCGCGTGTCCTGAATTCATGGCTGCGAAAGTCGTATTTCAGTATCTTCAGTGGTTACAAAGATACCTGGGGTGAGACTGTTGAAATTTTGTTCAAATGTTCAAATGTTTGTAAATCTATTGGACTCTACTGCTAGGTGATTAGTCCGTAGCTTACAAACTACTTAAAGGAAAACTAACCTACGGACAACACACACACCCATGCCCGACGGGGGATTCGAATCCCCGATGCGGGAGGCCGCGCGATCCGTAACGTGGCGCTCCACACCGCTGGGCTACTCCCTCGCGGCGAACATTTTTTACAACTAGATGAAACTTGGGTAACAAATTGAAACTATGCGACTATAAATAAATAAATAAATAACAGGCACATATAAAGAGTTGTGGTTACGTAGACTTTACCGGCGTAATAATTGATGACATTGTTTTCATGTCGGCGGCCGGACAAAGTCGTCACCATAACACAATATTTCAGCAGACCAGCTGGCTACCATCTTCAGCTGAGTAAACCGAAGGCACTGACTCGACGGCAATTGAATCTAAAGCAGAAAAGACGGCTCCTTTATAATATCGCCGACGGCCCCCCGCACGTGCGCGAAACCAAAGTAGTTGCCCCATAGGCGAAATGCAGGTAGTAGGGCACTGGCAGAGTAAAAATGCAAAAACAAAGGGTCGAAACTAGTTAAAAAGAAACTACAGGTGGAAAAGAAGGCTGTTGTTGTTTAATACAAACTAGATAGTTTGACACTGACTATTCAAGGTTAAATCTAACTTTGACACAGAAAGGGGTCAATTATGCTGCCAGAAAAGTCTTTGGTCACTTACCAAATAGCATCGAATGTCTGACAGATAGCCAACTAGTCTTTAAAAAGAAATTAAAGGAATTTCTGAATGGCAACTCCTTCTACACTATAGATGAATTTTTAGATAAAACTTTTTAAAAAAAGTTAAAATAAATAAAGAAAGAAAACGATAAAAATGAAAATAAAAATCCTTAAAATATTTATTGTCCTGTATAACAACATTTACTAAACTGACACGTTCCACTTCATTACGAAATGTATTATCTATGGAACAAGTAACAAGCTAATATCACATAAATTGTGTTATAAGTTTTACTTAAAAGGTAGAAGTCACGATCTGCACGGCCACTACGGTCGGGGGTTCAAATCCCCCCTCGGGCATGGATATTTGTGCCGTCCTTAGTATTAGCTAGTTGATAAGTAGTTTATAAGTTTAGGGACTGATGACCCCGTAGTTAAGTCCCATAAGCTCTACAAACATATTAAAGGGTAGACATTGACCCTATTAATGAATTTATCGAACATATGAATTTTCATCGATTATTTAAGAATACGTTCCCATAGTGGAAGGTAGCTGTGATCATTCAAATGTTTCTAAATCTATGAGACTTAAGTACTCTGGTGATTAGTGCATAGGCTAACAAACTACGTAAACTTTGCTAAGGACGACAAATATAACCATACCGGAAGAAGTACACGAACCTCCGACGACGAGTAGCAGCTCGCTTCGAAGCTAGGCGTCATTCCACTACGGCTCGTTATGACATACCTTCATTAAGACAATATTTTGCAACAGCCAGCCGCGGCTGAGCGGCGGAGCGACCGAGCACAATGAGGTGCTATGCAGCGATGGGCGAGGCCGTTTCCCGTCGGGGATACGAGTACCCCTTCAGGCATGGATGTTTGTGTCGTCATTAATATAAGGTAGTTCATAAGTATTTTGTACGTTTATGCACTGATAACCCCGCAGTTAAGTCCCTTAAGCTTAACAAACATCTGAACATTTGCAATAGCCATCTCTTCAGGTTCATGCAAACGAGTATGACCACTGATGTTCCGCGCACCAATACGGGATACTTCGGATCGTTTACACAAAGCAAGTCTTACCACAATGACTTGTAATCCTGTACACACCGGAATTCCTCGGTTTCAAAACACTCTTTACTGATCCACGAAGTATAGAAATTTTAGTGGAAGTTTTCCCGGCGAAAGTAAAAAAAGCAATAGATTTATAGTTTTCTCTAATGCTTTACCTGTGACCTAAAACGATGCGCGACAAATTTGTTGAGCAGTGTAACCATTCAATTTAACAACAAAGTTGCTCTCATACTTTATTCAAAACTTCAGTATCAGAGATGGCATAAACTCTTTTCACCTGAGATCAGATAAAGATTAGTAAGATGAAGTTAAAAACCTGTGGGCGGAGCTTACGATATCTCCTATGCCCTAAAGTCCTATCATTCTTTTTTTGAATCAAAACTTCTAGAAATGGAAGTCTGCCATCTTTCTCAACCTCCGTTATCAATGTGATAGTGGGTGGGAGACATTTAATATTATATATAAAGCATCGATTCCATGAGGCCAAACCATGAAAATAAGGTAGGCTTAAGAAACACCGTCCTTAGCACCATGTTTTGGAAGTCTTCCATAAAAAATATTAGTGACTATGGAGAAAAGAAGACTCCCCATAGCAACTTCGCAGTTTAGTCCAAAAAAGGGCATAATTAAACGGAGATACATTCAAGTGAAATTTGAGGCCACAACTTCACATGTGAATGAATATTACGGTATCCATTGGTCGTAGCCAATTTTTAAAAATAAACAACCACGGTCAGCGAAAGCCATTTATGCTCAGATTAAGATGATGTATATCATGGACAGCCGGATAGTGCAGATTGTTTCAAAACAATGTGTTTTGCTGCTTGTAGAAGCGGCATCAGATGATAAATTGTGTGAAAACGTCGATATCTCACTGTCTTCCAAATGCCGTGCGATATCTACGTCCATAATAATTTACTGTGTCTCGGCCTTCTTCGTTGAAAGTAACAGCGCATCGTAATACACGGTTCTTGTAAAAGGTAGAATAATGTTGGCGGGTTCACGATCAGAAGCGGTGTATTACGATAAAGATATCTGTAATAAATAACCGTAGATTTTGAATGAAAAGTTCTCGGGTTTGCAACGGGAGAGAGAAGCTTTTAGAGTTCTTGGTACATATAATCAGTATTAACATTAACATCCAATTAACCATGGAGATATGGAGATAGAAAAAAACCACACACTGCCTTTCCTCGATTTCGTTGTCCGTCGGAAATGAAATGGATGCCTTGGTCACAGCGTCTACAGAAAATCTGTATTTGCACGCCAACAGCCATCATCACCCGCGACAGAAGCGCACGGTATTACAAACATTGGTACATCGTGCAAGAAACATAAGATGCCAACAACCTGCCCCACGAATTAAACCAATGGATACAGCCGAAATTTAATAAATGACGTGATATTAGATAAAAATCACGTTAAGGAGAAAGACGAGAAACAAGAAAAGAAGCTTGCTTTCTTGCTATTGTGTGGCTCTGTGTCAGGCAAGATAAGCTGCGTGCTGAAAAGACACAAAGTCAAATAAGTTTTCAGGCCTCCGGCAAACATTCGTCAACTACTGAGGCCAGTTAAATGTTCAAATGTTTGTACATCTTACGGGACTTAACTACGGGGTCATCAGTCCCTAAACTTACAAACTACTTACGAACTAGCTAACACTAAGGACGGCACAAATATCCATGCCCGAGGGGGGATTCGAACCCCCGACCTTAGTGGCCCAGCAGATCGTGACTGGAGCGTCTCAGTCTCCTCGGCCACCGCGGCCGGTGAGGCCAGTTGAAGAGGCAGCAGGTCTCAGAACACCTGGAGCCAATACAATACGAACGATGGAACAAAGCAGGAAGGAACATGAGCGTTGTTATCATCTACGCTACCCAGAGAAGTCAGCTTTAGTAGAACATGCGTTAGTAAACGGCCACCGAATAAAGTTTGATATATACCTCGGCCGTGGCTCGCACCAACGATTTCTGGGATTGCTTGAGTAAGGAAGCAATAGAAATTAAAATCGGAGATAACACTCTAATAGAGACGGCGGCTTGCAGCTCAACGCGTTAAGGAACCCGCGATCGCAAAGTTCAAGCGGGTACGCCGGCCACCGAGCCAAAACATTACCATATATGGAGATGGCAAATGTTCAAATGTTTGTATAGTCTATGGGACTTAACTACGGGGTCATCAGTCCCTAAACTTACAAACTACTTATGAACTAACTAATACTAAGGACGGCACAAATACCCATGCCCGAGGGGGGATTCGAACCCCCGACCGTAGTGGCCGTGCAGACGAAGTCGTAACAATGTAAACATATATTAACATTGCACTAATTGTTGTTTACTTACGATCTTTTGTATTATTGCATTTTGATATGGAAATATGTTTATTACATCTGTCATAGTTTTGTGTATATTTGCGTAAAGCCTTAGTCCCCTCGGCCACCGCGGCCGGCTATGGAGATGGCACGGACGCCAGTGACGTCATGGCTGGCAGTTAGCGTCTACCACCAGGCAGTCAAAAAATGTTCAAATGTTTGTTAAGCTTATGGGACTTAACTACGGGGTCATCAGTGCCTAAACTTACAAACTACTTACGAACTACCTTATAATAAAGACGGCACAAATATGCATACCCGAAGGTGTATTCGAACCCCCGACCGTAGTGGCCGTGCAGACCGTGACTGGAGCGCCAGACAGTCATACCACTTGATAATGGCCAAGGAGTGCTTGGCCGAAAGCTCAGAAGTTGCAAACCCGAGAACTTTTCATTCACTACATTTACATGCAACACATCTTCCGGAAGACGAAAACGATTTTCGTAAACCGCTTTTCGCTGTCGTCTTTACATGGCATCGGATATCCTGAATCGGATATCCTAGCCAACTTAATATGGCGCTGAAAAACAGCTGATTTAGTCAACACAATCGCTATTTTTCTCTATTTAAATACACAGATTTACGTTGATGCTAATATTTATACTTTTATTTCACATTAGAAAATATCACTCTGTGCAAATGAGCCGAAAATTCTTAACGGGAAACACCATTGACAAGCCAAGAACGCTTCAAAAACGGTTGGGTTTACATGGGTACGAAAATCGATTGTGAACCTGGAAAACTGCTTTAGAGAAGCGGATTTCCAGAATCGATTTTGGAGAGTTTACATGACCAACCAAAAGCGGAATTGGGAAATCAGTTTACGAAATCCGGTTTTGGAAGCCCATTTACACGGGGTGATTCAAAGTTATCACCGCGAAACTACACATTTCTGCAACCGTAGATTTCCTTCCTCAATTATTCTCAGTCCTTCAGGTCATTCGACTGTAGTTCCAGCTTTCTATTAATGAGTCCACCATCCTGACTTTGCATTACAGCACAGCAGATCTTCATGTCTCACGCCAGAATAATTAGGGCTCCTTTGCTGAGCCGCGTTGGAGTAGCCGAGCCGGCCGCGGTGGCCGAGGGGGCTGAGGCACTTCAGTCACGGTCTGCACGGCCACTACGGTCGGGGGTTCGAATCCCCCCTCGGGCATGGGTAATTGTGCCGTCCTTAGTTGTAAGTAGTTCATAAGTATTTTGTAAGCTTAGGGACTGATGAGCCCGTATTTAAGTCCCTTAAGCTTAACAAACAGCCGGCCGCGGTGGCCGAGAAGACTGCGGCGCTCCAGTCACGTTCTGCATGGCCACTACGGTTGGGGGTTCGAATCCCCCCTCGGGCATGGATATTTGTGCCGTCCTAGTTCGTAAGTAGTTCATAAGTAGTTTGTAAGTTTAGGGACTGATGACCCCGTAGTTAAGTCCCATAGACTATACAAACATTTGAACATTTGATTCTTAACAAACATTTGAACATTTTGAACATTTGGAGTAGCCGAGCGGTCTAAAGCGTCTCGCTGCAGAGCGCGCGGTTGCTCGCCGTGGAGGTTCGAGTTCTCACGGGGGGTGGGGGTATGTGTGTTTGTCCTTAGGTTATTTTACCTAGGTTTAAGTAGTTTGTAAGCTACGGACTGATGACCACACAGTTTGGTCCTATAGTTTTACAAATATTTGAATTTGGAGTAGCCGAGCGGTGTAAAGCGTCTCGCAGCGGAGCGCACGGTTGCTCGCCGTGGAGGTTCGAGTTCTCCCTGGGGCATGGGTGTGTGTGTTGTCCTTAGGTTAGTTTACCTAGGTTTAAGTAGTTTGTAAGCTACGGACTGATGACCACGAAGATTGGTCCGATAGATTTAAAGACATTTGAATTTTCTTTTGCTGAGGTCATCAGGTCGATGCACGTACACGGCAACAACCTACTGGCTCCGCAGTGGGCACGCTTCCGCCTGGCGCGGCCTTTCACCGGCTAATTGGTCGCCTGTGCCAGGTTCCTGTCTGTCGCCGCGCGCCTACGACGCCCGTTGTTTGTGGCTCTCGCCACACAGTAGCATACACAGCACCGGACACAAGCGTTAACACAGCCGGGTGCGCGCGTGCAGCCGCCTGCTGGCCTGTTGCTCGCTGCCTACCCCCTACTACCTGCCTGCGTCTGTGGAGTGGCGGAGCTGTTGTCTCCACGCACTAAAATGTTCAATGTTTGTGTAGTCTATGGGACTTAACTACGGGGTCATCAGTCCCTAAACTTACAAACTACTTATGAACTACTTACGAACTAGGACGGCACAAATATCCATGCCCGAAGGGGGATTCGAAACCCCGACCGTAGTGGCCGTGCAGACCGTGACTGGAGCGCCTTAGTCCCCTCGGCTCTCCAATCACTGGCGTATTCATGATGAGTGCAAAGTAAAGCATTCACATCCACAGAGACTTTTCTCCGGTCCTCATCGGCGTACGATCCCTTAGAGCTGTCTGTCATCTGAAAATTTGTACACATTTGCCAGGAAATCAAAGATCTTTATTACTTATTAAAAGATAAATCAGTCAATCAACGCGTTATTCTGAATTAATGTTCATTTAATCTATCCACATTTTCTTCCGTCTCTCCCTCTTGCCCCCTCTCTCTGTTCGTTCATCTCACCAGCTTACCTGTCTCTGTTCAAATCCTCCCACCTCTCTCTGCCCATCTAAAACATGCCAATCAACTCCTCCTCACTCTGTCGAAGACCTGTTCATTGCCTCTTTACCGCGGCGGATTAGCCGTGCGTACTGGAGAGCCTTGCTGTGGTGAGCGTGACCTTTCGCCGTCGGGGGTTCGAGTCTGCCCCCTCGGACATGGTTGTTTATGTTCTCCTTAGGTTAGTTTACCTTCAAGTAGTTTGCAAGTTACGGACTAATAACCAAGTAGCTGAGTCCGATAGATTAACAAACATATGAACAAACATTGCCTCTTTAATGTCTGAAAAGTAATGCCTGACATTGTTCAAGACAAGAGGGCGCTCTAAGTTATTACAAGTTGTGAAATACAGGGTGTTTATATAATATTCATTATATTAAACTTATAGCTATTAATGATATGTCAAATGAAAGAGCAATGTATACTTTTGTTTGTAACCAATGCGCATGCGCAACGCTCCGTAATTCGCTAAACAGCCGTAGTCACAACGATGGTGAATAAGTAGTAGAAAATATTTTGTGTTCTGCAGTTTTCAAACAACGAATCTGTTGTTACTGTGCAACGTGCGTTCCGGCTGAAGTTCGGTTCTGAGCATCCAAGTAATAAAAACATTCGTAGATGGTACCATCACTTTCAAGATACCCTGAACTGACAGCTCTTTTTTATTATTTATTTATTTATTTATTTATTTATTGTGCCGTATCACGGCGGAAAGCTGATGAGCCTTTCTTTTTTGGTGAATCTAATGCAACTGGCACCTATTACCTTGATACACTAGAGCACTGGCTCATCCCTCAGTTGGAAGGAAATGAGGCAGAGAACTTTATTTTCCAGCAAGATGGTGCGCCACCTCACTGGCATAGGCAAGTACGCGATTGCTTAACCGCCATCGTACCGAAGCGCTTGATAGGTCGCAAGAGGCTCAATGACGGGGATTGCTTTGAATGGCCTCCACGTTCACCCGACCTAACGCCAACGCCTTCGTAAGCATACGGACTGATGAGCAGAGCAGTTAAGTCCCATAGATCTGCAAACATTTGAACATTTTGCTCAACCGACGGATTGTATAACATGGGCGAAATACTACAACCGTTCCTTACTACCCAACCCCTGTGTCCCATTCATGCCCTTTCGACTCTTATAACTGATTCTTTGTTATTGCAGAAGTTGTGTACAACTTTTAGTTCTCCATCTAGATTCAGAAATTGAGATAGTGTATTACAGTCAGCGTTGTCAAACGTTTCTCAAAAAAAAAAAAAAAAAAAAAAAAAAAAAAAAAAAAAAAAAAAAAAAAAAAATAAATAAAAAATAGAAAAAAATAAAAGGACTGTGGCACGTTTCGTTATACCTTTGTTGGGTATTTTATCGTTTATTCGGCGCGGCACGGTATCAGTTTATTTTTAGCCGCAACGGCTAGCTGAGCACTTGGCATCTTCCTGGTGCAAGTTTCGTGGCAAGTACTCGTCGTTTCCTGTTTCGTTCTATCACTGCAGATGTCGCTTGTCATTTCGTTGCTCTCCGGTGGACTGCTTCTGTCGGGCGATGTCGCTGGCGCTGGCCTCGAGGGATTTTGGCAGTCGCGCTTCTTTCGTGGATGAGGAAGGAAAGGAAGGGAGGGAGGCCTGGTATATCGCAGGAGGGAGTGAGGCTCATGTTGTATGGAGCGCGGGGCGTGTGCGTGTTATGACAGCTGGCTTTGTGAGTCTCGGAACCACGGAAGCTGCGGGGCCGAGCAAACGGGAGAGAGACAGGCATCCATCTCGCGCTATCAACTACCACGACAAAACAGGAGAAAATGCCGAAGGGGCGTTCTGCAGATAAAATGAGCTGCAGTTCCCTACAAAAAGCTGTCTATGTTAGTCCGCATTAAAACATGAATGATAGAGGAAGACTGCCCTTATAATCACAGCAGATATGCTCACTACAATCATGGAGTTTTTGCATTATAATATTTAACCTATGTTGGTGGTTGTAAAAGTCGTTGCTCTGTTATTGAAAGAAATATATTAACTTCGTAAGTGTGGTTGGGTGGCTACTATGAGAGGACAGCACAAGATAGAGTCAGTTGATACTTCAGTGAAGTATAGGATCAAAAGCAACTGCAAAGCGACGTAGACAGTTTTTCTATATGGTGAGAAAATTGGGAATTAACACTAAAAAATGAAAAGTGTGAAGTAATGCACATAGACACTAAAAGAAAACCGCTGAACTTCAATTAGACGATAAATCAGTCAAACCTTAAGGGCGAAAATTCTACCAAATACCTAGGAGTTACAATCACGAACAATTTAGACTACAGGGAACATATAGAAAATATTGTCGGAAAGGCGAACGAAAGGTTACGTTTCATTGGCACAAACGCAACAGCTCCACTAGAGAGACTGCCTATATCACACTTGGGCGTCCTCTCCTGGACTACTGTTGCCCAGTGTGAGACCCTCAGCAGGTGGAAATTACGGAAGACATTGAGAAGGTTCAGAGAAGGGCTGCTCGTTTTGTTTTGTCACCTTACAGGAGGGGAAATTGTCACGGAAATGTTGCATGATTTGAGGTGGAAATAATTAAAAGAACATTACTTGGTATGGCGAGATCTATTTGCGAAAATCCAATCAACGTCTTTTACTTCTGATTGTGAAAATATTTTGCTAGCACCCATCTACATAGGAAGACACGACCATCGCAATAAAATAAGAGAAATCAGATAGGAAACGGAACGATTCAGGTGTTATATCTTCCCGTGCGCTATTACAAATGGAACGGTAGAGAAAGGTTATGAAAGTGGTTAATTAACCCTCTTCCAGACACTTAAATGTGGTTTCCAGAGTATTTATGTAGATGTAGATAGCGTTTCGTATTACTATGTATATTATGATAGGTTTCGGCCCCACACAGCAACTGGCAGATCATGATGTGTGGTAACTGTTGGACAAAGAGGACGACTGTCCATCTGTTACTTAGGGTAAAGTCGAATCCAAGTGGATTTGTAGATGTCCCATTAATAGCCCTAATCCGCTGATCATTTAATATATAAAAATAGAGGCGGCCACTGAAATTATCCCACACGCGGTCAATTGGCACGCGTGCCATCGGTTTCTCATTTAATGGCACACTCGCCCAAACACCCCGCTGTTCTGTTCGACCTGGAACTTTGGAGGAATAACTTGCGAAGTCGCCACACAGATGGCAGAACCGTGGCACACGGAACACGAGACTGTCTTGCACACGACTTTGTTTCAAATTATGTCATATTAGGAAATTCTCAAAACTGAAGATATAGATTATCATGATATTATAAAAAAATTAAATAAATAAAAATAAAAATAAAAGAAAATGAATAAAAAATAAAAAAATAGAAGTACGTTTATTTTTGCACTTCATTACACTAGTAATACTGGGCAAGACATTTTGTTGCATGGAAAGTTCTTATCCTTAACTGAGTTTTAGAAAGAGAGGCAAAGACAAAATATTGTGTATGTAGATGGAATAAATTGAAAGAACTACGTCTAATAAAATGGTTTAACGTTCTTTCTAAAGCATATCATTACAGACGGAAATACATGTGAAAAAAAAAAAAAAAAAAAAAAAAAATTAAATTTTTGTAAATCTCTGGGACTTGACTACTGTCGTTATCAGACACTACGCTTAAAAATATTTAAACTACTTTAAACTAAAGTAAGGACAAGGAACACACACATACGCCAGAGGAAAGACTCGAACCACCGACGGGGAACAATCGTATGCACCGCAACAAGGAGCCGTAGAATGTACGATCATTACGCGTATTAAATTACTTATTCTGTTTCGCTGAATATGTAGCACAATATATATCTTGCATGAACTGTCGGTACACTAAAGAACGGATGCAGGTTATCACACTGTCACCACTTCTTTAACATAATCTTTGAGAAAGAAAAATCCTTTAGACGCATAATTTGAGCCAAATTAAGCGGTGTCATTATGAATACGTGCAAACTCTTCTATAGAAATTTCTGAACAGTTTAAAGCAACTTTTAAAGCATTTGGTAATTATTCTACAAATGTATGTTCTATTTTCACATCGGCCGGCCCACATTCTAGTGATACAGTAAATGGTCTTGAAAACCTCTCAAAAAGAAGTACGACTTTTTGTCGTACAGTGCAAACAATTTGAAAACTATTCCTATAATTTTTCCAAAACTGAAACGTAGTTTAGAAAATTTGCATTTCTTAGCTCCAGGAAGCTGAGGGAAATAAATGATGGTTGTTGAAAAAATATCGGACTGTATTGCCGGAAGAAACACGCCCGCATCTCACTGTAACATGAAATTTCGCGCCTTCGCGAGTACTTCCGAGAGGTGCTGAGCAGAGCCGAGATAGTGCGAACGTTGTTTGAACCGTCCGTAGTCCTGACAGCCGACACGCGTGCCATTTGGCCCTCCTTCGTCGGCCGTGAATAAAAACGAATGTTTGTTACCATTACCTGAAACAGCAGGAATAAGGCGATCTAAATGAGTTAAAAAGCAACCCCCAAACGAAATATAGCCTTGAACATTTTTTTTACCGTCCCATGTTTTCTGACTACCGGTTTCGATTAAATAAGTCACCAATTTCAGATCAGCATTGTCTACAAAGCGATTGATCAGTATCTAGTAGACAATTCCGATCTGACGATGATGAGTTAGTTCACCGCAACCGGTAGTATGTAACTAAAGATCGATCTCGGCTACATTTCCGTTTGGGGGTTGTTGCTTAAGAAAGTTTGTTTGTTTGTTCGAAATTTTTGCGCTGTTGTGACTTTCTTACAATAGCGATTAAACTTGGAAACCTATTTATTGCACTTCTGTAATGTTAGTGGCGTAATTATATCTTTGTACGAAACGCAATTCAGGAGATATCACTTAAGAAACATCGAAACGCCGGGAAACTGCCGCATCATGTTGTTGGCATTTTCCGCGCTGCCATACCGTTCATGGAATTGCTATGAAACTTTGCCAAATTGATATTCAGAACAGGAACAAATGCATTGTCTACGTGAAATTATCTTATGATGCATCACAGAGGGTACTTTACTTACAAAATATAATTTTTTATTCCGGTCTTGATGAAATACTGCACACTTGGACTTCTATCTAAGTGTATGGTGCATGGCGGAGGCACCGCGCTAAAAAACATATACGTGTATAAAACCCCGTCTTTTCCTGCAAAAACTCATAATTAGCTTTTCATCACGCGGGGAAAGCTACAACACCATTCCTTTAACTTCCCATGCCTCTGAGCCCATCTTTGACACAGTTAATAACAATCTCCAGGCTCGGTGGCATGGATTCTGGGCAGTTTAACAAGTATAGAAACAGGGGAATATCAATTGTAATAAGTTACTGTCTGAATCAAGATATACTATATTAATAACAAGTACAAGTAACCATCAATGCGCGACACGCGCTCTAAACGGAATTCCACCTATTATAAGTACACTAAACAGCAAGTATGTTGCAACAGTTCCACATAAGCAACATATTCGTGGCAACAATTAACGTGAAATGCAATTGAACCAGCTCCTAGCAGATCCAGGTAATGAATGAGATAGAGAGAGAGAGAGACAGAGTGACAGTCGCCTCGGCCGCCCGCCTGAGCCCTCACACTCGCGGACGCCCTCTGGCGGCCCGTATGGAGACTGATCGCGTCCACCACCGACTGCGACCTTTCTAGAAATGTTACACGTTCACATCACAATGTGTCTGTGTCGCTCACGCCAGAGTTATATGTTGTGAAATATAAATGCCCAGACCTTTTTTCAATACATTATTCCAGACTACCGTTTTGAAAGTACTTTGTTGTGGATATTCAGATCCGTAAATGAGCGATATTCCTATCAGTACTCACCATTAAGAATTGGGCAATACATAACTCAGGGTAGTGAAAGTTTATGGCTCGTTGTCTCTGTTCATAGTGGTGAGTTAGGTATGTCGGCTTCTATGCCCTAAACAACTACCCAATCTGTTTAAACAAGATCAATAATTAGTATGTAGTTTAGCCAGTCTATCGATCTGCATATGATGACGTGATAATATATTTAACGAACATAAATTAAACCTCTGAATGGTTGTGAGATTACCGCCTAATAGAAATACCGGTAATCAATAGCATTTGATAATTAAACAGTATGAAGTTCACTGCAAACATTGACAATGCCAATAAACTAAATGTTACACAATTTTAATCTTATTAATTATAGTAGCAATGTATGTACACAGTTGGGTGACAACATTTATAGTTAGGCCATAGGTAGAAATTCTCCACGTTGAGCTTTGCTGTGTGCTTGTAGTTAACGGGAGGCCAGCGAGCAGGCCGACGTTGGTGGCTTGTTCCAACTTAGAATTTTCCAGTTCGTTTCCGGTGAGGGGAGAGAGGGACAATGGCGAGTGCCAGGCACAGTGCAATGCACAAATATTGTAATACTACTGGCATTTGAAGTAATACGATGCAGTTAGGAACCTTTAAGGCCCTCATTACAAAATAGCCTGTTGATAAATAAACAATACATTAGTTGATATAGTCACATCTGGCATAATATGTTTAATTGACAATGAAAAGTAATAAATTACCAATGAATACAAGACAGTTGCACAACTAGCATGGCAATGTTTGTTTATAAAAATAATATATTAACTATTTCTCATTTTATTTTCAATTAATCTTTTGTATTACCTTGAAATATTCAGTTAAATCACTTATCTGTGATATAAGAAATTGCACGATTATAGTATATAGTACAAAGGATGTTTTTACTAATATAAAAACCTAAGAAGAAATTTGTTTAATGTGTAGTGTAATTTTGTTGATTTTAAGTAAAGTTTTAGAAATGTATTGGCTGAGCGCTGTACGTTGGCAAATCGGTTAGAACAGCACACATGGGGAAGTTGAAGACGTAGGTGAAAAAACCCTGGCAGTTGAGCTTTTGGCGCGCGCGCATGCGAGGGCAGGAAGTGAGGACTACAGAGCACGTGGGGAGCTGGCCGGGCGGCGTCGCTCTGCATCAGTCGGCATGTGGATATCGAGGTAGTGACTTTAGATTTGTCTGTGGCAATCGCCACGTGTGGTTGCTCGTCGTAGACTGTACCAAGTTAAATCGAGTGCTACTGTGTGTCTGTGAATATTTAGCCGGTGGAACAAGGTGTGCATCGCATTGAATTAAAGTGACTGTGATTTGTTAATGTAACACGTGTCGTCGCATAGGCATGAACATAAACGGTGTTTGAGACAGCCCCGTGGTGTGAAAACAATTCACGACAAATATTCATTTTGTCTGGGGGCTCACGAGCTATAACTTTATTTGGTAAATGTGTCGACGTACAGACGTATCAGCCATAGGGTTCAAATATTGTGAAATAAACAACATAAAGTGAACTTTCACGTGTTTTCAAAAATAGTAGTTAGTACACCCTTTTCTCTCATGAACTTGATTTTATTTTGAATTTGTTTTGTTAATCATATGCAGGGAAGGAAAGCTGCGAACATGTGATATCATCCCCTAGAAAACGAGTCAAAGAGTCGGAATCACAGTTCCATTGTTTCTGCATGTTTAGGAATTTGGTTCGCAGCTGGTGGTTGTGAGTTTTAAAAATTAAACTCTCTCTAATTTTAAACTCTCAACCCGACCTTCACGCTCGCAGTGTGTGTGTGAATGTCTTTTCGGTTACGCTTATCACGTCCGAGCGACAAGACGCAGGTACTTAAATATTTCTACAGTTACTAATTTATACCTGAGGAAGGTTTTAGGCACGGTTTTATAGCGATCTGATAGATATTTAGTAATTTGAAGAATATAACGCGAAATGCGGAACAATAATTACTATTTGAAAATTATATTTACTCTTTGAAAATGGTATTATTGGTTGCATTGTTGCTTGAGGGTTGATAATGATAAAATGGTGTATTTTATTGGGATGGAAAGTTATCGGTGTATATAAAATTCTACATGTGTGTGTGTGTTAATATTTCGCTCTGCAGCGAAAACTACAGAACGCAAACAATAGTCTGTGTGTAATTGTCAGAAGTCTCCCGTTGTACACAATAGCAGTTCCATGCCGATAGCTATTAGGGGGTGGAAGATATGGTGGTTGAAAGTCGTCAAACTATAAAAAGTTTGGACTGAAGGCCAGCGATGACGTTTGCGACTCTATAGCCAGAATGTTACATACAGCGAAACGTAATGCCACAGACCATATCTTTCGTCCACTGGTGCTACAATGTCTTCAGCTCTTTCTTTGTAAGGATAAGCGTACGAATAAGGATATATAATCGACCAACACGCGAGCAGAGCCGCGGGTTTAAGCCTAGTTCTTTATAAATGGAATTTATTACTCTTATTACACATGAAACGCGGAGGTGGTTCTACTTTATACATCGATAAATAACTGAATATTTCTCTAACTATTGCACACTAGGCACAATAAGTATCACACGACTCCAGAGTAAAAGTTCCAGTTATAGTAGTCCATCGAACTCTGCAGTTCCAAGTTAATCTGAGATAAATGTATTTGTTATAAAACACAGTTTCTCACACACGAGTACACGATTGCTGATTTATCACAGTTCCACAGCCCTAATACCGTGCATAGTTTATCACTTTTCAAGCAGATACTACGTTCTGCAGTAACAGTCCCGTAAATTTTCTAAGTCCACACCTGCCTATCTCTTCAAATCAGAAATTCGTAACGCGGCTTCAGACGGTCCAGCGTCACAACCTTTCACCACCATGTCCATGTTACGAGCCCTTCCCAAGCGTTCGAAAGCGTGCTGCTGTACCTGCTCCCAAATTTGTATCCTTCCGCGCATCCTAACGCCTTATCTTTAAAATACAATTTCCCTTCCAAAATATTATACATTTGTATATCACAGAATTAAATGCTTTGACCACCCCCCTACAAATGTTTACATTTAATAAACAAATATATATTTAACCATACTAAAACCGGTTGACACTGAAGATCTTTACTCAGCGTCTCACTGTTCAAATATACTGCCCCCGTCAAAAAATAATTTATCATGGCTTTTTATGTAAATGTATTCAGTTCTTGTCCACAAATACATATAATTGTTTATATATAAATTATCTGCTGCATATCTACTATGTTTAGTCGGCCATGAAATATTTAAGTGGCAGTCTACAACATAAGACTTACGTTACTAAGATTAATGTTGCATACAATAATATGCATATATAGATGTGATGCTCCTTGCTGGGTTCAGTATTTGTGTTTCTGACAGAAGAATATTACTACCTCAACAGAAAGCAGACCAAGAGCGTAAAGCAAAGTTTATTGAAAGAATACGGAAATAACGTGGTATGTTTTTTAAGATTGGTAGCGTGGTGCAATGCTGTCTATTTGCTTCTTCATCTGTTACTTATAAACACAACGTATTAATAATTGTAGTCTTATAATATTATTATAGTACTGAAATTTGTCGGATTTTTATCTCAAAGGGATATTGAAATTGTAATTACGACTGTTGATTGACCCAAGTCTCCTGAATCCATTCATATAATTATATTTGCCGTATGATAATTCCCTGATTTTAAATGGATTTTTAGAATAATATTTGTAGCTATTTGTTGCAGTCTGGAATAGCTGCTCTCGCTCAGCCAGGAGCGTGGTTTTCGGTTTCCGAGCACATTAGGAAAACTCTGACTACCTGTCCATTCACTAGGTTCAAACTGTTAACCGACCGGTTCGGGAACCAAATAGCCTGGCAAAACCCGCCTTTCACATGGAAACAATCAGCTTCCCCCTGTATCTGTAATATATGAACTGTTAATCAATATTTTCTACTATAACTCTACATTTCAAAGTATAGCACCTCTCCAAACATCATTAATAACCGGATAGTATGAAAAGTTGCTATATTTTAAATTATAGAGTCATAGTTCAAAATATTGCTGAAGAGTTAAAGATCTGAAAATGATAAGAAAGTTTTGTCAAAATCGGTAATCTGGAATAAAGTATTGAACAGCGATCCTGGCATACATACAGGGTGTTTATAAATGAATATCTGCGTTTCAACACTTTATAATATTTATTATATTAAACGAACAATGTTATAAATGATATTTCAAATGAAAGATAAACTCAAACAGTTTTACCAAGAACGTTATAAACTAAAATCACTCCACCCCGTATTTTACTGGCACTGGCATAGCAACCGTAATCGATATTTTTGCTGAAAAACAGTCTTGGTTGCAACCAAGACTGTTTTTTATTTAGAAAAAAAAGAAAAAAAAAAGTTATAAATGTTCTATGTGAGCACCATTTGTCACACAGCACACCACAATTTTCAGCCGAGTTCTTCCCAAACGTTGATAAGTGTGTCTTCAGTGATTACAGCAACAGCTGTCTCATTTCGGTTTCTTAATTGAGGTAGGTCAGCTGCTGGCGAAGGTACGTACACACTGAAAAAAATGAAAAAAAAAAAAACGATTGAGATAAGGAATCGAGGCAGCATAAAGTGTAGCCGAGTTTTGCTTTTTGGGTGGAAAAGTCACTAATGATTGACGAGGTACAGACAGTATAAAATAGACAATACCTACGGGGAGATGAGCATTTCTAAATAGAGAAAATTGTTGATATTGAATATTAATTAAAGTGTTGGATCTTCTTTATCAAGGCATTTGTCTCGCATGTAGCATCATACAGGAGTAAAACGTGGATCATCAGTTGGCATTAAAAATGAGAGGAGCTTTGAATTTGGTGTTACAGGAGAACGCCGATGACTAGATGAGGCATATCTAATGAGGAGGTTCTGAACAGTACTGGAGGAGAAAACAAATTTTTGGTGTGTCGAGAACAAAAGACAGGACTGATTAGTGGGACACCTTGGTTGTCGTTTTCGTTTAGAACTGAAGAGTCCTACTCAAGAAACAACAGCGTGGAGGGATGCGTCAAACCAGCAATTGGAGTAAAGTCCGTGGCTGCACTTGGTGTTTCAAAATGAGATATCCCTCCGATCTGACGATAAAGTAAATACGAACATATTTTTATTCGAAAGGCAGCTCGTTCGTTCATTTATAGTAAGTCAATGTTCTAATATTTTGATGTGGGCATTTTACAATTTTAATACAGATAAATTTGTAATGTTATAGAAGATCAGAGAAGCGGTGGAAATTATTCCCTTCTGATTTGCCTGGAGAATAGGCGTCATTATCATGATCTCTATTGCGGGTAAAACCATTTAATATTTCTAATGTTCGTTTAATTATCATTGAAACCATCTGTTCATACATTCCAGCTGTCAATTCCTAGTAATCGCATCTAAACTGACGTGAATAGAAACTGTTACATTGTGGCTGCTCTTTCTATATACGGGGTAACATCGGTACAATTTCAGGGAACATGTGTGAAGGTTGTAATTTACGTACAGGGGCTGAACAGTTTTGGGATAGTCTGTTCTCCATTTTTATACTACCCCTGTTTATTTATCGGAAAGACCAGCTGCACACTCATTACCATAATAGAACTAATCGCAACGGCATAATCTCTTCGTGGACATTGAAATGAGAGATAAATCTCGTTATTCTTTGGTTGTGTGTGTTCCTAATCTACTTCTAATGAGAAATTTCTTGTTACATTTACTTTAATAAATATCGTCGTTCATTCGTCTTTTAAAAACGGTAATATACTATTATATCTCCAAGGACGGTTTATGCATCAGACAAGCGACAGTCCGTTTCTTTTTAATAATTGAATATAGTGCTTTTAATGTTTCCTCGTGCCCATTATTCCTTTGTCATTATTGCACAAATCAGGTACTGGATAGTAGTGCTGTTAAGTAGTTGCCTTCAGCTATTATTTGGGAGTCTGGAATGGTTCGGATAACCGTTGCTAACGTTTCTTTTGTTTGTATCCTAACTTCCATAAGGTTTTCAATCAAGAAATCTGTATCATTGAATTATGATAAATTTGATAAATTTGTAAGAAGTGTGTTATGTAGGAAGATGTCGACGATAGTACTGGACACGAGATATTATTCACTGACAATCCGAACATAAATTTGGGAGTAAAGATGAAATATGGAGGAAGAGGATGAGGCATTAACAAAAGTAGGAATATTAAAGAAAGTATAATCCAGAGTTGATACATTTCCTAAAGCTGATTACATTGCTTAAAAAAGAAAGAAGGAACAATAAATATCAAGGACAGAACGCAAACAAAATTTATATAATTTTTGCTTTAGAAACAAAGTTTAAAATAGCTTGTATAAAACATATAGCCTTGTATTCAATGGTCAAAAGAAACACAACTGTATGTATTGTTCTTTTAAATGAAAACTGAAAATGTGTATGTACTTACAACAACAATTTATAAAAACAATTGACCTTATTTCGCCCCAAAAATCCTGAAACATAAACAGTTAATTACAAAATAGGGCAGAGGAGTGATAAGTCAGCATTCTCGCCATTATTTTCTGAACTAACGAAAAGTTAAGTTTGTAGCATTTTTACGTTCATGGAATTAAGTGTAAATGGGTTTTATCTTACAAGACTGAAATGGTTTACAAAATGGACTCTAGGGAAACCACAGAGGATAAAAATCGATATAGTAAGCAGCAAATGTATTCATAATTTAATATATAATTGAGTACATGCTCTTTCTCAAGTTCCATAGACTATCACTCACAGTATGTACCCCTAGGACAGAAAAAAACTTTATATATCACAAGTCAGCAGTAAAAGTGATCACACATTATCAGGATCTTCATAGACACCAGTCCTCAGTGCGAGCTCAGAAACGATATCGCAGTAATACACGAACCTTGCGCAGAGTTTTGTATATGATCACGAACCGAAGTGCCTACCTATCACGTTTAGCGCCCGTTTGCATCGACTGAACGTTGCGGTGCAGATGCAGTGGTAACACAATAGCTACCGTCGTAATTACGGAGTGCTTCGTACCTCAATGTCACAAGCATTTCACTGATAGATCATACAAGACCCCACGCTAATGCGAAGCACTTGCCACTAAATGGCGGTAACCGCAGCACACTAAACGTCGCGATGATGACATCTATAGCCACTGCAACCAAATGGGGTGGGAGAGCTTCTCTCCAGGTTACTTAATGGCTCGGCCGATGAAGTCTAGAACACCTCCAGTGTAGCCAACCTAACATGGGTAGGAGGAATAACTGTTCTCCTCTTCTGTCTCACCGCAGTGGCAGTGGGGAAGTCCCAAAACGCATGAAAGCTTTTCTGCCAACAACAGTTTGAAATAACGGCCAAGACAATCTAAATTTCACTATTTAGAATCTTCTGTATTCGGGCAATGCGAAAATTATTCTACCATCTCCGATGTATGAATATCTGTGTACGCAATAACTCAATAGTTCCAGAGAACCCTGAAATATTAGTTTAGCGTTATTACTGGAGTTTCTAAGAAAGACAATTTGTTTATTAATTAATAGATAAGATTGAGTTTGGTATTAATTTGCCATGAACGTTATTTTGAAATGAAATCTATGGTTAGAATTAAAAAATTAATTTTACGAATCTTTACATTTCCTGTTGAAGAAGGTGTGAACTGATGCTGTGGACTCGACACGAATATTAAGTGCTGAATAATGTCACTGGGTTACAAGTTTTACAAATTGGTTTGCAGGATAGAGCACTGGAAACTTCCGATAGAGAATATGTTTTCTCCTTTGAGCATGTTCACAATGCTTTACCGTCCATAAACACATAAAAGTACAGATATTCATAGAATATCTAAATTTAATCAATAGAAAAATTCAGTTTACTATGAAAACATCCTTTTTCTCAGCTTCCGAGTTCATATTAAGCACAACAGATCGCTTGCCCAAAGTGTGTACCGCAAGCCAAGGATTATGAGTTGATCTAACCGACTTCCACAACACCAGAGGTCAAACCGTGGCGTCTGCTACACGGCACCAGTGACTGGACACCTTCATTTTAATGTCAGAAGAGGTAACACAGAAAATTAAAGTTGATCAGCTGATTTTCCCCAGTATCGAAATTTAGATGACCTGCATTCCACTACAATAAAACTGCAAATATATGTACTGAGTGAACGTCATACCAAATTAACCTTCAGTGACGTGAAAATTTAGACAGTGCATAGTGTGACAAGGAGTGTCTCTTATTTGCGTTACATGGAAAGATGCTTTGCGTGAGCAGCACTACAAGAAAATCAACACTTCTTTTCAAATTCCGTCTGTGATTGGAAATGTTATAAGAGAGGTAAGTGGGCAAACCAGTAGGAACACTAAGAAAGGTAGTGCCCGAATGTGGTTTTCGTGCTACCACAATTTGATACTATGTTTATAGGGAGGTTTGTGTCTGAAACGCTGATGTAACACTTTAAAGTGAGTTACGAGAGCCTCGCCAGTGACCACCCTTTCCCATACACTCCCCCACTACCAACAGGACTTGCTATACAATATTCTAATTGCAAACGTTTTCTATCAAGCTTTGTCAGTTCTAAGTAGAACAACCGGATACTGAAAAGAGATTCATTGTACATGAAACAGCACATGTATAAATGCATCGTTTCGCGGCGAGATTTGCTGATAAAGTCGTCTCGGGATTCCAGCTGCGTCAAGTGATTTGATATCCACGAGCTTTCGGCCGAGGTCTCCTCGGCCATTGTCAAGTATTTGTCTTCAAGATCTACAGAATGATCCTCTCATCGTAGTCTTGCCAGCCGACAAGGGCAATGTTGTTGTTTTTGTTGTTGTTGTTGGGTGTTTAAAGGGGACTCAACTGCTGGGTTATCAGTCCCCTCAAGGGCAATGCATCCGTTATTATGAAAAAAGCCAACTACGACGTAAAGATTCGGGAGTTGCTGAAGGAGGAGACTATCAGAAATTACCGAAGGACCCAACATCGGAAATACTGAGGAAGACGTCCGAGCTTCTTAAGTGGTCTTCACTGGAAAAAAGTGTCATTAGAAATATCCTTCCACAGGCACCTCGACCACCCTACTATATATGGACTCTCAAAGTTTCATAAAATGATCAATCCATCCTATCGTGAGGCGCGCCGACTTGCAAAGTATTTGGCCACCCTTCTTACTTCACACCTCGGACACTGTGTGCATCATATCAAGAATACGACCCACTTCATCAGCAGAATCAGATCCTTGCGTTTTGGGGAAGAGGATATTATAGTGAAATTTCCCATGGTGTCATTATTCACAAACGTTCCCTGCAAAGACTCCATAAATCTGATCACCCAGTTACACTCAAACTTTTGTGTGTTTTTTTCAAGCATCGTATTTGTATATGGCGGAGAATATTTAAACCAGTGTCCTAAAGAAAATCGCTTAGCTCCTATTATTGCCAGTCTGTTTATGGATTACTTTGAGAACATCGCCCAGGACACGGCTCCTACGCGCGAAAATGGCTGCGTAGTCTACAGTACTTAGTTACGGGTTGAGAGGCCACTCTCCGTTGGAGGTTCCAATCCTTTTTTGGGCTTGGATGCTGTATTTACTTTCACGTAAGTTAGTTAAAGTAGTTTAGGGACTGATGATACTAGCAGTTTAATCCTTTAGATGCACAATTATTTGAACATTAGAACATAGATACGAAGAAAGCTTCCCTATTTCCCTCTATTTCTACATATATGATTCATTATAAGATGAGTGATTTCGCCGCGCCTGTCCACTCCACATTCCCGGGCGACGTGCAGGCGAGATACAATGTGCAAAGGAAATTCCTGCCAACAGAGAGGACGCAAATATCGTCCCAGGATGGAAGTCACATCAGTGCCAACTCACACAGGATTCCAGCCAGGAACAGGAACATCATTCAGGTGTGGAGTCGTAGGGAAGTGTTACGTATGATTCAGGCTCCACAACTGTCTTTCTCTGCGCACGGAGTAATAAATGACTCCACCGCTAGTGGCAAAATCAGCATAAAACTAATCTAACGTTTACACATAACACCGGATACGTTCCCAATGACGTCTCAGCTTATACACGACCTCAAATTTTGCAGTGAGTGGCAAAGGCGACTTTTTTCGGAGATCCGTCCACCGTTACGACGCCAGATCGAGTGTTTTACACGCAGTACATTTCAACAGATACTTCCGGAAGGCTTGCGACTTTCCTATCGGTACACACCAATAAGAATTTGGCAATACATAACTCAGGGTAGTAAAAGGTTTATGGGTCGTTGTCTCTGTTCATAGGGGTGAGTTATGTATGTCAGCTTCTATGTCCTAAACAGCTACCCAATCTGTTTAAACAAGATCAATAATTAATCTGTAGTTTAAGCAGTCTGTCAATCTACATATGATAACGTGATAATACATCTAAACAAAAATATCTGTTTAAACAAGATCAATAATTAATCTGTAGTTTAAGCAGTCTGTCAATCTACATATGATAACGTGATAATACATCTAAACAAACATAAATTAAACCTATGAATAACCACCAAATGGATTCAAAGATAAAGAAGAGATTCACTCACGAAGTAATTCTTTATAAATAGAGTTTCTTTCTGGACATGAAAATGCGGAGGTTATCCTACTTCATACATCGGTAAATAACTGAATATTTCCCCAGTTATTTTTCATGAGAGGCACTATAAGTATCACACGCACTCGAGAGTAAAAGTTCCAAATTATCACTCGTAAATTACTGAAGTCCATGGAACAATGCAGTCCCAAATTAATCCGCGATTACAATATTTGTTATAGAACACAGTTTGTCATCACCCGAGAACACGATTGCTGATTTATCACAGTTCCACTGCCGTACTACCGTCCATAGTCCAGCGCTTTTCAACCAGAGACTAAGTTCTGCAGTCGCAGCCTCGTAAAGTCCACACATGCCTAACTCTTCAAATCAAAAGTTCTTAGCGCAGCTTCAGACCGCCCAGCGTCATAACCTTTCACCACCAATTCCAAGTTACGAGTCCCTTCCCAAGTTATCGAAAGCGTGATCTAACTTCTCCCAAAATTGTATCCTTCCGCGCATCATAAAGCCTCATCTTTGAAATACAATTTCCCTTCCAAAATCTTATATATTTGAATATCACAGAATCAAATGCTTTGGCCACCTCCCTACAAAAGTTGTTTACATTTAACAAATAAATATATATTTGACAATACTAAGAAACGGTTGAGACAAGGTCTTTGCTATTAAGCATCGCGTCTCACTATTCAATATACTTCCGTCGTCTAAATACAGTTACACAATTAATATTTAATTTATCATGGCTTTTTATACAAATATATTCGGTTCTTGTCCACAAATACTTATAATAGTTTATATATAAATTATCTGCTGAATACAATTTTTAGTCGGCCACGAAATATTTAAGTGTCAGTCTACAACATGAAAAGTGAACGTTACTAAGAATAATATTAATTATAATAAAATACGTATATAAATGTAATGTGCTTTGCGAAGTTCATGTTTTGTGTTTCTGTGGTGGGATCTATGTTCTGACACAAGTATATTATTACCTCAACGAAAAGCAGAACAACAGTGCAAAATAAAGTTTACTCAAAGAATACTGAAATAATGTGGTACGTCTTTTAAGATAGGTTCTGTGGTGCAATGCTGACCAATGTATCAATAATTGTAAATACAAGTCTTAAAGTACCGGGTGATCTATAAGTTAGTATAAATTTGAAAACTTAAATCACGGAATAATGTAGATAGAGAGGCTAAAATTGACACACATGCTTGTATGACATGGGGTTTTAATAGAACAAAAAAAAAAAAAAAAAAAAAAAAAAGTTCGAAAAATGTCCGACAGATTGCGCTTCATCTGATCAGAAAAGCAATAATTAGCATAACAAATGCATAATTGCATAACAAACCTGTATCCCATTCATCAGGTCCAAACTGTTAGTCAGCCGGCTGGGGAAACCAGCAGACTGGCAAAACATGCCTTTCACATGGAAACAATCAGCTTCCTCCTGTATCTGTAATGTCACACACCTCCACGTGATATGTTACGTTTGCCTGCCAAATTATCATGTCAAGTAGCTACAAACTTTCGGAGCATTTTCTCTTAGTTTAATGAAAACATTAAAATTATTACCAACTACTATGCCAGAACAAAGCGTAAAGTTTGAACATCTTGTACAAGATATATATCTAAGGTAACATGAATCATAAATTTCATGACATATTAATTAAATGAACAGAGAAGTATATGTTCCTTTGGTGTGAAGCACGCTAGTTTCACTCGGCAAATTTCACTTTAACGCGGCCTTACGCTTCATCTTTCCGACGATCTGCTTCCACTGTCCGCTGCACTGTCACCAACTCTCCGCCAGCGTCGTATCTTGTCGTAATGTGTGTGACTCTGTAGCCCATTCCCCCGGACGAAATGAAAAGACCTATCTAAATTCGACTACGGTATGGTTGCCAATATATAGAAATCCATCCGAATCCCCAAGGTTCCAGCTTTGAACGCCTTCCCCCCAGTGGAATCGATACACACTCTTCAACAGCACTGCAATAAAATATCAACATACAAAATATTATTGCTTTTACGATCAGTCTGTCCATGTTCCCACAAGACAACATATTCACACTATAGTAATTTTTGTTTTTGAAACACTAGTTTCCCCCTTTGCCGACTGAAGAAATTTAAAAATAAAAAAGCAACAAAGCTTTATTTCCATTGAAAAGCTTTACCTGTTAAATTATACCCTAATTACAACACATTTTAATTCTCAAATGTTAAACACAGTTTAAATTTCCATGTAAACCACTCATGTCACTAAGATCCTTCTTATCATTTTCAATACACCACCCTTCAGTTTCGTCTTTCCCATATAATAATTCCTTAAATACCCTGTATGCTCTTTTTTCACCCTTTTTTCTTTCAATTTCCCTAGCTATTTTAAACTTTTCTTTAACCCATAAGTGCGATAACTGACTTTAAAGTCTTCCCATACCACAGCCAGTCTGTAACTAAAAATCCGCGTTCACTTTTGCCAAATCAATCAACGTTTACCCCTTCTACTAACTCACCGTAGTTGTCATTAATAACGCTGTCACTTTCCCTTCCCTTCGCAAATTGATCCCATAAATTATATGCACTTAATTCCTTTGCATCTTTGCCTTTGTCGATCCCAAAATTGCTTTAATGAATAGGAAAAGTCACTATACTAGCTGCTTCATTCACATAATTACTTTCAGAAGATACAATATGTTTCTCACATAAATCATCGTTCTTTCCAAATAGCTCACAATCACAAATAACATTATCGACATCAGCCGAGGCACTTAAAACCTTATTATATATATCATTTACCTCTGCCGATTTATCATTGAACACAGAGTTATTAAAATCTATTTTCAAACAATCAGTATGTATTACTTCGTTTCTGCACGGTTCCTCATTCATATCTTAAGAACACTCGTTATTTGACAATTTCAGTTTCACCTCATCAAATTATCCCTACTATCATCGCACACTATCATCCGTCATCTTCCATTCACAATTCATAATCGCATTAAGAGCTACTGGATCATCGTCCTCAATAGGAAATAGAGGCGCAAATTCCTTCCTCAGTAGCATCTATCTCAGTAGCATTGTTTTCCCTATCAACTTTCCTCACATCCGCTGATTTAACATTTAAATTGTTACCAGCTGTGTGCCCTTAGGTACGATGCCTTCACAAAATTCAACGCTTACATCCGCCGTCTCAAATTCACAAAATTTAGTACACATATAGTTGCATTTATCGCTACTGGTCAATAACTTCTCGGAATTTTCTGCACACTTTATCTCCACCAAATTCAAATTCTCCTAATACCCTTTTTTAGATTCATAACTATTTAGCATACTATTTCATCTCTCAGTCTCTCTTCGCGAAATTGCTTTTGTAAACCCATATCTTCAGCTGATTCAAATGATTGCCCAAAATAATTTTGATTTCTCTGACAGCCACGCTGTTTTAAATTACCAAGTTTTACGGATTTATCCCTCACACATATTTCTAAAATTTCCTTCTGCCCCCTATCACATCTACTTCCCATAAAATTATCACAGTACGGTGTCCAATCTATCGCCGGCTTGTTTCGCCATCCCCGCACAGAAGACGCGGCGTTTCTCAGTTTCCCGACCGCATATCGCTATGTAACCTTCCATGACTTCTCTCCTGATTATTCCCACTGCCTTGAGCTTTATGAAATTTATTCCCACGTTTGCTTTGCCTCAATCCAGTACTTATTAAGGAAACAAACTTGTCATATGTCTCGAACAAATGATTGTTTAAATAAGTCCACGACTGCACACTACCTTCAAGCTGTCTTTTTACCAATTTAATTTTATCTTGGTCACTCATTCCCTTAACAAATCTATCCTTACACGCCACAACAAAATCTACTGGGTGGTAATTGCCATCATTAGAAAAACACTTATTACTTCCAGCTGAAGACCACGGATTATTTACAAGTGTACTTACGTTTGCATTACATATTTCAGTTCGCACTCCCTCAATTTTTTTGCTATAGTTGCATCTTTTCCTGATCAATTCTCCCACTACATTCTTTTATCTCCATTTCACAACCCACCATTTTACTTCAGCTGTAGTTGCCTTTTCAAAATTGTCTTTTCGTTGCACAGTCTTCATTACATTGCTGTTCCGTTCGTGCTGTACCTTTTCCATTTTATTACCTAAATTTATCTCTAATGCACTGACTTATTAATGGAATCAACTTCCTCCCCTGTTTTGCCTCCTTCTGTCCACATCGTTTAATTTTGATTCATTAGTTCAATGACTAGAAGCTGTTGCTAATGTCACAGATGATCAGAGACAACAATAAATACTTGGGCAAATACTGTAACGATCTACGACTCTTGGAATTAAAAATACACCTAAATGAACTGAAGTCTGAAACCAAACCGGAAAGAGTCTCTCTAATATGTCATCTCCTTCATGCCGACTGACAGTGTCAAAGGGCAACTAATAGTATGGTTTAAAAAGTTCAAATATTTCTAAACCTATTGGACAAGACTGTTATGGTTATCAGTCCCTAGACTTACAAACTACTTAAAATTAAAAGAACCTAACAACACACACCAACGATCCACGGCAGGATTCGAACCTCCAACGGCGAGCAACCGCACGCTCCGCGGCATACTACTGTTTATAAAAAGGTTTTGAAGGTACGACAATAACATTCTCAGCAAGGTGAGGCTACGCGACGCCGTCACATCTTTTCATGTTCATACTGAAGAATTAATTCTGAAATACTAACCGATTCTCCGGGAACTGTAAAGGCGACTTGGCATCCTGCGGTATCGGTGAGTGCGGGCGATTCCTATGTCAGCATTGCATTGCATAGCATTTCATTGCATTGCATTGAACACACTGCAGCCCCACTTCTGTAGCAGGTAGCGATTTCCGTGTAAAGGCTCAACTCATCCAACGAGATTTAGTGAAGGCCCACTGACAGCAGAGAAGAAACTAAAGCCAGTTTTTTAAGCGAGAAAATCAAATTGGTTTTCTCCGTATGAAATATCCCCAGTACTCGAATGACTAAATGATAAAATGGTAGTTACAATAGCATATTCAATAATACCTTCTGATTGGATTTTAAGAATCAATACCGAGTGAGGTGGCTCAGTGATAACCCACTCGACTTGCTTTGGGGATAAAAGCCGTTCAGACACGCCTCCGTGCATCCTGATTTAATTTTGCGTGAAATCCCTAAATCGCACCAGGTAAATACCGCAATGATTGACTTCAGCGTCTTTGGAATCTCCGTGTTGTCTGCATATCACCTTACGGATCCTTTTCGGCTGCTCACGGATATTCTTGCTTAGGCGTGTACAGTCGGTGACAGAATTCGCGAGACCCCTCGCCTAATCGCTATACAAAACCGCAAAGTTCTGCTGCTTGATGGGTAGTAAATACAGCTAGGCAACACGAACGTACATACTGCCGATTACCCATCTGACACAAAATCTGAGAGGAAAAATGTTATCTTCCAGTGTCGCAGCCAGTTGTAACAACACGCGTGCTTTCTATGCGACCTGAAGGCGACTTCGAAAACTGATTTTAGAAACTGCTTTGCGTATTAGCCATAGCGTTTTAAGCTGTTCACGACCGACAAATTCCATTACACATTTCTTTTCTTATAGTTTCAATGAACAAAGACAGCAATTAGAATTGAGCTGCTGCAGTCCGTGAATATTTTCGGACGTTACTGACACATTCAAATGGAAAAATTGCATGTATATCTTAGAATTAATTGAATTACATGAATGGACTTTGTTATGAAGCTATGTGTTACATCATGGTGCATCATGTTCCGAGTATCGCTGACGGTTTCCGCCCACCGCCTCGGTTGCGCTATAAAGACGACAACCGTTTGGCGCCGCAGATCACTGATGGTATTTCCGAGAGTGAAGGTATCGCGTCATTTCCACTGGCTCTCTTTCGGTTGATGTTGCAACTAAGATATCAGCACAAATTTAACAAAGATAAGCCAGATGTGTCTCCTCAGCTGTTTGGTATTTTTCCATACTCCTTGTCTTATTGAAATGCCTAATATTAAGCATTCGATTGGGCTATTATAATACCAGATACTATTATGTCAAATGAATGTGCAGAGAAGCAAACAAATGATAAAGATAAGCTTATTTGACATAAAAGTTTTCTGGGTATGGTACCGCGTCATGATGTAAGGCTATTACTTAAATAACCAACGTTTCGGCCAACGTTACAGTGGCCTTCATCTGGGTAACTGGTGTGAGCTGGTTGTTACTACACTTTATATTACTAACATTTAATTACGTCATAATTTTTTAAAATAAGCGATGTTATTGGTGAATGTATTGCGGAAGAGTGGAACTTTATTTTTGATAGGATGCTGAGGTGGAAGGGGTGGGGGTTAGCCGTTGCCTATTGCTTCTTGCATAGCGAGACATGGTTGGTGTTCATCGGCGAATGGGGTGAGGGCTTCCGTTTCTCTCCTGCTGGCCGTGGGCCGCGCGGCGGCAGTAGCTTACTGGTGACGCTCGCGTGTTGTGATGTCAGTGCGGCCCATTACGCTGTGATGGCCGGTAGCCAAGAGGGGGCAAGCCTGAGTCCATCTTCTCTATTCATGTTATTGGGGTGTTTAACAATTTCGATGGCTTGCCTTATCTTACGTTTGACCATCCCTGGTTGCTTGGCGAGTATTCTGGCATCATTAAATTTTATCTTCCTGCTGCAATCTTGCTGGTGTTCGGCTACTGCAGATTTATTGTGTTGGCCTAATCGAATGTAGCGTTCATGTTCCCGTATGCGTGTTGCCACTGCCCTCCCTGTCTCACCTATGTACACTTCCCCACACTCGCATTCCACCTTGTATACTCCTGATGCATGTAGTGCGTCTATGTTGTCCTTTGTGGAACCAAAAGCATCCTTGACCTTGCGACTGCTGTAACGTTGGCCGAAACGTTGGTTATTTAAGTAATAGCCTTACATCATGACGCGGTACCATACCCAGAAAACTTTTATGTCATCTGACTCTGGCCGCGGAAGCCTACGTAATTATAAGCTTATTTTACTCGCCAAATGGCCAACTACTGATCAAAGAGCAACAGTTCGATTACTGACTCATTCGCATTTTTCTTCAATTTGAAATATGCCTCATTATGTTTCTCACGTAACAATAACAAACACACATGATAATTGCCGCGGTGGAGTAGCCGAGCGGTCTAAAGTGCCTCGCCGCGGAGCGCGCGGTTGCTCGCCGTGGAGGTTCGAGTCCTTTCTGGGGCATGGGAGTATGTGTTTGTCCTTAGGTTAGTTTACCTAGGTTTAAGCAGTTTGCATGCTACGGACTGATGACCACGCAGTTTGGTCCGATAGATTTACAGACATTTGAACATTTGAACACATGATAATTGAGTAACAATCTGTATCGCAATCATTGTGAGGAAATTATTATTCCGTAACCATGGAAATATATTGATAATACTATATGAAACATGTGCAACAGAGAATTTTGTTGCATCAAATGAATTTCTTTAAACTATCGTATTCAACACATAAGTGTATTTTTGTTCCGTTTCTATCAATAACGATGCAACAGCTACGTTATTCGTGCAAGCAACATTAGGAATATTAAATCGCTGTGACATTCAAACCCTGTTTCAATCCAGACAGTATTACGACGACAAGAATTCCGAATACTGGCGAGCTCGGTGTTCGCCACTTGGCTTCCCCAGAGCATAAAGAGATCTTTTGGTGTCAGTTGGTCACTGGCGAGTATCGAAGACGATATGTTTCGCATACTAATCAAAAATATAAAATATAGTAATACGTCATGCAGGAAGTAGACGTCTGAACAATCACCTTAGAATGAAGTCGGTCATCTATACAAAGAAGCAGGCATTAATTTGATAATGCAAACAGCAAAAACGAGTAGATTGAAAAATTTGTAAAATCTCAAACCTAAGAGTCGACTTTTGGTGATTCTCCATCGTAGCAATTAGAGGAGTGAAAGATTCTAAAGCTAATTCCTTGGTTTTAGAAGCCGCAGCCGTTTATTCTGTAGTAGAACAGCATTACACACCGGTGGGTTTCAGTTACTGTGCAGAATACAAAACCACGGTTTTTCGTCAAAAGCGTGCGTAGTTTCCTGCCACTTAGGAATAGGTAGTAGACCTATGTTCCTACAGAGATTCGATAAACGGCTATGCTATAGTATGTGTGGGTGGCGCCGGCATAAATGCGCAGGTGCGTAACACGAGGTCCTAGGATCGATCTGACATCCGCAGCACTTTTATTTTTAATTATTGACTCATTTTCACGAGTTTCAATCCGTATTTTTCACATACGTAACTTTTCTGCTCAGTAACAACTTTGGTAGGGAATATAGTATGAAAAAGTTTTAACTCTTCATTCAGCCAGTTGATATGATGACGTTTTGAATGAATGAACGAAATAGACAGTCTATTTGCGTCAGATGTTCTGAGCAGATTGACACTGCCACCAGAAAAATGCAACAGATCGTGTGAGTCATAACGTAAGTTTTTCCACAGACAGATAATAAACGTTAGTTTCAGGGCACAAGAAATGTTCAAATGTTTGTTAAGCTTATGGGACTTAACTACGTGGTCATCAGTCCCTAAACTTACAAACTACTTATGAACTACCTTATACTAAAGACAACACTAACATCCATGCCCGAGGGGAGATTCGAACCCCCGACCGTCGTGGCCGTGCAGACCGTGACTCAAGCGCCTCAGTCTCCTCGGCCACGGCGGCCGGCTTCTGGGCACATATCGTAGGGATTTATAAATATCAAACAATATAGTGGACACAATTTATTAGCTGAAATAAGTGCATACTGGAAAACGTTGCCTTTATGTGGGTTCAAAACTTGACAAGCACATACCAAGAGATTAATAGCTACAACGACAATCTCTGAATGCGAGTGTCTTGACAAAGGCTAATAATATCCCGTGTTGAAAGTCTCAACACTAGGGATCGCTGGATGGGTCTCACCTACTTGGACCAATCTGTGCGAGAAGAAACACGAATATGAACCTTTTAAACTCCTACAATATCTCCCCTGTGCAGGCCATAGGAAAATAGAAAACTCACGCCAAATATCCAACTACAGATAGGTGCAATATCAGCTAATATTGAGGCTCACCATTGCTGATGACGGTGGTTTTCGTCGTTGCGAAGTAGCTAAACGATTAGCTTTTGAATGAAACAGCACGGGTTTGAATCCCGTCCCTTCCAAAATACTTTTCTTTTATTAACTCTTGTAGTTTTAATTATCAATTATAAAAATTTCAATGCATAGCATATATATTTGGTTTCGTTATAACTAATTTAATTAATTCATATATCTTATTTTATCATTTAATTTTCATAATTCGATGAAGTTTTAAATGAAAATAATATTTCAATAATTGTAGCACGTATTTATATGCCGAAGTTATATTACATTCCTTAGGGTGTTCATCGTCAAAGAAAATCTCCACACTATGCAGACTTTAACAAAGTATTTTGAGCGAGAAATTGTATCCGAAATAAGCTTCGGTGCAAAGCGTACTTTATTCAAGTTTTTAAGTAAATAACTTTTCACTGTTGATTTTTGTGCACACTAAGTGTATGGATGGGAAATGTGGCACTGAACTGATGCTGTAGGATTGAATGTGTTTTAATTGGGACACCTCTTGACATCAACGTTCGTGGCACACTGAAACGTTTAAGTAAATTTAAATTTCATAAATAAAAGTTTTACATTGCGAGGGGTAAAATGAAATGAACAAATATGTAAGGAGTTCCGGGGAATCGAAACTTGACTTCAAACTTTGGACTCCAAGCACTTGTCCACTACGCTACGCACATTCCTCAAAGACTGTAAGTTAATAAGAAGGTTATATTACACCTATTTGTCTGTGAGAAATTTTCGCCACCGTATTCGCTTTCCCTTTAGCCAACTCGGACGGGATATTTTGGGAATTTGAAAGGTTTGTCAACTTCCTTCTCGCAGGGTTTGAACAAAATCTTTGAAATCCACCCCGCAATCTACTCTGTCAGTCATAAACACTCTACAGTATATACTGAAAGACAGAATCGTTGACGAAATGTCTGCCACCCCCCTTCCTAATCCTCGAGGGTTAAAATTCTAGCAACGAATCTAAATCATTAATACGAACGTGTTTCTGACAGGATTTTGACTCCTGAGTGTTCTATAGTTCAAAGGCACATGCGGTAACTTGAGAGTAATTTTGCGAAAAATTTGTGACAAAAAGTGAGGGAGACGGTACTAAACACGCACATACAAGGTATTGGTGTTCTGGGGTGTTCATGCTACTATCAGTCGCTGTTTCATGTCCTCTGACTTTATTGAAAGCAGTACGGTTTTTTTAATACATGAATAATGTCAAGTTACAAAAAAGGTGTTCTTATTTTTGTCACCCTGATTTCTTTAATGAACAGTTTCATATTAACAACATACCTAACGCAAGAATCATTTATGAAACGTTTGAGACCAACTGAATAACAGTTGGTAAGATTTAGCTGTAAGCTTGTCGTGTAAGGAAATTTGTTTACACGCGCTAGCCGTGCTGTGAAGTGCCCCGTTTAGTTCCGTTCAAACCTCTGGCCGGCCACAAGCACTGACTGGAGGGCGAGACATTCGCTGCGATTGAGCAGAGGCATCCCTCGCCTCTTCTCGACTGCCCACTGATGTATCTGAACCTATCTTTTATTAAATGGACTGTTTGCCTTATGATGCCTGGTTATCCTGATACCGATCTCCTAATGGATTCTCGTCCTAGGTTATATTATTGTGCACTGAATTAAAAATTTTATTATTGTATAGTTTCAGATAACCCGCCTGTTAGTTGTCATATTTAGCGGCAATTCTTACATTATTAAACAATAAGTCTATAATAACTTCTTTATACTTGAACATTAACATAAGTAGTTTGTAAGTTTAGGCACTGATGACCCCACAGTTAAATCCCATAAGCTTAACAAAAATTGAAACTATTTTTTTTTTTTATGACATGGCAGTTACGTATTGGTTTGAACGTCTAGTCTCTTTGTTGGTTTTGAGGAGTTTTTAATGTCTTTAATGCCATTTCGATACTCTAAGCTGCAAGCAAAGAACTAACCTTCGGGAAATCTAATGGTGAAACAAAGTACGCTGTTGTATTAACAAAAAAATACAAATGTTTCGAACCTCTGTTATAGTCTCTGTATCTGTTAGCTGGTTCAGAAGTGAGTTTTATACACAGCTTCAAGACGAATTTGAAAGTAATGTATGAAATCCATTACTCCACCACCCAAGTTATTGGCGCTTACCTTGTATACTATCGATATACCCCGAATATTACTACAATATATCGTACAGAGTGCTTTGCAACCTACTTCGAGAAACTTACTGGAAACCTCTGACCTGAATAAATAGACATGTCGTTTATGGCTGCTTACCATTAACAACAGTTATGATAAAGGGTTTCATTGTATTTTATTTTTTATTTGGCCTTTATCGCCCTTCCAGACGAACCTGCTCCTTCCACAACTCTTTTTTATACTTGCTTCGTCTTCTGTACTTAATTGTTCACAATATGTTATTCATTCCCTAAATTAATGTTTAAATGTAATACTGTTCTCCCTCATTGAAAAAAAGTACACAATATTAAAATGAAATCGTATATTAGAATGTTAAAACATACTACATCCGCTTTAAAAGACATATACTAAAAATGATTTCATTTCGTAGGTGAATTTTTTTTCTATTCTATTGAACTTCGGTGTTTCTCAAACAGTTTGACTGGTTTGTTTTTTCCAATGGTAGCCAAACAGTGGGTCCTATGAGTAGCACTCTTCTACTGTTACATACTAAACCATTATAAATAAATGAACGTCTTCTGCTAATACTGCTTCCGCGACGAGTCGAAGCCTATTGGGTATTCTCGTCTCTTATTATATTGGTGTGGCGTCTGTTATTTCGGGCATATCCGAAATAACAGACACCGTACCAAAATAATTAATTAGGACTCGCGAAGACGGCGTTTCTTCAATCACTTCACCGCATATGCGGTCATACGTTCGACCTCGCACGATATGGGCGCTACAACCATAGCGTGCAACTTTTGGAAGTTTGAGACAGACGCGGGGCGAGCACCGGTAGCCACTTGGTTAGCGTCTCGGCCGGACCGGCGCAGCGGCCGCACGCGTGAGCGGAGCGGGTTAGCCGGTGCCGTTCGCTTTCTGTTTACTTCGCGCGCGCTATATATTTTGCTTAGTAATGGAGTCACAAGTGCGAAAGTACACATTAAAGTTCAGTTTCAGTTTTGGTGTTCAACGACCGAAGATCTATGAGTTCGACGACTGGTTTCATGAATTGTTCAACGTACCCGAAGAAGACTTGTTTGGAATGGCTTACGACTTTATAAGCAACGTCTACACTGTGAAGTTAAGAAACGACGAGCTGTGCCGACGGATTATGGACAAGACTAATGGAATTGCTAGGTACAAGGCTTTGAATGGCGAGGTGAGTGATGTTACAATTACATATGCTGGACTAGGCCTTCGAACCGTAAAAGTACACCCATTAACGTTCGAAATTGAGTTCGACTATATTGAACAGGCCCTTTCAAAGCACGGCACCGTTTATACTGTAACTGCTGACCGATGGGGTGGCAATATGCATTATAAAGTAGACAACGGTGTACGGTCTGTCAAGATTGACTTGCAATCTCCCATTTCATCTTTCATAAACGTGTGTGGGTTCAAGGCCCTCGTTGTCTATGAGGGACAGCCCCGTACTTGTTCTTCGTGCAACGCGCCAGGTCATCTTAGAGCAGAATGCCCGCGTAGGCGGCCTGTTCAGCTCCCGGTCGAGAGAGACGCGGAAGGCGGGCAGCGCGCGCAGTACGCCACGGTCGCCAGCCACCTGCTCCCGCGCGAGCACGTACACACGGCCCTGCCCGATGACGTAGTACTCGCCGCCGCGGCAGCTGCCCTAGAAGAGGCGCGACCAAGTGCACTTTCTGTAGGCACTGACGTAGCCATGACCCACGCTAGTGCAGACGTTGTCTCAAACACCGCGAGACTCGCGGTTCAACGACAAAGTAGTGTTACCGAAAATAAGACCACAGAAGTAGACAGCAATGACAATACTGCAGAGACAGTACCCGCGCCTGCCATTTAGCCTTCCCCAGCTTTCACGTTAAATTTAAAACAAACGAAAGCTTAACTTCACGTCCTCATTGAAAAGTATAAAACTTAAACGCTGTTGCGTTAGTCCTAGTTTGTAAAAATATACTGGGGGTGGAGGGCAGGTGAAACCGTGCCATGTGGAAGCGGTGTTGGCGCGAAACTGACCGAGGCAATACTCTTGGAACCAGTTACTTGAATGTTACGTGATTAGAGTTGTGGGTTCACTGCCCGACGGACTTCGAGCCGTCTTTGAGGCTGAAGGAGGATATACGGGATGTTGAACAGTATTAGTAGTTTCTTGGTCGGCCGCAGTGGCAGAGCGGCCTGCGGCACGCCAGTCAGGGTCTGAACTGCCACTACGGTCGGGGGTTCGAATTCCCCCTTGGGCATGGATATTTGTGCCGTCCTTAGTATTAGCTAGTTCATAAATAGGTTGTAAGTTTATGGACTGATGACCCCATACGTAAGTCCCATAAGCTCTACAAACATTTCAACTTTTTGATCTGATTTCTTGTTTTGTTTACTTCGTTTTTGAACCAGTCAGAGAATTTATTTCTTATAAAGAAGAGTTATTTACTTTTATTTTAAGGGACAGAATTCGTAATAATAATTTTTATTTTTCCGTGAGAAGAACTATTCAGTTTCTAGATTCAATATTAGTAATAATAAAACATGGATGTGCAGAACTGTATTTTAAACATCTAAACATGTGCATAAAGTTTAGAGTACAAGATTGCCAATGAAGACGTAATTTGTGAGCGAAGTTCAGTTCAGCCTAGAAGAGCAGATAAGGAGGTCCAAAGAAAAAGAAACAAGAACTAGCAAATATTTATGTACGAGGTGAAGGAATAAGAATTAGGAAGGAAAGGAATGATAGTGCTGAATTAGGCCATTGAAATTAAATAATGGCGATAAGTGAAAATATGAAGCGGGACGGGAATCGAAACCGTGTCTCCCGCTTCGGGACAGCGGTGAACTTAACCACGTGGCTACCGCTGCTCGCCCCGCGTCTGTCTCAAACTTCCTTAAGTTGCACGCTATGGCTGTAGCGCCCATATCGCGTGAGGTCGAAAGTATGACCCCATATGCGGTGAAGTGATTGAAGAAACGCCGTCTTCGCGAGTCTTAATTAATTATTTTGGTATGGTGTCTGTTACTTCGGATATGCCCGAAATAACAGACGCCACACCAATATTATAAGAAACGGGAATACCCAATAGGCTTCGACTCGTTGCGAAAGCAGTATTAGCAGAAGACGTTCATTTATTTATAATGGTTTAGTATGTAACAGTAGAAGAGTGCTACTAATAGGACCCACTGTTTGGCTACCATTGGAAAAAACAAACCAGTCAAACTGTTTGAGAAACACCGAAGTTCAATAGAATAGAAAAAAAAATTCACTTACGAAATGGAATCATTTTTAGTACATGTCCTTTAAAGCGAATGTAGTACGTTTTAACGTTCTAATATATGATTTCATTTTAATATTGTGTACTTTTTTTCAATGAGGGAGAACAGTATTACTTTTAAACATTAATTTAGGGAATGAATAACATATTGTGAACAATTAAGTACAGAAGACGAAGCAAGTATAAAAAAGCGTTGTGGAAGGAGCAGGTTCGTCTGGAAGGGCGATAAAGGCCAAATAAAAAATAAAATACAATGAAACCCTTTATCATAACTATTGTTGATGGTAAGCAGCCATAAACGACATGTCTTTTTATTCAGGTCAGAGGTTTCCAGTAAGTTTCTCGAAGTAGGTTGCAAAGCTCTCTGTACGATGTATAGTAGTAATAATCGGGGTATATCGATAGTATACAAGGTAAGCGCCAATAACTTGGGTGGTGGAGTAATGGATTTCATACATTACTCTCAAATTCGTCTTGAACTTGAAGCTGTGTATAAAACTCACTTCTGAACCAGCTAACAGATACAGAGACTATAACAGAGGTTCGAAACATTTGTATTTTTTTGTTAATACAACAGCGTACTTTGTTTCACCATTAGATTTCCCGAAGGTTAGTTCTTTGCTTGCAGCTTAGAGTATCGAAATGGTATTAAAGACATTAAAAACTCCTCAAAACCAACAAACAGACTAGACGTTCAAATCAATACGTAACTGCCATGTCATAAAAAAATAGTTTAAATTTTTGTTAAGCTTCTGGGATTTAACTATGGGGTCATCAGTCCCTAATCTTACAAACTACTTACGAACAACCTTATACGCAGATGGTACAAACATCCATGCCCAAGGGGGGGGATTCGAACCCCCGAGGGGGAACGGCCTCGCACATCGTAGCTTCGCGCCTCAATGCGCTTGACCATTCCTCCGCGGCCATGTCATTGTTAAGATATAATTTGATAGTTGCTTCGAGGTTAATGTGTTACACATTCAACAGAATACAATTTTAATAGACCATACACACATTTTTTTTCGGCGTCACGACATGTTAATGTTCAAATATAAAGAAGTTATTCTAGACTTATTGTTTAATAATGTAAGAATTGCCGCTAAATATGGCAACTAACAGGCGGGTTATCTGAAACCATACAATAACATTTTTAATTCAGTGCACAATAATATAACCTAGACGAGAATCCATTAGGAGATCGGTATCAGGATAACCAGGCATCATAAGGCAAACAGTCCATTTAATAAAAGACAGGTTCAGATACATCAGTGGGCAGTCGAGAAGAGGCGAGGCATGCCTCTGCTCAATCGCAGCGAATGCCTCGCCCTCCAGTCAGTGCTTGTGGCCGGCCAGAGGTTTCAAATGTTCAAATGTTTGTATAGTCTATAGGACTTAACTACGGGGTCATCAGTCCCTAAACTTACAAACTTCTTAGGAACTACTTACGTACTAGGACGGCACAAATATCCATGCCCGAGGGGGGATTCGAACCCCCGACCGTAGTGGCCGTACAGACCGTGACTGGAGCGCCTTAGTCCCCTCGGCCACCGCGGCCGGCGGCCAGAGGTTTGAACGGAACTAAACGGGGCACTTCTCAGCACGGCTAGCGTGTGTAATCAAACTTCCTTACACGACAATCTACTACAGCTAAATCTTACCAACTGTTATTCAGTTGGCCTCAGACGTTTCATAAATGATTCTTGCGTTAGTTATGTTGTTAATATGAAACTGTTCATTAAAGAAATCAGGGTGACAAAAATAAGAACACCTTTTTTGTAACTTGACATGATTCATGTATTAAACATAACCGTACTGCTTTCAATAAAGTCAGAGGACATGAAACAGCGACTGATAGTAGAATGAACACCCCAGAACACCAATACCTTGTATGTGCGTGTTTAGTACCGTCTCCCTCACTTTTTGTCACAAATTTTTCGCAAAATTACTCTCAAGTTACAGCATGTGCCTTTGAACTATAGAACACTCAGGAGTCAAAATGCCGTCAGAAACACGTTCCTATTAATTTTAACCCTCGAGGATTAGGAAGGGGGGGGGGGGCAGACATTTCCTCAACGATTCTGTCTTTCAGTTTATACTGTAGAATGTTTATGACTGACAGAGTAGATTGCGGGGTGGATTTCAAAGATTTTGTTCAAACCCTGCGAGAAGGAAGTTGACAAACCTTTCAAATTCCCAAAACATCCCGTCCGAGTTAGCTAAAGGGAAAGCGAATACGGTAGCGAAAATTTCTCACAGACAAATATGTGTAATATAACCTTCTTATTAACTTACAGTCTTTGAGGAATGTGCGTAGCGTAGTGGACAAGTGCTTGGAGTCCAAAGTTTGAAGTCAAAGTTCGATTCCCCGGTCCTCCTTACGTTTTTGTTCATTTCATTTTACCCCTCGCAATGTAAAACTTTTATTTATGAAATTTAAATTTACTTAAACGTTTCAGTGTGCCACGAACGTTGATGTCAAGAGGTGTCCCAATTAAAACACATTCAATCCTATAGCATCAGTTCAGTGCTACATTTCCCATCCATACACTTAGTGTGCACAAAAATCAACAGTGAAAAGTTATTTACTTAGAAACTTGAATAAAGTACGCTTTGCACCGAAGCATATTTCGGATACAATTTCTCGCTCAAAATACTTTGTTAAAGTCTGCATAGTGTGGAGATTTTCTTTGACGATGAACACCCTAAGGAATGTAATATAACTTCGGCATATAAATACGTGCTACAATTATTGAAATATTATTTTCATTTAAAACTTCATCGAATTATGAAAATTAAATGATAAAATAAGATATATGAATTAATTAAATTAGTTATAACGAAACCAAATATATATGCTATGCATTGAAATTTTTATAATTGATAATTAAAACTACAAGAGTTAATAAAAGAAAAGTATTTTGGAAGGGACGGGATTCAAACCCGTGCTGTTTCATTCAAAAGCTAATCGTTTAGCTACTTCGCAACGACGAAAACCACCGTCATCAGCAATGGTGAGCCTCAATATTAGCTGATATTGCACCTATCTGTAGTTGGATATTTGGCGTGAGTTTTCTATTTTCCTATGGCCTGCACAGGGGAGATATTGTAGGAGTTTAAAAGGTTCATATTCGTGTTTCTTCTCGCACAGATTGGTCCAAGTAGGTGAGACCCATCCAGCGATCCCTAGTGTTGAGGCTTTCAACACGGGATATTATTAGCCTTTGTCAAGACACTCGCATTCAGAGATTGTCGTTGTAGCTATTACTCTCTTGGTATGTGCTTGTCAAGTTTTGAACCCACATAAAGGCAACGTTTTCCAGTATGCACTTATTTCAGCTAATAAATTGTGTCTACTATATTGTTTGATGTCAGATCGATCCTAGGACGTCGTGTTACGCACCTGCGCATTTATGCAGGCGCCACCCACACATACTATAGCATAGCCGTTTATCGAATCTCTGTAGGAACATAGGTCTACTACCTATTCCTAAGTGGCAGGAAACTACGCACGCTTTTGACGAAAAACCGTGGTTTTGTATTCTGCACAGTAACTGAAACCCACCGGTGTGTAATGCTGTTCTACTACAGAATAAACGGATGCGGCTTCTAAAACCAAGGAATTAGCTTTAGAATCTTTCACTCCTCTAATTGCTACGATGGAGAATCACCAAACGTCGACTCTTAGGTTTGAGATTTTACAAATTTTTCAATCTACTCGTTTTTGCTGTTTGCATTATCAAATTAATGCCTGCTTCTTTGTATAGATGACCGACTTCATTCTAAGGTGATTGTTCAGACGTCTACTTCCTGCATGACGTATTACTATATTTTATATTTTTGATTAGTATGCGAAACATATCGTCTTCGATACTCGCCAGTGACCAACTGACACCAAAAGATCTCTTTATGCTCTGGGGAAGCCAAGTGGCGAACACCGAGCTCGCCAGTATTCGGAATTTTTGTCGTCGTAATACTGTCTGGATTGAAACAGGATTATATTAAACGACTACGGATTTGATTGTCACAGCGATTAAATTTGTGCTGATATCTTAGTTGCAACATCAACCGAAAGAGAGCAAGTGGATATGACACGATACCTTCACTCTCGGAAATACCATCAGTGATCTGCGGCGCCAAACGGTTGTCGTCTTTATAGCGCAACCGAGGCGGTGGGCGGAAACCGTCAGCGATACTCGGAACATGATGCACCATGATGTAACACATAGCTTCATAACAAAGTCCATTCATGTAATTCAATTAATTCTAAGATATACATGCAATTTTTCCATTTGAATGTGTCAGTAACGTCCGAAAATATTCACGGACTGCAGCAGCTCAATTCTAATTGCTGTCTTTGTTCATTGAAACTATAAGAAAAGAAATGTGGATAGGAATTTATCGGTCGCGAACAGCTTAAAACGCTATGGCTAATACGCAAAGCTGTTTCTAAAATCAGTTTTCGAAGTCGCCTTCAGGTCGTATAGAAAGCACGCGTGTTGTTACAACTGGCTGCGATACTGGAAGATAACATTTTTCCTCTCAGATTTTGTGTCAGATGGGTAATCGACAGTATGTACGATCGTTTTGCCTAGCTGTATATACTTCCCACCAAGCAGCAGAACTTTACGGTTGTGTATACCGATTAGGCGAGGGTTCTCGCGAATTCTGTCACCGACTGTACATCTACATCTACATACATATTCCGCAAACCACCATAAGGTGCATTGCCGAGCTTACAATGTACCTCTATTAGGCATTTCCATTCCTATTCCACTCCCAAATAGAACGAGGAAAAAAAGAATGCCTATATGCCTCCGTACGAGCCCTAATTTCTCATATCTTGTCTTTGTGATCACTACGCGAAATGTAAGTAGGCGGCAGCAAGTTCGAACTGCATTCTGCTTCAAATTCCGGCCCTGTAAATTTCGTCAACAGAAATTCACGAAATGAGCGTCGTGTTTCCCCAGCGATCCCCAATTGCGTTCCCGAAGGATCTCCGTGACACTCGCGCATTGGTCGAACCTACCAGTAACAAACCTAGTTGCTGAACTGTGAACTGCTTCTATGCCTTCCTTTAAACTGATCTGCTTGCACTTGGGCAATACTCAAGACGTGGTCGTGCGCTTACATTTTCCCAAGTACATCTTCCCAAAATTCTCCCAATAGACCGAAGTCGGCTGTCCGCCTTACTCACAACTGTACCTACATGTTAGTTGCATTTCCTATCGCTCTGCAGTGTTAAACCTAGATATTTGAACGACGCGACTGCATCAAGAAGCTCACTACATGTTGTGGTTCCATCTCTTTCAGAGCGAAAACAAAGATGACTCAAAGTAGCCCCGCCCGTTGAGGCAACTTTGTGACAACTTGTAACATTCATATAAAAATTTATGTTGAACATATCGATGGATAGTGTGAGGCTGTAGCATGTCTTTGTATTATTGTAGTTTTGGTTCCATCTATTTCAGAGCGAAAACAAAGCTGGCTCAAAGTAGCCCCGCCCATTGGGGCAACTTTCTGACAACTTGTAACACCCATTATAACAATTTCTGTTGAACATATCGATTTCGAGAAAAACCTTAAAAAGGGTAACAATGTAAACCTATTATAAAGCAATGGAATGTATAGTCAGAAAATGAGGCGATGCGGAAGGAATTAGATTAGGTAATGAGACGATAAAAGTAGTGGATGAGTCTTTTTTTTTTTTTTTTTTTTTTAACTTGGGTAGCAAGACCTGAAGGCCTAAGTAAAGAAGATATAAAATTCAGAATGTCTATAGGAAGAAAAGCGTTTTTGAAGAAGTGATATTTATTGACATCCAATATTAGTTTAAGTGTTAGGAAGTCCTTTCTGAAAGCATTTGTCTAGAGCATAGTATTGTATGGGAGAGAAACGTGGATGATGAGGAATGCAGACGATCAGATGATAAAAGCTTTCGAAATATGGTTCAACGGACGAATGATGAAGATTAGATGAGTAGATCACACAACTAATGAGGCGATGCGCAACAAAATTGCGGAGAAAAAGAGTTTCTGGCATATCCGGACAAAGAGAAGGGATATGTTGATGGGAGACATTCTGAGATATCGAGGAATCGTCTACTTTGCATTAGAACTGAGTTTGTGGGGTAAAAATCGTAGAGGGAGACCGCGGGACGAATACAGTAAGCAGATTCAAAAGGATGTAGGATGTCGCTCATATTCGCAGATGAAGAGACTTGCAAAGGACAGGATATCATGGAGAGCTGCATCACATCAGTGTATGGACGGAAGGCCGCCGCGGTGGAGTAGCCGCGCAGTCTAAAGCACCTCGCTGCGGAGCGCGCGGCTGCTCGCCGTTGAGGTTCGAGTCCTCCCCCTGGGGCATGGTGTGTGTGTTTGTCCGTAGGTTAGTTTACCTAGGATTAAGTAGTTTGTAAGCTACGGACTGATGACCACCCAATTTGGTACGATAGATTAATAGACATTTTTGACTGAAGGCCATAACAACAATGTAAAGAAATGTACATAGCACATTTATCACTCATTGGCTTTAAAAATAATAATTTTCTAATAGCAGTATTATTTCTGAATTTCCCTTCGTTGTACATAGCCAGAGATATGAAAAGCATAACATAGTGCGGATTTACGTAATGGTATTCCTCGAGTAGTGCATATTGGCGATAATTCTTTTGTCTAAGATTAATCACACATTATTCTGAGCCAGAGCGAAGCACGACTGGGATTATGAAGTTTCTACTGTTCTCTACAATAGTCGCTTAATCTTTGGTATGTGAAGACCTACGAAAATCTGTAACATTTTTGATTAGTTTCTTACTGGTTTTCAGGAGTCACAAAGCACATTTTACCATATAATTAAGTACTTACGTTAAGATATTAAAATATCAATGTAAAGTTCCACCATATGACACTTGCAGAATGATGTATATTGATATAAGGCGATGACTGTAGAAAGCCTCAGTTGGATGATTTCAGATACTACAAATGAACGATCTTAAGATTATTAGTAAGGATGGCAACTGTTGACAATAAAAAGGAAATTTCCATCATGCTGATGAAGAATTATTCACAACTAGCATCCCGCCCGGCTTCACACGGGTAGTATGAGATATTAGCGAGGTTCCACAGACTACTATAGAACTCTGTGTAGCGTGTTTCTCGTGGACCAACGATAAACGGACTTCCCTCTATTCATAACTTTCGTTCCGTCAACTAAAACGCCGTAGTATGTCATCTGAAAAATTTACGTATTTTATGTCAATACTAGAGTATCGCATGTTTTAACCCTCCTACTACCACTGGGGTCAATATGACCCCATAAGCACATATGAAATATATATCTCCCTTATTTTCAATGCGATTATTTTCAAAATTTATGACTTTGTCTCTCTAAGTTGCTTGTATGCGATGACATATTATTCAGTTTTACATTTACAACATATTAAAATTTATTCTTGGGCTATGCACTGAGTACCACTGGGGTCAGCATGACCCCAATCTAAATTTTTTTGTTTTGTTTCTTGAATGTAACATTATGAAAACAGAACAGCGAATATTATATTGAACAGATGTTATAGGAAACACCTGCAACGATGAAACTAACACTTTCCACTTCTTATTTATACCCATAGTTGTCATTTCTTGCCTCAGAAGTTGTTGTGTGTTGCCTCAGTTGTTGCTAGTGTTTTGTCTCAGCGTGTTCAAGAACTACATTATGTCTAGAAAACGTCTGAGTAGTGTTGAAAAACAAGCAATTTTGAATGAAGAAGAGGAATTAGGAGATCGTCTGATGACGTCGAAGAGATTGATGGTGTTATTTCTGGAGGTAGTGAATCAACTGAAGATTATGATGAAGACGTTGGAGATTTGGAAACTCCTGAAGCTGATGGCATATCATATCAGAATGTTTTCAAGTAAGTATAAATATGATCCTAGACTATAATGCAACAAAATCAGGTGTAGACACTATGGACAAGTTAGTCAGAACCTACACCACAAAACGTATGACAAGAAGATGGCCCATGGTGATTTTTTTATAATATTTTGGATATTAGTGCCCTGAATGCTTTCATAATTTGGTTGGACTTAAATCCTGACTGGAATAAAAAAAAACAACTACAAAAGAAGAGAATTTCTTCTGGAACTGGGAACAAGTCTAGTACAGAAAAACAGAAGTCAGCGCAGCAAAGCTTCTCTGCCTCGTCCTCCTCCTCCTTCAGCACAAGTGGATACGGGGGTAAAACGTGGACGGTGCTACCTGTGCGAACGTTCAGTGGATAGAAAACATTCAGAAACGTGCAGAAGATGCTTTTCCTTTGTCTGTAAACACCATTCAGGCATTCTTTGTTTTAGATGTAAAGAGTTGCTTTGTTTTGCATGTAAGGATCTATAAGATCAAGTGTTGAGACAAGATCTGTAAGTGCTTATATATCTACTTCACCTGGTTTCAATCAGTAATGTATGCTTTTGTGTCAGTTCATTAAAATAAATTAAATACTGCCAAAATATCCCGTGTTAATTACTTGGGGTCATATTGACCCCAACGGTGCTCAGTGTAACAAAAAAAATCTGGTAGTAGGAGGGTTAAATGTTACGAAATCTGAATTACGGAAAGCCTAAGCAATGTATTTAAGAGAAAAAATTATTGAATTATAAATCACAATTTTGAGTATGTTCCACAAGTTTATTTTAATTTGTGAATCGGTTTTCGGCTAATAAGGCCATTTTCTGACTTTTGCTGTTTATCTCAAAGACGTTAGAATGTTTTGATACAGACTTGAAACATATTCTAGTCGTACACTTATATACAAACACATAACAATCATAATCCTTGGCTCTGCTGTGTTAGTACAATTAAAATGTTCCGATAAAACATCAATTAATAACCAAGAATAAACTTAATTTTAATCTTGAAACTCCATGTGTAAACTATATCTAGGACAACTGTCAAGAAGAGTGTCAGTCACTGAAATACTGCAATTATAGTGTGTCCTGTTATGCAAACAACACCGCAGCTCAGTGTATCTTCAGTATCAAAGATAAGACCCAGCTATTACCTAATAGTGGGGGTATACAAAATAACTTGTGGATATATACGTTGTATATTGGACAATCAGGCAGAAATATTACAACAAATTTGGCTGATCATCAACGAATCTGGATGATATAGAATAATGACTCAACATTTGCTGAGCATGTACTGAGTGAAGGACACAGCTACCAGCCACAGTTCCACGTCCTTCACATAGCAAACAAAGATAAAAAGTAAATATTTGGAACTTGTAGCCCTGAAATAATACTAAATGACAAAACGCAACTCAACATATCCCCACTTAGCCCAGCCAAAAAAGGAAAATTGGGGGAAAAATCGTGTAGTCGCTAATTTTTGTACAGTGGTAGTGGGGAGTGTCATGAACAACGTACTAAAAATCCTGACCTGTAGGGTGTGAGCGTTGGGGTGGGGGCGGGTTTAATGGTAACTTTTTGAAGTTTTTCTTAAATATCTCGAAAACCATGGCTTCTAGCGAAAATATTTCTCAGTAATAAAGTACGTTAAATTTTCTACAGAAAAGGTTCCATTCATTTTTTCTCTAGGACCAATAGTTTTCTCATTACAAAGGGTGAAAATATAGCAGTTTATGAAAATAATATTTGACTGGTATGAAATTGAAGTGGAAGTGGATTGATACCAAATATTAAAAGCCTATATCTCATTTAAGTACAGTAGAACACTACTGAGGGATAAATTTTGTTCTGAGGATGTGTCAGGTGGCAGCAGGATAGGGCGGGTTTGGGGTGTGGGGTGCACGGGTAGAAGATGAGGGAAAGCATGACGCTGGAATGATGTCAAGCACTTCCCTTATTTGTGCTTCTGCAAAACGAGGAGCGAGCTAGTGAGTCCCCACTCCATCTACCACATTAGGTCGCAGAGGCAACTACAGGGTATTTCACTAAGTTATACCGATCCTTCCACAACACACATCGTAAATAACTGATGACGCAGTATGCTGATACACCTGGAGAGTGTTAATATTCCACAAAAGGCGTTGTACGGTGACAAAAAAAATGTTCAAATGTTTGTTAAGCTTATGGGATTTAACTACGGGGTCATCAGTCCCTAAACTTACAAACTACTTATGAACTACTTACGAACTAGGACGGCACAAATATCCATGCCCGAGGGGGGATTCGAACCCCCGACCGTAGTGGCCGTGCAGACCGTCGGCCACCGCGGCCGGCTGTACGATGACAGTTGTTGGAAGTGTTTATTTTCCACAAATACATTAACACTAAATGGAATAAAGGTGTAAGTTACAAGTAGAACTACACAATACATTTCCGCACATTTCTTTGCAGCTGTAGGTGAGCCGGCCGCGGTGGCCGAGGTGACTGAGGCGCTCCAGTCACGGTCAGCACGGCCACTACGGTCGGGGGTTCGAATCCCCCCTCGGGCATGGATATTTGTGCCGTCGTAGGTCGTAAGTAGTTCATAAGTAATTTGTAAGTTTAGGGACTGATAACCCCGTAGTTAAGTCCCATAACCTTAACAAACATTTGAACATTTGAGCTGTAGGTGAGAAATTGATTGTTGGGCATACTGTATGATTTAAGCTTCTGTACATCTTCATATAATGGGAGATATGAGGCTGGGGTGATGCATTTAATGTCCCCCATACTGCGGAAAGTATTCCAGCCGTCTATAGTGGAGACATTGAAATCGACATTGTCGAATATATACTGGCAAAATGTTCCACTTGGAACAGGCTTTACAGTGTGGCAGGCAGCTGAGAGCTCCAGCTGCTGTGCTTCATAATATGTTGTACTGAATCCTAAACGAGTAATTAGATTGATCAGAGATTTTGATCAGAACTTCCTGTGAATGAATAGTACGACAGCATGTGGTATAGGTGATACGAATGATCTTGGGCGAATAGCAGCAATGGGGGCATGGGCTATAGATGCCAGCTTCTTTTGAATTTTCTGTTTTGCCCCTTTTTTTGCCGACATGCAGTCCTTGAAGACTTGGAGTGAACAAGGTACCATTTCCTCAGCTTTGCTGCAGAATAAGTCACAGGGTGGAAAAACAGACCTATCATACGCCATTAACTGAAAATCTTGTAAATTATAGTGGCAGCTACCTTTACAGTTATATCTCGTTCTGCCTGTTCATCTTTGCACTTTGAAGAATCCAAGCGTCATTTAACATTTTTTCACCTGAACTACGAAAGCACATAATAGTTTTCCTGGTGCAAATTTTACTACAAACAATAGTGTCCACATACTTTTCTCTCATTCTCTCCTTAACGGTCTTTATATGAGGCAGTGTTCCAGAAACTTGCTCCAACAAATCGTCTCAGGTGAACTGGTAGTCGTCATTCCCCTGTATGTAATTGAATATTTCCTCTACTGACGCATTGATTTCTTCATCATCAGAGCGTCCACTCGGTCTAGATTTAGGCACTGAGCCTATAAAGAATCTTTTATGGCAATCCTCATGATAATTTTCATCTGCAGCTTGTAGATCACTAACAGAACAGATACGTCTTTGGATGGTGTCTCCCCACTCATCCTTCCTCTCCTATGTATAAACTATAATTGTATTGTCGTAACTGAAGGATCGAACACTAAAAACCTTTCGCCGCTCTTTTTGGAGTTTTTTTCTTATATTTATCAAGAAATTCATTATCAATTAGCCCAGTCAACGGAGACCAAAAAATGAAGAATAGGGGAAAAAATTCGTGTAGTCGCAAATTTTTTTACAGTGGTAGCGGGGAGTGTCATGAACAACATACTAAAAATCCTGACCTGTAGGATGTGAGCATTGGGGTGGGGGCGAAAACCAGGGCTCCTGGCGAAAATATTTCCCAGTACTAAAGTACGTTAAATTTCCTACAGAAACGGTTCTATTCATTTTTCTCATTACAAGGGTTGAAAAAATAGCAGTTTATGAAAACAATCTTTTATTGGTATAAAATTAATTTTTATTGTTGAATAAAGTGTATTAAGACCAAATATTAAAAGTCTATACCTCATTTCTACATCTACATCTACATAGATACTCTGCAAATCACATTTAAGTGCCTGGCAGAGGGTTCATTAACCACTTTCATAACTTTTCTCTACCGGTTCATTCTCTAATAGCGCACGGGAAGGAAGAACGCCGGCCGCGGTGGCCGAGGGTACTGAGGCCACTACGGTCGGGGGTTCGAAACGAAACGAGCTGCCCTTCTCTGAACCTTCTCAATATCCTCCGTCAGTCCCACATCGTGAGGGTCCTACAAAGGGCAACAGTACTCCAGGAGAGGACGCACAAGTGTGATGTAGGCAGTCTCTTTGGTGGAGCTGGTGCATCTTCGAAGCGTTCTGCCGATGAAACGCAACCTTTGGTTCGCCTTCCCCACAACATTTACTATGTGTTCTCTCCAGTTAAAGTTGTTCGTAATTGTAACTCCTAGGTATTTGGTGGAATTTACGACCTTAAGGTTTGACTGATTTATCGCGTAATTGAAGTTCAGCGGATTTCTTTTTGTGTTCATGTGTATTACTTCACACTTTTCTTTATTTAGTGTCAATTGCCAATTTTCGCACCAAGCAGAAATTTTGCCTAAATCGCTTTGCAGTTGCTTTTGATCCTCTGTTGACTTCACTAACCGATAAACGATTTATGTACAGTAGAACAGTACTGAGGAATAAATTTTGTGCTGCGGATGTGCTAGGTGGCAGCAGGAGAGGATGGGTTTTGGAGGGTGGGGTTGAAGAGTTCATTATCACAGGATTACCCAAAGGGCTACTCCAGCTGTCTTGGGGGTTATAGGGAACATAAAAACTCACGTCCATTTTTATAATATAGACGAGGAACGAAGGAAGACAACAGTTTGACGTGGCCTCAGTTATTACCAATATCCAGTTAATCTGATTTCCAAACTAGCGTCACAAACGGTGTCTGGTAATGACATTATCCCCAGCAGGGTCGGCAGCAATTTTCCCCGATGGCACGCCGCGTTGACCTACATACATCAGAGGGTTGGGGCAGCGAAACGCCATCCCCCTCCCGCCCTCGCCGCCAGTGACTTTTCCCTCGCCGCCGGCCCCCGCAACGCGCGCGTTCCCACCGCTCCGCTGCCGGAATATTGATGACGCAAGCCGTTATCTCGCGCTGCCAATCGCTCGGTCCGCCCTCCGCCGTCGAGTGGCTGCTCGGCCCGCGTGACGGCTGCAGACCCGGCCTGTGCGGCTGCCAGCGACCACCCACGACCACTGCGCAAAAGGCTGTACCATCTGTCTCTCATTCCAGGTGCATGTATAAGCCAAATGTCAGAGTAAATACAAGCTAATATACATGTCTTTCACACTGTTTTACTAACGTATACCGAAACTGAAATCCGTTTCTGAACTACATATTAAAAAGCAAAATTTTGATCTAGTATCAGTAGCGAAGATTACTGTACAGTAAGTGTGATAAGACTGTCGACCGAAGTCAAATGTCTTATATAGTAAATGTGGAATTTCTGGGTAGTCAAGATTTTGTCTATTCGCTAGCCAATATCGTGGTGGGAAATGTGTATCATCTGCAGACTGTATCGCGTAAGAGAACTTTTGATTAATTGATATTTAGTTTAGGCACACTTTAGTGACTGCAGCAAACGATATCATCACATAGATATCACCACACACATATCAACGATAACAAACTTTAATGCACTCAGTCTTCACTTTGGAAAAAATATCTGTGCATTAACCGATCGGTGTTGTTTATATGGACAATGTTTAAAAAAAAATCAATTATTTTGGCAATCGTACAAAATATTTGTTCAAGGGTATACACGTTTCATTCACAAAACGAATACAAGCTTAATTTACTGTCTGTGGACTTAAGGAATTAATTATTTCGGTAATACTGGGAAAAGGTATTCATTAAAGTCAGAATCAACTATAGGTTTTAATTTCTAATTTGAATAATGTTTATATTAACCTATATTAATTTAGAATACATTAATTGCAAGGATTGGTTTTTATTCTCGTGTTGGTACTGTGAAGTCATTTTTAATATGAGGCGCAGCTCACCTAAGGTACATATAGATTCGTTTATTGAATTCGCCAAAGGTATAATAAGCTTTGATTTGCACGTAATTTGTATCTGATTGGGTTATGTGTGTCTTCAGTTTCCGTGAAATCTCTCGATAACGCAAACGTTTATGAGTATCTGCCCCATTGATTTGATTTGATTTGATTTTTCCAGGGAAGCCAAAACAGTCTTGGTCTAACCCGCCACTGCCCGCACCGAAACTAAGTTTACTGTGCGGTATCGCTCCCTGTATATCTAGTAAAGCCAACCAATGCCCTTGAACAGTGCAAGGAGTCCCTTTACCAGTTATTTAATAGACACAGTTTCTTCGGGTCTGGTTGTCCCAAATGTTATGTGCCTTTTAGTCTCCAATGCAATGCATTCGAAGATTAGATGTGATGCAGTTTCATCACCGTCATCACAGATCCTACATTTAGGTTCCTCTTCTGTTATTCCCATTATATGTAGGTGTTTTTTTTTTAAATTCCCATGGCCTGTCAGAAATCCAACCATGAGTCTAATCTCTCTCCTGTTCAGGCCCAGGATTGCAGAGCTTCTATTAAAACATGGCTTGGGCATCATTACCTTGCCATGTTTTTGTTGATAGACTTTGGTCCAAATTTCTACGTGCTGTCTTCTAAGCCAGTTACGTAGCTCCAATTTGACCATTACCTTGGTGATTGTCATGACAGGTTCCGGTCCAAAAAATTTAGTCTCTGCCCCAATCCTGGCTAATCTGTCGGCATGTTCGTTGCCACTGATCCCCGAGTGGCCAGGGACCCACAATAGGTTTACTCTATTGCTTTCCCCTAGCTCCACCAAACCCTGTGACATTCTGCAACAAGTTTAGACCTTGTTGCAGGAGCTGCCAGTGATCTCAGGGCTGCCTGGCTGTCTGAATAGATATAGATGCTACGGTCTTTGTAGCACCTACGCAAATTCTCCTCCACACACGCCCTGATGGCAGTAATTTCGACCTGGAATACTGAGGCCAGTTTCCCTAGAGAGATGACGTCCTCCAGTCTTGGCTGCATCCCGTATACTCCGGCTTCGACCCAAGGTCAACACGGATTTAGAAAATATCGTTCATGAGAAACACAACCAGCTCTTTATTCACACGAAGTGAAGGGTGCTATAGACAAGGGTTCGGAAGTCGATTCCGTATTTTTTGATTTCATGAAGGCTTTTGACAACTTACCTCACAAACGGTTTTTAATCAAATTGCGTGGTTATGGTATCTCGCCCCAAATTTGCGATTGGATAGGGGATTTACTAACAGAGAGGACACAGTTCGTAGTGATCGACGGTAAGGCATCGACTATAACAGAGGTGGTATCAGGCGTTCTACAGGGTAGTCTTATTAGTCCTCTGCTGTTTCTTATTTACATAAACGATTTAGGGGAAAGCCGGCTTCGGTGGCCGAGGGGACTGAGGCGCTCCAGTCACGGTCTGCGCGGCCACTACGGTCGGGGGTTCGAATCCCCCCTCGGGCATGGATATTTGTGCCGTCCTAGTTCGTAAGTAGTTCATAAGTAGTTTGTAAGTTTAGGGATTGATGACCCCTTAGTTAAGTCCCATAAGCTTAACAAACATTTGAACATTTAGGGGAAAAATCTAAGTAGCTCTCTTAGGTTGTTTGCAGATGACGCCGTCATTTACCATCTAGTAAAGCCATCTGAAGATCAAAACCAACTGCAGAACGATCTGAATAAGATATCAGTATGGTGTAAACATTTGCAATTGACTCTAAATAATAAAAAGTGTGAAGACGTCTACATAAGTACGAAAAGAAATCCGTTAAACTTTGTTTACAAGATAAATCAATCAAAAGTGAAGGCCGTAAACTCCACAAAATACCTAGGAATTACTATTACTTCAGACTGCGTTTTATTGGCAGAACCTTTAAAATATGCAACAGAACTACAAAACTTCATACAGTAAGCTTGTCCGTCCTTTTTTGGAGTATTGCTGCCCAGTGTGGGCTCCTCATCCCGCGCGCTTTTCGAGAATGGAATAGGAGATAAATAGTATTATGGTGGTTTGATGAACCCTCTGACAGGCACTGAAATGTAGTTGTAGATGTAGAACCCTGCTCTTATATCGTGGAGCTCTTACTTTGGGTAGTTACGGAGACTGCCTTTAATGTTTCGTTCTAACTCACAGATTTAAACACATCAGCCTCACATCGGTATTGAGCAAGATCCCGGAAACCACAATTTCCCGCCTTATAGACTAGCATCTCCTTCAACAATTACCTCCCCTCTTCCGAAGTAGCTTCTGACCTATTTCTCTGTCAACCACCTTCTCTCCATCGAGATGAATTCCCGTCGCGCCGCAATATTCATGTCCCTCGACATCAAGAAGGCCTACGACCGTGTATGGCATTCCAGTCTCAATTTTAAGCTTCAGACCTATGTTATTTCTATTAATCGTCTCATTGCTTCCGTTTTCTCCCACCTTCCTCCTATGACACTGTCAAATACTATGACACCCAGTGAAGCACTTACTTCGTCTTCTACCCCTGCATTGTGGTATCCCAGGGTTCCGTCCTTTCGCCGCTCCACTACTTCATTTAATCGGTTGATATGACGCTAACACACACTTCTGTCCATGCTCCTTCAGTATGCTCCCAACACTCACCTCTCCGAAATTTGCACTTGATGCAACCAGTTGATCTTTCTATCAACCGCACCAAATCCCAGGCAATCATCATAGGTCGCACCACCCGCTCTTTCCGCCATCATGACCTTTACCTTACACTCCGCCCCATCCCACTCTAAAATACCTTAGTCTCACCCTTCATCTCTCCGCCCCCCCCCACTCCACCTTCGCACCTGAAGACCGTCTGTCAAACAGCCCTGTCCTATCTCAACCTGCGCAAGCACTCTCTGGCTGGACATGGGAACTCCCCTCCACCAACCTTTAAACATACAGTTCCTTAATGTGTCCAGTCTTCTGTGGCTTCCAACCCGCCTTGATGTCAGCCTCTCCCGCCTTGATGTCGATTCAAAACCTGGAGCGTCACGCCATCTGCCTCGGTTACCGTATCCGTCCTCCTCATCCCTCCCCGCAACTCCTCAAATTCCTCGAACATATTCGCCTCCTATACATATCCCGCAAGATAGAATCCTTTCTTCCCCTGCCATTTCCTGTCCTCTTGAATCCAGGGCCATTGTGCTTTGGAGCGCCACGTTGTGGTTCTACACAGTTGCTATATATATTACTCTCTTATTAATAGTGTTGTTATTAACTCAACCCAATTCAGAAGTAATAGCAGTTGGCACAGGTACAACACTAGGGAAAAAGATGATCTACAGTATTCAAGTTTAAATTTAAGTCTGGCACGGAACGGAGTGAGTTATGCAGTCATTTGTCACGTACAAAATAACATCAAATGTCTGATAGATAGCTAACCAGAATTTAAAAGCAAACTGAAAGAATTTCTGAATCACAAATCCTTCTCTTTAGTAGATGAATTTTTACAACGAGATTAGTGATTCTACAAAAGAAAAAAGCAAACTAAAAAATAATAAATTAAGAATATATATTTCACTAAACTGACACGTTCCACATCATTACGAAATCTTGTATTCATGATCTATCGAAGAAGTATTAAACTTCCTGGCAGATTAAAACTGCCTGCCGGGCCCTGGATTGGAATCATAGACCTTTGCCTACCACTGTCCAGTGTTCTGCCGTCTGAGCTATTCCAGAATAGTTCATGGTTTGTCTTCACAGCTTTACAATACAGATATTGGAGAAATTACAGCTGTGAGGACGGTTCTGTGAAGCTTGCGGGGATAGGTCAGACACTAGGGCGCATGCTAGCGAAAGGAAAACGGCCCTAGTTCGAATCCCGATTTCGGTACACGGTTTAATTCAGCCAGAAAGTTTCAAGTCCGTTCTTGGTCTTTAATTTTTCTGTGTAGGCTTCGCACTTCAACTAGCGCACAAGTATAAATAAATGGGTAAGTATAGGGGACGTTGGTGGCAAAGGACCGTACCCATATCTACCGATCTATATTACGGGGATGATGGGTTTAAATGATGTGTCACTTGACACAGGACGCGCAGGAGCTCCGTGAGGCTGGAAAAATATTCTCAATATGACGTAACAATACTGACAGGGCGCTGACGTTTTAATTATTGGAACTTGTTTATTACTAGTTTCGGGCTTCGCCTATTATCAGATAACATTTTATATTGTAAGCGATGTAAAATGGTTAACACATCACTGACGTGTATTCTAAGGTGGCTGCTACATGCACGGATACACGTCATTGACGTGTTAGAATTTCATAATGCAAACCATTTAAAATGGCTACCAGATGATGCGCCGAGCCCAAAACTAGTAAAAAATATATTACATTAATAAAAACGTCAGTGACCTGTCGGTATTGTTTTATCATAATTCCTTAACGAAAAATGGCCGCATTCTACATTTACGAATTTATGTCGTTTTTAGAGCGTAATTGTTCCTTTTAGCGAAATGAAACACTTCCGATAATTTTCGATTCTTGTAGACAAAGAAGTCCTGTAAACGAAGTAGTAACAAAACAGGCCTAATCAACAAATCAGACCAAACAACACATTTACACAAAAGTGTTTTTGAAAATATGTCTCGAAAATCTCATTTGCTCTTCCCAAAGGCCGGCCGCGGTGGCCGAGGGGACTGAGGCACTCCAGTCACGGTCTGCACGGCCATTACGGTCTGGGGTTCGAATCCTCCCTCGGGCATGGATATTTGTGCCGTCCTTAGGATAAGCTAGTTGATAAGTAGTTTGTAAGTTTAGGGACTGATGACCCCATAGTTAAGTCCCATAAGCTTAACAAACATTTGAACATTTATTTCCAAAGACGAGTTATGTGAATTATGGGCGTTAGTGACGCCATCACGAGTAAAAGTGTGGCTTTTTCAGTGAAGAGTAGGAATGAGCCTAAAGCGAATAGCCGTGCGGTTCTACGCGCTATGTCAGGAGATTCGCCGCTGCCTCTCCAGTGGATCTCCTCTAGGTATGGGTGACTGTGTTGTCCTTACGATAGGTTAGTTTAAGTAGTTTGTAAGTGTGTGGATCGATGACCACAGTAGTTTGGTACAACAGGTCTACAAACCTTAACGTTAGTAAAAATGGGATTTTCTCCGCCATTAGTACGTATACAATGACGAATTTCCATTCGGCGCGTCTTAATCTCGTGCCCGAAGGTGTTGAATGAGCTGTAAATAATACGGATGCAACCCATTCATTAGGCTGATATCTTTCAAAATGTTCAAATGTTTCTATAGCTTTATGGGACTTAATTACGGGGGCATCAGTTCCTGAACTTTCAAACTACTCATGAACTAGCTAACACTAAGGACGGCACAAATATCCATGTGAGAGGGGGGATTCGAACCCCCGACCGTAGTGGCCGTGCAGACCGTGACTGGCGCGCCGCAGACCGCTCGGCCAGCGCGGCCAGCGACGTCCAACGCTCCCAGTTCTGAACCACCGTATTTAGTTCACTATTTCTATTGACTCTGTGAATATCTTGCCTTCAGTTACAGTACAGTACAGTATATAAGCAACGACTCAATGTAGCTTTGTCGCAAACACATGTTATTAGATATAAGAACATGCTACATAATAAAAGTACATTTACGAACTCATTTTATCACCGTGTCTATGAACCAGAGATTTGGTGGTTTTAATCCTGTAGTATGCTAATTTTTTTCTGTTTTTCTGTTCTTTATTTTTTATTCTTTTTAAATCTAATATTTATTCTTTATCTAACAGCAAAATGATCTGCAAAAATTTGTACGATACATATAACAGCGTGTTGTCTCTCAGGGGCGTGTTTATTCCATTTCTCGGCATTTTTTTCTTCCGTTTCTTAACAAATGATATGACTTGTCATTCACGCAGCGTTTGTGCGTTCTTCCACCATTCCATGTCGTTTTCATATAAAATCTGCCAGTTCCCAACGATCCTCCTCTCCGCTGTCTCCCTTGATACAAATCAGCAGCTTGTTTGCTTCCTGGAGGTATAACTGGAAGGATGTATATGTTCTTTCGTATACCTCAATATAAACGTTCATACAGAAGATTCTGCAGTTCCAGGCAAACCTCTTCTGCTTTATAGAAGCCTGGCAACAAATCGACCCATTCACTATCCTAGAACAGCACCTAAATTTCTCAGTCATGGTTAAATTCGGAAGAAGAACTAAGTTGTAAAGAAAAGTCAGTTTTCTCGAGGACATGACATTAGTAAATTTATATAGAGTTCTTATTGGGCAGATTCACACAGACAGTGTCGGAAGAATCAATTAGTATTTATTCTGTTGTTAGAGAAATCCCTATCCCAAGATTGCTAGGTTATGCTTTTAAACGCTTACAGCTAAGAAATGTAGCAACTCCAACTAAATGTAGACCTACAATTCCTCTGTTTCACTAGTAAATAATAAAAAGCATGTTGATAAATTACAGCTTTATGGTGGAAATATATACTATTAAAAGTAATAGCTAGTAAGAAAAGTTACGTACATTCTTGCAAAATTTCGGTTTATGTTGGGTGTTGGCAGAATGAGGACTTCGGCTAAACGAGTTGTTTTTCAGCGAAAGAACTGTACAATACGCTATTCACTTGTAACACAAACAGTTGTATGTTACTCATGTAAATATCATTAGCCAATCCTCTTTAGATTTATATGCTTCTGTTTAGTTAATACTCAGAATCTGTAAAGCCGTTGAGCAGTGCTGGGCTCAGATTTCGGGTGGTCACCTCCTTGCTTCCTGGTGCGTAAGTTCTACTTTACCCCTTATCGACCTTGTTGTCCCTTTCATCCGTTGGTAGCACTGTGAGTGACTGCGATTGCCGTATCTTTGCTTCCCCATGCGGTGTGACGTATGAGAGGTGTACAGTTAGCCTGAGAGCAGCGACGGCGGCGCACCGGTCTCGGGGAAGGAAATTTCGCTAGGCTCGGGCTGAGTGTGTGGTGGTCGCCGCGAGGACGCTGGGGCACGCCAGCGCTGCTTGCAGTGTCTGGGATTAGCGCAGAAATAGCTGTTGGATGGAACCCGCCGTGCTCCACTGTGCGGATGAGAAGGCAAGTCGACACAGCCGTGTTAATTGACATCGAGTGCTTCTGGAGCTGCTTGCTGTTCTCCTGGTTCTTACTACGCCTTCAGTACGGTTCCTAGTGCGTAACCTTAAAAAGCTTTCCTGGAGAGTAGCGTGTGCTTTTCCCGTCTCGTGATATCCTTTTTTCTGTAGGCGCCCACCGTAAGGTTTTACGCATTCGTACGGCCCTGTTCCTTTCGTGTGTCTTTTTCTTCTACCCCCAACTGCCCAAGGTTGTATCTTCAAGGAGTCTCTGTTATTATATCGGCCTGGGCTTAGACTGCGTGGTTTATACCTTTCTTTAACGGTGGTTTGATTGTACCGATTGTTTGAAAGGGGGCGCACTCAGTTTCTTCAAGTCTCCTAAGTGGTTGCATTCTGTGTAGGCATGGAGGTGAACTATGTTTGTGGTTAACTGTTTCCAAGTTCAGTTTTGATTGTTCCAAAGATTACCTTCCTAAAATTGTTAAAACTGATGGGCACACAGGCTAGTGTATTTGATCGCGTCTGATAAATCTTCCCAGGTCTTATTAATTTTCAAATGTGAAGGCTAGGGTTTTTTATAGTGTCCTTAGTAAAGCTCACCAGCCATTGTTAAATTTACCGATATTTAGAGTGCCCAAGATTTCTGGTAAATTCATATTATAATAATATTTAACGTATTAATGTGGTACATGGTATTTTAAATTGCCCGCCTGTTTCCCAGCAGTTTTCAATTTCCCTTTCTTTATGTATATGGCAACCACACCTACAAGCATTGCAGTCTTTATGTTTGAAAACGTAAATCGTGCATTAGAAGCTGTTTTCTGTAACATCTCTTTGACGTTCAGAAGATTCTTGTGATTTGGTTGAAGCAGTGGCACCTAGATGGCACTGCGTTCAGCTCTTTGCTGAGTCCTATGGACAGGAACTAGAAAAGGAATTTTTCGCAGGAATTAAGCTCATGTCACATCACCGAGGCCGACAGAGTACTATTAAAGGGTGAAACAGAGCACAAGCTCGTTACTAGCCTCAAATATAATGGTTCCACCTCTTGAAATTTTTAGATCAGAGTACCGCTGCAGATGCAAGGGACACCAGTTTTGTCACTCTCCCAAATGTATAGCCATAGCCATTATTGCACACGCCATTCTTCCCGCCTGGTGGCAGGCATCGTGTATGCGCCCAGCTTATAAGCATCTATGTTCCAGGCTTCCTGCCGTCGTCACTGCCGGGCCCTGCACCTGCACAGGGACGATGTCTTCGCTACCGAGGCCAGAGCTTCCGCCTACCAACTACCAGCTATCAGCCACTACACAGTCACCGCCAGGTCCCCCTGGCAACGCCGTCGGAGCCGGATCACTGCTCCGCGTGCTGGGCGCTGCCACAGAGTTACATATAAGAGAGGAACCCTCCCCCCCCCCTAAACCTATGTCCTACGCTCCCCTCGTACTTCCGTAAGATGCCAGCAGATGTCAGGTGGTTCCATCAGAAGCGCCTCTAATGTGGTCTACCGGTACTAAGCCAGGGAACCACCTGACATCTGTTGGCATCTTATGGAACTACGATGGGAGCGTAGGACAGATATTTAGGGGAGGCTTCTTCTCCATATATGTTACTCTGTGGCGTGTGACCGGGCCCTTACAGAGGTTTCCCGTCTGTGTACCTTTGTCTGTGGCGTTGCCCAGCCCTCCCTGCCGCCGCCGCCACCGCAGCCGCGGTCTGGGACACCTTCTGGCTGCCCTGCAGCCTCCCCTCGTTGCAACCGCCCGCCGTCGCTGCAGCCCTCGCATCGACGCCCCCGCGCCCCAGAAGACCGTCGGCTCTCCGCCGCCCTCCGCAGCCAGGGACCAGCAGCCCCTGCCTCGTCGCCACCAGCCTGAGATCTCCCCCCCCCCCCCCTTCTGGGATCGCTCTTCGCTCTTCTTCTACTTTCTTCCTCTTTCTAGTGTTTATCGTTTCCTATTTGGTACCTAGAAATTTTATTAAGTGGAATTGACATATTTGTAGAAGAGGAAGAGGTGGTTGAATCAAGGAATAGATTTTTTTGGACAATAACTTAAGATCACCAAAATAGAAATTTATTTTAATTTAAGAAAACACGTGTCAAAGTTGGCTGAAACAGGTACTTTCTTTGGAAGTGATACAGAAACCAACTTTAGAACGATCTAAATAAGATATCACCACGGTGTAAAAATTGGCAATTGACTCTAAATAATACGAAGTGTGAAATCGTTCACGCGATAGCAATGGTAATACTACCGACGACAGTACTGCTAAGACAGAATTACTAAACACAGCTTTCCGAAATTCTTTCACCAAAGAAGACGAAGTGAACACTCCAGTATTCAATCCAAGAACAGCTGCCAGCATGCGAAACTTAGAAGTAGATGTTCCTGGAGTAGTAAAACAACTTAAGTCACTAAACAAAAATAAATCTTCCGGGCCAGATTGTATACCAACTAGATTCCTCTCAGAGTATGCTGATGCAATAGCTCCGTACTTAGCTATAATTTACAACCGTTCACTCAGCGAAAGATCCGTACCCAAAGACAGGAAAGTTGCCCAAATTACTCCAATATTCAAGAAAGGCAATAGGAGTGATCCCCAAAATTACAGGCCTATCTCATTGACGTCGATTTGCAGTAGGATTTTGGAACATATACTTTGTTCGAATATTATGTACTACCTCGAAGAGAACGACCTATTAACCAATAGTCAGCACAGATTCAGAAAATATCGCTCTTGCGAAACACAGCTTGCCCTTTATTCACATGAAGTGTTAAGTGCCATCGACAAGGGATCTCAAATCGATTCCATATTTCTGGATTTCCGGAAGGCTTTTGATACTGTACACCACAAGCGGCTTCTAATGAAATTGCGTGATTATGGATTATCTCCCCAATTGTGCGATTAAATTCACGATTTCCTATCAGAAAGGACACAGTTCGTTGTAATTGACGGTAAGTCATCGAGTAAAACAGAAGTGATATCTGGCGTTCCACAGGGAAGCGTTATTGGTCCCCTACTCTTCCTCGTGTTTATAAACGATTTAGGAGATAATCTGAATAGCTCCCTTAGACTGTTCGCGGATGATGCTGTCGTTTATTGGTTAGTGAAGTCAACAGAGGATCAAAAGCAACTGCAAAGCGATTTAGACAAAATTTCTACTTGGTGCGAAAATTGGCAATTGACACTAAATAAAGAAAAGTGTGACGTAATACACATGACCACTAAAAGAAATCCGCTGAACTTCAATTACGCGACAAATCAGTCAAACCTTAAGGTCGTAAATTCTACCAAATACCTAGAAGTTACAATTACGAACACCTTTGACTGGAGAGAACACATAGAAAATATTGTGTGGAAGGCGAACCAAAAGTTACGTTTCATTGGCAGAACGCTTAGACGATGCACCAGCTCCATCAAAGAGACTGCCTACATCACACTTGTGCGTCCTCTCTTGGAGTACTGTTGCCCCTTGTGGGACCCTCACCAGGTGGGACTGACGGAAGATATTGAGAAGGTTCAGAGAAGGGCAGCTCGTTTTGTTTTATCACGTTACCGGGGGGAAAGCGACACGGAAATGTTGCACGAATTGGGGTGGAAATCATTAAAAGAAAGACGTTATTCATTGCGGCGTGATCTGTTTGCGAAGTTTCAATCACCGACTTTTAGTTCTGAATGTGAAAATACTCCGCTAGCACCCACCTACTTAGGGAGACATGACCATCCCAATAAAATAAGAGAAATCAGATCGAAAACGGAACGATTTAGGTGTTCTTTCTTCCCGCGCGCTATTAGAGAATGGAACGGTAGAGAAAATTTATGAAGGTGGTTAATGAACCCTCTGCCAGGCACTTAAATGTGATTTGCAGAGTATCTATGTAGATGTAGATGTAGTACGGAAACTTTCTTTAGAAGATAAATTAATTAAACGCGAAGGCCGTAAACTCCACAAAAATCTAGGAATTACTATTACTTCAGACTTAAGCTGGAAAGAACTCGTAGATATTGTCGTGGGAAAGCCGAACCAGAGACTGCGTTTTATTGGCAAAACCCTTAAAAGGTGCAACAGAACTACTAAAGAGACTGCATACACCACGCTTGTCAGTTTCGTTTTTGGAGTATTGTTGCTCAGTGTGAGATCTTTATCAGGTGGGTTTGACGGAGGACTCTGAAATAGTTCAAAGAAGGGCCGCTCGTTTTGTATTGTCACGATACAGAGTAGACAGCGTCACGGAAATGATACAGGACCTGCGATGGGAATCATTACAACAACGGCGCTTATCGCTGCAACGTGGTCTACTTACGAATCTCCAATCACCAACATTCTCCACCGAATGCGAAAATATATTGTTGATTCCCATAGGTAGAAATGATCATCAGAATAAAATACGAGAAATCAGAGCTCGAACGGAGAGATTCAGATTTTCCTTCTTCCCGTGCGCTATTCAAGAATCTAATGGGAGATTAATAGTATAAAGGTAGTTCGATGAACCCTCTGCCAGACATTTAAATGTGATTTGCAGAGTATCCCATGTAGATGTAGATGCAACAGTTAAAGAAAGCAAATGATTACTTAAAAAGAAAAAGCAGCTACAATTATTGTTGTTAAGTTACAGATTACGATACGGCAGGAAGACGTTTAACAAGAATACAAACTTAACATGATGCATAAACCATAAAAATAACAATTAAATTAGAAGAAGCTCAAATACCTTTGTTTTAAGTAAAATACAACAGTTACGAGTTCAGGAGAAAATTCAACGGCCTGTATAACTGATCACGCAAGCCACCCTATAACCAAACGTAGAACCACCACTATTAAACCAACTGGAGCGAAATTTCAAGACTAGAATTGGACTCTGAACAATATCTGAAGCATAAGGTTGCAAGAGGGCGTTAAAATTAATATTAAAAAGATCACAAATTATCTCATCAAGTACGCCTGATAAAATATATTTGACAACGGAATCAGAAACTCTTCAGGTAGATAAACATTTAAATACTACTGTAATAGTAAAAACATGTTGGCACACGTCTTGAGAACATAAAGAAGATAGCACACTGCCAAGGACCCAGTCGACCGCCACGGGTAACAAATATTACAAAGTTTATTCAAACAGAGCTTTACAACATGAGCCAAACTACTCAAAAGGCAATTCTAAAACGCGTAAAGGGCCAAAAGGAAATAAGAAAGGTAGTAGGAAGAAAAACTTATATACAACATTTCGAGTACAGGTAACTCGAACGCAGGGAAAACTGCTGAACCAAAAATACGAACACGCCTGGGTCAACAACTAGAATACGAAATGGCATGACGCCACCGTAAAATCCGCTTGTTAAGTTTCAAAACAAGAAACACATTACAAGGAGTACCACTAATATAACAACGGCGCACGAACGTATGAACTTATCGCTCCAAATCCCGGGACAGGTTCGGCGACATTCCCCACACCACATCGTTAGGAAGCCAGCCCATCGCAAAATGGTCTGACGTGTGAAGGCGCTGAGTCAGGTAGGAGAAGGCAGAAGAGCCGCTCTGGATTATGAATACGCCATTGCAACTCTTGCGGATTCGTGCAGAAATTCTACATTTGCTTGTTGGAGTACTACATTCTGCCTACTGAATAATGCCTTCTACTTCATTTACAGTCTGTTCGTTTCAACGTTTAGATGCAATATGACTGTTGAGCAATGTTCCAGCACAACATACCAGTCGCGACACTGGGGTGTAAAATCTGTTATCGCCTGACAGCTACGACGACACTAGCGCTCCAAGCGGCGAGCAACGGAGCCGCCTTTTAACCTGATTTAAATCGTATGAATATCACTTTATTCTCGCACCCTTTTCTAAGATATTCACGATACGACTGTTTTATTTTAGGTACAAAGATTGTAGTCTAATATCAGACGAAACGGATGATGCACAAATAATCATTAACTGAACTAAAACAGATGAATGAAACGATGAAAGCTAGAACCTACTCACGCAGAAACATGTGCCTCCGAATATTTTTGCAGCTTTCCTCCTTGAAACAGAAGTAATGTAAGCCTAAAAAGAGTAGAGTGTAGCTCCAAAGTGAACGGGTGTGACGCACAATTTCTTTCGATTTCCTTTTGTGTTTCAGTTTTTAGGACAACTGTTAGCAAAACTACGACTTTCGTCTTTCTTATTGTTGTGTGTCGGACGAGATGCTTCCAACTAATAGTTGAAATACGTAAAAATACTTTTTGAGAGTTTTAAGATTACGAACTGTCCTCCTTATATTTACGTGCATATTTCCGACAAATAAGAAAGTATGACCACTGACGGCCAGATTTGAGTTTGGTGTTAATATTTTCTACAAATATTGGGTATTTGCCTATCTCCATACATGGTTTTCATCTTATTTTCCGAAATTTCAATTTTTTTACTAAAATATAGGGTTTCAGATTTTTGTAACATATTCTTCAGAATGTCACTTTACATCTTAGGCCTATCATACGCTTACATTTATGTACCTTTGGACATCCCGACTGCAGTACATAGTTGCCTATATATACTATGAGCCTTTTTCTACTCCTGGAAAGATCAAACAATCACTATTATGCATATAAATATATGCAATTTTCAGGTGAATCGTTACGGAAACTTTTCAGTAGAATGATTGTTATATAGCTCTCGATGTCCATAGGAAATCTGAAAGCCGGCCGCGGTGGCCGAGGGGACTGAGGCGCTTCAGTCACGGTCTGCACGGCCACGATGGTCGGGGGTTCGAATCCCCCCTCGGGCATGGATATTTGTGCCGTCCTTAGTTGTAGGTATTTCATAAGTACTTTGTAAGTTTAGGGACTGATGACCCCGTAGTTAAATCCCATAAGCTTAACAAACATTTGAACATTTGAAATTTGAAAACACGCAAATGAGGTATTTTTCTGATTGTTACTACATTTTATTGCGCTACAAGCGTTCCCCGTTCCGGAAAGCGTCACGAAAACGAATATAAGCTACGAGTAACCCAACATACAAGCACGAAATACCGCCAACTCAGTAGTGTCCCCTGCTGGTCTCTTAGTGGCCATCTGTCCGCGTAAAATTTTTCTTTTACTGTATTCCTATGAAAAGCGTCATAGGGGAAATAATGCTGCTCTGATATCTCCTGCTAACAGACCTAACACTACCTCTTGTTGCTGTTGATCAAACGACAACATACAGTAGCATCACGCGTAATTTTTACGCATTTCTTCATAGTAAGCGCTGGACTGAACTGTGCCATCCCCCGTACAACCTTCCCCTGAGTCGTGTATATCTGCTCTGAATAACCGGACATCACCCGATGGAATTTCTTGTGATCTCTCCAAGGCTTTTGATTGTGTAAATCTATCTAGATAAACTAAAGTATTGTGATATGAATGGGACAGTGTACAAATGTTTTAAATCATACCTAACAGGAAGAGTGCAGAAAGTTGACATTAGTAGTTCTCATAATTTGCAAAAAACAGCCGAGTCCTCAAACTGGGGAGCAATCAAAAATCTGGTGCCACAAGGTTCGGTGTTGGACCATTTGCTCTTCTTAATATATATTAATGACTTGCCATTCTATTGTAAAAAGATATAACTTAACTTGCCATTCTATATTCATGAAGATACAAGAATAATTATCACACCTGACAGACAAGAACTAACTGATGAAATTGTAAACGACGTCTTTCAGAAAATCATTAAGTGGTTCTCAGCAACTGGACTGTCATTAAATTTTGATAAAACACTGTACATGGAAATGGAATGACACCATGAATAAATATAGACTTTTATCAGAAATCTGTAGCAAAGGTAGAATATTTAAAATTTTTAGGTTTAAGCATTGATGAGGGGTTTAACTGAAAAAAAAAACACATTGAAGATCTGTTGAAACGTTTGAGTTAAGCAACTTATGGCATTAGGGTATTTGCAAATTTTGGTAATATAAATCTCAGTAAATTAGCTTACTATGCCTATTTTCATTCTCTGCTTTCGTATGGCATAATTTTCTGTGGTAATTTATCATTGAGTAGAGAGGTATTCACTGCAGAAAAGCGTGTGATCAGAACAATTGCCGGAGCCCATCCATGATCATCGTGCAGACACTTATTTAAATAGCTAGGAATCTTCACAGTAGCTTCTCAGTATATATATATTCACTTATGAAACTTGTTATTGCCAATCCCACCGAATTCAAAAGCAATAGCAGTGTACATAACTACAACACTAGGAGAAAGAAAGATCTTCACTATTCAAGATTAAATCTAGCTCTGGCACAGAAAGGGGTGAATTATGCTGCCACAAAAGTCTTTGGTCACCTACTAAACAGCATCAAAAGCCTGACAGACAGCCAACGAGCATTTAAAAATAAATTAAAAGAATTTCTGCATGGCAACTCCTTCTACACTATAGATGAAATTTTAGATGTAAAGTAGTAAATTTGGATAAAATAAAAATAAATACAAATAAATAAATAAAAATGTGTCATATAATATTTAGTACAATGTAAATACATCTTTCATTGACCTCACACGTTCCACATCATTACGAAGTATCGTATTCATGATCTATGGAACAAGTACTAATCTAATGTAATCTCTAATCTAATGTAATCTGTTACATGCACAAGTACTGTGGTAGCGCAATACTCTGGCGAGATGTAGAGCAGGGCGGAAATTCCGATATTTCTAAAAATGTTCAAATGTTTGTAAATCTATCGGACCAAACTGCGTGGTCATCAGTCCGTAGCTTACAAACTACTTAAACCTAGGTAAACTAACCTAAGCACAAACACAAACACCCATGCCCCAGGGAGGACTCGAAACTCCACGGCGAGCAACCGCGCGCTCCGCAGCGAGACGCTTTAGACCGGTCGGCTACTCCACCGCGGCTCTGATATTTCTGCTTCTTCGCATGTGGCTTCTTCGGAACCGCTCAGATAGAGTCTGTACCCGGTTCCCACCGCAAGTACAATCGGAAATACAGACACACATTTCTATGCTTCTATGCCTGTGTCTGCTTTCGCTGACTGGAACCGTGACTCGCAATATACTGCGACTCCCCTTACGGGAATTGTGCCGACTGAGTTGCATCCCGATGTTGCTAAAAACCACTCTGCTTCCATTTAATATACGAATTGGAAACTCTTGCAGAGAAACCTTTATGTGGAGCAGTCATACTGGGACCTCACAGATTGCTATGGAAGTGATACAACAACCACCTACGTCGCCGACTGCGAAAGCTACTATGGCCACACAGCCGGCGTACACAGAAAAGGCTCGCAAAACGACAAAGTATAAAGACGGGAACCAGTAGACTTGTCATGAGCTTGCTGGTATTTCAGAATGATATCAGAGTTGCTACCAGTTTCCCTAACTCAATTGATATATGACTCCTGTGCAGATTTTGTGTTTCACCAAGTAGTTACCAGTTTCCTTCTCCCTGGATTTCAAACTGTTTTTAATGTGGCATCCGAATTTTCGACAGGAACCGCCTTATTCATTCGGGACGCCATTCCCATTACTGAAGTAGATCTGCTTGAATCAGGCTAAGGAGTAGGCTGTAAACATTTTGACCTCACCTTGGTGGTTTTACACGCTCCGTCTGGTTCCGGTCGCACAGTGTAACGGTTTTATAGACTGCAGCTTGTTGATCTTTTACGTACAATTCCTCAGGGGGCCTTTGTTGGTGGTGATGTTAGCTGTGTTCTGCAACCTTTTGATCAGTCTCCTAATTTTAATTATTCTCTCGATAAAATTGAGTTAGAACGGTAGATACAAATGAAAGATGTTTCGGTGTGTAAACATCTGAAGTTGTTCAAAATAACATATTTTACCACGACTTCCAGTAGCAGAATTCACCTATTCTGCTTGTCGGATTGTACGCGTGATAGCATTCTTGCAGTAGACTTCATTCCCGTCAATTTGTCTAATCACTGCGCGTAGCCGTTACCGTCCAACTTGATAATCAGTCAGTAAAACTATTTCGTCCCACGTGGAGGCTAAATGTCACTCCATTATTCCATCTTACGGGACATGTGTGAGAGTGCAGACCGTGCCTTCTTCCACCCCCCATTTCCCCTAGAATTGTAGACGTACGAAGTATGAAAACGAAAACTCGCTCGGTTAGTCGTGTACAGTGTTGCCAGATGAAAATACTTACAGTCTCATAAAAATGTACATACGTGTTCCCTACTTTCTCCCTACCAACTCATTAATGCCCCTGCATCAGGGTCGCAGCCAGGATTTGGGTCTGGGAGGGGCTGAATCCAGAAGTCCGATTAATGTGACATGTTACAATTTTGATAAACTTGAAAATAAGTATTTGGGATCATGCTTCACTTGCTAAATATCTTTTTCCAGTGGAGTCAAGTGTAGATTATGTCGCGAATTCCAAGAGCTCTGTTACAAGAGGGTTACTGATTTATCGATCGGACCAGGGTACATCAAGAACCTGTCAACCATAGAGAGGAACAGCATTAATTAGTTTCCCCAAATATGCCGCTAATTCCGAGTGCACTGTTACACGAGTATAACTGATTTACTGATAACACAAGGATACATCGAGACATTATGAACCATAGAGTAGGAGCAGCAGAAATGATTTAGTTCACAGTCAGTACAAAAAAGGAAGTTCGTCCCTCTACATGATTCGATTTTCAAAGAGTAATGCTATGTTAAGAACGAATATCTAGCGCTTTGTTCATTGTAACTTAACGTTGGCTGTCGCAAATATTTTAGCGTTTCCTTGTCAGCATTTCCTCATTTACAAGTACTAACTAGTATATCGTCCTTTTGTAAATAAATAACAGTCTAGTCAAGGTAATAAAACGTCTTTTGTTCGTGGGAACAATGAATTCTTCTTGTGCTGACATTTTCTCAAAAATTATCAAATGTTTGTAGAGCTTATGGGACTTAACTACGGGGTCTTCAGTCCCTAAAATTACAAACTACTTATGAACTAACTAATACTAAGGACGCCACAAATGTCCATGTCCGGGGGGGGGGGATTCGAACCCTCGACCGTAGTGGCCGTGCAGACTGTGACTGGCGCGCCGCAGAGCGCTCGGCTACCTCGGCCGGCGAAAATTTCTAACACTATTTCCAAAACCGACTCTCCATTCCACTGATATACATTGAAATCATCATATTTCGCATCAATTTTAATGTGTCTGAAATTAAGTTTTCAAATTCATATTGTTTACTATGAACAGAAAACAACTATGCGTCTAAAATATCATTAGCTACTTCAAACTTTGCCACAATTGCTCAGCTTCATTCCCCCGTGCTGTCAACTGATCTGTTGCCAACATTACCCGCTAGGCCTGTGTTAGCGATTGTAAAATTTTACCAAAGTACCTACGCATTGGGGACATTTGGATGAAAATTCCCCACATGATTTTAATGTTTGTGAGTACCTACGTGTAGGGAAAATTCCCTACGGTTGGCAACACTGGTCGTGTGGTCTAACGCACCGCTTTCCGAGACATGGAGGCGTATCAGCTCCCGTTCGAATCCACCCCGTGTATTAACGAAGGGGGTAGAAGTGACGGCCAGCCTGGATGTGGTTATTAGGTGGTTTCTTACATCTCCCTAAGTGAACATCTGACTGGTACCCAAGTCCCGTCTCAGTTACACAATTCGCAAACATTTCGCAATCATTTGGGGTACACATTTCCTTGCGGAGGGCACGGGGTGGCGACAGGAGGGGCACCCGGCCACTCCATAAATATTAACACGCCAATTTCGGATGTATCAGAGCCAAACCTGCATGTGTGGCAGATTGCTCCAAGAGAAAGAAAGAAGAAAATTATGAAAACGAAACTTTTACAGTTCAAGAGGCGACAGTTGAAAGGGTTGATGATGCGATCTAAACGACGATCACTAGTGGAAGAGAAACTGTCTTCAGTGTGCCATCTCCTTCATCATGATGTTTGTGGATGCCTGTTTTACGTCTCTTAGGTGACGGCTGTTAACTGACAACACAATTCGACATAGACCGTGCCTTGTATAAGTACTATGTGGAGCTTTATGACATCGACAAGCCTAGTGACCTTCCAGTCGAACTGGCTATTGAGATCCTATGTAGTCCAGTAACATGCGAATGACTCTCCGGATTCTTGGCTAACTTTGATAGTGATGAAGTATATGATTCTATTGTTAACACTCTTCTCGGATATCACCAGTTGTGGATGGGGCACCCAAGGAATTTTATGTTCATTTTTTGCAACTCTTGAGGGTCACTTTCACTTTCACGCTGAACTAAGCTACAGCGCCTGCCTAGCAAGCATGAGGTCCCATGTTCAAATCTCGGCGTGGCACAAATTTTAATTCAGTGCCTCTTGCTCAGTTTCGTTAGAAATCTCTGTAATCCCTTACAGTTCATGGTTGAATACGAATTTTCAGAAATGGATGCAAAATTATTTTAGTGTAAAGTATTCTCCTTAATTTTTCTCTTTCGGTGAAGACCTGTCACAGGAGTTTTTAAAAAATGCAACTAATTAAGAGTTATCTAATGATTACTGCCATTCAAGAACGACTGTCTATTTTGCTAATTGCGAATAATAAAATAAAGCAGCTATTAACAACATTTATGATGACATGGTGTACAGTTTAATAAGACACATGGGATGCACTTTCCGCTACATATTAAAGTTCACGATCACTAAGATGACTTTTTTACTTCATCTGCTTTATTAATAGTCAATTCGAGTTATTTTAAAACTACATTTTAGTTAGTAGTTTCCATATATGAAAGCTGTGTAATTAAAAAACATTATTTGCCCTATACCGATTTCATCTAAACTTATTGCTTAATAATCATTTTATGTTTGTGCTTTTGCGGGCTTCGTGGTGATGGTTGGCATGGCTTAAACACGGCTGAGGAAAGGAGCGACACAAATTAATTATTTCTATTTTAGTTTTCATTTAACGAACTTCCGTCTTGTTACAACAGAAATCACCGTTATATAAACATTTAAACATTACTGTAAACGATAATGTATACGATAAATGAGAATACTCGTTTCTCATAAACTTCATAAAAGTGCACTACGTCTTCTGTGAGTTAAAAATATTGCCAGACGCCTTATGAAGCGTAATATCAATGTCGTTAAAACAGGAGACGTTATAGATATACATATTGCTTAAAATATCTGAACAGCGCCAATTACTTCCGATTAGTCTGTGTCCAAATAAACAGTGCATTATGTTTCTTCCAGGAGAAATATGTGTTACGTATAAAATACACAACTGTCGGTGTTACTATGATTAAGCCTGCACAAAATGAGAGATGCCATTCAATTCGTTACACACTGACCGTGGAAAGATGAGCTACAATGTTGAACGTTCTCGTACACTTTAATAGTTGAGACGTTTTTAACTTCCCAATTATAATTTTCTTTCCTTGTAATGATGTTTTTCACCATATCGCTCTTATTACAGCTGAATGTAGTCCCTGCTAAGAGTACTGTGATGTGACTATATGTGAGCTAAACATAATTAGATTGGAAATTTACTGCAGAGAATTAAAAAACATTTATTAACTACATGCATGAAATAATTTTTGAATATTTATACTTCAGTTACTGTACGTATAAAAGAACTCAAAGATAATATTCGACAAAATATCCGTGATGAAACATCCATGAATTGATAGTATACGGTTTTGGCAGGTGAAAAGTACATAGCACTTATTTCTTCACAAAGCATCACTCTAGTTCCTTCCGCCATGTCAAACGGACAGATAATACACTGACTTAGCAAATGTTAAGAGATAGGCACCTGATTACAAATGGGGCTTCATTTGCGCCTTTGCAACCACGGCGAGACGACATGAAAGTAAGTCTACAAGTTCCTGATGCTCCCCTGGACGAACCACAACGTTCGCAGACCGGCAGCATATTCTGGTATTTTCGTAGGTGTTGTATCTATGGCCCGTAATCGAAGACTGAAGCTGATGGCTTCAGATATGGTGTATCCATCTTCTCTGCAGGTTCCTGGGACATTTGCAGGGCGGTGAGGGACCGACATATAGCCGTGCTATATTCTTGAAATACTGCATTAGTGACGATGCAACGCCATAAGCTTATCATACCAAGTATTGTTCAATGTCTCTTACCGAAAAAATGAACTCCAGGCCATAGCAGCTATACCATGATGAAACGAACATACGCGTATTTTCTGTTCAATATTGCGTCGAGTGAATCTAAATAGATGAGTACTGTATGCAAAGAATGTCAGTTAAAGAGGAAAAGTGAGGAATAGATGTACCACTACTATCACTATACGTATATCTGTCCTTGACAGATTCGTAGCATGCCACATGAGGACCTGTTTATCATCTGCACTGACTCTGTAGTAAAATAATATAAAATATGATGAAAAATTATGGAACTAGGATACTATGGAAATTAGATTCAAGGGACTGGTTTGACAACAAAACAGTTTATACAAAGGATTACCACCTGCAATTTTTATTTATTAAAAGGTTCGGAAAAAATCACAGTTGCGATTTGACTGGGCCTAGACACGACTTAGATATGAACGTGGAAGCGGAAGGTAATTCCCCAGCTCACCAGTATTAACTTGCGTGAGCGTCAGGCGTTTGTTCGGCGCGGTGCGCTGTGCATGCGTGTTAGTGATGTTGGCGGTCGCAGCAGCATTGCCCCACACCTGCTCTGCGCTACGGGCTCTGTGGAGCACGGCGCGACCCAGGAGTGAAAGCATAATCACCCAGAGACAAGGCCTCACAACAGCCCGTGCTACGTCACACCGACCAGGCCGCGGCCGCCAGCGGAATGGATATGCGCTGGGACACTGCCTTGTGGCGGCCAGCCATTCAGCTGCCGGCCGCGGCCTGGTCAGTGTGACGTAGCACGGGCTGTTGTGAGGCCTTGTCTCTGGATGGTGTTGGCGAAAGCGTCACAGTCAAAGTGCTGCGTCTGCCACGGCGGGAGCTGCCTACAGGTCACCTCGCTTCTGTGCCGTCGGAACAAGTGTCCACTTCTGCGGTATCTCGACGAAATCCATTCCCTTTATCTACAGTTTTTCCTCGAATTTTCCACCTCTTTAGCTCTGTGATTGGTTTTGCAAAGTCGTCAAATAGCTGATAGCCGTTTTTACGACCACGCCCCTCAGTACGCAGTGGAAATTGTCTACAGACGGAGATGATATGCGAAGTGGCGTCCTTGCCACGTTTCATACGTGTTCTTCTTCCGCCTTCCTTCTTGGCTCGTAAAAACTGTTCTTTGTGGCAGCTGTCTGTGTTAGGCCTTTCTGGTGTTCCATTTATCGGGGGTCTTTCTCCCTGGTCAGAAACATACACTACTGGCCTTTAAAGTTGCTACACCAGGATTAAATGCAGATGATAAACAGGTATTCATTGGACAAATACTAGAACTGACATGTGATTACATTTTCACGCAATTTGGGTGCATAGATCCTGAGAAATCAGTACCCAGAACAATAACTTCTTGTCGTAATAACGGCCTTGATATACCTGGGCATTGAGTCGAACAGAGCTTGGACGGCGTGTACAGGTAAAGAAGCCCATGCAGCTTCTACACGATACCACAGTTCTTCAAGAGTAGTAACTGGCGTATTGTGACGAGCCAGTTGCTCGGCTACCATTGACCAGACGTTTTCAATTGGTGAGAGATCTGGAGAATGTGCTGGCCAGGGCAGAGATCTAACATTTTCCGTATATTACCTCAACATGCGGTCGTGCATTATGCTGCCGAAATGTGGGGTTCCGCAGAGATCGGATCAAGGGTAGAGCCACGGGTAGTAACACATCTGAAATGTAACGGCCACTGTTCAAAGTGCCCTCGATGCGAACAAGAGGTGACCGAGACGTGTGCCAATAGCACCCCACATCAACACACCGGGTGATACGCCAATATGGCGATAACGAATACACGCTTCCAATGTGCGTTCACCGCTATGTCGCCAAACACCCAGGTGACGATCATGATGCAGTAAACAGAACCTGGATTCAACCGAAAGCATGACGTTTTGCCATTCGTGCAGGTTCGTTGTTGCGTACGCCATCGCAGGCGCTCCTGTCTGTGATACAGCATCAAGGGTAACCGCAGCCATGGTCTCCGAGCTGATAGTCCATGCTGCTGCAAACGCCGTCGAACTGTTCATGCAGATGGTTGTTGTCTTACAAACGTCCCCTACTTTTGACTCAGGGAACGAGACGATCCGATACAGCCTTGCGGATAAGATGCTTGTCATCTCGACTGCCAGTGATACGACACGACGCTGTTGGGGTCCTGCACAACGTTCCGTATTGCCCTTCTGAATCCACTGATTCCATATTCTGCTAATATTGCATCGGGACCAACGCGAGCAGCAATGTCGCCATATGGTAAACCGCAATCGCGTAAGCTACAGTCTGACTTTTATCGAAGTCCTCCTTACACGAGGCAACACAACAACTGCTGTTTGTGTGTGAGAAATCGGTCGGGAACTTTCCTCATGTCAGCACGTTGTAGGTGTCGCCATCGGCGCCAAGCTTGTGTGAATGCTCTGAAAAGCTAATCATTTGCATTTTACAGCATCTTCTTCCAGTTGGTTAAATTTCGCGTCTGTAGCACGTCATCTTTGTATTGTAGCAATGTTAATGGCCAGGAGTGTAGTTTTGGTGGATACACTTTATCTATATTGCAAGCCAGGCTCTCTTCCACATGTGCACTCCAGAGGTTTGGTAGTAATCTTCCCGTCTGAAGGGATCCACGATTTATCTGCGATTCCGTCGCTCTTTTCTTGGAAACGATTCCACTGGTATCTGCTGAAAAGGGCTTTCTCCGCACACACGCTATTGTGTCCATTTAGTTGTAAGGGCGCCTGGTCCCTGCTTCCGCTGTCGCCATTTATCTGCACGCCACTCAAAGTCGGGTTGGTTTCACGGTGTACATTCGTACAAGAAAGCCACTGCAGTTCACCAGGCTACTCCCTGAGGCGGAAGAATGCGACGCGATGGCCGGTGGCGAAGGAGAAATGGAAAAAATGACATACTGAACACAGCTGTTTATTTTTTATCTCAATGCTAAAGGTGTCGGTTAGTTTATCATTTTCAAGTGTTAGCAGAGTTTGACTAATAGCTTAACATGTTGTTGTAGTCTTCAGTGCGCAGACTGGTTTAATGCAGCTCTGCACGCTACCCTGTCCTGTGCAAGTCTCTTCATCTGAGAAAACGTTCGGCAACCTACATCCTTTTGAATCTGCTTACTGTATTCGTCCCTCGGTCTCCCTCAATGACTTTTACCCCATACACTTCATTCTAATGCTAAGTTGACAATTCCTTGATGTCTCAGAATGTGTCCTACCAATCTATCCCTTCTCTTAGTCAGGATATGCCAGAAACTCCTTTTCTCCCCAATTCGGTTAAGCACATCCTCATTAGTCACGTGATCTACCCATCTAATCTGTAGCACCACATTTCCAAAGCTTATATAATCTTCTTGTCTGAACTCCTTACCGTCCACGTTTCACTCTCATACAATGCTACACTCCAGACAAATGCATTCAGAAAGGACTTCCTAACATTTAAATTAATATTGGATGTTAACAGGTTTCGATTCTTTAGAAACGCTTTTCTTCCCATAGACATTCTGCATTTTATATCATCTTTACTTCGGCCATCGGAAGTTATCTTGCTACCCAAATAACAAAATTCGTCTACTACTTTTATTGTCGCAGTACCTAATCTAATTCCTTCAGCATCGCCTGATTTTCTGACATTACATTCCATTACCTTCGTTTTATTCTTGTTAATGTTCATCTTATATCTTCCTTTCAAGACACTGTCCATCCCATTCAATTGCTCTTCCAGATCCTTTGCAGTATCTGACAAATTTACTATGTCATCGGGAAACCGCAAGCTTTTTATTTCTTCTTAACATATCATAATACAAAATTGTAAAGTAAATATTTGTCATCCTACTAAACTTCCTATAGACGTTTTCACAGTGGCTGATTGCTACACTCTGAAAATATCGTTAAAGAGTTTAATATGATGACAAATATTTATATTACAGCTTGAAAGTGGTGAACTAACCGAAACCGGCTGCATCAAGATACAAAAATAAAAGAATAAACAGGTAGTGTCAATATGTCAATTATTTTCAGTTACCTGAAAGCTGTTTAACCCCAACTGTCCTCCTTCGTAAACAATGTGATGGAGAAAGTTGAGGGTGCCCCCTGCTGCCTCTGTGTCCTCCCCTAGGCTGGCTAGACGCTGGCGTGGTGTGCACAAACGCTTTCATCGGCAAAGTCACTGACCAAAAGCATCCCAGGCCGAGATACTACAGACTAGAAAACGGCAACATTTCTTTTCGTACATCATTCACAAATATTCACATTCTGCTATGGTGACGAAGGGCTAAGATTGAATTCAGAAAGGACACAGGACGCACTAATTGATGGCTACTCATCGCGTAGAACAGAAGTGATATCTGACCCCCAGGGAAGTGTTATCGGGCCCCTACTGCTACTTATTTTTATGAACGCTTAAGCCGGCCACGGTAGCCAAGCGGTCTGCGGCGCGCCAGTCACGGTCTTCATGGCCACTACGGTTGGGGGTTCGAATCCCCCCTCGGGCATGTTTATTTGTGACGTCCTTAGTATTAGCTAGTTCATAAGTTGTTTGTAAGCTTAGGGACTGATGACTCCGTAGTTAAGTCCCATAAGCTCTAGAAACTTTACATTACTGAACGATTTAGGAGAAAATCCGAGTAACTCTCTTAGACTGTTCGCAGACGATGTTGTCATTTATCGGTTAGTAAGGACACCAGAAGATCATAACTAACTGCAAAATCATTCACATAAATCTTCATGGTGCTAAAATAATGATAAGTGTGACGTCATCGATATGACTACTAAAAGAAATCTGTTAAACTTCATTTACATGAAAAATCAATGGAATCTACATTTTGTAATTTCAACTAAATACCTAAGAATAACAAATATCGACAACTTAAATTCCAAAGAACACACAGAAAACATTACCGGGAAGGCGAACGCAGGGCTATGCTTCATTGGCAGACCCTTAGAAGATGCAACAGTTTTACTCAAGAAACTGACACCGCGGCAGAGTGGCCGAGCCTATTGAGGCGCTATGCTGCGATGTGCGAGGCCGTTCCCCGTCGGAGGTTCCAATCCTCCCTCGGCCACGGGCGTTTGTGCTGTCTCCAATATACGTTTGCAGATAAGTAGTGCCGGCCGCGGTGGCCGAGGGGACTGAGGCGCTCCAGTCACGGTCTGCAGGGCCACTACGGTCGGGGGTTCGAATCCCCCCTCGGGCATGGATATTTGTGCCGTTCTTAGTAGTAGCTAGTTCATAAGTAGTTTGTAAGTTTAAGGACTGATGAGTCCGCAGTTAAGTCCCAAAAGCTTAATTTTTGGACGTTGGTTAAGAAAATGCCTACACTACACTTGGCGACGTATTTTGAAGTATTGCTGCATATTCTGGGATCCACACCAGGTGGGACTGACGGACGATGTCGGGAAATTTCAGAGATGGGCTGCTCATTTTGTATTAACGCGATATAACGGAGAGAGTGTCACGGAAATGATACACGAGTTGGGGGTGGAATCATTAAAAGAACGTTGTTATTCGTTGCGGCGAGATCTAGTTGCGAAATTTCTTTCACCAACTATTTCTTCCGAATGTGCACATATTTTGTGAGCACCCACCTACATCGGGAGACGTGATCATCATAACAAAATAAGAGAAATCAGATCAAAAACAGAAATATTTAGGTGTTCTTTTTTCCCGCGATCTGTCGGGGAATGGAACTGTAGAGAAGTATCAAGAGAGCGGTTTGGTGAAACCTCTGTCATACACTTCAACGTGAGTTGGAGAGTAATTGTATAGATGTAGATACAATTGGGCTCCGAGCGGAAAATATTTGTGACCTCTCACTATTTACCACTTTAGCTACAGAAGAAAGCAGCCATTGCATGACAGTGTGAATCAGAAGAAAAATTATTCATTTATAACGAGCAGTGTTGCAATTTACGTAGAAAATACTATGCCATATCAACATTCCAGGTAGTGAATGTGTTGTCTGAGTACTACGAAAAAAACCGAAAATACGCCCTGAGAGCATTTTGATCTATGAGAACAGGCGCAGATGCTGCGTGTGATTCTCAGAAACAGAGCGCTCTCAGCTCTCGCTAGTATTTTCATTCATGCATAAAAGAAGACTACACAGTTTCAGTAGCTATCTCTCAGAAAAACAGTGCAGTGCTATTCGTGAATTGCGAGAATATGATAAGTTACTTACAGCGAACTGTCTTTGTTCGTCATGTAGAGAGTACATACCCGCCCATGCATCTATTTACGTTTTGGAGAACTTTTTCTACTGCAAAGGTGCATGAATAACAACAATATGCCAACGGGTTACTGCGGGTCCATTAAACTTTGAATGTTAAATTGGCTAACTATCGAAATATTCTCGATACAGTTCTTACTGCACAGTGTAAGAGGCTACTGAATCTCTCATATTATGAAATTTAATGTGCAGACTGTCCAGTTGCATCTAGGGGTGGCATAAAATAGTTAAGCACTGTAGTTCTTTATAACCTGTATGTGGATATGGTAAATTAATATAGTACTACTCATGAAAAACTAAAAGCAAACAGTAGGAAAGTAGATAAGCATACTTCGTTATAGGTAGTAAGATGCGTTTGCTACGAATGTCATATTCAACATATTGTTGCGATGTCTTCACTTCTTCATTCATCATCAAATCAGGTCGCATTCGTTGGAACGAATTGGCTTAGGTACTAGTACTAATTGTCTAATTCAATGACTTGCGTCTTTCCCAAACCGCACCATTACTGTCAATGCACACTAGATGATTCATCTCCGTTACGGCTTGTGTAGGTTGTCTGGATAAAGATTTGTACCCATCTGCTGCAGTTGTTGGAACTACGATATCCTTACCTGTCGTTTCGCTCACTGGCAAGATCAATGCGAACCTGAAATATGTACCTGTTACAATTAGGTTGTATTGACCTGTGAATATCATCAACAAGGTCGGTATGCAATATATCGTCTAATCATTTTGTTATTACACACATACACTTAAATGTTTTCCGTGAATTTCGATGGAAGCTCCTGAACAATTGCTTGAATATTTATTCAACGAAGCTATGTTGTTGTCATTGTTATTGTTATCTTCTGCCCCAAGACTGGTTTGATGCATCGTCGTTGGACATGTTTTTAATTCTTCTCCCGGAACATTAATTCCCTTTCCAAATTTCTCCTTGCTTTCATTCATAGCTTCCTCAAATTTGAGATTGAATAACAATGAGAAAAGGTTACAACTCTGTCTTACTCCCTTGCCAATCACTGCGTCCCTTTCTTGCGTTTCGACTCTTATCACTGTTGCCCGTTTTTTGAAAGTTCTTCTTTATATACCTTCCCTTCTACTTAATTTACCTCTGCTACATTCGAACTTGGGATGAGTTTATTCTTCGAAAACTGAAAATGTATGTTTGCCTATCCTTAACCTATCTTCGAAGAAAACTAGCGAGAATTTACTCACGTTTCCTACTTCTCGGCTAAATGCAAATGGATCCTCCATATGTCCGAATCTACGTGTTTCTCCATTCTTCTGTAAATAATTCGTGTTAGTATTTTGCAGCCATGACATATCAAACCTTTAGTTCAGTAATTTTTACGCCTGTGTACACGTGCTTAAAATTATTATATTATTCGCGAATCCTAGGCTATTTCCCCTGTCGCATCTATCTTACACACTAGTTAGAAGAGTTTCTTCATTTCTAGTTCTCCCGAGGACGTAAGCAGTACGAAGGGAATATCATCTAATCCAGAAGCAGTCTCGTCTCTCCTAGTCTAATCTGTTCTGACCCTATCGGCACAGTATTAGTCGCGGGAAAGTTGGAAAATGGGGCCATAAGGTCGGAACTTCACTTTTCACGTCGACACAGTTGAATGTGTTGATTAATGTTTCAGATTCCCTTGTAAAATATTAAATCCAAGTTACTGAGCCTTAGTAACCAATACGAATATTGAAGTAAGAATTTTGAAACTAATTATGAAAGAAGGTGAAAGAAACCTATTTAGTTCGAAAGCTACTGTAACTTTACAAGAAAGGTGTCGAATAAAAATTTATGTGGTGACATGAAATAGTTGCTCTCATATCTACAAGTATGCTGTTATTTTTCTTATGTCGTATTAAAATCTCTAACTCAGTAAAAATAGTGACAATAATAATTATAACTGAAATGCTGCAAAATTTTTTACAGCTTGCCGGTCAGGTGCTGTAGTAGAAAGCAACAACAGTTTGTGAAATTCGAATGGTGCATTTGCAGTAATACGTGCATACTTTGCAGCTACAATGTTAGAACTGCAAGATGGATGATGTTAACAGCAGCGCAATTCAAAACATTGTACTAACGAGGTCTGCAAATAATGCTTCATATTGGCGTCGTTATCTCACCTTTAACTGTAACTCTCTGGTTGTTACCCGATGTTACCACAAAATTTTAAATATGTTCGTAATTTATCACTTCTCCACTTTAAAGACCTATAACGAAAGAAATAGAATATGGACAGAGGGGAATTCTTCTTATTCGGGTCAGAGACATTTAAAAATTATGCAGATGTAAAGAAAGGTTTCTAGACATTCTTAGCCCAGAAGATGACTACATCAATAGCGTTTGGTTGTGCCGTCATTAAATCCACAAAGGTACAGTGCGACGGACTGAGCGGGCAGTTATACATATGGGTAGTTGTTTGAATGGCTCCACAGTCACAGAGGGTGGAATAATTTTTATAGCCCCATTTGCTTAGGTTTACTTTAGACCTTTGCTATTCCACTGCGTAATCAGTTTAAAGACTTCAATGCTGTCCAGCTTTCGTTGTGTCCAGTAGCTAAGGCTTCGGAGGGTTCCATCCATGGGTGTCTTTCCACATCCTTCCAGCATTCTACCGTTGTTCTATAGTCACTCTCCTTCTGAATGGATGTTAGAAAACTGTTTCTAGGTTTAAGCCTCTGTGCTGCTGGCTCCATCCGATGAAGTGGGTGCCACTTGGAGACTCTAAATTTTTGTCTCTCTTTATATGCTGCCTGTTCTCTTCGAATTGCTGGAGGTGGAATACCGACAAGATGATAGATTTTATTTACAGTGGTTGGCTGTAAACATCCGGTAACTATTCTGGCAGGTTCATTGAGGGCGATGTCGACTTGTTTGGCGTGTGCTGACCTGCACAAAACTGGGCTAGCGTATTCGCCAGCGGCGTAGACTAGAGATCAACCTTTGGTCTTGCACCCTAGGTCGAACCCGTCAGTCGTCTCAGAATGTTGTTTCGACCACAAACTTTCAATTTGGTATTAAGGCAATGTTGTTTAAATGTCAGAGCTCGGTCTAAAGTAACGCCCAAGTATTTAGGGTTTTTGCAGTGTTCCAAGTCAACAACCCCCCCCCCCCCATTCCCCACCACACTTGCAGCTGACGAGATCCCTGTTGCGCAGATGAAATGCACATGTCTGGGGTTTCATTGGGTTGGGTTTCAGTTGATTACGGCAGTAATATGAGCCAAGCTCCTCCAGTGCCTCATTGAGACTCTACTCAACATCCTCAAACGACTGTCCCTGAGCAGCTATGATTCTGTCCTCAGCATATATGTAACTGCTGGTGTTGACAGGAAGTGGCTGGTCGTTTGTGTACACATTGAAAAGGGACGGAGCCAGTACATTCCCTGAGGTATGCCATTGCTCAGTTTCCTCCGTCGACTGCGTTTTCCCTGAAACTGTACAGAGAATAGACGATTCTGAAGTAGGTTTCTAATTATATCAGTAAATTTTTTATCTCTAGTGATCTCGTACAGTTTTTCAAATAGTTTTCGGGTGAGTATCGTAGGCAGCGGTCAAGTCAATGAAAACAACTTCGTTAACCCTTTTCTTCTAAAACCTATCTTCAATCAACTGTGTTAGGCCTAATATTTGTAAGGTGCAATTTCTTTCAGGACGGAAACCCCCTTGTTGTGGTATGAGTGATATAGATCGGTAGCTTTTTGGAGTGTTGAAGACCTTTCCAGGTTTGAGTATTGCTATGACTTTCGATTTCCTCCACATACTTGGAATCTTACAGTCAGCCATGCATTTAATAAACATATTTAGCATCCATTGTTTGGTCTGTGGGCCAAAATGTTTGAAATGTTCTACCAGAATATCATCTAGTCCGGCAGCCTTCCTGTTATTACATTTTGCAATGGCTTCATTTAGCTAATCTATTGAGATGGGCTCTAACATTGAGTTTGTTTCATCTTCTGTGGTACTGCTCATATTCTTGGTTTGTGTTCGAGATCTGTTTTCAGGTTTTCCATTTTTTAGTAACTGAGTGGCTATGTTATCCGCTGTAATGTTGGAATGGTTGTTCAGGGAAGGTGCGTCATTGCTTAAGCGCTTAAGAAGACGCCATGCTTTATGGATGTTTATGAGATGAGAGAGGAGATGGACAGAGAGAGGGGAAAAGAGGAGACATAAGAATCGGAATGAGGACGTGGACAGATTACGTTGATTGCAAAAATAATTTTCTCAGCTGCAATCATAGCTCGCGTGCTCCAAACTCGGTAAATACATTGACCTATATTTTGATTTAGAAAAGGGAGAAGAAATTCATCCAGTTGGTAGAAAAAAAAAAAAAGAATAAAAAATTAGATGTAAAAGAAAAATCTGTTTTCAAACATTCGTACCTTTTCAATGGCACCCTAAGGGATGCAATTTACCATCTCCTGGGAAATTTTTTCGTGGCACACTTTCATATACAACTACTACAACCACAGAAAAGTTTCAAGCCGAAACTGTAGAGACCACCTATTCTTTTGTTACACTTGTTTGGACTGACGACTTTCCTGTTATTAATCTGCTCTAAAGTAACTGTCATTCTGTGAAAGCTATTATTATTCATAGATAACTCTTTGTCGCATTTCATCCTTTTGAAATTTTTATTTAACCTTTATTTCCCAGTCTGCAAACATGGTTCTAACGTCTACTAACTGGATTTTCACGTCACAGACAGTTTGTCCTTCTTATTGTGTTCATTTTCCATGTTGTTCTTATAAGAGCACGTACCTAGGATATATTGGGCCCCTTCTGTCACCATATTTACCTTCCATATCTGCACATTTATCATAACAACGTTTTTAGCTTTTTTTATTGATTCAATTTTATACCTCGTGACGAAAGATGTTTTGTCATCTTAGTGACCAAATATGAGTACGAAAGAAGCTTTTGGGAAGTTTAGAACATCCGACATTGTATCCCACTAGCTCAGCTTTTCGAAACCTACGGAACGGACTGCACACAAATGCCCATTGCTTACTACTCATTCCAACTCTGCCATTTGAATTTTCATTGTCACTACCTACCTCATTCCCAACACTAAAACTGTTAATTTCGACTGCATTAACGTTAACTACCGGTTCCTGTAGTGAACAATTTCCCTCGATTTTCAGATTTCAACGAATGTATCCCTCCACAATCGAAACAGAGTTCACTAACGCATGTTGTTCATCAAAAAGTGTTTTAAATAAAGTAAAATGTTTAACAGTATTTTTCATTTCGGCACATATACGGTGGCGGTCCACAATTACAGAATCGGTCTCACAGTTACCCTCTCTGTCCGCCCAGTATGTTCGCTAAATTAATTTCGACTGCTCGCAGTAGTCCGTAAGTTATCGTCCATATGCAGCGTAATTTATTTATAATACAACAACCTGATAGTTTTCACCTCAAATAGTTCCAACGAATTACAGTTATTCTAATTCCGCCCTCGTTTCAGCTTCAATGCCTCTCCTTACATTTAATACCTTTGGTACCACCAAGACAATGTTTGTCTCAAGGAACTGAATTATTACTGATAATATATATGTCACATTTACCTGAGGAACAAGGCGGATTTGTTCCCATTCATCTTCGTTGCTGGGGTTCTATTCAAATTACTAACAGTTCACGTTTCTTGTCCACAATTTCGCACAAAATTGGTACGACATGATGTTGCCAGTGCGGTTTATCGTTTTGAACAATTAACATATTATAATCATTCAGGTAAGAGTTTTTAAAATTAAAATTTCACGATTTTAGTATTCAAGTTTTGAGTAATACGTAAATATGTGTATTTCGTAAGGATTTTTTTGAATAAGTAATAAAATTGTTGAGACGTAGATATATACGCACGTAAGTACGTATTCAGAACAATTTCTACAGTAATTTAAGATTGATTTAGCATATATTTTCAAAGGTGCCGGGATAGCCCAGTCGGTGGAGCGCTTCCTCGCGAACGGCAAAGGTCCCATGTTCGCGAGTCCCGGTTGCGGCACACAATTTCAATCTGACAGGAAGTTTCATGTCAGCACACACTCCGCTGCACAGTGAAAGTTTAATACTATAGCTGATGGTAGAAATATATATATTTAGCTAGAAGGAGCATTCGCTCCAAACAAACATCTTCCCTGAGTATAAAATACTTTTCATAGCAAGAATAGAAGCAGAAAATGAAGGATCCGTAACCGCAAAGTAACAGGAACTCCTAGAAGAACACTTGAACACCAAACAATTCTCCTGCGGAGTAGCAAAACTCATCCGAACAATTTGTCTATCAGGAGGTACTAAAAACCTGGGCACCAGATCTAACTAGATCAGCGAGAAACACAGACAGCAGCGCGCACGTCACATTACGTGAGCAGGAGGGGTCTGAGCCATAGCGAACGATAGCTGATTGGTTGGCTGCTGGGACACAGCCCACTGTCTCATATCGGCCAGCCAGTTAGCTAGCGAATGCGATGTCTCAGGCCTCTCTTGATCACATAACGTGACGCGCGCGCCGCAGTCTGTCCTTCTCGTCGGCTCGGGATGTAAGCACTTAGGTTGCACGAAGACACCGGCTAACGTGACTGCGACGGCTGTTGTCGGTGATTGTGACCGTTAACTGTGACAACTTGCCAACTTGTTTCCTTCTGCTTCTGTCCATCAAATCGCCTTCACTTTTCCTCCGCAGTACAAGGGCTTCATACGAATGTTTGAAGAGACGAGCAGCGAACAAGCATGCTGGTCAAATGTTTGCTGATCTAGGAGGTCAAATAGTCTGGTCGTCGGTCTCTATAATTGCAATCTGATGAAACTAACTTACACTAAGAACAACACACACATCCATGCCCGAGGGAGGACTGGGAGCTCCGAGGCAAGCGTGGCGTGATCCACAACGTGACGCTCCAGACCGCACGGCCATTCCCACGAGGAACGCCAGCTGGAATCACGATAAGACTTCACCCACCACTCCCACCGTGGCCCCGTCTCCCCAGTTCACGCTCTGAATGCTACCTAGAAATACAAGACCTGCTACTGCCCATCAGTATCTGCAGCCTATGTCCGCAGCAAACGACTTGTGATTCGTAGCACGGTGCTGGCATTCGGAATACGCGAGCATAGCACAGCGGATTAAAGAATTTGAGGAAATGCATACTGTATACCATCAGCTGTTTATTATTTTTCCAAACTTCTACAGGTTTCGGTTATAAACCATCTTCACGGAAGAGAACTAGAGAGACTGATTAAACAGGTGCATTATATGCCTCCTTATGTATACACCGTTTGAGGAAAGAAATACTTTATGCCTATCCAAGCACGTGAAATGATCCTGCAATAACAACGTCTTAAAATGAAGATGATGAAATGTACGCAAGCTATTTCTTTCATCAAACGGTGTGTACATAAGGAGGCATATAATAAAAATACACCTGTTTGATCAGTCTGTCTAGTTCTCCTCCGTGAAGATGGTTTATAACTGAAACCGGTAGAAGTTTGGAAAAATAATATACAGGTGATGTTTTACAGTATGCATTTCCTCAAATATCTTACGGCTGTTGAACCTCATCTCAATAAAAAATTGAATTAAAGAATGTTTGAAGAACGGTAGAAGACAAAGTGAATAACCATGAACGAATAAAGACAAAGGTAGTTAAAATACCTCACTAGTAAATCATAAATATATATTAACAACATACACTGCTCGAAACAAAATGGGCTTTATGTGAGATATCATATACAATATACAATTGGTAGCTTATTTTATCAGATATTGGCTACAACTGTAATCTGGGTGTGATACAGTAAGATAGTTTGCTGTTTTCACTCTTTCCTTTAGGTTTACCTGCCGTTTACTCAGAGCGAGGCACCATGAGGTTATCATAATAGTGAAAAATTATTCTCGTTCTCTCCTAATGTGGTGTGTGATCACCTCGGACGGCCAGTAGAATTCAACACCTGTATGACATGGTCAGCTCTTTGGGGATATTTGGCCATTCTTACATGAATTCAATATCCAGCTCTGCAACTGTTGTGGGAAATGTTGGTCTGGCTGCAATTCGTCTGCCATGTGCGTCCAAGACATGCTCAATCGAGTATATGTCCGATGAACAAGCTAGCAACTCAATTTGTTCAATTCCCTCACAGCATGTTATCCCCCCCAATGCAACTCAGTGCTATCGACCACCAGAAGGAACCCATCTCCTTTGGCAGCAGCCCAAGACACAAAAAAATGTCGAAGGATCTGGTCTCTATACCTCTGAGGATTCAAAGCGCCATTCTGAACGACATAAAGGTCCGTATGTCAACTAATAGTGACTCCTGTCCACACAATTACTCCACGACAATGATATGGTGATGTTTTCTGAATGTAAGCAGGATTGATTTGGGTGCTACGTTCTCTCCAGGTAAGGGAACGTCAACTTTCTCGGTGAACAGAAAATCTTCAATTTTCTGTGAACAGAAAATGGTGCCATTCGTTACAACTCCATTGCTGATGTTATTGTTGATATTGCGCATCTGCCTGGAGGGTGCGATGCAACTGTGTCTCATTCCGTCTCCTGCCTCTATGGGCTGTTAACCTGAGACAAGAGTCTTCTCTTGCTTTAGTTACCCGTGGATGACCTTGGCCTTGTCTTCTTTTAACGTTTCCTGTTGTCTGAAATCGCGTCTCGATCGTGGAAATTACACTTTGGAACAATAGCTGCAGCAGCTACCCTTTATTCTATCCCGTTTCCACCCTTCCTATGGCGGTCAGCAAATAGTCTGCTGGATAGTAGGTGGCAGCTGAGCAGTTTCTGGCGAGACGTTTCAGCATTAAACTAACAGGCTAGGCCAACGGCGGATAAAGAAAGCTTGCCGAACCAACAGTCTTGACATGCCACTCAACATCGTCACACGCCATCTTTTATAAAATAGGCTGTATGTGTGTGTGTGTGTATGTTTGTATATATGTTCAACGCCTCTTCCCAAACTACTGGACTGATTACAACCAAACTTGGTACACATGATCCTGACTATCAGGCAACAATCGCTGTCGGGGTAAGAACCATCTACGACAAATACGTAAGGAGATATGACGTCATAAACAATGACAGTCGTGAAAAATGGCCGCACCATGCGATAACACATCTTCTCCTAAAATAATGGATCGATTTCATCCAAATTTGGTACACATATTCCTCATGTCATAGCAATTGCTGTAGGAGTACGAACCACATATGACAGACGGTTGAGGAGATATAACATAATAAACATTAAGAGTAGCAAGAAACTGCCACATAATGTGACGAGACTTTGTGAATATACTATATGAAATGAGAGTACTTAGCGACTTGCAAAATACTTTAAACATCATTTCAAACCCACATAAAACTTTTTCTCGCTGACAACCATAGAAAAATGATGAAAAAAGTTTCTCGCTTACTACTTTTCCGAAGGCCGCGGTGGTCGAGGGGACTGAGGCGCTCTAGTCACGGTCTGCACGGCCACTACGCTCGGGGGTTCGAATCCCCCCTCGGGCATGGATATTTGTGCCGTCCTAGTTCGTAAGTAGTTCATAAGTAGTTTGTAAGTTTAGGGACTGATGACCCCGTAGTTAAGTCCCATAAGATTTACAAACATTTGAACTACTTTTCCGCTGTCCATGCAGGAAAACTATGACATTCGGTAAGACGTTACAATTTATAATTCCTACACTAAAAAGTGTCCTCGAAGGAAATTTTGCAGACGGTATACACACATACAGCTGAATGTACTCTCGAAATTGTATCACAGTACGACGCGTATGAGGACACGTATGAGAACGTAAAGAGTAACGTTCATGGAAAACCGACCCATACAGCATTACGTTTTAATCTAATACTTGTTTACTACCAACCGTATTCGCAACAGATTTTACAGACATACAGTACTTATACAAATCAATACATTCCTGCAAAATTATACAATTGTACAACACATCTGTACGAATAATAAATCTGTAAATATGGGCCTGTCACTGTTTGCTTCAATCACTGCACGAATTTTCATGCGGTTTTCACAGGAATCATATGCGAAGTAAGGTTCATGATCTAGGCATGATTTCATCAAAATAGAATCGCAAAAAAAAAGAGAGCTATCGTAATTTTAAGAGTTTCCAGTGACTGCTGTGTCTGTGTGTTCATCTATTAGATACGCCCTAATCTTCTTAATGTCTTCACGGATTTGCATGGAACGTTTCGTAAAAGTGAGATCACGGAAAACTATTTAGATGTATTTGCAAATGATTGGTAGAGGAAGGGAAGGAAGAAGGACAGGAAAGAAAGGATTGACAGTGTCCGCATTTGGGCATTGATATTAAGCAATGACGACAAGTGAGAATATGAGCCGGACCGGGAATCGAACCCGGGTCTCCCGCTTCGGGCCAGCTGTCGCCTTACCCACTGGGCCACCCTTGCTTGCCTCCCGTCTGTCTCCAATTCCCACATATCGAACGCTCTGTTTGTAGCGCCCCTATCGTCCATGCCCTCTTACACTCGTCATTACGGATTCCCGTGCGAGGTCGGACGAATGACCGCATCTGTGGTGAAATAACTGAAGCTAACGCCGTCGTTGCGTTTAAATTCTTATTGTATTGGTGTGGTGTCTGTTGTTTCGGACGTCAGAAAGAACAGACACGACACCGATACAATAAGTATTTAGATGTAGGTTATGCTTGAAGAGTGGACGGCATAGTACAGCGAACAAGCGATAGAGTCGCTGTAGTGCACCAAAGAACTAATAGTCGCCGCTGCTGTGAAATAAGTATGGGGTAGTACAGCATGGAAGCGAACGTCTGTGATAGAATTAAGCATTATTATCTCTGCGAATACTAACAAACATTGAACATAGTGTTACTGATTCAACATTGTGTATTAAATACTTAACTATATTTCTTTACTTCTTTTGACATGTTTCATTTTGTATCAGAAACTTTATGAAGATACATCGTTTCGGAGGATGACTTTTACTTACATTTGACATCTTTATGAAGATACATTGTTGCGGACAATGACTTTTACTTACATTTGGCATCTTGACTACGACAACTGAATTGATTGACAGAGCGATCCAACCAGGATTTTTACTCACTGAGGCCTGCAACCCTAAAAAGGCATGATACGCGCATGCCCATCTCTAATAACCGTTGCAAAGCACGGGCATATAAGCCAGTTAGTGATAAAATAAATCCTACCAATATTTAAGTGCAATCTTCACACGTAATATATCACGAATGAACACGAGATAACTGTGAGATATTCTGAAAATTTATTGGTTTACGAACCGGTTTTCGGCTGTTACGTCATCATCAGGTAAACATCACAAGTTTAAGATTCAAAGATCTTAACTTGCTAGATATATAAATTTCAAAGGAGACTGGTGTTTTGGTTTATAACTAACCTGCGGGAAATATCACAATTCAAGTTGTGGTGTAAATTCGAATTCCCCCTGGGGCATGGATATTTGTGCCGTTCTTAGTGTTAGCTAGTTTATAAGCATTTTGTAAGTTTATGGACTGATGACCCCTTAGTGAAGTCCCATAAGCTATAGGAAACATTTGAACTTTTTTGTGTGATGTAAGTTGCTGACATTGATAAAATATGTGACAATATAATAGATTATTATCAATGTCAGGAATTTACACCACAACTTGATTTGTAATATTTCCCGCAGGTTAGTTATAAACCAAAACACTATCCTCCTTTGAAAGTATATATCTAGCAAGTTAAGAGCTTTGAAACTTAAACTTGTAATGTTTACCTAATGATGGCGTAACAGCCGAAAACCGGTTCGTAAACCAATAAATTTGCATAATATCTCACAGTTATATTGTGTATTTTATTCATAATGTATCAAATATTCTGTCAAGAACAGACGGAACAGTCAGTGAACACCTAATGTATATTAGAGATAGAGGTGTATAGATAGTTTACCCGTTTCAGCAGTTCCCCATCGTAGCTGCTGACGGACTTCTGTCTGTGAAAGAGGCTGTATTTTTACGAGCTCTGCCCGTCCTTCATTTGCCAAGGCACGTCACGTAACCGACGGACAGCAAAGCCTTGGATAGGACGCGAAGCAATCAGCTCATCCTCTCCAGAAAGGTTCTGTATTCCGGCTGCGTCGATGGTATTACGGACTCTGAAACAACAGCGCCGACGTCTCGGATCCACTACTTACAGTATTTGCACAGACCTTTCCAGCACGCACTCTCGCCTTGAGCTAGGGAGCGGTCACTTGCTCGCTGGGCACCGTGACCTGTTTTCACGTGGGGCACACGGCTGCGGCAAGCGTATGAGCAAGTGAAGCAGCCGTCTGGACTGTGACGTTAGAAAAACTGCCAATTAAATTCCAACTCCCACGACGGACACACATGTTTCTGAAACAGCTAATACTGAAAGTGCCCTTTTTTCCATGGAAATGCGGGACACGGGACGCAAAAGTCAATCATCAGCGATAATAATGTTTTTTGTTATTGCAATTAATGCAAAAGCTCTGCGAACCTGAAAATCAATGATGTGGTTTCCTGACTGGAATTTAATAGTACATGTTCATGGTGTCATTATTTTACATTTTTAAATGCGTTTCATTGAACCAACATAAGGAGTATTTATTATGATGAGTGTAACGAATTTTCCCGTTCTTTTTTAATGAAGAAGAGTGGTCAAGCGCATTGAGGTGCTATGCTCCGATGCACGAGGCCGTTCCCCGTCGGGGTTTCGAATGCCCCCTCTGGCATGGATGTTTGTGTCGTCTTTAGTATAAGGTAGGTCATAAGTAGTTTGTAAGTTTAGGGACTGATAACTCCGCAGTTAAGTCCCTTAAGCTACACAAACATTTGAACATTTTTTTGGAAGAAGTTTGATTTTAAATTTGTTTCTAGAATATCAAAAGTAGTCAGATTATAACAATGATTTATTTAGCTGAACCGCATCGTAGTTTCCAGCATGTTAATCCTAAATATGACAATAAGACTTTTACAGTGCATTTCATAACTAGGATATAGGTCTTTGAGAAAAGTAGGCTATGATTTCTATGGTGAGGGAAATGGTACATTTGCGTTTAGGCGTAATAGCTTACTTCAGGCAAATAAGTAACACCGTTTCATTCCCCGTGTTGTTCCTGGACAACAACTATTTAAACTTGATTTATACAGTATTTTGTGCATCATTCACTAAAGTTTCATTTTTGTTTATGAACAACATGCTTCTAGTACGATATTTAGCCGCTTGGTACGGCTCGTAGCCACTTCTGAGGCATTAATCTGTCCATCTTGGAGGTGTGTTGCGTTGCTGTCTGTACGTGGCTGAGAGTGTGAGCGTGTGTATGGCTCCTTTTATTTTATTCCAGCAGTGAAATGTCTTGTCTTTGCTGCTGTGGCGAAGATTATGCTAGCATTATTGGTCTGGCAGAGTTAACTATCAATGTGGCGAAGATTATGCTAGCATTATTGATCTGGCAGTGTTAACTATCAGCAAAATAACGTCCAATTAATAACATACCTCGATACAAACATCCTTGTCGTACATGGAATACCTGTCGTAAGCCCTGGCATCATCTGAATGGAAACCCACTTGCTTTTTCCGTTATATGGACGACACTTTCGTCATCTGGCCACATGGTATGGATAAACTCCTTGACTTCCTTACACATCTGAACTCCATACACCCCAACATCAAATTCACTATGGAGACTGAAACGGAGGGTAAATTTGCCGTTCCTTGACGTCTTGGTCAAGAGAAGAGCTGATGGCAGCCTGGGTCCTAGCGTATTCCGGAAGACAACGCACACTGACCTGTATTTACACGCAGACAGTTGCCACCACCCTTCACAGAGGAATGGGGTACTTAAAGCTCTAGTACATAGGGCGCGCACTATCTCCGACGCAGAGAGTCTACCCCAGGAATTGGAACACCTGAGAACTGTATTTCGAAAAAATGGGTACTCAGAGTGGCAGATACAGCGGGCTCTCCGCCCAACCACTACAACACAACCTGTGGAAACGGATGAAAACGCAAGGGAGGATGTAGGCACTGCGTTCGTTCCATATACCGGCGCACTCTCAGGGAAGATCGCCCGCATTTTGAGAAAACACCAGGTTGCAACTGTTTTTTGTCCGCCAAATAAAATTCGTGCACTGGTGGGGAGCGCTAAAGATGATCTCGGTTTGAGGAAGGCGGGCGTGTACCAGATTCCGTGTCAGTGTGGAAAGTCATATATTGGACAGACGATGCGTACCGTCGAGGATCGATGCGTTGAACACCAGAGGCACACACGATTGATGTATCCGAGCAAGTCGGCGGTCGCTGAACATTGTTTGTCGGAGAATCACGCCATGGAGTATGAACACACTAGGATTCTGGTACAGACGTCGAGATACTGGGACTGCGTCGTTAGAGAGGCCATTGAAATTCGCACAAGTGACGACCTCATAAACCGTGACTCTGGCTATAATCTTAGCAAAGCTTGGGAACCAGCGATTGGGTTAATTAAGAGTAAATCTAGCAAACGTAACGAAGTGACGACCACGGCGGACAGAGCCCTCACACCGACGTCTTCTCAGACGCCGGCGCAATCGGTTCCACTGCGCGGCCGCGGCGCGGGGCGCGGACCGCGGAGGGGTCGCTCCGCGGGCCGAGGGTATTTAAATGGCCCGCTATCGGGCTAGAACCCAGTTCCCTTCGAGCAGCCGTAGCGTGCGGATCTCCGTGCCGGCGCGTTTCCAGGAGCTCAGTCCGTCAGTTCACCTGATGATGGCGACATGTATGATCGCCGAAATATTGTGCCCGTTGGACACTATAGACCGGCAGTACACCCATGGATATTTTGATCATCAAATACGCCGGAAGAAACTGAAGAATCAAATTATTTTTATGTTTACTGCGGCATATTAATTCCAAAAACACTGAATTTTAATTTTTGTAAAGGTGATTTCATAATCCGCTAAACAGGAGCAAGAATAAGTGTCGTAACGGTCGTACCAGCATTTATCACAAGAATAGGCACAAATACTGAGGGTTTTACTTAATAAAGGCAATAGAAGAAAATACGGATCCAATTCTAATGCTGTAGATCGAATACTTTTGTGCAATAAGAGTTGTGATACATAAGTCATTGTGGACGCCAGTCTCTGTTATTGAACAGATACAGTTCTTATAAAGACATCGGCACTACGCTATGGCGGCTACACAATTGTGCTGCTGTCACAACTACCCATTGACGAGAAAACGAAGGCGTATGCTTTCGTATGCCCCCAAGTACTGGCGTGCGTGACGTCACCTTCTCCCAACAGCTGGGATAGTGAGCGCTCGTGTGCAGTCCTGCTCGCGGAGCAGCCTATTAGAACAGCCTGTATTAGCATGTCACGCTTCTGGTATCAGTGCCTAACGGGCACACTGGAACTCGACAACTTGTAATGAACACAAGAAGGGACTGGAACTTGCCGGTTAATCCCTCATGCGAATTTGGCAATCCGTCTCCAAAGTAGCAAGGATGCCCGACCCTCTCACTGAACCACCAGGTGAGGGACTCTGCGAACACACCTTGCCACCTTCTCGTCAACTGGCGACTTCTCGGCAGAATTATGTCGAGGCTCATTGAGTATTTCAAGTTAGAATTATCGACGAGTAAAATATGCCAAATAGATATTTTTTCGCCTTGTTAATTGCAACCCAAGTACAGTATATTTACGTAAAAATGATTTCCAGTCCATGGTGTACAGCAATCAGTGAGAATAAATATTTCTTCAGTAAAAAACCGTCTTCATTGCAAATTGTTAATAAGTAATGACGCGTTTCGCCCTTTAGCAGGGCATCCTCAGATTATCTGCGTGACAGAATTGACACAAAATTAAAAGGCGGACTTACAAAACGGGCATAATGGTACATGGGCTTATTTTGTGTTAAGAAGAGAACCATTATACCCTTTTGTAATTCCGCCTTGTAATTTTGTGTAAATTCTGTCACGCAGATAATCTGAAGATGCCCTCCTGTATGGCGAAACGCGTCAGTAATTAATAAAACAATTTTCAATCAATAATTTCTATTATTTTATTATAATGATGAAGTCTCACTACGTAAGTGGGTGCTAAGTAATACGTTCGCATTCGGGTGGGGGGGGGGGGAGAATATTGTTCAAAGAAATTTCGCAAATAGATCTCACCGCAACGAATAACGCCTTTCTTTTAATGATTTCCACCCCAACTCCTCCCTCATTTCAACGACTCTCTGTCCACTGTATAGGGACAATAGGGAACCAACTGCCCTTCTGTTAACTTTCTGTATATCCTCCGTCAGTCCCACGTGGTGGACATTCCACAATGCACAGCAATACCTAAAAATAGGGCGTAAAAGTCTATTGTAGGCAGTCATTTTAGTAGAACTGGCCAGACAGGCCAGGTATCGAATTAAACCGAGCAGCTCGTTGCGTGATTGCCCAAATCGGAGGAAATCTGGGAAGGCCCATGCTTTGTACTCAAAACTAGTGAGGGCTGTTAGCCGAGTGTTTCTTAAGGTGGGTCTGGAGGACATCTGTGATATACACACCCCAGTAATACAGAATAAAATATAATAACGTATAATGTTTTTTAATGTCAACTCTTCACACTATTGTGATGTCGGAGTAATTACGCACCTCTCATGAATCTAAAAGTAGTTTTAAGATCTCAAAATTGCAAGATATCAAAATTTAGAAAAATCGAACTGAAAATAACCAACCTTTGAATGTGTGAAGCAATATCAGTAAACTCCGGTGTAGATGACAGCTTACTGTCAACCTATCATCTTAAAAGTATTACACGTGTATATACGTACTTACCAACTGATTTCACCTGATATAAATTTACAATGGAAATACAAAGAGATGATCATATTCTCCACAATAACACTCAAAATGGGAGCAGGAAATTTACCTCCTGTATCTACAGTTTAGTTTGTCAGTTTATTGTACAACTTGCCAGTAATTTACGAAATTTTTGCGTGACATGAGCGGTCAAGCTCATGAAAGTTGGTTTGTCAATTTATTGATTTCAGACTTTATGTGATACTAATTAATAATTCTCTAGAGACTGAACGTTAATAGTCTGTGTGTTTAAATTATGTCCTATTAGTAAGGAAGTGGGTACGGATGGCCAATTTTTATTTAAATAAACATCTCAAGCTCAGATGTATACGATTTTGGAAGGAATGGCTATCAGCCAATGAGAAAGCGGGCAAGGGACAAAACTGGTTGGGAGTGTTTGTTTGGGAGAGAGGGAGTGAGCGAAGAGTGAGTGCGGAAGAGTGGACTCCTTGTCTAGTGATGGCAGAAGGCGGATACTCCAGGATTATAGGCGTGTGTCAGTCAGGGATAGTATTAAGATTTGCACAGAGAGCGGTCGCTTCTAGGGACTGTAAATTTGGCGAGATCAAGCGAACTCTAGTACATATGATACGTGTTTATGTTTCTACACCAGAACTTTCGAGTACAGAAATGGTGATCGGGAAAGAATGCGAGAGTTATGTAAGTTCTGATACTTGATGACAAATTTGTGGATGTATACCTTTCGTTTAAAACAGAAACGAAGTAAATCGGCTGGGAGCTTTGGTCTGGCCGACTGAATATATTAGTTTTAGTAGGTTATTTTAATTTTCAAGATAAGTATGGAATTAATTTTTAAAAGTGTTCAAAAAACTTTCGTGTTTCAAATGAAGTCAAATATCTTCCTATTTCCGTTATTATTTGTTGCCTTCCGTTTTGTATCTTACAATATTTCATACTACAAATAAGGTACAAAACGTTAAAAAAAATCTGAAGTGTTGGTATTGAATCACGTTCATGATGTCTTCGAGTCCCTTTTCCTGTATTCCAAAGAATTATCAGAATGAGTACTGATAATCCTTTTACTTTACCATCCTTCAAATTGCATTTCATTGCAATTAGAAACATAGATAATGAGTTACGGTAATTAAATATCTGTGAGAATGAGGATGAAGTAACTACTTAATTATAGGTCCCTCTGATTCTGATGTGTAGCGAAAACATTTTAATATTTAAATATTAGTACTGAAACAGAAGCTGCCATACTGTCTAGTGGTAGACGTTGCTGAGACGTCGTGAATGGGAATACCGATCTCGCCATGAAGAGAAGATTACTAGCTAATCAATCAAATACCATTTCTGCACGACGACACTGAATGGATGATGTTTCAGAACGTAGATAGAAAAATGTGATACTTCACGTCACAAGGGATGTGAAAATTATTATGAGTATATAACGCTTAAAATTCGTAATATCGTTGTTTATTCACATGTATTCAAACACCATTTTGTCAGTTAACCGATGCTAAATTAAGCTTTAGCAATCGATTGGGGAGAAATTTGCTAGGGGCACTACGCTAAATTTGGTGCTGTTATCTGCATTTCGAAGAAAGTAGAAATGTTGGTTGATTAAATCTAAAACTAATTTCAAATTTCATGCCATACATTAAACATATTATAGACTGGGATTTGTGTGAGTACTCATTTTGACAAAACAACCCCAACAATTATTCTGGCAGGTATTGGAGTCTCCTTGTAATATCCTTTTCAGTATTACATTGAACTATCTGAAAACCCTGCGTTTTTCGGAGGTGTATTTATTCATTTAAGCCCTGAGTTTGTACTTCTCCTACCCCATCTCCTCTTCATCTAAAACACGTTATATTTGTGGGAGAATAGATCTAAAACACGTTATATTTGAGGGAGAATAGATAAGAAGTAAGGCTATCCAGCATAATTGTCAAAATTATAAGTAAAAAGACAGTAATATAGTAAACAAATTACAAATCATACGCAACATTCATTTAATTCAAAACTTGACTAAATCAATTTCCTTTGTTCTTTGGTCTGCCAACCGTTGAGTAAGCGACAGAGCTGTCCATTTGAGAAACGTGGAGAAGTCAGAGCCTCTCCGCAGTACTTAATATCTACGAAGTTTAATATAAATGATATTCTCAATGGAAACTGCAGTCTCTTGAAGTAAAAAGGTAGATCTGCAGTAAATAATGGATATTCTTTGGATGTGCACTGTTTCACTCTTTTCCTTTCCTTGTTGCTCTATAGAAGTCTATTTCTCCTGCAGTCGTGTGCGCTTCACAGTGAAAAGTCATCAATAGCACTGTCAGCTTTCAGGAATTTCTAAGCTGATTGGAATACAGTTGTATCTTAGTAGAAAATAACAAATGTATTATAATGTGCTGCATGGCGTGACAGGTTTCTACCCATAGAAATATATGATCCCATATTTATTAAATTGTTTGTGTTTATGGAACTGCTAGCTGTACAGTGACAAACAGTTCCATAAATAATAAAAGATTAACGACTTAAAATATAAGATATTTTTTAACTTTTCCAATTCAACATCTCCATTCATAGTTATTGTGGGTTAGCATTATATTTCCTCGTACCCTCCAATTGAGTAATTTCGACGGTTTGTAGTGACTTGTGTTAAGTGCAATATATCTGTTGCGAATATAGTTAGTACTAAACAAGTAACTGACTAAAACCTTACATAATGGATTATAGGTGTTCTGCCGGATGTCAGGTGCGTGTGATAAAGAGTACGAGCTACGTAACCAAAATATCGTGCAAATTTGACACTAATATTCAGCATAACACTAGACAACTTATTATGTCATTATATATCCGGCAAAGCCTGAAGAGTTACAGATAAAACACGATTCTTGATAAGGCGGTTTCCCCATGAACGTCAGTGTTTATGTCGTCCTATCACATGAAACGTATGTAATACTGTGAGGAAATTTCGAAGGTACACGTCGTTTTATCTCTTATACTGTCTGCAAAATATCCTACGAGTACAATTATTAGTGTACAAATTAATAACTTTAACGTCATACGGAATGCCGTCATTTTTCTCCATGAACAGTGGAAAAGTAATAAGCGAGGAACGTTTTGCCATCTGTTAGCCGCTTTTGTAACTATTATTTCAAACTGCTGTATAAACTTCTTACAGCTTTCACAATAAACATACCGTTTACTTCATTCCTCTATCGATCTTTGTTTTCGAGATATTTAATTTTGAAATCAGGGAGTCCTTTTCTGGACACCCTCTATCTCCTAAAGTAATTGTTGGACGCGGTTCTTACACCTACAGCGACCGTCCTCATGGACTGAACGGTCAAGTGTGCAAAATTTCATCAAGAGTGGAAAAAACTGTAGATTTATATGCAATACTTTCACACAGTTACTGTGCGTTATATGTAAAGAAAGATAATGGAGTAGCAGCTTTGCGAGCTTTATTACTAATTTCTTCGCTAGCTCAGAATGTAGTATTTCTAAACGGCAAGATAAATCTATTTTTACACTTTTTTTAACAAAACAGTCCGTACGTTTCGTTGATTTTGTTCTCCTCGTAGCTTCTGGACACACAATGCAAAGCAGAATATTGTGAAGGGAACCACAGAAGCATAGTCCACAGAGATCTTTCGCTTTTAGTTCAATACAATCACCCTTTGATTTTCCAGCTCTCTGCTAACAGGGATGATACTGAACTAACAGTTCCAGGAAACAGTCGTCTGCGGTATTTGCAGACTCCACCCCGTTCGCGTGACTGTCCACATTGGCAAAGCGGAATGAAGTCTACCGTCTATTCTGAGAAGCCCAGGAACGAGCTGGCTCGCCGTTCGAAAATTACGTCTTCACTTTTGAGGTATGGCTGATTGTGGTTTTCAGACAACCAGTGTTATATTATTATTCATGAGGGCTCATGATTCGATAGGTACTTTCTTTTAACGCAGTGGTTCCCAACCTGTCCCCTAGAGCTACAATATGTCTTGCGAAAGATTCATATTAAATTATTAAATCCGTCATATGTGATCAGTTAACAGTACTCTCTGTCCAGGATGCGTTGAATACTTCATTAGTGACGACAGAAGTGAATGAAATCTGTTCATTTGAAATTTATTCATTTGTCAGTTACAGCATTTCAAACGCATTTCAATTCATTCTCTTCGTTATTTTTGTTGTACCAAGACCAAATCATACAGTAACAGTCCGAAAATTACTTTCCGGTTTCTAACGATTTTCTCCAGAACTTAATTAGAAGAACAATAGTCTCTTGCTTGAAAACTAATATAGGAATCTATTGAAAGAACCTGATGATATAAGTCTATCTTTGAACAGCGGTATTAGCCTCTAGGATCATCGAACTCAAAAATAATACGAAAGCTGTAAAATCACATTGCTGCAAACCGTATTTAATTTTCTAGTACAATTTTCTCTCATAACAGTAGTCTTATTACGTATTACTTTTCAGTTTAACGAATATGTTAAAAGTGTAGATTAAAGTTTATTGTTTATTGTTATGAATCTGTGGTCTCCAAATGTTTGAACCATTGTTGACAACTGTGCTTCACAGTGCAGGATTTACATAGAAACACCGAAATATTTTGTGGACAGTTTACGTGTGGCAAGAATACAAATGTGTATTGCATATGTTCTCTAAAATGCTTACCTACAGCACTAAGAGCTTTTGTCCATCTTCAGTCTGTGAAACATGTTTTTTCTATTGCTTGTTTGTAAAGAAGGTAGTTTGGGCCAAACAATTCTGTCCACTAAACGTGAGTACTAACTGACCGAAGAATTGTTAGCAGTTGTTCAATAGAAGTGTTTGCAAGTATAGAAGAAGTCAAATAAGTAGAAGATAAGAAGTTGAAAGGCTCTACACATATTGTTCTTCAGAAGCAGATTAAAATTGAGAGACTATTCTTACAATAGGAGACTTAATTAACACACAAATATCATTATTAGCTAGAATCAATTTCAGTTCGCTTATCCTTATGATAAACATTAACTAACCGAAGTTAGCAACAGAAATATTGATGCATTTGTTCTCAAGCTGCGGCCGCCCCACGATTGATTTCCAAAAGTCCTCGCGGAAGTAATTCGTGTGAGAGACATATAGTAAGTGAGCGCTACTGTAAAATGTAGTAAGATAAGAAATAATTGCCAATAAACATAAATCTACTAAGTGTATGAAATCTGGAAAACAAAAAATTAATATTATCTCATAAACATGTGTTTCAGGTTTAACGTGTTGCCGTGGCGCGTTGGGGAAAAGAGGGTGATCCGTATTGTTGTTTACTTCGTAAGACGAATCGAACCGCGATCTTAAGTCAGTATGCCAAATCGCCGAAAGCTGCCCATGCCTGTACTAAAGAGCAAAAGTTGTTCTGCTCTTAATATTGAGTAAAGATATTTTGCATATTTTGAATCCAGAATTGTAAAGCAACCCTCAGAATTAGCTTTTGTTTCACTCTTGAATGAGACAACAGAGACTGCGAAGATTAGGTATTTCTCCAATGGGAAGCTACCTATCACTTCTCCACGGGACGGTCTATACGGTGATACATGACAGTTACCTTTGAAGCTCTGACCGAAGGAATAATTACATCATCCAGCGATGTAGCCTCCGTACGCTTTGCTGCTTATCTTACAGACTTTCACTTCGTCTGACAATCTATGAGAGACCAGAATCTCTAATTGAAGATGTAGACGGGAGAAGGGCGTATGTTAGTCTGCGACAGTATTTGGTAAATTGCATATACACATTCCCTGGTGGTTGTTCGGGTTACTTATTAAATGGCTACGCTGTTATGTCAATAGATGCCATGCGACGTGCTGTTTTGAGTTGCACCCCTCTTGCGAATATTACTCGCGCAGACATTGACGAGCAAGCACTACGCAGAATCGAAATGGCTGAGCAGAAGCAGATTAGGAAGAATGAACGTGTGATGTTTCAACAGATGAAAGTGAGTATATAACAAGAACAGCTCAGGTGACTGCTATAGGTGTTTGCAAGTGAAGAGAAGGGATGAAAATAAAAGAATAGATGAAATACTGTTTCCAGAATTAAGAAATACCACTCGAAGAAATCACACCGAAATGCTGGTACGTTATTTATCGCCGGCCGCAGTGGCCGAGGGGACTGAGGCGCTTCAGTCACGGTCTGCACGGCTACTACGGTCGAGGGTTCGAATCCCCCCTCGGGCATGGATATTTGTGCTGTCCTTAGTTGTAAGTAGTTCATAAGTAGTTTGTAAGTTTAGGGACTGATGACCCCGTAGTTAAGTCCCTTAAGCTTAACAAACATTTGAACATTTGAACATCGTTATTTATCAACCAATCTGGTAACAAGTCATAACCCGTTCTTATCTTAAGGAAACTGCCATATAATCAATGTGTACGCATTACAATTTACAAAATAATATTTGCACTTAATTTTGAAACAACTTGCAAACTAAATTTGAAATAATTCTTTTCCACGTAAGGAAGAAGGCTTTAAGAGGTTGAGAAATGCTACTCCAGAAAGCGTTACCTGTAGATGAAAGAAAGCTACACTGTGCATTCTGGAATACTGAGAACAAGGACACTCCATACATTATTTCTCAGTTATCTTCAAACGAAGGACCTCAAGCAGAAACAAGTGGTAAGAATAACAAATAGTCGTTATTGTGCCTGGTCATATTCTATATATGTGAATAAAATACCTCATGAGATTATTTTAAGTATCTTATATACTGATCAGGACTGTACAGAACAAACTGAAAGACTGAAATATTGTAATGAAAGATACGAGTGGATTGCATGGTAAAAGACTACATGAAATTCCTGCAAATATATTTGAAACTGCCTCGAAGCATTTGAAATCTATACGACAAAGAACGTCGCTCTATTCCAATAGAAGCAGAACATATTTAAGGAGCAACTAATAAAAACGTATTTTGCCCGTAGATGCATATATCCGATAAAGTACTCAATAAAATTTTAAGCTGTTTTTACAGTTAGATCCGTTTTGAGGCACTGAACTAGAATATACCTTCCAACAGATCAATAGAAAATCCATTATATTTTGGACAATATACGTTTTGATCCGTCATATAGGAAATTATACATTTTGATGCGTTTTTACTAACGTACCTTCATTACTTCATGTTAACTTTTATATGTGAAAATGTTATATTAAAAATTCCCATTTCACAACAGTTGTATCATTGACAGTAACATGAGGTTAATGTTTACTTCAAGGAATGCTACAAAGCTATACATTACTGTGCAAAACTGGATCAACACAACAATCGGTTACAGGCAGAAAATGATAGGGTACAGTAAATTTACCACATTTTGTCCATTCCAGGTTGTTCGTGTAAGCAATCACAATCAATATGTTCAGGAGTGAAGCAGCTGCATGGAACATCTAAAGCCAACACCAAAAAAAAAGTCGTTTTTCTGCTCTTCAATGTGTGCTGAATTTAAACTAAGCAGTTTTTTTTCACGTACTTCCGTTTCTCTTCCTTTATCTTGATTGATAATGCGAGTATCTTAGGCACGGCAGTGCCCCCGCCAAGTCGAGCGCTCGGCCGTATCGTCGTTTTCTGGAAGCAGTAGACGGCATTTTCGACCCCCCTGTATCTAAGTTCTGGATAAAGCTAGAAGCCTGCATTTTCGGTTGCCAAGAAAATGTACTAAAAATAGCTACATTTTCAAATTATACTTTTCTGCACCTAATAGATTACGAAATATTAGCAGTGGAAAATCACTAATTCTGTCCCTCTCTGACTCACCGATCGGCAAAATTCCAAGGTGCTTCTAGCAGACACACAAACGTCAAATTTTGTATTTACATAGTGTTTAGCCTGTAATGGAAGGACAAATTCAAACATCAGTAAATATTAATTCCGTTCTAGAAAACATTTTTGCTTGATAGAATAGTATCTCCAAAAATGCCGTTTCGAGCATTGTATTGCTGCAGTTCTTGTGGTAGCGCGTTTATTACACGTTGTAAAGTCCCACCTGAACTGTTAAAATAACATCTACTACAGACGCCACTACAGTTGTGTGTAAACGGAGGTTTACAAGTTGTTTCAAGGAATGTCAAAACACACAATAATTCTTTCACCATAGTGGATATTAGATATGCATGATGGACATACAGCAGTATAGATTGTAATCCATACGTAACTATTGATTTGGTCTCTTTGTAATAAGTCGTTGAACTGTTAACATGTAATATATGTGTAACAGATAAAAAAGTTTGTTATTCATCAGCCATTAAGTTCAGGTCTGTAACAAGGACTGATTTTGATTTATTATATGAAAATACAGTGACATAAAAATATTATGCATTTAATTCAAGTATTTAGAATTAATACCAGGGAACATTTTCATTATATTTGGTGCCGCTGTTTAAAATCCATTGTTGGCGGGAGGCTGCCGTCGTTATTGTTCGAACGAACGGCGGACAAAACTAAACTGTTCTGACTATAATTACACTAAAGAGGAGAAATGAGAAACAAAAACTGATATGGAAATTATTTTCTTAGAAATTTCAAATTATTACTGCATCGATCAGTTGCGTGTGTTGATAAGATCTTCAATGACTAGTAAAATTGTCTATATGTCAGAAAGTGTCAAAATTTCAAAATAAATCGCTTCTCACATTTATGACGAACCTATTCTTGAAACTTTCTGTGGTGTTCGACCTAGTTGTGTGTAGGTCGAAGACTGTACAAATACTAAAGAGTCTCAGAGCCCAGATTATATTATTTCAGAGCTAGCCATTGAAAGGAAATAATCGACATATTTATTTCGTGAATTTAGTCTCCATATTCCATGAACAGTGTTTAAATTGGATTTTGGTGGTCAATTTTTAGATACATGTCACAGTTAACTATCAGTGGTTATTCGATGAACTGCTTTTAAGTCAAAATAGTTTAATGAGATACTGTAGACCTTTATGAATTTATGTTTGAGCAGGTAGATATCAAGTACAGTAATACTTCTACACCACTACAACAGTTTTATTCTTATGCACTAACACAATCAACAGATAAAAACCACACACACGCGCAGCATATACAACCCTGCTGTTACTTTTGGGAATCTCGTAGACGACACAATCAACGTCGTGGTTGAGAGTGTCACTTGGACAATTGCTAACATCGCAGAGGGTAACAAAATGTTCAAATGTTTGTATAGTCTATGGGACTTAACTACGGGGTCATCAGTCCCTAAACTTACAAACTATTTATGAACTACTTACGAACTAGGACGGCACAAATATCCATGCCCGAGGGGCGATTCGAACCCTCGACCGTAGTGGCCGTGCAGACCGTGACTGGAGCGCCTTAGTCCCCTCGGCCACCGCGGCCGGCAGAGGGTAACATCCCTCGTTATTCAGTATATCCCTGACAAACGATAATGCCTTTATGGTCGCCGGAAATCGCTGAAACCATTAGACGGGTTCTACAGCGACATAAACGGCAACCAACTCTGGAGAACGCCTTAGGTTTTAAGCAGCTCCTTCCTCTTATTCACAACTGGTAAAAAGATATTGTGTGAGGTATGTCTCCATTATAGGTTCGCGTGCCTCTACTTCGCAAGCCTGGATGAAAATCTGACACCTATATGGCTAACAGACCCCAGCATCAAATCCTGGGATCTCTATAGTCGGAAATGTTAGTACGGATCAAGGCAGCAGGAGACCGGGTGAAATGCAAACAGCTCTCTTATACAACATGCCATCCTGAGATGTATAACACCCTGTTTTGTGAGTGGGAAGTCCTCAGCGTCCATGCCCACAGTCCTGACACTGGCCCTGCGCCAGAGAGAATCCACAATCTGATGCTGAAACATTCCAAGTGACATGTATACCTTTGTTTAATCGTATCTGGAACGGTGGTCTATCCGTCACAGTGGCGAGAGAGTACCATCGTTCCAGTATGTAAGCCGGGTAAAGACCCGCTAGATGTGGATAGTTATCGGCCCATCAATCTTACCAGTGTTCTATGTAAACTGCAAGTACGCATGGTGAGCCAGTGGTTGTGTTGGCTCCTTGAATCTCGCGTCCTACTGGCTCCATGCCAGGTTGGTTTCTGTAACCAGCCATCTGGACAGATTTCTCTCGTCAACACCTGGTAGCCGTCTTTTTTTGACTTGTCAAAGGCTTTCGACACGACCTGGCGACACCAAATCAATATTACGTTACATGGGTGGGGTCTCCGGGGCTCACACCCAATTTGTATACACAACTTCTTAAGTCTATGTACCTTCTATGTACGGGTTGGGGTTATCCATAGCTCTTTGCATATTCAGGAGAATGTGGTCCCACAGGTCTCTGTACTGACCGCCCCTTGTTCATAGTGGCTATTCATGGCCTAGCAGCAGCAGTTGAATCGTCAGTATCTCTCTCATATATTTCAGTTCATCTAGTATCTGTGTTGGTTAATGTCAGCTTCAGGGAACTGTACGGAAGCCAGAGTCGTAGGCCCTCTCCCATGGATTTCACTTCTCTGACGCCAGGACCTGGATTATGCTCAGTTCACGCACATCCAGAGCTTTCTCTTGATAGCCACTTACGGATCAATTTCGCCCTGGCTGTAGAGTTAGGCTCGCACCTGGGACTTTAAGAACGCCCAGTGAACATTGTGGAGGCAGGGGTTCCTCCACTAATGGCCAGTCGGCAACAACTGCTGGCTAACAAAACCGCTAGCGTCCGTGGTTAGCCAGGGAATCCAAACCACAGTCTCCTGTCCCCGAATACAACCTTCCGTATTCCATAACGGAGGCCGAGATGAGGTATGACCGTTTGTGTACGTATCAGATGATTTCTATGTGAATTCGAGTCTAATCCCATATCATCTCTCTTCAGATTCCAGATACGTACAACTCCATGGAGTATAACTTGATCCCCGACTGCAATTGACACACTACTCCAAACAACGCACCCTGAAACCTGTCGCTGCCAATTTCTTGACCGATAACAAGGCTCCACAGTGATCTACATATATGGCTCGATGGTAAGAGGTGTCAGGTTCGCTTGTGTTCTCTGACGGATAGCTGCAATGTACTCACTGCTGAGCTGGTAGTCATCCTTCGCACACTCGATGATATTCATTCTTCTCCCGAGGAGTCCTTTGTTATCTGTAGTGACTCCTTGAGCGGTCTCCAGTCCCTTGATCAGTGCTTCTGTCGCCATCCTTTGGTAAACGCCATCGAAGAGACCCTGTGACACTGACCAATGTGGATGGTCAGTAGTATTTCTCTGCACTCCAGTCTTTAGGTTAGATGGAAACTAGCTGGCTGACAGTTCGCAAAGAGGCTGCCCAGAAACCTACCCTGGATGTAAGTATCCAGCTCCAGTTATACAGTGGAGTTCCCAGTCAGTGGAATACTGAACGGTGTACCCTACAAACACCCAATAAAATGAGTTTTAAAAAAAAGGAGACAACGAACATGTAGAGGTCTTCTATGCGGACGTTTTGCAGCCGTTCTGTCGTCCTCAGCCGGCTCTGTATCGGCCACACTTTGCTTACGCACCTTCTCCGTCACAAGGAGCCTCCTGAGTGTCGATGAGGTTTGCAGTTGACAGTCGCCCATATCAGAATGCACCAATTTATCCGCTCAGAGGAGGACTTTTAATCTCCCTGTCTTCTTATCCGTGTTTTAGCTGACAATGCCTCTGTGGATAATTCTGTTTTAAATGTTATTTCTTATGGCTGATTATATAATTCCATCTGAGGTTTATTTAGTATTCAACATCAATATGTTCTAAACCTGCTCAAAACTTTTAGGCTGGTGATTTCAATATGTTTCAGAGTGGTTGGGTGTATTATTTTTATTTCTGTGAAGATTCAGCCTGGTATCTCTTTTAAACTTCGCTTCAATCTTCCCTTTTATTTGCTTATGTTATTTTTGACATGTTATATCTACAGCTTTATGTAGTTTAACACTTTGTTTTACGTCACATTTTAGCAATTTCCCATGTCATCTCTGTGACTGGAAAAAGGGACTAATAACCATTGTAGTTTAATCCCATTGAAAACCTAACTAACCACTTATGGAGGAGATATGGAATATTTACGTGTGATGTGGCAGTTTTACGGGAATTGCTTTGTTTAAAACGTGATATTAGTACCACTGCAAAATACGTGTACCGGATCTGGTTGAAACCGGAGCTGTAGTTTAGGAGGACATGTGGAACATGCATACTCTATATATCTCTCTCTCTCTTCCTTACATACACACACATATATTTTTATGATATGTTTAAATAATATATTTCTAATATTAAAAAAATTCCATCTATGTCATTATTTGTGTGCACACACATTTAAATGTTGAGTATAGCTGGCATTTAACAATCAATAAGTCAATAGTCAATAGTCAGTATTTATAAAACTGACCGGTGTTCGGACACTGTTGTAAGTGGCTATCTTCTGGTTATTTGTCGTCTGCTGAGTGAGTGAAGTCTTGGTCCTTAGTTAATAGTGAAAGTAGTGGTTAAAGGAGGAGGAGGAGCGTAATATTGGACTTTGCTTTTCGTTATACACAATCTCTCAGCCATGTTGGAAATGTGTGTCGTTGATCGTTGTTTACATGAAGCATTTTTCATGCCATTACTGATAGTATTAATCATTCTCATTGCTAGAAAAAGACGCGGTGAAGTGGCGTTCCCATTGTTACCAACTGGTGCGGGTGGCGGCGAGCCGGCACCCTGTGTACGTGTAGTCGGGGTGAGCTGCTCTGCGCGCTGTCGACTCGTACCTGTCTCGGGGCGGCCAAGACCTTGGAGTCTGTACCTATCTGTCCCATTCATTTCATGGCTCAGTTTCATATTTAAGTTTAATTCTCATACGAAAGCATTCTCATTGGTTGTTTGTTTGTTACAGGATGACTTTGTAGGGAAAGGAAAAGCAGTCCATGGAGGAAAGATGGAAGAAAGACTGAATTACCTCGGGGTCCAATGCTCACCATGCACGTACTCACGAAATAACCGTGAGCCCCCAACATTATTCAATTTGTGTACTGCATCATTTTTGTTACTGCTGTAGGTTGCCTTGATGCCTGCCAGACGACGAATATTGCCTATACGTTCAGTGATTCCTTCTATATATGGTAGAAAGGCGATTTTTTTCTCTCCATGGTCTTCCCGACCATTGGCAGGAAACATATTCAAAGTAAACACCAATGGACGATGTCCATTTCCACCAATGGCGTGAAATATTGCAAATACCAATGTAGATCGCCTAACATCCTTCCCCTCCTCCTCAACCGCTAACTGCACTATTGAATAAGAACGACACTTTTTTCATTCAACCGTCAGAAAAGTACCCAGAAGAAGGCTACTTCCAACGGTTTCCCAAACGGGTCAGTTGCAGAAAGATAGACAATGCAGTCTCATACCCAAAGGACTTTTATTGATTATGACAATTGCCGCGAAAACGTTCGCTTACATAGATTACATATTGTATGAAAACATAACCTATTGGCCCACATCGCTATGATTATCAGTTCCTAGACTTACAAACTACTAAAACTAACTTTAACGTAAGGACAAAGCGCGCGATCGAGAGCGCGCGCGCGCACGCGCTCACACACACACATCCACACACACACACACACACACACACATGCCCCAGGTAGAACTTGAACCTCCACGACTCTCAACCGCGCACTTCGCAACAAGGCACCTTGGAACACTTGGAACCTCTACTCGCCGGCCGCGGTGACCCAAGGGACTGAGGCGCTCCAGTCACGGTCCGCACGGCCACTACGGTCGGGGGTTCGAATCCCCCCTCGGGCATGGATATTTGTGCCGTCCTTAGTTGTAAGTAGTTCATAAGTAGTTTGTAAGTTTAGGGACTGATGACCCCGTAGTTAAGTCCCATAGACTCTACAAACGTATGAACATTTTTTGAAACTCTTCTCGCAGAAACATACCATGGCCACAATTTGTGTCTCAATAACGCAGTTTCTTATTTACAGTAATGATGTGTGTGCCTAAAACGTTAAAATTTAACAAAGAAGTAAAAATTAAGACCTTTTAAATAAAGCACAAATCCTGGATGCATTGAGGCCACTCAGTACATTTCTAGCACCCTCTGCTCTCCCGACAGAGCCGGTAATTTTTATTTCTTCGCTACTACCTACGACTGGCAGCTGCCGAGAGACGAAGGTTGGCGTTCTGACGGGAGGTTGAAACTTACACAGACTGACTCTATGCCACGTTGTCGCACTCTCAGACATTGCATGGGCTTAGATGATGGTCTGGGGGTTAAAACCTTTTTCGCTCTGAGTAATATACACACAACGTATGTGAGTTGCTAACAGTCGTTGAAGTGGCTTGACAGTTCTGGTGCAGATAATGTAGCTTAGTGTTCTAGATGAAGGTAGAGCTCGCTTAAGAAGTCGTGGCTCGTGCGAAGTGACGCATTCTCGAATTGTTCGCAGGGCGAGCCCATTCCATTGTTTCTGAGGGGCGGTTGGATCAGTTGGCTGCTGCCTGCTTTTTCTTTCAGTGGCCTGTCGACTAGGCCCCGCGACCAGTAGGCAGCAGTAACCAACGCTGGCCTGTACGCTGCCTTTCAAGAGTAATAACACAAGCAAACTATTTGTCCTGTGTAGCGCTGTCTGAGTGCGAAATGTTTTTCGTGTTATCTATGTGATTCTTCATGCATATTATTGCTGGTATGAGACACATAATATGAATCATCCGATTCCAATGCCGGTAAAATATCTTACTAATAGTTCATAAATGTCTTATACGAAAACAAATGTATCTTTGAATATTAAGGACATTCTGAAACACAGTGTGCAATATGTACGTATTCCCAAATTCAGCACAACGCTACATAAGGCCAATAGTTTACTTGTGTTATATCTACTCTTGGCAGGCAGCGCACAGGCCGTGTATCTAAGTGGTGTTGACGTAACTCAAGCAGCCCCTCCCCCCTTCAAAACAGTGGAATTGGCTCGCCCAGCATGCAAGCCAACAAGGCCGCGGCCACGACTTCTTGTATTTGGAAATTCAGCCCTCCTCTACCCCCCACCTCTTTACCCACTCTCCAGATGACAAATCAGAAAAATAAATTATCAGCGCCCCTGCTGACTCGGCACACACAGCTCGTGTTGCCCGATAATCTCTCTTACAAGAAAACCACAGGGGTATCGTATTTTAAAATTTCTTTTTATTCATGTTACGTGAAGTCCAGACAAAGCCATTCGACGCAACTCTAAAAAATTCTCGAGAAAATCTACTTTGAAAATTGCAAGTAAGGGTAAGTACCGGTATTTACAACAATTAAAACATCTATTGGTGTAGCTCAATAGTCCGTGGTTCGAACCCAACAGTAATTGTTTTTTTTTTTTTCATTTTCTTATTCAGTTGTATAAAACATTTTCGGAACTGTAATTCCACGTGTTGATCAGGTTTTATTTATGTGTATGTAGACGAGCTGCACACCACGTCATCACGTAAAACGATGGCTGAGTAGGTTAGCTGCTTGGAAATTCGTTAGTAGCTATGGAGATGACTTTCCAAAAACAGAGTAGTAGCTGTTCACAAACTTAACAATCAAAGATTGGCATAGTCAACTTAAGCCAATACTGTAAAAGAATGTAATTTCTATAAAATATAGAAAATTAGGAATCAACAAAAATACGTTCATTTTTCGTAAACATTACCATTAGATATTAAAATTGTGTAAATATTCGATCACAAAGAAAAAAGAAGAAAAAATCAGTCCCCACAGGATTCGAACCACCGACTCTAGAATTGCAACCCCAGTACGCCACCACCTGCTGCAATTCATTCAAGACTTGGTACTTACCCTTACTTGCAAACCTTCAAAGTCGATTTTCTTGAGAATTTCTGAGATCTTCGTCGAATGGCTTCCGCTGATAGTTATTTGAGTTCCGATCTTCACGTACCATGAATATAAATAAATTCTAAAATCCGATACACATGAGGTCTCGTCGTTAGACTGAAAAAAACCATCTTAACGTTCAAATGTATATAAATCCATGAGAAGTATTTGGTTATTAGTCCCTACGCTTACAAACTACTTAAAGTAAGTGAAAGTAACTTAATGACAACAGACATAGTCATGCCCGAGAGAGGACTGGAACGTCCGACGGTGAGCCACCACTCGCCGCAGCTAGGTGTCTCATACCACTTTGCCACACTACCGCTGCCATCTTAAGGTTACAGACCACCTAATTACATTATGCGCCACAGCGCCCCTAGCACCTGCAGTCGAAACTGGATGTGTCCGAGATGATAATGTTCGTTAGATGTGTTGTTGTGGTATTTAACCAGACATTTGTTTGATGCTGCTCTTCATGCTACCTTTTTCTACTCAGACCTCATCATATTCGATTTAAAAAGGCAACTTACATCCCTTTGAATCTGCGTCCTCTACTTGTCTCACGGTCTTAATCCACACACTACTCTCCAATGACGACTCGATCATATCTCGTGATGTGTGCTACCAATATATTCCTTCTTTTAATGAAGATATGTGAGACATTTCTATTCTTGAGAATTAAATACATCCTTATTACTCGATCTACTCATATAACATTCAGCATTCTTCTATATCACAAAATTATTCTCTTTGAATATGTTATAGACCACTTTCCACTCCTATGCAAGACTACACTACAGAAAAATGCTGTCATAAACGACATCCTAACACTTAAATTAGTATTGGATGTCAACAAATTTTTCTTCTTAAAAAAAGAATGTTCAAATGTTTGTATAGCTTATGGGACTTAACTACGGGGTCATCAGTCCCTAAACTTACAAACTACTTACGAACTAACTAAGACTAAAGACGGCACAAATATCCATGCCCGAGGGGGGGATTCGAACCCGCGACCGTAGTGGTCGTGCAGACCATGACTGGAGCGCCTCAGTCCCCTCGGCCACCGCGGCCGGCTTTTCTTCTTCGGGAAAGAATTCATTGCTAAGCCGTTTTACATTTTAAATCTTGTTTATTTCGGCCAACGTAAATTATTTTCCAACCCATAAAAAAAAAAAAAAAAAAAAAAACTCATCTACTATGTTCAGCCGGCCGCGGTGGCCGAGGTGATTGAGGCGCTCCAGTCACGGTCAGCACGGCCACTACGGTCGGGGGTTCTAATCCCCCCTCGGGCATGGATATTTGTGCCGTCTTTAGTCTTAGCTAGTTCATAAGTAGTTTGTAAGCTTAGGGACTGATGACCCCGTAGTTAAGTCCCATAAGTTGTACAAACATTTGAACATTTTTTACTATGTTCACTATCTCGGAACTTAATCTAAATCCTGCGCCATCGCCGGATTTCTTTTCAGTACATTTCATTACCCTTGTCTTTCACTTGTCAGTGTTCATTTTACACCCTCCTTTCTCTCAGTTTCTCTTCTAAGTCATTTGTTGATTTAGGTTAAGAACTCTGATATGTTTATTGGTTATAGCGTGTAAATGTAATTTTTCGATTCAAATGATGTAATATTTTCGTTCTACGTCATAAGCAGTAAGCACTATATGTGTATGAACAGAAATAACTAGATTTTGCATAATAATAAATGAGTAACAAGCCATGGTACGAAAACTGCAGAATCCAGGGGTCTCTGCTGTCTGTCGTTTTTTGCACAGCCGGCCGCGGTGGCCGAGGGGACTGAGGCGCTCCAGTCACGGTCTGCAGGGCCACTACGGTCGGGGGTTCGAATTCCCCCTCGGCCATGGATATTTGTGCCGTCCTCAGTCTTAGCTAGTTCATAAGTAGTTTGTAAGTTTAAAGACTGATGAATCCGTAGTTAAGTCCCGTAAGCTATACAAACATTTGAAACGTTTTTTGGCACTATTTCATGCATCGGTTAAGAGTACGCTACATGGGAGTGAGGAAGAGTACTCGCGTGCTCTGATCTGTGTGTGTAATTTTCTGTGGCTCATAACAATCCGGATATCTATACAGTAGAAGACTTTGGCCGATTAGAAATCAGTGAGAGCCGAATGTCCGAAAACTTACGAGGACAAACGTGCTCAACAGGACAGCAGTGGGAAGTGTTGCTCCTCAGTGAAAATGTTCAAATGTTCAAATGTTTGTTAAGCTCATGGGACCTAACTACGGGGTTATCAGTCCCTATACTTATAAACTACTTATCAACTTGCTTATCTTAAAGACGGCACAAATAACCATGCCCGAGGGGGGATTCGAACCCCCAACCGTAGTGGCCGTGCAGACCGTGACTGAAGCGCCTCAGTCCCCTCGGCCACCGCGGCCGGCGCTCCTCAGTGACAAGTGATGTACACGCGCAGTCACCAGGAAAAACACCAGGAACGCGAAACAAATAAAAACATTTTCGATGTATAGGTAGATTTAGGCTTAGAACGATTAGGATATGGAATTATTTTCATTTCTTTTTGTGCGTACTCTTTGACCACATCTTGCGTACTCTTTCCTGACGTTGCGGCTAAGAGTAAAATATATGTAGTTCACAGCTGTAACTGATATATGTTGTTAATAAGTAAACCAGTAATAAATTGGTATAGCAAAGGTTTGTTTTCAGGTGATCATCTACTAGATATAAGGGCTTAAGTACTAAGTGCGTACTTTTTCCCGACTTTCCCCTATCATCATCATACCACGAACTTTTTATTTCTTTTCATTGAACTATAATTCCTTCTTCAAATTTCTCCCTCCGACACAAATAAAAGTTTCTCATTTTTGATTGTGGCGGTGCGTATGACTAGCTAACGGTCAACGGTCCTTCTGAGTTCCTGAGTCACTACCCACCCATTCCACCTAATCTATCCATACACGTCGGCCCAGCAGCACCTCACGCCCGTCTGCCGCAGTGGCCGAGCGGTCTACGGTGCACCAGTCACGGTCTTCACGGCCGCTCAGGTCGGGGGTTCGAATGCCCCCTCTGGTGTGGATGTTTCTGTCGTCTTTAGTATAAGCTAGTTCATAAGTAGTTTGCAAGTTTAGGGACTGATGATCCAGTAGTTAAGTAAAATAAAAAAATTAAAAATAAATAAAACACAGTCTGTTTTTTATTTAAATCTGTCTATATGCATCACAGTACTTTGACAGGCTCTAAATACCACGTCTGTTCCTTTTCTAATCTATGTAATTCGATCATTTGTATGATTTCTTGAGAACTAAAGAATTAGAAACTTAGAGTCGAACGTTTCATCATAATATAAGCCCCAAAAAGTTAACGAACATTACAGCACCACGAACAGGGCCTCCTGAGGTTCTTACAAATCATCGCGAAAAGTCCATGGTCCCCTTGTCACTGTATCTCTTATGGTAATTCTTGTGTTACATGGGTGATGCAGATAATCTCATTATGCCCTTTGTTAGAGCTAAACGCTTAATTAGGCATTAATAAACTACTTTCCAACCAACACGACTTTAATAAAAAAAAAAACTTTTAATGCAGGTGGTTTTATACGAAATTCATCTATACATAAAACAAACAATAATGGATGCCAATTTCATACATAGCATTATTTTTCTTTCTGGGTACCAATTAATACACTACTGGCCATTCAAATCGCTACACCAAGAAGAAATACAGATGGTAAACGGGTATTCATTGGACAACTATGTTATACTAGAACTGACATGTGATTAAATTTTCACGCAATTTGGGTGCATAGATCCTGAGAAATCAGTACCCAGAACAACCACTTCTATCAGTAGTATGGCCTTGGTACGCCTGGGCATTTAGTCAAACAGAACTTGGATGGTGTGTACATGTACTGATGCTCATGCCCATGCCCATTACACAGTTCATCAAGAGTAGTGACTGGCCTATTGTGACGAGCCAGTTGCTCGGCCATCATTGACCAGACGTTTTCAGTTGGTGAGTGATCTGGAGAATGTGCTGGCCAGGAAAGCAGTTGTACATTTTCCTTATCCAGAAAGGCCCGTACATGACTTGCAGCATGCGATCATGCATTATTTTGCTGAAATGTAGGGTTTCGCAGGGATCGATTGAAGGGTAGAGCCACGGGTCGTAACACATCTGAAACATTACGGCCACTGTTCAAAGTGCCGTCGATGCGAACAAGAGGTGACCAAGACGTGTAACCAATAACACTCCATACCATCACGCCGGGTGATACGCCAGTATGGCGATGACGAATACACGTTTCCAGTGTGCGTTCTCCGCGATGTAGCCCAACACGGATGCGACCATCATGAAGCTGTAACAGAACCTGGATTCATCGGAAAAAATGACGTTTTGCCATTCGTACACACATGTTCGTCTTTGCATACACCATCGCAGGCGCTCCTGTCTCAGGGTAACCGCAGCCATGGTCTCCCAGCTGATACTCCATGCTGCGACAAACGTCGTCGAACTGTTCGTGAGGATGGTTGTTGTATTGCAAACGTCCTCATCTGTGGACACAGGGATCGAGACGTGGCTGCACGATCAGATACAGCCATGCGGATAAGATGCCTGTCATCTCGAGAGCTAGTGATACGAGGCCGTTGGGATCCAGCACGGCGTCCTGTATTGCCTTTATGAATCTACCTATTCCATATTCTAATAACAGTCATTGGATCGCGATCAACGCGAGCAGCAATGTCGCGATACGATAAACCGCAATCGTGATAGGGTGCAATTAGACCTTTATCAAAGTCGGAAACGTGATGGTACGCATTTCTCCTCCTTACATGCGGCATAACAACAATGTTTCACCAGGTAACGCCGGTCAACTGCTGTTTGTGTATGAGAAATCGATTGGAAACTTTCCTCATGTCAGCTCGTTGTAGGTGTTGCCGCCGGCGCCAACCTTATGCAAATGCTCTAGAAAACTAATCATTTGCATATCACAGCATTTTCGTCCTGTCGCATCTTTATCATGTCATCTACATGGTGCAGCAATTTTAATGGCCAGAATATATTTACTGGATTCTATTATACTTTAATGTAAGACCAAGGGAATGGACAGAAAAAATGTTAATATTGATATGAAAATAACGTTTGTGTCTCACAGTAACCACTGGAAAAAAAGGATTGTAGATTTTGATAAGTTTCCCGATTAAAATGTCTCTCACAGCTTCATTATTGCAATTATTTATTATGTAAATCGTGCCATTAATGCATCTTAATAAGAGTTGCGTGTTGAGTTGTCCATCTGTTAAGAGTAACAAATTCGTTTCAAGCTATAAATTATTGAGTAAACATATTACACTAGGTTCTGTTTATTACATTATATCCTTTCGTAATAGAGTTCCAAATCGTATAATTGTTCGCAATTTAGGTATCTTTTATTTCTCACCGTATACTCCCCTTGTTGCAGTGCACGCTATCAAATTGGAACAATACATTCTGAATTAACCAGCCGCCTCCGGTCAGTGACGTAGCATTCCAGAAATCCCAGCCAGGCGCTGTTACGGTATGATCAGCTTCACAAAGCGCGGGCGTATTTCCAACTCAGTTCTGTGCCGAATAAAACGTTGTAAATTGGTGCGAATTCTCGAGTTACAAATGCACTGGGTGATGTCCATCATTGTGTACAATCAAAAGAGTTTTTATTTAGATGGCTTCATGAAAGACGGACATTCTTAATCATAATATTTAAGGTAGTTTCAGATGGTAACAGAAACTGAATCTCTCACGACTTGAATTCTTAAGTAATTCTGCAAGTGTAAGTTGGAATAATGAAATATCTTAGAATTTTCTCAATGAATATCAAGGTCGAGAGAAAACTTTTCGTACTTTATTGTAATATTTTCTTTCTTAACTAAGATGGACTAACTTGCACAAATAAACGATAAACAAATTATATAAATTGTCATCCCACATTTTCGTTCATATATGGTATCATTTCTTGATGTTGGAATTAATTGTGCTAAATAATCCAGGCGATTACTATTCTAAGAACTGTTGTGTATGAGTGCTGTCTGAAATGTTGGTATTTACACATAGAATTGTGGGACTTGTTCGGCTTCCTGCACATGGCAATGTAGTATTTGCATATGTAGTTAAACTGAAAATCAGCAGCCCTGGAAACAAAAATATGAAAAATCCGAACATTGGGGACGTTGAGGAGAAATTAAGAAATGGTGAATACATACTAGTTAGGAAACAGTTCAATTGAGGTACCACAGAATATCTATTACTGAAACGAACAATATTTCTCGTTCACTCCCATTTACATTGTAGAATGAAATTTCATTGCTGCATTTGTATATTAACGAGAGTCCTACAACTGGGCTTCGGAATCTGAAGAGCTACAGTTGTCTAAAAGTATTTGTAATGGCAACGTAAAACATACCGAAATGGTAGAAAATAGAATGAAACTGAAAAAAAAAACCTCGAGATTTTTACAACGTTGTGGGAAGGAAGCTTAATAAGAATGGAAAGCCTGTTCTCTCATACATATACTTCTTACAGTGAATGAAACACGAAATTAGTTTTTTTCTGAAATGCATATCGGGATTTCAGAATGAACTTTTTTGACTACTGTGATTACAAATTCAGTGCACCCACTATACACATCCTGGAAATATTAATTACAATTTTTGTAAATGAATCTCGTAATTCTTAAACATACAGAAGTTACAGAAATTCAACATGTAATACCTGATGGCGTGAGTGTGTAGTAGGCATATTTAAGTTCTTGGGCTGAAAGGATCCTAATTTTCATTCTCATGAGAATATTCGTATTCTCACAAGAAACCAAATGTTGCATTACGATGAATATAGATAATTGGGATCCATCCCAAGAAATGGAAGTATAGAAAAAGAACATTTCAGTTTCCTTTGTTGCTCATGACACCAACAGTTTAAAAGCTGTACTACAATACCCTAAACATTCTGATTTTGTCTTCCAGATTTCAGCATACACAAGTACCGCGAAGACCGGGTAACACGTCCTCATGCACTGATGCATGCGGTATTCATCATGGTATACTGTCAGCTAGATCAACAAGAAACGACTGGCCCTGATGGTCCCACCCCTGAACGGCGATTCGACGTAGATCTTTCAGATTGTATAGTGGGTCGTTTCGTCCATAAAACTGGCTATTTCATTGTAATCCAGGCATGTTAGATTCACCTGATGTATGGAGAACATGCTGGCCGTTCTCATCCTTCGATGTCGCTACCATAAAGAAACGAATTCACAAGGTGTTCACTATAAGCGCGTGAATTATCGCCCATGAAGACGAGTACCGCATCGAAATTCTGTCGATGGGAGGATGTCGTGCCTGTACCGTATAGCCTTTTGATTGGCCTCTCCGACGCCTAGTGGCGTACACTGGCACCATGAAATGGGATTCAAAACGTGAGAGAACCTACCGTATTCGCTGGATAGTGTGTCTAAGTCGTTCAGACTATTTTATTTATTGTTTTTTCTGTTCCATAGGACCCAACTGAGGAGTGAGACTCCATGGTCATGGAACAAATCAATACATTAATTGTTAAATAAGAATGGCAATAGAAAATTTTTAAGTAGTCCTATGCACATGACAATCTTAGGACAGAGTGAAAAGAATCATCAAAGAAAAAAATGAATCAGCTTAATTGTTTAACTTTTCTAGGAGTTCCTCGACAGAATAAAAGGAGTGAGCCATGAGGTAACTCTTCAATTTAGATTTGATAGCGTGTGGATTAATGCTAAGATTCTTTAGTTCTTGCGGCAGCTTATTGGAAATGGATGCCTCAGAATACTGTACACCTTTCTGCACAAGTGTGATGCAAATGTAGATTCGACTTCTGTGTAGTATTCACCGAGTGAAAGCTATTAACTCGTGGGAATAAGCTGATATTATAACAACAGACGACATTAAAGAAAAAACGTATTTGACGCCAGTGTCAAAATTCCCAGACTACTGAAAAGTTGAACTTACACCAGATATTGCTCGAACCGCCCGTTTTTGAGCCAGAAATATCCTTTTTGCATCAGGCGAGTTACCCCCTCCCCCCCCCCAAAAAAAAACAATAACGTACTTCATAAGTGAGTGAAAGTAAGCGTAATAGACTACTTTTCGTGTTGAAAAATCACTTATTTCAGATATTATTCTAATGGTAAATATAGCAGAATTTAGTTTTGAAACAAGATCCTGAACATGCGCTTTCCATGACAGCTTACTGTCTGTCTAAACACCTAGAAATTTGAACTGTTAAGTCTCACTTATCATTTCCTGCACTTGCTCATGCGCGGGCCGCGTAGTGAAGTAAGTCTCACTTATCACTTTATGTGTAATCGAAATATCAGTTTTCGTCAAATTATATGTTAGAAATTGTAAAAACTGAATTTTACTGTGATTTAACATCAACTTGTTTTCTACATGCGATGAACTTATCTCTTGAGCTGCATTATTTGATACTGTGTCAATATTACGAGCAACATCCTTCACTACCAAGCTGGTATCATCAGCAAACAAAAATATTTTACAGTCACCTGTTATTCTTGAAGGCGTATCATTTATATAAATAAGGAACAGCAATGGTCCCAAACCAGACCCTTGGTGCCCCATTGCGATTGAACGTCATAGCTATTTTCTAAAATGCGGAGAATTAACTTCTGTTGTTTATTATTAAAGTAAGAGGTAAACCAGTTGTAAGCTACTTCCCATATTCCATAATTTTCCAACTTCTGCAACAATATTTTGTGATCAACACAATTAAACGCCTTTGTTAAATCAAAGAAGACGCCTAATGTCCGTAGCCCGTAGTCCGTAACCCATCAAGTGCCTCAGAAAGAAACGAAAATATAGCATTTTCAGTCGTTAAACCACTTCTGAAACCAAACTGTACGTTTGACAACAAATTATGTGATCTGAAATGATCAATTAATCTTGAATATACAGCCTTTTCAATAACTTTAGAAAAAACCGTTGGCATAGAAATAGGTCTATAGTTGTCTACATTAACCAGTCTGCCTCCATACCGACGACTGGCTGGTTGGACGCGGATACAATATCTCCTGTGAACAGCACTTGGTGCCAATTCTGATGAGTCTATTCTGTTTGCTGTCGGACCTATCTGTACCGCAATGTATGGTGTCTAGGTAGCCCTCACCGTGGACGTCGGGGGAGAAGTTCCGTCTCATGCAGCCTGTTAAGTACAGTTTGTGTCGAAACATGACGTCATGCAGGTGCACTACATTATTTGTAGCATGGTAGCGTTCCTATCAGGATTCCTTCGAGCTGAAACCTATAAAGAGTAAATAAAATTGTCGTGGTAGCTTTTGGGCGACAAGAGCGACTCAAGTATCCCTGTACCTCTTCCGCTTTCGAATATCGCTTTGGTTCCCTAAGAGACATCGGGAAACCTACTTTTTTGAAAGTCCCTACTGACACAAAGTAACATTGCAGATACGAATTGCCAGCTACCGTAGCTATGCATGATATGGCGACTTGTGAACAAGAAAAACCTACTCCTCGGTATAAAATACCATGTACGTGTGTTCCAGACGTTTAGAGCCTTTCGCAAAATATTCGGTGTAAAGCGGTCATGAACGCGTGGTGTCGCACAAGTATGAAGTACGCACCATGTATTTTCGCCGCGCGCCGCCATGCACGCACGACGCGGCGTTCTTACGTCAGCCACGAGCGCCCTCTGCTGCAACTCCGCTGGTGGCCACGATTGCTGCATCGACCACTTGGGAATCAGATAAGCACCAGTTAAGACTTGGCTATCGGATAGGCACGAGGAATCATCAGTAGGCAGGCCTCTATCTGAACTATGTATCAATATTCTACTAGTCTGCTGCTGTCCAAGTTAAGTACTGTAATTTTTTTTGAAATATATCTCTTATACTAATCTAGCCTAGTGTTTCCAGTTTCTGCTGTCCCTCTGGCTGGTCACCTCCGTACCAGCACACGCGTGCATCTCTTTCTACTCGGCCACCGACACCTACGACAACCGGCGGAAACGAGACACACAAGTGGCGACGAGGATGGGATACAAAAGAACGTTTCACGATTTTTTATGACAACGATTTGTCGTTTTCAGTCTTTGGCATATTTTGGTACTCCATTCAAAAGAAAAGTTCTTTACAAACACTTTCAAACCCTATCAATAACGGTACAACGAAAGCGTACGGAATAACTTGCCATGTATTGTAATACAACTGTATGACGGGCAGACAAGCAAGTATCCTGCAGACTACGAGGGCTGGATTTAGCTTGGCTTTGTTGAGAGAAAGGCAGCCTTCCTGTTGTGTTGACAACGTGCGACTCCTTGCCCCCCCCCTCCCCCCGATTCCCAGACAAGCAGGGGTCGGTAACTGAGTATGTACACCTCCTTGGCAGTCGAGTGCGCCGTCAGAAGTGTAAAAATGTTCGAATTTTTGTAGAGCTTATGCGACTCAACTGCAGTGTTAGGCCGGCCGCGGTGGCCGAGGAGACTGAGGCGCTTCAGTCACGGTCTGCACGGCCACTACGGTCGGGGGTTCGAATCCCCCTTCGAGCATGGATATTTGTGCCGTCCTAGTTCGTAAGTAGTTCATAAGTAGTTTGTAAGTTTAGGGACTGGTGATCCCGTAGTTAAGTCCCATAAGCTTTACAAACATTTGAACATTTTTTTGCAGGGTTAGTATTCCGTAGCTTACAAACTGCTTAAATTAACCTAAGGACAACACACACATCGATGCCCGAGGGAGGTTACGAAACTCCGACGCGGGAAGCCGCGCGATTCTTGACGTGGGGCTCCAGACCACACGGCTACTCCGGCGCGGGCACCATACCAGGCCTTATACCTGTGCAAGTATACAATGAATTAGTAAAAGATACTTACCATTTAATAAAGCATCGTCTGCAACTATAGTCAGAGTAATAAAACCTTAATCCAAAAATTGTGGGACGACCTTGGAAAAATTATCTGAATTGAAAAAATGGAAAATACCGTACATTAAAGTTTAAACTGAGCTTCTTATTCATGAAACTCAATCTAAGTTGGTGAACATGCTCCAAAATTCACGAAGTTGATAAATTGTGGCTTTCTTAAATAAGTAAGAACCTTAGATCCAAAAAGACAAATGTAAGTTGTAAGTGACAAAAATCTCTGTACTTTTTCCTTAAAAAAACATTTTTCTTCCAACATAATAATTAAGATAGATTGAAAACATGCACAGCAAAAGTATATGTGTTTCTCAATCATATTTGCTCCTTCAACCTTTTCTTCCGCCTGTGCCGGGATACTAAACGAATTTCAGTTTTGGGGCGGGATTATTGCCCCAAACATGCATCAGTCTGCATGGGCACTGCAGATGAGTCAGAGGAAGCATCTGCTATAATACCTTCAGCATGGTCGGATGGTTTGGTTCCCGTTTTTGCCTGCTGTTTCACTTTCTCCAATTCTTTTTTGTCCTTGACTGTGTTATAGGGGCTGCAGTGGATGTGGTAGCAGCGAAGCTGGACAGTGTACAGGTTCTGCAGAAGAGCGTAGAAGCGGCTCTACAATGCTCGTAGCTGTTCCTTTATCATAATATCTTTGGGGGTGCTGATGATTCCGCTGCCTGACAAATACACTGACAGGTGCAAGTGTTCGTGCCTGCATTGACAACCTCCATTTGTGTTGAGACGACACCTTTGGCAACAGGCTTTTGCAGGTCACATGCCAAGGGGGTAGTGAAAGAGGCTGCATTGCCTTAAACTTCTTTCTGACTTGATCATAGGAGATACGCTTGTTGTTTTGATCTCCTGTATCATTTTCTCCTGATGATAAACACTACAGTCCGTACTCCAAACTGGTTGATTCCCTGAGTAATTAACGCACTTTGCAGGTGGTATGCAGTCGAACCCTCACGTGCAGCTTTGCAACATTTGCAACAATTGGAAACTTCCTTGCATCCCAAGGTGGTGTGCCCAATGCGTTGACATTTGAAACAGCGCATGGAAAAGAAAACGCGTAAAGGAAAATAAAAGAGATATTTAGAGACAAGACAAAAAGCTGTATGAATGTCAAGAACTCAGACGGAAAACCAGTACAAAGCAAAGAGGGGAAAGTCTAACTGTGGAAGAAATATATAGAGGGCCTATACAGAGGAAATAAACTTGAAGGTGGTATTATAGAATTGGAGGAAGATAGGAGATATGATACTGCGACAGAGCACTGAAGGACTTGAGTAGAAACAAGGCTCCTAGAGTAGATTATATTCAGTCTGCATTGCTGAAATCGTTAGGAGAGCCAGTCATGAAAAAATTTTACCATCTGGTATGCAAGATGTATGAGACATGAGAAATTCCCTTCCAGAAGAATAATTCCAATGCCAAGGAAAGCACGTGCAGACAGGTATGAAAATTACAGAACTATCAGTTTAATAAGTCATGGTTACAAAATACTAACAAAAATTAATTACAGACCAATGGAAAAACTTGTGAAATCCGACCTCGGGGAAAATCAGGTTGGATTTAGTAGAAATGTAGAAACACAAGAGGCAATACTCACATTACGACTTATCTTGGAAGATAGGCTAAGGAAAAGCAAACCTACGTTTTTAACGTTTGCAGATTTAGAGAAAGCTTTTGACAATGTCGGCTGGAGTACACTCTTTCAAATTCTGAAGGTAGCAGGGGTAAAATATAGGGAGCGAAGAATTATGTTCAATCTATACAAAAACCAGACAGCTGTTATTAGAGTCGAAGATCATGACAGGGACACAGAGGTTGGGAAGGGAGTAAGGGTTGTAACCGTTCCCCAATGTTGTTCAATCTGTGTATCGAGCAAGCGGTAACATAATGCACGGAGAAATTTGGAGAGGGATTAAATTTCAAGGAGAAGAAATAAAACTTTGCGGTTTGCCGATGACATAGTAATTTCGTCAGAGACTGCAATTGAACGGAATGGACAGTGTCTTGAAAGGAAGATATAAGATGAACATTATCAAAAATAAAACGAGGGTAATGGAATGGAATGTCAGAAAATCAGGCGATTCTGAAGGAATTAGATTAGGTAATGAGACAATGAAAGTTGTAGATGAGTTTTGTTATTTGGGTAACAAAATAACTTCTGATGGAAAACAGAGAAAATATAAAATGCAGAATGGATATGGGAAGAAAAGCGGTACTAAAGAAGCAAAACGTGTTAACATCCAATTTTAATATAAATGTTTAGGAACTCGTTTCTGAAAGCGTTTGTCCGGAGTGTAACATTGTACGGGAGTGAAACGTGGAGCCGGCCGCGGTGGCCGAGGGGATTGCGGCGCGCCAGTCACGGTCGGCACGGCCATTACGGTCGGGGGTTCAAATCCCATATCGGGCATGGATATTTCTGACGTTCTTAGTGTTAGCTAGTTCGTAATTAGTTTGTAAGTTTAGGGATTGATGACACCGTAGTTAAGTCCCATAAGCTCTACAAACACTTGAACCTTTTTTTTTTTTTTTTTTTTTTTTTTTTTTTGAACGTGGATGATAAGGAGTTCACGACGAATCAGTGTTGATCCAAACAGCAGCTAGGGAACTAATGGAACTAAATGAGTTGCGCATCATACGACTGAGGTTCGGCAATATCCGCAGAGGTTGCTCGATAGCGACTGTTCCACCTGGACAGCCTTGCATCCCATCCCATCAGGATGATGGGTTTAGGATTGAGGTATTTTTATAGAGGCATTTCCTTACTTGTGACCCGGGTGGTCATCCAAGATCCCTAGACCCTGGTACAAAAACGTTCCACCGCCGCGCCACACGGTGGTCGCTCAAGCGTGCCCAAAGGTTACGGTGTCTCGAGGTCTGGCGGCGCCTACCTGCCCTCAGCTCGAGGTCCCAGGATCGCTGTGTCCTTACGCAAAAAATTAATGCTGAGCCACTTAGAGGGCCTGTGTGAATGGCCATACCGTAAGTTACTCACAGTGCCTTCCATCGAAATTGGTAGTCCAAACAGATTTCATCCATATGAACGAACACAGGGCATCTTCAATGGTTGGTTGCTCTTCTCCTTCTCTTGAGACATGTTCCCGCACATGCGGGGTCGGCTGTGGTTATGTCGGATTTGGTGTGTTAATATCTACAGGGTGGCCGGATGCTCTACCTTTTGCCACCCCATGCCCCCGGGAGGAAATGTATAACCCTACCATCTGCGAATAGTGTCATTTGTTTGAGACTGTAAAGTGTTACGAATGTTTGCGAATCGTGTAACTGGGCAGGGTCAAGTCCGGTATTCACCTAGGTGGATGGGGAAAACCGCCTAAACACCACATCCAGGCTGGCGGGCACTCCGACCCCATTGTTAATCCGTCGGGCGGATTCAAACCGGTACACCTCCCCGTCTTGGAAAGCGGTATGTTGGAGCACACGGCTAGCCGATCGGGTGTCGATGGTTCGTTACTAGCTGGCAAAAACCACCGTCCACGACATAAAGCAGATCGTATCAAACTATGCCCAGAGAATTCGGCTGGTGCCGAAATCAGTCACTAAGCGAGTGTAGATTCCACTTACAGCGACTTCCGGTGGATCACTGATGGATCACTGACCACACCAACAGCCGCACTTTTCGTTACACAACAGCACACTCCCGTCACCATACACTCGGTGCATGTAGCCTTTCTGGGAAACCTGCCACGTATGCTGTAACTGGAACGAAGGGTCCACGGAAAGGATAATATAATATCGATAGCGACATCGAAACCGCTAGGCTCAATTCTCAATATAATGTATTTCTATAATATAAATGCATAGGCTTCTGCGACATAACGGATTTCTGGGTGTTGTACCGTGTCATGACGTAAGAAGGCTATAATTTTAATAACTGACGTTTCGGCCAATGTTGCAGTGGTCTTCATCTGAGTATACTGATGAAAGCTGGATGTTACTATATTTTATTTTTACTTTGAATAAGACATTGCGTCATAATTTTTAAAATCAACGATTTTATTGGTGATTTTTGGTGTAAGAATGGATACTTTATTAAGACTGAATGGTAAGGCGAAAGGAGTGGTGATCAACCATTGCCTACTGCTTTGTTGTATAGCAAGACATGAATGGTGGTCATCGGCGAACGAGGTTTACTAATCGCCGGTTGCTTAAAGAGTATACTGGCTGCAATCATGCTGGTGTTCGGCTACTGCACATTTATGGTCTTGGACTCATCGAATGTTGCTCTCATGTTCGCGCGTGGCGTTGGCCGAAACTTCGGTTATTAATGTAGTAGCCACGATGGAGTAGTCGAGCGGTCTAAAGTGCCTCGCTGCGGAGCGTGCCGTGGAGGTTCGAGTCCTCCCTGGGGCATGGGTGTGTGTGTTTGTCCTTAGGTTAGTTTACCTAGGTTTAATTAGTTTGTAAGCTACGGACTGATGATCACGTAGTTTGGTCCGATAGATTTACAAACAATTAAACATTTTTTTAATATAACATCCTTCTGACGTCATGTAGCGGTACAACACAGAAAAACGTTAATGTTATATTTCTATAACATTTAACCAATTGTTTATAAAATTGTTCAACGCGTAAAAGTCTTGTGAAGCACAGGTCTAAATATGACATATATCGCTGTGCAACATGGATATAACAATGGTGCGACTATGCGCTCGCCTTGGCGGACGCAGTGCCGTTTTGTTGGTGGAATTGAAGATGGTAGAACTCTGTATACAGTGGTAACACTACTGCAGCGTTTCCATTGGCGTGCAATTGCTAGCTTTCAACGCGAACAAACACATAGCTCGGACAGTAAATGCCCCTCTCGTCTGTTACAGACTGTCGCACGCCACTTTCGGCAGCCCTCAGGTCGGAGCTACGGCACTCTCTGGTTGTCCTATTTCCGCACAACCAGCTCAAATGACGCAGAGAAGAGAGGGGGCTTCGCAGATAATACGTCGAGATTAGCAGTGGAAGCGCCGTCTGACTGGCCGGATTAATCCGCCGCCTCTCGGCCTCTCGGCTGTGAGCACAGTGGTGCCACCCCTCATCTCGGCAGCAGAGTGGGCGACGAGCCCGCCGGGTGGTGTCCGGCGGCGCCGCGGTCTGCAGTTGGCAGCACTGCGACTAATGAGAGCGCGCCAGTCTGTCCACCCCTCCCTCGCCCCCGCGCCGCACTTTCTCATGACGGCGCCCGCAGCCGCCAGCCGCCGGCGTTAATGAGTGGCAGACAGCGGCGGCGCCGGCGGTTGGCTGCCCTGCAGGCGGGTAGCGCGCTCATACCTCTGTGCCTGCTGGCTCTGCCGCACTCCCACCACCACCACCACCACCACCACGACACGCCCGGGCGCCGCTTCTGCGCCACTTGCCGCAACTCTCGAGCAAATAGTTTATTCAGCACACTTGTCAAGTTTTCAAACTGAAAATAACGGACATTTTTGAAATGGTGACCAATTTAGACTCGTGAAACAAGTGACATTTAGGAAAGAGAAAAAGTAGGGCGTAACAGCTTTCAAAAAATGTTCTACTGTTGTAAAGCTTATGGGACTTAAACTTACAAACTACTTATGAACTATCTTATACTAAAGACAGCACAAACATCTATGTCCGAGGGGGGGGGGGGGGGGGGGGGGATTCGAATCCCCAACGGGAAACTGCCTCACACATCGTAGCAGAGCGGCTCATTGCGCTCCGTCGCTCCTACGCGGCTAACAGCTTTAAAATATTAGTAGAATGTCAAGTTCACCATAGATAATAAATTAAGCAGCTGTGGCCGACATGACATTCTACAAAAACTAGTCACCTGTTTCACCTTTAGGAGGACTTAATGACTTATTTTTATATATGAGCAGTAGGATAAGGTGGTACAAATTCGATATAGGTACAATTCCGATCAACATTCGTTTTCGCGCCATTTGTCAGTCTCGTAGTGTCTCGTCGTGTGGTCTTGTAGTGTAGCAGGTTTCTACAGCTCCTGCTGTGTTTTCCAAGAATGCACCACTTTGTGATAAGGAGATATAAATTTTTTTCCCGTTAGGAGATAAGTGAAGCTACTTAGTCTAACGCGCTCTCATAAATTTTCTAGTTAAGGGTGATTAGATTCTCTACCAAAAATGCAATGTTTGGTACAACGAAGTATGCGTTGGTGTCTGACGGAAAAAGGGCTTTTTATGTGGAACATCCCCTTAGTCAAAATTCTACTAGGAAGTGATCACAATTGTACCTAGTGTGGTAGATTTTCGATAGATTTGTATCAATTCTGTGACCTTTTTTTGTGTTCATACCAACATTTGTAATTGTCTAATATTTGTGTTGCATATTCGTTAAACATCCAAGAACAAGTGTTACAGTTAAAATTATTTCTTTTCTCAATATATTTCCAGTTACAATAACTTGTTTACAAGGTGTTGGTATCTTTGTTTTGACACTTGCAGCTATCATATCTGACAGCCGGTTGATTTTATATGATCCTGTGATTTTATTATGCGATTTATTTCGAAGTCTTGTTACTGTAAGATGGTGCATATCATAAAAATGTGTAGTGAAGGGCAAAACAGACAATTGTGTGAGTACACAAATTTATTTTTATAGTTAATTACCGTTTTTTAATCTTAAACGTCCCTCTCTATATTAATGTCTCGTCACCTACAACCTTAGGTAAAGAAAGGGATGTCAAAGATATTGAATATAAGGAGAGGTGTCGAATTAAAATTTGTGCTGTGGCCGTGATTCTAACCCGAGACCTCCTGATTAGTAGGTAGGCACGTCTCCTTATAATCAATATATTTCTCAGGTAATTTCATTATTGTTGATATCACCACTGCTTGAGGAAAAGTCGGAATTGTTCCCATTCCCCTACATTGCTTGGGTGTTATTCCAAAATTAGAGAGCCTTAGCAACTCTGATAGTAAACCGTTCTGGCTCGATTTACTGGGCCAATTACATCCATCCAACTAGCGTATCGATATCTCTTCGTCACTTCACTGTCGATGGCGTGGCTACTTTTCGTTTCTCAGACGGGAAACCTCCGTAAGGGCCCGGTCCTACGCTGTGGGGTGCGGGGAGGGAGGGTTTCCAGCAGTTCCCTAAGATGTCCCATGATGGCGCTAAGGTCAGAAGCAGCTCTTTAAACTGGCCAGAGCAGGCGGCAGGTAGTGGTTGTCCCAACCACCACCTTCCCTCAAACGCCAGCATGCCGGATAGAGCCGTGGCCTCGTGGCAGGCGGCACGAGCTCTCCCCTCACCCTCCCCTCCACACTACCCTCTGATGTGCGAGAGGCACCCTAAGCCAGGGAACGGCCTCACACCTGCTAGCATCTTACGGAACTACGAGGGGAGCGTAGGACAGTGTTTTAGGGGGGGGGGCTTCTCCTCTGTATATGTTACTCTGTGACTGAGTGCCGCACCGATGTACGAGAAAGTGTGTGTGCGGCTGGAGCAGTTGACGCGCATCCTGTAGGCTGGTGTTTATGCTCTCCGCTCGGACGTTGAGGCCTGTGTCTCAGTTTGGTAAGCGGTCGGCTGCTTCTTCTTTTTTATTCTATGGGACTTAACTACGGGGTCATCAGTCCCTAAACTTACAAACTACTTACGAACTACTTACGAACTAGGACGGCACAAATATCCATGCCCGAGGGGGGATTCGAACCCCCGACCGTAGTGGCCGTGCAGACCGTGACTGAAGCGCCTTAGTCCATTTGGCCACCGCGGCCGGCTCGGCTGCTTTCCTGCGTGCTGAAGTTTAACTTCTTGTTTGAGATCATCACATTAGATTTCTCGCCTCTAGTCATCGTTGATTACAACCAGCAGAATTTATGTGTTGTTTTGCCCTTCTACTACTTGTTCCCCCCCCCCCCCCCCCAAGCATAGTCGGAACTTAAGATTTGGTTCTTTTCCACTCTCGTCGTTGTTGCTGCCGGCAGCGAGTTGTAATTTGCAGTCTTCCTGTTGTAAAAGCAAGGAGAAGGCCTTACTTTGGTCTACTTTTGGTCCTTCATTCATTTATCCACTGTGGCGGTGTTCTCATGGTGACCTAGTTATGATATGTGTGAACTATTTTGAGATGTACTCAACGCCGATACCAATTTCAGGTCCTGCCCTTGTAAAGTTATTGTAAATTGAATTTTAAGGGGTCTTAAACCTGTGACTTTCTTGATGTTTTAATCACCAACTGATTAAATCGCTCTCAAATATCTTTCGACCAACTTTGTTGTATGGGAGTGACAGTTAGGTGGATACAGGTTATGAAAGTGGCAAGAATGATTGCAGGTACCAGGTTATGAAAGTGGCAAGAATGATTGCAGGTACCATAATGAGGAAATCAAAGAAAAGCTGTGAATGAACACCATAGATGAAGCAGTTAGAGCGAGCAGACTGAGATGGTGGGGTCATGTTACACGCATGGGAGAAGCAAGGTTACCTAAGAGACTCAAGAGCTCGTCGGGGTAGGGTAAGAGGAGTCGAGGTAGACCAAGAAGAAAGTACTTAGATTCGGTGCAGAATGATTTCGAAGTAAAAGGCATAACATCAGACGAGGCATTATTGTTAGCATTGAATAGGCGATCATGGAGGAATTTTATTAGAAGTACTATGCTCCAGACTGAATGCTGAAAGGCATAAGCAGTCTCTAATGATGATGATGATGATGATGATGAAAACAATTCCCGTTTTGACAATAGTAGTCGTAAAGACTTGGAACTGTCATTGAGGAAGAGGAAGAGTTGATTGTTAATTTAGGTATTACTATTTTCATTCTATGATTACCAGCTTTAAATGAAATGTAAATGGTGAAATTATTGTAATTTGTATTTTAAGGGCTTATAAAACTGTGGCTTTCTTGCTTATGGGACTTAACTATGGGGTCATCAGTCCCTAAACTTACAAACTACTTATAAACTAGCTAACACTAAGGACGGCACAAATATCCGTGCCCGAGGGGCGATTCGAGTCCCCAACCGTAGTGGCCGAGCAGATCGTGACTGGCGCTCCGCAGTCCCCTCGGCCACCGCGGCCGGCGTTCGTCCTGTGGAGGTGTGGCCACTTCTTTAGCAGGGTCCGAGCAGGTGCCCGGGGGAGGGGATTATTAGTTATTGGCAGCTCCAATGTTAGGCGCGTGAAGGAGCCCCTTAGGCAGATAGCGTCGAGATCCGGAAAGAATTCCAACGTGCCCTCGGTGTGTCTGCCGGGGGGCCTCATCTGAGATGTGGAGGCGGCCTTGCCGGCGGCTATCGAGGGTGCGGGGTGCGGTCGACTGCAAGTCGCAGCTCACGTCGGCACCAATGACGCTTATCGCTTGGGTTCTGAAGACATCCTCAGGTCCTACGAGTGGCTGCGGAATTGGTGAAGGCTGCTGCCCTCGCACGCGGGGTGCAAGCAGAGCTGTCGATTTGTATGATTGTTACCAGAGTTGATTGGGGTCCTTTGGTTTGGAGCCGAGTGGAGGGTCTGAACCAGAGCCTTCGCGACTCTGTGACAGTCATGGCTGCAGATTTCTGCGTCTGCGTTATCGGGCGGCTAGAATGGCAGCTAGAATGGCAGCTAGCTCTCAATGTAGAAAAATGTAATGTGATGCGCATGAGTAGGACGAACAATTCCATAATGTTCGAATACAGCATTAGTAGTGAGCTTCTTGATGTTGTCGCGTCGTTCAAATATCTAGGCGTAACATTGCAGAGCAATATGAAATAGAACGAACATGTAAGGGCAGCCGACTTCGGTTTATTGGGGGAATTTTGGGAACATGTACTTCATCTGTAAAGGAAACCGCGTATAAAACGCTTGTACGACCACGTCTTGAGTGTTGCTCAAGTGTTTGGGATCCGCAGCAGATCAGTTTAAAGGAAGATATAGAAGCAGTTCAGAGGCGAGCAGCTAGGTTTGTTACTGGTAGGTTCGACAAATGCGTGAGTGTAACAAAATGCTCCGGCAACTCATTGGGGATCGTTCGAGGAAAGACGACGTTCTTTTCATGTAATTCTGTTGAGGAAATTTAGAGGGCCGGAATTTGAAGCTGAGTGTAGCACGATCTTGCTGCCACCCACTTACATATCGCTTAGTCATAACAAAGAAAAAATAAGAGAAATTAGGGCTCGTATGGAGGCATGTAGGCCTTCTTTTTTTTCCTCGTTCTAATTGGAAGTGGAACGGGAAAGGAAATGCCTAGTAGTGGTACAGTGTACCCTCCGCCACTCACCTTACGGTGGATTGCGGAGTATGTATGTAGATGTATATGTAGATTGTGACCTTCTTTAAAAAAAAATTGTTACATGTTATTAGGAATCGTCATTTATCAGGCTCTGCATCTTTTCAGATGCCGAATAAATGACAAGTCCTGCCGGAAGATCAGCGTTGACCCCACAAAGAAGGTGGAGAACAAGACGAGGGCGCTTCTTAAGGATGCGGATTTACCGGAGGGTGTCGCCAAGAAACTGCTACCTCAAGGTCCGGTACCGCCAAGACTTTATGGACTCCCTAAGGTTTCATAAAGATGGGGTGCCGTTACGTCCCATTGCCAGTAACATCAGAGCATCTACATATTTGTTGGCCAAATACTTGACGGGAATATTAAGTCGTTATGTGGTTAAGTGCTCCCATCACATCCGTAATTCCGTTGTTAAACGCCTTAACAGCTTCAGGCTGTATGAGTCAGATATCATGGCGAGTTATGGCGTCGTTTCGTTGTTTTCGAGGGTGCCCCTTCGAGAGTCACTAGATTTGATTGGTCAGAAGTTTGACGAGAAGACCACCGAACTGTTTAGGCATGTCTTGACCTCCACGTATTTTCTTTTCAATGGCGAATACTACGAACAAACGGAGGGAGTCGCCATGAGTAGCCCACTCTCCCCTGTGGTCGCAAATTTGTACATGGAGAATTTCGAGGAGGAAGCCCTGGCATCATCTGAATGGAAACCTACTTGCTTTCTCCGTTACGTGGCCGACATCTGGCCACATGGTATAAATAAACTCCTCGACCTCCTTACACATCTGCAATCCATACACCACAACATCAAATTCACTATGGAGACTGAAACGGAGGGTAAATTGCCCTTCCTTGATGTCTTGGTCAAGAGAAGAGCTGATGGCACCCTTGGTCATGGTGTGTATCGGAAGACAAAGCACACTGATCTGTATTTACACGCAGACAGCTGTCACCGCCCTTCACTGAGGAATGGGGCACTTAGAACTCTAGTACATTGGGCGCGCACTATCTCCGACGCAGAGAGTCTACCCCAGGAATTGGAACACCTGAGAACTGTATTCCGAAAAAATGGGTTCTCAGAGTGGCAGATTCAGCGGGATCTCCACCCAACTACTACAGCACAACCCGTGGAAACGGATGAAAGCACGAGGGAGGATGTAGGCACTGCGTTCATTCCATATACCGGCGCACTCTATGGGAAGGTCGCCCGCAATTTGAAGAAGCGCAAGGTTGGAACTGTCTTTTGTCCGTCGAATATAATTCGGCAACTGGTGGGGAGCGCCAAAGATGATCTCGGTTTGAAGAAGGCCGGCGTGTACTACATTCCGTGTCAGTGTGGCAAGTCATATATTGGACAGACGATGCGTACCGTCGAGGATTGATGCGTTGAACACCAGAGGCACACACGATTGATGTACCGGAGCAAGTCGGCAGTTGCTGAACATAGTTTTTCGGAGAATCACGCGATGGAGTATGAACGCACTAGGATTCTGGTACATACGTTGAGGTACTGGGGCTGCGTCGTTAGAGAGGCCATTGAAATTCCGCAAGTGATGACCTCACAAACGGTGACTGTGGCTATAACACCTTGACTGCCGGCCATGTAAAACATTCCATACCTTAGAATGCCAGACATTCTGCATGCAGGAGTAAGCCGAGCTGCACTTGGTTTCCCTATCGTCTGTCTGGCATAAAAAAATGTTTGCTCTTTAAAATGAGCAATAACGTTCCCTGTAATTATAAAACAATCGGTTGAAGAATCATCAAACTCGAAATAATTTGACGCAGTTCTTGTTGCAAAAAGACTGGATCATCATCTGAATTGTTCATTTCGTCGTCCTCACTGTCATTATCAGTAAAATGTTTCTCAAATTCATGTAAAATTTCGTCCAGCGTAAGAGATCGTGAAGCCATGTCCGTTCCTTTACCTACTGAGAGAGCGGGCGCCACTTCCTACCTGTCCCGTTTCAAACTTAGATGCGACCAGTCGGCCGATTTAGAAGCTAAATTTACATACTAGAACTATGGGCTGCTTTAGACTCTAGATTTATCAAGTAAGGCATTTTGTGGATCTAGCCCGTCAATAAACTTAATTTTGTGTTTAAAAGTACGAAAACAAAGTTCACGTCAAATGACGTAATGGCATTCTACAGAAGTTTCGATATCCCTTCAGTTGACGTGATTGGCAGTCAAAGTGTTAACAAAGCTTGGGAACCAGCGATTGGGTTAATTAAGAGTAAATCTAGCAAACGTAACGTAGTGACGACCACGGCGGACAGAGCCCTCACATCGACGTCATCTCAGACGCCGTCGCAATCGGTTCCACTGCGCGACCGCGGCGCGGGGTGCGGTCCACGGAGGGGTCGCTCCGCGGGCCGAGGGTATTTAAATCGCCCGCTACCGGGCTGGAACCGAGTCCTCTTCGAGTCGCCGTAGCGTGCGGATCTCCGTGCCGGCGCGTTTCCAGGAGCTCAGTCCGCCAGTTCACCTGATGATGGCGACGTGTATGTTTGCCGAAATATTGTGGCCGTTGGACACTATAGACTGGCAGTACATCCGTGGATATTTTGATTATCAAATACTCCGGGAGAAAATCAAGAATCACAAAGTTTTTTTTTTTTTTTTTTGTTACAAACAAAAATTACAAGATGCACACGGTTATCACTAAATAGTTGTGGACACCGTTAATCCCTTTACAGCTATATTTGCAATAACTTTAAACATCCCCACTCGATGTGGGACAAGATAGTCATAAACCTCCCACCTACAGCAGAGAAACTGAGGTGGAGTTACAATAAATCAAACCAAAGTGCGTCTACAAACATCGATACACTCACATGAAACATACCCTAGTCAAGATAAATCAGTGGTTTTACGCACATGAGATAGAAGAGGACGCGGTGTTGTTATACTGCAATTACTTGCAAGCGCTAGGGCTGTGTTGTTCGTGTATTATCCAATTGGTGCCTTAGAATGAGTTTTGTACATAACGTTTCACACTATAGAATTTTATCTTGAAATAAATTTATATATTTTTTCATTAGATTAATTTTTTGGAAATCGTCCAGCGTCCCACTGAATAGAAACCGGAAACATTCTCTGTATGTCACATAATTATTTCAATTAAGTTTAGGATCCTGTTTTGTTATTGCCGTTGTATTTAGGTTCTAATGGATTTTTAATTTTTTTTAATTTTTTTTCCTTTTTTATAAAGTTCCCATGACATTTCATCAATCCAACCATGGGTTTAATATCCTTCCTTTTCAAGCAAGGGATTACAGAACTTCTTTTAAAACATGGCTTTGGCATCATTACCTTACATTTGGCATCCTAGTCTTGTTTCTGCCGGCCGCAGTGGCCGAGGAGACTGAGGCGCTCCAGTCCGTGGTTGCTCGCCGTCGGAGGTTCGAGTCCTCCCGGGGGCATGGGTGTGTGTGTGTGTGTTGTCCTTAGGTTAGTTTACCTTAGTTTAAGTAGTTTGTAAGCTACGGACTTATGACCACGCAGTTTGGTCCGATAGATTTACAAACATTTGAACATTTGTGATTTCAGGGCTGCCTGTTGTCTAAATAAATGTAGATGCTACGGTCTTTGTAGCAGCTATGCAAATTCTCCTCTACACACTCCCTGATGACTGTGATTTCGGCCTGGAATACCAGCTCCAAAACTGGCCAGTTTCCATAAAGGGATGAAACGTTTGAGTCTTGCCTGCCCCAACACCTTGATCTGATTTTGACTCATCAGTAAACCAAATATTGTCTCCCGTACATTGTCTGTTTTCTCACACTGCTGCCTGCTTCGAATAGTTATATTGAAAGTCTTGTTGAAGTAGTATGGGTTTATAATATAGTCGGCTGACATTTCTCCAACCTTCCCTAAAATTTACTTCACTCACTATCTTTGTGTGTGATTCTCGTTATCCCTATAAGATCCAGTGTTTGCCAGATTTGAGCCTGTATACACCAGCCGCTGCCTCCATCTTGACTCAAAGGTGTAATGGGGTATATCGAGCATGGTTTCCATCCCAGCAGTTTGAGTGCTGCTAATTCCTCCTCGTATGGTTAACCAGGGTAATCTCTGCACCTTACCATGCTCCTTAACTGCACCCTGCTATTAAACATTCTTCCACCTCAGGATTGTCCTATAAATAATCCTGGATCTAATCACCATGGTTTATGTCAGTACATGCCCGTGGGCCTCAGGTCCCAGTATTTGTCACAAGCTCTCCTGGTAATAACCAGAGTACCTATCGCCTTGGAGAAAATACTCCTAATATGAGGGGTCCATGTCAGTTTCTCATCTAAGGTAACCCCTAGATATTTCACTGTTCCCTTCACACGTAAAACTTCATCGAAAAGCCTTAAATTCCAACTTGTATGTTGGGTACGCTTCTTCATAAATGATACAGCAACAGTCTTCTTAGGACTAACCCCCAGGTCTTGTTCTCTGCACCAGTATTGCACAATGTCCAACGCACCTTGCGCAATATTCCTGACTGTGTCAGAAAATTAGTCAAGTATTACTGTCTACATCTACATGAAAAGGTCATCTACGTAACCTTGACAAAAGTACTTTCTAGAGACCTCCAATAAGTTCGTTCACCAAAAGTTTCAAAAACAAAGGGTACAGAACTCCACCTCCTCTACGTAACCTTGACAAAACTACTTTCTAGAGGTCTCCAATAAGTTCGTTCACCACTAGTTTCCACAACAAAGGGGACAGAACTTTTCCTTGTAGGCAACTTCTAGAGGTGTTGATAACCATTTTTCATTCAACGTGGTAGCCTCCACCTTTCTTCCAGTAAGCATGGCCCTAGTCCAACTACATACAGTGTTCCACAGGTCAATCACCTCCGCTGCCCTAACAATGGAATCGAAGGTCGTATTGTTAAAAGCCGCCTCCACATCCAAGAAGATGCAGAGAGCTATTTGTTGAAAGTTTACTGCTTTCTCCTCCTTTTCAACGTGTTGGTGGAATTCTGTTGTTCAGTCTTTACCTGGCTGATATGCATGCCGGTTTGAATGTAGATGAATCCTAGTTAACCTCATCTCTCCTACATGTAAATTAACCAGCTGCAGTGTACATTTAGTATCACCTGCAGCTACTTGTATTCAGTTTGCTGTAAAGAATAAAGATGAATTAATGACGATACTTGCCATTTGAGACTGAGATATTGCGTCAAAACCTTTGTGGCTTAAACATAACAGCTGAAACCGCTCAGTTAAGTTTGAGCACTACAACACAAGATAATCGGACATGTAATATCAGAATTGCTAGATTACAAAAGATTGGTACATAGATGCAGATTCTGATAATGAAATGAATTAAGAGTTAATGGTGTTAAAGGTAAGATATAAAATAAATATACTCGAACTGCCAACCTAATACAACGCTACAGAGATAACGACTGAACAAGTGATCAGAACGACTGTAAGAAATACCAGCGTGCTTCACATCAGATGCAAATGCAAATATTTATCCATGAGGTAGTAATGTAGTGCCCCTGGACTTTTTCTCCCACTACTCGTGGTAATTCGCCAAATCTTATAAGACTTCTGACCTAGTTTCCACTTGCACGGAAGAAAGGATCATTTGCCGTCATATTGTTACATTTGGCAACATTATTGGAAAGCATCGTTCTTCAGGAATAAATTGATTTGAAATATGTCAATATCGTAATTTTTATGTTCTGTTTTGAGCCGTTTCCGACCTTTTTACAAGATCACCTCAGTCACTGCTGGAGCAGGTGACACTGGCAGTTCCCAGCAGTCCATCATCGCACTTTCAGCGTCGTCTTCTCGATTCTCGAGCATCGCCTGAAAGTGATCTTATTGTACAAGGTAGAAATCATGCACCAAAAAAAAGAAAGATATAAAAACTGCTTGTTTTAATCTACTCTTATACTAATTACTATTATAGTGACTGTTACCACGTGAAATCTATGGTTTTTAATCACATTTCTCGTTAAATTACGTATAATTTATTGTACTGTAGAGATACATCACGACCATCTTTCACGTGTTATATGTATAACACGGAAATGATGCTATATCATCAAATATCCTCTGCTATACAATCATCTTGCTAACTTTCCACGTACATTGTATACTGATATTTTGCACATTTCATAGACAATATTCCGAACAAAAATGTCATTTTAGTAAAAGTGCACCTAATTTTCCATTAGGTTTCAAGCCCATATATGTGAAAGAATGAGCACAAATGTTTGGAAAACTATTTGTCGCTGAAGGGTTTTTTTTTTTTTTTTTTTTTTTGGCGTAACAGGCTCATTAGAATTCCAATATTTATTAATTTTAATGATACAGGTAATATTTTGATTCATATGTTTACGCATTTTCATAAACTAATTTGAACCTATATTTGGCGAATTCATTGCTTCATTATGATATGAATTATTAAACTAGTTTACATACACAAGAACATTTTCTATCATTAATTACATGAATTTTTATAATACCGTGATTTAGTACGTCATTTACCTTCTTCAGTTACAACACTTATTACTTGTTTTAATGAATCATGTCAGTGGTCTGCTTTTGCTAGACTGAAGATTACTATGAAAGCATACGAGGCTTTAATGGTTTTTTTTTCAACGTATTTTAGATATTTTCTTACTTCATATACTAGATTTCCTCCCTTCCATACTACTGCCTTGCAATTTCTGGCTCGTGGAATCTAGTATGTTTGCTTTGTTTGGCTACTGAAATAGAACTGGCGATAGTAATAATATCCACGAGGAAAATAGGAACTCGCATTAAAAATCGCTTGGGAAATCCAATTTTTTTTGCAACTTGAAACACTTTATCCAACCCAGTGGTATAAGTGGATACAAAAATTATGTCACACAATAATACAAAATTTTCTGATTACTGATTGGCAGTAAATACGTTATAAGTGTAAGCACGTTAATTGTAATAAATCATTTATTACAAATATGGTATCTCAAGTGGGAAAGGTTGTGACATTCTAAAAATGTGTATCTTGGTACTATTTAACGAATTAAACAGCTGTAAAGTTTAGACTCATTTGATGCGAGCGCTGTGACTCTGGAAGTTCTCGAGGCGTTTTTTTCCAGAGTCAGATCCCTTGGCTACTCGCTGTTAAATTGGACAGGGACTCTTCTGCCAACTGCCTCTAGAACTGAGATTAAGTTGCGTTGAAAGTTCTTGCCTGCCGTTCCGGAAGTATCCACGAGATGTGGATTGTATGCGATTCACGTAACGGCCCTCTAAGAAAACAAGATAAACGTAACGGGGCTACTGTAGTTTCGAGTAGGATCACGTTTGTGCTGCGTCGCAGTTTCGAAGCAACAATTGCAAGTTAACAGCGATGCGAAGGGTATTCTCGTAGTAATTCACTTTCTCAAAATTTAATCAATTAGATGCTCTACGTATTGCTCCATTTACATATAGTACAATAAATTTATGACTAAGTCAAAGGTGGAACTTGCAAATGTCATTTGTGTTCACAGTGTTCTTTTGTCTGTTGAATGTAATATATGCAGGCACAGTTCAACACTCGTCTTATTTCGCTCAGTATCCACTCAAAGAAACAAACCATCAGTTTTCCTGCATAAGACAACACAACCGTCATCTTTGGCACTAATTTACGAAACTCTCGCTGTTCGAAATAATACTTTGTTCTTCGCCAGTATGTATACTGTTCCTTATCTTTCTACATTTTAACCAGTCAACCAACAATAGAAAAATGCAACTGATAACTAACCACAAATTTACAAACATAACAGTTAGCAACAGTTAACTTTCGTCATTTTTTTCGTATTCTCATGCCACCAACAAAGACGTAGTGTGTTTTGTGTTTTGGATAACAATGGAGAGGTGAAGAATTTGGCAATATTCCCAAGTTCAGTTAATTCCCTCTGTAATTCTTTTAACGTAATTTTAATTGTTAAATATTATTCAATTGTGTGTTACGCTTTACAGCTTAAGTATTTTTCGATTTTCTTTTAACGACGTTTGTGTATGTAGAAACATCTATACGTAAGTGGGCGGATTTTGAAAAGGACATTTGAAATTAATGATGGTTATAAATATTCAGATGTTAAATAAGTTTTTGTAACGGTACGGCAACTTGCATTAAATTACACAAAAAATCTAAATCTGCATGTTTGCTCAAATTTGCTTCGTAACAACCGGTGTACGTCTCACAGAAATAACAGAGTTTGTTGTTTCTAAAACAGTAAAATGCGGATTACCCCATTATAAAGGATTGAAGATGACAGCTTGATCCTTAGAAACTGGTTGCCAATCAATAATAAAATGACAATACAGCTGACGGTGTTATTATTATTAACAACTTGTCAACCAATAACCAGACCATGAGTAAAAGCTTGGCTCCATGCAGTAATATATTATAGAAATAAACTTATCATAATTTCAGAAATGTTTAATTCGGGTATTTATGTGTGGCATCAGTGTGAATTTGAGGCCTATCCATGGTCTGATCATGAGTTGGCAAGGTGCAGACTAGATGAAAACCCGGAATTTCACTGCTTTTTATTTATTTATTCCAGTCATGAGATAGTACTTTTACTTTCCCTTTTCTCTCTGTCCATTTCCTCTTTTCTAAAAAAATGGCCGCGGCGGAGTGGCCAAGCACATTGAGGCGCTATGCTACGATGAGCAAGGCCGCTCCCCGTTCGAATCCCCACCAGGACATGGATTTTTGTGTCATTTTTAGTGTAAGGTAGTTCGTAAGTAGTTTGTAAGTTTAGGGACTGATGACCCAGCAGTTAAGTGTGACAAACATTAGAAACATTCTAAAACATGTTATATGTAAGAAATATGGTTATCTTGCGTAATGTATAAAATTATAAGTACAGTATCCAAAAAAAGAAAGGTAGTAATCAAAATACAAATGGTATGTAACATTCGTGCATTCATTTAATTCAAAACATAACTAAAAATATTATTTCTTGTAACTTGTCCAGGATTCCTTGTAGAGCCCACCCCTGTGCAAGGGACATAAAATTGTCTGTGTGAGAAACACGGAAACGTCAAATCCACTACGCAGTATTTAATAGATTGCCCTGCGAGTCATAAATCGTAATAGAAAATGCAAGTCTCCTTGGAATCTGCATGCAATTGAAAGTAAAAGGTAGATCTTTCGGAAATAATGGTTACTCGTTGGATGTACACGGTTTCATTCTCTCCTTTCCTTGTAGCTCTATAGAAGTCTGTTGCTTTCGCCTGGAGTTATGTGCGCTTTACATCAGCGTTCCTGCTGTGGGCGAGGTGGCCTTTAAATACAAAGATTAATAGAGCGAATATCCGTACTTTTAATTCGAATTATGTGATTTGTATACCAATATTTTTCGTTCATACGTTATGGACTGGACTGTAGTAGCAGTGTTTATATGGTATCTGAAAGGCACTCGAGATGTTACGAAGTTTTATAATCTAGTAATCTGAATTAGAAACTTCACCTGAACGTGAACGGGTTGCATTTCCGTATCTTGCTTTCAGGAAACATTACTTTTGATGTACAACGCAGACGAACTTGCGATTTTGTACCAACACTCAACGACATTAACTCTAGCTGTAATAGGAAATTTATTGAATTATCTGGTATAGTTTGATAATTGCAATATTGTGACTAATAGATGATTTTATAATCACACGTTCACATTCTGGAACCATTTCCTGGTGCATCATATCTCCAGTAGTATTTAGACTGTGGCAGGCTACTGTCAATATTCGTGGGACCACATTATGCAAATTTTTCTGTCGTTTGGAGTGTAACTGATGAAACAGAAAACTCTTATAACACTTCATTACTATTTCGTCTAAAAATTACCCTTAACATTATACACACAATGACAATCATAGATCATTTCTGCAATGTATTAGGCATAATAGAAAGATACTGTCCCATTCTTCAATTGGGATAACTTTGATTAACATAGCTAAAACCACTATGAACATGTATGTACGTAATGTTCTGAAAATGTAGTTTCGAGAAAATGATAAATAAATGTATACAGTGTTTTTGACTCATCGTATGCCTCTTTTCGAAATTACAGTCTCATAATCTTGCTGGCCAGCTGCTTCTTCGTAGTCTGCAGACCTTTTCAGGAGACTTTTTCTTACTCTGGACTCTGTAGTGGTGGCTTCTGCAGATCTTTCAGCTTCAACTAGTCGCTGACGATCTATGTTAGTCAGAGCAGCTATAGTTTATTATTTCCTTGTTGAATGCTTAATTTGCCATTACTTTTGTCCTTCCGATTACATCATAATTAAAACAGATAAAAATATCTACACACCTATTTTGAGTACCATACACCCAACAAACACTGTTTTCTGTACCCATTGCCCAAAGCAGCTGTTGAAACCCTCTTTAGGATTTTGTGTACGACCATGTAGACATTTCTTAAGTAATTTGTTATCTCCAAGGTCCTTGTGTATTGGCTTCATTGTTTTCATGATTTTGGCAGGCATGGAATGTTTATGGTGATATTCCTTGCCTGAAGCATCAGTCTGGCCAGTGTGCAGACGTTTGTTCAAAGAGCATTTAAGACTATAATGACTATTTAAAAGGAAGTAAACCAAACATTTATGGAAACGGGAGATGTATCTGTCATAACCAGGATTAACACAAATAATATATCATCATCCAACTCTTTAATTAATAAAATAACTTCGTTACCAATAGCGAATGTTTTGGTGACACACAGTGAATATAACAACTTCTAAAGTTTATACCTAAGTCCTCATGCTATCAGTATGATAATAAAGTCCAACAGGAAGTCACCATTTCGTTGATGTTCTAAACCATGTGCTTGTCCAAGTTCCTGACATCGGTCAGACTCCAGGTCCAGGGCACACGCGAAAACAACAAGCAGAGGGCAGCAGTCCGTAGCGTAGCACTTCCTTGTTCTGGCATTGAGCTTAATAGCGAGCAAAGAACTGTCTAGTGGATGCCGCGGTGGCTTTCAATAAGGCTCTATATTTTACTGAGTCGTCGGCTGGGGTCGTCGTCTGTTCTAGATGGCCAAGCACTGTGTGGTCATGGATGCCAAGTGGCACGCGCGCAAGTGGCCTGCGATGCTACAGAGGTCACTCGCGGAGAAGTGATGGCAGAGATACGTTTTCCGGCCCCGCGTACCGCAGCACGCGCCGCTCGAAACAGAAGATTAAGAGGGCATATGACACACCCCTTCCCCCTTGGGGAAGCGTAGAAGCATTGACTGTGGATGAACGCCTAACCACCAGGGTTTTCCTCAGAGGTATCTGCGTCGGCAGTGAGTTGTCAACTGCATATGGACAAAAACGCCCAACCCAGTTGTGAAGTTTGTAACTTGTGGACCCCAGCAATGGAGCAGGCGGGTTAGTATGAGGCGGTGGCATGTCTTCATTGTCATCCGAGAGTACTCGTGGGTCAGCACCCACCAGGTGACAGCTTGTAGTCCTGCGACTGCTGAGACTGCGCCTGACTATCGTCCATGGAAAGACCTTCTTGCTGGAGTGTCCGACTGGACAACTGGCTGTGAGAACAAGATAGACGGAATCTTGGTGTTACAGGCTGGATCGTAGGAAGTACGAGTGTGTCTAGCTGACTACAGACTTGTCAGAGGGCCTCAACCTTACTGGTGGCATCTGCTACTCGGGAGCTGATGGGAAACGAATCCAGTGTGGAAACATAGACTTTCGTTCTTGTGGAACTCTGAAACAGGTCCACAGGGAAGCCAGGTGAAAGCATTCGCATTTGCATGCTCTTTCGTATTGCGGTAGAATAAAGATCATCTTTGAAGGCGGTGTACAGTCTGGAATAATGACAGCTGGATTAAATAAGGAGATAGAAGTTTATGGTACATGACGAGGTGGGAATACCAGCGCAGTGTCAGTTAGTGTTTTTGAAGCACAGGCTGTCACACACTCAGAGCCATCTGTCTCCCGTCGGCCAGAAGTGCTCCAACCCCTGTATAAAGGCCTCGGTAGCAATAACTATCGGTTTTGTTACATTAAAACAGGCGAGGCATGGAGCCTTCAACAACTTGGACTTCAATCTGTTGAAAGCGTCATTACACCCTAGTGTGCACTGGATGGGCATCCTTTTTTTCAATAACTGGGACAAGGTGTCAGCGTAAGTTGCGGCCGCAGTAAGGACTGTTGCTAATATAACTTCCCCAGAAAAGGACGAAGATGCTTATGTAATGTTGGTTTGCGGATCTCATGTTGGCTTCCACATGTTTATTCAGTGGACGAACAGCAGATTTGGAGGTCATGTGACCATGGTGCTCGATCTCTGGTTGGAAAAACCAACACTTCTCTTTTTTTTTTTTTTTTTTTTTTTTTTTTTTTTTTTTTTTTTTTTTTTTTTTTTTTTTTTTTTTGCATTTGAGGCAAACTTACAAACTACTTATGAACTACCTTATACTAAAGACGACACAAACATCCATGCCCGAGGGGCGATTCGAACCCCCGACGGGGAGTGGTCTCGCGCATCGAAGCATAGCGCCTCAATGCGCTTGGCCACTCCGCCGCGGTTTCAAATTGCCGAGTGAATGTATTTTGCATGAAAATATAAAATTATATGCAGTCCACAGGGGGTTATTTTCCTTCCTCGTAGCAGATTTCGTTAACGTCATTGCGTGGTGTTGACCATTTTTGAACTTACATTTCTACCTTAATGTCTACTACATCTCATTACTTTCATGCTTTTGTGGTCGAGTTTCAGTGTATTCTTCGTATTATATACAGACTTTCCATCCCATTCTCGTTCATTTTCTCTGAGTATTCCAATTTTATCAGTGAATAATATATCAATCAAGGTTTTAACCGCTTTACTGGATGAACCTGCGTCTTCTTCCGCACTCTGCATATGTCATTGTAAACTACTTATGAGCTACCTTATACTAAAGACGACAAAAACGTCCACGCCTGAGGGGGGAAGCGGCCACGCGCACTGGAGCATAGCGCCTCAATCTGCATGGCCACATCGCCGCGGCTAACGTGATTCCGAGATTCGGAACCACGGTGCTAATCGATATTTTCTACATCTGCAGCATTGTCAGACGTGAAAGAAATGAAACATCAATAAAGATTCAATTCTCAACCACTATGAATTCTAATATATGCTCTGCACCCCGAGAGTATCATTCTGTCTATTCTTTAGAAGCTTTCCTATGCAGATTGATTGATTGTTAATTGATTTTGTCAGGAACGCCAAAAATGTGTAACAGAAGTAGAGCAGGCGTCAACAAAACAAAACAGTGTGTTGAATGCTTGAGCTTCTTCGCCGTTGGGGCGCAAAATTACCTCAGCTGGCTGATGCTCGTCCCCCGTTGCTGCTGCCAGTGCAGACGGCCTCTTGTCGCGGTGGGAGTCTGGTGTCCCTGGAGACGCGGCGTTGGAGCGGCGCCGCAGCAGGCCTCCACAAAGCGGGCCGCGTCTCTTTAACGCCGCCAATGCTGTGATTAGAGGTCGGGGGCCGGGCTCTGCATGCCGCGACGCCTGACCTGCTGCGACGTCTGGCTCACACGCGTCAAAACCATGTGCGGGATTCCGGTAACAAGACCTTGCATGGCCTCCGGCTCACTTGGAGCTCTTCAGTCTTCTGCATGTCGTCTCCGTTTCTTATTGGATGATTTGTTCTCGTTTTGTTCATACCACGAAATGATTCCATAACACTGTGTTTGTATTACACTCTAAATTTATTTCATTTCAGTTGGCCCTGCAGCATTGTTTATGTCTTTTAAGGACATATTGTTAATCTAAGTAATGCCAAAATGCTACTTTATAGATGTTAAAAACTGTTTATTATTATTGCAATAGGCCTATTTCGGCACTGTGGCCATCATCAGGCTATGTCCATATGGCATCGTGGAGGTGTATAATTTATTATAATAACTGCCTATAATTGCACTGTAAATCCTCTTATATATATATATATATATATATATATATATATATATATATATATATATATATATATATATTATACTTGTCAGGTATTACTTCATTACTGCTGGAGGATATGACAAACTGATAGAATAGCATCTGATAAGCATAAAATATATATACCATCTAAAGAGTATTTATACTGAAATTACACGCAGTTATTATAATAAATTATACCTCCACGATGCCACGGACATAGCCTGATGATGGCCACAGTGCCGAATAGGCCAATTGCTATAATAATAAAGTTTTTAACATCTATAAAGTAAAGCAGCATTTTGGCATTACTTAGATTAACTCTAAATTTAATTGTAGTTTGTTACATGCACTCTGCTTGTACTTTGCTTGCAGTGGTAACATTACATGAAGTACATAATTCCCATTTACTTGCGTCTATGTAATTAAAAAAAGGAATCAGCAATCCGAAGATTATTCTGAAGCGGATTAGTAGAAGTGATCCTGTATCAAAGTTGTATTCCTTTGCCCATCTCCAACCTTCGAACATACTTAACACGGCCAGTTATAGGAGGACCTACAAACAAACGATCAAATGTTTGTGAAGCGTATGGGACTTAACTGAGCGATCATCAGTCACTAAACTTACAAATTACTCATGAACTAACTTATTGTCTAGACATGCCCGATGCGGGATTCGAAACCCCGACGGAGATCGAACTCGCACACTAGAGCATAGCGCCTCATCTACATGTATATACATACTTCGCAATCCACCGTAAGATGCGTGGCGGAGGTTATACTGTACCACTACTAGGCATTTCCTTTCCTATTCCACTCCCAAACAGAACGAGGAAAAAAAGAATGCCTAATATGCCTCCGTACGAGCCCTAATCTGTCTTGTCTTTGTGATCGCTACGCGAAATGTAAGTAGGCGGCAGGAAGATCGTACTACACTCAGCTTCAAATTCCGGCCCTCTAGACTTCCTCAACAGAAACTCACGGAAAGAACGCCGTATTTCCTCCATCGATCCCCAATTGAGTTCTCGGAGCACACTGGTCGAACCTACCAGTAACAAACCTAGCTGCTCGCCTCTGAACTGCTTCAATGTCGTCCTTTAAACAGATCTGCTGCGGGTCCCAAACACTTGAACAATATTAAAGACTTAGTCGTACAAGCGTTTTATACGCGGTCTCCTTTACAGATGAAGTACCTATTCAGAAAATTCTCTAAAAAAAAAAAAAAAAAAAAAAAAAAAAACCGAAGTCGGTTGTCCGCCTTACTCACAACTGCCACTACCTGTTCGTGCCATTTCATATCGCTCTGCAATGTTATGCCCAGATATTTGAACGACGCTACTGCATCAAGAAGCTCATTACTAATACTGTTTTCGAACACTATGGGATTGTTTTTCCTAGTCGTGCGCATCACCTTAGATTTTTCTACATTGAGAGCTAGCTGCCATTCTTCACAATAACTAAATATTTTGTCTAAGTCATCCTGTACGCTACTGCAGTCAATTAAAGGCGACACCCTCCCATACACCACAGAATCATCAGCAAACAGCCGCAAATTACAAGTTACTCCGTCCATCAGATCATTTATATAGATAGAAAATAATAGCAAATAAATTTATTCCTGTCCACGATCTCGGAACTAGTCAAATCACGAAAACGTAATCTTGAATTTCTTCGAAATTATTTAAGATAAATCAGAAGAAGCAAGTTAGCTATCTATCAGCACAAGATGTAATATATCGTCGAATTCTAGACCACACCGCCGCGGTTAACGTGGATTCTGACATTCGGAACCACGGTTCTAATCGATACTTTCCACATCTGCATTGTGAGACGTGAAAGAAGTGAAAAGTGTATAACATCAACAATTATTTTAATTCTCTACCACTGTGCATACAAATATATGCTCTGCGCCCCGAGAGTATCATTCTGTCTTTTCTTTAGAAGCTTTCCTATGTGTAGTTTTCTATATAAAAAAAATGAATGGGAACTTCTATTCTAGAATTCGACGATATAGGGTAAGGTGGGACAAATTCGATATAGGTACAATTCTACAATTCTGATCAACACAAATTTTCGCGCCATTTGTCAGTTTCGTAGTGTCTCGTTGTGTGGCATTGTAGCATAGCAGCTCCTCCTGTCTTTTCGAAGAATACACCACTTTGTGCTAAGGAGAGATAATTTTTTTTCACGTTAGGAGAGAAGTGAAGCTACTTAGTCTAATGAGCTCTTATAAATTTTCTATTTAAGGGTGACTTGATTCTCTACCCAAAATGCAAGGTTTGGTACAACGAAGTATGAGTCGGTGCCGGCCGGAAAAAGTGATTTTTATCTGGAAGATGCCCTTAGTCAAAATTCTACTAAGAAGTGATCACAATTGTACCTAGTGTGGTACATTTTCGATCGATTTTTCTCAATACTGCAACTTTTTTGTGTGTCTATACCGATATTTGTAATTGTCTAATATTTGTGTTACATATTAGTTAAAAATCCAAGAACAAGTGCTATAGTTAAAATTACATCTTTTCTAAATATGTTTCTAGTTACAATAACATTTGTCCGAAAGGATCGAAATTGTACCACCTTAACCTACTACATCTTGAGCTGATTGATAGTTAACTTCCTTCTTCTAATTTATCACAAAGGATTGCGAAGTAATTCAAGATTATGTACACGAGATTTGACCAGTTCCGATACCACGAACAGGAATAAGTGCATGTGTTGAAAAGGCTTGTATTTCTCTTTAGTACTTTGTAGCTATCAATTATGTTGGAGGGATTACTGTGTGACAGAAAACATCTTGGGATCTTTAGTGTATATACACGCGAGCCTGCTCATACAATGTGAAGACTTTAATGAGAGTTAACTTTGTGATAAATCCACCATTGTTGTGTATACCACTGGAGGAAAGACTTCTCATATTTCATCAAAACAGGCAGCAGTCATCTCAACATTGTTCTTTGAGCGTGGAACAAACTATTTTAGATTAATATTTATAGGAGCGATGATCGCCGAATGTAAAACGCTGAGCTGTTTGCAGTTGCTATAGCAACTCTTCTCAACAGACTTCGTTTTAGGTAATATTTTTACATTTCTCATTAATCTGGTTTTATTATAAATTTACCTCATCTGCAAGAAGGAAGTAAGTACCAAGACTGAGCTAGCAGTGCACCGTTCTACCTTTCGACCAACTTTGTTGTATGGAGTGAAAGTTGGGTGGATACAGGTTACCTTATTCACAAGGTAGAGGCTAGAGATACGGAAGTAGCAAGAATGACTGCAGGTACTAATAGATGGAAATAATGGCGGTAGGGTGTCCATAATGAGGAAATCAAAGAAAAACCGGGAATGAACAACATTGATGAAGCAGTTAAGAGTTAACAAACATGGTGGGGTCATATTACACGCATAGGAGAATCAAGGTTACCTAAGAGACTCATGAGTTCGGCAGCGGAGGGTAGGAAGAGTCGAGATAGACCAAGAAAAATGATTTTGAAGCAAAAGGCATAACATCAGACGAGGCATCAATATTAGCATTGAATAGGGGATCACGGAGGAATTTTATTAGAGGTACTATGCTGCAGACTGAACGCCGAAAGGCATAATCAGTCTCTAATGATGATGATGATAATATTATAAATTCACTGACATGACATTACTAACCTGCACAGTATAATTAACCGCCGTGGTGGAGTAGCCGAGCGGTCTAAACCGCTTTGTTGCGGAGCGTGCGGTTGCTCGCCTTCGGGGGTTCTAGTCCCGTCGGGCATGGGTGTGTGTTCTCCTTAGGTTAGTTTAACTTAATTTAAATAGAATGAAACTTTCACTCTGCAGCAGAGTGTGCGATGATATAAAACTTCCTGGCAGATTAAAATTGTGTGCAAGGAACCGGGACTTGATACTGGGACCTTTGCCTTTCGCGGGCGAGCGCTCTACCGACTGTGCTATCCCGACACGACTCACGTTGCCACCCCACAACTTTACTTCCGCGAGTACCATGTCTCCTACTTTCCAAACTTCACAGAAGCTACCCTGTCAAACCTGTAAGACTAGCATTCCTGGAATAAAGGATGTGGTGAAGACATTGCTTAGTCACAGTCGAAGGGATGTTTCCAGAATGAAACTTTCACTCTGCAGCGCAGTGTGCACTGATATAAAATTTTCTGGCAGATTGTGTGCCGAAACCGAAACTCTAACCTGGGACTTTTGCCATTCGCGAGCAAGCACTCTACTGACTGAGCTATCCCGACAAGTCTCACGAGGCCTCCTCACAACTTTACTTCCGCCAGTACCTCGCCTCCTACTTTCCAAACTCCACAGAAGCTCTCCTGCGACACATGCAAGACTAGCACTCCTGGAAGAAAGGATATGGTGGAGACATGGCTTAGCCGCAGCCTAAGTGATGTTTCTAGAATGAAACATTCACTCTACAGCGGAGTGTGCGCTGATATGAAACTTCCTGGCAGATTCAAATTGTGTGCCGTAACCGGGACTTTAACCTCGGGCCTCTGCCTTTCCGATGCTAAGTTTCATTCTGGAAACATCCCATTCTGGAAACATCCCTTCCGTGCCATAAATTTACAAACATTTGAATAATTAACCCTCAAATACTAAATCTCGAACTAAACCTGAACTTGAACTGTGACATTACGAAATACACAACAGAAGTTTATTTCATATTGATTTGATTTTTATGTCAATTTAAGTGACAGATATGAATCCTATGACTTACGGGGGATCGCACCCACAACCTTCCGATTCATCGTCCAGCACTCTACGACTATGCTACCGCCCACCTATCTACTATTTATTTTTTCATTTACTCATGTGAGAAGAATCACCAAATTGTAAATTTACATATTATCACTCTAACATCCGTACATAGGATGTTTACAGAGAGTACAGAATTACATTATGCACATGTGACTTGGTGACTGTAAAAGTAGAACTAAAACTAAAATCTAGAGTGTAGTGCTAAATAGATCTTAACAAAAAGAATTTTAAATGAATACTATGTAGAAATCACGTACAAGTATGGAACTATAAATTACACTCTATCCATATCTTGCACACAAACGGGCGGCGTCCGTAGCGTTTGGCTTTGCTGCCTTAATGTCCTCTTTAATGCATTTCAAGGGCCGCAGTGAGCAGGGAAAAATATGTACAGTTGACTGTGCTACTCTATACTCACTGACGGTAGACTCAGCAGAGAATCATCGTTTACTAAGAGAGTCTCTTGATCTTTCAGTGCCCTTTTGTAGCCTGTTGTGTGCCTGCCAGGTTTCCCAGTTTTCGTCGCATCCTCTTTAGGACCCATCCAGCGTCGATTTGAGGTCTTCCGCAAAACGTCGACTCTTCCTAGTCTTCAGTCGATCTCAAGAAAATCCGTCTGAATTTAATCGCTGATGGGTCGGTTGGAGCCCATGGTGGAGATGGCGTAAAGCAACAGCGGATTTTAGGCAACTCCTCCGCCAGGGTGCCTGAGGACTTCGTCGTTTCATTGCTCCTCTACCTTGCTTGCTCGGTGGATATGCCACAACCCCAGCCTCATGTCCACCTCCTTGTATGCTGACGACACTGCCTTCCTAGCCATCACTCTTTCTCTCGCTCGATTGCTCCAGTCTCACCTCTCCGAATACTTCACTTTGTGCAGCCAGTGGCTCCTTTCCGTCAACCTCGTCAAATCCCAAGCTATCAACATAGAGAGTTCCATCCGATCTTTCTACCACCATGACCTTTACCTTACACTCCATGATCGTCCGTCAACCCTGAAATACGTTGGCATCACACTTGACCGAGCCCTCTCCTGGACCCCCCACCTCAAAAGTGCCCATTAAAAAGCCCTATCCCATCTCAACCTCCACAAACTCCTGTCCGGCTGGATATGTGGACTTAACCCCTCCACCATCCTTTACAAAACATATGTTCAAATGTTTGTAAGGTTTATGGGACTTAACTACGGGGTCATCAGACCCTATACTTATAAACATGAACTTATACTAAAGGCAACACACACATCCATGCCCGAGGGAAGCGGGAGACCGCGCGATCCGCGACGTGGTGCTCCACACCGCTCAGATACTCCCGCGCGGCCCAACCTTTACACATACCGTTCCTTAAGAGGGGACGTACACGAAAAACAAGTATAAATATAACCTGTCACAAAAGCCACAATTTTTGTGTTAGATAAATAAAATTATGCACAATGGTTGATGGTAGTTCAAAGCATCTACTGAAATTGTTTTGACTCATTTTGGTACCTTTTGCTAAGAAATTTTCTATGAAAATGGCATGAATTTTTTCCAGTATAATCTCAAACATCAAACCCACTGAATCATTTTAATTTATTGATATTTAACGTTTAATTATTTTTAATTGAGAAAGTACACATAGATATTCTACCTTCTATATCTTGACATGCACGAATGGTATTAAATATTCACTCTGTGTACATGTTTCTTATATAAAGCACAAAAGACATGCCAGAAGTTACATTCAAATATTTTCTAGTTTGGGAGACAAATGTATCTGAATAATGAAAACGGTAGTTATGAGAAAATGCTTTTTAAAGTTAAACATACAATTTCGTTGCCATTCCCACATTCAAAAGCCTCCAGATCTTCACTTCAGTCTTATTATTTTCTGTCTTATTTGCTCTGTTAGGTCTTCTATGGATTTAATAACTACACATTCAGTGTCAATCTCCATCAAGATGACGCGAGTGAGAACTCCAGGCTTGAAGGTCATTCTCTACAAGATTCCTATCGTCCATGAGCTGCCACCATTGAAGACAATGGCAGCATCATAAACTGCAATATTAACTACCTTGGATGAGAAAAATGTAGTTTTGGGGCAACGTTATCAGATGAGAATTCTGCGCTATGCCATGAACACATTTATTTGGAGGGCTGTTTGATGTAGTATACAGACATTCCCTGCATTCTGACAGCACAACATTGAAAAGAAAGCGCCACGTAAACAGATATTATGAGATAATTAAGAACAAGAAAGAAGGCGTTGCCCTGCGCAAGCTGTGACAAATTATTAATTTTGTTCTATTTACAAGTGGATTTGGAGCTTAATATTAGGTAATTAAAATTTCAATACCATGTGATAAATGAAGGGGAATTAAAAATTATTACAATGTTGGTCGTTTTCGTGTGCGTCTCCCCTTAATACGTCGTGTACTTTGCAGCTTCCACCCTGCCTGGATATCAGCCTCCAACGCCTATTACAAGTCCCTTCAAATCCTAGAGCGCCACCCCCTCCACCTTGCTCACTGCAACCGCCTCGCACCGCCCCCCCCCCCCCCCCGGGGATCCTTTACGATCTCATCCCTTTCCTGCACCTTCTCAAATTTCTGGAACATTTCGGCATCCTATGTCTCTCCCGCAAGATAGAATCCTTTCATCCCTTGGTGACCCCTCTCCCTAAAATTCCAGGCGTGTGCTGCACCTCCATCCATCCCCATATATGATGCGTCCCCACTCTCCTCCTCCTTCTTCCCTCTACCTGGCAGAAGGGCTCCACCGCCGCGGCGGATTACCCGTGCGTACTGGAGCGCCGTGTTTCTGTGCGCTCGGCAGTTCGCCGTCGGGGGTTCGAATCCCCCCTCGGGCATGGATGTTAGTGCGGTCCTTAGTTTTAGCTAGTTCATAAGTAGTTTGTAAGTTTAGGAACTGATGACCCCATAGTTAAGTCCCATAAGCGCGGCAAACATTTGAACATTTCAAGGGCTCCGTACCAGAATGACAGCACCCGTAAAGTCCAACAAGATCTCCAGTCCCTGTTACAATCCAACGGCCCCTTCCAGTAGCTCTAATCCCGAATCCATCTCCCTCCTCAGTAAAATTGTGGAAATTGCTGTGGGTCTTTTTGAGAAAAGAAAATATCAAAGGGGAAAAGAGTGTTGTGGTAAGATGGGTGTCAGGAGGTGTAAAGTGGGCTACGAACAAATACCTCTCATGGAGTTCTTATACCTCTCCCATTCCGTTCCGTCATGACTCCCTCTCCTCCCCCATTAGTACCTGTGTTGTGAAGTATTTTATACTACTAGCATGTATATTCATTAAGCAACAGTATAAAAATAGACCAGAAGAAGGGCACTCAAGCGCCCGAAACCGGTCGTAAAAGTTAAAAATAAAATACCACAAGCAACTGGTTGCTGCATTTCATTAATTTATACCTGTGTTGTGATATTATGATCTTGAAATTTTCGTGACTGCAATCACCATCTCCAGCATAACCAGTGTTGCATGTGTTTTAACATTGCCATCCGTCGCCTCTTAGTTGTTGTCTTAACCTTCAGTGTTTCTTTGCCACCATAGCAAACATATTATACTGACTGTGTGCTACCTATGTTCTACTTTTAACGTTAACATTTGCCATATTAGCATCAATTTTATGTATCATTGTTACCGTTTATTTTCCCCATGTCTAGATGTTCTAGACAGTGTACGCCTCTTGACTGTTGGGGGTTTCAAAACTCAATAAGGAGAAGAAAAGGAAAAAGTTCGTATGGTATTCTGTGCACATTTGTTGTTGCCTTCGAAACCGTGTGTGTACCATTGTATTCAAATGTGTTGTAACTATGCCATTTTTATTTAAATTTACAATAATTCACTTTGATTACTTGTAATTTAGGGCAATTAACGAAGAACTCGATATTGATAGGTGTTAACAGATTTGTTATCATCTAATATCTTGACACGGTGACCGAGCAAGGTGGCGCAGTGGTAACTCACTGGATTCGTATTCGGAAGGATGGTGGTTCAAATCCACCTCCGGCCATCAAGATTGAGGTTTTCCGTGATTTCCCTAAATCACTCCAGGCAAATGCCGGGATGGTTCCTTTCAAAGGGACGGCCGATTTCCGTCCCCCATCCTTACCCAAAATCCGAGCGTCAGCTCCGTCTCTAATGACCTCGCTGTCGATGGGACGTTAAACCCTAAGATTCCTTCCTTTTCTTCTTGACACGGATATCACTGAATGAGTATTCTACTAAAATGATTTTTTTGTTATACTTCCATGTAAAAAAACGTGAGCACTACTGCGTAACTACTGTTCCCTTTGCTAGTTAGACTGCCTCAGTTACTAAGGCAATAAAGCAGTGACAAGAAGTGACACGAACGAAGCAAAATTAGTCACATGCTTTTTGTGATACGTTTAGTAGAGTACTAATTCTGGTAAGATCCGTCGACAGGGAGTTCCCCATTTAATTATAGAAAGTATGATAAACGGTTCCAATATCAAATAAATCATAGCCAATATACTCACAAACCTTTTTACACAAATCCTTATAAAAAAGCAAATGCACATGAAACTACAACACATTATGTAACCAGCAGATGTTTCATTCAAAAAATAATGAAACACTCAATGCGAAACATTCACTCTGCTATTCAAAGAATGCAATACACACAAGAAACAGTAATGTGAATCACAGCGCTATGAAACTACTTACTCTGTCATGACGTCCGTCACATCTTAGCCTTAGTTCCAGATGATAATTGTCTAATGGATAAAATTGCAATTTATGCTCTAAAACTTTTAAGATTTTAATTATTATTTTACGGATATATTACCTTCTGAGGTCTGAAAAACCTTTCAGATTCCAGGAAAATATTTCTACTAGACTATAACTGAGTCCATAAAAGTATAAATGAATGCTATTGGCATCTAAATCGCCTAATTCGAATTAAAAGTACGTATTTTTGCGCTATAAATCTTTGCATTTCCTTTCCTCCACAACGGGAGCGCTGATGTTCTGTGTTTGTATTTCTTAACACGGTTTTTGCAATTCTTACATATTATTGGTGTTTTGTGGTCTGGCTACTCAGCAGCTTCAGACAGGGCCAGACACAACCGAATTCTTTCATGCACCTCAGTTATTAATTAATTAGTGCCCGAATACAGCTTTGTATATGTGAAGTTTACTAAGCAAAATAAGAGGTATACGCTTAGAAAGTTAATATTATGTCTTACGTTATTTATGTTTGAGTCCATTTTGCGTCGGTTTAAAGCTGCTACCGTTCATAATCTATGACAAGGGAACGTAGTCAATCGCAAAAGCATTCCAATTTGTAGCAAAATTTTTGGCTATATGAAATCCATCCTCAGAGCTGAAGCAGAAACAAATGAAAGACAGGTTAAGTCTATTTTAAGTTCATGTGTTCATGTGTTTGTAAATCTATTGGACGAAATTGCTTTAGTCATCCGTGCCTAGACTTTCAAACTACTTAATGTACAGGGTATCTCACGAAAGACGCCTGCCAAGCGTCCCCGGATCGCGCAGTACGGCTCCCGGTTGCCGCCAACGCATCCGCCGGCCACGGCAGCGTCCGATTCTCGGACTCTATTGTGCCACGGACGCATACACTGTGTTAAAGTCTAGAAATAATCGCTGTTGTATCTTCCGGGTTATGTGGTCGTGGTCCAAGAAACATATCTGCTCCTGACGTTTCGTCCAGAGCTGCGCTGGACATCTTCAGAGGTACTACTGGTAGCGGTGAGTCTTGCCGACTAGAAAACATTGCCATCTGAGTAACCTAAGCTTACTTTTATTTACAGATGTCCCTCTGTGGAAAGAGCGGCCTGACATCTCTGGAACACATTTGCGAACACTCGATGAAATTCGGCTGCAGAAATTTGGGAAATGACTAGTGGAATCCTGTCTTCCAACTCTTCGAGTGTATGGGAATTGCTTGCATACACCTTGTCTTTTAACATTCCCAAAAGATAAAAATCACAGGTATTTAGATCTGGAGAACGAGGAGGGCAGTTAACTAGCCTTTCATCAAAAACACTTCCTACTGATTGAAACACAGGGTGTTACTGTTACGAGTCACTGACTGGTAACAGTAACACCCTGTGTTTCAATCAATTTCAAACAATAGTCACGGTAAAGCCTTACCAAAATGCTTTCATTTATAGTACACTTCGTATTGCTGCTATGGAAGCATTGGCAATGAAATAACCGTACAGCTTACCGTTGGGTGAAAGTTCTTCAAAAAATGGATGCAGGATATTGTTGACATTCCTGTCAGAATTCTTTGTTTCGTGAAAAAAGATTCGACTAGTCATTTCCCAGATTTCAGCAGCCAAAATTCGTCGAATGTTCACAAATGTGTTCAACAGAGTCAGACCGCTCTTTCCATAGAAGGACATCATTTTGAACATCTACTGAAATAAAGGTAAGCTTATGTTATACAGATGGCAATTGTTTTAGACCTTAACTCAGTGTATGCGCCCGCGGTACAATAGATACCGAGAATCGAGCGCTGCCGTGTCCGGAGGATGCGGTAGCGGCAGCCGGGAGCCATACCGCGCGATCCCCGGTTGCCTGGCAGGCGTCTTTCGTGAGACACCCTGTAACTTACACTAAGGACCATACACACATCCATGACGGAGGGAGGACTCAACCTCCTGCTGGAGCGACCGCGCAGTCCGTTGCACGACGCCTTGAGGTGCCTTTACACTGAAATGAACATAAGAGAAGGAAGCATTTCAAAGATCCGTTCGCCAGTGTTCGCTACATTCGCTTGAACGTACGAACGAGCATTTACACTAGATGATGAGGACACTGCGATTGAGCATTGAACATGACAACACGAGAGAATGCTATGAGTTTGTTTATTTGGCGCTGAAGTCGTTTTCTCGAGAGTGCGTCTGCTAGAATGTAGGGAAATGCCAGTAGTGGCAATGGAAAACAACGATATCCCGACAGCATTACTGTGCGAGGCAGGTGCCCTTTTAGTAATTCAGAGGTAAATCAGTGAAGAAAAAGAGAGATATCGGTTTCTGAATTTTTGAAGAAGCGGCAAATACGTGTTGGTAGGGAAGTAGTAACAGAATTATGTCTACCATCTTCATTCAACGTGTCCTCTCTAGTGTCTCAATGGTAAATATTCAGATGTACGGGCTTGTTTACACGTCATTTATTCGTTGCGAGGGAAAATATTTTTGTTAATATCAATCTTTCGAGAAGTGTAATTTCGTTTTTTAAACAATTATTGTTTTCTTGCGAAGGTAGCATCAAATTAATTTACGATCACAATGTAATTATTTATGCCATATTGATATAAACAAATCTTCTTGTTTACTATTCACTTAACCCTTTCATTCCCAGTGTTGTTCCTGGACAAAAACGTATGAAAAGTTGATTCGTACCGTATTTTGTGCATCAATCCTTATGGCTGAATTTTTGTTGATGACCAACATGCTTGTAGTACGACGATTTGCCTCTTGGTAAGGCGTGTAGTCACTTCTGAGGCATTAATCTGTCCATCTTGGAGGTTGTGTTGCGTTGCCGTCTGTACGTGGCTGAGAGTGTGAGCGTGAGTTTGGCTCCTTTTATTCCAGCAGTGAATGGTCTATGGTGTTGTGGAGAAGATTACGCTAGCATTACTGACCTGGCAGTGTTAACTATCAACAAAATAACGTCAAAGTAATAAAATACTTCGATACAAACGTCTTTATTATGCCTGAAATACATGACTAAAAAAACAGTAGTTCGACAAAAAGTAAACAATAAAAAATAAAACACATATTTTGATGTTTACTGCACTATATTAATACAGAAAACACTAAATTTTAATTTTTACAAAGCTGAAATCATAACATGGGACTGAAAGGATAGGTTGTTTGGAATATAGTTATTATTATAGACACTGATGAACCAAATAGTTTGTTTGCTGTCAATCGAACACAACTGATTACTATTACGGTACCCTTGTGTAGCAAGTATGGAATTATGTTACGATAAGGCCTATACAGAATAAGAGACTAAAAGTGTTTATTTTATTCCGTGTTGCTACACGCAGGAAATTATCATTATTTTTGTGAAGCGGTATTTTAGATGTGGTAGGCGTATCGGATTTCTTGCAAATATCTCGGGAATTCGGCCGGGTAGCGTGGTCTAAAAGCCGCGATATTTCGGCAAGCTGACTTGTTACATTCTTCAGGCGTTGCCGGACACTGATGGATCTCTGCTGAGTGTCGGTGTTTATATGCGTTACCTCCCACCCTGCGCCGTGCGTTGCAGCCTCCGCGGCCGGGTAGGTGGTGGGAGTAGGGGGAGCCGTGCCTGGAGCCGGAGGGGCCCCTCAGATGTCCTGTAGACGGCGCCACGAGCAGATGGTGGCTAAAGCTCTATATAGGGAAAGTATGGCCAGCCTGCCAGCGGCAGCCATGTTGGCCCTATTCCGCTGATGCTCACACACAGACCGCTGCAACGTTCCCAGCGTTTAACAACACTTATCAGCCGAATTTGAGAAAACTATTCGATAAAAATATTTAATTTTTTCACGTGTTATAGTGTGATATATTCGCTCGATAATGATCTCAATTTCTATTCATTATTACTTATAATTTCCGTGCTATATCAAATTAAGTAAACTACTGCGCAAAATTTTGAAGAGTTTGAAGAGGAAAAGTCGCATTGCGTAGACTTTGCGTGTGGTTGATTTTAGCATATACAATGCTGCGGACGAAATGTAGGTAAGATATCGAAATTTTATTTAAGGTTGACACCAGAACGATAACTCTTTTCATTCTCGAGATACAGGGTTATATCTGACGGACAGATGCGGGAACTGTGCGTAGTTCTCTCCATGCGGACCTGGCTGCTCTACGGAATACTTTTCGTCCGATTTTAAGAAAATTGCTTGGTTTGTGGCTCCAGATCTAAAGGGTTCATCTATAAATTCAGATTGATCTGTACTGTAGCCAAATATTCGAATAGACCACGTACATGTCATCGGAGCATAGTGTAAATGAAGAAACAAATTGAGATTATGGATACGTCTTTGATGACTATTTTCTTGCGTATTATGTACTTATCTCACATGAACTACGAAAAATGCGAGGAGATACCCACTACATGACTTTTACCAGAAACTAATTAAAGGTGCCTTATAACGCCAATTACATTTAAATGTCTAATATATGTCTTGTTTCAATTTTTTTTTTTTTTTTTTTTTTTTTTTTTTTTTTTTTTTTTTTTTTGTAATGATACACTCTTAACACATGAAAACGAATGAGAAAAACTTGTTTCAGGAACTGTATATTAATTTCATGTGTAAACGGGAATCTAGTTCACTCACTAATATGTCAAAAATTTGTGTATTTTCGGCAACTACCTGCAAATAAAATCAACGACGCGTGAATAATTTAACCTCACGACATTGTGCAGGAATTTTCTACACAAATTTATTAAAGTTAAAAATATATAGGTATCTGCTGCGTGATCCATTCGTCAGTGAATCTTTACTCTATTAATTTACATTATGAATTAAAATCATCATAGCAAAATAACTGAAGTTCGCTTCTGGACTCCTCGTTTTCTCTGACGACTTTTGTCAGCCAGACTGTTCATCTTCCTGTATTTCTGATAGCTAACGGAAGTATTATAACGTTTACCTCCTTTCTTCGCTTCTTAAAAACACCCGAACGTACAACACTGCGGCATTATTCAAACCAAAACATACGAATATTCACAAGGCTTCTGACGGAAACCAGGCAACGTATAGGACCAAGATGGCGGAAAGAACCACGTGACTCGATTTCAGCCAATCACGAGCTACAGACGGCGGCACACGGCGCGGAAAAGGATGGCCATACTTTCCCTACACAGAGCTTTAATGGTGGCCGCCGGCTGGCCACAGCGTCTTCGGCCTCTTCAGATGGCGAGGCGGGGGTATGCTCAAGGCTGGGTCCCAAGCCTTGCTTAATTGGATACCGCTGTCTTTAGTTATCAGCTGGTCATGAAGTCTGATTTCTACCGCCTCTTTGAGTACACAGTTCCACATGGTGCTGGAATTTTGTAATATCTTTGTGCCCTCATAGTCCACGACGTGTCTGTGAGCGGTGTTATGGCACGGCATATTTTTTAGGCTATGTTTGTCAGTGTGCCGTTTATGCTCTGTGCATATCTCCTGTACCGTCCGGATGGGCTAGCCTACATACATTTTCCCGTACTGGCGATTTATGCGGTAGACTCCCGGTTTTCAGAGTCCTAGGTCATCCTTAGATCCTATTAAGGTTCTTGTCTTTGCCGGAGGGCGGAACAAGCACTTGACATTCTGTTTCCAGTGTGTGGTACAGATGTTGTCGCAATCGGTTTGTCTTAAGCTGTAAACGTCTTGGCTTCCTTAGTTTCAAGGCACGTTTTATCTGCCGATTGTCGTAATCATTTGCATGGAACACGCCCTGTAAGTGCTGCAATTCGACCGTTATATTGTCACAGTCCGAGATCTCGCGTGCTCTGTGCACCGGTGTTCTTAGGAAGCGTTTTCGTTGGGACGGGGCATGGCAACTGGAAGCAACCAGGTATAAATCTGTGTGTGTTGGCTTCAGGTAAACGGTGTGTTCCAGCGTGCCATCTGCTCTTCGCTCGTCGAGCACATCGAGAAAAGGAAGCTGGTTGTTTTATTGTACCTCCATTTGGAACTTTATGTTTTAGTGGAGAGAATTTAGTTGATCACATTCTTCAAGGGTTTCCAGCCGGATCATTCTGTCATCTGAACACAATATTTCTGCGGTCCAACTCGCCGCCATCATCAAGTGAGGAAGCTAAGCCACTCTCGCCGACACGCTCAGTCACGGCGAGAGCGGCTTAGCTTCCTCACCTGATGATGGCGGCCAGTTGGACCGCAGAAATACTGTGTTCAGATGACAGAATGATCCGGCTGGAAACCCGTGAAAAATTTGATCAATTAATACGCCGGGAAAGTCTACATAGCCAGAACGAATTTAGTTGTTGCAGGTGATGTCGTCGATGCGGTCAGATGAAAAATGTATCTTCTACATATCGAAAAAAAAAAAGCACTGGGGCTTGAAGACTGCCAACTGGATACTCAAGGAGGCGGTAGATATCAGACTCAATTATCAGCTGACAAATAAAGACCGGGGTTTCCAGTTGTGCAAATGTTCAAATGTTTGTAGAACTTATGGGACTTAACTACGGGGTCATCAGTCCCTAAGCTTACAAACTACTTATGAACTACCTAAGGCTAAGGACGACACAAATATCCATGCCCGAGGGGGATTCGAACCCCCGACCGTAGTGGCCGTGCAAACCGTGACTGGAGCGCCTCAGTCCCCTCGGCCACCGCTGCCGGCGAGGTTTCCAGTTAAGCAATGGGTCAACCAGCCTTCATGATTAGAAGCTAGGTGCATATCTAACCCCGGCTCGCCATTTGAAGAGGCCGACCATCTGTGCCTGGCCACGGTCACAGGCCATCTGAGGGGCCGCCGCCGGCTCCAGGCCTCCCCCCCCCCCCCCAAAGGCCATTTAACCGACCGCGGAGGCTGCAACGCACGGCGCAGGAAGGGGGGCTAACGCATATAAATCCCGACACTCAGTAAAGCCCCAGAGGTGAGAAAATATACAAAGCGGCGGTATGATCCTCCATAGATTGTGCATGGATTGTTGACAACCGTTATAGATGTTAAATATTATAAAAAGTGTGTTCGTAGGAATAGCCCAAAGGGCTTGATACTCGCAAAAATTTCCGAGCATATGCCCAAAGAAGATGCTGCGAGACGAGGCAGATATTCATCAGTGTCCAGCAACGCCTGAAAATGACAAGAAGTCCGCTTACCAAATTATCGTGGCTTTTAGACGACACTTCACAGCCGAATTGCTGAGAAATTTTCAAATTTCTATGTCTGGGTAACCTAAAATCACGAATTGGATTCCTCAGCATTTGACGTCTGCTAAAATCGTAGTTGCTCGCTTTCTGCGTCGTTAACACCAGTCGAAGCGCCGAAGCTGAGAGAACGCGAACTTCTCTTTGATGTATAGCTCCAAGGCCGACAATCGATGGATCACAAGGGATCACTTGCGAATGCTGAACGGACGCTGTTCACGGACCGTTCACACCAAAGAGAATACTCCGTTCTATAATGTTCGTTCGCTATGTTCGTTCCTATGCGAAGGCACCTATAGAACACGCGGCCACTCCGCGAGGCGTAATGTAACAGTAATGTATGAATGCGTACTTTTTCAGATAAAGTTCTCTCGGGCTTCCAGTGGCGTTAAGTGGTTTAATATCCGCGGACATCGTGGATGTCAAGCCACTTGACGTGGCTGCAAGCCCGAGATAACTTTATCACGTGACAGTATTTTTATGTTCAGTAAATCTAACGGGACATGTATCAAGAAATTCCACCATATAGGATAAAGTTACATCCCGATGTGGCAGAAGACAGGTGAGGTACCCCTATAGACCGCAATTCGCACTCTCTGTCTGCCTTATGACGGTCGTAATAATTCGCGATAGTGTCGTTTGCAATTTCACCTCCTCATTGTTTATTCCCGTATTCGAAGAGAGTGATACCTTATCGTTTCAATACTTCATCGTTTCAATGAGGTCTCAGGAGCTCTTAGGGTGAGATACAGTGACAACCATGTAAATTATAGTACAACATTTCTGATATATCTCAATCGATTCGAAGTGCAGCAGCCGGAGGTGATGGTTGTATGACTATGTTGTGTGCCTGTGTGATTGCGTGAGTGTTCTATTTTCTGAGGAAGGCCATGGCCGATAGTTGAAAGTGTTGTGTGGTGTGTCTTTTGTATGTGACTGTCGCAGCTCGTCGTCACGTCTTTGCGGTGAGTTGTAAACTGTCCTTACTATATTATTAATTCCAACGTGGACTCTCCATTATTAAATTATTTATTTATTAATATTTTTTTTTAATATTTAGGGAGAAGTATTTCCAGCTGGCATGTTTAGGGGTCTCACAGGTACTTTCCAAAACAGGAGATACGACATGCAATTTCTTGAACCACATTTTCAATGAGAATCAAACCTGTTATTTCCGGTATGAGCCTGAAACGAAACAGCAAAACGTGGAATGATATTCTCCGAGATCATCTCGTCGGAAAAAGGTCAGAGCCGAAAAATCACGCATCAGAACGATTCTCACCACCTGTTTCGATAGTAACGGCGCTGAATGTTGCAAGCTACGAAGAAATTTTGACCCGTTTCATGCAAAGTCTACGTATGGTGCGACTGCAGTACGCAGAAGAAGGTTCCGGGATTTTCGTTCAAGATATCAGTCGTCCATACAGAACCAATGTCGTCAAACATTTCCTGACAAAAATAGGGATTTTACATCTTGAACATCCACCATCTTGCCGGATCTCAATCCTCCAGACTTATACTCCCTCGACTCAAACTTGAGACGATATTACCGACATCTAAAGAATCGTGACGTGGCTTTTGAACACGATCTCAATGGAGACTTAGTGCATAGTTTTCAGGATATGTATCGCAGAGCTTAGCGGTGCAAAGTCATGGACGGTGATTATTTCGAAGTACACTAAGGTAACTGAAGTTCATGTTACAGGAGTTCATGTTACAGGAGTTCATGTTAGAGGAGTTCATGTTACAGGAGTATTCACTGAACGTTATTGACAGATTCTGTATGAACAGCTGTTACGATAAGAATTTGCGTATGTGATTAATAGAAATTTTAGAGACGCATAGGACAGTCGAATTACTACTGGAAAACGCTTTGTGGATCTAAAAAATGCATTTTTCAAAAATTTAATTACTCATGAAAGCTGTGATTTGCCTTGGAATGTGATTTGCGTGGTCGTCTGAATATTATGAATATGAGTACCTGTGTCAATGAATTCAGAACATTATGACAACATGTAAACGATGATACCTCACCAGATACTGTTAAGTCTTTTACATCTAAGATTCTCATTTTAACTACTTTCATGAATCGTAATATACCTGAAGTGTAACTGAATTCTGGTAAACACATGTCATAAGGTTTAACAATGGTTGGCAGAATATTCTTTAAATGTTTTATCCATTGCAGCAACCGTGTTTTATAGGTCAGAAAAGGAATCACCCACCATTTCCAAGGCTTCATTGACAACCGGTTTCGAGCAATTATTGCCCTTTCTTCTGGTATCTGTGTAGTAAATAGTTAGGCTAAATATATAAATACAAATATTACATAAAACTCGTAGTAGAATCACAGAATTAAAGGGGCAAGAAGTACAGTGTATATAAAGCTTTCTCTTGCCCCGCTAAATGTGTTGATTCTACTCCGAATTTTATGTATTATTTGCTTTTGTATATTATTCTTAAATGTTTACTATACCGATAGCTAAAGAAAGGCAATAATTGCTCGAAACCGGTTACGAATGAATGTGCAACGTTGTAAAACGAAAGGTATTAATCCACAGATTTGTCATCATGTATGAGAATTTACATAACTCTCCCTTCGCTTTTTCTGTTCTCAAACGTGATTGCCTTCTGTATGTTTCTTGTTGGGATGTTCTTACTGTAAAATAAAGTTAGTCCGTCAGGCCGTTCCATCCGACCGATTTCCTTCATTTTTGCTTTACCCGAAAGGTATTCATTCGCAAATTTCTCATCAGGTATCAGAATGAAGATACGTCTCGCCATCCTTTACTTCTGTTCAAACGCGGTGTCCTTCTGTCAGTGCAATGTATATTTTAATCGGTTTGTCTTAGGATATCTTCGCTTCTAATTAAGATACGCAGTTCTTTTTGACCTAACAACACTCAGCGAATGAAGCTCTTTCATTTGCACTTTTAAACACTTGCATTGATTGATTCTGAATGAAAATATGCGCGAACATTCAACTTTACTTCCATTCTTCCCCAACTTTTTTTGTTATTCAACTAACTGTGCGAAGTATTCGCACGGGTCCTCTAGTATTCTCATATTCATGATTTTAACATATTAAGAAATTCTGTTACCGTGGCAGTAAATATACTGAATAATTTTACTGAATAAGGATGTGGACGGAAGTAGGGTATCAACATCACATCCCCATCACCAACACTAGGTGTTGTTCCATTTTGTTCTTCCAGTGTTACGATTTTCTGTTAACGGGGTCAATGCAGCAATTTATTTATTAAACCATGATTTTAACACATTAAAACACTACTTATGCACTCACGTGGCAGTAACTTCTCCTAAGCTATTGCCGTCCGTCAAGTTGTAGTATGAGTAGTATATGTAGTTTCGGTTGTTCCGAACGTGTTCGAAAGAACATGTAAGGTATCTATAATTGTATATATGCCATCAACGTGCAAATGAAACTTTCTGTACGATTGCACAAATTCGTCTGATCCCTTGCGTGGAATACAAGTGAGGATGCGAGCAAGTGTAAATTATGAACAGAGGGCATTGTGATTGTTGTGTGAGATAAGTTGTGGATTTGGGCAGAATTAGTAGCTTGTCCGGGTAACCTAGTGGTTTAGGCGACCTCTGACTAGAAACGTGGAATCCGGGTTCGCGTCCCGTAGCGGTAAAAATTTTCAACTTTGTCAAAGAATGTGATGTGTGCGGTTTTTTTGGTCGGTGTGAATCCATTTAAGATCCTTGCGGGTATACTGGCAGTGTACCATGACGAACATCGTTATTTCTTGGGAGCAGCATGAACGGAAAACAATATATTACTTCTAGTGTCGAGAACAAGCAGTAGCAAATGTGAAAATGAGGATAGTGGATATCATACCGTTCACTGTATATGTTCTAAAACGTCGTAGGCGACACTGTGATTCTTCAGGTCCTGTCGAACAGCGGTAAAATGTAATATTTTTGGTATAGATTTGTTATAGTCATCACAAGTATACATATTAGACGAACTGGCATACAGGAGTTTACGGTTACAATTTAAAAGTTACACAACTCCTATAGGTAAGCCAAATTGTGAGAATAGTTTGGTCTTTGTACAATACGTGTGGTCTGAGGTGTGTTTTATACGGTTCGTCAATAAGCCACAAGAAACCATCATCATATAATTATAATTATATGAAGTTGTGGAGATGTCCTCTTCTACACTTTTTGTTCACTGATTATCGTTGAAATTTTTACCATATGTTCTTAATATAATATTGTGAGAATTCTGTCGTATATATAGTGCAGGTATACAAGACTCTACAATATTGCTCTCATATAACAATATAGACGCCAGACATTTGTCAAGTTATACTATTTTCACTTTAGTTCAATCAGTGGGAGGAAACCATTCAATTTATTTGATTTGCATAAGCTTCTGTGCATGAATCAACCACCTTACTTACTGATCTGATATGACTCCAAATCCTTTTAAACCTTATACACCACATTTGAATTATAAGACCTAAAACAATATTTTAATGAAAGTGAACAGTCTTCCCATATGTACATTAAATACTTATTTAAGGAATTAATTGGTTCAACAGCTGAACGGACTTTTTAAAATAATTTTTTTCTTATTTGCTGTAAATTCAACCTTTACAACGTTCATAGGTATCACAGTAACAAAAAAGTGTAGTATTGAGCACTTAGGGGTATAATTTGTGATTCTTACACCGCGCAAATGCAAAAAAAAGCACCCTTTTAAGTTTTTCACATACTGGCATGGTTCATAGATGTGATACACACGCAAATCATGAAACACAATATTAACATTCTGCTGGAACTGATTCAGTCTAACGTAAACCATTACATTTATAATGTTTATAAGTAACATGTCTAGGAAAAATGTGTTGCCCCGACTGACATCAAACACTGTGGGTATTCATTATAAGAAAAATTAGTTTAATTCACGGCAATATGTGCAACTTGTATTCTTTCAAATAATGTATTACCTTATTTGATACAATATAACTCTTACTAATGTAAAAGAGTTTTTTTGCAATATCTTCAATTTTAAACATGTACTCATATTGTAGTAATTTAAATTATACACCATCACGAAGTAATTGCTACATTATTCATGCTGAGGGAATTTTATATTTGAATCAGTGTCAATGAGAAAGTTGTTAATTGTAATTTTTAGGAATGTCTCGGTATTAAAATAAATAAAATATTTGTCTTATGATAGAATTGAATTTGATGTTCTGTTCGCTGAGAAGCACTTATACTGTATTTAAATAATGCTAAAAGAGTGAGATGGTGGTAAAAAAAATTTAAATGCAACATCCAGCAGTCACCTATATCTCTGTGAAAAGAATACACTAAATGTAGATAAGATGCTATCTGCAATAGCAAGCACTACAGTTTGAGGTAAGTTTGGGACGCAGGCAATCTGTGCCTGCGACGTTGTACTCTAGCGATAATCCGTAGACAATAACATGTAGGAGACTTTGTGCCAGTATTTGCGGCGACGGATAAGCAGCAAAATTATGCGTTTCAACGAAGCTAGACACTCAAGGAAATTTATCTGGCAGGCGACAGTGTCCGACGCGCCCAAACAGGCGGTAGTTTTTGCTGTGCGAAGCGCCATAGCTGGGACAGTGATTGAAAGTTCGAGTCAGGGTTAAGGCGCCCATCAAGAGACAAACTAGGTCCTTGGCAGAACGCCGACCAGCTGTCGGCCTGAAGAGCGGTTTTTGCACTTCAGATCGCGTTATCGATATCAATTACTAAAGGGAAGTACCTTTTCCTATTTTTCCAACAGTACTTCTTTAATATTATTCAAGAAGAATTGAAACTGCTCCAGCTGCAGCACAGCAAAGATGATTATGCCATCGCTAGAGGGGAAAATGCATTCTCATGTTGTCGCACAGATTTAGTAATGTGTAAATTACAGACGGTGCAACTCTTTTACACACAATTAGGGTTATGAAACAAACTGAGGAAATGGTAGACATATTTACTATACCGTGATTTTGAAGAACAATATATGTAAATTTATAAATCACCTCTTTCACTAAGGATTCGGTACAGCTTGGAAGGAAATTGAGTACAAGGACAGCATTTAGGAAAGTACCCCTATTTGAAGACCAGTGGGAAGAACGATGTCTGTCACATTTTAGTAGTGTATTTGATTTTCAAATTTTCATATGCTGTCGTACCTGTGACTGATATAATGAACTAACACTGTCGTGAAAGATTTTCAGGACTTTATGACCTATGAAAATGGAGAAAATGCATCAATGAGAAGTGAGAATGATAAAACAAAAGTGGGAAGAAGGATGAATGTATTCCAACTTGTTTACACGTGACTTTCATTTTACGCCAGTTGACCCTGTTGAACTCACACGTCTTTAGTACGCAAGTACCGCAATTTAACACTAACGCACACCACAACAGTTTAAGTGTTGCGTTCACACATAGTGTTATAACCAGGATTTAGATCCCTCTGTTGTTGGAATCGCAGACATTCGTGAACCAATACTACGGAAGTTCGTAGAGTTTACTCTAGCATTCTTTGTATTTCGTAGAAGTTACAGTAACGCAAGTTACTTTAGGAACGTAAAATATTAGTAAACATACCTGGAAATCCAGACTCTTTACGAGCGGAATGAAGAAGTCCGTCCAGTGGGTCAGTGTCGGTAGCGAAACTCTTCTTCTGGAAGACATGATGTACTTTTATTAAGTACCCCTGTGATTATCAGTATATCCCACAAACTGCATAGCTTCCACTCCTCCGTGTCATAATACGTGGCTGATTATTCTCTAATTGCTTGAGAGGTATCTAAGTTACAGTTAATCTGCTTCTGTACAATTCGTTTAATGAAATGATTATGTACACTTTAAGAACATTGAAAGGTGACATTTCATAACTTGGAGCTAGCTGAGCGACGTGTTACATGTTGTACCTTCTTTCCTATGGCCAGGGGTAAATAAGAAAATATTCGAAACATATATTTTTAATAAAGCTATTTTCTGGAAAATATTTATAATTAAAAACAGCCAAAAATCCAAAAAAATATCATTTACTCGAATGATAAACCGGTTTTGGCCTGTTTTCTGAATCATCTTCAGATCTGTAAGGTATTAAACATACAAGGTTGTAAGGCAAGTCAGAACATAATACATGAAATAACGATTAAATTGTTTATCAATTTAATTATCTTTGTGGCGTGGGCTTGACGTCCACGGACCAGGCGCTTATCCTGTTCAGTACTTGCTGTTAGTAGCTGAGCTGCTACGTATAAGGCTCTGACTTGCCTTACAACCTTGTATGGTTGATACCCTTTCATGTGTAGTGAGACGACGGCAAAGCACTGATTCTCATTCAATATGAGACTGCTTGAAAACTATCTATAATTTAAAGTAGTTTTCACTACAACAGCATAGAAATTGTTTATAGCAGGCCTACAAACTTAAGCTTCGTTTAACCGTGGAAAGACTTCGCTTCTGATTTTGCCGCCCACTAACACCTAAAAATTCAGTAAGTTCTTCCTCTCTAAAAAGTTCCAACGCTCAAAGAGGAATGAAATTTCGTTACTATAAATCTCTATTAAACTTCAAACAAACGTAAAGTTCCACTTAAGTCAATCGCCACAGAAAGATTTCGGGAATATGCTAATAATAGTAATAACTGAAATAAATCAAAATCAGTTCAATTTAAACTGTCTACACATTTCAATAAGAATTCATTTGCCTTAATACAATTCAACAAGCGCGCACATTTATTAATACAAACGGTCCGTATAGCTTGACGTGACCCTGACAACTACTACATTTTCTCAATGAGTTTTTATCACATAACTTATTACAAAGAGAAATTCAGTTATTTTTCACAGAATGTGAAATACAAAATGGTGAAGCATCGATGTACTTCATCTGCACCTTACTTTATTACAGTAGGATCATAACAATAAAATATGCTAAAATATGGATGCTAAACGTACTGTCAGCTAACTTTTGTAGTAGATCAATTTGCTTGCTATATATAGAACTAGCACATTATTTTGAAGATCCATGGCAACAGATTTATCTTCTTCTCAGTTCTAAGCACGATACTGCCCCCAGAGATATTCCTTATAATAAAACATTTTTGTCCTCTTTAAATGAATTTGTTTGTATGCTTTCAGACTTTTCATTTTCTTAGTTAGTTGTTGTTTAAGCCAAGGCACACTCATTTTTAATTCTAACCAAGGCATCACTTTCTGTATTTGAACATCGCTGAATTCGTGGTATAACATTGACTTCATACATTGATAGAGGATACTCGAATTAAATATCGCATTATGAATTACAAAATAGGAAAATCACGTCACAAGACATCGTATTGTTCTGGTATTTATGAATGCAAATGCGGTCGACCTTCGTTCCATTGAGAACATTTGGACGGTACGTTTTACGTAACTCTTTCAAACAACAGTGGGTATGGTGGTCTTGGATAACTGTATATGCTAATGACTTTTATTCCTTGCGTCGCCGTCTACACCTGCTGTTATTTGTGGGTCAAAATGGCCTGAAGAGGCTTTCGTTATTTCATTACTTTTTAATAATTTCATGTTATTGGTCCAAATCCGGTGTCTTCCTTTTCCAACACACATAGCAAGCCGTTGAAAATATGAATAAATATATGGGACACAAAATATGGGATGAAAATACGGAAACTGCAATATTGTTATTTCTTAAGTTTAGAAGACAAAAATCTACACACGAACATTACCTGGACCACAGCCTGACAAATATCAAGGTACTAGAATTGTTAAGCATATGAAACATGGGCTAATAGGTCAAAATTTCATACGTGCCGCGGCGGAGTGACCGAGCACATTAAGGCGCTATGCTCCGATGTGCGAGGCCGGTCCCCGTCGGGGGTTCGAATCCCCCCTCGGTCATGGATGTTTGTGCTGTCTTTAGTATAAGTTAGTTTAAAAGTTTCCAGAATGAAACTTTCACTCTGCAGCGAAGTGTGCGCTGATATGAAACTTCCTGGCAGATAAAATCGTGTCGCGGTAGAGCACTTGGCTGCGTAAGGCAAAGGTCTCATGTTCGAGTCCCGGTTCCGACACACGATTTTAATCTGCCAGTAAGTTTCTAGTTTATAAGTTATTTGTAAGTTTAGGGACTGATGACCCCGCAGTTAAGTCCCATATGCTCAACAAACATTTATTAATTTCATATGTTACAATTTCTTGAAGTCATATACATTAGCCCAAGGACTTCTCGAAAGACGTTGTATAAGTCTGGGGACAGTGAGATACAGTTATCCTGAAGTCCTTGGTAATATGTCAAGCAAATAAGATGTTCATACCGCAAATTTCTTTTGCAGTAAAAAGAGCACGATAGTTTATTAAGTTGCAAGGAAGAACAAACATATTGTCTTGATGAGCACGATACACAACACTGGCGAAATAGGCAACAGAGAAGGCAATAAACCGAAAATGAACTAGAATTTAAATTAAGGAATTGATAAACGCAACAGGAAAATTAACAAATCAAATGTTCAAATGTTTGTTAAGCTTATGGGACTTAACTACGGGGTCATCAACGAATGGTTCAAAATGTGTGTGCACTGTTATTTAATTTTGCCACTTAAAAGTCGTGGGAGTTGCTGTGGTGTGCTGATGGAAGGACAGTGTTGTGATATTACGAAATGCTACTCAAAAGCGGAACACACATGGACATACGAAATATGAAACTCCTAACTATACAGATGCAATTTGCACTGAATGTATATATACCATCTGATGATGAGCTGCCAGGCAGCTTGAAACCGCTCATGGTTCAATAAATCTTCAACGAGAAGAAAAAAGGCGACTGGTTACTGTAATTTGTGAAACCTATTTCAATATACAGTCGCAGGTTCCGACACATAACGGATAAAAGTTTCATTTTAATTCTGTCTGTTAGTTACAGTGAATTGTACATAATTAGCCGCGGTGGAGTAGCCGAACGGTCTAAAGCGTCTCGCTGCGGAGCGCGCGGCTTGCCGCCGTCGCAGGTTCGAGTCCTCCCTGGGTCATGTGTGTGTGTGTGTGTGTGTGTGTGTTGTCCTTAGGTTAGTTTACCTTAGTTTGAGTAGTTTGTAAGCTACGGACTGATGACCACGCATTTTGGTCCGATAGATTATAAACATTTGAACATTCGATTTTATACCTGATTATTAAATAGCTAAGTTTTTCGTAAATGATGAAAGAACATATTAGAAATTTTTCGCTCTGACCATGTTGGTTTGGAACTTAATTTCTTATTTCTCTCTTTAAAAAAAAAAAAAAAAAAAAAAAAAAAAAAAAAAAAAAAAAAAAAAAAAAAAAAAAAAAAAAAAGATAAACATGTTATCGTGTTTTGTAATAAGTGTAACGTGTGATATTCCGTAATAGCTGAATATGTAGCTTTTTTCTACTTTTTGAAGTTAATTGCTGCAATAAGTAATGTTAGGATTGGTACAGTGTGTGTGCGTGGTGTGTGCGGACGCAGGAGGAGTCGCCCGCTGTTCGCAAACAGCCGCATGCGCGTCCGGCCGCGGTCAGCGCCCCTGGCTGCCGCCTCGGGTCGTGGTTCTGCGCAGTCTGGTGCGTCGCATCGGAAAAGCCAGTTTCCACGCGTCTGGACAGCGGCCTCCGCGGCTGCGGCAACTTGGCGGATACCGGACGCAAATGTGCCGACCGCAGCGCAGGCTCTCTGGAGGCTGTGGCTGCACGGCTGCATCTGCCGGCCGCGGTCTGTCGTACTGCACTGTGCGCCAGGTTCTACCGTAACAGTCCGCCACATACATGTAGTCCCTGAGCACGCTGAGAGCAACTGCTCACGATTTGCCTCTTGCTCATTCGAGCGTAGCGTACTCGAAACACCCGACCGTGTACTCTCGGGCCATATGATTTTTTTTTTTTTCTGATTTACATGATTTAGAAACATTTGAAGATGTACACACTCCTTTTATTAACTTATTTCTTCACATAATGTTTTAATTTCCTCGAGATCAAAACAAAACTATTAATTTTCATTTCTCGGATTTTAATGTTTTTCCCTCTTTTTCTATCTAGGACCTGTCTCTTGGACATGTACATTCAGTCTGAAATTGAGAAAAAGCTGGGAAACTGTCTATGACAGTACTGCTAAGGCAGAATTACTAAACTCAGCTTTCCGAAATTCCTTCACCAAAGAAGACGAAGTGAACACTCCAGAATTGAATCCAAGAAAAGCTGCCAGCATGCGAAACTTAGAAGCAGATGTTCCTGGAGTAGTAAAACAGCTTAAGTCACTAAACAAAAACAAATCTTCCGGGCCAGATTGTATACAAACTAGATTCCTCCAGAGTACGCTGATGCAATAGCTCCGTACTTAGCTATCATTTACAACCGATCACTCAGAGAAAGATCCGTACCCAAAGACTGGAAAGTTGCCCAAGTTACTCCAATATTCAAGGAAGGCAATAGGAGTGATCCCCAAAATTAAAGGCCAATCTCATTGACGTCGATTTGCAGTTGGAACACACACTTTGTTCGAACATTATGAACTACCTTGAAGAGAACGACAAATAGTCAACACGGATTCAAAAACTATCGCTCTTGCGAAACACAGCTTGCCCTTTATTCACATGAAGTGATAAGTGCCATCGACAAGGGATCTCAAATCGATTCTATATCTGCATTTCTGGAAGGCTTTTGACACCGTACCCCACAAGCGGCTTCTAATGAAATTGCGTGCTTATGGGATATCTCCAAAATTGTGCTACTGGATTCACGATTTCCTATCAAAAAGGACACAGTTCGTTGTAACTGAAAGTAAGTCATCGAGTAAAAGAGAAGTGATATCACGCGTTCCCCACGGAAGCGTTATAGGTCCCCTACTCTTCCTTGTGTTTATAAACGATTTAGGAGACAATCTGAATAGCTCCCTTAGACTGTTCACTTATGGGCTAGTGAAGTCAACAGAGGATCAAAAGCAACTGCAAAGCGATTTAGACAAAATTTCTACATGGTGCGAAAATTGATAATTGACACTAAATAAAGGAAAGTGTGAAGTAATACACATGAACACTAAAGGAAATCCGCTGAACTTCAATTACGCGATAAATCAGTCAAACCTTAAGGTCGTAAGTTCGACAAAATACCTGGGAGTTACAATTACGAACAACTTAGACTGTAGAGAACACACAGAAAATATTCTGGGGAAGGCGAACCAAAGATTATGTGTCATTAACAAAACACTCGGAAGATGCACCAGCTCCACCAAAGAGACTGCCTACATAACACTTGTGCGTCCTCTCCTGGAGTACTGTTGACCATTGTGGGACCCTCACCAGGTGGGACTGACGGAAAATGTTGAGACGGTTCAGAGAAAGGCAGCTCGTTTTGTTTCATCACTTTACGGAGGGGAATACGTCACGGAAATGTTGCACGAATTGGGGTAGAAATCATTAAAAGAAAGACGTTATTAATTTGCGACGTGATCTGTTTGAGAAGTTTCAATCACCGACTTCTGAATGTGAAAATATTTTGCTAGTACCCATCTACTTAGGGAGACATGACCATCCCTATAAAATAAGAGAAAGCAGATCGAAAACGGAACGATTTAGATGTTCTTTCTTCCCGCGCGCTATTAGAGAATGGAACGGCAGAGAAAAGTTATGAAAGTGGTTAATGAACCCTCTGCCAGACACTTAAATGTATCTATGTATATGTAGATGTAGATAAGATGTCATAATCGATCTACATTGCTATCTTTCGGTTTATTGTTATGTTTGCTAATGAATAGCTAGCAAAAATGTATTCTTGCGATCCATAATACGGTGATAAATATAAAAAGAAAATGGACTTGTGCAGCCAAGTCGTGGACATGTCTGGTTTCGAAATAATTCATTTGAACTTTTCCGTTTATGAAACTTACTCTTTTAACTTCTTGTCTACATTGGAAGCAATTGTGCATGACGGACTAAAGGTGAGCAATATTTGGCAATGAAAGCTTCCTGTTGATGCGTAAAAAATGCACGGAATCTCTTCACATCATCTAATATTAACAGGTGACAATTCTTCTCCTGGTACTTATTGTTGCAATTTGAACACTTTAAAGTGAAATACAGGTGTGAGATTACGACGTCAAATACGAATTGAATCGTCAGGGTTTTGTGACACAAGCGCAATAACCGTTTTTTATGTGCGGCACATCGTTCGAAATCCATTATACGTCAAAAAATTCGAAGCCAACATATGTTTCTATCATGGAGAGATTTCAGGATGTCTGCTTTATCGACATATCCCATATGCATGGTGTACAGCTTCACAAATAAGAGACATGAGCGCTCAATAACTAGCCCTTGGAGGCTATTCTGATAAACACTACATATCAATAATCGTAAATATAAGACTTATAATATTATTATTATAGTACTTGGATTTATCGGCTTTTTATCTGTAAGGGATATTGAAATTGTAATTACGGCGTTTGATTCTCTCGAGTCTCCTGAATTCTTTCATATAATTATATTTGCCGTATGATAATTCTTTGACTTTATATGGATTTTTAGAATATTGTGTGTGGCTATATTGTATTTCAGTTGGAATATGGGTTACCACCCTCGCTCATCAAAGACGCTTCCTGTTTCTGAGCATGTTAGGGAATCCCTGACTACCTGCTGTATCACATTCACTAGGTTCAAACTGGTAGCTGACCAGCTGGGGAAATGCACAGCCTGACAAAACCCGTGTTTAACATGGAAACAGTCTGCTTACCCCTGTATCTGTAATATCACGTGGATAGTAACATCAGTAGCTAGCACTTGCTATAGTATTGGGAAACACGCAATATTTCCAGCCTGTGGTTGATTCGCCGACAGATCGATTTTTAAGGCTTTAATCCAATGGCAAATGTATTTTATGAGAAAGCACTGGCTTTGTAGGGAGATATTTAAATGGTGCCGGCCGCGGTGGCCGAGGGGACTGAGGCGCTTCAGTCACGGTCTGCACGGCCACTACGGTCAGGGGTTCGAGTTCCCCCTCGGGCATGGATATTTGTGCCGTCCTTAGTTGTAGGTAGTTCATAAGTAGTTTGTAAGTTTAGGGACTGATGACCCCGTAGTTAAGTCCCTTAAGCTTAACAAACATTTGAACATTTTTTAATTTAAATGGTTTAAGTGACCTTTTAAATCTTAAAGGAAGTAACAAATCCAGGTTTATTCTCGCAAATGAGGAACGAGTTTATTCTTAATAGTTACGAATAATACTATTTCATTTTACTATAGTCACAAAATCGATTGATGATAGAAACTGTTAATATTTGAAACAATTTGTCTTATCAGCTAACTAGAAAATTCTGAATCTTTTGCTTATTTTTGTTTACATTGGCTTGTTTCAGTTCTTATAAAACATTGAAAGGAAACTTGCAGTTGTGTCTGCAATCCGTCTCGTCTGCGTTGTGGCAACTAAAAGAATCCAACTAGCAACTAATCCCTGTTCTACCGAGCACTTTGCAATAATGAGTGGAGATTATCATAGTGACTACAACAAGAGAAAATTTAAATTCTTTTATGTCAAAGGCCTCTTGATGGGACGAAATTTGTAAGTTGTACTGCCGTATCCTACTTTTCTAAGCTTTCATGTGTTTTGTACATATATTATCTTGATGAAGAATGCCGTAGATTGCAGTTTGTGTGTTGCCACAAGAACATGTTTTCTTTGATCTGTGCTATTAATCTAACGTTGACTTCTGCTATAGACGGAGATGCCCCCCCTTTTGCAACATAAGTAATCTTGTTCCAAACAAGCCATTGTTTTCAACATATGATTTAATAATGCCGTTTAAAATGTCCGTGGTGCCGTTCTGAATGAGGACCAATCGTAAACATTCCTCAGTTCTTGTCGTCGACAACGCTAATGAAAATAGCGAAATGTGCAGGATTATGTAAGACAGTACTCTTCACGACAGCTGAGGAGTAATGCATCAACGCATTATAGTTTGCTAATACGAACGCACCGTATTAAAGTCCTCTAGAAAATATCGACACATTGCTTCAGCAACTATCATAATCTTTTCTCGGTCACCGTCAGTATGTGATCTACCGTTCTTGGCTAGTTGTGGAGCTGCTCTGTAGCTCAGACGGCCAGACGCTTGGCTACTCTAACAGTCCTTCACATAAGGAGTGTTCCTTTACTTCCAATGTTAATATATCACGTTCTTCTACTTGGTATTTCCCATACACATTTGCATGGCACACTGAGTAATGACTGTGTAAATTTTTTTTCTCGATACTTCATACTTTCCTAACAAAACAAACACTTCACACCTTCACAGCGTTCCACAAGAAGTAACTGATTGTCCCACAGAAAAAAAGAAAACCAGTTTGCCCCGTGTTGCTTGTTATTATCGTCGAGAGCGCCGTAGCTGACTAAGCCCTCTCCCGTACTCGCAGCCCCCTTTAACTAGGCAACATCGCACTACACAGCTCTCGACTTGCGTCACGCGTATTGCCAGACTTGCTCTTCGCGCCACCACGTCACACCGTCTTGTCTTCCTGCGGCCTACACCATCTGTTCTCAGAAATGAAAGCGGTGGCATCAATTCACTTAGTGGATTCTCTTCATAGGACGACAGACTCTACGATAGCCCTCATTTTTTTCCGAGTGCTCTGTCTCTCTGGAGGCTTAAAATTTCCGATGGCATGGCAGCTAGGCGTGGTCGGAACTTTTCCGTCGAGAGCGGATGTAGGAGCAGAAGAAGAACGTCCCGTTATGTTCACAGTAAGTGCTCCGCTGCTCTTTTGTTGTCAGCTCTACCGCACGGAAACAGAGGCATGCATGATGACCCTGCGTTCTTGGAAGAGCTGCCAAACCTGCGATCACTCATCCTCCTTGAATGCGAGTCCTCACACAAACTACGTTTCTACAATAACCTCCTATCCGTTCTTAGGAAATTTTGTTATTTGGAAATGTAGAATTATTGAAATCAATTACTGAAATAGGTCTTTTAATGGAAAATACTGAATACAGTAAATATATACCACCGTATCATTTAAATCGCAAATTTGTAAAATAATGAAAACAAATCAAAATAAAGGAAAATAAAATAATTTAAAAAACGCGTCTATTTGTTTGTGGCAGTTACTTAATAGTAGGATGGCCTATAAAAACGTATAATTTTCTTCTCATAGATTATTAACGTCTATTAAATGTTTAAAATAGATATGAGAAAAGGATTGTGGTGAAATATTGATAAGGTACTAGTTTTGAAGCACTGATGTGCGTGTTTTTTTTTTTTTTTTCTCTATTTCCCATTTCGTTCGACCGACGACAAACTCAATATCACCGAAGTTAAATTTAGCAGTCGCATCGTATTTTATTGCCAAGATAGCTAAATTAGACAGGCTGATTCATGAATGTGCACGTAAAGGTTTTTTTCTATTTTATTAGTGTTATTATTTTATTTATTTGTGCGTTTGGTGAACTTTGATTAGTCTGTCGGGATGAAATATACTCCAGATATTGGAGTGGGCGTAAATACCATCAAAGCCACTTCCCAGTTTGGAAAAGCATCTCATTACTCATACATTAAAAATAAACAAATAATTAAAAGCCTGCAAAATATTCGAATGGAAATCGGCCACTGCGGTCCTCAGTTATTTCTACCTGAATATTAAAATACTGGTCCGTTGATCTATTTAGCCGTATAAAAGTTATTGCCATATTTGTCATCAATATCCGCTGCGTACTTCACCTAACGATATCAGAGATCTCATTTCAAGCATTTCTAATATTACATTGACATTACATTACATGAAACGTTTCGTTATATGTGAGGTCGGTTTCCCAGGTCATATGCTATCGTATTCAATACTTCACTACAACTTAAACAATTATAAGGGCCGGTCAAATGAAAATGTAATAGACAAAAATAATTAATTGTTTATTACTGTAAAAGTAATATTGTCACATGGTTATGTCGGAGGACGTAGACGGCTCCTTAACAAACACTGGTTAAAAATGATTTATTTAACACTTATCACAAATGTACAAGAGCACAGGATGAACTGACTCCGGCCGGAGAGATACACAGCATATACGTAGTAACAGAAACGTCTGGAAAATTGTCTCTCAGTAGATGTAAAACAGTGTATTTAAGGCAGTAATAGAACGATTATTGATGTACCCATCAGGAGAGTGGGTCATCAATAAAAATTGAGAACGGGAGGTACTTTCTGCCGACTTGTCCCCTAGAGAATGTGCTACAGCTTAATACAATTTGATCACGTACGGAACGATATAATTATAAGAAGGATGACGGCTACAACCACCATTATAGATACAATTATTTATTAAAAAATTGAATGTTACGGAAATTTACGACGTATGGAACGGTGATATCGTTACAATATCTCAAAGATATAAACGAGGGAGACCATGTGCCACGGTGGAGTAACCGAGCGGTCTAAGGCGCCTCGCTGTGGAGCTCGCGGTTGCACGCCGTCGGAGGTTCGAGTCCTCCCTAGGGCATGTGTATGTGTGTGTGTGTGTGTGTGTGTGTGTGTGTGTGTGTGTGTGTATTCTCCTTACGTTAGTTTACCTTAGTTTAAGTAGTTTGTAAGCTACTGACTGATGACCACGCAGTTTGGTCCGATAGATTTACAAACATTTGAACATTTTTGTAGACCATGCCATAATATGGATAAATAGTGTTCTAGTGGAAATGGGGAAACGAAGATTGGTAGAAGGAAATTGGACATACAAGGACCGATGGCACTCAGGGTGTGAGAAGCGGCAATGATGTTGATATATATTACCAGATTTACGTTTTTCTATACACCTTCATATATTTCATACTAAGAAAAGTTTATACACAGCTTGCAACCAACCATAACCGCAACATGACCACGAGTTATACAACGACTCTACAGCGCAAAATTAACTCTTTCTCACCTGTGCGTCTCCATGAGGTTTGCCGGCATTTTCCAAAACCAATTGAACTCTGTTGTTACCGACATCCAAGTAAGTTCTGAAATCTTGACAGGTATCATCAGCGTTTAGTCTCAAAGATGAGCTTATTTCCACTGCTGCCCTACATAGTTCTCTCATGTAAATCATTGGATATCTGGGGATAATTTCGCTGTGATTTTTTAAAGGATCGGTTGTAGAAGGGAGCGAAGCGTGCAACCGGGCAGGACAGAAGACTGTTGTGAAATTTCAACTATATTTCTGAAAGGAAGCATTAATCATGCAGTCGGGGTTTTCCGCAATTGAATAAGTATGTGAGTACGTTAGAAATGATATTTAAAATTATTTGTCTTCCTGAAATCTTGTTTGCGTTATTGTGAAGCATATGACAATTGAAGTTTCTTGGGATTTTCACTTTTGGTCTATCTTTTAAACTTATGAAATTTGCTAGTGGCAGTGTTGGCAACTGTTTCTTCCATATGCATGCAGAATATCTATGTTCGGTAGATTACCCCTAGGGAACCGAGAATCGGCGTATCATATGCTGGCAGGCATGCGATGAGCGATGCATATTTTACTTAGGTCTCCTTAGAAAACAGCTATTATAAGAACAGGGATGTTACGTTATCATGTACTGACAGGTTGCACAAAAAATATTGAAATGTTTGTTAAGCTTAAGGGCTTAACTGCGGGGTTATCAGTCTCTAAACTTACAAACTACTTACGAACTACCTTATACTAAAGACGACACAAATATCCATGCCCGAGCGGGAATTAGAACCCCCGACGGTAGAGTCCGTGCAGACTATAACTTGCGCGCCGCAGACCGCTCTGCCACTGCTGCCGGCTGACAGGCTGCTACAATATGACAGAACAATACTTGATAATCCGGTAGAGGTAGTTTACAGACAAAACCTATGTGAAATATGCAGTGAACTAAACACGCCCATGTCTTCTGAATGCATCCATTGTATTCAAACTGTGTATGGGCACAAAATGCCGCACATCATCCTTCCACTAACTTAGTCTTCCTCCTTTGTATCTCCCATTATCATGTCGCATTTCTCTATATGAACCTTTTTGATTTTTCTGTACTTTTTTGAAAAAGATTTCCGTTCTTCCCTTTTATATCTCGGTGTCGACGCTACAATCAAATTCAAATGTTCAAATATTTGTATAGTCCATGGGACTTAACTACGGGTCACCAGTCCCTAAACTTACAAACTACTTATGAACTACTTACGAACTAGGGCGGCACAAATATCCATGCCCGAGGGGGGATTCGAAACCCCGACCGTAGTGGCCGTGCAGACCGTGACTGGAGCGCCTCAGTCTCCTCGGCCACCGCGGCCGGCGCTGCTAGAATCGGTAGCCTTATAGTGGACACGTTGGATACAAGGAGCCTTGTTTGGTAAGTCTTTGAGATGCTTTTTAATAACATTTATTGAACAACAGTATGTGCAGACATTGATTCATCAATAGAAACAGTGGTACCTTCATATTTGAAAAATCAAATGTTCGAGTGCTTGTAAATCTATCGGACCAAGCTACCTGGTCTTCAGTCCTTAGCTTACAAACTACTTATAATAAGGTAAACTAACCTAAAGACAAACACACACACCCATGCCCCAGGGAAGACTCGAACCTCCGACGGCGAGCAACCGCGCGCTCCGCAGCGAGGCGTCTTAGACCGCTCGGAAACTCCACCGCGGCCCATCACTTTGGAAAGGGACAACATGCCCGTATGGATTATTACAAAGTTTTGCCGTGAACGATCGCTAACAGTAGGTACACCAATTCTTTAAGAATTAGAGAACCTAGAGCGATTTTAACAAAATGACGGTAGATGGTCATAACGAAAGAAATTTTTCAAGAAAAATGCAGCACATCAGAAACTTAATTAGATTGATCACAATTTCAATCAAACAAGGGCACAGACACAACATTACCTTTATGAAAAACGAAACTGCACAGGGGCTTGAATGACAACCATCAAAATTGGAATGAAAATGTGGCACTGATCCCAGAAAAAAACTTTTAAGAAATTGTTCTCAATAAAGTTGCAAAGACACATGGCTTGAACTACACTAAAACTTTCCAAGACCAACCATCAACAAATCGCCTGGATGTGAAATCAGCGAGAGCGCCACAATTAGGAATGGCACTAGTCCTCTCTACAATTATTGTTCCGTGGAGCGCCAGGTGGTCCCAGCTTCGGCAGGGGTTGCCGTGTCGGCCTGCTAGGTGCAAGCTAGGTCCCGTCTGCCAGGTCCACAGAAACACGCCGCGCTAAAGGTGACTGCAGTCAAATGTTCAAATGTTTATAGATCTTATGTGACTTAACTACGGGGTTCTCAGTCGCTAAACTCACAAACTATTTATGAATTAGCTAATACTAAGGACGGTACAAATATCTATGCCCGAGGGGGGATTCGAACCCCCGACCGTAGTGGTCGTACAGAACGTGACTGACGCGCCGCAGACCGCTCGGCCACCGCGGCCAGCCTATCCCCAATCCTTCTGCAACATACGAAACATGTGTCAGCTACCAATCCACATTTGCATCCTATAGTCGGTCAAGCTTGCTCTACGCACGACGCTTCTCAGCAAGATTAGCACATCATTTCCACGAACTGACAGTCTTATATTCAGACAACGTTAATGACTTCATGTAAAACTTCACAGGCGATGTGTGAGCGTTCATCCCCGCAAACCACCTTTCCCAGCGAGAGTCCCATGCCACATTAAAACTTTCATCAACAGCCCTCCTCGCTTCTGGACCACACACAGTCTGCCGCGACCACCTAGACGTCCCACGCGCAGCTGCGAAATAACCTCCGCACCACACAGATCATCTCTTCGTCCCATTTCAAACGACCAAAGTCGTACGCCCTGTGAACAAAAAATTCTCGTTCCTGTGAACGTATCAAATTACAAAAAAAAAAAAAAAAAAAAGGAGAGATAACTATTTGTTATTTAACTCTATAATTTTAACGCAAAGAACTTTTTCAAATGTTCAAATGTTTGTAAGGCTTATGGGACTTAACTACGGGGTCATCAGTCCCTAGCAAAGAACTTTGTATGACGGGAAACCACAGCTAAAATATTTATCCATAATTAAGAAACTTTCACACAGTTAAAAATTAGGTGTTGAAATTGTAATAATCTGAATGAAAGTCCTTGGTCCACTTGAGCTGTTATTTTATTGGAGTCGTGAAGACTGGCACTACTGGTTTCACAACTTATAGTTGCATTTTAGGTGCATTTTTACTGTACAGGATGATAATTGTTTTAATAAAATGAATATTTAGATTGAAAATTACATATTAAAAACACAAAAAAATCCGAACTAGTTTTGTATGTGCGAGTTAAATGCAATTTTCTTTTTATATAGAAGCCAGTAGGGTAGTAATTGCAATACATACTTTTTATGTTACTTACAAAGTTTTACATATAAGTCATTTGTGAGGGATAACGGGTTGAATGGTGAGGTCGTACCGCAAGCCCTTTCGCTCTTTTCGTCAAAAACATAAAAAGAAGTCTACCGAGCGGTTCTTGTCATTTTTGGTAAAAGTGTAGAAAAGTCGGCAATCAGTTTAGTAAAAATTGTTTGGCCTGTGACATAAGGTGACGTGATGGGTAGCCCTACAATAAACAACCATTATATTGATTACTGAGAACCACGGATGTTGTTGGTAAATCAGATTTTCGCGTAGAATGAGAATACTTAATTATTAATCTTACAGATTGCGGTCAGTGTAGTGAGGTTCATCAGCTCCATCAAGGTGATCAAAAATTGCATTTTCGTGCTGGGCGGAAGTTTTTTCAAATGTTTTGTAAATCTTATGGGGCTTAAGTACGGGGTCATCAGTCCTGGGTGCAAGTGCGTGAGAATATTGTTAATGCTCTCATGGCAATGATTTGAGGTTCCGTGCGAAATCATGGTTGTAGTGTAGACGTTTCCCTGCGACCGCATTAACATCCTCTTCATTGACTGCACATTTCTCGATATTCAAAATATCCTCGGGTGTACTGCGGGTTTATAGTGTCCAACGGGCACAATATTTCGGCGATCATACATGTCGCCATCATCAGGTGAACTGACGGACTGAGCTCCTGGAAACGCGTTTCCAGGAGCTCAGTCCTTCAGTTCACCTGATGATGGCGACGTGTATGATCGCCGAAATATTGTGCCCGTTGGACACTATAGACCGGCAGTACACCCGAGGATATTTTGATTATCAAATACGCCGGGAGAAACTGAAGATTCACATTTCTCGATATGATTGTCATACTTTTGCATACACGAAGAGGGGCACTCGTGATCGTCATTTTATTCGGACGAAGAGATACAACATTATCAATATTTTCACAATAGCGAATTTCACTTAGCGCCACTGTTTGAGGTATGGATGTTCTACCGAATGGTGACATTTAAAAATTTGTGCCGGGCCGCGACTCGAACCCGGGTTTCCCGCTTTTCTCGAGCGGTTACCTTAACCACTAGGCTACCCGAACACGACTCCAAGACTGACCCAAACTTCCATATGCCACACTGACTGCACATACGAGTCAACTGCATTCATCCCTTAGCACTCGCAGCTTAATCTGTATTCCCACACCAGGGAGAATGATAACAACGAGGCATTAACCTATGCTGTTATCGTCACTGCCTCGCTTAGACATCTGTTAAATTACTGTATGGTGACGAATTACAGTAGGTCGGTCCTGGAGTCCTGTTCGGGTAGCTTAGTGATTAAGGCGGCCACTCGCGAAAAGCGAGGAACCCGGGCTCGAGTCCCGACCCGGCACAAATTTTCATATGTCACCATTTGGTAAACATCCATACACTACACAGTGACGATAAGAGAAATTCGCTATTGCGAAAATATTATTATCACCAAAGTAATTCATCACCATACAATAATTAAACAGATACAACATTGTTTCCATACGAAATGACTAAGGTTTTTTATGAACACATCAACACATTAAATTTAAATATATCATCGCTTAATTTTAGTGCAGTGGATGAAGTATTAAACCGTAAAGAAAAGTGCTCCTGGATCCAAGACCTACTTCGGTTGCACATCTCAGTTCGAATGAACAGTACTAGTAACTTCTGGATGTATTGAGAAGTAATTTTTCCAAAATTTCTGTTGGTGTATATAGACAGTGTAGACCTCCAGGAGAGAGACACTTCATGATGTTTGACGAGCTTAAAATGAATCACCGCTGAGTTTAAGACTCAGCACAACTACGTGAAACTGTTCTCGTAGAGACGCCATTTAAAATAGACATGTCTCCCACGCATCTACGTCAACAAATTGGCCACTACACAACCGTCGTTTACGTGGCTCGAAACCAGAATTAGAGTCCTACTGCGTGGAAGACGTTAGACACTGCAAAGGAAGATGAAATTGACGTGAGATATAATCCAGTGTTCTTTGCCTTCAATGATCAAGACCAAATAAAAGGTTACAGTAACTGCAAACGTTTCTCTCTCTTTTGTTGTTGACTGAAAATATAAAAATAATAAACTTTCCAGTCCTTCGGAAAATCCTGTCTCATTAAACGATTATTAAAAATTACACAAATTATTTCTATGGTTCTCTTTTTAGCATATTTTATTAACTCGATAGGCAGCTCTCCTGGCTCTGACGATTTATTGTTTTTCATTTTTTGTAGATATTCCTTCATTTTGTACGTTCTGCTGTGTCTTCTCTTAATTCTTAACAACTTAATTTAGATTCAAACTGTCTTCCTCTATTTTCTGTCAAGAAATGATGTACTTAAATCTGTTGTACTCTTTGTGATCCTCTGTATCACCACTAATCAACCATTTTAGACATAGTTCTTTTTCTCATCCATCGACTCTTTTAATTCGTTTGTCCACCAGAAATATTTTAACCATTCCTCTTTTAGTCTCAGTGCCTCGTTTACTTTCGTATTGCACATCAAGGGAAATTTGCCTTCTTTTGTTATGGAGCATCGCCTTTTCTTCTTTCTTTGTTCTATATTTTTTATTTACTTATTTATTTGTTGTTTAAGACATCCAGTTACGGCCAGGACTTGGAGTCCAAATAAATGTTTTGTTTGTCCTTTTCTCATATATCGAATGTGAAGATTGCCTTGAAAGAGTAAATATTAATTTTCAATACTATAGTCAATGTTTCTACTTATAAAAATACGTTTGTATTTCTTATCCTTATTGAACAGTGTACGTTACCGGCAGAGCACACTAAAACTTTTATCATTTGTTAGAAAGACATTTTCTTGTGAATGATTCATAATGACTTGTTTAGTAATTACCACAGATAACATTAATGTTTCTGACTGCGTTACTTTAAACTCTGTTCCGCTACGGAACAATTTCATTTAATTGTGAGTGTGAAGTCAGATTTTATGTCACAATCCGAAGAGTAACGTACTTCACCAAATATACATTTCTCTGTCCATATGCTATACCTCACCATTTTGTTTAACTGGTATGTGATACAGATCTTTACAATTCACTGAAATAACACACATATCCTTATATTAGCGCTGAGCAGCAGGCAGAAGAAGCTGGCACGTGACTCGTAAGCGCGGCCGTTCGCGAGCGAGGCGACTCGGTCAGACTCGCAGCAAAAGGGTAATCGGCCAAGTGTGGTGTACCGTCTCTTAGAATGTGGTATAGAAAAAGACTTCATAATAATAAACATGATAAACTGTTAACAGCTGTACTGTATGTTATAAAACAAAATTGTTGAGAAAATATTCATTCTTTGTAAAAATACGGCGGTAATAAAATAATGTTACAAAAGACAATGACTGAATGGTAATGAATGACGCACTGTGGTCCCAAATTCCAAAAATCTGGCCAAAAGTCGAATACGTTATTAAATCAGCTAAAAATCTGGACTTGGCGGTTTCCGGGATCGTTGATTACGAATTCAAACTCAAAATTGTGAAAAAAAATGGCTGATGAAATATGAGCGAAAATCTCTTCAAAACCGTATTCATTTCGAGTGAAAGTCTGGAATCGGAGGTCGCTGATTACGAATTCTGAGTCTTCCAACATTCATTTTCAATTACGAAAGAAACAGGAACGTTTAGCCACCCGTAAAATATTTGGAAAAATTTGATTTCGTTGCTGTTCACTAGCTGCCACCTCATATTGAATATCGATACCAATTTAGCCATGGCATCTTTTAAACTTTTCGGCAAAATGTATGGTTGCTTCTATTTGACACCTCCATCTTAACAATGTCAGTGACCATGTTGATATTCTTTTTCAATAGCGATTTCAAAAATACGAAAATTTTCTTTTTTGTGAAAGAAATTTCTTTTTGTATTATCCAGAGCTTCTGTAGGAAACAAAGGATTAAAATTAAAAGGAGAATCGTTTTGACCCGTTTCCAATAAAAATTAATTCAGACGGTAAATTTACGAAAAGCTACAAAGAAAGCACACATAATCGCATAAAAATTATAACTGAAACTGAAGTCGCAGCTAATTACAGCTAAGTTTTGGATATGTTTTGAAGGAATAACTAAGGAACAATTTCCATTCGGTTTTAGAGAAGAAGTCGACTAGAGGTTTGACTTATTGCTTTTTCCAACATTACTTCTCGGAAAGGGACCAATAAAAATACCACTTCTTTCATTAATTATTTACTATTTCATAGATTATCAATAACAATTTCAAGCTACTCGTTAAAATTCTACTTACATTCTGGAGACGACTTAATTTTTCAGAATCCAAATCTGTTAACTTTTCGCGATTCTAGACACGTCTGAACTGTGTGCTGCTTTCGACGGTCCACGAATAAACAGTGCGGCAGGCCCGATGCTCACAAACGAAATGCGATCCTGAGCCAGGTAGGGACGATTCCCTTTATTTACGGTTGTAATACATAAAGGAATAACGGTATACTAGGTAACAGAAAATGACAATCTTTTGTGTGGTAGTCTTGTAGTCTGCTAGTACTGATATCGATCTACTCAGGGCTCTAACGAGTAATGTATTCAGTGTTTGAAGGAAATATATTTAGCTACATTCGTAAGATTTTATTAATATATAAATGCACCCTTTATCGCATATTAGCCTGATTGCATTATTTGCTGGCGTGATTAGCGGCGTCAGTAAATATTTTTAAATCATTTTCGATGAATGCCACCAATACATTTTCACTTAAATATGAGCACAACTACTGCTTATACCTGAAGAACAATAGTTCATAGCTTGCGTTTTATAAGATCGAAATGTTGCAATAAGGTGTGCATAAATCTGTTTGTTGCTATTGTAAATATCGAAACTAGCTGGGGCTAATGTTTTGGTTTCCTTGTCGTAGTTGTTCGCTACAATGCTCTTCAGAAAATTGTCACCTTCACTCTCTTATAGTTACAGCCGGTCTTTATAAAGTTCCATTAAATATTTTCCCTACAAGCATTCGCTGGAGACCTCTCGCACAGACTTTGCACAGATGTTGAGATATTGTTTCCAAAGCATCAGAGCTGACATTCAGATTTGTGCACACTTCTCTGTTCGTTATAGGTCGGCCAGCACGGATGAGTTTATCAAGACGTTGTCCACAGCTCAACAGGGACCACTGGGTGTTGACTTGTCATGCAAAATTACGGACATAAAAGTTGTTATTTTAGGGACATTTAATGATGGAGTAGTTGTAGTGGTACACCTAGTGGTGTACACTAGTGGTGTACACCTAATGGTGTACCACTACAACTACTCCATCATTAAATGTCCCTAAAATAACAACTTTTATTTCCTGCTTTTGGCCAGCCTTTTGGCTATGAAAATGTGGTACCCATCGCCATATAACTGTAGCAAGCGTCGAGAGATTTCAATCGGTTAAATTACTTTTGCATTGAGGAATCAATCACACATCTGTATTTCATACGCTCGTTCAAATGAGTAATTATTTTGAACACTCCTCTGCTGACGCCTACAAACACACAACAACGAAACGACCTCCAAAGGAAAGAAGAAAGTGCCAACACTAACCAGTGACATCAAAAAATAGGTTTTATTTCCTGAACAACCCGCGAACCTCCGTTGTGTGTAGGTAAACCGTATTGCTAAGCGGCACAGTATCTGATATACATGAAATTTCTGTCTTTATTTAACAACACTGTATTGTATTTCAAATACTAAAAGATTGATTTCAGAGTACAGTTTACTACACGTCTGATATGGGGTACCTGAACATAGAGTTGACACAAAATTTATTACACATCTTTCAGACACACATTCAAGATGTTAAAAACTAATTCAGTATGTAATTAAATTATTTTTATTACACACTTCTACTCGTAGATAACAGCCATGTAGTAATTCTACTTGCATCAGACACAAGAGCTTGCTTATACATCTTCAGGTCAATCGAAATTCTTCTTCATGCAGGAAGAGGATGGATAAGGGCAGGAGAACACATTTACATCCTGCGGCTAATTATTGTTGCGAATAAATCGTGTTTTATTTTGGTTGCCGAGGCGGCAGGTTTGCGAATCTCCGGTGGCTGCACCATCCAACCAATGTACCAATGCTCCACTGGAAATACCAGTGACGACGGCGAGCGCGGATAATTCAAATGTTTCAATGTTTGTAAACTTATGGAATCGAACTACTGAGATCATTGGTCCCTAGACGTCAGAAACTACTAACTTATGCTACGGACAAACAAACATACACACATACCCACACACACGCACACACACACACACACACACACACACACAAGGCACACCCATTCCCGAGGGAGGACTGGAACTTCCGACGGGAGCGGCCACGCAATCTGTGGCTTGGCGCCTTAGACCGCGTGGACACACCGCGCTGCGGTTGGTTTGTAGTTACGTGCAGTACGACAGCTTCCGGCGAGACCAACGAGAATGGCCTCCGGCTGCTGACGTGTGCCCACCTACGGCTGCCGCCGCCTTATGAACAGCTCATATTCTACGGTCCAAGAGTGGTACTAGCTGTGTGTACATTGACTTAGCAAACGTCATTAACCTAGCAAATCTAATATCATGCGCGGTAGCCTCTGGCTATGCAGACTTCAGTGACACACCGAGCAAGTGAGTATACACGTTCCTGGTAGTTCTCCGAAAGCAGCAGACACAAAGTCAATCGCAGCTGTCAATTTCGGTCTGTTCGGGTGCAAGATACACCGCTCGCAGCGTACTTTCTATGATATACCAGATGTGGCTACGCTCTGGACTCTCTATTGGCCATCACAATCTTGAGACCTCCTTGTTTGTTCCTGGAACATTTCCTCGACGGCGTGGGAGTAATATGATACCGCGTTATCATCTTCAAGCTCATTGGAACCGGCACTGTAATTAAATGCTAGATAATGTTGGAGAACATTTCAACAAACCGCAGGCCATATAAATTCTCTTCCAGAACAAAGAGGCCCATTACCCAACAGATCTGCCTGATCTTCCCCATGGTCGGATTCTACCACTTTTTCCATTCGTGTGTAAGTAATTTGTGTTAGTATTTTGCAAGTATGACCTATTAAACTAATCTGTAATGTCTTTCTGCACTTGCTTTCCGAGGAATTAGATTTTCTATATTCTTCTTGAGGTCGCGTGGTATTTTTTCCTGTTTCACACATCTTGCATTCCAGATTGAACAATTTCTTCATGAGTTGCTTGAATTGTTACGCGTGAAATTGACGTGAGATATAATCCAGTGTTCTTTGCCTTCAATGATCAAGACCAAATAAAAGGTTACAGTAACTGCAAACGTTTCTCTCTCTTTTGTTGTTGACTGAAAATATAAAAATAATAAACTTTCCAGTCCTTCGGAAAATCCTGTCTCATTAAACGATTATTAAAAATTACACAAATTATTTCTATGGTTCTCTTTTTAGCATATTTTATTAACTCGATAGGCAGCTCTCCTGGCTCTGACGATTTATTGTTTTTCATTTTTTGTAGATATTCCTTCATTTTGTACGTTCTGCTGTGTCTTCTCTTAATTCTTAACAACTTAATTTAGATTCAAACTGTCTTCCTCTATTTTCTGTCAAGAAATGATGTACTTAAATCTGTTGTACTCTTTGTGATCCTCTGTATCACCACTAATCAACCATTTTAGACATAGTTCTTTTTCTCATCCATCGACTCTTTTAATTCGTTTGTCCACCAGAAATATTTTAACCATTCCTCTTTTAGTCTCAGTGCCTCGTTTACTTTCGTATTGCACATCAAGGGAAATTTGCCTTCTTTTGTTATGGAGCATCGCCTTTTCTTCTTTCTTTGTTCTATATTTTTTATTTACTTATTTATTTGTTGTTTAAGACATCCAGTTACGGCCAGGACTTGGAGTCCAAATAAATGTTTTGTTTGTCCTTTTCTCATATATCGAATGTGAAGATTGCCTTGAAAGAGTAAATATTAATTTTCAATACTATAGTCAATGTTTCTACTTATAAAAATACGTTTGTATTTCTTATCCTTATTGAACAGTGTACGTTACCGGCAGAGCACACTAAAACTTTTATCATTTGTTAGAAAGACATTTTCTTGTGAATGATTCATAATGACTTGTTTAGTAATTACCACAGATAACATTAATGTTTCTGACTGCGTTACTTTAAACTCTGTTCCGCTACGGAACAATTTCATTTAATTGTGAGTGTGAAGTCAGATTTTATGTCACAATCCGAAGAGTAACGTACTTCACCAAATATACATTTCTCTGTCCATATGCTATACCTCACCATTTTGTTTAACTGGTATGTGATACAGATCTTTACAATTCACTGAAATAACACACATATCCTTATATTAGCGCTGAGCAGCAGGCAGAAGAAGCTGGCACGTGACTCGTAAGCGCGGCCGTTCGCGAGCGAGGCGACTCGGTCAGACTCGCAGCAAAAGGGTAATCGGCCAAGTGTGGTGTACCGTCTCTTAGAATGTGGTATAGAAAAAGGCTTCATAATAATAAACATGATAAACTGTTAACAGCTGTACTGTATGTTATAAAACAAAATTGTTGAGAAAATATTCATTCTTTGTAAAAATACGGCGGTAATAAAATAATGTTACAAAAGACAATGACTGAATGGTAATGAATGACGCACTGTGGTCCCAAATTCCAAAAATCTGGCCAAAAGTCGAATACGTTATTAAATCAGCTAAAAATCTGGACTTGGCGGTTTCCGGGATCGTTGATTACGAATTCAAACTCAAAATTGTGAAAAAAAATGGCTGATGAAATATGAGCGAAAATCTCTTCAAAACCGTATTCATTTCGAGTGAAAGTCTGGAATCGGAGGTCGCTGATTACGAATTCTGAGTCTTCCAACATTCATTTTCAATTACGAAAGAAACAGGAACGTTTAGCCACCCGTAAAATATTTGGAAAAATTTGATTTCGTTGCTGTTCACTAGCTGCCACCTCATATTGAATATCGATACCAATTTAGCCATGGCATCTTTTAAACTTTTCGGCAAAATGTATGGTTGCTTCTATTTGACACCTCCATCTTAACAATGTCAGTGACCATGTTGATATTCTTTTTCAATAGCGATTTCAAAAATACGAAAATTTTCTTTTTTGTGAAAGAAATTTCTTTTTGTATTATCCAGAGCTTCTGTAGGAAACAAAGGATTAAAATTAAAAGGAGAATCGTTTTGACCCGTTTCCAATAAAAATTAATTCAGACGGTAAATTTACGAAAAGCTACAAAGAAAGCACACATAATCGCATAAAAATTATAACTGAAACTGAAGTCGCAGCTAATTACAGCTAAGTTTTGGATATGTTTTGAAGGAATAACTAAGGAACAATTTCCATTCGGTTTTAGAGAAGAAGTCGACTAGAGGTTTGACTTATTGCTTTTTCCAACATTACTTCTCGGAAAGGGACCAATAAAAATACCACTTCTTTCATTAATTATTTACTATTTCATAGATTATCAATAACAATTTCAAGCTACTCGTTAAAATTCTACTTACATTCTGGAGACGACTTAATTTTTCAGAATCCAAATCTGTTAACTTTTCGCGATTCTAGACACGTCTGAACTGTGTGCTGCTTTCGACGGTCCACGAATAAACAGTGCGGCAGGCCCGATGCTCACAAACGAAATGCGATCCTGAGCCAGGTAGGGACGATTCCCTTTATTTACGGTTGTAATACATAAAGGAATAACGGTATACTAGGTAACAGAAAATGACAATCTTTTGTGTGGTAGTCTTGTAGTCTGCTAGTACTGATATCGATCTACTCAGGGCTCTAACGAGTAATGTATTCAGTGTTTGAAGGAAATATATTTAGCTACATTCGTAAGATTTTATTAATATATAAATGCACCCTTTATCGCATATTAGCCTGATTGCATTATTTGCTGGCGTGATTAGCGGCGTCAGTAAATATTTTTAAATCATTTTCGATGAATGCCACCAATACATTTTCACTTAAATATGAGCACAACTACTGCTTATACCTGAAGAACAATAGTTCATAGCTTGCGTTTTATAAGATCGAAATGTTGCAATAAGGTGTGCATAAATCTGTTTGTTGCTATTGTAAATATCGAAACTAGCTGGGGCTAATGTTTTGGTTTCCTTGTCGTAGTTGTTCGCTACAATGCTCTTCAGAAAATTGTCACCTTCACTCTCTTATAGTTACAGCCGGTCTTTATAAAGTTCCATTAAATATTTTCCCTACAAGCATTCGCTGGAGACCTCTCGCACAGACTTTGCACAGATGTTGAGATATTGTTTCCAAAGCATCAGAGCTGACATTCAGATTTGTGCACACTTCTCTGTTCGTTATAGGTCGGCCAGCACGGATGAGTTTATCAAGACGTTGTCCACAGCTCAACAGGGACCACTGGGTGTTGACTTGTCATGCAAAATTACGGACATAAAAGTTGTTATTTTAGGGACATTTAATGATGGAGTAGATGTAGTGGTACACCTAGTGGTGTACACCTAATGGTGTACCACTACAACTACTCCATCATTAAATGTCCCTAAAATAACAACTTTTATTTCCTGCTTTTGGCCAGCCTTTTGGCTATGAAAATGTGGTACCCATCGCCATATAACTTTAGCAAGCGTCGAGAGATTTCAATCGGTTAAATTACTTTTGCATTGAGGAATCAATCACACATCTGTATTTCATACGCTCGTTCAAATGAGTAATTATTTTGAACACTCCTCTGCTGACGCCTACAAACACACAACAACGAAACGACCTCCAAAGGAAAGAAGAAAGTGCCAACACTAACCAGTGACATCAAAAAATAGGTTTTATTTCCTGAACAACCCGCGAACCTCCGTTGTGTGTAGGTAAACCGTATTGCTAAGCGGCACAGTATCTGATATACATGAAATTTCTGTCTTTATTTAACAACACTGTATTGTATTTCAAATACTAAAAGATTGATTTCAGAGTACAGTTTACTACACGTCTGATATGGGGTACCTGAACATAGAGTTGACACAAAATTTATTACACATCTTTCAGACACACATTCAAGATGTTAAAAACTAATTTAGTATGTAATTAAATTATTTTTATTACACACTTCTACTCGTAGATAACAGCCATGTAGTAATTCTACTTGCATCAGACACAAGAGCTTGCTTATACATCTTCAGGTCAATCGAAATTCTTCTTCATGCAGGAAGAGGATGGATAAGGGCAGGAGAACACATTTACATCCTGCGGCTAATTATTGTTGCGAATAAATCGTGTTTTATTTTGGTTGCCGAGGCGGCAGGTTTGCGAATCTCCGGTGGCTGCACCATCCAACCAATGTACCAATGCTCCACTGGAAATACCAGTGACGACGGCGAGCGCGGATAATTCAAATGTTTCAATGTTTGTAAACTTATGGAATCGAACTACTGAGATCATTGGTCCCTAGACGTCAGAAACTACTAACTTATGCTACGGACAAACAAACATACACACATACCCACACACACGCACACACACACACACACACACACACACAAGGCACACCCATTCCCGAGGGAGGACTGGAACTTCCGACGGGAGCGGCCACGCAATCTGTGGCTTGGCGCCTTAGACCGCGTGGACACACCGCGCTGCGGTTGGTTTGTAGTTACGTGCAGTACGACAGCTTCCGGCGAGACCAACGAGAATGGCCTCCGGCTGCTGACGTGTACCCACCTACGGCTGCCGCCGCCTTATGAACAGCTCATATTCTACGGTCCAAGAGTGGTACTAGCTGTGTGTACATTGACTTAGCAAACGTCATTAACCTAGCAAATCTAATATCATGCGCGGTAGCCTCTGGCTATGCAGACTTCAGTGACACACCGAGCAAGTGAGTATACACGTTCCTGGTAGTTCTCCGAAAGCAGCAGACACAAAGTCAATCGCAGCTGTCAATTTCGGTCTGTTCGGGTGCAAGATACACCGCTCGCAGCGTACTTTCTATGATATACCAGATGTGGCTACGCTCTGGACTCTCTATTGGCCATCACAATCTTGAGACCTCCTTGTTTGTTCCTGGAACATTTCCTCGACGGCGTGGGAGTAATATGATACCGCGTTATCATCTTCAAGCTCATTGGAACCGGCACTGTAATTAAATGCTAGATAATGTTGGAGAACATTTCAACAAACCGCAGGCCATATAAATTCTCTTCCAGAACAAAGAGGCCCATTACCCAACAGATCTGCCTGATCTTCCCCATGGTCGGATTCTACCACTTTTTCCATTCGTGTGTAAGTAATTTGTGTTAGTATTTTGCAAGTATGACCTATTAAACTAATCTGTAATGTCTTTCTGCACTTGCTTTCCGAGGAATTAGATTTTCTATATTCTTCTTGAGGTCGCGTGGTATTTTTTCCTGTTTCACACATCTTGCATTCCAGATTGAACAATTTCTTCATGAGTTGCTTGAATTGTTACGCGATTCATCGAGTGGGTCACAGTTATAATTTTATCGCGAGTCAGCGATTTTCTTTTCGCCGCAAAAAATACCTCGCTGTTTCACTTCTTTCATTTCCTTGCTTCGAAAGAAAGACGTCTGCTCGTTCCGTTGTACTGAAATAACCTGTGTATTCCCGTTCCTGAAAACTCTACATTTGAATGTGAGTATGATTGTTTCTGAGATTAATAAATTACAGCTAAAACTGACTTTGAAATAATTATTCATCTTAGTCACATTTTTCCAACATTAGCGTTAATGTTAGATTGCTTAATCTTATTGTGATTCGGACGCCATTATGGTGAGATGTATCATGTAAAATCTCTTATACTATTTCATGAATAACACAACAATTCCTTATTTCTCATTTATAGTACCGTTAGAACCTGCAGACATTCTTTTCTGTTGCAAATTATTTATTTATTTAATCGAAGTCTGATACGTATTCATGCAAAATACTTTTTGCTAAATTCCGTTGTTACGATTTGATTCAGAACATTCTGCTCAGTCTCGTTGTACATGATACTATAGTAATAACTGGTCCAAGTCACTCTAGGAATAAATTAATAACAAAAGGGTTTTAAATTTAGAGCATAAACGACGGCAGAATGATGTAGTAGCAGCATTTACAAGAACATTAGGTAACTTTATTCCTAATTTTTATACTGCTACTCGCCGACTTCTTTACGACCTTCATGCTTAAATTATATACCAAATTATAATCAGTTACCAGTTTTAGGCCTTATTTACTGTTCAGTACATTTTCTCTAAATTTTAATCGCGTTATTTTGCAAGTTTTTTGGCTTAAAAAAATTCCGTAATCCAAACAGGCAGTAGCATTATACGATCTCCTAACAATCAACTGTTCATACGGAATATCATCCACTCCAGGGACCTTGGTTCTAGTCATATCATTTAGTACGTCAGATTATTCTCGCAGTTTCTTATCTCCAATTTCATCTTACGCTAATTCGTCTTCCATTTCCTTTGTGTAGTCTCTCTATATGCCTTCTGCCCTACTGCTTAGTACTCGTTTTCTATGAGAGTCGTTCATATTCATTCCGCGGCTTATCTTCAAATCTCTATTTTATTTTCCTGTAAGAAGTATCTATCTTTCCTCTAGTTATAGAGCTTTCTACGGTCTTCTATTACTCTAGCCACTCCTGCTAAGCCAGTCCGCACTTCCTGTTAACCTCATTCTTCAGACGTCTGCACATTTAAGCTGATTATTTTTCTCTGCAATTTAGGATATTTGAATAAAATTCATTTTATTATTTCATTATTTTGTTGTTCATAAATATTAATAAAAATAGTATTTTTAATTTAATGTCTCAGTACGTTTATTGAAATGACTTTTTATTGTAGTTTATTAGTAATGTTATTGAATTATTAATAAGTTATTAAATTAGTATAGGTAAATTTCATTTTTGTAGGCAAAACGGATTTCGCCTACTTCACTTTCTACGTCTTTATATTTTCTCCTTTCATCAGTTGAGTATGTGTGTTATCTCCCTCCCTCTATTCGTTTAGTCTCTTCCAACTTTGCGTGACCCCATGAACCAAATCACGCCATTTCCTCTGTCCTACACATTCTCCCGCGGGTCTTCCAGGCTGGAACACGTTGTTTCTGTGATGCCATCGATCCACCTCATTCTCTGCCAACCTTTACTTCTAGTGCCTTCGATCTTCCCCGGCATTAATGTTTTTTTTTTCTTTTTTTTCTTTTTTTTTTTTTTTTTTCTTTAATATATATATAATGAGAGACATTATGTGTCTAAAATTGTCAGCTTTTTTTTCAATATTAGACCTTCCAGGGAGCAATCTGGTCTTATTGCATCTAATATATATCTGTTCATTCTCTTTGCAGTCCAGGGAATCCTAAGAAATTTCCTCCAGCACCACAGTTCAAACGAGTCAATTCTTCACCGTTCAGCCTTTCTAATGTCCATGTCTCACATCCATACAACTGAGAAGATCATAGTCTTCACAGTACCTTTGTTGTTAAAGTTATGTCTCTGGACCTTATAACATTTTCAAGATTTGACATCGTATCATGTGAATGAGGTGAGCTGGTAGTTTCATTTTATTTAGTACGTCCCATTATTTGTTGGGATAAATGTAAACAACCTCAGATATGCAGATGATACCATACTGCAGGCAGAAAGGGAAGAAGAGTTAAGGGCTGTTATCTAGGGATACGTAATAGGCTTTGTCCTTCCGCCTATATGACCCTCTTCGTTTCAATGAATTTCAAACAACAGTCACGGTAAAGCCTTTACCAAAATGTGTCCATTTAAAGCAACAAGAGACCTTTCCAAAGGAATAACCGTTCATTTTTTTGCCTGCCCTTACAGTTGTCTGTGATTATGTGGAGATGTTTTATTTATGGGTTCGTTATCTTCAAGTAGTTTAACAAGGAGCTCCCAACCCCATCTGGGCCTCTCCCTTATCTCTCTTGCTCCACAGAAACATATAACCCTTAATTGATCCGCAGTCATGTCGTGTTGTATGTCCATATTTTCCTTTTGTTAAATGATGGACCAACTGTTAGTTTAGGTGTGGGGAAAGTTTGTTGTGTGTCCATAGCTATCACACGGTGCTCTTTTGGATTAATCATCTGTACTCAGAGCAACTAAAGACGCAATCACATTTTGCCCTTTGTCAGCCTTTTTGAGATGCAGTTCATGTTCCTGTTCTGTAACTGCTTCTGCACTTAATTCTGGGTTAGTGATTGCAATTAGAAATGCATCATATTTTAAAAAAAGTGTCACTGTTAGATAGGCTTTAAATTATGTTAAATTCAGATAGGAAACTTTCTCTGAATTTATCTTCAGAGACTGTAGCAATCTAATTTTTGTTGTAGTATTCGGAGTATTTATCACAATTTAAGGATCCACTTGTGATATCACACTCCAAATTCACTTTGTTGGGGTCATGTTGCCTACTGTAATGACTTATATTTTGGTATGGCATTGAGAAAATCTCTACCACCTTGTACACCTTCGTTTTGGAATGTATCTCAGTAGTTTCCATGTTTCCCTGCAATAAATAAAACATTTAAGTTTATATTATCCTCCTAATATAAATGTTTCTACAATACTCTGGGTGAATGACTAACTTATAGTAGGCTACAGAGTAACATACAGACCTCTTCCATCGTTTTTCGGCACTGCAAATCCCTGCTTCATTGTAAAGTCCTCACTCTTTGCGCATGTCTCTGTAAGGCATGTACCCTTAGGAAAGCTTCCTTGCAGATCATGACTTCCACACCTCCTTCACGTAATACGAAAAGGTAATAGCCCTGGATTATGTTCTCTTGCAAGATTTTTCGGATACTTTTAAAAGAAATTATGACAGTTATAACAAAATTGAATTTACGACATATTAGAACATTCATCTTTAAATTCTGAACAAACCTCCGCTTTTTCGGTGCCATTTTTATGCTGCCCATCAGGTAGGTATTCTAGGCATTTAAGCTGCCCATGTTTCAAAAGGAATGGAAAAGCTTTCTTTCTTCCCCAAGTAGTTTTCTCTAGCACTTATTTGCACATGTACATGAACTCCCTATAGTGACTGCATAAAGAACCTGAAGACTTATACTGCTGACCAGCATTTCGTCGACGTTTTGCCTTAACTTTTTTCCACTGATCAATATTTCGATTTCTTTTCCGTGAAGGGTTTGGTTTTTCATGTCATTCTTCATTTGCTCTACTTATTTCTAGCTATAATAAGAAGAGCAAAACAATCTAAAAATTTGCGTGAGATACATTCATAATCAAAATAAAACATTAAATTTTGCTAAAATGTCATTCATCAGAAAACAATATTTGTAAACGTCTGTTGCCTTTAAAACAACTTTATTGCAGCTTGAAGCAGTCATAGAAAGGTGCTCGTAAAGTTTCATGATTTACACACTGGATGGCTATCATATGTGCCGGCAAGGCTGAGAAACAAAGTCACAAGCCATAAGAGACTAGTAACCAGAAATAAACAGTTTCATTCACTCACTGAAACATCATCTGAGCTCGAACTACTGGTCAATGGATGACAAGTTTCATCGCTGTCTATATCCAAAGGATAACGCTCTTCAGTCCCGCTACTGTCTCTCTCAAATTTCCGTTGAAGATCAAAAGCCTCTTTAGACGTCCCTGAGCTATGTGCCATTTTGCTGTGGTTTGTATGTATCATCTTAAACTACTACCAAATGGCACAGCACGGAACGGCACTGCGTGATAGCCTGCCACCTGTTGCAGTAAGAGCGAACTTTTTCAGCAGAATATGAAGAACGCATAGTTAAGTATGCTGCAGCACGAAAAATCCAATTTCAAGAAAGTTGTGGCTTATGACTATATCTGACCGAGGCATTCATATTTTAAATATACTATGGAAAAAAGCCAAACAATACCCTCACTACGTGATAGTAATGGCGATCCTGGCGATGATAGAGTTACTAAAGCAGAGTTACTTAACATAGCTTTTAAAAAAACATTCACGATAGAAGATTTCGAATTATAAGTAGAGGCCAGAATGAGTAACTTTGAAGTAGATATCCTCGGAGTAGTGAAGCAACATAAATCATTTAATAAAAACAAGTCTTCCGGCCCGGACTCTATACCCATTAAATTTATATCTGATTATGCTGAAGCGATAGCTCCTTACTTAACAACCATAGACAACCGCTCTATCAAAGAAGGATCTGTACCAAAAGATTGGAGAGTTGCACAGGTCACACCTATATTCAAGAAAGTCAGTAGGAGTAACCCACTAAACTAAAGGCCTATTTCATTGACGCTGGGTTTTGGAACATATCCTGTATTCAAATATTATGTATTATCTCGAACAGTATGATCTATTGACCCAAGGTCAACACGGAAAATAGCGTTCATGCGAAACACAACTAGATCTTTCCTGACACCAAGTGAAGAGTGCTATTGAAAAGGGTTCTAAAATTGATTCCGTATTTCTTTATTTTCAGAAGGCTTAATGACACCGTACCTCACAAACGGCTTTTAATCAAATTGCATGGTTATGGTATGTCACCACAAATTTACGACTGGATAGGGGATTACCTGTCAGAAAGGACACAGTTTGTTGTAATCGGTGGTAAAGCATTAACTAAAACAGAGGTGATATTGGGCGTTCCACAGGGTATCGTTATTGGTCCTCTGAAGTTCCTTATTTACATAAACGATTTGGGTGAAAATCTAAGCAGCTCTCTTAGGTTGTTTGCAGATGACGCTGTCATTTACCCTCTAGTAAAACCATCTGAAGATCAAAACCAACTGCAGAACGAGCTAAATAAGATATGACTATGGCGTAAAAATTGGCAATTGTTTCTAAATAATGAGACATGTGAAGTCGTCCACATAAGTACGAAAAGAAATGTTACACTTTGTTAACAAGGTAAATCAATCAAAAGTGAAGCCAGTAAACTCCACAGAATACCTATGAATTATTATTACTTCAGACTCAAACCGGAAAACACTTTAATAATGTCGTGGGAAAGGCCAACAAGAGGCTTCGTTTTATCGGCAGAATCCTTAAGGGATGCAACAAAACTATTAAAGAAACTGCATACACTACGCTTGTCCGTCCTTTTTTGGAGTATTGGTGCCCAGTGTGGGATCCTTATCATTTGGGTTTGACGGAGGACATCGAAGGAGTCAACAGAAGAGTAGCTCGTTTTGTACTGTCATGCTACAGAGGAGACAGCGTTACGGAAATGATACAGGATCTGGGATGAGAATCATTACAACAACGGCGCTTATCGCAGCGGCATGGGCTACTAACGGAACGCCAACAATCTCTCCGAATGCGAAAATATATTGTTGACTCCCACTTATAAAGGTAGAAATGATCATCAGAATAAAATACGAGAAATTAGAGCTCGAACGGAGAGATTCAGGTGTTCTTTCTTCCCGCGCGCTATTCGAGAATGGAATAAGAGATAAATAGTATGAAGGTGGTTCGATGAACCCTCTGCCAGGCATTTAAAAGTGATATGCTTAATATCCCATGTAGATATAGATGTCCTCGGGGAAAAGTAACGAGTGTTGTTTCCCCTTGCTTTCAGCCGTTCGCTTTAACTGCAAGGTAAAGCCATGTTAGCTGATGTTACAAAGTCAGCCCATTCAGACTGTTGCCCCTATAACTACTGAGAAGGCTGCTGCCACTCAGAAACCAGAAGTTCGTCTAGCCTCTCCCCAGATTCAATTTCGCTGTGGTTGCACCTACGGTACGGCGTCTGTATCGTCGAGGCACGCAAGCCACCCCACCTCGCCAATGTCTGTGGCTCAAAAAGAGTTTACAGGACTAACGCTACGCAGAACACACATATTCATTTCCGGAGGAGGACTCGAACCTCGATTGGATCCGTATCTAAACGCCTTAGACTACGCTGCGATTCCCGCGATGCGAGAGTGGTTAGATGAGCGGGATTTCGTATTTTGTGTACTGTGACATAACGATTCATGCATTCACATCTTAAGCTTCCACACCAGTACCGAAGTGTAAACTCACCTCTATGGGGTACTGAGCACCCCATGATGACGTTGCATGCCCCGAAAAGCCACTACGGTCGGGGGTTCGAATCCCCCTCGGGCATGGATATTTGTGCCGTCCTTAGTATAAGGTAGTTGATAAGTAGTTCGTAACTTTAGGGACTGATGACCCCGTAGTTAAGTCCCATAAGCTTAACAAACATTTCAACATTTTTTGATGTTCCGTAAAGCTCTAATAGATGCCCACTGCTGTAAATATTAGTACATCACCATCGATGGTACGACAAAACCTGTGGATCACTGGAATGGCCGACATCGTATCATGGATTCCACATTTGCGAGCCCTCTCCCAGGGGAAAATCTTCAATAACGACTTGGTAGTACCTCAACAGACTAATAAGTCTGGTTGTCGGAACAAACGCTAATATGGAGAGATGAATCTGTCTTGAGGACCTATCATCTCCCTGGGAATGTTGAGCCGAACAAACCACCAAGCACCTGAAGAGCCGTGGGCAGTTTCCTGAACGCTGGTGGACCTACTGCACGCCAAAGGGAATCCCGCCAAGGTTGTTAATTTTTGGTCTGATTGCAGTTAGCATTTTGTAATTTGTTAATATATCTCTTTTGTTGGTATCGTATATGTAGCATTGTCTTTTGCGTTTAGTATGCAAAGCTTTTGACAAATAAAAAATGATCAGTGTCCGAAGTTCAGAGGTAGCGCCAACGGTGGCCGCTCACGAAGTATTTCCGTGGATGTGGAATAGTGCGGATCTAGTTCCGAGCAACTGTGGTCAGACGACGTGCAGGGCCTCAACATTGCTCCCTTGTACATAAGGCAAAGTTATTAATATGTCCAGCTCCGTCACAAAATGGACGTGACGTAAGTGCCCCTGTCATTCGATGAACATTAGCTGATTCCAACAGCTATGGATGTTGTGTCTCTTACTGAATTCACGTAAGCGGCTGCATTTGTGTCGTTTACATCATACGCTGTACGATTTCGATAAGGAACAACTACAAATCCCCTGTTTCCATTACAAGAAAAAACCCTTATTTACTGATCTACTTCACGTGTGTCTTATTCCAAAAACTATGTAGTGGGTTATTTATTTTGTTCTCAAGGCGAATGTATTATAATCATGTTTGTTTAAAAATGTGTTCTGTTTTCTTTTTATCATTGGAAACGTGTCACTGTGTGCAACAATTTTTGTGTTATATCCGCCATCAATAAAGGTCTTTTTTTTAAGAGAGTGCCTGCTTATTGATTTTACGTGAAGGTGCAATGAATATATTTCGTGCTGAAACCCGGGGAGATACATCGACGCAGCCGACACCTGGATGAATTTTTGCGGCCAACGCTTCCGGCTTCATTAATAACGAGGAGGAGCCACATAATCGTATTAAGGGATGATGAGCACAATTACACAGTCGGAACACGCTTGCGGAAAGAGACTGCTTCAAAGCTGTTTCATAATTCGTTTTCCTCTGTACTTCGAGTGAAAATGCAATTCTTCCAATTTCTGAAATCAGTAATTAATATAGCGCAGAGGTTTTGATAAACTAAATATCCTCTTAGGTAGATATTATTTGCCCTCTGGTTGAATTCCGCACTGCTGTTGCTTCTATTCAGATGTAGTCGCTTAAGTAAGACCATTGTGAGCGTGCCAGTCGAAGAGCTTCATATTCTGTTTCTTGCCTAATTACAAAATCGCTACTACGAATTATTAAATAAAAATAATTTAGAATCCGGTCCGATACCTGCCTGTTACTTTGCAAGTTGATCTAAACGGGAAAATAAAGACGTTCTTCCTCACGTATTAATGGAATTCGTTCTGTTAACTGAAACATGGCGGGCAATGTCAAATAGTTTCCAAAACATATGAATGTGTCGGCACGCTATCATTCTTTCAAAGTTTAACATATATGGTCACAACACTTCCACTGTGTTTTGTTATACGCTACGTCAGCAGCGCTAGAAGTAAGGTACATTTCTAAATACGTTATAGTATGATTGTGAATAGTACCGTTTAAATTAATTGTAAGATATTTTCCATAATAGAGAACGTATGTAGTTCCATAAAAATCGGTAATCCCTTTATCAGGTTTCCTAATAATCTTTGGATGGTAAGAAACGGAACAGTTTATATAAGATTCTCTTTTCTATCAAGAACTAAAAAGTCTGATAAACAACAGAACACGTTACCTTTTGCACAAAGACTTCGGTTTTCTACTCAGGAACGTCGAGGTTTCCTCACTAAAATGCAATCAAATCAGTAAGTTTTGTAATAAAAAAATTAATAAGGAATAAAATGCCTAGATTATTTAATGTACCAGCTCAACCACATCAGCTGCATCATGAGGCTCCATACCAAACTGTTACACGCAAAAGAAAGCCTGTAATATCAGAACAGATTGTAATAGTAATTTACATATTTTGCATGTTTATGTACTATTGCTTTCAGCAGAATATGCTGCAAATATACACATATCATAAATATTACCTCATGAAACAGTTTATCCACCTGAATCAGTGAAAATTGTTGTTTTTACATTTATTTCACGCTTCTTTATGTCTCTCATTTTACTTGTGATTGCAACGCAAAAAACACAGAACGTGTTTGGTTAATTACGTAGAAATGTGCCTTGCCCACCACTAGGAGTGCTACTGTCGTTGCTACTATCAGTTGGTAACAAATTTCATAGCTGTGAGTGGCGAGACTGCAGATGTATTAGAGATATCCATTACAAACTATTGTATCTAAACATGGAACAGCAGCGTGTCAGCGCATGCATATATTTTAAACACGATTTCGTATTGCACGCAATATTTTAAGTTGATGAAAGAATTTCGATAAATTATTACGTAAAAATAATTAGTCGTTTACTTATGGATTTGAAATTTATGTAAATATGCGATATAATATGCTGATATGAGAGCGGAATCCAAACGTATTTTCTTTTCGTTTTCTTGTAATACTTTATAGAACCCATATTTGAATTTGACAACAAACGAAGTACGATTGTCTATAGTCCGCACCCTCATACAGCTGAAGTTGAACATTCAGTTATTATAAAGATCATTGTGTTTTATGCTCAGAGACCAGAGTTAGGCTATACATACACGTTCCATAGCGGTCACAAAGTACGACGTAGCTAGTGATTGTTGTTGTCGCTAGTGTAATTCAAATGTTCAAATGTTTGTATAGTCTATGAGACTTAACTACGGGGTCATCAGTCCCTAAACTTACAAACTATTTATGAACTACTTACGAACTAGGACGGCACAAATATCCATGCCCGAGGGGGGATTAGAACCCCCGACCGTAGTGGCCGTGCAGACCGTGACTGGTGCGCCTCAGTCTCCTCGGCCACCGCGGCCGGCCTAGTGTAATTATGTGCTGCTTTTGTCATGATTAGCTATAATCTCCAGTTTACTTATTTTGATTTGAGGACGACTGCTGTCTTATGAAGGTTACTAAATTTTGACAGTTATTTGAAGAAAAATACCTCTTCTAAAGGGAAAGTAAGAAAGAAAACGTTTTTATGCAGGATTATTATAATAGCCTACTCTTCCCTCGACGCATGTAATGAAATAGACGCATCAAAATCTTTTGAATTTATATTTAAAACTTGTTGGCAGTGACTAACTGCAGTCATTAAGAAGCATTGGATGAGAATATAGTCATTTGCCCTCCAATTTAGCCAGACGTTAGTTTTTCAAGCATCTCAATACTTATGATGTATTATCTCGTTACCTATCATAACATGCTATAATTTTGGTCATAGATTTAGTGATATATGTTGATAGTCTGCACAAATTGTAAACCTCTAAAAATGGCAGGTGCACGTTAGAGCGTCAAGAATATAATAAGAACATTTAGCAACTCACTGTCAGACGATCAGTGAGCTACAGACAGGTGCATTTGAAAGAAATCATAATGGAGAACAGTAATCTTAAAACACTGGTTAAAATTTAAATTAAAACAGTCCACGTTTGTGCGGTTCACCCTGTCCTCACCACCACCTGCCATCATAGTGCTAGCCATCTGAAGATAGTCAACATTGATTGAAACCGGTCATGAAATTTTAAATATTTAAAAGACACACTGTCTAGGTTCTGTAAGTGAGGTCGTCTGCGGCTCGGCGATTCTCTTTACAGTAATATGCAAGCTAAATACGTTACCGCAATTTATATAAAGAAAACGCACCAGTTACTTATTGTTAATGTTAAGCATTACACGTTTCGAGAATACACCGCCAACTTCAGATGCTTTTTGTTACATAATTTATATTTTCTTATGTCTCCATTTGTGATGTTCTGTTTCTCCTACTGCAATTGGAGAATAGTTTCATAGTATATATTAGGATGTAATTTATTTCATTATTTATTTACTAAATAAACATAACAATCGGATTCAAACGAAACGTCTGGTGATGAAGTTTTGTCTAACTTCAATGTAATGATTATAACGCCATTGTGAACTACCCGCATTACAGTGATATAATTCAGAAAGTACATTCACTGACATATAGGGTGAACAGCAATTGTCCGCAACGCCTGTAAGGTTGTTGTAGGACATGTTGCACTGAAACATAAGTGACAAGACAAAAATTCGATAAGGTACACTGTATTTTGTTGATGTCATTGTATGTTAGCAAAGGACCCGGAAGAGCAATTGAACTGAGTGGTCAGTGTGTTGAAAGGAGCACATAAGGCGAATGTCAACAATAGCGAAACAAGGGTAATGTAATGTAGTCTAAGGAAATAAGGAATTACATTAGGTAACGAAAGAGAAGGTGGTAGATGATTTTTGTTACTTGGGCACGTATTATGGTCACAATACAGAGGAAGCAAAATGCAGAGTGACATGTAAGAAATGGGAAGAAAGCTGTTTTGAAAAAGAGAAATTTGTTAGCAACAGATATTAATTGATGTAAAAGGTAGTCTTTTCATATAGGCATTTCGATAGGGTGGAAAATGGATGATGAGTTGTTGAGGTACGAAGACGATAGAGGCGCATGAAATGTAATGTTGAATATTAGGTGAGTAGATCACGTAACTAATGAAGAGGTACTGAACACAATTGAGGAGAGTAGGAATTTCTGGCATACTTTGACTAAAATATTAGTAGGAAACATTCTTAGACATATAGGCAGTGGCGGCGCGTCCTACGTGTTCACTGGTTCAGTAAACCTCCGGAAAAAAGTTCGCTGTGAGAACAAATAAATAAATAAAATAGAAAGTGTTTTTAAACTAACATTCATGGTTTCGTTATTCTATCAGATCATTTATATGCACATTCCAAGTATTTTTATCGCATGAGAAACTTTTACGTCGTGGAGACAGCAGCGCGGCCGCCTAATATAAGCGGCAGTGACCGCAGCGTTGCAATGTGCATGCGCGTCTGAAATCCAAGTTCTCTCCTGAACCCCACGGAGGCTTCATATAGGCGCTCCGGCGGCAGGGAGGGGCGACGGGAAACGCCGCTGGCGTTGGAACTGGTCGAGACGCCAGCTCCTGACTACTCGAGCTCTGACGGTTACGCACGAATGGTACCGAAGCAAAAACACTGGCGCTACTGTGCACCTCTCCTTGCGCATCGGCAACATCCACCCATCATATTTGTTTTTGGCACATTGAAGATTCATCAGAAACACGTTATATTTGGTAAAAATTCTTATAACTGTAAATTAAAGACGCGTCGACTGTAAAAGACTTCAGTAGATCCGATCATGACTACAAGAAGTTTTTGTAAACCCAATCTTCTTTTTAACAGATACGGGAACAACAATGACTTTTGTATTGTTTCGTGCCACATATCTTTGGACGTTTTAAAAAGTGTGTCGCGATTTTGAGAGTAAATGACATTTTTACTCTTCGTTGTAACAGATATTAAACTGTTTGAAAAGATGTGGGGGAGAGCAGCCTTTGAGCATGTTAAAGTTAGAAGGGGGAGCCGCCTACATTGTCACGTGACCCAAAAGGTTGCTTGTCTCTTCATCGTCAAATGATTCATATAGTTATAGTCACTTAACAGTATTGTCGGTTTGTCATTCCTGTTTACTCATTGAAAAGCGATGTTTTAAAGATCGTTGCACATTGCTTCGTCACTGCTGTTTCGCCTTGAAAATGGCAGGGTGGTCTCTTGCCGAAATATCGGCCGTCGTCGGTTTTGATAGCTGGCTGAATACCCGTAAGTTTTTCGAAGTTGTTATTCGCCAGGATAAATTACGGAATTACAGTGTAATCACTTACATGTTTTTTAAGTGTTCACGGGTATATTTATATTTTCTAGGTGTTTATTATCAAAGAAAAATAAATAATGTTCAGTATCTTTTAAAAACAAATTGCTCAGCGTTAAGCTAGGAACAAAGTGTGACATAAAGAAGCCTGGTAGGCCGACGCCTCAGCTCGAGTTGAAGCAAGCCAAAAAAAGCCGTGGTAAAACTATCTGCAATTCTGCTAATGAAAATATATCTAAAGGGGAGGGGGGCAAAGTCGACAAGCCGAGAGGGCAGCGCAGAAGGGGAGGGGTGGAAGGGAGCCAGCGCAATTATCAAGATCCGGCACTCAAAGGAGTTAACCCCCCCGTCGTCTGAAACACCATCGTCACTGAATAAGGAAATCGTCAGTTTAACAGTTGAGGGTAATGCGTGGGGTAAAACTTGCAGTGGAAAACGTAGAGTCGAATACAATAGCAGATTCACATGGATGTAGTTTGACGTTCATATGAGGAGAAGAAGAGGCGTGCTCAGGGTAGAGTAGGGTGGAGAGTAGCATCAAAACTATACTCAGGACTGGAAACCACCACAACAATAATGACGTGTCCGTATGTAGTCAGCCTATCAGGTCGTTGAGCGCAAAAATCGAATCAGCTACCATCTACTACGTTAATATGTTTGTATTTCTATGTCGGATCAAACTGCAGTGCCCGTCGATAAACTTACAAACTACTTAAGCTAAATTAAGGGCAATGTCCCAGGGAGGACTCGAAACTTCGGCGCAGAGGGAACTCGCACACCGCAGCAAGGTGCCTTAGAGCCTATGCCCACTCCGTCACGATTATAATTGATAATACATTAAAATGCCGTGGGAGATGCTTAAATTTGACTACAGGCACAACGAAAATGTTAATAGTGAGAAAATTTTCTCCTTAATTTTAGTAAGATTGATAAGAGCCTGGGGACGGGACATGGCGCCGCTATGCCTACACAGGAGAGGTTGCATTTGCTGATCACGAAGTTCAGTGGCCACTACCAACTTTGACTGGGAAGTAATTTTACGCCGGTAATGCACTGGGCCGCCACGGTGGCCACAGCCCCAGTAGAGTGCCGTTGCAGCCACCGCATTAGGCAATCCGTACGTACTACAGAGCTTGAATAGGGAGAGAGTGGTCATATGTTGAGAGCCCAGGACGCCATGTTCTTACCAAACATTCAGGGCTTTTTATACGCGTAAAGGGCTACTGTGTGCGATTCTGTACTATAGACTGCCTTAAACGCTTCTGACAGCGATATCAATTTACAATTATTTACAGGTTGTAATTCGGCATGTACTGCGGCCCTTTTGCAACTATTGTTTGTTCTATTTGCGGAAATTTGTTTACATGAAGATACATCGTTTGGCGGTTCGTGATGATAATTTTAGAACACGGCAATTTTTATGAGAAAATGTCGATTGTATGTCATTTAGTAAGTGTAACTAATAATATGCGGTACACAATCGTTAACGTCAGTCAAGAGAAATGCTTGGTTCTTGTGCTGTTGAAAGTAAAACCCGAAGAGAAGGTTTCAATATTGAGCCCCTTAGAAAAATGGCTACTAGGGAGGGGAAGAATTCCAATGTGCACTCCGTGTGCATACCGGGGGGAGCCATGAAGAGCCATGAAGAGCACAGGGTGCAGCCAGCTGCAGGTGGTGGCTCATGTCGGTACCAATGATGTGTGTCGCTTTGAGCGGCTATCAGAACTGGTAATGACTGCCAGTCTTGCTTGAAAGATGAAAGTGGAGCTCACCATCTGCAGCATTGTCGACAGGACTGACAGAGGACCCTTGGTTCAGAGCCGAGTGGAGGGTCTGAATCAGAGGCTCAGGCGGTTCTGCGACCGGGTGGGCTGCAGATTCCTCGACTTGCGCCAAAGGGTGGTGGGTTTTCGGGTTCCGCTAAATAGGTCAGGAGTCCACTATACTCAGGAAGCAGCTACACCGGTAGCGGGGGCTGTGTGGCGTGGACTGGGCTGTTTTTTTAGGTTAGAGGGCCTCGGAAATACACAAAATGGGTTTCAGTCTCAAAGGGGGCAGGTCAGACACAGGAAGAAAGCAGATCTAGAAACCATTGGTATAACAATTGTAAATTGTCGTAGCTGTATCGGGAAAGTTCCAGAGCTCCAAGCGCTGATAGAAAGTACTGATGCACATATCGTTATGGGTTCTGAAAGCTGGCTGACGCCTGAGATAAGTTCGGCCGAAATTTTTTCAAAGGGCCAAATGGCCTTCAGAAAGGACAGAATAAATAAAAAAGGGGGTGGTGTGTTTATTGCTGTTACAAACGGTTTATCCTGCAGCGAAATTGAGACAGATACTTCCTGTGAGTTGGTCTGGGTAGAGGTTATACCTGACAACCGGAATAAATTAATAATTGGATCTTTTTATCGGCCCCCTGACTCAGACGATGCGGTTGCCGAAATGTTCAAAGATAGCTTGAATCATATTTCAAATAGGTATCCGAACCATACTGTTATAATCGGTGGCGACTTTAATTTACCCTCGATATGTTGGCATAATTACGTATTCAAAACCGGCGGCAAATAAAAAACATCGTCCGAACTAGTTCTGAATGCTTTTTTTAGAACTACTTCGAACAGTTAGTTCATGAACCCACTAGAATAGTAAGTGGTTGCGAAAATACCCTTGATCTCCTAGCAACAAATAATCCGGAGATAGTAAAGAGCATCAAAACTAATACAGGGATTAGCGAACATCGAGTTGTAGTAGCGAGACTAAATATCGAAATTGCCAAATGCACAAAAAAAAAAAAAAAAAAAAAAAAAAAAAAAAAAAAAAAAAAAAACGAGAAATATATCTATTCAATAAATCAGATAAAAATTCGCTTCACGCTTTCCTGAGTGATAATCTCCAGTCTTTCAAAACTAAAAATGCGAGTGTAGATCATTGTGGCTTACTTTCAAAGACATAATATCAGTAGCAATCGAGAGATTTATACCAAATAAATTAATAAAAGAGGGGGCCGACCCCCCCGTGGTACACAAAACAGGTCAGATCACTGTTGCAGAAACAAAGAAAAACGCAAGCAAAATTTAAAAAGACACAGAATCCACAAGACTGGAAATCTTTTACTGAAACACGAAACCTAGCGCGGACATCAATGCGAGAAGCCTATAGTAGTTACTACAACGAAATCCTGTCTGGTAATCTTGCAGAAAACCCAAAGAAATTCTGGTCATATGTGAAGTACACTAGCGGCAAAACACAAACAATACCTTCACTACGCGATAGCAATGGTAATAGTACCGACGACAGTACTGCTCAGGCAGAATTACTAAACACAGCTTTCCGAAATTCGTTCACCAAAGAAGACGAAGTGAACACTCCAGTATTCAATCCAAGAACAGGTGCCAGCATGCGAAACTTAGAAGTAGATGTACCTGGAGTAGTAAAACAACTTAAGTCACTAAACAAAAACAAATCTTCCGGGCCGGATTGTATACCAACTATATTCCTCTCAGAGTATGCTGATGCAATTGCTCCGTACTTAGCTATAATTTACAACCGATCACTCAGCGAAAGATCTGTACCCAAAGAGTGGAAAGTTGCCCAAGTTACTCCAATATTGAAGAAAGTCAATAGGAGTGATCCCCAAAATTACAGGCCTGTCTCATTGACGTCGATTTGCAGTAGGATTTTGGAACATATACTTTGTTGGAATATTTTGAACTACCTCGAAGAGAACGACCTATTAACCAATAGTCAACACGGATTCAGAAAAAAAAATCGCTCTTGCGAAACACAGCTTGCCCTTTATTCACATAGTGTTAAGTGCCATCGACAAGGGATCTCAAATCGATTCCATATTTCTGGATTTCCGGAAGGCTTTTGATACTGTACCCCACAAGCGGCTTCTAATGAAATTGCGTGCTTATGGAATATCTTCCCAATTGTGCGATTTGATTCACGATTTCCTATCAGAAAGGACACAGTTCGTTGTAATTGACGGTAAGTCATCGAGTAAAACAGAAGTGATATCTGGCGTTCCACAGGGAAGCGTTATAGATCCCCTACTCTTCCTCGTGTTTATAAACGATTTAGGAGACAATCTGAATAGCTCCCTTAGACTGTTCGCGGATGATGCTGTCGTTTATCGGTTAGTGAAGTCAACAGAGGATCAAAAGCAACTGCAAAGCGATTTAGACAAAATTTCTACTTGGTGCGAAAATTGGCAATTGACACTAAATAAAGAAAAGTGTGAAGTAATACACATGACCACTAAAAGAAAAGCACTGATCTTCAATTACGCCATAAATCAGTCAAACCTTAAGGTCGTAAATTCTACCAAATACCTAGGAGTTGCAATTACGAACAACTTTGACTGGAGAGTGTAAGAGTACACCTGTCGCTGTATCTTAGTTTGATTTAACGATATGTATATATTGTCTTAACTTTGTTTATTTCACGTATTTTTCATTTCATGTATGCTAGATATATTTCTTATGTAACGTCATTTTCCATATTGAATCATTTAGTGTAAACATGTACTATATGTGTAAACCCACATGAATGCACGGACATTCTTATGCTGTAAGTTAGCAATGCGCCAGAGAAAATGTTGAACCTGTTGTAAAGACTGTCTTTGGTACAGAAGTAGTAGCTGTGAGTGTCGCGCTGCTGAAGCAGTCGCGGTGCGGACTCGCCATAGTAAAGACATAAATGCAGTCGCGGAGCGGACTCGCTATAGTAAACACATAAATGTTTTGTTGATGGTGCAGAGGCACGGTAGGCGCAGTGTGGCGCGAGTTTAATGCAATTGCAATAAGCCTGAGAGGCGTACTGTTTAATGTATTGAAGGAAGTGCGAAACAAGTTTATTTATACTCAGTGTAATCTTTTTTCATGTCTGCAAGAAAAGTAATTGTTTGGTATCAAGTCTATTGTCACCGAGTGTGATCGTTGTTGTAGTAAGAGTACCTATTGTAATCATATCTGTCTTGTATGGACTTCACGACGAAGACGACGAAAGCAGATGAGTACTTTTGTAACATTTTATTTTGTATGCATGTAAATGTAGTATCAACCCAGTCAGAACTTTGGTTCAATTATACATGACTTATTTTGAAACCAGTCTTAATTTTGTAAGTAGTTGTAGTCACCCCATTATCACCATTATTAGATTAGGTTGATTATGCCTGTACATTGACTAACAAGTTCAATCATTTTCAAAGTAATTACGATCAGTTTTAAAGAAATTGCTAGACGAGTTAAAGAATTGCTAAACGTGTTGCAACCACAGAGACTAGTAATTAAAGTGCAACAGAGTTTACAAGTAAAGTAAAGTTGGTTTCATTTATGTAGAAAGTAACCAGGCTAACAGTAGTAAAAGTATTATAGTAGTTTTACCAGACTTGACTGAAGTAATTTTTTATGAAATACGTTAAATGCCAAACTCTGCTCAGCCAGTTACACGCGTACGCTACCCAGGCCCTGGAACCAATTTAAAAAAGGAAAATAGTTTACGTAAAGTTTTATGAGGAACTTGAATGCTTTAAACAATAATATCAAAATTATTGAGAACTTTGACTGTAGTATTTGTGAAGCTCATTGCACCACAGAGTTTCACTGTATTGAGCTATTATCATTGCAATCAGAGTCTATCTGCTATTACAATTTTTATTATAACACGAACACGCCATCACCACTACATGAATTCTGACACATTTATTAGTGAAGCTGTGCTGTTCGGGAATCGTAAGAGGTGCTAGTTGGAGGCTGTAGTCAATGCTATGTCAGATAGGGCCAAGCTTAATTAATTACCACAGTGATTGTTTCAAGTTGATTAATATCTTTTTTTTTATTCAAAATTTTTAACCTTCACTGCGAAAGTGTTGTTGCGACCCATGAGTTGTGATTTGCTGCAACATTCAATAACGAAATTATTATTACTAGAGCATATCATTACGCATTCTGAATTTTGAGATTTTTTGACGACCTCCAACAGGCAATTTTCTTACAATTGTCGACACTACTGCCAGGATAGTTTGGGCGCCTATGTTTGTAACTGGTTTGGCAAGAAATTTGTTAATTAAGTTATCATTAAATTTTGAATTATTATTTTGTTCTGTATATTGATTAACTGATTATGGATTTGAAATTGGTATATCGTTTGTTGAATTTGAAACATTGTTGAAAAGTTTAAACATGGCACCAGTAGGGCAGCGTCATCGTGACGCAACAATAGAGAAAAGTAGGGTCCTTACTAGGAACGCGATAATGCGTAGAAGCCAGGCATCAACAATAGATTCAAGATTAGAAAAAGTAACCGAAATGGAAAACGTAGCGGAAAAGGAAAATGCAAATTTCAACGTAGATCGACAAGAAACTACGCGTGATCAAAATGAGGTTCGAAGAAGTAGTACAGATTTGAGACACTCAAACGATCGCAGGTTAGCGATAAGTAATGGAGAGAAAACTAACGTGGATGAGGTCGCGGACAATGTTAGTGATCAGCAAAAGGTAATTGACAAACATCAGAACGAATCGGAGGCTAAATGTTCATCAGATGATCTGTCATCAAGTAGTGAGGAGGAACGGAAAATCGACAGAAATAAAAAGGATAGGCGAAGGACAAAAATGAGGGATGCTGTACCTCAAGGAAATGCAGACATAAGTACGTTAATGCAATTCATGCAAAATATGAGCCAGAATTTTGAAAAGTCACAGTTAGAAATGAGCCGGAATCTTGGTCAAAAAATCGAAAAATCACAGTTAGAACTAAGACTGGAACTTGGACAGGACATAAAGAAAATAGATAAAAAAATCGAAGAAATAAAAAAGGAAAATGAACACGTCTGGAAGCAAATAAGTAAACAGGACAAAAGGATAGATGATTTAGCCACGCAAACGGAACAACAGATCACGCAGGCGCCAAAAATTTGTGAGGAGCGTCACACCGAGTGCAGTAACGAAGTCACTTTGGTTAAAAAATCATTAAACAGAACCAAAGACAAAGTCGCGGGACTCGAACAGGGATTAAAACACACTGAGGAAAGAATTGTTCAGATGCAAAGAGAAATCCAGCGTGTTGTGGAACATGAAAACAATACGTGGACCCCGCCTAGTACAGAAGCGCAAGTTGGCAGTCACAATGATGACGCAACAGATAATTGTTAGAGTCTCATGAGGCAGCCAGCTGCAGGAAACGTCAGCTTTGAAACGACAAAATCTGTCACCGAAATCAGTAACGGGAATTCGCATTACGAGATAAATTTGAATGGAACTGTACCGGAGCAAAGAAATGTTGCGCCATTGCCTTGTGTTGACAACAATGAGGAGGCAAGGCGAACCGTAAATGATAGACGAATGGAAAAGTATTTGCGTAGTATCAGACCGCCACTATTCAAACCAGATGGCGACATCCATATAATGAAATTTTTGAATCATATCGAACAAAACTTTACCGCGAGATTGGTCGGATCGCATGTGTATAAATTATATTCTGTCCAACGTGCATGAAAGTATTCATAATGACGTTATGGACATGAGTTGCGAGAGCAGAAGCTACCGCGAATTTAAGGATCAACTAATACGAAAATATTGATCATCAGCAAAGCAGGATGAAGTTTATGAAGATATTCACACAGCACCGATCTTTAACGCAAATAAATTCAGTACGATGGAGAAGTATGTGAAACATTACTGGAATAAGAATAGGTATCTTAGCTATCCAATACCGGAGCGAGCTTTCATTTCAGTAATGTTGGCAAAATTGCCCAGACGCGTGCGAGATCTTTTCATTGTACAAACAGTTTTATCAATAGAAAAATTTATGGAAGTCTTGGAAAGATGTGATCGAAGCTGGGAAAATGGAGACCGACCGAACTGACAGGGCAGAGGGAATAGGAATGGAACAGATGATCGACATTATCGGAGGAACGAAGGTACTCGCCGTGAAGATAACGGATACGGGCACCGACAAGCGGATACACGGGAAGACAGGGCACGAGGAGGTGATACCAATAACGGCCGACAAGATGATCGACGGCAGCGTCATCAGAGAGAAGAAGAACCGAGACAAGAGCGACAGGAAAATCGTAATAGAGAGAGGAATAATCGAAATGATTGGCAAAACATCGGAGCTTGGCCCAAAGGATACAATCAGTCACGTAATGTAGACAGAAGTAGAGGAGACGGATGAACAGTCTACGAGAAACCGGGACCTCGCGACAAACAGGTTTATGCGTTAGAAGCACGCACAGTAGAAATGGAGACACCAACCACGAAATACGTAATCAAAGTACGAACATTCATGAAGAAAACACACGTTGTTTAAACTAATTGAGCGGCCTGCTTTGCCCCGCGGCGAGGCCGTAAAGCCTTTAAAGGGGACTGAAGGACCGACGAGCTTAGACGAAAATGCAAAGAAAGAAGACTCCGATAATGAATGGATAACGACAGATTATGAAGACGAATCTGACGTTATATACAAGACTACGAACATAATTGAGCATGGCAAGAATGAACGAACAACAACTGTAGAAGCAAAGAAGCTTGAGGGTGCGCAAATAAACAAAGTTATTGACGCATCAGCGCAAATAAATAAAGCAACAGTTGGGCCAGAAACGGAACAAGAATACCATGAAAGAATGTTCGTTGAAGCAATAGATGCGTTACTGGACAACAATGATCAAGATAAGAAAACTTGTGTTCAACTGGAAGAAGATACTGACGTGGAAGAGACGGAAGACGGTGACGAATCGGATACGACAGAAGATGAGCAGGGAGAACCAGACAACAAAGCAGCAGATACCGTAACCACCTGTACGGAAGAAGAAGCAGAAAATTATGATTCATTGCAGAATGAGTTTCCTGACATCATCGAACATATCGAAATTTGGAGCCAACACGACGTTGCAACGACAGCACCGCAGATGAGACAATGCAATGCTATCCGGACGTCAGATGAACAACAAAGGTTATCAACGGAAGAAGAAGATGTGCTTAGAACTGAAATACGAGTATTGAGAGACGCCAAACAGAGCGAAAGCAATACATGTCCGAAACTAAAACTGGTAATCGGAAGCAAGGATTATGAAGCATTAATTGATACTGGGTCGATGATTTCAATTTTGACACGATCGATTTATGAGGATGTTAAGAAAAGCTTACAAAGAATAGAAGAACTTCCAGCAACTAGATTGAAAATATATGGAGCTTTCAATTCTAAATTTGTGGAATCAAAGAAGAAGATTTTCTTGCCGTTTAAAATCAATGAGCTTAACCAACTATTTTACCATGAGTTTGTAGTAGTGGAAGAAATAAGTATTTCGTTGATAATTGGAGGTGATTGGCTACAGAAAGTTAAAGCGGTCGTGGATCTGAAAACAAATATTTTGACTGTTGAAGACGAAGGAAACCAGTACACCACCGAATTATTACAGCAAGTGGAACATCCAGTAAAGACATTTAATATCAGATTGAGCCAGGAAGACATAAAAACAAGTCATGACAAACAAAGGCAAAGAGAAGGGTTAAAGGAGAAGGACGAGCGATTTGAAGATCTTTACGGTATAAGCAACGTGTCAACAACAATGAGGCGTGACGCGCAGCGAGCCGGCACAGAGTACTGGAGAAGACGACACGTGAAAATGAAAAAACTCAACTGTAAATGAACCGTCTGACTGTAGTTATGTGAATCAAGAGCATTGCAGCGGACGAAGAAGTGGGGTACAGCAAAATGAAACCTTATTTGGATTGACACACAAAGAAAGGACACATTTTTTACTCGAAGAAGATGACACCCAAGAGGACACCGAAACGAACTTGATGATTACCGGATTTGTAGAAGAACGGATTGTTTCTGTGACGCCGGACACCGGAAGCCAGTACAATGCAATCGAAGAAGATTTGTACTTAATTACCCGCAAGCAGAAGCTAACTATCAAAGAAGACTATTGTAATATAAGCACTTCATCTATTATACCAAAGCAAAGCGTGCAAGTACGGAAACGAGTAATGCTAGAGATTATTGTATGTGAACAGGCCATAGTGGCAGAATTTTTAGTTGTCAGAGGATTAAAGACCGACGTCGTGATTGGTGCGGACACGATGCGGAAGTTAGAAATGAAGATTGATTATTATGAAAAAAATATATAGAATGGAATGTGGGTGGAATCAAGACTAAATGGAACTTATTTGAAAAGAAAGAGAAAACACACGCAGAGATGCAACATTACGTTGACTCTGTGTACCTTAACGAAGAAGAGGAGACTAATTATTATGACGTAAATCATTCTACTGTTGAAGAGGAAGACATAAGACAAAGGATTCCTCAGAAAGTGGTTAATATTGAAAACATTCCTGAGGAGAGGCTAGTCAAGCTAGAGCAGCTTCTGTATCAATATTACGTAGTCTTTAAAGAAAAGGTGGGATGTATTAAAGATTACAGGTACAGTTTCAAGGTGAACAGTCAACAGAAGTTCTACAAGAAACCATATATTATTCCCTTCGCGATGAAAGAGAAAGTAGACAAGGAAATCCAAAGAATGCTTAAGAATAACATTATTGAAAGGAGTACCTCTAACTTTAACAATCCTATCATACCAGTGGTGAAGAGGAACGGCGTGATACGTCTAGTAATGGACGCCAGGAAATTAAACGAAATTATTGAAGCAGAAAATGACCGACCCCTGAGCATAGACGAATTATTATCAAGATTTCATGATAAGAAAATTTTAGCAGGATTAGATCTGATCAGTGCCTCTTGACAAATAGAATTGAGTAGAGAATGTCGGCAATATACAGCCTTTCTGGTAAATGGCAAATCATACCAATTCTGTCGCTTACCTTTTGGACTAAAAATTAGTACGGCCGCATTTATTCGAGCAATGGACCACGTTTTGGGAGAGGAGCTGCTGAACAAAATAATTGTCTACGTGGATGATGTGGTTATTGGAGCGCAAAATTGGGATAATTACTTTGGATTGTTGGGTGAAGTACTGAGCAAATTTAGAGAGTTCGGAATGACTATAAACGTGGAGATATCACAGTTTTGCAAGTTCGAGTTAAAATTCTTGGGCCACATAATTACGCAGGAAGGAATAAAGCCAGACTTGGAAAAGATCGCGGCTATCAGAGACTGTCCAGCGCCAGTAACGAGGAAGCAATTAAAATCATTTATGGGAGCCGTGGGCTATTATCGTCGATTCGCAACAATTGAGGCACTTGCAGCGACTAATATGCATGAGCTACTCAAAAAATATAAACCTTGGAAGTGGACCCCCGAATGCCAACAGGAATTCATCAAAATTAAAGAAAGTCTCGTTAAGGCACCAATACTATGTCATCCTAATATGTCATTAGATTTTTGTTTAGCAATTGACTCTAGTGGCGATGGAATAGGAGCAGAACTCTACCAAATTAATGAACAGGGAAAACATTGCACAATAGCTTTCGCCAGTAGGGTACTTAGCCCAGCAGAAAAGAGATACACTGTCACAGAACAAGAGTGCTTGGCGGCAGTGTGGGCGTTTAAGAAATTTCATCTCTTTCTGGCAGAAAGAAAGACCACAGTGTATACTGATCATCGAGCTCTGCAATTTATGAAACAAAGCAAGCTAATGCCAGGAAGATTAACACGCTGGACGCTATTCTTGCAACAATATGATTTGGATATAAAGCACATAGCCGGAAAAGAAAATGTTGTAGCTGACTGTCAAGATTGCCGATACAAGAAAGTAATAAGGACAAAGCGGACAGAGTAACAGTTGAAGTAACGGTGATGCTTATACAAAATGTGCCGTTTGAAAATTATCTTAGAGAAAACTTTAGGTCAATAGTAGATTTGCAGAAGAAAGACGAGCGAATCAGAACAATAGTGCAAAAGATCTCCAATCCAGAGAATGTGAATTTTCGCCAATACCACAAAATTTTTAGAGGAGCATTATACTTCAGGAAAGGCAACGATGATCAAGGCTGGAAGTTATACGTACCAGAAGAAATTATAAACAAGCTTATTTGGTTCATACATCTGAAATTCGGACACTGCGGACCTGTTAGATGCAAAGCAAAATTGGAGGAAGTTACTTATTTTCCAGATATGTTGCGAAGGGCCAGAAAAGTTCTAAGAATTTGTAAAATTTGCCAAACCATGAAGCCCAGTACAACCACAATGCAAACCAAGTGGATTGCCATTTTTCCAGCACAGGTGAATGAAATTATTGCAACCGATTTGTACGGACCAGTTATCAAATCTAGAGGTGGTTATCGATATGTTTTAGTGGCGATAGATGTACTATCGAAATACGTGATCATACGGCCGTTAAAGAGAGCAACAGCGAAGACCGTCAGCAAAGAATTTGAGAAATATATACTGCCGAAGTACCGTAATGTTAAGAAAGTGTTAAGCGATAATGGACCTCAGTATGTGTCCGAGACTTGGAAGCAGATGCTGAGGAGAAATAAAATCAAGCCGATTTACATTTCACGGTACAGACCTCAGAGTAACATTTGCGAGAGGGTGATGCGAGAATTGGGCCGATTTTTACGCACGTATGCCTACAAGAATCAAAAATCCTGGGACTTATACCTGAACGAATTTGAAGATATTACCAACAACCTTGTGCACACCTCTACTGGGTACGAACCAATCAAGATACAACAGGGTATGCCAGCAAAGAACCCCATCCGAAGTATAATTGAGCTGCCAGTGAATAACGTCCGTATAAACAAAAGAAGAATACGATCTTTAGCTGTGCAGAATTGTGCTGAGGCCAGGAACAGAACCCATAATAATAGATATCCAGAAAGAAAATTTGAAGAAGGAGACCTTGTCTTACTACGAAACAAAAAGCTGGGTAAACCACATGATAACGGATGCAAGAAGTTTTACCGATGGTATTTGGGACCCTACCGTGTAAACAAAGTCAAACATACTAATGCTATGGAACTGGTGTCCATAAAGAACAATAAAAATGTAGGACTCAGACACGTTTGTGACATTAAAAAACTTTATCACTAGTATGTAAGTTGTAATCATAATATTTTAAGGGGAACTACACTACAACTGAAAGACTGATGTGATAAACATGACTTGTAAATATTAATGTATTGTATAACTCATCATTTATTTTAATTACTGTGTATGTGAATGCGAGATGAAAGACTGAAGCTAAGCCCCGTTCGCAGGTTAGCACACAATAAACAAAACAAGTGGATGAGAGCTTGGTATGCGGGACCTGCGGAGCGGCGACAATGCGCTCTTGGACATTAGACGTGCCGCCAGCGGCAGCCACTACCAGAGGCAACAATTTCGTCGCGCGGTCAGCCGCCGGCGCGAGCGACTTGAAAGCAGCCGACAGCCATGGGCGATAGCGACTTCAAAGGAACACACACACCGCTTCATCCAACGGGACTACGAAATGTAGCGTGTGAAGTGATGTGAAATAAAGTGGAGCTATCAATCTCGGCCATGAAGGTCAATTCAGTGCAGTGCTATTTTTTGCAGGTTTATACGCCAATATGGTCACACACCGACGCATCCCAACATATCAAATTTTGTGAATAATGTAACGCAACTTCCTACCTTTGTATCTTATGTAATGCATTGTAACCAATATTATGTATCTTTATTTTATGTCATGTAATTTGTCCTATGTGGAATATGTGTTTTAAGTTTAACAAAAAAATATTTTTTTTGTTTTTTTTGTTTCTCAACCCGGGCAGGATGTAAGAGTACACCTGTCGCTGTATCTTAGTTTGATTTAACGTAATGTATATATTGTCTTAAATTTGTTTATTTCACGTATTTTTCATTTCATGTATGCTAGATATATTTCTTATGTAACGTCATTTTCCATATTGAATCATTTAGTGTAAACATGTACTTTATGTGTAAACCCACATGAATGCACGGACATTCTTATGCTGTAAGTTAGCAATGCGCCAGAGAAAATGTTGAACCTGTTGTAAAGACTGTCTTTGGTACAGAAGTAGTAACTGTGAGTGTCGCGCTGCTGAAGCAGTCGCGGTGCGGACTCGCCAAAGTAAAGACATAAATGCAGTCGCGGAGCGGACTCGCTATAGCAAACACATAAATGTTTTGTTGATGGTGCAGAGGCACGGTAGGCGCAGTGTGGCGCGAGTTTAATGCAATTGCAATAAGCCTGAGAGGCGTACTGTTTAATGTATTGAAGGAAGAGCGAAACAAGTTTATTTATACTCAGTGTAATCATTTTTCATGTCTGCAAGAAAAGTAATTGTTTGGTATCAAGTCTATTGTCACCGAGTGTGATCGTTGTTGTAGTAAGAGTACCTATTGTAATCATATCTGTCTTGTATGGACTTCACGACGAAGACGACGAAAGCAGATGAGTACTTTTGTAACATTTTATTTTGTATGCATGTAAATGTAGTATCAACCCAGTCAGAACTTTGGTTCAATTATACATGACTTATTTTGAAACCAGTCTTAATTTTGTAAGTAGTTGTAGTCACCCCATTATCACCATTATTAGATTAGGTTGATTATGCCTGTACATTGACTAACAAGTTCAATCATTTTCAAAGTAATTACGATCAGTTTTAAAGAAATTGCTAGACGAGTTAAAGAATTGCTAAACGTGTTGCAACCACAGAGACTAGTAATTAAAGTGCAACAGAGTTTACAAGTAAAGTAAAGTTGGTTTCATTTATGTAGAAAGTAACCAGGCTAACAGTAGTAAAAGTATTATAGTAGTTTTACCAGACTTGACTGAAGTAATTTTTTATGAAATACGTTAAATGCCAAACTCTGCTCAGCCAGTTACACGCGTACGCCACCCAGGCCCTGGAACCAATTTAAAAAAGAAAAATAGTTTACGTAAAGTTTTATGAGGAACTTGAATGCTTTAAACAATAATATCAAAATTATTGAGAACTTTGACTGTAGTATTTGTGAAGCTCATTGCACCACAGAGTTTCACTGTATTGAGCTATTATCATTGCAATCAGAGTCTATCTGCTATTACAACTTTTATTATAGCACGAACACGCCATCACCACTATATGAATTCTGACACATTTATTAGTGAAGTTGTGCTGTTCGTGAATCGTAAGAGGTGCTAGTTGGAGGCTGTAGTCAATGCTAAGTCAGATAGTCAGATGACTGACTGAGCTGGCCTTGTAACATCAGCTAACAATGCTTTTCTATGCAGTTACTGCGAACGGCTGAAAACAGTCGTTAGTTTTCTCGAGGACCTGCAGCTCTAATGTATGAATATATGTGATGGCGTCTTCTTGTGTAAAATATCCCGGAGGTAAAACAGGTCCCCATTCGGAACTCCGGCCAGGGACTACTCAGGAGGATGTCGTCATCAAGAACACAGATACAGACATTCTCCGGACCGGAGCATTTAGAGTTCTATCTCTTAAATGGGTAGCTAAATTAGAATATTTGAAAAGAGAAATGGATAAGTTAAAGTTATATATGGTGGACATTAGTGATGTTTTCTGACAGGATGGACAGGATTTCTAAGCAGGTGAGTACAGTGTTATAAATTAAAAAACAGTTTTTGATAACGTAGGAGATCTGAGAATGAATCAGAAAATGGGAATGTGGGTAGGGTACTATAAACAGGATAGTGAATGCATCATCGTAGAAAAGATACATACGAAGCCAACACTGAACACAGTTGTAGAAATATATATGTCAATTAGTTCTAGCGATGATGAGACATCGGAGAAATATGAGATGAGTAAAGAAATTATTCAGACAGTTGAAGGAGAGGAAAACTTGATTGTGATGGGGAACTGCAACTCGGTAGTAGGAAAGGGAAGAGAAGGAAATGTAATATGTGAATATGGACTAATGAAAGGGAATGTAAAAGGAATTTTGTGCGTAGTACTTGTTTTAATCATCATGAAATAATGTTATTCACGTGGAAGGGTCCGGGAGACATTGGGAGGTACCAGATTGGCTTCGTAATGGTAAGGCAAAGGTTTTAAATTTTAGTACATATTTAGGGCAGGTATAGACTATAACCATATAGTATTGGCTATGAACTGTAAATTAAAACTTAAGAGACTGCAAAAACGGAAAAATTAAGGAACTAGAATCTGGACCATTCTGAATGTAATACAGTAGAAGAATAATAGGTAGCTAAGAGACAGAATAGTGAAGGCCGCAGAGTTTTCTACTGGCAGAGCGACAAGGTGTAATAGCTATCCCTAAGTGATACTGAACAAGATAATATAAATATGATCAAGTTATGCGGGAAAAAGGGAGTACAGACGTCTGAGAAATGAGTTTGAAACAAAGTGCTGATTGACGAAAAAGGAGTGCCTAGAGTAGAAATAAAAGACCGCAGAAGAATGTATAACTAGGTGAAAGATAGCTGCCGTCTACAGGAAAATAAAAAAGACATTGGGAAACAATAAAAGCTGCGGTATGCATATCAAAAACTGAGATGGAAAACCAGTATTGAGCAAAGCAAGGAAAGCCGAAAGGTGGAAGGAATTTATAGAGTGCTTATGCAAAGGAAATAATCTTTAGGGCAGAAATATAGGAATGAAAGACGAAGTAGTGAAAGTTGAGATAGGAGATACGACCGAGAAGAGTTCGACAGAGCACTAAAATATCTCAGTAGATACAAAGCCCCTGGAGTAGATGATATCGTTAGGAGAGCCAATCATGCAAGATGTATAACACACGGGAAATATCCCACGACTTCAATAATGAGGTAGTAATTTCAATTCCCAAGACATAAAGCGAAGACAAATGTGAAAATTACAGAACTATCCCTTTAATAAGCCATTGTTGCAAAATAATAGCAATGAATTATTAAAAGACGAAAAACTTGTGGAATCCGATCTTGGGGAAGCTCAGTTTCGATTTCGGAGAAATGTAGAAACACTGGAGGCAATGATCACATTACGACTATTCCTAGAAGATAGGCCAAGGAATGAGAAACCTACGATTTTAGCATTTACAGATAAGGAAGAAGCTTTCAAATTGTGAACGCAGCAGGAGTAAAATATTGGGAGCGAAGAGCTATATTCAATGTATACAAAAACCAGACAGCCGTTATTGGGGTTGAAAGGAATGAAAGGATCTCCTTGGTTGAGAAGGTAGTAACGGTTGTAGCATTTCTTCAATGTCGTTCAATCTGTACTTTGAACAAGTTGTGAAATAATGGAAAGAGAAATTTGGGAAGAAATTAAGAAGATCAGGGAGACATAGTAATTCTGTCAGAGACAGCGAAGGACCAGAAAGAGCAATTAAAAGAAATGGACAGTCTTCAAGGGGATTTATAAGATGAAGTTTAACAAGAGTTAAAAAGGTTAATGCAATGTAGTATAAGAAAATCAGGCGATGTTGGAGGAATTAGATTGGGTAATGTGACAATAAAATGCTATATGAGTTTTGTTATTTGAGTAGCATAATAACTTTCGATGGCCGAAGTACAGATGATGTAAAATTCAGAATGGCTATGGGGAGAAAAGCATTTCTTAAGAAGCGAAATTTATAGACATCCAATATCAGTTCAAAAGTGAGGAAGTACTTTTGAAAGCATTTGTCAAAAATGTAGCATTGTATGGGTGTTAAACGTAGACGATTAGGGGTTCAGACAATAGATGATCGATGTTTAGAAACGTGTTGCTACCAACGAATGATGAAGATCAGATGGGCAGATCAACTAACTAATGAGGAGGTGCTCAATAGAATTAGGGAGAAAAAGAGATTCTAGCTTGTGATGAAGGGATAGGTTGCTGAGATACATTTTGAGACATTAAGGAATCGTTAACTTATCATTAAAAGGAGATGTGTGGGGTAAAAATCGTAGAGCGATGGACGAATACAGTAAGCAGATTCAAAAGGTTGCTGCTCGTCTTGTAACATGAAGAGGCTTGCACAGGATTGCTTGGAGAGCTGCATCAAACCAGTCTGCGGACTGAAGACGTCAACAACAGTAAAAAAAAAAAAAAGACGTACATTTTTCTTAAATTGGAAATTTTAAAATAAACGCACAACAAAGTGGTGTGCAACATATTAACTTCTATAAAATTTATCTCGTGAAAGAACCTTCTTTACTTTAGAAGTGTTTCAACGAATATGCAAAATTTCAGTCGGATTTCGCATAAAGGATTCATGAATGCATCAAGAAGTGTGGGATGTAATTTCGCTTCACATCTTAAGTTGCCGAGGGACTTCAACTTATTTAACTAGACTTGTTAGAACCTGTTCAAAGGTTTCCAAACCCAAGCGTCGATACTGACTAGGAATCAGCACCATCCCCCGTTCCCATCTATAATGGCTTCACTTTAAAAAGTCAAACTGCTTCGGTTATCAGACCCTAGGCTTACAAACTACTTAAACTAATTTATGCTAATGACAACACACACATACACACACATTTTTCATATTGACCTTCATAAATCTGTTCCATGCCGTGTAGCTATCCTCCAAAGTAGGACGAAGTAATGTAGCGTAGGCAGGAGATATGTTGCATCTTCTAATTGTTCTGCTAATGGAACGCCAGCTTTCGTAGTCGTTTCCCACAACGTTTATTATAGTATGGTTCTAAAATACTATCCCTAGGCATTTATTTGAACAGACAGCCTTGAAATTCTGTATTTTATTTAAGCGAAACTTCCTTCAATTCCTTTTCTTGTGCCCTTGTGGCGGACGACATACTATTTCGTGTGCTGAACAAACTACGTACAGATACCTTGTCTCAAAACTTTTTATCCATATTGGGCATCTCACGAGGTTATTGGACGGTGAATGACAACAAGTAGTCTAAGAGGGTAAGAAAAATCGTATCACAAATAGTTTTTACGACTTAAGAACAACAGAATGCTTTGTAACCCAGATGTTTGTTACACTGGATGACGTCTGGCAATTTACTTCGAAATGAGAGCCTTGTGATAGAAAATATCAGAGACAGGCGCCCATTTAACATGATTGCCAGGGACGCTATATGATTAGGTGACGCATATGAGGAACGCCATCAAAAACCTTCAGCAACGTAAAAATATCAAGTTAAAATTCCCTGTCGATAACACGCTGTACTTCGTATGTCACACAAAAGCGACATTTTCTGAAGCGTATGAAGTAACAGATTGCTTACTTCAAGGAATTTCACGAAGCTGGAACTCAATGTACGTTACAAAACAGAACTGCAAATAGTCGACAGTTTTTTTCATTGGTTCTTACGTTCTGGTTATATTCAAATTCCTGTATTCTACAACGATTTGTAGCCGCTGGAGCTCTAGTTCCACAGAACTATTTCCCTGATGTCTTCACACTAGCGCTGTTATTAAGTCCTCTATTCTTGTAAGTGTTTTGCATATAATTCCGTATTCGTCTATTGTGTGGAGAACATCGAAATTTCTTTTCAGTTCATCGAATTTTCAACATTCTTCAGTTGCATTCCGTATTGATAAATAGTATTTTCTGTTACAAGTTCCTCACAAAATGATTCATAACAATACGGCACTGTCTACAAAAGAGCTTGTTTGGAATTTTATTCCTCAAATTAAAACAGTAAGCTTCATTTCGCTATTAATGCTCTCTACGCCTTTACCTGTCTGCGTTTTATGTCATTTTAGCTTCGTCTCACGTAGGGTATTTTGTTACAGCTTCCCAAGCAATCCTGTGCAAGCCTCTTCGTCTGCGAATACGAGCAGCAACCTTTTGAATCTGCTTACTGTATTCGCCCATCGCTCTATCATTTGTACCCCACACACTTCCTTCTAATGCTAAGTTGACGATTCCTTAATGTCTCAAAATGTGTCTCAGCAACCTATCCCTTCATCACATGCCAGAATCTCTTTTTCTCCCTAATTCTATTGAGCACCTCCTCATTAGTTAGTTGATCTGCCCATCTGATCTTCATCATTCGTTGGTAGCAACACATTTCAAAACATCGATCATCTTTTGTCTGAATCCCTAATTGTCTACGTTTAACACCCATACAATGCTACTTTTTTCACAAATGCTTTCAAAAGTACTTCCTCACTTTTGAACTGATATTGGATGTCTATAAATTTCGCTTCTTCAGAAACGCTTTTCTTCCCATAGCCATTCTGCATTTTACATTATCTGTACTTCGGCCATCGGTAGTTATTATGCCACTCAAATAACAAAACTCATACTTAACATTATAAAAACTAATGTTAACTGTCAGTTACTCGATAATCTAATTTCTGCTACATGCCAAAAAGGAAAAAAAATCTGTTATTCCTCACGCAAATTCTGTCTTAAAAAGGCTGTTCATTCCAAAAAAAGGTATCACTTAATTCAACGGTACGAGGGTAGTAATGGCATCAGAAAATGTTATCACTGTTTTCTGTTCACCTTGTATTATTATCCTAATTTTGAAAGTTTCATAAATTTTCATCATGCCTTCATTTATGTATCGACTAAGTAATAGTCATGAGACACTGCCGTTCGTGAACGTTTGGTCGGTTGTAGACGCCACTTAAGAGAATGCGCCATCACTCCCTCCGGAGGTTCGAGCCCTCCGACGGGCATACGTGTGTGATTTATCCTTAGTTTCAGTAGTTTGTAAGTCTTGGGACCGATAGCCACAGAAGTGTGGTCCCGTACAGTACCAAACATTTGAACAGTTTATTTAGTAGTAATTTATTCTCTTTGTTTTTCCTTCCGTTTTCTTGGTGAGAGACTGCTTGCCTGTCATACGACCTATTTTATTCGAGCACTTGATCTTGAACTCCTATTGTCCGACTTTGTTCTTATACATAGTGCATATTACTCGTTTCCCCCTGCAGCTTATTCTAATTTTCCTCACAAATTCGAACTTATTTTTCCTATGTCCCAAAGTGCTATGAAATATTATTAATTTCTTGAGACTTGTTTTCATTATCGGGTGTAACGTTTCAGCTGCCCATTTGTGTGTGACTTTACCTTTTGTAAAGCCAAAATGATGCTTGGCTAAGATATATGTGATCAAATTTCAAGTGTTCTGTTATTCTTGTAAATAATTTTGTTGATAGTGAGATACTTTTCACATTTATGCATCATCCTTCCCGTCTCAATCGGATAGACGACATTCTTCTTGGTAGTGTCTCGACAGTCTCAAATATTTCATTGACCAATATGAATGATTCTTTATTAGCCACTTTCACCAGCGACGTTCGAAATCCATTTATATCATATCTCAAAGCCCTTTTCAACTCTGTTTCTTATCCAAATGGGTTTCATCATCATGTCGTTAGACTAGTCTTTCCCGTCATTATTGCCTTTCAGCGTAAATCTTCGACCTGTCCACTCTGTCCAATGCGTTTAATAGTAGAGTTCCAATTGCACTCCTAATGTTACCGCCCGTGCTTTTGAGTTCGCCCGAAGTTACTTTGACATTTTCATAGACTCAATGCATACCTTGGACGATAATTTATTTTTCGATCCCCTCATATTTTCTCTGCTGTTATTTTCCCTTGTCAGTTCTAACATATTTTGTGGGGTTGTGGTTCCGACTTGATGCAAAATAGTGATATTTTATATTTATTTTTTACTTTATTTACTTATTTTTTATTATATTTAATTAATTTATTTATTTAATGCATCACGGCAGATCTACAACCGCACATTTGTAACACAAATACGGACCGATAGAAGAGATTCAAATCACAATAATTGCCTATATATTTTCTTCCTAACGGACTTTTATTCATGTTGTGGTTACTTTTGTATTTCCTTGTTTGTTCAAATGTTTGTAAATCTATGGGACTTAACTTCTTTGTTATTAATCCCTAGGTTTACAAACTACCTCAAGTTAAACCAACCTAAGGACAACACACACACTCATGCCCGAGCGAGGACTCGCACCTCCACGGCGAACGGCCTCACCACCGCAGCACGATGTCTCAATGCGCAACGCTATTCCTTTGCGGCCATTCTTTGTTCAATCTGTTAAAGTATGTATAGTACCTGTGATTGTCCGTGCGATGGGACGACGTAATACAGGAAAAATTCTCATTAGATCCTTCAAAATTCATAATAACTCTCATATTCCCTTCAAAAGTCTATCTAGGATCACTGCACAGTTAGGTACTATGGCGTAGTTAGTAGGTTGCTAGATAACTTCATCAACGAACCTGGACCGTGCCGTTGAATTCGTTTCCGAAGTCCCCAACCCGTCACATAACACAAAAAAATTAGTTTCCTAATTTAATTCACAGTCAGAAAGCAAGTTGTTCTACCCACGGGAAAGAGGAAAAAGTTTTTCAGCACTTAATCATACTTTTAAATCTTCCGTACACCAATGTAACTCTCACTATATATATAAATCACAATTGACCTAGTTCCACACCTTCATAAACGCCAATAAAATCACTGACCGAAAAACAAAACTGTCAAAATTCTCAATTATCTTCAAAAAGATATGAATATGTCCAATCTCGAAATATATCTGTAATCTTCTTTCCTGCTATTCATAACATTCAAACTTAATACTTCTCCATATATACGATATATAAACACTGTCCTTGACATTTCATTGGTTTTCATACAACATGAGGGCTTACACATTAGCTCATACTCGATCTTGACAAAAAAAAATGTTCAAATGTTTGTTAAGCTTATGGGACTTAACTACAGGGTCATCAGTCCCTAAACTTACAAACTACTTATCAACTACCTTATACTAACGACGGCACAAATATCCATGCCCGAGGGGGGATTCGAACCCCCGACCGTAGTGGCCGTGCAGACCGTGACTGGAGCGCCTCAGTCCCCTTTTTCTGTATTTTTTTTTTTTTTTTTTTTTTTTTTTTTTTTTTTTTTTTTTTTTTTTTCTCCCCTCGGCCACCGCGGCCGGCCGATCTTGACAGTACAGATAACAGACTTTGACAAAAAATCTCTATTGTAACAATTCTTATATCTTCTGAAAGGGCGATTGATGCCCCGGAATAGACAAGGCTCAGAGACGCCCGCCGCCTCGTGGCTGTCGGCTATTATAACTACAGTATGGATGGTGGACTGATTAATATTTGGTGCCGGTCGGGACTGCGTTGGCGCTGCTCCAGTTCACTGCGGCACGTCGGTCGACCATGAAACATACAAACCGAACACAAACTTTTTATTATATCATGTCACATAAAATATCATACATATGAAATATAAACAATTTATACATCAACATACCTTTCTTCCCTATCTCATGAATCCTTTTCAAAGCAAAACTTACGTAAAGGAGGAGGCATCACAAAATCTCGTCTAACATTTGTGCCTGTGGTGCTGTGGAAATTACTTTTCAACTCAAGTGTCAACACTATAATTCCCTTCCGTAGTCTCCATATTCGTCGCGAAATTCAAACGCGTCCAGTTACTTCCTTGATGATTCTTACGGTCTGTAATTTTTTTCGAAAGTTCAATCTGATGTGCACCATCAATAATTACGATCTGAGTAAGCAGTTGCTCCTAGCTACAACATGCAATCTAATCTCCGATTTCGAAATTTTCGCGTGTCTTACATGTTGTCAAATTATGACTTTCTTCTTGTGATTCTTGCACATATTTCACCCTATTATCACGTGCATATTATTACATACAATTATTCTTCCCACTGAATCCTGTTAGTAAGCTCATTTTCTCCAGTTTCTGTTTATCCTGTTCCTTTAAAAATGTTCAAATGTTTGTACAGCTTATGGGACTTAACTACGGGGTCATCAGTCCCTAAACTTACAAACTACTTATGAACTAGCTAATACTAAGGACGGCACAAATATCCCTGCCCCAGGGGTGATTCGAACCCCCGACCGTAGTGGCCGTGCAGACCGTGACTGGAGCGCCTCAGTCTCCTCGGCCACCGCGGCCGGCTATCCTATTCCTTCATCTAAATCCAGATTTCAGTATGCCATGATTATTGTTCTTTCATCATCATTTAAATATGGAACTACCTGTTCAGTAGCCTCGTATGTGTGAGGTATGTGGGTCAATTATTGAGAGAATTAAGAGTGTGAAGTAAGTTACACGTCTAAAATATGGCCATGTATAACAATACAAACATATGGACCATAGGGCTCTGATAACATACAGCGTAAGTTCTCTTTTCCACATAGTCCCAAAGAGATTGTAAATATTCTTCGGAAGCGGCAACGAGCTTGGCGATTCCGAAAGCGTAAAAAATCTCCTCCATCGATTTTTAACCACCTGGATACTGCTGTTTGTATCTGTTCATTGTTCGACAGTGGTCATCCACCATTTGCATACGTCAATTACTCAGAATAGGAGGGAAAAATCTGAGCACTGAAAATTGTTGTATGATAGCGCAACGCCACACACTGCGGGACCAACAGCAGAACAGCTGTTGCGAGTCAAATGTCAGCATGACAACATCCTCCATATACACTAGACGTGATAGAAAAAGGACAAGGCATGATGTTTCCTAAGCGCCGCAGTTCTGTGGGTCTAACAGATTTCGCTCGTAATCTCCTGAAAAGGTCACACTAGAAGGAAGTTCTTAAGTAGAGAATTTCCTGTATCTGTATGAGGAGGCATGTTTTGCTTTTTAACAGCATCGCAGTTTCTTACAAAGGAAATAACACGGCATTCGGATATGGTAAATACAGTGGCCTATACAGGGTGTTTCTGAAAGAATGGCAAATTATACATTGTTCTGTAGGATATGTCCGAAAGAACCGGCGCCATTGGTTGACGTTCACGGTCTTACATTTACGAAATCGATATATTCAAAAGTATCGGCCGTCCTATGGAATTCAAATAAATTCAATGTTGAAATTGAAAATTTGTAGTGGACTAGAATTCGAACCCTTATTTAACGCATCAGGGCAGCGGCTGCCTTAACCAATTACGCTATCCAGGAACGCTTCCCGTCCTGTCGAAATTCTCAACATCTCGCGGACTGATGTGATAGTGCCCTTGCCCATTGCTTCCTCTTGCTTACAGCCTAAATATATATTCCCGCAAGCTCTCAAGGGTATTTTTGCAGTCGAACTTATATATCAGTTGCCTTTTATGGGCATATGTACTATAACATATGGCGTCTCTTCTTTCGCACATGTTGCGAGTAGAGTCCACTAGCGAATTACCGTAGTTGCATAAAAGACATTCGATGGCGCAACTGAATTATCCAGTGTAGCAATAAGATACTGGAGAAGTTAAAGGATTGTACTAAACCAATATTTGTAAAGCAGTTGAGGCAAGTTCATCTTCGTCTATGTGAAATTCCAGAAACCCAACAGGAAATAAATCAGTGAAGAATTCGAAAGGATATTGTACTATACCGCAAAATACATAAGGCTTCCCGGTTATGAGTGTAACAATAGGCAGACAATAACCCACTGGCTACGAAGTGAATATTATAGGGTAAGGTGTAGGGGAATAATTGGCTGCCATCTGCGTAAATAATGTAACAGGGTTGTGTAGATTTGTTACAAATTTCTGAATAACACGTTATTGCCGGACCGGCTCCTGTTTCTTCGATTGACCCTGTCCTTGATTTAACTACTAGCGTAAGTGCCGTCGATATCTCTGGGCGTCCACCGCTCATGGCGCTGTTTGATCTATGGCGCGTCGATTGTCTTCTGGCTGGTGTTCACCTTGCCGCGTGTGGCGCTACGGTGGCACGCCGAGGCTGTAGGAGAGAGTAGCAGGCAGGGAGTGTTATACGATGCATGGCATCGCCAGGGTCGAGTTATTTTGATTAAGTGGCCGTTTGTGGCCGGGTTCGGCGTATGCATCGAGGTTGTTCTGGGGAGCCATGGGGAGCCATACATGCCATGAGCTGAAGAGGTTTGTCCGGAGAGGCCTTTCTCTCAAGTTATAACAGCACCTCGGCGCGGGCTGTTTACCTCGTCTCCCGGCTATGTGGCCGCATTCGAAGCGGCCGTGCGATACAGCGTCCGTACCTCGCCAAGCGTCCGAGCTGTCAACAATTAGTACTCCGCACTCAGCCCCGGCTGCGCCTCGCGTCGTTCCAGCCGCTTTACATCTGGGATGTATGAAATGTTTCCGGGCGTTGGTTGACACTCTCCTCCTACACCATCAAATGTTTAAATGTTTGTAAATCTATCGGACCAAACTGCGTGGTCATCAGTCCGTAGCATACAAACTACTGAAACCTAGGTAAACTAACCTAAGGACATCACACATACCCGTGCCCCAGGGAGGACTCGAACCTCCACGGCGAGCAACCGCGCGCTCCGCAGCGAGACGCATTAGACCGCTCGGCTAGTCCACCGCGGCCCCTACACCATCGCGAGGGTGCCTTCACCTGTCGTGGAGTAAGAAATAAATAAGTTAAGTGATAGAGTCCTGTTCCGCAAATTTGTTTGTGTGAATTTGTCAGGATCGGTGGTCGTTTCCCAGGGGCCATCGTTGCCTATGCCTACGTCGTTAGTCGTTTATTCATGTGTTATACCGCACTTTTAGTTCAGTTCAATTGAATTATTCTTTCTCTTTGCTGTGAAGAGCAAGTACTCTATCTACATTAACTTGGTTTGTGCCCTTCTGCTGGCTAGCATCTGCACGGGCGGTAGTTTTATCTTCCTGTTGCAGAAAATTTTCAATCCCTGAGGCATCGTCATCTCGCGGTTGTAATTTAGCTGTCTGTTCATTTGTGTAAGCCCGTATGTGTCACAGCTATATTTCTTTATGACCGTTGGGCACCTTATTCCTCTCCTTCCTGTTATGATTCAGCTCATCTGTTTTACTTGTGTGGGTGTATTAAATTAACGAGTAGCCAGCTCCACACCTTTTAGTGTGATGCCAATCAGTAAGCTGAGCTATTTTCATTTAAAGTGCAGAGCTCATTTGTAATTTTTTTCTGTAATGTTTTATTGACCTACTGCCTATTGATATCACTGAGTACAGTTCCCTGTTTCCAGCCTCTATAATAAACATAGACGTTACTTGAATTTTTGTGCCCGTCTTTAGTGTGTTTGGTTACTGTATTTTTAAAGGGCTGTGTTCACTTAAATTTTGGAGCACCAGTTTAGTGTGATTTTGATAAGTAAGTTGAACTGTTTTCATTTAAATGGCAGAGGTCAATTTTAAAATAATATTGTATTTACAAGGGTTGCTTTCAATTAAGACTTTCTAGTGTCGATTAAATTGTTCGGCTCATTGTGTCTATTACTGTATTTTCGAAGAGTTATTTTAATAAATTTCGACCATTATTAACTTATCAAGTAACTGGTTTTCTCAACTCGGCCTAGTGCCTTGCATCACTTATCTGAACTGTGTTGTTGGGCCTTCAGCCTTTGATTGTATTATAATAAATACAGCGTGTTTAACTAAGTGTGTTTGCCTCTGTAACTTATGAAATAATAGGTGACGGGAAATTTTAATGCGGTAGTCAACACAAGAAATGTTACGCTTTCTTCGGAGCTATGAACACAGTTTATTGTATCATTTTCCAAAGACTTACAGCACAAAAATATATTTTTTTAATGGAACAGTAGTTTTTTCTATCGTGTATTGGATTCGTTTAAACCAGCTGCGTCCAAATCAATTTAAACTACATTCCTATCACTGTTAGTTTGGGAGCTACAACCCTTCAAAGTTCCGGGGGCGGAGGCTGCGATAGCGTATCTGACTGGCCGAGTGGCTATCCCCTGGGGCACGGCCCACTGTCTCATGACCACCAGCCAGTCAGCTACGCTGTCGTAGCCTCCGCCCCCAGAACTTTGAAGGGTTGTAGCTCCCAAAGTAACAGTGATAGGAATGTAGTTTAAATTGATTTGGACGCAGATGGTTTCAACGATTCCAATGCACTATAGAAAAACTATTGTTCCATTTAAAAAATTATATCTTTGTGCTGTAACTCTTTGGAAAATGATACAATAATGTTCATAGCTCCGCATAAAGTGTAACATTTCTTGTGTTGACCCACCGCATTAAAATTTCCCGTCACCTATTATTTTATGAGTTACAGAGGCAAACACACTTAGTGAAACACCACATTTATATAAAACAAATGGAACCTGAACTGACTATGCTTGCTTAACTTCACCCGCCAACTACCCACCGTTCCCACAACCAGCCTCTCAGTTATACCCTTAGAAGGCGTAAAGAAATGATTAGTTTTACACGGCTTTGTAATTCGTAGTAAATCCATGAGACTTGCGATGTCAATGCTTGGACTGTTGCGAACTTTGTACCAGGTAACTGCCTTGAATCATTTGGTACAGCAAAATGTGTACATTCAGTGCGAAGAATCCACGATACCCAGCTGACCATTTATGCAGCATATCCCACGGGTGATGCAGTGGCCAGTAGACGCATACTTGGTGAAATGAGATGGTCTCCTCGTTGTGGCGCGCTGTACGAATAAGTGGCTTTATGAGCGCACCCAGACATATGGTACAGGTACGGTTCTACAAAGTGACGCCACGCCTGGGAGGACAGTCGTATGGTGCGCCAAGCAGTAAGGGATCTTATGGCCTCGGGACCCGTCATGTGTGAAATGTACGGGGGATCCTACAACGTGCCGTGTGTTCCCACACAGTGTCTCGACAACTCTCATCTGTCGGAGTCTAGCCTTCCAGTGCGTCAACTGCCGTAGACACCAGAAAACCAACGCATGGGGCATTAACAAAGGAAGAATGGCGTCGCGTCATGTTCAATGAGTTCCACGTACTCATGACCACCGTATTTGGTTTAGCAGTGTTGAGGGCAGACACAGTCAGTACTGTGGAGAGACATACTGGCGTAGCCTGTGGCATCATCGTGTTAAAAACTATAGCACATGCGTCCACAACAACTTTGGTCATGTTTCGGCAGACATTAACGGCACAGTGATGCGAGATTCACATTCAACGTACGCACGTTTTATCAGTAATTGCACAGCATCCTCACGTGTTATCAGTAATTGCACAGCATCCTGGCACAGTAATTCAACACTATAATACACGCCCACAAATAGAGCTTGCGTCTCTGCGCTCCCTACAGCACACTGAGATCGACGCGTAGCCCCCAAGATGTCCGGTCCTCTAGCATGAGATAAATTTGGAAGTGGGTTCATCCACATACGACCCACGGGACCTGAAGGGATGTTGTTGTTGCGGTCGTCAGTCCGCGGACTGTTTTCATGCAGCTCTTCACGCTATCCTGTCCTGTGCAAGTCTATTCACCTGAGAATACTTTCGGAAACCTTTTGAATCTTCTTACTGTATTCGTCCCTCGGTCTCTCCTATGATTTTTACCCCACGCGCTTCCTTGTAATGCTAAGTTGACAATTCCTTGATGTCTTAGAATGTGTCCAACCAATCTATTCCTTCTCTTAGTCAGGATATGCCAGAAACTCCTTTACTCTCCAATTCGGTTAAGCACCTCATTAGTTACGTGATCTGCCCATCGAATTTTCATCATTCGTCTGTAGCACCACATTTTAAAAGCTTTTATCATCTTTTTATCTGACTCCTTATTGTCCACGTTTCACTGCCATGCAATGCTACACTCCAGACAAATACTTTCAGAAAGGACTTCCTAACATTTAAATTAATATTGGATGTTAACAAGTTTCGCTTATCTAGAAACGCTTTTCTGCCCATAGCCATTCTGCATTTTATATTTTCTTTACTTCGGCCATCAGAAGTTACCTTGCTACACAAATAATAAAATTCACCTACTACATTTATTGTCTCATTACCTAATGTAATTCCTTCAGCATCACCTGATTTTCTGACATAGCATTCCATTACCTTCGTTTTACTCTTGTTAATGTTCATCTTATATCTTCCTTTCAAGACACTGTCCATTCCACTGAATTGCTCTTCCAGATCTTTTGCAGTTTCTGACAGAATTACTATGTCATCGGCAAACCGCAATGTTTTTATTTCTTCTCCCTGCACTTTAATGCCCTCTCCAAATTTCTCCTTCCATTCCTTCACTGCCTGATCAATGTACAGATTGAACAACATTCAGGAAAGGCTACAACCCTATCTTACTCCCTTCCCAACCTCTGAGTCCCTTCCTTGCCCTTCGACTCTAATAACCGCTGTCTGGTTTTTGTATTGGTTGAATATAACTCTTCGCTCCCTATATTTTACCCTGCTACCTTCAGAATTTGAAATAATGTGTTCCTTTCGACAATGTCAAATGCTTTCTTCAAATCGACAAACGCTAAAAAACGTAGGTTTCCATTTCCTTAGGGAGGGATTGCTGAAACAATTGTACACAGAGGTAAGTCAGGATAGGATACAAAGGCAGTTTGACAACATTCCAAATCGCATGCGTTGGAGCCAGAGCGGAGTGCGTCACTCCACTGACCTGCCGCGTCATCTATTACTGTCTTTCGTCAAATGTCGTTACAATCACTTCCATAAATTCCTTCTCGGAACATTTTGGCATGTAGCGTATAAACATAATCCAGTAAGTGCTGTCTAATGATAGTGGTGATAACATCTTCCTCCTGCATGGTGAATGTGTCTTCATGAAACATATATTTCACTTACTTTGCACATGCCTGGGAGAGACGATCCTCTTTTGAAACTAATTTAATACTAACGAACCCGGAAATGCTTAGCAGTTCCTGATATGTACGTGAACCGTATACACAGTCTAATATGCTTCTTCTTCCCGCTCATTCCTCTCCTCTCCTTTTTATTTATCTATCTCCTCCTGCACCTCCCTCTGCCCATCCCCTCCATCTATCTCCGCCTCTTCGTTCTCCTCCTCCTCGTCCGACCATTCCTCTTGTTTCTAATGTAAACGGTGGTACATGCAACTCACAGTAACGTATCCTACGGTATGCATTCCTTTGCATATTCCATTAAACCATCTTCTTCTCTCTATTTTCAACTGCTCGTCCCTCCTTTCTTTAACCATCTCCTTCTGCCCCTCATTCTATACATATTCTCTTCCTGTATTCTGTACATCTCCTCCTCCTCTTCTTTATCTTCTCTCCCACTCTCTCTCTCTCTCTCTCTCTCTCTCTCTCTCTCTCTCTCTCTCTATATATATATATATATATATATATATATATATATATATATATATATATATATATATATATAATGTTCGTATGGCTTGAAAATATAGATAGTTCATTAGAAAATACAATGCACAGTTATTTAAATATATACAAACATACACAAGCTTAAACCTCGATCTATGAGAAACATAAGTATATCAGTATTATTAGAGATGGATGTCCAATGCCCTTAACCACTCCACAGCTTCCTCACTGTTCTGATGAATATCATCCATTGAACCATTAAACCTTCGAAGCGAAGAGATGTGGCTGATGGTCTGAGGCACGTCTGCATGGACGCAGAAAGGGATGTCGGCCATCTTCCACTTGTGCGTCCGTAACTGACATCTTCCTTGTTGTATTTCTATCAACCCCTATTTTCCTAGTTGTTTGAAATCTGGGGGTTGCTTAGTTGCATGTGAGTCCAGATCTGTCTGGGTTTCCAGACAGCCAGTCGCGGAGCCAAGCTCCAATCACTTTAAGATGATCTTGGGACAGCTTTTTTCTTAGAATCCAAGGAGGAATACGCCATTTCAGCCTGATTACTTTATGTAAAAACATTTCGTTTACTTAACTGTGAAGAAAGTACCTAATACCTACCAACATTCATACTAAGTGATCAAACTGTTTCGGGCCGGCCTCGGTGTCCGAGTGGATTGCGGCGTACCAGTCACGGTCTGCACGTCCACTACGGTCGGGGGTTCGAATCCCCCCTCGGGCATGGATATTTGTGCCGTCCTTAGTGTTAGCTAGTAGTTTGTAAGTTTAGGGACTGATGACGCCATAGTTAAGTCCCATAAGCTACACAAACATTTTTTAAGCTGTTTCGGACTATTACCCTCCGCCATGCACCATACTACAGATCGCGGTTAAGACGTTCTCTCCCGATTTACCTGCGTCTACGAACTTAGTCTGTCCCATTGGCTCTGGGATCACGTACATGGGATGTGTTGCGTATAAGCCGCCCAATACTACGACGCTTCAATAAACTAAGGTCTCTATACTGTTTCCAGAATGATATTTGCGCTCTACAGCGGAGTGCGCGCTAATGGTAGTAATTTTGTTTGCAGTAGACTAAAACACCAATAAGTGACATCAATATCTGCACCGCTCCAAAAATTAGATCACCACCCAGAACACGGTTAACACATTGTAATGTCGCTTTCAACTGTTTTCATCTCCGACATGTGTTCTAAAATTGAGTATTCATCGATGATCTAGTTATTGCTGTGAAAACACGCGACAAAAGACCCTAAAAACTAGATTACACTTCTTGTGAAAATAAGGGAAGTGTGAAACTGCTTATCACATTTCTTTTACTGATATTTTCAACAAAAGCTTCCGAAAGCTCCTGTGGATTTTGAAAACCTGATCTTTCATGCTAACATTGTCCTTGAAATTTTTACAAACTACTTATGAACTAGCTTATATTAAAGACGGCACAGGCATTCATGCCCGAGTGAGGATTCGAACCCCCGACCGCAATGGCCGTGCAGACCGTGACTGACACACCACAGGCCGCTAGACCACCGCGGCCGGCTTGCAATGTACCGTACGGAGGTTTGCGGTGCATAGAAACAACTCCATGAAAAATTACATAAATGTGCTAAAAGTGATGGTCAAGTGTTAAACCAAATATGTCGCCCCTATAGTCAGTTTCGATGCAGGGTGCATACAGATATTATGATTTTTCCTCTTGGTACGAATTTTCCAATTTTCTTATATAGCTGCCACAATTTTTTTTTTCTTCCGAAAATTTTTCAGGACTATAACGGAATAAAAAATATGATAACCTCTACAACGTTCGAATCGTGAGTTGTGGGGTTGAACTCATTCAAAATTACACTGAAATACGCACTTTGAGTTTTACTCAAGTTTTCCATATTTTTGGTTGATATTCCAAATTTTCTTTCATTCAAAATGAAAAATATTTGGCAAATCAATCAAACCGTTCACAAATGATGCACTTACACACATGCCGAATGTGATTTTTACTGATATTACGTCAAGATCGCAAACATTTTGCTTATATGCTTTGACGATTGGTAAGATATCAGACCAGAGCGCACCGCAACCGGTCGTCAAAACATATTAATATAATTTTTACGATGTTGGAATATTATTAATTTGAATAAGTTTGAGCCTACATTATAGCGTTGCGATAGTGTAGTGTGCCAAAACATAGTTTTCCTTTGCGTAAAACAGTGGTGTGAACAGTGATTCGTTTATCTGTTTCCTTATTATTTCTTATCTTATTTTGTAGCTTCTTGACCGATGTTAAATAAAACAGTGATGAAAAATGTCTTGTCGCTCTCTTACAAAGGTACAATTAATCACAATCGTAATTTATCGCAGTAACGCAAAATGACAGAACGAAACGAGTTCATAATAGAGCAAAGGAAAGAATTAACTTACAAAGAGATCGCTAAAAACGGAAAGAAACCTGAAAAACAGGACACTACTCAAATCTAATAGACGAAGACATAATAAGTTAGAAACTAATTTAAAGGGAATGTAGCTCAATCACATCGAAGAAAACATCAGCGGCCGGGCTCCAGATTTATTCTCCACGATTGGCCGTTCCACTTCTTTCATGATGCTTTGATTGTGTTTATAAATTGTAAGGAATTTTTAGATTATGAATATAAATGTGATAGTACTGGCGATGTGGAAAATTAAACTGATTAGTACTGTGTATTAGGATTCGTCATCAGTACGACATGGTAGAGATCATTTCTGCAGCACTTTTAAATGCGTCGCAGTTAATAATGTCCATAGGTTCATTCAAAGAGCTGCAGGGCTGCAGGCACTACAGCGCATGCGCGGTACCGATGACGTCAGTCAGACTGCAGGAGGAAATTTTCCCTGCAGCTCATGCAGCCAGGAATCTGCAGGAAGCTGCAGCCTGGAGTTTCCTTGAACAGCCGGTAGGCTGCAGCATGCTGCAGGATTACTTTTGAACACGAATTTCCGTACTGCGCATGCGCGGTAGCAGCCCTGGAGCTCTTTGAACGAACCCCATGTTTGTGGAGTTTTGTGCGCATCGGAGATGCTTACGGTCAGAAGAGTGTTCCTGGAGATACTGTGTAGCAGTTCTGGACGTATGGGATGTTCCATTCTCCGCTGGAATTGCGCAAGTCCATCGGAATCCACAATGTACATAAATAGATCCAGGTGATAAACTAGGATGCGCACGTACATGTCACTTGTCACAAATTAGACGTATCATGGGTCTTATATCACTCCAACTGCAACCGCCATTCTTCTGACGAGCATGTTGCATGGATCCATGAGTCCATACCCGAATACGTCTTTCCACTCGATACAATTGTAAACGAGACTCGTCAGCCCAGGCGAAATGTTTCAGTTATCAACAGTCCAGTGTTGGTGTTGACTGTCTCAAGCGAAGCGCAAAGTTTTGAAACGTGCAGTCAGCATGAGTACACGAGTGCGCCTTCGGATCCGAAAGTCCATTTCGACGATGTTCGGTTGAATGATTCGCAAGCCGACACTTGTTGATGGCCCAGCATTGAAATTCGTAGCAGTCTGCGAAAGGGTTGCGCTTCTGATATGCTGAACGAGTGTCTTCAGCCGACCTTGGTTTCAAAGTTATGGTAAAGTGCGCCCTAACAGCCGTCACGTATTTAATAAATTGCATCTTTAACCATCAGCTGTTTTATTAAAATCCTGAAAATCGACTAGTTTCGGTCCAGGACTATCATCATAGGTAAAGTACACAAAAAACAAATTAATTAATTAATTAATTAATGTACACAATAAAAAAGAAAGTAAGAAGCAAAATAACACACATAGGATGGAAAAGTGGAAGGCTCAGACTGCTTTGTGTTATAAATACTTACAAGGCATTAAAACATGTTAGTCAACAGCTTTAAGTAAAATAGATGTGGCTGAAAACAGCAGGAGTCACTTTCAGTAAAATAACAAATGTCATACTAGATAGTCAAAACAAGCATAAAATGCAAGAATAGACTGTGAACACTTCAAAATCAAATGTTTGTAAATCTATCAGACCAAACTGCGTGGTCATCAGTCAATAGCTCACAAACTACTTAAATCTAGGTAAACTCTCCTAAGGACAACACACACACCCATGCCCTAGGGAGGACTCGTACCTCCACGGAGAGCAACCGCGCGCTCCGCAGCGAGACCTTTAGACCGCTCGGCTAATCCACCGCGGCACTGTGAATACTGAAGTGTACACAATGCAAACAGCACAAGTCAAACACCATCACAACCTATGCTATCGAAATCGAATATACAATTATGGAGTCGTTCTTAATTGGTGTGGGGTATTTTTATCGTAACATCTTTGATTAAACCTAAGTAAACAAAGTGCTGCGATCAACAAGTTTTAAAAATAAGTGTATATGAAATGTGTATGTCAACAAATAAAATGTGGTACAATTAAACATTGTCACAGCTTCCAACATTAAATGCTATCTACATCAATATAATTTGTTACTAGTGACAAAACGAGAGTGATAAACGTCTTAAAAAGGTTTACATCACAACGAAATTGATAATTATATAAACCCCCTTAATTCGACTGATGTGCAAATTGAGTATTATATATGATAAGGACGAGTAAAACTACAAATATATTAAATGCCAGTATGGAGTTCATGAAAAACATAGAGTGATTAATCGTTATGAAAAACTGTAGCATAGTAGATAACGAGCTTACAGTGACAGTTTGCTATAGGGCGATAGTTTAATTTCATACACTGTTGGAACTGAAATGCTTCCCGATTTAAACACTACACTTTGAGAATTTAAGAATTTTAATGAAACAGCTGATGGTTAAAGATGCATGGTTTCGTTGTCGGTGGTCGTTTCCCAGCAGCAGTGATGTTGGAGACGCCATGTTTTACCTGAATCACAATAATCACGGCACACTCATGAAGTCGTCACACGCTACCTCAAATATGCTGTGTCCCATCTCTCGTGCGCCGACTATAATACCATGTGTAAAGCTACCATTTTAAACCCAGTAACAGATCTGCGCGTGCGCGACACCTCTTTATCTAGGCGTAGCCGACCACAACAATGTCCTCTGAGTATTCACATATCTCTGTGTTTGCATTTGTATGCCTGCAAACTAGTGTCTTTTACTCTTCATTGTAGTAAGATTTGATGGAAGAGAAATACAAAATTAGCGCTGATGTAAGATAAATTTAGGTAAAATAAATGAATTACTGTCACGAGCTGCGCGGAAGTGGCCGCGCGCTCTAAGGTGCCTTGCTCTGGAGTTCACAGTTCACATCTGCTTTCCGTCGGAGGTTCGAGTCCTTACTCGGGTGTGGGTGTAAATGTTGTTCATAGCATAAGTTAGTTTGTAAGTGTAGGGACTGCTGTCCGTTGCAGTATGATCCCACAGCTATAAAAACATTACAACACTACTGTCACGATTCTATTTTGCGGGGTTGCACAATGTTATTAATAAATGCAGCGCGGTAGTGGTCGCTTGATGGTCTTCAACAAAGAAATGACCGATATGTATGGTATAAGCACAATCACTTACTATGAAATCAAATATGTCATCACTTAGGAGAGGAGAAGTTTGATCAACAAAATCTTATGCAAATGTACATTTGGTAAAACGCCTCGTAGTCGCAATATATAATTCAGAGCGCTTTGGTCGAAGATATGTGGAAGAATCAAAAGATAGCTTTCATGGGTACATAACAAGTTAACATGAAGTGAAATGTATCTCAGGAATCATCGTATAATGTAATAAATTTCAGCACTAGTAATATAGTTACAACTTTTTCTGTATCTCCAGTTGAAAGCTCAAATGAATTATAAAAGAAATCCACCATCTCATCTGCTGACATTAAAAAGAAAACAGTCTTAAATATATAATCACACATTCGATAAAATGGTGACAAATTATTTAGCTAAGAGTGCTACCAGAAGCGTCCGCTGCCAATTTTTTCTATTCTTGTGGACATTGCAGCTGCTAACCGTAAATTAAAATTCAGTTTTCTCTTTATTAATACAGTGCACTAAACATTAAAATATGTCTTTTAAATTTTTTGATCGAACTATTCTTTTTTCCATCATATATTTCATGCACAACACAGACGTTTGTATAGGGGTATCGTATTACTTGCGACGTTATTTTGTTGATAGTTACCACTGTCCGATCAATACTGTTAGCATTAGTTTCGCCACAGCACCAAAGAAAAGAAAATTCACTGGTGAAATAAAACAACGTGAACCACACTCACACTCACACTTACAGCCACGTACAGACGGCAACGTAACGCAACCTCCAAGATGGGCAGATTAATGCCTCAGAAGTGGCTACACGCAGTACCAAACGGCAAAATGTCGTATTACGAGCATGTTGTTAATCAAAAGCAATACGACGTTAAGGATTGACACACAAAATACGTTATAAATCAGGTTTTAATACGTTGTTGTCGAGGAACAACACTGGAAATGAAAGGGCTACTGGTTACAAATTATTTCTGCTCAACCTCCGGGACTGGAAAAGCAAAAATCGAAAATGAAACGAACTTCTCTTCAAAAACTTGGACTACAGCGCTCGAAACCACACACTGATGAAAGTGCTGCATATTTTACAGGGCTCCATCAGGCATATAGGGTATTCTTGAACAGAATCACATGTAGAAATTCACTGCAAAGGAAGTGCATGGAGGTAGGGAAAAACATAATTTTGTATTAGTGAAAGCAAGTCAAAAGTGGAGAAGTTCAATAAAGAAACTAAAACAAGTAATGACACGTTTAAGAGTTACATATATGCTTAAAAAACGAAGAAAACTATTTATGTTCCGTGAAGAAGATTCCGAAGAAGGTAGTTTACGTCAAATAGGAGTAATATTCTTGAATTGCAATGAAACGTACATACGTGGCTCGGTAACGGCTCTTATTACCGATATAAAGAATTACTAAATATATTAAGACTAATTAATCTTTCATGAAAAATGTGTGAAATATAAAAGGACAGGCTTTTGAAGACAGTGATAATTTCGTTTTAATCAGCGATAACGGACTTAGCCGCGGCGACGCCAACCGCCGCGCTTACGCGTGCCACTAGACTTCCCTTGGCACGCGTACGCTTTAAGCGTCCGGACCGAAAGTTGTCGTATTGTTTTCGTGTAAAGTGTGTTTAGTGTAGTTTTTTGCGCTGATTACGAATATGTAGGTCTCTTTTTTGTAGGTTGCATAGTTTTGTAGTTATTGAAGGTTTAAAAGGGCCGTTAGGAGCTTTCTCGCGGTCTTTCTGGATCGGATCGACGTGCATTATGGTTCGTAGGCGGAGGTTCAGGAGTTCTCGTCCTACAGTGTTTAAGGCTATTGATAATATAGACATTAGGAATGGGACTAATAATGTAGGCGCACAGGTGTTTCTGCAAGGACCTAGTGTGTTTTGCGGTGGTGTTCTCCAGTTTACTGTTACTAGAGCTGACAATACTCCGAGCCATGGTAATGGTTGGATTACAGCTGCAATTGTTCGTGGTAACGGTGATACTTTAAAGGCGCAAGGTGGACTTGAGAGTTTTAATAATAGAGATGTGATTGCTTATCGGACATTTCAAGTGTTTGAAGTGTATAATAAGGATATGGGTAAATCGTATTACTCTTGTAACATGCAATGTGCACCAGCCGCCCCCTTGTGCAAATTATCGAAACGACGAAAAAGTTCACGGGTGTGCGACCGGATCCCTGTGTCAAACTGGCACAATCTTTCTACCATACCTGTTGCCATCATCAAAAATGTTCAAATGTTTGTTAAGCTTATGGGACTTAACTACGGGGTCATCAGTCCCTAAACTTACAAACTACTTATGAACTACTTACGAACTAGGACGACACAAATATCCATGCCCGAGGGGGGATTCGAACCCCCGACCGTCGTGGCCGTGCTGACCGTGACTGGAGCGCCTCAGTCACCTCGGCCACCGCGGCCGGCTGCCATCATCAGGTGCTCTGATGAACTGGCTCCTAGGAGCGGTAGCGTCGCTTCCTGATGATGGCACCTGATGAAGGCAACAGGTCTAGTAGCCAAAAGATTGTGCCAGTTTGACACAGGGATCCGGCCGCACACCCGTGAACTTTTTAATCTAGAATTACGTGGGAGAAGCTAAAGAATCATATCGAAAAGGTATTGCTAGTTCGAGGACTAACCCCTTTAAACGAACCTCACATTTTACATCATTTGGAAGAAAGTGTTCTTATAGGACATCGTGGTCACTAAAACACATTATTTGTATTTGCATATGCCAGACGTGAGAGTACTGAGGAATGAATAACATCCACCATAATCAGAATTAAAATTAACTGTAGAAAACAAAGTACTTCACTAGCCGTACTTAACCCAACATTTCATACGTCGCTGTTAATTAATATCGTAGAGCACCATGCGATGGCAAATTTATTGGGGAGAGAGAAGTCTGTTCGATGCAACAGAAATATCTCACGGTCACACCAACGGGCTCTGCGTGAAATATACCAGGCAGGAAAGTTCTAAGAAAAGGTGCCGCATCACAAACATTAAAGGGAATTACGCTCTTGCAGAAGGCGGAGTTTGGGTAGCTGGACATTTCGCGCGATAAATATACACGTCCACCTATAAAGCCCACGTAATGGTACGTGCTACTGGCGATATGGTTAATATGCAAGAAAAGGAACACTACGCAGAAGTTAAACAGGTCACGTCACGGCTATTAAGGCGAAACTGTGCCCGTTGAAGTTATATCTGGAACAACAGCTTTCCTCGTCGAGTAAAGAAGAAGCAGTTCTGTAGTTCAGTAAGGTTTAGCAGAGACAGAGCGTTTGGCACTGAGAGGAACACACACTGTTTCGATAAAGAGGAAAATGGACCTGATTAGTTTCCGTGCATTAACTCTTTCAGTCACACTTTTACAATAGGAACATAATTACCAATGTCTGTTCACACTTGTACAATAGAAACATAATTATCAATGTCTGTTCACTGAAGCAACTGTTATAACTGAAATATCACAGACAATAGAGGAAACATAACATAAGGTATTCAGTGATTGTGAACGTTATTCATTAGACGAATCATCATTACAAACGTGCAAAACTAACAAGAACAAATTATTTTTTATGAAAATCTGCAAAACATGTTTTACCATTGCGTAAGCAAAGAGACACTTTACATGTACTACACTGCCATAGAGTACGCACGGGAGATATTTTAATGCTACAACTGCAACATCTTCTTGATGTTTTTCTTTCAGGTTGATGCTGACTGGATTCTAGACGAATTTTCTGTGGGACTGTAGGTTTGTGGCGTTTTATAAATGCAGGTCCTGGAGATGAGGCCGCGGAATTACGGCTGCTGTTCACTGAATCCGGCCCGTGTTTGTCTCTCACATATGCTGGTGCCATTAGGCCCCGATATACTTCTCTCCGGAAGTCTTTCAGAATCAGCTTGTCAAGGTCTGGGCGTGAAGAGGACTGCGTTGTACCCGTTGTATTGATGTTTTTATCAGACACTCGAGACAAGGTACGTTAGTGCTATATTCAATGCAACTGGTATGCACTGACCTTCATGCAATGTACCCGGAATCTGTCATTTGTTTTGAAGCACAGTCCAAACGGACATACTAATTCAACCGTTTATCGCTAGATGGGGTGGAATAGAAGTACCGTGATCGAAAAGAGGTGGTTGGTAACACTAACCACCAAGACTGAAAGAGTTACACATCGTACGGAGTAACTGGTGGAAATGGATCACTACTATACAGCGGAATAGATTGATAATACGAAAGACGAAGGCAGCCATACATTGAAGTATGGATCGGTAAATCGGCTACGGGTAGTGCATTTGATGTTACACAAATATTTTGGAAGTCACTGGACGTGTTATAATTTTTAGGAATTGACATGCTACTTGATTGGACAGTGTGCACAATTTCAGAACCCTATTCCAACTTTTCCTCAATACACTAAAACAATAAGAAAAGTAGAATCTAGACCTTGCAACAGTGAATTAGTGGTCGTAAAAAATAAGCTACTGATTACGGTTGCAGTAAGTATTAAGTGTACTGTAGGGAATGTCGTGATGATAATACACGCCGGCCGCGGTGGCCGAGGGGACTGAAGTGCTCCAGTCACGATCTGCACGGCCACTACGGTCGGGGGTTCGAATCCCCCCTCGGGCATGGATATTTGTGCCGTCCTAGTTCGTAAGTAGTCTGTACGTTCAGGGACTGATGACCCCATAGTTAAGTCCCATAAACTATACAAACATTTCAACATTTTTTAATGAAAATACAGTTTAACAAAGCGTGATTAATCGCTTAAGCTGGCAGTACTCATCCGAACGACCCAAGTCTATTGTAAAACGTTACAGCTCAGTTACAGGGATTACAAGGGTCAACAAGTCTAGATAAATTCCTCCTAAATGGAGCAATAACACATCAGATGGGGCTCAGAAACCAGTTGAAAAATTATTTGGATCCCTTTGTCTGAAATTTCACTTCGTTTGTGTTTCAGAAAACTTATGCGTTATACACTAATAAATGCCACCACCACAACATAAAATATACTCTGTACTTATCTAGCAGGGTCTAATACTTGCTTTACTACACGGGAAATCAGAGGCAGTAGTTGCTCCCAAGTTTCAAATTCTATCTGTTTGGAAAAATACTTTACTAAGTCGGTGGTTACCTTCAAAACAAATCAGGATAGGGACGACCTAGAAAAATATCGAATAAATAGATGGAAGAGGAGGCATTCATTATCAGATCATCGAATGTAATCTCGACATCAATACCGATATGGGTCAGAATTATGGAGTAGATGTCTATGCATATACTGTGAAACGTAGATCAATGGATCATGATTTTATTGCTCATCGGCCATGCAAGAAAAAGTCTTCGCAAGAGACAGAAGACCAGTGGCGTAGCTATCATAGGGCTAGGCGGGGCAGTGCCCCGGGGCCCCCGAGCTCCAGGGGCCCCTCGGCCTTCGTGAGCGGCGATCGAATAAAGTTATAGTGTCGAATTTTTTATTTAATTTTTTTTATCCTCCCACCCTATCGTCCATCATATCCCCTTTCCCGTCAGGCCAAGTTTCCCACAGTGACCGCGCTGGGCCACCTGCTGGAGGAACAATGCTTCTAACTGGGCCTTCACAAGACGCGCTGCCGACAGGCGAAGCTGCCAGCCAATGTGTCCAACAATCGGCACACTTCAGTCGGCAGAAGTAGCGGCAGCATCAAAGCTGCTCACAGCAACACTGCGTCTTCCAAACGTTGCGGCGTGCAACGTGAATGATCGCGCTCCTCCAAATACAGTATAAATACATTTACTGTGCAGTACTTCTTATTGGCAAACAGAAGTGTACAGTTCGAATATCCGAATAAACCCGTTTTTCGAATATCCATGTCCCCAAATTACTTCGGATAATAGACGTTATACTGTATACAATATTTTAGTTGAATGAAGGAATTTCGACTTTTAATTTCTCCTGTCGAAATTAACTCCAACATGAACAATTCGCCAATTATGTAAGGAAATTATAACAGAATATGCATTATTAGAATATGAGGTTACGGAAGTATTTACCGCAGTTTTATTCTTCTGCAGCAGCCGAAAGGGCGTTCAGCAAATTAAAAATTATCAAAACGCATCTGAGGTACAGTATGGCTCAAGCTCGAGTCGGACATTTGGCACTCATAGCAATCGAAAACAAGGCTGCATCAAGTTTAGATTTAACAGACCTTATTGATGATTTTGCAATAACCAAAGCCAGGAAGAGATCGTAAAATAATTGTTAAAATAAAATTGACAACTTTCTAATTGTGTACCCATATTATTACAATAATGTACTGCAGTCACGAAAACGGACACCGATAATTACTGATCAGAAAACATATCTTTGACATCTGCAATCTAACAGTTTGAAGCATTGTATTACTCCAGTAGGTATGCTTTCATTCTGACTTTGGTGCGTGAGGAAACACGAACGAAATCCCCAGATTTGAAAAACGCCAATCATTAAGTTCGTGATAATTATGAACTTTTTTTCAAGGACTAATAGTATTCGTATTACAAGAAATAGAAAAATTCCCCACTTTTAGAAAACAATGTTTTAACACATTAAGTGCCACGCGAGTTAAATATAAGTCACAGGAAGTCTTCTTTTCGCGCCATGTGAAGTAAATACAACTCGCAGACATTTTTCCGTTTAAAGCTCCGTGGTGCAGTTGTAAGTCACAGTAGCGTGCTGTGACTTGATGTAACAGTACGTTATGGCCCCAGTAAAAAATAATGTTCATGGGCTCCAGTTTTCGAGAGCTCAAGAGTAGTTATTGACACTTGTGAATTATATATAACTCACATAGCCCAATCATATTGGAATTTCCTTGTTTTTATAATTTATTGTTTGGTGTTGCATATTACTTATACAGTACATTGTATATCACATACAGTTTTAATTACATTCTCCAACTCTAATTGCAACAACAATGAAACAAACTTTTTGTATCTCTAACACCTGCATGCACTGTGCTTTATGAAGAAACACTCGTCGCAAAAATATGAGTCACAATTTCTTAAATTTCCAAGTAGTTTGTTTACATTTCTTGGCAGCTTGCTCTCGTCCACATTCATTTTTCATTTTTTCTTAGCATCCATACACCTATGACTTGGTGCTCCCATGTTCACAAGAGCACAATCTGCAGGCAACTCGGTGGCTACGGTGAGAGATTTCTCAGAGGAATCGACATGTATGGAGTAGTCTCAAAGTCACTTCCTCTTTGAATTCTGTGTTTGAGATGATCTTGTTGTTGATGTATCGGTAAATCACAAGAGCATTTACCAGTGCTGACCCTGTCAACAGTTCAATTGCAAGCTTCCTGTACCATTTCACACCCTGCCTTAGACAATATAGGACTTCATTTGGTGAGAGAGATCTATAAATGACCGATTATAGTCAGTTATCATTGCTGGTTTTTCCTTTGTGCCTCTCTTGGTTTGAACTTAAGTACTCAGCATCAACACATTCCTCTTATTTTTCCATTTAAGTAGTATCTTCATCTTCTTCAGTTTTTTACATAACTTCATCTAAAAGCTTCTTTACATGCCTTTGTTCATCTACATAACTACTACGAGACACTTTCTCCTGCTACAATATCACTGTGTTACGGAGCAAAAAACACCGAATAAATACCGTAGTATCAATGCAGAAAAACAATAATGGAACTGTACGCAAATAATGCTGTGGAATGAGAGACTTACAGGAGTACCAACCCAAAATTATTAGCGACATAGCAAATGACACACCTGGCACTTTGGCGCCATGTGAGTCATATGTACCTCACACAAAAAAACATAAACTAAGGTACTAAATTGCAATATTTTCAACTTATTTGTACTTAAGTAGCTTACTTCAAGCAAACTAAAGCAGAATATGGAAAAAAAGTAAATGATCCCCGGGGTCGGTACCCAAGTATACCTTTGGCAGCCAGTATACTTATTATTAATCAGAATGGACTAAGACAAAATATTAAATGTATACAGCATATTTAAGTACAGTAGAACAGTATTGGGCATATGATTTGTTGTGGGGATGTGACAAGTGACAGCAGGAAGGGGGGTTGGAGGGCAGAGGGTGCGGGAAAGGGCAGACCGCTGGAATGGTCAGGAATTGCTGTTCTTTGTGCGCCTGCAAAACGAATAGCGAGAGAGCGAGCTCCCACTCTGTCTACCCCATTACGTCGCAAAAGGAAATTACAGGGTGTTTTACAAAGTTATTCCGACCCTTCCACAGTGCACCTCATAAATCACATATGACATACTGCGCAGACAGACCTGGAGAGTGCCCATTTTCCACAAAATGCGTTACGCCAGGAAACAAGCATGTTCATTTTCCACAAGTGCGTTAATAGTGAAAGGAATACCGAACAGAATCTACATACCTTTCTACACACTACCTTACAATGGAAGGCGGGAAATGGATGCGGGATTCTGTGGCTTTTTTTTTCTGGGAACGGCGCCTTCCCATGCCATAAGAACTATTCGCTCTTCAATTTACGTTCATACTAACACTATACCCTCCGCCGAATTCGCTCAGTTCTTCTATGTGAAAACAAACAACTTCACTGTGTTTTAAAGTAATGGTGAGAATTCAGCACTTCACTCAATCTTTTATGGTACGTTTCTACCCGCACACTATTTGTTTATTCTGCCATTTAAAGGTTTAATTACATCCACGGATCAGAAGTTTCATGTAATAATTACTTTGTGTCAATAGTGAATTGGGCATCAAGACGCTGCCCTCTACCCCACTGTCACAATAATAAGCGAAGATGTGGAATTAGTTATTTTACTTATTACTTTTTCCTGGCCAGACACTAACACATACTTCAAGAAGCCTGGTAGGGGCACGGCTCAATCCAAAGTGTTTCATCAAACAAAATCCGGCAACTTACTTTTGATGAAACCATCACACACGAATAATTTCCCTGTTTCCTTCTTTGAGTGGGCTATCAACGAAATGAGCTAACCGCGCAGTAGTTTAGCGAGAGTGAGTTGACAAAAGTCCGCCTGCTGTCACCGCTGACGAAAAATATTCCACGGGCCATTTTCATCTGTATGTCCTACCCAGGTCCAACCCTATCTCTATCCCTCTGCAAAATTTCATCCAAATCAGCTAGTAATTTTTGCGTGAAAGCATAACAAACAAACATTCTCACTTATTAGAGAGTACGATTAAATATTTATCTGCTGTGTGACACATAATAATTTACTTAGTATTACTTAGGTTTGCCTTATTATGTCTTCCAGGGGTAAGGAGCAGATGATGAAGTAGTTTCGCATCTGTACAGTATTAGTGTAAAGAGGGCCCCAATGTCACTTTTGCCCCGGGGCCCTTGGTGACATAGCTACGCCACTGCAGAAGACACTTCCCTTTCAAGAAGAACATTGTCTCTGCACAAAACAGGAATGATAATCTGACGACGCGTTAAAAGCTAAATTAATTCCGTATGCTCTGAAGGTACTGAATACGCTAGCAGGTTCGTACTGTAAATCATGGAGTAGGTAATAATATGGTATGGGGGCTTTTCTCTAATCAAGGTGTAGGTCCTAAAAGGTGCGGACAGGGACTAATGAAGGGTCCTAGCCGGCCGTAGTGGCCGAGCGGTCTGCGGTGCGCCAGTCACAGTCTGTAAGGCCGCTACGGTCGGGGGTTCGAATTCCCCCTCGGGCATGGATGTTTCTGTGGTCTTTAGTATAAGGTAGTTCATAAGTAGTTTAAATATTGTTGAAATGAGATAGAATGGCTGGCCAGTACTTACCATTGTGCTGTACCGCCGATAGTAACACAAAATGAAAAAACAGAAAAAAAGGGACAAAGGGACAAGCTTTCGGAACAGAGTTCCTTCGTCAGGTGGGAGAGAAGGGAAGATTCTTCCCTTCTCTCCCACCTGACGAAGGAACTCTGTTCCGAAAGCTTGTCCCTTTGTCCCTTTTTTTCTGTTTTTTCATTTTGTGTTACTATCGGCGGTACAGCACAATGGTAAGTACTGGCCAGCCATTCTATCTCATTTCAACAATATTTATTATCTCTGAGGAGAATTTTCATCATTAATCGAATTCATAAGTAGTTTGTAAGTTTAGGGACTGATGATCCCGCAGTCCCTTAAGCTTAAAAACATTTGATTTTTGAAGGGTCCTAACAACAACGAGTTATTGGATAAGCATACATTACCACATGTTAGAAGAAATGTCCCGAAAATTATATTTTCTGCAGATATTGATCCAAAACAAAGATCTCATTGTGTAATTGACTAAAACCATAAGAAAATAATCCATGTTTTGGTATGGTCAATAAAAGTCCGGCCTTGAACGTGGGAGAAGATGTCTAGAAGTTTCCAAAAAAGTGAATATCTTTGCCATGTTAAAATATGAATGGAACAAAATTCGTATGAAAAAAAAAAGCACTTCATATTTTCATGGCAACTAGACTTGAGTATGTTATAAAACAAAGGGTTATGCTATGAAATATTAGCTGTCATGATTCGAAAAATTCCACAAATTTTATTTTTCTGTACAAAACTGTTTTGTTAGAACACCTTTGTGTTGTGGATTTCAGACTTTTTATATATTTTCTATTTTATTTTATTTATTTCTTTACGTACTGTACATTATGCGAAGAATTGTTATTTCTTTGGTAATCTCCGTATTGTTGTTCACAGCCTTAGTTAAATATTGTACAAAAGGTCAACTTAGACCTTTAGCAAAAGATATTTAGAATGTGAGACCTATACCTTTGTTTATGACTACAAATTTCGATTTCTTACGAAGACCATTAGTACAAATCTTTTAATATGTGGTTAGTTGTATTACTATAGCTCATGCCGTTCACAGTTAAATAATAAAAATGTGGTGCTCAAAACAAAAATGTACGCCTGAGCTGCTTGAATGCCACGTCCCCAACAAGGGGTGCAAGTCCACACCATAACACCATCGCCTCCGAATTTTACTGTTGCCACTACTCGTGTTGGCAAAAGACATTCACCTGGCATTCGCCATACTCACACCCTGCCATCAGATCGACAAATTGTATACCGTGATTCGTCACTCCACGCAACCGTATCCCGCTGTTCAACTGTCCAATGTTTACACACATTACGTCAAGCAAGACTTAGTTTGGCATTGACCTGCATCGTGTTTGGCTGCTAGACCATGAATTCATAGTATTTGGAACGGGTAATTATGCAGTTTGAAATTCCTGTGTGACGGTGTGGATAGTTACCTGCCTATTACACTGTACGAACCTCTCCAACTTTCGGCGGTGTGCTATCATGTTGTAAGTGTCCCTTCATGTTTCCACTGCACTGTGAAATTTTAGGCGAGAGGGAAGAGGGGAGGAGCAAACGAACAGGGAGCGTGGGAAGAAGGAGGTGGACCAATGGAAAGTGGTAGTAAAAACGTTGTGTACAAAATGTTACTTTGAACCACGTCTACCTTAGTTTAGATCGGGAGGAGGATTAGGTTGACACAGAGAGAAGAGGGGAGGTATAGTCCGTGCTACTTACGAAGGCGGCCTAGCTCTCAGCTGTCCTTTGCATCTCCCTACATTACAGCATTGGCAGACAATAATATTTATTCTCTAGGTGCGTGGCTGGTCGCGAGTTACGCCATGTTTCTTCCACGGGCCTAACTGTAGGCGTTCGGCCGTAGGTCCTCCCCTCCACGATTCCCCTATCGCTCCGCCTCTATATGTGGAAGCGCCTATCTACATGACGCCAGCTATAACAACGTATTGAAACGAGTTTGAAAATTTTCTAACTTGTACTGAACACCGGCAGTGAAATTAATAGTTATTACAGATTTACGAACAACAAATACTTCAACTGACAATACCTATCATAAAACGTTTCCTTCATCCTGTTCGCAGTGTTTAGCACACATAATCACTCCAGCAGAATGTACACAGAATAACCGTACAAGGTATGTTTCCCTGGAGCTGCGGAAATGAAGTTGTGTTAAAATGTCAAACGGCATCAATGATGACTGGCTTTACAGGACACCCGAGTAAATCTACCAACATCGGTTCGACTGTAAAGCGTTTGATGTCGTTCACTGTTTTGAGTTATGGATAGAAGTAGGTAAAGATACAACAAGAATGGATTAAATTATTGTTCCGTGTCCCGTTGACGAATCTGCCCAAATGTTCGAGGGTACGGGAGATGATCCAAGTTAGGAAAGAACCAGTAGTCATTATATTTAAAATTCACAGTGTAGAATGCTTTTTATGATCATCGACAAACAGAGCGCCGTTAGGAACACAATCACTTACGTAATAATTTTATTCGTTAAGACTATTTGTGTATTATTGGCATGTTGCACTCTTATATCCGTCCTTTCCTACTGATTGGGGAAATATTTCCTATTGTAAATGCTACCGTTAGGACCTGATTTATCAGTCTTAAGATCAATTACATTTTTTCAAAGACTTGTCATTCGTAAATGACCTATGACACATGGATTTGTGTAACATATAATACCAGTGTTCGGTGGCTTTTGATTTTTTCATTCTCCGTTACTACCACCCATTGTAGTTATTGTGCTCTACAGTCTAAAGACTGGTTTGACGCAACTCTCCATGCTTCCCTGTCCTGCACAAGCCTCTTCATTTCTGAATAGGGTAGCCTACATCCTTTTGAACGTACTTACTGTATTAGTCTGTCGGTCACCCTCTCCAATTTTTTAATCCATGCGTTTCCCTACAGTGTTAAATTGTGAATTCCTTTATGAATAGCAAGTAAGATAAATCTAAATATGCCTCGAATATTTATCCATACCGATTGATTTATATCTGTAAGATATATATTTAACAGTTAACTGTGTTTAGAGAAGTTCCATATTCTATTATACTGTAAGAAATATTCGTCACACTTGTTAGCCTTTGGAGCCACACTACACCTAATATGTACTGCATTACACAGTTCAAATATGAGACATGTATTATTTTATAGATAATACTATATAGTACGACTATTCATAAAAATGGATATAGTGATATCTAGATCATTATTAGAGCAGATTATCAGATCAAAGAATATTCTTGGGATCAAATATTCCTATAAATTTTAGAATATCAAGCGTCTCATTCACTTACTTGTGACCTTAACACAGGCTATCAGGCACTAGGAACATATGTATCATAGCAAGCTAATTCAATAACGAACCGTTGAGCAGAGTGACTGTAGATAACAAATAAGAAAAATAGACACCAGCTATTGATGGAATTGAAACTGGATGTTGGTACCTTTCCTAACATAGTTATAACATTAACTCTCATCTTTACTTGTCTCTATCGAATTTACCAAATTTAAGCATAAATAAATTAGGTAATAACACCCTTTACAGAAATAGAGAGGGGCCAAAGGCAATTACAAACGGAAATGAGAATGTTCAATTTCTTGCAATTCTCATATTATGGCTACACTGATCTGTGGTGTCATTTGTCTAACTTGTCAAGTAATCTTATATTCCATTCACTTTTACGGAGCTTATAAATTTCCACTTGTACTTTGCGTAAAATGTTGGGCAACGAAATAACTTTCTGAAGCCCGTAGTTTATAGTACATAAATGCACGCGTTACCTATGACCTCTTCCTGTCATCAGCTGGCAGTACTATAACCTCAAGCCGAGCGGTCTAAGGCATCTCGCTGCGGAGCGCGCGGTTGCTCGCCGTGGAGGTTCGAGTCCTCTCTGGGGCATGGGTGTGTGTGTTGTCCTTAGGTTAGTTTACCTAGGTTTAAGTAGTTTGTAAGCTACGGACTGATGACCACGCAGTTTGGTCCGATAGATTTACAAACATTTTTATAACCTCAAATTGATTATTTTACAGACGTTGCCAGCAGTTGTACAAGAAGCGGACACGAAATTTTCCATACGGTGCAGCCTTGTCTCCATTTAGAGTCTTGGTAAAGATGTTTTCATCATGTAATTTTTACAGATTCACTGAAACGTTTGTTTGTGATTCTACTAGAAATTTTAGTATTATCATTTATCATAAACAATTTTGTCATTGTTATGTAAAACGGAAAGTTGAGTTGAGACACTACTCATGATAAACAGTACTATTTTTCGTCACAGTACCATTCGTTTCACGCTTTCCACAAATTTGTGAAATATGGTCCTCAATGTTTATCGATTCCTCCTACTTCAATGATCAAGATACAGAAAATGATAATTCAACATTCATAAAAACATGAAAAAGTGTAATTCATCTTACTTACAAACGATAATTCGCTTCCTAAGGAATCATTCTGAAAACAAAATAATATATATTTTTTACGATAGAAGAGGAAGATATCCAGTGAATGTTGTCGCATAAAAGATACGAATACTACTCGTTGTAACGTTTGCATCAAAGTGCAACGTGTATTTGTGCGGCTACGAAATCTAACTGTAGGACCTCGCTTTCCTCCCGGCTCGTCACAAAGAGCATAACAAAAAACCGACTACTAACGTTGAACCAACTTCATGAAATTACACTGAAGTCCGTGCCACAGCCTCTCTGAGCGTCCTTTAAAGGGACAACTATCATAGTTACAGGTTCCGTATGTGCGTACGACAGCCTCATTAATACATATTACACACTTTCACCTTCCTCTGTGACGTGCAAGGTGTAGGTACCACGCAACATGATCGAAAGACTGGGCACCCCGAAATGTACAGTTCAACGATATCGAAACCTGTAAGAGAACGGTTAGAGCTCAGAAGTTCACAGGAGGGAAGGCAACGAGGAATAATTTTTTATTTACCGGAAATAACACTCCAGATTTCAAAGACAATGGCTTTTTCAATGTGATTACACGGTTTCTCATAAGTCAGAACAACAAATATTTCTAATTCAATACGTCAATAAATTTTTCTTTAGCATCATGTTAACGTTTTCTGTTAAATACCTGTCAGAGTGTTCTTCGATCCACCTTTTTCTGTTTACCTGTTTTTCAAAAAATGTTCAAATGTTTGTATAGTCTATGGGACTTAACTACGGGGTCATCAGTCCCTAAACTTACAAACTACTTATGAACTAGGACGGCACAAATATCCATGCCCGAGGGGGGATTCGAACCCCCGACCGTAGTGGCCGTGCAGACCGTGACTGGGGCGCCTTAGTCCCCTCGGCCACCGCGGCCGGCACCTGTTTTTCCATTCTCGAATGTCACACTGGAAGAAATAAGATCTACGTCTCTTCGTGCGAACTCTGATATTTTATATTTTATTATGACGATCATATTCCCAACATATGTGGGACACAACAAGATATTTTCGCATTTGGAAGAGAGTCGACGATCGAAATTTCGTAAGGAGACCTCGTCATTACGAAAAGCGCCGTTACTATATGATTTCCTTTACATACTTATCCACGTGTCACGATAGTAAAAAACGGTCTAACTTCTTTGTTCTCGATCAATAAAAAAATGTTCAAATGTTTGTAAAGCTTATGGGACTTAACTACGGGGTCATCAGTCCCTAAACTTACAAACTACTTATGAACTAGTTACGAACTAGGACGGCACAAATATCCATGCCCGAGGGGGGATTCGAACCCCCGACCATAGTGGCCGTGCAGACAGTGACTGAAGTGCCTCAGTCCCCTCGGCCACCGCGGCCGCCTCGATCGATATCTTCCGTCAATTGTATCTGATGAGCAACCCACACCGTGCAACAACATAACAAAAGAGGGCGAGCAAGTGTGGTGTAAGCAGCCTCTTTTTACCGCTCTGGAAATAAAACACCTTCCCAACAACATATTCCGTTATTCCGATTAAAGTCTGTCCTAATAGTAATTCCTAGGTATTTAATTTAATTTATGGCTTTCAGATTTGATTAAGTTGTAAATGAAATATAAGGGATTTCTTTTAGTATCAAGTGGACAAATTCACAAGTTTTAATACGGTTAGTCGCCAAGTTACTGTTGGCCGCGGTGTTGAACACCGCGCGCCAAACCTAGCTTTACGTCGCAGCAGAAGTAAGTATTCCAACGGGGGAAAACTCTTATGATAACTTAGGAAACGCAGCATATAAATTTATTCAGTATTAACTATATTCAGAGGATTCATTCTCTTTTTACGGCGTTTCAACTTGTCCGTTATTAGATCCTTATTTCAGTTATCGACCTTCATATGTATTTCACAATTATTCTAAGGGAAAGGGTTTGTTAAAAAATGTTTCACTGTTCACTGCGAAAGTTATATACATGAGATTGGGGAGGAGGAAATGAAGAGGCAGAATAAAGAGACAGAAAACGTGGCGCTGGAATCTAGGGTCATAAGCGATGAGCCGAGAGAAGAGAATGGGAGAGACGAACTGATGGACAGAGAGGGAAAGGATTGGAGTGGAGATGCGTTGCGAATCTGTGGTATAAATAAATAAATACCCAGGCATCGTCATGTTTTCAACTGGTCATGGAATTTTATTTTATTGCGTTTTTGCACACGATTGCCATTAAACATTTCATATTCATAATCATTTATTGTCTTGTCATACTTTTTTCATTAATTTACATCTACATCCATACCCCTCAATCCACAGAAATATGCGTGGCAGTAGCAAAGAACTTACTTTCTTAGTCCACTCCCATATACAACGAGAGAAAAACGAATGCTTGTATGCCTCCGTGCGGCCATTAATCGCTCTAATTTTATTTTAGTGGTCTTTGCGCGAAATGTAAGTTGGGGCAGAAGAACCGTTTTGCATTACGCTTCAAATTCCTGCCCCCTCCCCCTCCACTATATTTCAACAGTGTTTATTGGAAAGAACGTCGCCTTTCCTTCAGCGACTTCCATTGAGTACCCGAAACCAGGCACTCGCCTGTTGATTGAACCTACTAGTAACAAAACTAGCCGCCCGAGCCTGAATTGCTTCTGTGTCTTCCTTTAAAACCATCTCGTTGTACAAACGTTTTAGATGCGGCCTCCTTTACAGTGGAGACACACCTTCACAATATTCTGCCAAGAAAACGCCTTCCTCACCACTGTCCTTCTAAGCTCGTTCCATTTCACATCGGTATGCTGCGTTACGCCTAGACATTTAATTGACGCGACTTATTGACGTAGCCCGCTACTAATGGTGTATTCGGGTAATAGCGCTCCTATTATAACCAACCACCCTTACGATTACTGGTCAATTATCAATCGGGTATACCGTGCGCCTAAGTCACTAATTAGTTGGAACAACAATCGAGAGAATGTAATTCCGATAAATGTAGAGGACGCTGTAGCTAGATCGTTGCCATAGCGTCTCTGTGCACGACAACGATCGGAAATATGATGGGGAAAACATTTGGAAAAGTTGTTTTAAAAGTTGCCAAAATATTGAACAAACGGTTGGAACTGACTGAATATAGCAAAAGGAAAAGGTTTAAGGTCGCCACGTGCCCTGAATTAGCGAATAAAATTGGGGAAACTTTTTAATTACTGAGGTTAATTCTGAGGTGTTAATTACATATAAGGGCGTGTTAATAAGCAAAATCTGCTGCAAAGGTTTGTTGGTGTTACTGTTCAACTCACATTTCACCGAAATGCCAATGCTTTCAACACACAATAAACCACAGGAAGCAAATCGTACTCGTTAAGTGAGCAGCTTAATCGTCATAGCCTGGCAATGTTAATTAAGTTAAACAAAATTACACTCTCGTTTTTGTCTATGTAACTGTGAACAATGTAACTGGTCCAGACATTGAAAAGTTTTGCAAATCATATGAACTATTGACTCGTCTGATCAACGAACACTGATATTATTCTGAACAATATCGTACTGGCAATTACCAACTGAAAAAATTAATTAGTAGTAATGTTTCATATAACAGTTTCAGTAATTTTATTCTACACACTGATAAAGGGCAGGAAAATTGAATAATAATTAGTCAAAGTTACTTTTCTATCAATAATAGTTTAGTCAATATCGTGTAAATGTAACTTCGCTGATTAGCAGAGCATTAAAAATACTGACAACTTTTATAGTTGAAATTGTCATTCCGAACTAGCATGCTCACTTTAAAAAAAATGTTTTGGTGATGGGGATAAGACCCTGTGTGGTGCATGTTGTGGGTGAAAAATCATTATCACAGTTTTCGCAAATTCTGTTTCCCTATTGAGAAAAAATAGCTCTAATACGCTGGTTAAGCAAACATAGGACTGACTGGCTGGATCTCATTTTAGTGACATGGCGTACATCGTAGTTCGTCATTATTGGCACTCAATTATTAGCGTAACAGGCTCTTCCTGGTGGCGTAATATTTGCCATAAATATGTGGCCTCAGTAATCTTCTACTTACGTGTATTCTTCTTAATTACTTGTAATGGGACCATAACCGTTTGATTGCTACTGATTAATAACTTTGTGCTGCTCTGTGCCATCACAACAACTACTTCACACCGACTCTCGGCTCTAACGCCACTACCGTCGCGCCTCAGCGTTCCAGCGACCAAGCTCACAATAAGAGTGGGTTAATCTTACATTGATAAAGTCCCTGACTAGACTAGAGTGTCTACTACACCTATACAACCACCACTTAATTACATTATTGAAAGTGGCATACAACATTAACAACAACTACAAAAAAGAATCACAGTGGAAAAATTTACACAAGTATTTCTGTAATACATTTTCCACTGTATTCGTGAAAAAGTGTGTTGTTTTGTTACACTATAACACCTCCACGGGGAACTGTTGACGATATCGTAGTCTATGATGAACACTCACCCACGAGAACAGTGCACTGGTTTCGATTACTTATGTAGTCTTCAAGCCACTCACATATTTGAGTACCGATTCCAAATGCCCATACTTTCGTTAGCAGTCTGTACTCCAGTATACAGTCAAACGCCTTTCGAAAATCTATAAATAGACTGGCTGTTGCCCTTCCGTAGCTGCAAGATGCCACGAAAGAAAAGGGAAAGCTGATTTTCACACGATCGATGATTGCTAAAGCCGTGCTGATGGTGGGATAAAAGCTGTTTCTTCTCAAGGAAATGTATTACATTAAAACTGCGAATATATTGAAAAAATCTACAGCAAACTGATGTTAATGGTATTGTGTCTGTGTGTTGTTCTGAGGATAAGTTGGTTTAAGTAGTTTGTGAGTTTAGAGACCGATGACCACTCCAATTGGGTCTCATAATTTTAAAAATATTGAACAATTTTAACATTGTAATTAATTGCATGTGTTTGGCCTATTCCATTTGAAATTCGGGGAAAAATTTGGAAATTTTATTAATTTCTACATGTGTCAATTAATATAGAAGAAAACAAATGCCATGAATTTATCCGTTAAATGGTTACTTTTTTCGAGTTAAAATTCTATGAAGTTATCGTTATTCTCTGAATGTGATCCTTTGTGTGCTGTATAGCTCAAGAACCTCATACAGGATCTCCAGTTCAGTTTGAAGGTGAATCAATTCATAGGTCTAAAACCTTTTTTATTTTTTATTTTATTTCGTTTTCTTTTATTTATTTATTTTTCTTTCTTGAAATAAATACATTTTTGATAAGAATTAAACTTACATATGTTTGAATGACTTTTTGTTACAATTGATTTCCATTTCATGTATTATCATCATGAATTATTATTATCAACTTGATTAAAAAAGTAATAATTACGCAAGTTTGTGCTGCACTTACAAGGTATACTGCTGCCGCCTGCCATCCACACTAAACAGGACAAGGCACCTCGTATGCGGACACATACAAGGGGCTAAACAACTGATTAGTTGCATAAAATACGGAGTATTGCAGCCAGTATAATACCGTGTAATGCAGCTGGAAAAGTTGGACCACTTTCTAAATACATTTTTTTCTACAGCGCCCTATTAAAGGTACCATAGAACTGCTCACTGACAGTGTTTTTAAATCAAATCGTACACAAAATAATTTTTATTCCATTTAAAAATTCATTTTATAGACAAGAGATGACAAATAAAGAAAAGTACTTGAATTTTAAATTCTAATGGTATCCCATAAATACTTCAAGGTATACAATATTGACTTCAGTTTTTAATTCATTTTAAAATTTTACTGTGAATAGTTTCGGAGCTATCGGTACCACAATCTTGTATTTTTATTTAATTATGTAACTTTCGCCCCTAAATTAGAACCGGAAGGGTTTGGTTATCACAGTTGTGAGTTTGTCAGAGATATTAAGGGGAGTTGGAAAGCTACAATCTTGGATTTTTATTTAATTATGTAACTTTCGCCCCTAAATTAGAACCGGAAGGGTTTGGTTATCACAGCTGTGAGTTTGTCAAAGATATTAAGGTGAGTTAGAAAGCTACAATATGGTAAAACCTCATATTTTCCGTTTTTAAGCTTCTAAAGTAATTTGAAGTTTTCGGCTTAAAATGGTGCAAAATTTGTTAAGACATTCTAATAGGAAGTATTTTTATTTCACTTTTCAAAAGTGTATGTGCACCCAGGAAAATTACCCATCTTGCGATGTTTACCCGTTTAAATCTTCACATTTCCGAAAATATTAGATATCGAAGGCTGTGGATTTCGCTCTTCAGTTGCAGAATCTTTCATCTTTCCGTTGCTACCATTGTCGTTTAAACACTATTCGATGATCTATGTAAATATGTCGTTCAACAACCTCATATGGATTCGTGTACCCAAGAATGTATTTGTTGGCATATAAACTTTGAAATGGGGAGTCAGTGATTCTGTTATTTCATTCAATTATGATCATATGGTTAGGTTAAAGGTCATGGCAAGCTTTGGCATTACTCTTAGTATCAAAACCTTCAGAGGTCTTCGACTTCTGGCATATTCTACTGAGGAAGGCTCAGTACGTAGCTGAATTTAATGTACAAGAGCAAGATGATCAAGGAGAAGCTGCTAGGTGAAGAAGAAAAACTAGAAGATGAACCTGATTACTTTGCTGGACACTTTTGATAATACAAGAAGAGGTTTTTGTGAATTTTCATAATAATTACATTTTCTGGCATTTGACAATTTTAGTGTTACATGTGACTTTATCTCACAAACTACTAAACCAATAACATCCAAATTTTCAGAAATGCTCTATAACAGTTAAAGAGAGCACTGAACTCGAATCAAGAGAAAAGCTGTATTATTCTCTTAACCACGAAAATTTAGGTTAAATTTCTTCCATTAAAATGACTTAACGAAGAAAAAATCATAAATATTATATCAACAAAAAGAAAACATAGGTTCTAGTTGAATAAGTTAATGATATATGCTCAAAACAGCTGCAAAAATTTCAAAGTTCTATACAGGGTGAATCACCTAACATTTGAACTGCAAATATTGCAAAACGGAAACTGCGAATGATGTGCGGTTTTCTCAGAATACATTGATAGTCAAGGACTCGTATTTTTAGCCAATAAACAGATTGTAAAAATACTTAGAAAATGTACTTTTTATGCAGACATTCAATTTTTTCAAATCGAACAATGGTTGTTTGTATCATGCACTGGAACTTTGACACCAGCTGAATACAAAGAATATTAAATGACATATTTATCACGTTCAGTTTGGCAGCTACAACCATTCAAAATTTTGGGGGCGAAGGCTACGACAGCGTAGCTGACTGGCTGGTGGTCATGAGACAGTGGGCCGTGCCCGTTCGGCTAGCCACTCGACCAGTTAGCTACGCTATCGCAGCCTCCGCCCCCTAAACTTTGAACGGTTGCAGCTGCCAAACTAAACGTGATAAAATTGTCATTCAAAATTCTTTGTACGCAGCTGATGTGAAAAATTCCAGTGCATGATAGAAACAACCCTTGTTGCATTTAAAAAATTTTTTTTGTTTGCATAAAAATACACTTTGTAAGTAATATTAAAGTATTAAAGTCTGTTTGTTCGTTAAAAATACTAGCACCTGACTACCAAAAAAAAAAAAAAAAAAAAAAAAAAAAAAAAAAAAAAAAAAAATGTTCAAATGTTTGTAAATCTATCGGACCAAACTGCGTGGTCATCAGTCCGTAGCTTACAAACTACTTAAACCTAGGTAAACTAACCTACGGACAAACACACACACACATGCCCCAGGGAGGACTCGAACCTCCACGGCGAGCAACCGCGCGCTCCGCAGCGAGTGCTTTAGACAGCACGGCTACTCCACCGCGGCAGCTACCAATCCGTTCTGTGAATACCGCACATCTATCGCACTTTTCGTCTCCGCAATATTTACGGTGCAAGTGTTAGGTGATTCACCCTGTATATAACAGATCCAGAGAAAAAGGCACAAAAAGTTAGCAAATGTAACAGTGGCGAGATAGGGCATTCCGACTCCCTTTAAGGTCTACTTTCTATGACAGAAAAATTAAATTCCACAAAAATGAAAATGTTCCTGCCATCCGATTTGAAATGGAATGGCCCATTCTTTAATTGTTTGTATAGGTTATGGGACTTAACTACGGGGTCATCAGTCCCTAAACATACAAACTACTTCTGAACTAACTAAGGACGGCACAAATATCCATGCCCGAGGGGGAATTCGAACCTCCGACCGTAGTGGTCGTGCAGACCATGACTGGAGCGCCTCGGCGCCTCGGCCTCGGCCACCGCGGCCGGCGGCCCAATCTTTTTCCTATCTTATACACAGGAGTTAATTGTGCCCGTTTCCCATCTATAACTGACTGGCTACCTGCTTTCTCCACGTAAAAACAAACCTGTGGGCTGATGACGGCCGTATCACCTTGGTGACGCCGAGTATTCCGCGAAGTCAACAGAGGGCGGAAAGTGTGGGCCGCTATCTGCGGCAGGCTGTGCAGCGCGCGACGGCGTAATCAGGGGCCCGCCTCGAGTGCTTGCCTTGCGCTCCTGTCACTGACCGCGCTTATTACAACGGCCGCACGCCGACCGCGACGGAGCGCCCTTAATATGGCATGTTTACCGGCGAGCGGCGCCGAGCCGCTACTCTGCGGCGCAACCTCTGCACCGTGTACAGCAGAGACTGCGGAAAGCAGCAACAACACCACAAAACCACCGTAAGTAATGAAGAGTCTCGCGAATACCACAACACACATGGAGGTGACAAAAGTCATAGCACACCTCGTCTCGGACACCTCTTCCCCGTTGAAGTAAAGCAGCTCGAAATGTAGTCAAGACGTCGTTGGACGTACCGTGTATGTTTATTTTGACTTGCCACCTCTATAGATGTCCTTGATTGTCAAAGTGTTCTAGTATATGGTTGGGCGTGGGAATTAACTTCTTGGCTTTGAATGCATGTCGACAGGTCTGGTTACAAACTATTCGCTGGAATTGTCCAGAATATTGTTGAATGTTATTAACAAAGAAGGTAGGTGACAACCTCTCCCCCCCCCCCATCCCAGGGGTACACAAAACCGGTCACATCATTGCTGTATGAGCAAAGAAAAAATCGCACTGTCGTATTTTACGGCCCACTTTAGTTTAACCTGTAGTTCTATGTTTTTTTTGCAAACATTTCGGACAAACATAATAAAAAAAATATGAATAAAATAATGATGGACGATACGATTACGACTCTACTATTGTGATATTACCTATGCACTCACCACGTAATATTCTTACTGACCATATTTTAACAAACAGCAAAAATTATTTGATATTTGAGTTTAGCTTTGACAAACTTACTCTTTTTTCAACTTTTACCTCCTTGAACTATTACATTAATATCCCTCCCACATTTTCATTTTTTCCCGTTACAATATGATCACCTGTCTTACTTTGATAATTTGTTCTAAGCTTATTTTCATTGCCTGTACTTATATATTTGCTTATATACTTGCAAGCGCATTTTTGAGTGCAACACTGTGGGTTAGTGTGAGACATACCACGCCAATTTATAGGCATACTAGGGTACACAGGTCGTTCTTGACTTCATCAGGACGCAGGGAAAGTGTGATTATCATTAGTCGATCAAGACAGATGATATTTAGTTTTAGTTTAAGTGAAGATGTATTGTGTGCGAAAGCTTTAGGTGAAGTTGACCCATCCCCAAACAGGAATAACAATTTTTCTTCCATTATGTTACATTTCTGGCATTGCGAAAGCCCCCTTTGTAAACTGTATTTAAATTAATTTTCAAGTTATGTAGGCGCATTTCTTCAGTCATTCTACCAACTTTAATTTTGATATTGTTAATACGTTTCCTCTATCCTGCAAGCTATCTGGAACTTGAAAAGAAAAAAAATTGTTTCTTTATTAATATAAGTTTTTTAGTCAATAAGGATAAAAAATTTACAATCACTTTTATATTTCAGTAAGTAGGGTCATAACTTTCACACTAAAACTGATCCTCACTATTTACAAGTAGGTGCACTATGGGGCTTTCAGACCAAATGTTTGTACTTCTAACTCAACCTTGACATTTTGACGCCAGCCGCAGTGGCCAAGGTGACTGAGGCGCTCCAGTCACGGTCAGCACGGCCACTACGGTCAGGAGTTCGAACCCCCCCCTCGGGCATGGATATTTGTGCCGTCCTAGTTTGTAAGTAGTTCATAAGTAGTTTGTAAGTTTAGGGACTGATGACGCTGTAGTTAAGTCTCATAAGCTTAAGAAACATTTGAACATTTGAACATTTTGACCTTAACCTTTACCTTGACCATGACCTATCGATCAATCGACCTACCGATAATCAATAAATCGAGCAATCGATCAAATAGAACTAACAAGCTATCGATCAATCGGCGAATCGATGAGTCAATCGACCTATTGATCAAATTGATAAATTGACCATCGTAAAAATATGGCGGACATGATAACAATAACAACAAGATGGTGGTCATTAACAACAACAAGGCAGACATTGACAAGTGCTACATATCAATAATTTTTGACCAAAATTGTCGAGTAGAAAAAATAGTAACAATATGGCGGTCATGAACAAGAACAATAACAATATGGCGGACAGCCACAGCGGGAATATTATAATAAAAATATATTGCCAGCCAGCGAGGCCAATTAGTATTGTTTGCAGCTCTCTGCTCATTTCAGCACATTGTCAACGAACTGAAATGACCCGGGGCTCACAGCGAGGACGTGGCTGCCTATCGAGTCCCACCGCCATCACCCTCCCCTACCTTCCAGCCATCAGGGTGATCAGAAACCAGCTGGAATCGTGTTTGGTCAGTCCTTTTATTTGACAACATCTTCCAAGTTCCTGCAATACTTTCTCAGATTACGAAGTTCTTCGCTACTTCCACCAGTTGCAATCTCCCATTCCTGCACGCCTTCACTTGTAACTCTCGTAACTTTTTGAAACTGGCAAACTGCAGCACTCTGTTCATTTCACCACACTCGCATGCATCATGGCGACTGTCAATCTGATTTCGAAAGACTGTCGATTGTTTCGCTGTATTGCCTTGGACGCTTGTTCCATCAGTTCCAAACTTTAATTTCGTTCCCATTCCTTCGCACCTTTACTTGCATCTCTCGTTTTTTTCTTCTACTCGACAATTTTGATCAAAAATTATTGATTTGCAGCACTTCTCAATGGCCGCCATCTTGTTGTTGTTTTTCATGTCCGCCATATTGTTACGATTTTTTTCTACTCGACAATTTTGCATCACTTTTCAATGTCCGCCATCTTGTTGTTGTTGTTCAATCTACTTCTAAGCTTTGCATAGTAGTGCCGTCTCCCCTTATTTTAACCTCTTTGGTGTAAACGGAAAAAAAAATTAACAGCAATTGAAATTTAAAATTTATAAATTATACCGGAATTAATATAAAAGATTTTTAGATTTTCGATGAAAAATGTGCGTTTTTTGCTAATTCTTAATTTTAAAACGAATGTTTTTATATTCATGATTTCAAGTGAAAAAAATACAAACTAAAATTTTGGCAGTTCAACATTTTTACATGAAGACGATTGCCTTTTCATGTCCTCTCTTTGAAGAGTTTCACCTATTGTTCCAAAATATTTTATTTGTTAAGTCATTTTATAAATGTACATATTTCGTAAAATAATGTGATTAGACATGTGTTCATTTACCAAACATCAGATATTATATTTAAATGGCACAGGTACTTGAATAAAGGGGGCTGGAATGTTAGTAATCGAACTGCTGGCCGTAGGATTTATAACACTACCGATGAACTACAGTGACATTTGGAAACTTCGCCATTTTGCATGAAATTAAAGATTTTCTCGAGTATATTGGTAAATTATGGCATATGTCTTTGGATGATTGTCGTTCCAGTTATGAACATCACGTACCGAAAATACGAAAAATTGCAAACGTCCCATATCCATTCGATCTCCTTTTTCGCGTCTTACTGCGTACGGCATACATTACACATCCCATTCACAATCGCGACTGTGCTTAAAGACAATTTCGCACCTGTCTCCTCATACTCGCATGTGATTGGTGTATTTCAATGTCTACTAAAACTTCAACTTGATTAAAATATATTGGTGTATTTCAACGTCAATTAAAACTTCATCTTGATTCAAATACGTCACTCCACTCATGAAGAATTATGAAAATTTTTATTCTTATAAACAGAAGCAAAACCAGCGGAATGGCTCGAAGTTAACAGTTGGTAACAATATGAAAAAGCATATCGTAGGTGATATGCAGCATCGCGAACTGTCGAAATGGTTACCTCCCACTGTTTCAGCATACCAGCGCTCTCGAATGTTCCCGTTCTCACACAACGTGACCATATGGCTTCTAATGCTGTGAGATACGCTACCGGACATCCAGTACTGTACACTGCATCGTGTTTCGATAGAATAAAATCACAGCGCAATCTGATATAAATTCCACGCGTTGTGCTCTGTAAACTAATATAAAAAATGCAATGCACTAAAACAAGTGGATTACAAATGGCAGCGATATTATTACCATAAAAGTTTATTTACAAAAAACTAAATACATGCTACAGAAGAGAGCATCCATCGGCGCACATTTTATCCTTTAATAAATATTGCTGTATACGATATTTTAATTAGATATTTGCAGTGACCCCGTAAGGAAAGGCATTTATTAGATTATTATGTGTTACAGCTCTATAAGTATGCTTGCGCGTACAAAAATTCCAACCGTTATGTGCAGTTAAGGTAAATAAAAACAAACATATTTATTTAAGTTTCCTTATCACCTAATGCGGTATCTGAGCTCAAAAAATTGACGTAATTCTATGATTGAGACACACTTCAATGTGAGTTATTTAACTACTGTAATTGAAATCGCAAAAGTTACAGTTCCTGTTGCTGCGAGACTGAAGATGTTTGTGAAGCGTATGGGATCTAACTGCGGGGTCATCAGTCCCTAAACTTACAAACAACTTATGAACTACCTTCTACTAAAGACGGCACAAACATCCATGCCCGAGGATGGTATCTAACCCCCGACGGCGGACTACCACGCGCACCGCAACACGGTGCTCCAGTACGCACGGCTAATCTGCCGCGGCCCTTTGACACTGAGTCGAAATTTGGATTGATGTCTAATTCTCAATACTCCACCTATTATTTCTTTCATGTAATCCAAATGCTTCGTTGTAATGGATGCGTGTTTTCTACCAGCGTATACATATATCCAATTATCTGTTATTGGTCATCTTGTTAATATTGGAGAAACTTCTATACGATCTGTAGTTTTCTTCAGTTTTCTCCTTTCCTTTGATGGATAAATCGGAGTCCTAAATTTTGCTCAATGTAGCATTAATATTCAGGATGAGTAAGGTAATCCCAAATATCCTATATTCTTCGAGAAGTGTTTGACATATCGAAACGCAAATATTAGAGGGTCGAGCTGCACATAAAACTTTGTTTGGTGAACGGTTCAACCCTTAACTACTATCATCCGTCTCTCACACCGCTACAAATTTTTGTGTCAAAATATTGCAGAAATAAAATTTGACGAACTTTATCCCTTCACTGACTTACAGAATGTAGTAATCGCTTTACATCGAAAATACGAATCGTCAACTGAAAGATGATTTTGCGTAAAATTTATCGGAACTAAAATGGGATTTCTCCATTTAATTATGTTCAGAATCTATAATATAATTTCTCTTATGATGTGGTTGAGATCTAACTAATTGACGTTATTTTCATAACACATAAAATAAAAATATACAGCACATTTCGCAGTGTTTTATTTGTCGCCCTTTTATAAATACTGTGTTGTTAAAAAAAATTCAAGTTACAATATACTCTACTTGCAAGAAGTGTGATGAACAACAGGAAGTCATGAAACTATACATTTCGCAAACTAATGATATATAAGAAATAAAAATAAGTCTGAGAGACCCCCTCCATAGTATTTGTGACACTGTCAATGTCCATAGTAGTTGACGGTTAAGCACCCGTATCAATTAAGAACTAAGTACGTGTCTTATAGAAACGCTTAATTTATACAGCTGTATTCGGTAGCCCTTGAAAAAAACAATTACATTGATGTAGTGTTTGTCAATGTTAACGTTGAATCTTGTAGTAATAAAATTCAAGACACGAACAAGAATTTGAGGGCATGGTGGCAGAAATCGGCATCAGCAGGGCGCCAAACAGGTCTCGTAGACATGGTGCGTAAATACTGTAAAGCAGACCTGCGTGACTATAGTACCGCTTTGCTTCCCCTTGAACCAAATGTTCAAATGTATGTAAACCTTTTGCACCAAACTACTATGGTCATCAGACCCTACACCTAGAAACTACTTATACTAACTTATATTAAGGGCAACACATACATCTATGCCTCAGAGAGGACTCAAACTCCCGGTGGGAACAACAAATTCGTCTGTAGAATGACGCCCCAGATCACGGGGACATCCCGTGCGCACAGTGGTTGCAGGGTAACCTACAAACTTGTATATAGACAAATGACTTACGTTGGATCCTACCGTTTCACATTTTGGCATAGGAAAACATTTGTCTTTATTCCCACATATACATAAGCGGAAGAAGAGAAATAGACTATCCAAACTTTGAAAATAAGGGGCTCTTATACGCTGTATGAAATATCTAAATTATAGAAGAAATAATTTACCTATTGTTTCCGGTACTTGGCTGTATGCTTCTAATATGAATAATACATGCTGCCGGATAACCGTCTCATCCTACAGTGATGTAAATTGTGTGATATGGAACGCATCCAAGGAACTAAACCTTTCATTAAAATAACTTCGTGACAACCTATACAACGCGTTGTAAATTCTCTTCTCACGGAAACTTGATTCCATGCAGAATATAAGTGCATAATCACAGTGCTACCAGCTAAGTGCAATACACACCGTCCACTTAGATGACTTTGAAATGCATTTTCGTACACACGTAACTGTAATAAACAATTAATTAACAACGCTTTAGTAACCACCCAAAGTACATAACATTAGATTTATCATAAAGAAAAACAACTTTAACTACACTCCTGGCCATTAAAACTGCTACACCACGAAGATGACGTGCTAAGGAAGAAGATGCTGTGATATGCAATTGATTAGCTTTTCATTCACACAAGATTGGAACCGGTGGCGACACCTACAACGAGGAAAGTTTCCAACCAACACAACACACAGTTTAGCGGCGTTGCCTCGTGAAACGTTGTTGTGATGCCTCGTGAAAGGAGGACTTTAATAAAGGTCGGATTGTAGCCTATCGGGATTACGGTTTATCGTATCACGACATTGCTGCTCGCGTTGGTCGCGATCCAATGACTGTTAGCAGACTATGTAAGCGGTGGGTGCAGGAGGGTAATACGGAACGCCGTGCTGGATACCAACGGCCTCGTATCACTAGCAGTCGAGATGACTGACATCTTATCCGCATGGCTGTAACGGATCGTGAAGCAACGGCTCGATCACTGAGTCAACAGATGGGACGTTTGCAAGACAACAACTATCTGCACGAACAGTTCGACGCTATTTACAGCAGCATGGACTATTAGATCGGAGACCATGGCTGCGGTTACCCTTGACGCTGCATCAAAGACAGGATCACCTGCGATGGTGTACGCAACAACGAACCTGCATACATGAATGGCAATAAGTCATGTTTTCGGATGAATCCAGGTTCTGTTTACAGCATCATGATGATCACATTCGTGTCTGGCGACATAACGCTGAACGCACATTAGAAGGGAAGCGTGTATTCTTCATTGCCATACTGGCGTAACATCCGGCGTAATGGTATGGGGTGCCATTGGTTACACCCCTCGGTCACGTCTTGTTTGCATCGACGACACTTTGAACAGTGGCCGTTACATTTCAGTGGCTCGTCACAATACGCCAGACACCACTCTTGATGAACTGTGGTATCGTGTTGAAGCTGCATGGGCATCTGTACCTGTACACGCCATCCAAGCTATGTTTGACTGAATGCAAGGCGTGTCAAGGCCTTTAGTACGGCAAGAGGTGGTTGTTCTGGGTACTGATTTCTCAGGATCTATGCACCCAAATTGCGTGAAAATGTAATAACATGTCAGTTCTAGTATAATACATTTGTTCAATGAATACCTGTTTATCATCTGCATTTCCTCTTGGTGTAGCAATTTTAAAAGCCAGTAATATATTACTGCAACATGTGTTCAAAATATTTACCATGAAGGACCTTTGCAATCGCCGTTGGAAAGAACGAAGAACAGATGCAATTACAGTGGATTATATGTTAGAGAATGTACTGGCGATTCGACGTCGCATATCGTTTGGCGTAGTTTAGGCTTCGTCACAATCTTTTAGTGTACCCCAAAAGAAATATATCAAGGGGGGAGGTGTTAGATCTAGGGAGCGCACATGCCATATTTATAACAACTTCGTCCCATGCAACGTCCGAGAAATTCTTCCTCCAGTATTTGCGTTGCAACAAGGGACGAGTGAGCTTGATATCCGTCGAGTTGTAGCCGCATACACTTTCGAATGTCGAGTGGTACCTCCTCCAGAAGATCTCGGAGAATGTTCTTAAGGAAGTGTGCTTACGAATGTCCATAACGCCCGCATGGGATGGAGTAAGGTCCCACAATACATTTGCCGCACCATACTCCAAGGCCATATATGTTGAACCTGACGACGTCAATGTGGATTTTAGGCAAGTTAAGCAAATTTACATGATCGGGTTTTCATCGGTAAAGAGCAAACGTTTGGAAAAACGTAGCTGCTGAAAGGCAAACCTACAAAATTACATACGGCACTCGAAATCATGGTCGCAGGATACCTGACATAGTGGTAGATGATATGGGCGGAATTTGTGTCGACGCAATAAGCGAACGACACTCCTCTGATTCTACATTCCTTCGCTATACGTCACGTACTACTTAGCGAATTCCCTAACATCGTAGCCAGAACAGCTTCTTCGTATTCTCCCTTGGCTGAAGTCCTTTATTCTTGTTCTCGTTTTGACGAGAAAGAAGCATATTCGTCCTAGTGTCTTCATGATTCGTGCAACTCCATGGTGCGTCGAACACTGGCGATCCAGAAAGATAGTCTTCTACCGCTGTATTGGTTGCCTGTTATTTCCTTTACACTGCCCATATAAAAGTAGGATATCCGACATCCCCTCGTACGTTTACATATTTGAACACAAGCCATGCGGGAATGGCCGTGCGCTATAAGGTGCCTTGCTGAGGATGGCAGATCTGCTCCCCGTTTGAGGTTTGAGTTCTCCAGCGGACATAGGTATTTGTGTTGTGTTTGTGTGTATGTTGCTCTTGGGATTTTTAAGGGAACTGCATTTTTATACCTTGCTTCCTGTGAACCTTACCCTTGATCTAAAATTCGGAGGAAGATATTATTTTGTATCGACACTGAATGACATTAACACAAACTGCAAATAGAAATTTATTGAACTATCTGTTGTAGTTTAAGATTTATATTTTTTCCAAATAAATGTCTTTATAATACACGTTCGAGCTCTGGAACCATTTTCTGGTTCATCGTCAGTCTATCAGCATTTACAGTGTGGCTGGCTGCTGTCAACATTGTTGTTATTGTAGTCTCCAGTACGCAGACTTGTTTGATGCAGCTCTCCACGCTACCCTGTCCTGTGCAAGTCTCTTCATCTGAGAATACGTTCGGCAACCTACATCCTTTTGAATCTGCTTACTGCATTCGTCCCTCGGTATCCCTCAACGATTTTTACCCCACACACTTCCTTCGAATGCTAAGTTGACGATTCCTTGATGTCTCAGAATGTGTCCTACCAATCTATCCCTTCTCTTAGTCAGGATATGCCAGAAACTCCTTTTCTCCCCGATTCGGTTAAGTATCTCCTCATTAGTTACGTGATCTACCCATCTAATTTTCAACATTCGTCTGTAGCACCACATTTCAAAAGCTTTTTATCTGAACTCCTTATCTTCAACGTTTCACTCCCATACAACGCTACACTCCAGACAAATGATTTAAGAAAGGACTTCCTAACATTTAAATTAATATTGGATGTTAACAAGTTTCGCTTCTTTAGAAACGCTTATATTCCCATAGCCATTCTGCATTTTATATCTTCTTCACTTCGGTCATTAGAAGTTATCTTGTTACCCAAATAACAGAATTCATCTACTACATTTATTGTCTCATTATCTAATCTAATTCCTTCAGCAACGCCTGGTTTTCTGACATTACATCCATTACCTTCGTTTTACTTTTGTTGATGTTCATCTTATAGCCTCAAAACACTGTCCATTCCATTCAACTGCTCTTCCAGATCCTTTGCAGTCTCTGACAAAATTACTATATCATCGGCAAACCGCAAACTTTTAATTTCATCTTTCTGGACTTTAATTCCCTCTCCAAATTTTTCCTTCCAGTCCTTCACTGCTTGCTCAATGTACAGATTGAACAACTTTAGGGAAAGGCTACAACCCTGTCTTACTTCCTTCCCAACCTCTGCGTCCCTTTCTTGCCCTTCGACTCTAATAACCGCTGTCTTGTTTTTGTATAGGTTGAGTATAACTCTTCACTCACTGTATTTTACACCTGCTGCCTTCAGAATTTGGAAGAGTGTATTCCAATCGACATTGCCAAAAGCTTTCTCCAAATCTACAAACGCCAAAAACGTAGGTTTACCCTTCCTTAGCCTATCTTCTAAGATAAGTAGTAATGTGAGTATTGCCTCCCGTCTTCCTACATTTCTCCTAAATCCAAACTGATCTTCCCCGAGGTCAGATTCCACAAGTTTTTTCATTCGTCTGTAAATAATTCGTGTTAGTATTTTGCAACTATGACTTATTAAACTGATAGTTTTGTAATATTCACGAGTGTCTAAATTTGCTTTTTTTGGAATTGGAATTACGATATTCTTCTTGAAGTCGGATGGTATTTCCCCTGTCTCGTACATCTTGCATACCAGGTTGAACAGTTTTTTCATGACTGGCTTTCCTAACGAAATCCGTAGTTCAGACGTAATATCATCTACTCCAGGGTCCTTGTTTCCACTCAAGTCCTTCAGCTCTGTGTCAAATTCTTCTCGCAGTATCATATCTTCTATCTCATCTTCCTCCACTTGGTCTTCCCTTTGTAGAATACTGCCTTCACTCCCTTTGTATAGGCCCTATATACATTCCTTCCACAGTTCAGCTTTCCCCTATTTGCCCAGTACTGGTTTTCCGTCTGAGTTCTTGTTATTCATACAGCTGCTTTTCTTCTCTCCAAATACCTCCTTTATCTTCCTGTAGGCGTATCTATCTTTCCCCTAGTTATGCATTCTTCCACGGTTTTGCATTTGTCCTGTAGCCACTCCTGCTTAGCCACTCTTCACTTCCTGTCAATTTCATTTTTCAGAGGTCTGTACTCCCTTTTTCCTGCTTCACTTGCTGAATTTTTATATTTTCTCCTCTCATCAATTAAGTCCAGTATGTCCTGTGTTATCCAGGGATTTCTATTAGGCTTCGTCCTTCTGCCTACATATCCCTCAGCTGCTTTCACTACCCTATCTCTCAGAGCTACCCATTCTTCTTCTACCGAATTACTTTCAGCCAATCCTTGCCTAATGCTCCCTCTGAAACTCTCAACCACTTCTGGTTCCTACAATCTGTCCAGGTTCCGTCTCCTAACTTTTTTACCTTTCTGAAGTCTCTTAAGTTTTAATCTGCAGTTCATAACCAACAAGTTATGGCCAGAGTCTATATTAGTACGAACATATTATGCCTTTCTTCTGTAGTTTGTAGTATGACTGAGGATATAGGAAAACCCTTACACTTCATTAGTTTTTTGCTTAAAAATTACCGTTAAAATTATATACAGAATGACAAACATTGTCCATTTCTGCAATTTATTATGGAAACTACAAAGATAATGTCCCATTCTTCAAATTTGGTGAACATAGCTAAAATGAGAAAAGAATGTTCACAGTGTTTTTGACTCACCATATGGCTCTTTCAGAACATTCCGGTGTCATCATCTTGCTGGCCACATGCTTATTTATCCTCTGCAGATCTTTTCAGGAATCTTTTCCTCTCTCTGGACTGTTTAGTGGTGGCTTCCGCAGCCCTTTCAGCTTCATGTAGTCTATGGCAGTCAGAGCGGCTATCACATTATTTGCTAGTTGGATGCCTAAATTGTCCATAATTTTTGTCCTGCTAATTTCCCCATTATTGACGCAGGTACCCGAATCCATCACACCTAATTTGGAAACTGTCCATCCAACGAACACTGTTGTCGGTACTAGTTGCCACACGCAGCTGTTGAAACATCACACCTAATTTGGAAACTGTTCATCCAACGAACACTGTTGTCGGTACTAGTTGCCACACGCAGCTGTTGAAACACTCATCAGGATTTTGTGTACGGCCATGTAGACATTCTTTATCTGCAAGGTCCCTGAATATTGTCTTTAGTGACTGTGACAGGCATGGAATAATCATGGTGATACTCCTTGCTTGAAGCATAACTGTGTTCAGTGCGCAGACATTTGTTCAAAGAACGTTTAAGACTATTTAAACTATTTACAAGGGAATAAAACAAACATTCTGGAAACGGGAGATATGTCTTTCAGAGGGAGGCATTTTTGTTTTTCGATTTTTGTCATTTTCACGTCGTGTCGTTAAGTACTGTGTATGTTGGTCCCATAACTTTACACACATATGAACATTTGCTGCACGCAATGGAGCGAAAATAAGCGGAATGCGGTGCAGACAAGTCGAGAGTCAAGTGTGCTGACATTGTGACGACACGTACCACGAGAGCTTCGCATGGTGGTGTTTGCCCTGCTAACGCCGATTCCGTCCACCGAGAACTCGAATTCTAGGACACTTCTCGAATTTTTCTTACGACATGATTCAACGTCAGTATTAACAAACGCTTATCAAGAGCTTTAGAATGCAGTTATAAAAAGTAATATGTTCCATTAGAAAAGTAATTTATTCAAAATCTTAGTGAATACCGGTGCTAAAATCGTTCACCCAACAAAAATATATGTGCCCCTAGGTTCTTTAGCGTGTGCCGAAAATCGTATTTCGATATGTACAACCATTCACGAAATAAAAGTATTGTTACTTCTTACGTGACTCATCCTGTATTCTTTTTTCTACAGAGGCTCTTTACAAAAAAAAGAAATAAAAACGTGAATAGAAACGTTACACTTTATACAATTGCAATTGCAAATAAAATGTTGTTAAAACATGAAATATATTATGCTGTTAGTGTTGTTAGCAGTACAGTGGACATTTACAAAATTTAGTTCCTCATTACTTCATCATTCAGTGATAGTTTATTCAGCTCACACAGTCTTATTAACTTGAAGAGTGAAGTTTTATGGAGTTTTACAAACAGTTTTTTTCAATATTCATAATAAAACAAGTTTTTTCTAACATGTTGAAACAAATGCGCGATGGACCGTATTACTCAATTTTACTGTCAGCATATTTCTGGTAATTTCTGCCAAACTTGCGTTATGAAAAAATTCTGCAAAGACACAGTAAGGGGCTCTTATCTTAGAGGGGAAATAACTGCATGAATGACAAGCTTATTGTTTATGAAAACAATGAGATCTTAAAAACAGTTTTTACAAAATTATAATTTCTGGTGATTTATTTTTGTCAATATCATTTCTGTGCACTATACCTCCATTCTACAGCATAGTATAAACCACTGCACACCGATTCCTAGGAATCTTGATGAAATGTCCATGCATTCGTTGTCAATTGCAATTCCTGTCGGGTTTCAAGCCCATTGCCACTTAATTGAGATGTCACTCATGTTTGTATAACCAGTGTTTTTATGATACTTCTGGACTGGAGTTGCACGCAGTTATTTGTATAATGGCAGGCTATGAGATAAGATTATTTTTTGGTGTGGGCAATCGGCAAGCTTATTTACCTAGGTGGCTTTCGATAAACATATTATAATTCAGTAAAAATTAATATTTTACCATGGTGTGGTGTTAAAGCGTATTTGGTGAATAAACTAGTAAAAGAAATGTCAGAATATTGAGTGGTCAATCAATAACCTAATTGGCAATAATTAAGGAATAAGTTGATGGACGAACTATGTGGAACAAACCATTTAGTTATTTAGTCACGTATTGCGACAACTGTCAAACGTGACTACAGCCCACCAACGAAGTGTATTCACCTACCTTCATGGTCCTGAATAACATGGCATATTAGGCAACTAGCGAAATGTCAGTCAGATGTTTCAACACACTAGCGTGACAATCGAATAAATACTGCGGAGAATGCAGTGGTTCAAGTATTTAGTGATTCGGTCAGTGACTGATTTGTTCAATCACTCGCCTTGATTCGAACCCGTCTGACGTAACAGGGCCCAGCAATGTCACTGTCGTGCACTAGCAGACAGAAGATGAGCTTTGAAGACCAGAATAAATCGATCGTTCGGAAAGAAGATTGCAGGGCAAGTCGCACTTTCCCGGATAGCTTGTAAGAAAAAAGGATGAGGCCTTACCTTAGAAGTCACTTTGAAGACGAAAAATCCAACAGCCATGGACGCGAAATAAAATGGTCGCAGGTTCGACCCCGTGATATCTGGCAATCCACATTGCGGCTCCCCGTCTGTCTACACATGTCACAGGGTTATTCAGGACGCACAAGGAGGAGAATCACAGGGACTCTGCACCTGAGGTTTTTCTGCTGGCACAGACGACTACAAAATACACCGCGATCGCCATTCTGTGCGAAGCAACAGGTGAGGAAAAGGGACGACGCAACGGCAGCGAAACAGCTGCGACTACCTCCCGCAAACGCCATGTAGCGAAACGCTGTGACGAAGTCGCTTCAAGACTCTGCACATTTGGTGAAACACAATCTGAAAATCATCGTTGCAAAAGTTATTAAATAAATATCTTCAGTGGAGAACATTGACTGAATTTTTTATGTGTGAATGATACGAGATTCATCGACATCCTGTCATCGAACAGACAGCAAGGAATGCAGTGGTGAGTGCATCTCAGCCAATATGTTTTCGTCGCTGCTCTTCTCAGTTAATCTTTGTAAATTCTTTTTGTAAGAAAGTGTTCTCAGTCAGAATGGCACTACAGTTAACATAATGATATCAGTTTTTGCTTAGGTAGTTAATGTCATTCTTGCCGTAGAATTTTGTTTTCTTGAATATTGACAGGTAAAGCATTACAATATCAGTAGAAAATACACAAAAATAACGAATCCATACATAATCAAGCTAAAAAGGTAAAAGGTAAAGCAGTCAACAATCCGAAGATTGGTTTGAACACCACAGTGCTTTACTAGGCATGGTCCTGTTTGGAGGTGGTATTCCGTTGCCTTCCTCCGACCTTCGAACTGACTTACCCAGCCAGTTATAGGGGGACCTACAGTATTTTTAACATGAGCAATACTGCCAGAGGTGAAAGAAGTGGAAAGTGACAGATAAAAATCCTAGGACCTGGCAGGGATCGAACCCGCGACCTTTAGATTTGTAGTCTGGCACGCTACCACTGTGCAACCGATACTGAACGCAAAAATTCACACCACAACCAATAGATCATGTCCTAGTATGACTCCGACCCGTTCTCCAAATTATGCTTTTGAGTCATATTTCTAAGCGAAAGACCAAATAATTCCAATAAGGTCGAGACTTGCGCAGATGAAAAAGATAATAATGAATTATTTAATCAACTATATGAGTCGAGAAAAATATGTAATGCATGCCATCCATTCTGGATTTCTCAAAAGAAGGCATTGTAACATAGCGAAGACTACTATGTATTTTTCGATTTATTTTCAGCAGGTATTTTGGGATTTCATCTGATGAACAATTTATCAAATTGACAAAGTTACGGTTGACAGGCGATGCAAATGCACGTGTTTATTACCGTGACGGGCTAAAAAAGCATTATGTTTTAATAACACAAAATATTTACAAAGCGAAACAGTTGTATGTTTTATAGGTAATAGTTACACATGGTAAAGCAGAAGCAGAAAGGGAGTTTCGGGAGCTTTCTTGTCAGAAAAAGAAAACTGAAGTATCAACTACCACATAGCGGTGAAGCAATGAAAATCATACTACACAAAGTACATCCTGAGATACGATTTTCCCCAACATACCATCTAAGACATCCCTGCACGTCAACGCAGAATTAAAAAAAAAATACGGAAGCAGTCAATATAGTAACAGCATCCGAAGATATCGACTTCTTTAAGCAGAAAAGAACGGTCTTTATTGCATGGGTATGTTGCTTCGGTGTGATCGTCAAGGACACACGGTAAAATACCGTCTATAACCACAGTGCACGAAATTTAAAAGAATAGGACATAATTAGTAATTATACACAATGTAGGAGTAACTGAAATCCACTCCTTAATTTTGTGGCGCTGTCACAGCAACCGTAATTGATATTTTGTTAAAAAAATATAAGAACAGTATTCGTTGCATAACATTGATGTTTCTTCATTTATACACGACGCGTTTCGCCTCTTCTGGGCATTGTCAGAAGAAAGGGGTAAATTTATAAACTTGTTTAAAAACAGAACTAAAAATATGTTAAAACTTTTCCAAGTAAGAAATATTAGAATAAGTGAGGTGTAGACTGAAAAAACTGCAAGTCAAATGACCACATTCACGTTTTCACGTGAGGGAAATGAAGATTAAAAGAATAAATACTGCTAAACAGCAGAGTTTTTTTGCACATCTTCGACGTGAGAGGTAGAACAGTTACCAGCAAGATGCGACAGCAGAAGCAATCCGCGGTTGTGGTAGGGAGCGGGTGAATTAGGTTTTACCATTGACTACGTTGCCCCCTCCCCATTCTTGGGCAACAGTTGCATCTGTTGTAAAGGTTCTATTTGTATTGAATTTAATAATTTGACGCTCTGCAACCTCAGAAATAAGTAATACTATTTATTAAACTATGCTCTTCAACGGTATTTATTATTAGAATCTTCATTCCCCCCATGTCAAAACGTGAATGTGGTCATATGGCCTGCAGTTTTTTTCACTCTGCACCCCTCCGCCCCCTTTCTCTAAAATATATTACTTAGAAAAGTCTTAACATATTTTCAGTTCTGGTTTTTAAACAAGTGTGTAAATTTCCTCTTTTCAAAGACTGATGAGACCCAATAGAGGCGAAAAGCGTCATGTATAAATAAATGAAACATCAGTTTTATGCAAGCAAGAGTGTTTTTTCCCAAAATGAAGAAGTAAAGGAAATATCGAAAATAGGGGTCCGTTAATCGAAAATGGGAATATAGGAACCGCTGATTCCATTAAAGTTTCATGCCATGTAAGTACATACTACAAAGACGATTATTGGGCACCACGAATGGTAGGGCATTTAAGCTATTAATCGTCATTGTCATTGCCATTGTCAATAGTAAAACATCAGAGCATCGGAGATAAGATGTTGACCCTCCTAGATATCAGTTAATTTATGTGGGTGGACGTGTCGTATATTCCTTAGGCTGCATGTCATTGATTTGTTGCATTGAAGGTGTACGATTCCAAGACAATATAGAATTCGTAACGAAGGTCACCGACAGTTTTGATGCATTCCTAGATTTCCTTATTAAATATTGTTATTGTGGTCTTCAGTGCGCAGAAATAGTTTGATGCAGCTCTCCATGCTACCATTTTCTGTGCACGTTTCTTCGTCTGAGAGTAAGTTCAACAACCTACGCCCTTCTGAATCTGCCTACTGTATTCGTCCCCCGGCCTCCCTCTACGATTTTTACCCCACATACTTCCCTCTAATGCTAACGATTCCTTGAGTCTCAGAATGTGTACCTTCTCTTACTCAGGATATTCCAGAAAGTCCTTTTCTCCCCAATTCGTTTAAGCACCTTCTCATTAGTTACGTGATCTACTCATCTAATTTTCATCATTCGTGTGTAGCACCACATTACAAAAGCTTCTATCATCTTGTTGTCTGAACACCTTATCGTCCATGTTTCACTCTCATACAATGCTACACTCCAAACAAATGCTTTCAGAAAGGACTTCCCAAAATTTAAATTAATATTAGATGTTAACAGATTTCTCTTCTTCAGAAATGCTTTTCTTCCCATAGCCATACTGCATTTCATATCTTCTTTACTTCGGCCATATGAAGTTATCTTGCTACCCAAATAACAAAACTTATCAACTACTTTTATTCTCTCATTAGCTAATATAATTCCTTCAGCATCGCCAGACATTCTGTCGCTACATTCCATTATCTTTGTTTTACTCTTGTCCATGTTCATCTTATACCCCCCATTCAAGACACTGTACATTCCATTCAATTGCTCTTCCAGATCCTTTGCGCTCTCTGACAGATTTACTATGTCATTCGCAAACCGCAAAATTTTTATTTCTTCTCCCTGAACTTTAATTCCCTCTTCAAATTTCTCCTTGCATTCCTTCACTGCTGGCTCAATGTAAAGATTGAACAACATTGGGGAAAGGCTAAGACTCTGTCTTACTTCATTCCAAACCTCTGCGTCCCTTTCATGCCCTTGGACTCTAATAATTGCTGTCTGGTTTTTGTATAAGTTGAATTTAACTCTTAGCTCCCTATATTTTACCCCTGTTACCTTCAGAATTTGAAAGTTTATTCCATTCACCAAATCTACAAATGCCTATCCTTATATTTCTCCTAAGGCCAAACTGATCTTCTCCAAAGTTGGATTCCGCAAGTTTTACCACTCGTCTGTAAATAATTCGTGTTAGTATTATGCATCTATGACTTATTAAACTGATAGGTCTGTCAATTTCATTTTTGTCTACACTTGATTTCTTTGGAATTGGAATTATTATCTTCTTCCAAACGTCGGAGGGTATTTGCCCTGTCTCATACATCTTGCGAACCAGGTGGAACAATTTCTTCACGACTGGCTCTCCTAATGACATTAGCATTTCTTCTATATCATCTACTCCAGGGGCCTCGTTTCGACTCAAGTCCTTCAGCGCTCTGTCAAATTCTTCTCGCAGTATCATATCTCCTATTTCATCTTCCTCCACTTCGTTTTCCATTTCTAGAATACTGCTTTAAAGTTTATGTCCTCTATGTATTCCTTCCACATTTCAGCTTTCCCCTCTTTGATTAGTACTGGTTTTCAGTCTGATTTCTTTATATTTATACAACTGATTTTCTTGTTTCCAAATACCTCTTTTATTTTCCTGTAGGGGGAACCATGGTTATACATTCTTCTATGGTTCTGCATTTGTCCTCTAGCCACTCCTGCTTAGCTTGTCTGCACTTCCTGTCAATCTAATTTTTAAGACGTTTGTAGTCCCTTTTGCCTGCTTCACTTGATGCATTTTTATATTTTATCCTCTCATCAATTAAGTCCAGTAAATCCTGTGTTATCCAGGGATTTCTATTAAGCCTTGTCCTTCTGCCTATATGATCCTCTGCTGCTTTCACTATCTCTCAGAGCTACCCATTCTTCTTCTACGGTATTACTTTCCCCCGTTTGAGCCAACCCTTGCCTAATGCTCCCTCCGAATCCCTCAACCACCTTTGGTTCCTTCAGTTTGTCCAGGTTCCATCTCCTAACTTTTCTATCGTGCTGCAGTCGTAAGTTTTACCCTACAGTTAATTACCAATAAGTTATGGTCAGAGTCTATATCTGCCCCTGGCTATGTCTTACAGTATAAAACCTTGTTTCTAAAACTATTCCTTACCATTACAAAGGCAATCTGGTACCTTCCAGTGGCTCCTGGTCTCTTCCACGTATATAGCCTTCTTTCAAGGTGCTTAAACCAAGTGTTGGTGATAACTAAATTGTGCTCTGTACAAAATTCTACCAAGCTATCTCCTCTTTCATTCTTTTCCTCAGTCCATATTCACCTACAACATTTCTTTCTCTTCCTTTTCCTACTGCCGAGTTAGAGTGCCCCATCATAATTGTGTATTCGTCTCCCTTAATTTTATGAATAATTTCTATTATCTCCTCATAGATTTCTTCGATGTCCTCGTCATAGGCAGAGCTAGTTGGCATATAAACTTGTACTACTGTGGTCGATGTTGGTTTTGTGTCTGTCTTCGCTACGATAATGCGTCCACTATGCTGTTCATAGTAACTTACCTGCATTCCTATTTTCTTATTCATTATCGGACCTACTCCTGCGTTACCACTAACTGATTTCGTGTTTATAACCCTGTACTCACCTGACCAGAAATCATGTTCATGCTGCCACCGAACTTCACTAATCCCTACCACATCTAGTTTAACCTATCCATTTCTCTTTTCAAATTTTCTATCTTTTGTACGCGATTAAGGATTAGAATATTCCACGCTCCGACCCTTAGAATGCGTGTTTTGGTTTTCTTGATGACGACATCCTCCTGAGCAGTCCCCGCCCGGAGATCCGAATGGGGGACTATTTTAGATCCGGAATATTTTACGCAAGTAGACGCCATCATCATACAGTAGAGCTGCATGTCCTCGGGAGAAGTAACGACTGTAGTATTTCCTCGCTTTAAGCCGTTCGCGGTAACTGCATGGCAAAGCCTTGATAGCTGATGTTACGAGGCCAGCTCAGTCAGTCATCCAGACTGTTGACCCTGTAACTACTGAAAAGCCTGCTGCCCCTCTTCAGGAACCACACATTCGTCTAGCCTCCTCACAGGTACACCCTTATTAAATAACAGCTTTAATCGACCCCAATCTTAATGGAACAGTGTTTCAGTTTGACGCAACTAAATAAGGGTAGTACTACTCGTCGGACTCCAACTACGTGTAGTGTGAAGAGGGATCCACTGTTGTAGGAAAGGCTGAGTTTAACTGAAACATTGAGATGTATGAGAAAACACGATATATCTACATGTCTTTACTGCGAACACTCAGGAAGCAGGTTACTGTCCAACACAATTCGGACTGACCCTGACCCAAAAAACAGAGCTAAGTTCCTCACCCGAACGAAGAGGCGGCATGCCCAAGTGGAGTACGGCTCTGTGTACTTCGCAGTCGTCTCCGTACGCTGGCTCTCGGGTCGGTCCATCTCCACCCCCCCCCCCCATACCAACCCATCGGCCTGTCGCCAACGCTTTTCTGTCCTCTGGCGCATAGAACAAGGATAACACAGACTGGCAGTGTCCCTATCTCTTCCGTGTTGTGGTTTGAAACCAACATCTAAATGCCCCCAGTCACAAGAGTTTTCGTCATTAAGAACAACAGGTTTTTTTCTTATTTACAGGTGAAATCCTGAGTTGATTTTAACGATATGACGACTTATATTATTGCTGTTACACATTTAGTAGTAACGGTAACGTAATTTCTCCACATTACCATTAATAATGCAGTAATTATCGTTTTACATGTGCCCAGGTGAGAAAGTATTGCCATTCTTTTTACAAGCAACAGAATTACAGACCCTAACTTTTTGTGTTACACAAAGAATCTCTTATATATTCCGAACAGATGAATGTGATTATCGATGGAAAGATTACTTCAGCTGGTCTTGAGTGGTTCTACGAGTTGCATCCAGAAAGTAAGTTCCGTTCCAATTTATCTCCGCTGCAGCGCTGCGATTGCAGTTTCGCACATGCGCTGTAGACGATGTGTATCAAGGAGAAGAACGTGCGCCATTTGGAGATAGCTGTCAGTTACGTACGCTGTGTTGTGCTTGTTTGAAATGTCGGTGTTGATTAAATCCCGCCGCCTGTAAAATCAGGTCGGTGATTCGGTTTCTGAATGCGAGGAAACTGAAACCAAGTGAAATTTATCGGCAAATTTACGGACCAAATGCGATGAGTGATTCGATGGTGAGAATATGGGTCCGACAGTTCAATGGCGGGCGTAGTGATGTGCACGATGAAGAACGAAGTGGGCGTCCACCTTTGGTTACAGAAGAACTGGTTCACGCGATTGATGACAAGATCCAAGAAAACCGTAGGATTACAATTAGTGCTCTCGCTAAGGACTTCCCCCAAATTTCACGATCACTGATGCATGAAATTGGTTGAAGACACAGGCGGTAGATTTCTATGAAGAAGGTATACAAAACCTGGTGCCACGCTATGACAAATGCCTGCAATATCACGGCAGTTATGTGGAAAAGCAGTTTAAGAGTTGTAGAATTTTGTGCAATAAAAATTTCTTCTGTATCTGTGTACAAATTCATTTTATTAACAAACGGAACTTACGTTTGGACGCGCCTCGTATATACCCGCAAGTAAGTCATTTCTGGTTCAGATTTGCTTTTAATAACATTATAACAAGTTAAAGATGATGTAGTCGTTATAGCTACAAAACGAGTTGTCGCTAGTGCATCGATGATTTTCCTCACTTCATTATTATTTTATGTAAATAGACCAATATTTTCCTAGTTTACTTTTGGCATCTCTTCTATGTAAAAAATATAATAATGGAAAGTCCAGGTTGGAATTAATAATATAGTAAGGACTGTTTTCAACTCACAGCAAAGACGTGGCAACGAGCTGCGACAGACACATACGAAAGGCGCACACATACAACCCTTTCAGCTATCGGCCATGGCCTTCTTCAGAAAATAGAACACTCACGCAATCACACACGCACACAGCACAGTCATACAACCATCACCATCAGTTCGAAGTGCGGCAGCCGGAGGTGATGTTTGTATGACTGTGTTGTGTGCCTGTGTGATTGCGTGAGTGCTCTATTTTGTGATGAAGGCCATGGCCGATAGCTGAAAGTCTTGTATATGTGTGTCTTTTGTGTGTGCCTGTCGCAGCTCGTCGCCACGTCTTTGCGGTGAGTTGTGAACTGTCCTTGCTGTATTATTAAAAAAAGTTATTTAATATAAATATTTGAGTTCCGTTAAAATCGAACATAATACGTACGAACCGATTTTATTTCTTATAGAAGCATAGCAAAACATTTCATTGTTGAGGAATCGTAAGAAAAATAATGATGTTTGTCATACTTTTATATCGTGTTCTGCAACCGTGTAAGCTACAAACTAAAAGACTCGCAGTACAACAAAAACAACCATTCTGTTGCTCGTAAGAAAACTGTCAGTACGTTTAATCTAGGCACATACGAAAACATTAGACGCCGCATTAATACTTGAAATTACTGAGCGATAACGCTAACTGTACTGCAAAAGTCTAATAATAATACAATAAGACATTTTATTGTTAAGCTCTAAGCTTACTTTCAAAGGATAAGAACTGCAACTTTCAGCTTCACTTCTCTTTGCTCGTAATAAACGGCTTTCTGCCCCGAATCACGTGACGTGACGTAGATGTTTGTTTAAGTATAATGACGTCACGCACAGTTTATGTTATCTGTCACTTCCGTGAGGATCAGTGGTCGTCCGTTGTCGCTGAGTCCTTCTCCATTCATCGGCGGCAGCGCTGCTGCCTGTTCAAATGTTGAAATGTTTGTAATTGTTATGGGACCAAACTATGTTGGTCATCAGTCCCTAGATTTACAAACTACTTAAACTAAGTTAAACTAACCTAAGGACAACACACACACACACACACACACACACACACACACACAGACACACACACACATCCATGCCCGAGAGGGGATTCGAATCCCCGATGCGGGAGGCCGCGCGATCCATAACGTGGCGCTCCAGACCTCTGCTGCCTGTTGGTGCTCAGTATGCTGCTGACACCACAGCCCATTCATTCCCACATTATGAATTCAGCTTCGAAAATATTACAATTCAGTATTATCTGTAGTTATACCATGCGCAAAAATAAAAAAAAAATATTTTTTATAATTTAGTACGAACAGTTATTATTGTAATGTCATGTCTTTATGTGAAAAACACACAATTGTTTAGAATTTCGTAGGCTTCCGCGGCCAGAGTCAGATGATATAAGAGTTTTCTGGCGATTGTACTTCGTCTTGTTGTAAGAAGGCAATTACTTTAATAACAGACGTTTCGGGCGACCGTTACAGTGGCCTTCACCTGGGTATACCCTCAATATAAATGCATTTGGTTCACATTTCACAGCAGAAAATAGAGCTGCACTTTAAGCTCTAGCCTAAACTTATAATCTGGGACCGTGAAAATAGCTTAATGTTTGTGACCACAAACAGTATAAGCTAATCTGGAAGAAGCGCTGGCTGACGCGGCGGAGTGGCCGATCACATTGAAGCGCTATGCTGCGATATTCCAGACCGTTGGTGGTTCGAATCCTCCCTCGGGCATTGATGTTCGTGTCGTCTTTAGTAGAAGGTAGTTCGTAAGTAGTTTGTAAGTTTAGGGACGATGACTCCGCAGTTAAGACCCATAAGCTTAACAAACAACTGAACATTTTGAAGCGTTGGCTACAGAAAACGCTGCTTCCAAATTACGACAAGAACTTAAGTTTGTATATGTAGCTTTGAGCCAAAGAAATTAAATGTTTGTTTGCGGCTTTGTCTGATAAAAGATATCTGAAGAACATGATCTTCAAAAATAACGTCAAGAACCACTCACTCACGGGTGTGACAGATTTACTTTTTAATTTTTAAAGGACTTAGTTTTGACTGTAAACAGTGTTTTAAGTAATAACCAGATGAAGGCCACTGTATCGTTCGCCGAAACGTCGGTTAGAAAAATAAATATACTTCTTTCACCATGACGCGGTACAACACCCAGAGAACTTAAATGTCAATTGTATACAAATTTGTTATTAGTTGAAACGTTATATCCAGCTGACAACTTGTGTTTATACTGAAGTACTTCATTACTAAACTTACTAATGTTTCGTATTTGCCAACAAGGTAAGGGGTTAATAAAGAGCACATGATTTGTTTCGGGGAAAGGTGCTATGGTGGGAAAAGGTTAGAGGACACTCTAGGCAGTAATACGAACGACGGATGCAATTGTCAGAAAGATGCATTGTATCATTGAAGTTGATTATTGGTATTTTCATGTTAAATAATGTGGTAGGGACCGAGACCCGCCGACTCTGGCATCTAAGTTAGAGCTGTTCTCAATTGTAGTAGAATTCGGTAGTCTTAAAGTTTTGTTACTCTGTGTGTAAGAAGCACCAACACTGTGCTGACTGCATATTATATGGGGCAAGTGAGCATGCGCGCCAAACAATAGTCTCTAATCATTGCCAACTGATGCTCCTTGATTTGATTTAATTTCTATCAAGGACCGTAGAGTAGTATTTTGGAAATTTGAGGAGGAGGATAGCGCCTCTTTCCTTTTCAACATAATTCACTCTCTTCCTATATATAAGACGAGTTAACTAATGTGGCACACACTGTAGAGATATAAATATTTTATGTTCTACTTTTAGAAAATTCGTTTTTTCCAAATATTACATTAAATGAGATATATAACTGCACGCATTTTTTTTCGATTAAGAACGGGACAATTGTGTGTACAAAAAATGTTCAAATGTTTGTATAGCTTATGGGACTTAACTACGGCCGGCCGCGGTGGCCCAAGAAACTGAGGCGCGCCAGTCACGGTCTGCACGGCCACGACGGTCGGGGGTTCGAATACCCCCTTGGGCATGGATATTTGTGCCGTCCTTAGTCTTAGCTAGTACATAAATAGTTTGTAAGTTTAGGGACTGATGACCCCGTAGGTAAGTCCCATAGACTCTACAAACATTTCAACATTTGAACTTAACTACGAGGTCATCAGTACCTACTTATGAACAGTGACTACTTATGAACTAGCTAACACTAAGGACGGCACAAATATCCATGCCCGAGGGGGGATTCGAACCCCCGACCGTAGTGGCCGCAATTGTGTGTACCAAACTATTTTGTCGGAACACCGGGAAGTTTATGTGGAAACGGGACTGTCCCGGCAAAACTGAGACGTGTGGTCTGCCTAATTTTATAGATTGCTAGCACTGTCAGATCAATAATGTCCACCAGAGCACGAAAGAGAAGACATTTCACTGATGAAATCAAATATCATGAACCACACCGACACTCACTCAAATTCACGGTCACAGCCACGTACAGATAGCAGGGGTAGGCGACCACCAAGTCGGATTGGTTAATGCCCCTGAATTTGGTATATGCCTCACCAAGCGGCGAAATCTATTACAAGCATGGTATTCCATAACGACAATAAGACTTTAAAGGTTTCTATACACGATACTCTGTAAAGCAGTGTTTAAAACGGTGTTTTTTAGGTTCAACATTGGGAAGGCAATATAGAAATATACTCCCTGTATTGTGTGTCGTTTATTGGTTGTTTTAAGGGTTTTGGAATTGTGAACTTTCATCTTTTTCGAACGCATTAATTTTTCTAGGGAATGTTCAAATTTAGTTAAAGTGAGGGTAGCTACGGTTACACGTATACATGTTGGCAACCGGTACGACACGTGACAACAAGTGAAAGTGTCCTATGAGGAACGGCGTTGAGAATAAGAGTGTCATTAATTTGTACACTTTACAAACAGATCACTAGTATCGAGGTAGCCTATGATTGTAAAACTGAGACATATTCTTCGAAAATACCATGATGATTTTGAAGAGTTACTGTGATAATAATATTGCTTCTCATTTCACTGCAAAAAGTACAGCTGCATTATTAAAAACTAGCCTAAAATATAACGTAAAACCGTAAAAGTGGCTCAACGTTTCTGATCGGAAGCAGTGTAATTTAATCAGGAAGAAGTGTCGGCTACAGAAAACGCAGCTTCGAAATGACGACAAAGACCATAAATTTACATATGTAACGTTAATCCAAAATTTTGCATAGCAAGAGATACCTGAAGAAGAGGATTTTGAAAAATGATATGAAGAACCACTCATTCATGAGTACGACAGTTTAATGTTTTAAACGACTTATCTTCGACTCTAAATAGTATTTAAATCGTAACCAAAAATCAATGAGTTATTGTTCAATTAAATATCTTCAATTCCCATTTTTTTTAGAATAAGACTGATCATCGATATACTTTTTCCATATACGATCTGATAACAAAATGCTCGCCAACCGAAATCTAAGTAAATATTACTTGTGGCGTAGTGTGTGGGCCGGCCGCGGTGGCCGAGGAGACTGAGGCGCTTCAGTCACGGTCTGCACGGCCGCTACGGTCGGGGGTTCGAATCCCCCCTCGGGCATGGATATTTGTGCCGTCCTAGTTCGTAAGTAGTTCATAAGTAGTTTGTAAGTTTAGGGACTGATGACCTCGTAGTTAAGTCCCATAGACTTTACAAACATTTGAACATTTTGTAGTGTATGGTTTTGGAATAATGACCGTTGAAACTACATTTTAACTGTATGACCTTCCTTAAAAAAGAAAAATACACGTAAAAAATAATCCGGGGAATTTGGCAGTGTGATTTAGATTTCTTGTTATAAACTACATGGATTTCGGTTATGCATATGATATTCCCGCTGTTCATTAATTTACCCTACGGTTTTGGAGTAAAGGTTCGTCTCATCCGATGCTAAGTCAATGATCCGCAGCTGTTCAAACTCTGCCGGAAATACCTCGGCGGCAAACAGCTTACACCGAGGCGCTCGCCCTCCGCCAGATTAATTTCGCAGGGGAAAATTCCCGGGCACCAGTGCAGCGGTAATTTCGGTGGGTCCTGGCCCGCCCCATCCAAAGAAGACGCATAGTGGCCTTAAAGGCGAACCACTCAAAGAGTTTCAAATCCGCAGACTTCACCGAGCACCCAAGTGACAACCTCAATTTACGTAAAAGCTCTCTCTGACGGCAGCTACTTAGCTACTTGAGTGCCGCCACTTTAGCGAAATAACTAATTCAGGTACTAGTTGCAAATTTGTGGTCATTTTACAGAATAAGTTTTATTACCACCTTCATACCGCAGCGTGAGCTTCAGCTAATTTAAAACTGTCAAAGAAACAGGTTACAGCATTGTGCTACACAACGCCTGAACATTAACGTTATTAAATCAACAATTCTTGTTCTTTTAGTCTGTAACAAGCCTCATAAAGATTTATCTAAATGGATTAACAACGTTTGGAAACTGTAAAACAACTCGATAATTCATAGTACTGATTATTGTTTTACTACGTTGTCATATATTTTAATATTTTATTTTATTCATTTTGATTCTCGGCTAGCTCAGTATGGGTTACATTTTTCTTAAAGGTCTCTGATTTGTACGAGTATTTTTACAACACAGATCCATATAATATCTCTTAATTTTAATTAGATACTAGTTACTTGAAATGCTACGTGGAACCCAACACCTGCAACGAACCAATGGTAGTTTTGTTTAGTGAAGATCTTAAAAATTGTATTTCACTCTTCATGGTTCGATACGTACACAACACAATGAAAAAAAATTTTTTAAAAAAAAGTCCCCAGACATGAAAACTTATTCACTATAATGGCGTTTAAAATCTGTCTGTTCAGAAAATTATTAAATGAGATGATTATTTCATCCTTCCCATCTAGTTTGAAATATGTCAATATGAAAGGGTTAATAACTTTTCACAACTGCATTTCTTCATACGATACCTTTGTATTAAAATTATACTTACCACAGTTTTTTAATAAAATGCATACAAGTTTACTGTCACGTCCAGATGCAGTGTTAATGAGGTACACTTTTTAACCAGTACTAATCCGATAACAAACGCTGAGGTACCGTTCTATCTGCTGTTTTGATATGTACTGAATAACACGGAAAAATCAAGGTCCGCAAGGGAATAATTCCAGCACAAAAATTTGTGAGATCTGAGCTTGAGCCAAGTCAGACTACATTAATTAGTATTTATAGAACTACCTATTCAACAAATTTGTCTTCAATTGTTCTGTAAGTAATTAATATCAACATTTATAGTGAAAAATGTACCATTGGACATCATTAAACTTGCGAACCCGAAAGTGCTTCGTAATACCTCGTAATTGGATATACATCCTATACGAATTGCTCTAATCGCTCAATAGCTCTGCCTGTCACATCCCATATGCCTATTTCGTATTGTGTGTCAACGGTTAGGTGTCAAGAGATCAGAGGCGGGAGCGACCAGCTCGGGAAGCAATCCCGTCCCCACACTTGGGCAGGCGAGGAGACAGTGGCAACGCCTGACCGCTGCAGTGCTGCCACTACAAACTGCAACAGCCTCAGTTGAGGACATCGTTTGAACTTTAACGAAAATAGCGGGCTAATCAGAAGGCATTGTAGGCGACTGCATCATCACCTAATTAATAGTGTAATGGGCAATAAAAACACTCTGAATACAGATATGCAAAACAATAACAATTACAACGACATTAGCAGCACCACACACACAGTCCGATCAGCAAGTAATTTTTGTTGCAACCAAAAACATATGTCGGTCGGGCCAGGCCTTCCCACGTCTACCGACTTCTATCGATTCAGAACAAGGGAAATCTGTCATAGTTACCATACCTTCCTCTTATATATACACATGTATGATAGCTGAAAACCCGGCTTTTCTAGGATACATATTTATTCCAGTACTCTTTCACGTACTTCTTCATCCTATCTCTCTATATCCTGCGCCACGTCTGTCTCCTCCTCCTCTTCCACTCTGTCCTACTCTTCTTCCTCCTCCTCCTCCCCTTCTACCAACTCCTCCATATTATTACTCCCGGCTCTCAGCTACTGTCCTGATACCTCTCATTATTATCTGCTCCGTCCCATGTAAACGAAAACGTACCTATAGGGTGTCCAGAAAAGGACTCCCTGATTTCAAAATCAAATATCTCGAAAACAAAGATCGATAGAGGAATGCAGTAAACGGTATGTTTATTGTGAAAGCTCTAAGAAGTTTACACAGCAGTTTGAAATTATAGTTACAAAAGCTGCTAACAGATGGCGCTGTAATCGCCATACGTAATGCCTAGTATAAATAGTGATCCGAAGCCCAGAGCGATCAGTTCCACTATAGAAACGCGAAAGGAGGTAAGCGTACCGAAGGAAGAGATCAAAACCACGTACTCCATTGAACAACGCGTTTTTCTGGTGCTAGAGTACCACAGGTTAGAAGAGAGTCCTACTGCAACAAGGCGAAGTTTTCAAGGACGATTTAATGTTCCAAAAGGACCCGATGCGAAAACCATTCGCACGCTCTTCGCAAAATTTCAACGAACTGATGATCTATTGGGGCAAGTTGGCAGCAAGCAAACCACAGTTACGCCTGAAAATATCGCCACAGTTTTTGGAATTATTCAGCGAAATCCAATGTCGTCCGTCCGTAGAATTGCATCTAAGACTGGTTTGAAGCGTTCCAGCACGCAGAAAATAGTGAGAAAGCGCCTGCACATGTTTCCATTCAAACATCAAACGCACCAGGCCATACCCATACGCGAGCTGTGCAGCAAAGGGTTGCCTTTGCTAATCAGATGTTCACAATGATTGATAGTGAAAGATTTGATGTTCGCTACATCTGGTTTACAGATGAAACACACTTCCACCTGAATGGATACGTTTATAAGCAGAACTGGCGATTTTGGGGTTCCGAAAAGCCATATTGGTGTGAAACAAAACCCCAGTATTCTCCTAAAGTTACTGTGTGGGTTGCAGTATGCAGCAGAGGCATTATTGGCCTTTTCGTCATTCGAGAAACGGTCACTGGTGCACGCTACGTTGCAATTTTGTAACAATTTATCGCTACACAGCAAGCGTTAGGGAATCGACCAGCTACTCAATGGTTTATGCAAGATGGAGTCCGACCACATCGGACAGAACAAGTGTTTTGCTTTCTTGAGGAATACTTCGGGAATCGAGTCACTGATTTCGAATATCCCAAATTTACTGGTGCAGACGTGGATTGGCCTCCATATTCGCCAGATTTGACTCCCTGTGACTCTTTTTTGTGGGGCACAGTTGAAGGCATGGTCTACCCGAAGCATCCCGCCACGCTGGACGAGCTTGAATCGGCGATCACTGTGGCATGTCAATCCATTTCGGTTGAGACACTACGAAATGTGATGGAGAATTTCATTCTTCGTTTGCGCCACCTCTGTAGTGCCAATGGTGAACATTTTGAAAACATTGTGATGTGATTGTTTGCAAAGAGTGTTTTCATACGATTATTTTACTTATGTATGGCCGGCCGCGGTGTCCGAGGGGATTGAGGCGCTCCAGTCACGGTCTGCACGGTCACTACGGTCGGGGGTTCGAATCCCCCTCGGGCATGGATATTTGTGTCGTCTTTAGTATAAGGTAGTTGATAAGTAGTTTGTAAGTTTACGGACTGATGACCCCGTAGTTAAGTCCCATAAGCTTAACAAACATTTGAACATTTTGAACTTATGTAATCTGATATAAGCTTTACAGCGTAGAGCGCCATCTGTTAGCAGCTTTTGTAACTATTATTTCAAACTGCTGTATAAACTTCTTACAGCTTTCACAATAAACATACCGTTTATTGCATTCCTCTATCGATCTTTGTTTTCGAGATATTTAATTTTGAAATCAGGGAGCCCTTTTCTGGACACCCTATACATTACATAACTACCAAATGTCATTATGGTTGGTCAGAGAAAGACTGGGGTATTGTACCCTCCACCACGCATTCTACGATATCTTACGTAGTGATTCTTTGATTGTTTTGAAGGTCATGTACGGAAAATTTCATCAAGATTGGCATAAAACTGTAGATTCGTGTCGACGTTTTTGGTGAAGTGCCCTCCGATGTAAACTGTACAACTTATTATGTAGACAGTAACATTTTTTTTATCCCATTCTCGTTGCCACTTTTGTGTCTCGTTTCCGTCGTAGGTATCGGTGGCCGAGTAGACAGACCGACACAGGAATAAAGAACGCACGCTTGTGCAGGTACGAAGGTGAGCAGCCAGTGGGACAGCAGAAACTAGAAACACTAGAGTAAATTAGAACGAAATATATATTGCACAGAATTTATATAATACTTAACTTTTACATAGTTCAGTACGGCAGAATGCTGATACATAGTTGAGCTAGAGGCCTGCCTAGTGCCTGTCCGATAGCCAAGTCTTCTCTGGTGCCTATCTGATTCCGAAGTGTTAACTGGTTCTTATCTCAGTCCCAAGTGAACGATGTCGTTCAGTGGTGGCCACGAGCGGAGTTGTCGCAGAGGGCGCTCGTGTCTGACGTCGTAAGAACGCCGCGTCGTGCATGCATGGCGGCGCGCGGCGAAAGTAGGTGGCGCGCACTTTATACTTGTGCGACACCACAACATTCACCTTGTTTTGATGGTCGTAATGTGATTTTTTATCGCAATAACCCAAATGTTATGACAGCACACGAAATGCGAATCGAATCCCAAATGGTGAATCCTATGCAGAATATACACTTTAAAATTTTGGTAACTACAGTGTCATCTACTGCACCGGATTCTAAATGTGAACCATCCAGAGTCCCAGTTAAACCCACACTGAAAATTTCATCGGAATCATTACCCGTGTTCGACAGCCACATTCATAACCCGCACGCACCTCGCGATATGTAACCACTGACACTTCCTTCTCATATCGCAGTCGCGTATGGTTACCGCAAAAAAAAAAAAAAAAAAAAAAAAAAAAAAAAAAAAAAAAAAAAAACAGCCAACGTTGGTACGCCTTCGTTCAGGCCCTAATACGTCTTCTTTTTGTAGCCTTTTCGCGAGATGTACGTAAGAAATATAATTGATAATTGTTGACTGTTCGAGAAACGTGGGAACTCGGAAATTCTTAACAAGAAGGTCGTACCGTCGTAGAGATCTTATCTCTTGCAGCGTCTACCAGTGAACTTCCCAAACATCTCTATGAAGCTTTCGCGCTTACTAAATGTGCCTGTAACTAAGTGTTCTTCTCTTATGACACGGAAATGATATCTGGCATCACAGGAAAGTGTTATTTTTATAAACGATTTAGGACACAATCTGAGCAGCTCTCTTAGACTGTTCAGATAATGCTGTCATTTATCGGTTAGCAAAGTCACAAGACTATGGAAAGTAACTCCAAAATGATTTAGATATCTACTTGGTGCAAAGATTGACAATGAAATCTTAATAATGATAAGGTCATCCATATGGCCAATAGAATAAATCCGTTAAATTTCAGTTACACGATGAATCAGTCAAACCATAAAGGCCGTCATTTCTTCTAAATACCTAGCAGTAACTATCACGACCAACTTAAATTGGAAAGACCGCACAGAAATTATTGCTGGGAAGGCGAACCCAAAACAACGTTTCATTGGCAGAAAACTTAGAAGATGCAACAGTTCTACTGAAGAAATTGCCTACACTAGATTTGTGCCTCCTAATTTGCAATATTGCTGCGCATTGTGGTATCTACACGAGGTGCGACGGGCGGACGGAGTAAGTTCAGAGGGCAGCCCGTTTTCTGTTATCACGATATAGGGATTAGATTGACACAGAATAGATGCACGAGTTATGATGGAAAACATTAAAAGAAAGGCGATATTTGGTCCGGTGAGATCAATTTGCGAAATTTCTTTCACCAACTTTGCTAAGCATACAGCTACACAGGGAGACACGATCATCATAATAAAATAAGGGAAATCAGATCGAAAACAGAAAGATTTACGTGTCCCTTTTTTCCGCGAGCTATCAGAGATTGTAACAGTAGATAAATATAAAAGTGATTCGATGAACCCTCTACCATGCACTTCCATGAGACTTGCTGAGTATGAATGTAGATAGGTAAATATCTACACTGATTACACAACTCAAGCGGTGGCCGGAGTTTTGTAACTTACTTCCTTAATTGACTTAGTACACTTCCTGAGGATTTTTTCAGTGATTATGTCTGCCATCTGCATTACAGACGATTAATTTAATACGATTGCTCCATTTGAAATGAGTTCCTATTTCCACTCCCAGATATTTTTTAGAGAACTGTTTCCAGTGCTTTTCCTGCTATTGCTTAGGTATGTAAAATAAACATATTTCTGTTTAAAATCAGCACTTATTTATGTTAATGCGCAGTTGTCATTCCCTTCACCATACGTCGAAACGCTGCAAATCATCTAGGGTTTCGCTACAGTTTTCCAGTGTTGTGACTTCTCAGTAACTACAGTATTGCCCGCAAGAAGCCTCTTTGACCTTGAGATGTTATCTACGAGGAAGTCCAGAAACGCGGCATCTTCCTGGGATCGTGTATCCTCTGCACTTTGTATGACGTGAACGAACAGCGCGATCTTCGTTTCGCATGATGATGTCGATTTCCGCAAATGTGTTTTCCTGTCGTCAGTAATGTCATAATACTGCAACATTACAACTATTCTGAGTATTCTGCAACTGACCAATATCAGGTATAGTTTTGACATCAGCAACCCTTATTGCAAACGGATATCAACTGTGCTTTTTCTTAATACTTACGAATGCTTTCGATCCTCTAGTGACTTTCGGTACACTGCTGCCAGAAGATGGGCAAGTGACGTAGCATACTCCGTGCAAAATCGAATTGCTATCCATAAGACCCAGCGCTCTTTCCTTTATTGAGCAATTTGAATTAATTTACTACAGCAACGAAATCTGCGTATGAAAACACCGATGGCTCCAAAGGGACAATCCCACATTTACGAAATCCATTTATCGCTGTAGACGGTACAGCTGTATGCAAAATACATCCTAATACATCCTGGGTTGTTTCTGAGAAACTTTTCACAAGCTCTGGCATAGAATGTTTTGAAAGGTGCCATAAATGGTACATCTAAAGGCTGTAGTTTGTAGCTACAATGTGGTGGCAGACACACAACAGTCGTATGATTTTCTCTGGCTTTTTCTATAAAGTCTCTATTTTTTGTGTGGGTAGCATGTCCATCCCAAATCAGTAGGACTGGACGTCAGCCGTATGTTTGTATAAATCAAGAAATGATCAAACCATTTCACGAAAATATCCATATGCATCCAACCACTGTGATGGCAGGCAAATGAAGTTCCAGGAAAAGCACCATCTTGAAGTTCAGTTTTCATTCTTTCTCTGGGAAATATCACGAAAGAAGGAATAAAAATCCCTCCTGCTGACATATATATGGCTACTGTTGATGGCAAACCTTTTCTGCTGATGTAATAGCACCAACTTGACGTCCACCATTGCGAGAAAAAACTTTGAAATTTCTGCCCTGAACTGTCGTTAAGCCAGTTTCGTCAACGTTGTAGACTCTATGAGCAGGGTAAAAGTGTTTTTCCTGCACTGCCTGGAGAACGTTGAGAAATCTTTGCACATTAGCTTTATTAAAGCCCTGAGTCCTGGCCACTGAAGTGGATTCTGGTTTTCTAAGGCTGATTTTGGAATGTCTCTTCCTAAACTGTGCCACCAAGTCCTTGCCTGCAATCTTTTTTTCTTCATTAAATGGGTGTGTTAGGTTATTTCGCTCAGCCAGTTGAAACGCCAAGCGTCGTAAATATTATACCATAATATCTTCGTTCCATTTCAAAAATGTGGCTAAGCAGTTATTCTTCTTGCTTTTGGTTGAAAACACATCAAAATTTTCCAATAATCTTCTTATCTTCAACGGCATCACGTTTTTTTCTTCTTTTAAGTGTGTTTGTTGGAACATTGAACCATTTGGCTGCTATTGCAAAGGGCATTACCTCTTTTCGTACAGCTTCAAGTGCCTGTTGCATAGCCTGGGATTCCCACGATTGCTGCAGTGATTGTCTTGAATAATTTGATGGTATCTTTGCATATTCCTGTAATAATAGAACATACTTTTAAAAATCGGTTAATATATTAATTCTTTAGTAAATCTACTTGTTTTCAACATACCGATACTACTTTATTATTGATCGGTTGTTTGAAAGTAGACAGCCGGAGCAAGTTATAGAGAGTATGTTCAAATGTTTATAAAGTCTATGGGACTTAACAACGGGGCTATCAGTCCCTAAACTTACAAACTACTTATGAACTAACTAAGACTAAGGACGGCACAAATATCCATGCCCGAGGGGGGATTCGAACCCCCGACCTTAGTGGCCGTGCAGACCGTGACTGGAGCGCCTCAGACTCCTCGGCCACCGCGGCCGGCTATAGAGAGTATGTTCCGATAAAGTGGACACTTCGCCACATTGCACTGCCAGTCTACTGGCCACTTGCACTTGCCCGACCAGACGTTATTACACTAATTGTTGTATGAACACGACAATCCGTAACCAACAAATTCATAAATTCGTAGTTTCTGAGGTTAAAATATAACGTTTTATCAGCTCTATAGCAATTAAATGGCCGGCCGCGGTGGCCGAGGGGAGGCGCTCCAGTCACGGTCTGCACGGCCACTACGGTCTGGGGTTCGAATCCCCCCTCGGGCATGGATATTTGTGCCGTCCTTAGTGTTAGGTAGTTCATAAGTAGTTTGTAAGTTTTGGGACTGACGACATCGTAGTTAAGTCCCATAAGCTTAACAAATATTTGAACATTTGTCCATGTGTTTAAGTGTACGTATTGCATACAAATTTGCAATTTTGCTCCAATCTTTATGAGATTTTGCACACTTCACTTATACATCGAAAGGACGTTATCCGCAAGTGTAAAGATCACGCACTACACATAGTTCAGGATATATGACGTCAGAAATAATAAGATGTGCGAAAAACTGCTTCGTGCGTGTAAGGATCACGCACTACACATAGTTCATGAGCTATGACGTCATAAACCACTGGACCCATTTCAACCAAATTCGGTACACACATTCCTTACCGAGAGGTAAGAATTGCTGTTGCGGTAAGGGCCATATAGAACACTTGTTTCATTAGATATGACGTCATAAAAACAATAGGAGTTGTAAAAGCCTACTGCATAATGCGACGAGTCTTTGTTTGTGCAATGCATGAGAATGCGAGTATTTATCAACTTGCAACAAACTTTAATTTTGATCTTCCATTATACAGTTCCTCGCTAGCAAAGACATCGAAATGATGAAGACAAATTTTTCAGCTTACTACCCTTTCACTGTCCATCGAGTAACCTTTACGTTCCGAACTGCATTTCCTTTCCACCTCCCCTCATTTCCTTCCACATTCCCGCCCCTCCCCATTGGGGGACTGATAACCTCCGTAGTTTAGTCCCCCTATTCCAAACAAACAACCAAACCCAACTCAACACATCCAGTAAAACTACGGCATTCGGTATGACGTTACAATTTATTGTCTACCCTACAAATACTCCTATCAGGAAATTTTACAGACAGATAACAACTACAGGTGAATATACCGTAGCAATTGTATCTCATTACAACACGTACTTCATGAGATATAATGAACATAAACAGTATATTTAATGAAAAACAATTCCGTAACGCACCATGTTTCAATCTATTGGTTCTTTTTACCTGTACTATGCAGAATTTAGCACTTATACAAATGAATATATACCTACAAACTTACACAGCTGTACAACATATAATTCTATAAATGCGAGAACATAAATACTGCGATGGGTAAAAACCGGTCACATCATGCGCCACATTTTAATCCATTTCTTGTTTACTTTTACGACTCTCTTATATTGCAGTCGGCTTAAGGAAATTCCTGAAAGCTGACTTTCATGTTGACTACTTTAAACTGTTAAGCGCTCGCGGCTGCAGGCGAAAGCAATAGACTTTTACAGAGCTACAAACAAAGGAGGATAATGAAACGATGTACATCCAACGTATGCCAATTATTTCAGACAGCTCTACGTTTTAACGTCAAGAGATTTCCAGTGACACTTTCATTTCCTGTTACGATTAATATTTCACAGAGCAATCTGTTGAATACTGCGGTTTGGATTTGACTTTTCCAAGTTTCTCACAAGGACGAATTTATGTCGCTTGCTCAGGGGTGGGCGCATCAAATAAAATATTTATATTAGATCCTGGACAATAACAATAAATATTCCAGAATGAAACCTTTACTCTGAATCGGAGTGTGCGCAGATACGAAACTTCCTGACAGATTAATATTGTGTGCCGGAACCGGGACTCGAACGTGTGATCTTTGCCTTTCGCGGGCAAGCGCTCTACCGACTGAGCTATCCCAATACGACTAACGATCCTGCCTCACAACTTTACTTCCGCCAGTACCTCGCCTCCTACTTGCTAGTCTTACAAGTTTCGCAGGCAAAATTCTGTAAAGTTTAGAAAGTAGGAGGCGAGGTACTGGCGGAAGTAAAGTTGTGAGGCGGGATCGTTAGTCGTGTCGGGATAGCTCATTCGGTAGGGGGCTTTCCCTCTAAAGGCAAAGGCCCCAGGTTGGAGTTCCGGTTCCGGCACACAATTTTAATCTGCCAGGAAGTTTCACAGTAAATATTGTTTATTATCCAGTTTTGAATGAAATTAATGTATGAATGTTACATATCATTTGTACTTTGATTACTACCTTTCGTTGTTTGGATAATGAATTTATAAATTTGTACATTAAGCAAGGCATCTTTATTTCAAAAAATTCTCCAATGAATATAACATGTTTTTAGAAATAATAAGATCCACAGACAGAAAAGTGATAAGGAAAGTACTAAACGAAGGCTGAATGACGCCGGGTATTCAGCTAGTTTCCTATGAAATTGGGAAAATATGCATTTTTTTGTCTTGCTTTTTTCTGGAAATTTTTGTGAATAATGTTTCAGCATTCATTTGTATTACATTAGCTTACCTTTTGTCCCTGTATCTCGAAGGCTTATTTGATTCTATTCAGAATTGATCCACATGTGCTTATTATCACTTTTGTAATTGAAGTACGGTGCAACCAATCATCCTCAGGGTCACATGCTGTGACAACTCAATAGTAATTCCCCTGCTGTTTTCAGTTGTTCAACTTTTTTTTTCGTATCATTTGCCTTCGTTGTAAATTTTATCGTTTTCTTCGGGCATATTAATGGTTTTCTTACTGGCAATTTCTTACATTATTTCCTCCCAGTTGTCGCCACGGTCCTGCTAAGTCTACTCCGTTTACCCTTGGTATCTGTTTGTACTCTGCGTCAGCAGAGGTCCTTACAGTTTACATTTTGAAAGTTTTTGGTGACAATAAACTATATAGACTGTGGAATCGTTATTAACTCATAGCTATTATCTCTTTTAGTGATTACTTCAAAAATTCCTTTGTGTGGAAGAAATATTTCTACTAACTTAGGTCAGGTGGAATTTTTGTTGTTTCACAGTGAAGAAAAAAAATTGTTGGCTTGCGTTCTCCTTAGGAGTTAATATCGCTAATTATGGCCCCCAGTTACTGAGACTTGCCGTGGAATATTTCTATAAATCAAGATTTTGGAGAGGTTATTTAATGAATGTGGATTTCAAAATTTATTCAAACAATTCACTCTGCACACAATAAACAAATTAAATCGCATTGATTCCTGCATACTGAGACAGGCACTTAGCGAATAAATAAAATAAATCGCAATTTGCAATGTTATGGCATCACTGTACTAGTTTTAGATGGAATACCAAACTGTGGAGAATGAAAATTTGTGCCCGGCCGGGATTCGCACCCAGGATCTCCTGCTTACTAGGCAGACGCGTTGACCACTCCGCCACCTTTTTCTTTTTTTTCCCAGCCGGGTTTCGAACCCGGGTCTCCTGCTTTCTAGGCAGTTGCGCTGACCCCTATACCACCTCTTTTTTTTTTTTTTTTTTTTTTTTTTTTTTTTTTTTTTTTTTTTTTTTTTTTTTTTGTAAATTTTTCCTTCTCGGGCCGGCTTCTACGCCTTTAAAAGAATTTATTTCCTCTACTCTACGTAAAATAACATAATAGATCTCTACAGAAGAAGGTGCATAATTCCGTCAGTGAAGTCACTGCATAGAAACTGAAATCGACAAAGGGAACTTAAAATTTCTTCGGGAAAGAAAGTTGGAAACGTAGTCCCTCAATACGTCTTAAGTCATTGATGGATTTTGTGTTCCTTTTATTTTCTCCATACTTCAACCTCAGCATATCGACAGCACCCAAGGCTCGTCTTCTCGATATGTGCTTTATTATGTTTCCCCAAGCAGTACGCCTGGTCTTGTGTTCCTGGTTTCCCATTTGTCCTCCTGCGTTCTCTCAACTTGTCGTCTCTTAGCCCTGAGTGAGCCAGTCACCGAAGGTCGCGCATGTCCTGATGATGTGCAGGGATATGAAGTTCCTTTTTCTTTCCCTAAGTAATGGAGATGAATGTCTTATGAAAATATAAAAGAAAGTTAACTCAACCCCTCTACATCGAGGTTAGGTAATGTGAAACAAATCATCTTCTTAAGGAATTGAAGAAAAATGATCTAAATGAAACAGTAATAGATAAACGGTGACAAACCTTGAACATTGGATGCCACACATCCCTTTATTTCTACATTCGTCCTTCCTCGTCCTTTGTTCGTTTCTTTTTCCCCCCTGTTTGTTCTTTTTTCCTTCACATCCTCGTTATTTGTAGCGCCTTGATATATTTCGCAAATCTTTTCCTGTAGTTAGCACCCTTCTCCAAGAGTTCGGCTCTTGTCACAAGGTACACTCTATAGTCTGTGTATGAGGCCTTGTCTTGTGCACTGGTTATGTAGTATAGTGTTTGCCCTACTAACCAGGTCCAAGTGTTTTTCTTGCTGATTGCGTAGTAATTGCCGTCAGATTTTAGTACCGAGGTGAGAGGAATGTGTTGCGGTGCTGTTCTACAAATTGAAGCCAGGTTTTTCCTGCACCATTCCCATATAAGTTTATTTTCTCCACAGACGAACCTGTGTTGCAAGGTGACGATGAGATGGCACTCCCTGCATTTGTCAGTGACGGACAAATGTATTTTGTGAAGTTTCTCTCTTGTTGGTATCGTCTCATTAACTATTTTGTACCAGGTTGATCTTATATCCGTACCGAGCACTTTGTTGTTGATGTTTTTCCATAGAACAGTCCAGTCCTTATCGGGGTACTTTAATTCCATTCGGTTCACCCACCCACTGTCATTCATAAGACGGTACAGTTGAGCGGTGGTAAGTTCATGTAGTGGGGCGATCGATTTCATTCGGAAGTAGCTAACTTCTAAGAGAAAGATTCTAATGTGGTTCGCCTTGTAATGCGTGTCTCCAAGGTGAATTGGTACATACTCTGAGGCTTATATATCCTTATGGCCATACTTATCGCACTATCCGGATATTTGTGGCACAGCTTCATAGTGCGCCTTATCAGAAGTGCCTTGCATTTAGATGAAACATCGGTGAGACCAAGGCCTCCTTTTTCTGGCGGAAGGGTAACGACATTGAACCCCACCTTGAATATATCTCCCCTCCAAATATACCAACCTATTGCCGACATGATTCTCCTGGCAACAATATCACAGTACCATAGTTTCCAGAGGATTTTGGTGTTGATGAAGTGTACTTTCTGCACCAAGTCCTGTTCCCGTCCTTTGCTTTATTGTAAATAGCCTCTCGTCATGGTCAGAAGGTCCTTCCAGTTGTCTGCCGTTGTTTTCAGAGGACAACTGCTCATCTTTATACCGAGCACCTTCATGGTATCGCATGGTATCAGTGCCTGTATGGGCAGTAGGCATCTGTGCGAAATCCACTCCCTATCGGCATGAGACGAGTTTTCCTGTAGTTTAGTGTAGAGCCCGATGCTCGTTCATATTACGACATATTAGTGGTAACGTCTCGAAGGTCCTGCTCCGAGCGTACAATGACACCCACATCGTCCGCAAATGCCATGCATTTTACTGTCGTAGAATAGAGGGTTAGACCACGAAGCGTGCAATTAAGCATTCTAACCAAAGGCTCAATTGCTATAACGTATAGTGGCATAGACATAGGACACCCCTATCGGACTGACCTTTGAATAGGGATCTGGCGGGTGAACTGGCCATTGACGATGATTTTAGAGCTGGCAGAAGTGTACATATTTTGAATTATCGTAATAAAAGGCACACCGAATCCGAGATGATTCATAATATCGAACAGGTAGCGGTGTGAAACCGTGTCAAGAGCCTTACATTGGTCTAAAGCTAAAATTGCTGCCTGAGGGCGTTTAAGGCACTAAAAGATATGATCTCCCTATAACCTGCTAAACTCTTGAAAATAGTGCGTCCCGGTACTGCTGCTGTCTGGCTGTTATGTATGATGTTTGCTAGAACATTTTTAATTCTAGCTGCTATGACACGAGCTACAGTCTTATAATCAGAGTTCAGGACAGAGATGGGACGGAATTTATTGACATCTTCATGTGGGTGTTCTTTCGGAACCAGTACTATTACACTGTCATTGAAGCCTGCTGGTAGTTGCTGACCCGCTTTGATTTCATTACACATGCTTACAAAGCATCGCTCCAGTAGATACCAAAACTGTTTGTAAAATTCTATTGGTAGTCCATCATTCCCGGGTGATTTATTAGGCTGAGCCTTTTTCAGTGCCTCCTGAATCTCTTCCGCGGCGATGTCACACCTTAATGATTCCCTGTCGGTCTCTGCATGTGTCATTGTAACATAACTTTTCATTGTACTTATTGCTTCGTCATCCGCCAGCTCTGCCGTGTACAGTCGCTGGTAGTAATCCGTTATATACTCTTTTATTTCAGCCTGAATCGTCGCGAAATTACCGTCTTCTTTTTTTATACGAGTGATAAGTTATTGTCTTGCGCGACGCTTCTCTCTCCCGAAGTGGAAGGGTGACGCATGTTCGTCGGAGGTACAATTATCATCTCTGGAACGGATTTTAATTCCTTCCATTTGTGTCCGTTTCAGAAGGGATAACCTTTTAATTTGGAAGAACGTCTCCGGCGTGATAGGTATATTAGAATACAGTTCACGAAGACATCGAAAGTAAAACTCAAAGGTTTCTTTCTGTAGTCGGTTCCTCTCATAACTATACGTCTTCAAAACGCTGATTAATTTAGGTTTTGCGCAGTAGCACCACCACAGCAGTACCGATAGGAACGTGTGTTGTCGGCATAAACAGGTGTGCCAGGCCTCTTGCATACGTTCTCTCAACTCTTGCTCCTTGAGAATATCGATGTTTAACTTCCACCCTGTTCTGCCACGGAACGTTTTCTGTCGTGTCATGCGAATGGTGCAGTGGTACGCCGAATGATCTGAAAAGTATAGTGGCCACGTTTCCGTTGTAGATACTGTCCCCCGCAAGGTTTTACTGACATAAATTCTATCCATGCGACTGGCAGTTGTCGCAGTTTGATATGTAAAACACCGCTGGTCGCCATTTATTATTTCCCAAGTATCCTCTAGTTCTAATTGGTGTACCATTTCTGCCAGAGTTGGACATCCATTAAAGTTCGGCCATTGGTCCTTTGGCTTCAAGACACAATTAAAGTCGCCTCCGACAACAACGTCCTCCCGATTTCGCCAGAGGAAATACAACAAATCACTGGCAAAGAACTGGGATCTTCTTGTTCTATTTTGGTTCCCAGAAGGGGCATAGATATTTATGAATCTATCTCCATTAATGAGACATGATATCCCTCTGCCATTTTCCAATCGCTCAACATCTGATACTATCACCCCTTCTTTGGTAAGGAGAGCAGTTCCCGAAGTACTACCTGTGGTGGTGTTTCTGAGTGCATAGTATCCCGGAATATCTGGGTGAAATTCGTCGTCTACCTCTTGCAGCAGAGCGATATCAGCATCTCAGCTGTATAAATAATCACGAAGACTTTGTATCTTCTGTTGTGAGATGATGTTGTTTATATATACGGTGGCTAGCTTGTAATCCTGAAACGCAGGCATTGAGTAGTAGAATTACACTCTCCAACCAGGGCGCAGAGGTGCCATGTCGATAAAAGCATTAATGGTTGTTAGAAACGGTACTCTGTATCACCCGACGGGACTGTAGAGGCAGGTCGTATACTTCTTCTCCCGTTGTGGCTGATACATCGTCTGTCGGCGGTCCAGCGCAATGTTTCTTGCTCCATCGTCACATCTTCTTCGTCATCTGCCCATTTCAGTACACGGACTGAGGCAGTCTTGCTGTGTGTGTCGTTTTCCGTTAGACTTGGCCTCTCCCTACCGACGGGTTGTAATCCCGGTGGGTCTTCCACAGCTTCAGAGTCCCCCGGCTTGATATTATGTGGGGAGATTCTCGACACCTGTTTGCTACCATACTGCTGCTTCGGATCGGAATTGGCTGATGTGGTGTCAGGTAAAGTAAGACCAATTTCCGTCGGTTTCACGGGCAATATTGGCACTGTCTTCTCTGTGTCTTGATGGGCTATTCTTCGTTTTCTGTGATTCTTGGGAGAGACTGCCTCTGTTTGATTTTCTGGGGAGCAGGTTTCCTTTCCCGGAGTTCGTTCTTCGGTTACCACTGGGTTGGATTCCAGTTTGCTGCTAGGACTCGGACGCTTTCTGTCTTCTTGGGCTGGAGCACCGTGTTGGAGGCCGGACGGTACAAGGACGGTACAAGGAGGCTTTGGAGGGCGGTTTGTCGGGTTTAAGGATTTTTATGATATGGCAGGTTTTCCAGACGTCTGGGAAAGAAACCGGTGAAGCGAGGGCGGAATGGAAGGAGGGGGAAAGGCACGGAGGTGCCTGTAGGTAATTCGGTAGTGACCGGTGGAGGTGTTACGTTTTGTGCGAAACGTGTTTACGATGTCTTGCGCTGTTATACGCGTGTTTACGTCTAAGGGGGGCATGTGGTCCAAATACTGAAAGCCAGGAGCGAGCACCGGAAGGTATCGGTGCGCTCATGGACGTCGGGAAAACGGGAGTAATCGAACATGGGATTGTCGGGCAAGTCGAATATTATTGGCAAGGTGGTCAGCAAAATGCTGTGCCTTGCTGGCGTTGTCTGGAAAAGGAAGGTTATTATGGAGATGAGGGTACGTAGGGACTGAGTGATTGCCAGTAAGGCAGTGGAAGGCCTTCCAATATTTGGAGGAGTTGATGGGGATTTGATTTGATTTGATTTTCTCAGGGAAGCCAAAACAGTCTTTGTCCAACACGCCACTACCGGCACCGAAACTAAGTTTATTGTGATGGTATCGCTCCCTGTATATGTAGTAAAGCCAACTAATGCCCTTGAAGAGTGCAAGGAGTCCCTTTACCAGTTCCTTATTAGGCACATTTTCTTCGGGTCTGGTTGTCCCAAATGTTCTGTGCCTGTTACCAATGCAATGCATTCGAAGATTAGATGTGATACAGTTTCATCACCGTCATCACAGATCCTACATTTAGGGTCCTCTTATATTATTCCCATTGTATGTAGGTGTTTTTTTAAATTCCCATGGCCTGTCAGCAATTCAACCATGAGTCTAATCTCCTGTTCAGGCCCAGGATTGCAGAGCTTCTTTTAAAACATGGCTTTGGCATCATTACCTTTCCATGTTTTTGTTGATAGACTTTGGTCCAATATTCTACGTGCTTTCTTTGAGCCAGTTACGTAGCTCCAATTTGATCAATGCCTTGGTGATTGTCAGGACAGGTTCCGGTCCAATAAATGGAGTCTCCGCCCCCATCCTGACTAATCTGTCGGCATGTTCGTTGCCACTGATCCTCGTGTGGCCAGGGACCCACAATAGGTTTACTCTATTACTTTCCCCTAGCTCCACCAGAACCCTGTGACATTCTGCAACAAATTTTAGACCTTCTTGCAGGAGCTGCCAGTGATATCAGGGCTGCCTTGCTGTCTGAATAGATATAGATGCTACGGTCTTTGTAGCACCTATGCAAATTCTCCTCCACACATGCCCTGATGGTAGTGATTTCAGCGTGGAATAATGAGGTCAGTTTCCCTAGAGAGATGACGCCCTCCAGGCTTAGCTGCACCCCGTATATCCCGGCCCCAATGCCTTGGTCTGATTTTGACCCGTCAGTGAACCAGACAATATCCCCCGTATTGGGTCGAACTATTATCTCCCACTGTTCCCTACTTCCAATTGTTACATTGAAAGGCTTGTAGAAGCAGTATGGGGTTATAATATAGTCGGCTGGCATTTCCCCAAACTTTCCTATATTTACCTCACTCACTATTTTAGTGTTTGATTGTGGATATCCCAAAGAGTTCCAGTTTTTGCCAGTTTTGAGTCTGTATGCACCAGCCACTGCCTCCGTCTTGACCCAAAGGCGTAATGGGGCATATCCAACATGGTTTCCATCCCAGCAGTTGGCGTGCTGCTAATTCCGCCTGTTATGGCTAAGCAGGCTAATCTCTGCACCTTACCAAGCTCCTTAGCAGCAACCTGCTGTTCTTCCTTCTTCCACCACACGACCGCCCTATAGGTGATCCTGGGTCTAATCACCGTGGTGTATATCCAGTGCATACCCTTGGGGTCAGGCCCCAATTTTTGCCACAAGCTCTCTTGGTACTTACAAGAGTACCTTTTGCCTTGGAGCAAATATTCCTAATGTGAGGGGTCCATGTCAGTTTTTCATCTAAGGTAACCCCTAGGTATTTTACTGTCCCCTTCAGAGGTAGTGCTTCATTGAGAAGCTTTAGATTCCAACCTGAATGTTGGATATGCTACTTTGTGAATGGTACAACAGCAGTCTTCTTAGGATTAACCCCCAGATCCTGTTTTCTGCACCAGTCTTGCACAATGTCCAACGCACCTGCCATATTCTTGACTGTGTCATCAAATTTGCCAAGTATTACTATGACAAGATCATCTGCGTATCCTTGGCAAAAGAACTGCCTCGAGTTTAATTCTCCAATGAGATCATTCATCACTAGATTCCACAATAAAGGGGAAAAAGCTCCTCTTTGCGGGCAACCCCTAGTGGTGTTGATTACCATTTTTCCATTCATCATGGTAGCCTCTACCTTTCTTCCGCTGAGCATGGCCCTAGTCCACCTACATATAGTGGTCCCTAGGTCATGCACCTCTGCTGCCCTAAACATGAAAATCAAGGTCAAGTTACTAAAAGCCCCTCGATATCCAGGAAGATACAGAGGGATATTTCCTGAAACTGTAGTGCTTTCTCCACCTTCCCAAAGAGTTGGTGGAGAGCTGTCTCACATGATTTACCTGGCCGATATGCATGTTGGTTTGAATGTAGTGGAGCCCTACTTATCCTCCTTTCTCCAACATGCACATTAACCAGCTTTTCCAACATCTTAAGAATGAAGGAGCACAGGCTGATTGGTCTCATATCCCTGGCCATGGTATGATCAATTCTCCCTGGTTTTGGAATAAAGACAACCTTCACTGCCAGGTGGACGTCGGGAAAACGGGATTGTCGGGCAGGTCGAATATATTAGCAAGGTGGTCAGCAAAATGCTGAGCCTTGCTGTCGTTGTCGGGAAGAGGAAGTTTATTATGGAGAAGAGGGTATGTGGGGAATGAGTGACTGCCAGTAAGGCAGTGGAAGGCCTTCCAATATTTGGAGGAGTTGGTGGGGAGTGTGGCATTAAGGCGGGTGCATGTCTGTCGCCAATTCCGGCGTTTCTTTGCATTTAAGATGCCGTTGATGTGCCTTTGAAGTTGGCAGTGGCGTAGGAGTGTGTCCCAATCACGGGTCCACAGGAAGGAACAGTACAGACGATGGGATTCTCGGAGCAGGACAGCCTGTGGGGGGAGGGGGGATGGTGAGAATGGGTGGCTTTGGTGGAGATATGGGCTTCAACGGCGTCAGCAACAGTCTGGTGCAGGAAAGGAGGCATGGTCGATATCAGTGGGGGTAAGGAGAGAAAGTGGATGGCTAGCGACCAAGGTGTTAATGGAACGACGGTAGGCTCCCAGTTGGCATGGGAGTAATCATGGACTAGCCTAGAAGGGGGCGCGGGAAGTGTGGCGTGGCCAGGATGGCTGCAGGGGATGAAGGTACAGGGGGTGTTCACTGCCAATGAGGTCAAGGACTTCCGCCTGCAGGCGTCCCAGGAGGTTAGGAGAGACAAGGACTGCATCGGGAGTGGTATTGCTTTCAGGGTGAGTAGGACTCGGGAGGGGAACGGAGTCGCCCTGATGCCACTGCCGGATTTTAGCGGCAGAGCGTAAACGAAGGTTAAGGTCGGCGGCAATCACATAGGTCGTGAAGGAGTTAACTATGTTGGTAGGAAAACCATACAGGATGGGAATATGGGAGCGAATGTAGATGGTGGCTAGGGTAACGGTGAGGAAAGGGAGGAAGAGGGACAGGATGAGGAGTTCGGCAGGATTATGGACGGAGGGGTCGTGGCCGGATAGGGTGGTGGTAGAGGTGGCCAATTGCCACTCTGCCTTGAACCAGCGGGAAAGGGCTATCAATGCGGTGAAGGGTGTAAGGAGTGATAGAGATGGAATGATGGGGTTGGAGGAAGATTTCGTTTAGGAGGAAGGCATCCACGTGGTGTTGGGAGATGGTATGCATGAAGAGGGTTTTTTTGGCAGGGAGGGAGCGGATACTGTGATAAAGGGTATGGTGGGGTGGGCGTGCCATAATGGGTACTACGGAAGGGGGGAGGAGAGGGAGGGGGCGATGGGAAAGATGTTAAGTTAAATGAGGGTGGCTCCACGGGAGAAGGTGAAGTGTGAATTGTTGTGGGAAGTGTGGCAATCGTTTCCATTTGCCACACAGAGTGGGCGGCGAGGACGATCTGTTGGAGGGAGTGAGTGGGTGAATATTTTGGATGACTGTGGTGATGAAGTGGATGACGTAGTCCACTGTGAGGGGGGGAGGGAAGCAGGGAATGGTTAGGGTGCATGGGAGGGTCAATGAGGTGGATGCGAACTGTCAGCGAGCCTGACATTTATTAGAGTAGGTGGGATGGGGGCTGCCACATGTGTTGCAGGTTGGGGGAGAGGAAAGATTAGGGCGCTGCTTGAGGAAGTGGGACTGTTTGCAGTAGGGATAGGTAGGTGGGTTTTTACACTTCTCAGTAAGGTGGTCATTATAGGTGAGGCATTTGCGACACTTATAAGACAGGGGAGCGGAGTAGGAAGCATCCACATAGCAGCGGTTGTAGATTACCGCCCTCTCAGTGAGGAGGTGGTTGAAGGAGGTGGGGTTTTCAGATAAGACCAGCATGAGGTAGATGGGGCCTTGGTCATTATGAATCCACTTAGCGGATTGGACATGGAGGTTCAGGGATGGCTTGGAGGTGGGCCAACACTTCACCCTTCGTGATCATCAGACTAAGCTTGGTGATCACAGAGGTGAGAGTGGGCAGCGGGCTGCTTGTGGCTGGGACAGGGACAGGGATGGGATGGTAGAGGTGATGTAAGGTCTGAGGTGAGCGTGCTCTCCGAACGTAATCTGGGGGTGTGCCAGAGTAGGTCATTATGAAAGGTGGGAAAGTGGTTTTTAATGAGTTTGGAGTCCTGAGGAATGAGTTGGAAAGAAGGTGCGGACGGGAAGTATTTGTAGATTTCGCGGGACAGGTGGTGGTTGTCTAAGAACTGAGGGGCAGGACAAAAGTACATAGGTAAAGAGCTGGGGGCCAAGGTGACAGAAGGGTGGGATGGGGGAATGGGGGAGGTGTCCACAGTAAGGCTGGGGGACAGGAGCAGAGGCTGTGGTGGAGGGGGCTTTTTTGGAAGTGCTGGGAATGGGATCCGCATTGGTGCGTTTCACTTGTTTCTTCTGTACTGTGGAGGTGGGGATGTACTAGGGAATGTGGAGGGGAACTGAAGGACCAGGCATGAGATGATTAGGAAGTACTGCTGTGAAGCTGGTTAGGTCGCAAATTCTTTGTTAGTGGTCACACTTCATGTAAAGCGTGCTCTCAAAAATGACGCGTTTCGGAATTACCATCATCAGATTAGCATCTCTTCCGTGCCATGTGCACACGTGAACAGATGGAAGATGTTTTTCAATATACATACAAAAGCAAAAGGTAGTCTGCTTTTGTATGTATATTGAAGAATATCTTCCATCTGTTTACGTGTGCACATGGCACGGAGGAGATGCTAATCTGATGATGGTAATTCCGAAACGCGTCATTTTTGAGAGCACGCTGTACATGAAGTGTGACCAATAACAAAGAATTTGCGACCTAACCAGCTTCACAGCAGTACTGCCTAATCATTTCATCTTGGTCGCCTACCTCCTCAATGACTTTATGTCGCATTTACAGACATGCGATGTTCTGGGCGGAGCTGGGGACTCTGCCGCCGTGGCTCTGCGGTGAACGATGAGGGCGTGGGGGGGGGGGGGGGCAGATAAAACTGGGAACTCGTGAGGGGCGATGACTATTGTAACTAGAGGAGGTGGGAAAGGTTGTTGAGCATCAGGGGCGCGAGAAGTGGCGAACAGGATGACATTCAAGGGGATGGTGATGCGAGGAAGGGTTGAGGGGCTCAACTTGATCGTGGAGGAGTGAAGAGAGGAGGTGGTGGTGAGAACAATGGACGTGGTGGTGAAGGGGGGAAATGTCACAGTGGGGACGAAGGTTTGTTGTGAAGACGCCGGTGGCGGATGTGGCGGAGGGGGCGTGGAGGATGAGGTGGATGATGGTGGCGATGCCATGATTACCGCTGCTGCAGGGGGCAGTGTCGGCGACGGCGACGGCGACGGGGCGGCGATGGCTGCTGCGACGGCTGCGGCGAGGGCGGCGGCGGGGACAGCGGCGCTGGAGCCGGGCACGGGGTGGTGGCGGCGGGGCCGGCGGCTCTGCAGGTGTCAGGCGGCGACTGGTGGGTGATGACGGTTGCTGGGCGGCGGCGGCGGGCTGCAACTGCTGCGTCAGGATTTCCGGTAGAATCTCGAAGAGAGGCCCTACAATCGACAAAAGCGCGATCAAGAAATCGTATTTTCTCTCGATCCTAGGCCGATGGATGACTCCCGAGAACTGGCTCTGTGGCTCGCTTATATTGACAGGTTAGGCCAATCGTTGCGTTTGTTGGCAGCACCGCTCACTCTGGTGGCGAAGGAAGCGCCGTCTGGTTCGCTCGTATCGACTGTGGTTGCTGTCGCCAGCCCAGCAGACGACGGTCGTACTGGATTTCCTGGTGTGGCGTCAGCGATGCTTCCTGCGCGCCGCGCGTGGTGTGTGGCGTGCCGAGTCGGATGTGCGGCGGCGGATACACTATTATTTACCAGTCTGATGGTATCGCAGTCCATCATACGTTCTGTTACTTTTCTTCGTTGTGATTTTCACCAAACCTTCTGAGAGCGGCATACAATAAATTCAGAAACTTTTGCTGTATTTTACATACAAAGGCTAACGCTGGGCAAGGCAGGATGAATTAAAATTGAGATAACAGATTTTTTTAATGTCTCAGTTTCTTAGGTTTTTTTCCATCAACAGGTAAATTTTCATAAATACAGAAAATACCATTTGTTTGTTGTTGAGTGAATTAGAAGACTGATCTAATGCACGTATTTACATTAGACCCTATCTCTATACAAGTACAGTGATCCTGCTTACTGTAATGAAGCATTAGCCGCCACCTACTCCATAGATTTCCTCCTGTTGTCTATTAACAACCAATATCTTCTTGCAGCGAAGTTGATCCATAGGATATTAACCGCCTCCTACTTGGTTATGCCATCAATCCATCTGATACTAACAATTTTTCTTTGAAAAAGCATATTTTCGTATCTTGTACGAACTGTGTATCGTTTACGGATCACTTCAGTTCGAGGCTTTTACAACAAAAGCACATCAGAAAAATATTTGTTTTAGAGATGCTTTTCTGTTTATCGCCAGTCTGCTTGTTGCATAGTAACTACTTTGGCTATTTTCAGCTTCTCCTCCCCATCCCATAAGGAGCAAAACACTTCGTATTTCTTTATTGTCTCATTTACTAATTTCAATGTCAGAGTCTCCAAAAATTACTCTATCCTATTAGTTTAGTTTAGTTGTTAGTCATTATAGAAAGTAAAAAGTTACATATTCAAATGTAGTCTGTTGTAAGTTCAGAGATTAATGGAATTTACAAGCGGGCAATCTACCAACAAGGTAAGTCGTATTAATGCAATAAGGCTCTTGGATGAGGTGATGTTGTGTAATTATAAAATATTTGCATTCTTCAGTTACCTTCACTTCTCCAATAAGTAGAACGCGAATACGTAATCATAATTTCTTATATCAGGTTTTTCAATTGATAATTAATATAGGAACAATCAGCACGTAAGTTAGATAACATGAACACTTTCTCGAAATAATTAGTTATATAAGCTGCCACTCCGAGAAAATATCATTATATCTTACACGATGAATATTACTGAACAAATAATATTTTAATTCTCTTTCGACATCAGCTTCGTCAAATTATCCTGAAGTCACTTTGAGATGTGCTGTAGGAATACGAGAATCAGATAAGCCAGTACTTGTTACGAATAATAAAATAATTTTGGAATATTACTACTGTTTTTCTGACGTGTTGGCATAATTAACTGATGGTCCTGGACATCTTCTCGGACATTCAAGTACAAGAGCAGATTAACTTTCATCTCCACGTCGTTTCCAGCAAAGATCTAGTGATTACGTACATAATTTTGATACATTAAGTTTTTGATAGGTAAGTAATTCCACGTAAATTACTTGTAAGAAGGGCAGTCTTTTGCGTCAAACGTTTTCTGTGCTCTTCATTCATCACTAGATGTTTCCTGTTACTGACGGGTAATTTACTACAGCTACAGTTCAAAAATCCACTTAAATTCCATTGCTGCAACTTCTTCACACAATAGTAAGTAATAGCTTCATCTCAGGTACTTGCGCATAAGATCCGATGTTCACTAAATATTATTTTTATTTTATTTTCAGCTGCAGCGTGCTGCCGTGAACTCTGTCTTTAGGTCCTCGAGCAGAAAACACACTACACGATTTATTTCCAGTGACTTGAGCCCTAATGAGATCCAGTCCTCTTAAAGGTAATTACGTGGTTCTTAAAAGGCAGCACGGGGGAAGAGTCATGCTTTACGAAAATTTTTATAGAATTTGGAAACGATAATTTGGAAGATTTTACTTCTGCAGCACTATGAACAATTTGTAAAAGATTTTGGTTCCACGAAATGTAAGAAATATTGACTTAAGGATAGTAAGGGAAAAAATATCACTCTAAAACATGGATGGCAATTTTGTACATTATATTTCATTGTTACTTTTTAAGTTTTTATTTATTTTTAATTTGCAGCAAAGATATCAAAGTGATTGTTGGTATCGATTTTATGGTAGATTAATTTCTCAGAGAGTCACATATGGAAATTATCATTAACAACTTGTAGTTGTATGAGTACGCGTGGAAGTAGCGGCGATGTGTGAGGCATCTTTCTACGGCCTGGGAGTCCTCCCTTTGGCATGGGTGAGTGTTTTACCCTTAGTGTAAGTTAATTGACGTTGTTTGTAAGTCTAGGGACTGATGACCATAGCAGTTTGGTCCAACAGGCTTACAAACATTTGAACGTTTGATTTGTCTGAGCAGTCTTTGTTTTGATGAGGGAAGAACGAATACAGCGTGAAATACTCGAGTTTAGCGTCATGTAAACGCCGGAGTTACGAAATTTGGAGTACTTACGTTATGGAACGGCATGTCCTGTGAAAGAAAATGTCGGGTTTCGTATTTAGAAAAACGCTGTGAAATCCACGTGTTGAGGTTAAGGAAAAACTCTGAAAATTGCACAGCGATTGCTAATACGTATTTCATGATATATTGATTGCTAATTCTATCTGTGATTAAAAACCAAAACATGCTTTGAAGGGTTTCTAGCAATGATTACTTGTAACTTTATCACATGAAATATAAGATCGTTATTTTGGGCATTACTGCTATGTTGATGGCTCTTCTTTGAATCTTGCTGCATTAACGCTGGGTGAGTTGCTTCCGATGTGGCCTGTATTTTCATAAGCACATTTTTGCCCAGATGTATCGCTTGTTTTCCGTTGCATTGGTGGACAAAACCGCAATGGAAAAGAAGTACCTCATAAACAGCCCTTGCTAGGTGATCAATTAGCTTGTAAATTTTGTGATATGCTAGGTTGGTCTGGTCACTTATGAGATATACCTCTTCACAGAATTTTGGAGAAATGCAACGGAATAGAAAATTTCATGTAACTCGTCAAAATTTGCTGAGTGTAGGTATAGACCAACTTCGCAAATGGACGTGAGCCACAGGTAATAATACTATAAAAAGCGGTAAAGAACGTACATTAATAACGAAAGACAGGGGGAACTTAATAAATCAAAGGAGAAAGGCACTTGATGTAGAAATATTCCTTCATTGCACTTAGCGTAATACAAAGGAACAGACTAAAGAAAAACGCAATGTTTGTTATCATGACTGACTTCGATGAAATTTGTAGTTACATGGGAACATAATTTTAATTTCTACAGTATCACGTAGTATTTTATACCACGGTATCAATAAAATATAGCTTATTTAAATTGTGTGACTACTTGCTCGGAGCAGTAATAGAACTTCTTAACAACGTTGTTTGTTCTATATGTGGAGTACGGCACACTGGTTTGTCAAAAATAAAAGCTCTTAATTCAAAAGAAACACCAACGGCACACGCCGCAAGTCATTTGTACACACCAGCACTGTACACTCGAGAGTGTAGTTGAAATAATTTTAACCGGGATCACATCCTGATGGGAAAACACAGTGAGCACCAAAGAGTGTTAAAACACACACACACACACACACACACACACACACACACACACACACACACACACACACACACATCAGATAAACTCCCACTAAAAACAAAGTAGGGAAAAATCTGACAAGTCAGTGAGTTTAAATATATAGGCGAAATCAAGCAAAAATCTGGGCTAAACACAAAAGCAAACGAAGAAAGAGTCTCAAAATTACAGCGAGCCTATAAACTCACCTTGTCCTACTACAATAAATAATGTATTTCTCGGCCGCAAAAATACACTACAACATAGTAGTCTTACCAGAAGCTCTCTAAGCATCAGAAACTACGACCATCAAAGGAATGGCAAAAATCAAGGAGATTGAAAATCAAGAAAGGAAAATTATGAGAAAAATCCACGGTGCAGTTTCTAGAGAAAATAACTGGCAAAACAGACCCACGGAAGAACTATACAGACACACTGAAACAATTACGACACATATCAGAAAACGCAAACTTTTCATGCATATCGTCAGAGTGAATGACACCTGACAAACTAAAAGAATATTCAACATAATTTCTACATCGAAACTGGGCACATCTTGGCACAAAGAAACCATTGAAGACCTGAAATCATTAAACATCTTTATAGAAGACATACAAAATCCGCAAAACCTATAGGGAAAAAATCAGAAACCAAAAAGTTGACTTTAAGTCACAACTCAAAAACAACAGACGAAAATGGACAGATGAACAAAAGAAGGCACAAAGTGAAAGAATGAATGGTTTATGGGAAGGAAAAAAAAGAAAAAAAGAAGAAAGACGGGAATAAAAGCTAGATTTTTGTGTTTTTAGCACTCTGCTTAAGGGGAATGTACGTAAATAGTTCTAACAATAACATATCTTGCATATACCATTAACGAATGACAAGCACCTTAGAGCCCCAACACAAGTACAAATATTTACCAATCGTTACTAAATTATTGTCTTCCATAAAATTATAGTTAAAGATCGTTCTTACCTCTAAATATGGGAAAATTAAAAGAATTTTTTTTAAATTAGAAGACACTGCAAATTATCTGAAATTTTCTGCAAGGTGAAATGTGGGAAAGTGTAGAAGACGTAGATGGAGGAAATAATTCTGACTTTTTATTTCATCTCAAACAAAGGGTTCAAGACAAAATGCCTTTATATGCGGAAGACCGCAGTGTAAGGCGTCTGCACTTCAAAGGCTTTGAAAGTATTTGCGCACTCATTACATATAGACAAACGTAAGGCGACTGCACGGTTCAGGGGTAATGTAACGAAGGTGTGATTACAGCAGCCGGGTAATGAGCCTCGTTGATAGCGTGTTTATTTACCTGCGTGGCCACTGCAAACGCCTGTGAGCTCGCCAGCCGCAGGAAGCTCTTGGAATCGCATGTGCACGCGAGATGACGCACTCATGCCTCATAACGCGCCGCGTCATAGGGTAATACCTTCATAAAGCTGCGAAGCCTGTTTTACGATACGGCTGTTTCACACCCAGCTGTGTGCACAGAGCGCTATGAAACACAGTGATATATAAACTTCCCCAGTAATATCTAAACGGCTGGACAGGATGTGAAATTTACGAAGGTTTCATTTGCTTACTCCGCCGGGCTTCACTACAAGGTTCCGACAAACAGCGAATATTCTTATATTAAAGGCAATTCCGCAAGTGCAGGCCCCTTTCCCCTCACTCTTGTACACACAAACGCGCACGCGAGCGCAAACACACACACACACACACACACAAACAAACATCAAATGAAAATGTACCTCTACATCTACATGGAAAGCTCTGCAAATCACATTTACGTGCCTGGGAGAGGGTTCATCGAACCATCCGTATAGTATTTATCTCCCACTCAATTTCTCAAATAGCGCACGGGAAGAAAGAACTCCTGAATCTCTCCGTTCGAGCACAGGTTTCTGGTATTTTAATCTGATGATCTTTTCTACCTATGAAAGTGACAGTCAACAGTATTTTTCGCATTCGGAGGAGAATGTTGGCGATTAGAGTTTAGCGATAAGCGCCGTTGTTGTAACGACTCCCATCCCAGACCCTGTATCATTTCCGTAACGCTGTCTCCCCTGTATCGTGACAATACGATACGAGCTGCTCTTCTTTGTACTCTTTCGATGTCCTCCGTCAAACCCACCTCATAAGGATCCCATACCAAGCAGAAATACTCCAAAAAAAGGACAGGCATCTCGTAGGTAGTTCTGTTGCATCTTTTAAAGCTTCTACCAATAAAACGCAGTCATTGGTTTTCCTTTCGCGCGACATTATTTACGTATTATTTCCAGTTTAAGTCTGAAGTAATAGTAATTCCTATGCATTTAGTCAAGTTTACGGAATTCACTTTTGATTGATTTACCTTGTAAACAAAGTTTAACGGATTTCTTTTCGTACTCATTTGGGCGAATTCACTCTTATTATTTAGAGTCAATTGCCATTTTTACACCATAGTGATATCTTATGTAGATCGTTATGCAGCTGGTTTTGGTCTTCAGGTGATTTTACTAGACGGTAAATGACGGCGTCATCAGCGAACAACTTAAGAGAGCTGCTGGGATTTTTTCCCAAATCGTTTATATGAGGAACAGCAGAGGACCAACAACACTACCCTGTGGAACGCCTGATATCACCTCTGTTTTAGTCGATAGGCTACCATCGACTACTACAAACTGTATCCTCCCTGATAGGCAATCCCCTATCCAGTCAAAAATTTGGAGCGATTTACCATAATGAAATTTGATTAAAAGCCGCTTGTAAGGTACGGTGTAAAAGCCTTCTGGAAATCAAGAGATACGGAATCGATTTGCTAACCCTTCTCGACAGCACCCATCACTTCGTGTGAGTACAGAGCTAATTGTGTTTCGCATGAACGGTATTTTCTAAATCCGTGTTGACCTTGGGTCCATAGATCATTCTGTTCGAGATAATTCATAATATTTGAATACAGGATATGTTCCAAAACCCTGCTGCAAATTGACGTCAATGAAATAGGCCTTTAGTGGGTTACTCCTACTGCATTTCTTGAATATGAGTGTGACCTGTGCAATTTTCCAATCTTTTGGTACAGATCCTTCTTTGAGAGAGTGGTTGAATACGACTGTTAAGTAAGGGGCTATCGCTTCAGAATAATCAAATATAAATCTAATGTGTATATAGTCCGACCCAGAATACGTAATCTTGTTTAGTGATTTAAGTTGCTTCACTACTCCAAGGATATCTACTCAACGTTACTCATTATGGCTTCTTTTTGTAATTCGAAATCCGGAATATTCATTTCGTCTTTTTTGATGATGGAGTTTCTAAATGATATGATTAGTAATTCTGCTTTAGTAGCGCTATCATCGTGAGGATCGCCTATTACTATCACGTAGTGAGGGTATTGTTCGTGTTTCGCCCCTAATATATTTAAAATATGACGAAAATCTCTTTGGGTTTTCAGTCAAATTTCGAGAGAGAGTTTCGTTGTGAAAAGTGTTGTTGGCAACACGCATTGAAGTCCTCGCTAAATTTCGAGCTTCTGTGTAGGATAGCCAAACATGAGGATTTTGTGTTCGTTTAATTTAGTATGCCTTTTCCATTGTTTTTCTCAAGGGGGATCGCCTCCTTCTTGAATTTGAGCCACATCTGGTCCACACTTATATTTAGTTTTAGGAACGAGTGGAAACTCGTTCTCAAGTAGCAATAACCGGATTTACACAAGATACACTGGAAAGTTTTCGGTAGTGATATGCTTTCCTAAAAAATGTTCAAATGTTTGTGTAGCTTATGGGACTTAACTACGGGGTCATCAGTCCCTAATCTTACAAACTACTTATCAACTAGCATATCCTAAGGACGGCACAAATATCCATGCCCGAGGGGGGATTCGAACCCCCGACTGTAGTGGCCGTTCAGACCATGACTGAAGCGCTTCAGTCCCCTCGACCATCGCGGCCGGCGATATGCTTTCCTATAATATTGTTGATTATAACTGAACGACAAATGAGGTGTTCAATTTGTGAAAACCAGCGGACGAGGAATGTAAAAACTTTGTGCAGCTTCAACTTTAGTTACCGTAACAGTGTGCTGTGGCGATGAAGAAAGCCTGACGGTATGTGTCCACGCCGCTCTCTTAACCCGGCATCGTTAGTCGTTGTCATGTACTCGCTTATTGGTGGTGACTGAGGTCCGTTGGTCGTGTGGCTGTTATACTAGAGTCTCTCCAGCGTGGCGCGAAAGAAGAGTATGTGGGCACGCGCATGACGTCACGGTGTGGAGGGCCAGTGCCGACTACCCGGCAATTAACCGAAAATTAGGATTCACATTACAGGCTTATCGATACATAGAAAGCATCTGTGAGAGCGGCTAGCGTAAATTTATCGATTATCCTTCCTTCAATTACTATATATATATATATATATATATATATATATATATATATATATATATAGGGTGTTTCACTGAGTGTGTTTGCCTCTGTAACTTATAAAACAATAGGTGACGGGAAATTTTAATCGGTAGGTCAACACAAGAAATGTTAAACTTTCTGCGGAGCTATGACTATAGTTTATTGTGTCATATTCCAAAGAGTTACAGCACAAAGATATAATTTTTTAAATGGAGCAATAGTTTTTTTTTCTATCGTACATTGGATTCGTTGAAACCAGCTGCGTTCAAATCAATTTAAACTACATTCCTATCACTGTTAGTTTGGGAGCTACAACCCTTCAAAGCTTAGGGGGCGGAGGCTACGACAGAGTAGCTGACTGGCTGGTGGTCATGAGACAGTGGGCCGTGCCCCAGGGGATAGCCACTCGGCCAGTCAGCTACGCTATAGCAGCCTCCTCCCACGGAACTTTGAAGGGTTGTTTACACGAATCCAATACACGATAGAAAAAACTATTGTTCCATTTAAAAAATTATATCTCTGTGGTGTAACTCTATGGAAAATGATACAATAAACTATGTTCATAACTCCGCAGAAAGCGTAACATTCCTTGTGTTACCTACCGCATTAAAATTTCCCGTCACCTATTAATTTGTAAGTTACAGAGGCAACACACTTAGTGAAACTCCCTGTATAAAAATGCATTACGGTTTTATCAAGACATTTAACATCAATATTGGCTGGTGGTTTTACAGTACCAATTGCATGAGTAAAATATTAATATATGTAACATGCATGTAAAGCCGTACCTAATATAGATCGGAAAAGGGTAACAAAGTTGGTCAGTAATGGAGAGACAGGTAATCAAAATTGGCTAAAGTGTTGCGGTGTTGTAATTCGATTTGGTTGTTCAAGGTGTGGTTAGGCACGCGGTTCAAAGATTTCATAATCTGTATGTCTTCTAAGATGTTTAAGGTGTTGCTTTCGTTTTCTTTAGACAAAATTTGTAGGTTGTTCTCTATACTGGTAACGGTAATGGCAGATTTAGAACTGTTCAGATTCAAATGTTCTTTGAAACACACTTCAAATCGACGTCCTGTTTGTCCGATATGAACCTGAGGACAATTATCGCATGTGGCAGAGTATACGCTGTTTTCCTTATATTTGTTGTAGTTTGTTTTCTCTTTATGTTTGTCTCTGGGAGTCTGTTTCTAGGAATTTTCTAATTTTGAGAATCATAACATGGACTCCAAAAAGTTTCTGGTTTTGTCAAATATTTTAAAAGCATACGACGCAAACTATTTGTACAATTCGTTTTACTTTACATTCATGGGATACTGAACCCACCCCTACGTTGAACTTTAAAATTTTTAAGCAGTAAATTTGGTGAGTAACAATCCTCTTGTTACGCTTTCCTTTACGGTTACGTCCTCTAAATTCTAGCTCACGATGACTTTTCATTCATTAGGTATACGCAACCGTTGCCCACATAGACGTTTACTGAAGGGAGTCCCTTGCAAAATTAATTAACATCTTTGAAGAAAATGTCCATAAAACCCGGCAACCCATCATCAAAGTTGGGACACGCAACAAGTCAAACCACCCCATGTAAATTAAAAGGTTAGTGTTTATCAGGTTTTCTAATCTGTAAATACTAATAGTTATAAACCTTGTGTATAACATTTTGTTTTTTAATACAGATACCTGAAGATGTACCTTTAACGGCACAAAACCGGTAGTAACGCAATAAAGGCGTATAAAAAGAAGCTAAGGCGGACTGCAGTAATTCATAGAAGGACATCCTGATTGTTTATATTACTTTCTAGGATTGATTTACAACGTATTTCAGCTGTGGATGCTCGAATTATAAAATAGTTTGTAACATTTTACTGTCTGGATAGCATTTACAAAGAATCTTATAAACATGTAGGATGTGCGATCTTTTCCTTGGCTCGGGTATGAAGCCTAAATAAAACAGCATTTATACAAAATACAGTTACTAAACATTTAAACCACTCGTTATTCTTACTGTGAACAAGTGGCTCGGCGAGTGTCGGTGGCTAGCGCGCGGTGGCGAAGAGGCGTTTCGCAGCGTCCGCCGTCTACGTCCGGTTACACAGGCGGCGTACCTCCTTCTGGGCTCGGCTATCGCCTTCTCCCTGCCCACTGGCCAGGATAACAGCGCTTGCCGTCGAACTAGTACTGTGCGTTAAAAAACCGTAAATTCTGCGGAACTACCTCGTGGCGGTGCTGTGTGATTTTTCCAAGTGTTGTGTTGTGCTACGACCAGAGGCAGACGTGTGGCGTGAAGGTTATGCGCCCTAGCCCTGCAGTCGAACCAGCGTCTTCGATTGGCAGAACCTTTCACCGAGATCACAGGTGACTTTGATGACCAGACCGAATCCTATCGTTCTGGCCAGTAATCTTGGTGAGTACTTCTGTTGTCGTTGATCTCCTACCGAAGGCAGTTACACTGGAGACCAGATTGTTCCATCTTCGACTCCAACTGTCACTGCCGGTGGCTGATCATGACTTCCGTTAATAACGCCGCTACTGCCAATCTGACGTTAGTAACACCATCAATCTATATGTCTCTCACTGTCTCTCGCTCTATCTATCATCGTCTTCTTGGCCGTGGTATTTATTTGACGGAACTGGCTGGAGGTGAACGATCTTTGTGGTCGTTGACTGCTGTCACCTCCTCGTCGCACCGCTACCTCTGGTCGTAGCACAACACCTGTAGAAGATGGAAAAATCACACAGCACCGTCACAGTTTCTAGAAAGGTGAAACGTCACGTTGCTCTGGAGGTCAATCCACTAGGTTATTGGCTTCTGATCACATTCCTTCTAAACGTTTGCGACGCTCACGTCTTGCAGTCTGTGCTTTCACGTGGTTTCGTCGGTCGATAGCCTGATCGCTGAATCAACGGCTTCCGCTCGTGGAGAGAGCATGAATTTCTTTCCACACGTGAATACTTGGCGGGATAATATCCTGCTAAATCCGCTGCTTTAGCCGGTCGATGGACTCTCAGAATGCAGCCTAAGTCTGCTGTTTGACTCGGCCGTGCCTGACTGAACTAAGTTCTCACTTTTACTTCACGTAGTATTCACTTTCATTTATTTTTGAATTTTATTTCACTAATTTATTTACACACTTTACTGCAGTCAACATTAATGACCTAGATGCGCAGTGGTATTCAGCTAAGAATCACTTTGGGGTGTGGGATGGTAGCACTGACATAAGAGGAGCAGTGTTGCTGTCCACTGCCTGAGTGGTCAGTTGGATCATTCCCTGGCTCATAGTGCCGAAGCATGGCTCCGATATCTGGCCTCAGGATATAATAACTAAAAGACACTGTCTGATACGGAAATTGTGTTTACTGACAAGACAAACTAATCATCATCCGGAAACAGAAGAAACTAACAAACTTCTGAAATTAAAGCAAAAGCAACAAACATCGACTAAAAGTTTTCTTCTTCACCAGTTAGGTACAAGCTAGGGACATAACGACAGCCTTGAAACAACGGCCAAGGAGACGGAGCCGGACGACGTATGCCGTTGCGAGAAGTCCTGGAGACGAGGCGTCGCTGGTAGGGACCCTTCCCCGGAGGCGTCGGTCGTGATCCCTCAGCTTTTTTTTTCTCTTTCTTTTCCTTTATTGTAATTTTGAAGCCAACTGTGTGAAACAATTGGCAGGCTGTCAGTAGTTGCGGTGGCTGCTCTTCAGCAGCCATGTGACATACATGTTAAGACAGAGTAAAAAACAGCATACAAAAAGAGGAATAAAATTGCGGAACGTAAAAACAATGACACTCTGAGTTTTTGATGGACTAAAACGTACATGGACAAACGGGACAAACATAAAGCAGAGAACGAGAACAGACGAATAGTAATAAAACACACATAGTCAGTAAAAACAGTTGGCCACGGCGACGATTTAAAAGTACATTGCAGAGAACACTAAGGAGAAACACGAAGACAGTGGACGGCGTACAGAATGAAACTTGGGGACGACGATCACGGAGGCACCGATTAAAAACACACGACACTGGATACACTGGCACTGTACACGTTGTTAAAAAGTCGAGAAACCCCGCGGGGGTGGGGGGATGGAGGGGGGGGAGGTGGTACAGGGAAGTGGGAAGCGCGGGGGAGGAGGGGGAAGGGGAGGGAAGAAAGGAGGGGAAAGAGGATTGACGAGACTCTGGATATGGGAGAGGGGTAGCCAAGCGGGCGGAAAAGAAAAGGTACGGGAGAGAGGGAAGGGCGCTGACGCTACGGGGATCAGAGTTGGTAGGAGGGGTAGATATCGGGACGAAGTTCGGTATCCGGTAAGGGAAGGGTGCGGAAATTGCCCTGGGAGAGGATACGGAGTGTATGTAGTTGGAGGAGGGACGGTAGTGAGGGACGGTTTGGCGGAGGCGTGGCGTCGTGTTGCACTGCGGCCTCCTAAATAGTCAGTGCAGTCTGGAGCTGGTCTCACGTGACTGTGCGGAGGAAAATAGTTCCGGTTTAGTGCGCTCTCTGGCGGTGCTCGTCGCGTCCTCTCGTGACTCCGGAACCACTGCTGTGTAACGCCTCTCTGGTGTGCATCCATTCCCTTGTACCCTGCATTGCAGGTTGTCTGCTGGTCAGGCGATCCACCGGTACATGACAGATATTCTACTTGCAGTACTCGGTAGCCGTTGAGAAGACAGATGTTTCACAGCTGACATCACGCCAGTACTTTGCTCAGACGACTAAGTCTGTAGTCAGAAATCCCAGCACATCAGTTAGGTCATATCGGGTATTAGTTCTCTGTGAGTGGAGTGCCCAAATCGACCAACGTTTTCATTGTTTGAGTGTGGCCAATCTCATGTTGAACATTATTTTCTATATCAGTACAACGAAATAGACTCTGCTGGAATTTGTTCCTTTAGCACCTTTTGAATACGTGCTATTTGTTCGTTACTTTAATAGTTCTTTGTAGCCACAAATACATTCGTTACCGTGTACGATATTCTCATTTCAATAATACAACACCTTTATTTAATTATTTGGAAGGTATTAGTGTTATTTCCACCTCGGGTAGTCAATTTTCAAGGCATCCTTGGTTCTTTCGTCATGGGCCAGAAATTCTTACCTTTGCTTTATCATCATCAATTTTTATGATTAGTTTCTCAATTCTCATTTATAGCTCCTCGCATTATTTCTTATTTCTTCCGTTTATTTTCTGACCACTTCTTAGATTGTTCCTTCCACTCAACGGAGCCCCAAGAATACCAACTTTGTCAGCGAATATCATTATTGGTATCCTATATGTACTACAGTATTCTTTCATCTTTCTTTACTTCACGTATTGCTTCTTAAATATAAACAAAGTAAAGTTTGAACTGAAGGGGCGAATTACTACATCCTGTAGTTATTTTAGTTAAATTTCATCTTGATTGGTATTCCAGTCATATTACACCATCTTGTTTCTTGTAAATATGATGCATTACTAGTCATTCCCTGCTAGTTATATATATTTTTTGTCAGATAAGTGAATATATGTAATATTTAATATCGCCGAAGACTTTGTATAGGTCAAAAACTCCTACGAAGTGTTGTAAGTTAGATCTGAAACTACTGAAGCGCACTTTATAAACTTACAGGTTATGCAATCTATTTTAAAACTATCTTTATCCTTCAAAAAACCGTCATGGTGAATGATTACAAAGCAGGTGAGTGAAGATAGTTTTAACACTTTAAGGTCTGGGACTTTTGTCGCTTTTCAAAATATCTTTATTTAGGAAACATCACAGCCGGCCGCGGTGGCTGAGGGGACTGAGGCGCTCCATCCACGGTCTGCACGGCCACTACGGTCGGGGGCCCCCTCGGGCATGGATATTTGTGCCGTCCTTAGTGTTAGCTAGTTCATAAGTGGTTTGTGAGCTTAGGGACTATGACCCCGTAGTTAAGTCCCATAAGTTCTACAAACATTTGAACATTTTTGAAACATTACAGGTACATTGTTGTAGTTTTTTTCTGCTTTGCCTCTGTACTTTAAACTTTAAACTATAGTTACCAATGTTACTCGTATTTACGCTGTTATCACAAGTTTGTAGCTGAAACAAGGGAAATAAGAAAGTCTTATAGTATGTTGTGTTGTAGGTAGAAAGAAAATTGCACATGTTTATGTTTTATAAAAAACAGACCGAAAGACATTTATTTACAAAATTCACATTACGCAACTAAATTACATTAGGGCAACTATATTTGTAAATCATAAGTAATTACCAATCCGAAAGTCGCGATGTACTTGACGCGTTTCCTGAAGAGACGTTATGTAAATTTCGTCATGAAGCTCTTCTTCTGTAAGTTCAAAAATGTTCTAATGTTTGTAAAGCCTATGGGACTTAACTACGGGGTCATCAGTCCCTAAACTTACAAACTACTTATGAACTACTTACGAACTAGGACGGCACAAATATCCATGCCCGAGGGGGGATTCGAACCCCCGGCCGTAGTGGCCGAGCAGACCGTGACTGGAGCGCCTCAGTCACCTCGGCCACCGTGGCCGCCTTTTTATTTTACAAACTACTTATCAGCTACCTTATGCTAAAGGTGGTACAAATATCCATGCCCGAGGGGGGATTCGACCCCCGACCGTAGTGGCCGTGCAGTCCGTGACTGGAGCGACCGCGGCCGGCCTTCTGTAAGTAAATAAGATATATGTAAAACTAGATATACTTATAAATTTACAACGTATTCGCGAAAACATCACAAAATAGAAATTACAGTCAATATGTTAAAATTACCTGCAACATCTCTGTCATCTTCAGTATCGTCACTAAATTCTCTTTCACACCCGGAATCATTGAATAGAACATACAAAATTTCTTGAGACTTAAATGATTGTCTGTAGTTTGACTTCTTGGCGGTACTGTTTACGTAAAGATGTCTCACAATCTAACCACACGAACATTTTTCTTTCTGGTGTAACCATATTGTAGATTTTTGGCATAACTAAACCATCAAGCTGCATAACAAAACATACTAACTACGACAATAGCTCGTCGCTCGTCGGCAACGCTCAGTGCATGGTCTGCGTGCATAGCTCGTAGCCAGACCGCAGACTGCTTCTCGTCATGTAGTTGATGGCGTGTTATCTCAGGAGTCTCCTTTGCGCAGCACTTAGCAGAGGATGAAGCTTCCTCAACCCTTTCTCATAACTTCTCATACTGATTCGGTGTTATCTAACGTGTGCAAGACACAAAGGGGAACAACGTTGGACATAAAACTGGCTAAATTACAACGTCACTATAATTACCTTGCCTCAAAAAACAGAGATTGAAGTGTTCCTTTTTCCTTCGCGTTATTTGAGAATGGAACCGAATAGAAGTATCACAAAAGCGGTTCGATGAATCATCTGCCATTCATTTCACTGTGTTTTACAAAACATTTATGTAGATATACATGGTACTGCTTAAAATCATATCATTTTGACTTCAAGTTGATGGCTTAGATATATAGAACTCGGCGACTGACATAACCACATTACTATGAAGCGGTAGGGTCACACAATTTGTATTTCGATATCTGAAAATGACAGTTCAGCAATAACGATTCATCACCATTTAAAAAGGTAAAGCAGTCAACAATCCGAAGATTGGTTTGAACACCACGGTGCTTTACTAGGCATGATCCTGTTTGGAGGTGGTATGCCGTTGCCTTCCTCCGACCTTCGAACTGACTTACCCAGCCAGTTATAGGGGGACCTACAGATTAACGTGGGTTCCGAACCACGGTGCTACTTGGTATTTTTCACATGAGCAATACTGCCAGAGGGGAAATAAGTGGAAAGTGACAGATAAAATCCTAGGACCTGGCGGGGATCGAACTCGCGACCTTTGGATTTGTAGTCTAGCACTCTACCACTGTGCAACCGAAAGTGCGCCATCACCATTTACGCAGATCCAATTCGAAATAACGGCGACCCTTACGACTATATTTCGATGTTAAGATTCGCTGATACATCAAACGTTATCCTTTTTTGCGGCTAGGTTAAGACCACTTTTACCTTCCATTCTACGCTATCAAACAGTGCGAACACCTGTAACCCTTCCGTATACCTCGATAGTAATTTGCATCTGAAATAAAAATTGAAGTCTGCATTTAATGACTGCCTGCAGTAACAGCAAACTACGCGAGACTGGAGTCCGTCAGAAAGTTAATTTGTTCCATCCAGCGACGCTGTGTTATCGGCGAGTGACGTCAGAGCAAAGAACGTTTCCGCATTCATCGGATCGATAAACCAGAACAAAGAGAGAAAAGGTGCCATCATTAAAACGAATACCATTGGTCCCGGTTTGAAATGTCGGTCAACATTCCAAAGTTCCGTATACCGGGACACAGCACCGCAACGTAATATTCCTCTCCTTTCCGCAAAAGGGCTACAGAGTGAAATGTAGTTTTCTAAAACTGGATTAGCCGTTCGCTACATTTGTTTGTATTCAGTGTATTCGCAAATAGCACAGTGGAGAGAACGTTTTCACATTCTATATAACGATTAAAAAGCCAAATCGCTTGTCACAACAGCGTCATAAAGATTGGCATCAATTTCATCTGCTTTTCCAGCGTATATTTAGACATATGGTCTATAGGTTGTTTCATGTTTATTGACATTTTGTCGTAAGTATTTTTTTACTCTCTTTTTCTGGTACGTAGATTAGGTGATTAATGGGAGTAAAAGTAGTATACACTCAAATATTAAATTCTTCATAAATGTAAAGGAACAGACTGCTGTGGTTATCGACCCCTAGATTTATAAACTATATAAACGTATGCTAAGGACAAGAGAGACACCCGTTGTTGAGGTTCTAACCTCCGACGGGAGCGGTGAATTTCGTAACATGCACCTTAAACCGCGCGGCTCAGCATACTCTCATAGATTAATTAAAGTGAAATATTTATATAAAGTGTAAATATTTATCGATGCATACATCTACAAAACATTGAACTGTAGTTGTAACTGGCACAAACCTCGGGCATGAGTGTGTGTGTGCACGTGTGTGTGTGTGTGTGTGTGTGTGTGTGTGTGTGTGTGTGTGTGTGTGTGTGTGTGTGTTGTGTTGTGTTTAGTGTACATTACTTTAATGGGTTTGTAAGTTTAGGGACTGATTAGCATTGCAGTTTGCTCTAACGGGCTTACAATTATTTATATAGAAGACCTGCGAAATTTTGATTAGAGATGGCTGTCCTTATTTAAGACTTAATTACGAAAGTATTCTCTCATAAATGTACACTCCTGGCCATTAAAATTGCTACACAACGAAGATGACGTGCTAGAGACGCGAAATTTGACCGATGTTCCAATGTTCCAGTGTTTGTAAAGCTTATGGGACTTAACTGCGTGGTCATCAGTCCTTAAACTTACAAAATACTTATGAACTAGCTTCTACTAAAGACAGCACAAACATCCATGCCCGAGGGGAGATTTGAACCCCCGACGGGAATTTAACCGACAGGAAGAAGAAGCTTTGATATGTAAATGAGTAGCTTTTCAGAGCATTCACACAAGTTGGCACCGGTGGCGACACCTACAACTTGCTGACATGAGCAAGGTTTCCAACCGATTTCTCATAAACAAACAGCAATTGAACGGTGTTGCCTGGTGAAACGTTGTTGTGCTACCTCGAGTAACCAGAAGAAATGCGTACGATCATGTGTCCGACTTTGATAATGGTCGGATTGTAGCATATCGCGATTTCGGGCTGTCGCGATGGTCCCGATCCAATCTATTAGCAAAACATGGAATCCGTGGGTTCAGGAGGGCAATACGGAACGCCGTGCTGGGTCCTAATGGTCTCGTATCACTAGCAGTAGAGATGCTAGGCAACCGCATGGCTGTAACGGATCGTGCGGCCACCTCTCGATCATTGAGTCAACAGATGGTAACAAGACAACATCCATCTGCACGAACAGTTCGATGACGTTTGCAGCAGCATGCACTATCAGCTCGGAGACCATGGCTGCGGTTACCCTTGATGCTGAATAACAAAACAGGAGCGCCTGCGATGGTGTACCAAACGACGAACCTGGGTGCACGAATGGCAAAACGTCATATTTTCGCATGAATCCAGGTTCTGTTTACAGCATCATGATGGTCGCATCCGTGTTTAGTGACATGGCGGTGTACGCACATTGGAAGCGTGTATTCGTCATCGCCATACTGGCGTATCAACCGGCGTGGGGTGTCATTGGTTACACGTCTCGGTCATCTCTCGTTATTACGGCCAGATGTGGTTGTTCCGTGTACTGATTTCTCAGGATCTACGTACCCAAGTTGCGTGAAAATCTTCAAGTGTTTGTACAGCTTATGGGACTTAACTACGGCGTCATCACTCCCTAAACTACGTATGAACTACTTACGAAATAGGACGGCACAAATATCCATGCCCGAGTGGAGGATTCGAACCCCCGACCGCAGACGTGAAAATGTAATCACATGTCAGTTCTAGTATAATATATTTCTCCAATGAATACCCGTTTATCATGTGCATTTCTTCTTGGTGTAACAATTATAATGGCCAGTAGTGCACTTGTTATTGATATGGAGTATTATGTGCCACAGATACTACACAAGTACGCTACAGATTTACTTCATACTTTTTATTCGGGGCTATCGGTTCCTGGGGGTTTTTACTGCTGTTTTATGGACACCGAGAGAATTTCGTGTTTACCTACAATTAAACATTCCACAGTCTGTGTGAGATGATGGAGCCATTTACGGAAGTGTAATATCTCCCTTTAACTCTTAATTGACTGTTCCTTAGTGTCTCACATTGTGTTCAATCAATATATTCCATGTCTGAGTCAATTTATATAACACACTCCTTGTCCCCCGATTCTTCGTCATTATAGCCTCATGAGGAGTGGATAAATTTTACGGTAAGTCACAACGCAATGCTGGTTGCCGATCTTGCAGCATCTGTCAATAGCGTTTACCGAGATGTATGTCAATGGCCATAACGCTATCTCACTTATCTCAGTTACCAAAAGTAACCTTAAAGAAACATGCAGATCATCTTTCTTGTATCAATCTTACTTTTAAGCAACGAAGCCTCAAGAGATTTATTTAACATGCGACTTCTAAAGCTTTCCCGACGGATCTCCTTCAAATAAACGTTTTTGGGGTTTGCCGTCGGATGATATTGTGCACTTACCACAAAAGTTCATCGATCCAACTGCTCGATATAATCATGTGCTGGTTGGTCCTGTTATTGCGAAACGCGACTGCCGGTAGGGCTAGGCAAACGATACTCGCGTTCGAACATGTTCGAGATTTTCCGATACAGCAGAGTATCGAACTGTTCGAACACTCAAGTGGCAGATGACGCGCGCGGCGTAGTGCAAACAATACACGGGAAACCGATTCATCAATCTGTAAAATGTAAAATAAACGACATCACTATGAAGAAACTGTATGATTTGTTTAAAACTGTGCATACATGGCCTGCCTAATGTTACTAAAAGATAAGATAAATTGATAAACAAAAATTAAGCTACTAATAACAGAACTGCTGCATAAAATTACTGCAAAGCCGACATTTATTGGTAAAAATATAATTTCTCAAAATGTTCTACATAATTATGAATCCTTCATCAGTCGAAAATGTGTTGAATGTGATCATGAGATAGGTTGCAAAATAGCAGTTCATTCCGTGCTCATATGGCGTAGTAACAGATGAACAAACGTTACCACCTTTTCTTAATCGTCTTGGAAACAATACTAAATGTGATGTAATAAGGACAGAATTAGAAATTTTATACACAATAAATTAAATAATTCATATTAAACTATAATTGCTACCACGGTAATATAAATTAGATACGCTATATACGACCGTAGATCGCAACAATACAATTTTAAATCACAATTGCTGTCTTTTACTTATACATTCGTTACTGTTTTTAGTTCTGTACCGTTGAAGCTACTACAATCTGCACTTCACACTCATTATTATTATTATTATTATTATTATTATTATTCCCTGTGGTAAATAAATCAGATTGTTTCCATTTTCGTTATATAAACAGTGTATCTACATCTACATCCATACTCCGCAAGCCACCCGACGGAGTGTGTCTCGGAGGGTATCTTGAGTACCACTATCGGTTCCCCCTCCTATATCAGTCAAGTATTTTCGATATGCCTCTGTGTGGGCTCTAATCTCTCTGTTTTTATCCTCAGGATATTGTCGCGAGATATACGTAGGAGTGGGCAATATACTGCTAGACTCCTCTCGAAGGTACGTCTCGAAACTTCGACATAAGCCCGTACCGAGCGACAGAGCGTCTCTCCTGCAGAGTCTTCCACTGGAGTTTATCGATCATCTCCGTAACGCTTTCACGATTACTAAATGATTCTGTAACGAAGCGCGCTGCTCTCAGTTGGATCTTCTTCATTTCCCCTATCAACCCTACCTGGTACGGATTCAACACCGATGAGTAGTATTCAAGCAGTGAGAGAACCTCTTTTGTTTTCAGACTGCATTTCCTTAGGATTCTTCCAATGAATCTATGTCTGAGATCTTCTATACCGACGATTAATTTTATATGGTCGTTCCATTTTAAATCAGTCGTATTGTCTACTGCCAGATTTATGGAATCGGCTGCATCATGTTGCTGGCCTGCTATAGTGTAGCTAAATGATAAAGGATCTTTCTTTCTTTGTATTTGCAGCACATTACACTTGTCTACATTGAGATTCAAGTGTCATTCCCAGTACCATGCGTCTACTCCATGCAGAGCCTCCTGCATTTCAATGCAATTTTCCATTGTTACAACCGCTCTTTACACTACAACGACGAAAATATTTATGAATGCGTGAACATAGCGTTCTAGTTTCTGACATCGCTAGATAGCGTCGAAATGGAATGTTCGAACATATCCCGATATTTTCCAAACTGTAACGTACATTTTTCGAAAAGTTCGAGACGTGTTCATACCCAACTGTAACCGTCGGTATTTGCGCGGCCGGAAGCAGAGCACACACATGCGCTAGAAGCTGTACAGAGTCCGATGACTGCAGCGCTAAAGTGCTACATGATGGGGGCCAATAGGCGTGCAAAGTGGTCTAAGACTGTGCTGCACGATTTTCCTGCGATTAAAATATGAATCAAGAGTTTGTAATTCCCGTCATACGCCGTACTGTTTCGTTTTCTTTCAGTTATAGGACAGCCAGTGTTGGGTTTGTAATGTTACTTTTTTCTGGATTTTATCGCTGTTGTTCTCACAAGATCAAAGTTGAAAACCGGAATTGAAATTTAACTAATCGTAAGATCAGCAATGAATATTGTTTTTTTGAAATGGTTATCAGTTCTCAGTAGCAATGCAAGTTAAAAATTACGACAACACCAGAAAGCACCATTACATAAGAAAATAGCGGAATCAGTTACATACATTCATTGGTGGAAGCTGCGACACTGCAGTTGAACCTGTATGAATTGATTAATTTCTTCGTTCTCGTAAATTGATTCTTGGTTTCATGACTATTAATTAATAAAGTTTTAAGACCGTGTGCAATTTTGATCACTATGGTTATCGAAAGTTAAAGAAATTATCGGACTTCGCTTTTAACAGAATGAAGATTTCCTGCAGGCATTGAATTCAAAGTTTAATATAAACTGAGAGTAAATAAGTTTTGCATCGATAATGTTCTTTTGTCATTATGAGACAATAGGCAACGATGACCAATCATCAATTTACTAATATTGCTGAAAATAAGTCATCAATTAAATGAAAGATGGGGAGAATTAGTCATTATTTAAATAAAATAGGAATTACAAATGAAAGTTAAAGTTTATTACGTAAAGGGTGCTAACCAGAGCTCACACTTACATGGTTATGGAGGTCGAGTAAAATACGTCCGCTCAGTATAAATATAGAAAAACGAAAGACGACAAGCGATTCCGTTTTCTCTCCAGATAGTTTGAAATAGTTGAAGGTATAACTAGAAACAATGATAATCAGAGATTTATTGGCAGAGAGAACGGGTGCTAGCGACAAGCGTCGCAAATATAATTTTCAATAAAAAAAATATTAATGTATTGATACAGTTTCCAAGCTCAGTTAAAAATCTGCATTTCTAAAGATTATCCGCCATTTTGATATGTATGGCCTCTTTGAAAACACTGCCCAAAAACGATGACACTAAGGATAAGTCTGCAGTTTGCTCATAAATCATACGATGCCCCACGTTCGAGCAATGTAACACGACCGCTAACTCGTGAGGTTGAGTTAGTCGTGTATGATGATGGTGTTCAGCACAACACTCTTACACAGATTTACATGTCTGCCCTGTATATGATTTATCACATTTGCATAGGATATTTAGGCGCCACGCTTTCTAAGGCAAGTTTGTCCTTGAGCAGTGATTGTCATCAGTCACGAAACTGGCATTAGCGGGACATTCTCAGCGATCGGTTCTATAACCATTACTTGTTGATACTGATGTGACTGACATGACAGCTGTGGCGGGATATTTATCTCACAGCTCGCACATATAGGGGCTAAATTTAGCAGAGTGCAACAGCAACTGAACGCTACGGCGATTTGGTCCACAGTAAACGAGGTTCGTCTTAATGAAGCGAAGTTGGCGCCCATTTACTTTAGTAAAAGACGCCACCATCTACCCTCCTTAAGGCTCAACGGACGAGACTGATCATGGACAATGACATACCAACAGGTCACTTTAGATCGGCACCTCTTCGCGTCTTTCAGGAATAGGGGCAGTGCACTGATGGTTTAATTCATACTTAACTGGAAGAATGCAGAGAGTTGAAATAAATGGTTCATGTAATGTCAAAAATCGACCGATTCCTCAAACTGGGTGACTATCAAGGATGGGGTGCCACAGGGTTCGGTCTTAGGTCCTGATATACATAAATGACTGCCCATTCTACATTGATGAAAGTGCAAAGTTAGTCCTTTTTGCTGATGATACAAATATAGTAATCAAATCCAAAAAAAAAAAATAAATAAATAAATAAATAAATAAAATAAAATGGTTCTCTGCAAACGGACTCAGTATATACAGTTCTGCACAGTAAATGGCACAACTCCTGTAATAAATATAGACATTGAACTGAAGTCTGTAACTAAGGTAGAGTTTTCAAAATTTTTACATGTGTACATGGATGATAAATTAAACTGGAAGGAACACATAGACGGTCTGCTGAAACGTTTGGCTCAGCTTAGTATGCTGTTAGGGTTGTTGCAAATTTTGGCGCTAATAATATCAGTAAATTGCTTACTTGCCTATTTTCAATCACTACTTTCTCTGGCATCATATTCTGGGGTAATTCGTCATTGAGTAAAACAGTAATCATAGCACAAAAGCTTGTAATCAGAATAATTGCTGGAGCCTACCCACGATCACCCTTCAGACATCTATTTAATGATTTAGCTATCGTCACAGTAAATTCACAGTATATATATATTGACTTATGAAATTTCTTTTCAGTAATCCAACCCAGTTCAAAAGTAATAGCAGCGTGCACAGCTCTAACACCAGGAGAAAGGATGCTCTTCACAATGTAGGAATAAATCCGAGTTTGGCACAGAAAGGAGTAAATATTATTATGCTGCCACAAAAGTCTCTGGTCACCTACCAAGAAACATCAGAATCCTGACAGCTGGCCAACTAGCATTTAAAAATAAAGTAAAAGAATATCTGAATGACAACTCCTTCTACTCCTTGGATGAGTTTTAGGTACAAATTAGTAAATCTAAAAAATAAAAGAAAGAAAAAAAACGAAAGAAAAAAATCCGCTCATCTAAGCGTTGGTCATGGAGTTTGAGACAGATTAGGAGCTGAAACCTCAAGAAAATATTGAAACAGTAGTGATGCTAAACATGTTTCTATGTGTGAAACGTGACAGCCCAAAAGGAGCATGAAGAAAAGGGGACTTGTTTCGAAATACTTTATTCAGATATAAACAGTCGTTGACAAGTTGATCTAATCGACATGCTAACTCAAACAGATCTTGGATTTAAAGATATAATGGTGTATTTGGACCACTTGATAGAATTTGTTTTCATACGTGCACTACAGGAACATCAGTTAGCATATATATTTTCGACATTTGATGCTACTTGTATTTTAGACTCTTACAATGGCAGATAATTTGTTAATTCTGCCAGAAACGAGCTGGCTATATTTTGGCAAGAGTGCAAACTGCTAAGGCTAAGGTTACGTTGAACGCGCCAACCAGGACGTTGAGAAAATGTTGGCTTCGTGGATGCAAGACAATACCACCAACTGAATAAACGTTCTTCGGTTTGTCAGTTAATAAAAAAACGGGCACTTCATTTATCAAGCAAACACCATACAAAGCTATGTTTGGTACAGAACCACGAGTAAAGATTACGATTTCGAGTCTGCCGCACGATGTTATTAAGGAAATAAACTATGAAGAAGATCTTAGAGCGGACTTACATAGAATGTGTGAAGACGGAGCACATGAGACACCTGCTGAACTGGAACTATCGTAGTACTCAGAGGAAATACGACTATGGCTGCTACCAATGGACAGATAACAGCTGCATCGAGACAAGAAGATGTAGACGATTTAACCAGTATAAGTATACAGTCGCCTACTACAGCAGCACCCAATCAGGAGGTTCCAGAAGCCATACACAGTAGGAGTAGACAGCCTGAAATAATTCTAGCCTGTTATATAAATCAAGAATCGACAATTTTAAATGAGTACAGTTAGACAAAAAGCTCGTGAAAACCTGACAAAACTGACCAAGAGAATGAAAATTCAATGGATGCGCCTGTAGAAAGCATTGCCAATATTACTGTACCAGTTCCTGGTGTCTACAGAAGAAAATCAGATATCCCTAATATTATTGGAGTGGTTTTTCAGGTAAACGAATAGTGCTTGCACAAGTTTGGACAGAAATATGGCATATTCGTCAAATTACATTTTAGGTTTGTATAATGCTGTATTGATTTCAATAATTAGGGACAAATTCCATATATATTTATTCAAATGTTCAAATGTTTGTATAGTCTATGGGCTTGAACTACGGGGTCATCAGTCCCTAAACGTACAAACTACTTATGAACTACTTACGAACTAGGACGGCACAAATATCCATGCCCGAGGGGGGATTCGAGCCCCCGACCGTAGTGGCCGTGTAGACTGTGACTGGAGCGCCTTAGACCCCTAGGCCACCGCGGCCGGCACATATTTATTATTTAATTCATTTAACACTTTAAAATGTTGCTAAATAAGCAAGTAACTAATATTTCGAATAATAATAATTAAATTCTAACATATTATGTAGTATGTATTAAGTACGCCATTGCCTTTCAAACAAGCTAATTAAATGTTCTATTCCAGATCCAAATTCGACGTGTCCAAAGAGAAATTCTTGCTACTGGAAGCATGCCAGTGATGCTGAGATGGCAACCTTAGAATCAGGACACGGATTTTTCGCTGTATGTGTAAAAAGGCATGTATTTCAAAAACGTGCTTACGTTGAAAAAAAGGAAACCTTTATAACTTAAAATGTCACGATAATTGCATTGCAATAGTAAGTAATCAAAATTTAATAGTTCAATTTTGTTTGTATCGTTCTCCTTTATTAAGGCTGAAGCTACTTCTGGCAAATGTATGAGTAATTACTATTCTTTTACTGTATGATTATTTCGTTTCTACTTTCTTAAGTAATACTATTAACATGACTCTCTACTATTCCTTCAATTTTTTTTTGGTATATGGTTATTTTGTAATGTTGTAATTAATAGTAATGACTTAAACGTATGATCAATATTCTGAATAAATATTGTATTGAACTGCAAAAAATGTTCTTTTTGATTTGAATCAACATGTAATTGCTCTTAATTTTAACATTTTCTTTATTTTTATTTCGTTTAATTCGAACGCGTACTTACTAGTTAAAATTAGTTGGTACTGATACCTTTCGTTACAAATAGAATTTACTGCTGGTAGTAAGCGAATTTCAGGTTATATTTTAATAGGGCAAAACGCGGCTTGACGAAGTGGGTGAGGATAAAAAAGTTTTCATTAGTAAGAACGCGTTCTAGAAAAAAATTAAAATAAAAATAAAAAATAAAAAAGGGTTTTGACTGTAACATTTATATACATAAAACAATGGGTGATCTAAGAAAGTGAGTTATCAAGTTGTACTAAGTATCAAGACATATTTTTGTAGGGTATCCAGGACAGAACAAAAAGATTGCCGTCTCTGCCGTCTAATTTCTCCAATCCACCGTTATTACTGGACAATTTTAAACTGTATACTATTATTTTCCTATATCCGGCCATTCTTCCATGCCATGTGACCGAAATTGTGACTGCATAAACACGAGGTTTCGCACGTCAGACAGAATATATTCACGACGAAAAAACTTCAAAATTAGTACTAGTTTCAAAAAGAAAACAAGAAAAACAATTTGCTGTTAAAATGTTAAACAGAGTGGATAGAGATTTTAGCTTTTACTAACTGGAGATCAAAGAAATGTATATTATCAACTACTCCATATTAAAAGAATTTGAGTAGTCATGATTTTTTTTTTTTCATTTTTCTCCTTACTTCCCAAATTCTCTTCATACGTTCGGTGTGTTCTTCCTTGCATTCTTCTGACCATTCATTTCCTGTTATTTTTCGGTGTGTTCCTGTTTAAATGTATGTTTATTTATGATTTTTCTAACTGCTTTCGTTTGTTTCTGTTGTCTTGTATGATTCCCAGCTCCTTCATGTCTTCTTCTGTTTGGATTTGTATATATAATTTGTATATATAATTTCTTATTATATCAATATCATGAAATATCTTGAAAATACTGGCGTATATTGCATTGCAATACATCAATACACGCCTAGAAATAGTGAAGCGAACTTTGTGCTTGAATTGAATGAAGTCAGCTTGAAGCACACTGTTACGGACAGCGTGAGTTACACGCATGAGTCTCGGGACATGCGCTATTACCAGCTTCATTTGTTTCAAGCGTGATATTCGGTTCGGAATTTTTCGCGAAGTAATTTTACTGCTATGTAACCAACGCCAATCTTGGCGTGATTTTTCATACTATTGATGTATAAGCAGTTTTATGTTGTATCCATTTCTTTTTAAAAAAATCATGTATTTTTTGAAAATAATATATGTGTATGTTTTGGTACTTCTCATAGAACGTACTTGCATATGTTCTTAGCGTACTTTCATGACCGTGATAATTGTTTATCAATGTCTATTTTAATTCCAGGTATGTCTCTGGTGGTCGACCGCTTCACACCGTCTTGCTATGGGTTCGCGGTGTCTCCCCGTCGAATGTTGGAGTCCTGTGTTTGTCTTCGTGTGGGTGTGCGTGTGTTGTCCTTAGGTTCGTCTAAGTACTTTGATAGCCTAAGCACTAATAACCGCAGTCCCATGTCTTTACAAACATTTGAACATTTCTGGAGTGCTAGATATTGAGGGTTCCTCCTACCTCCCACCGCTGCCTGTCAATGCGTGTGCGTCGTGATGCAGCGCTTTGCAGCGTGGAGAATGTTTGGCTGTGTACACTGCAGGCTGTTGCAACTCCTGGGCTCTGCTGCGAGCAATTGGCCGCCGACGGGCACAGCGGGTAAACAGCGCGGCCACTGCGCGCAATAAGCCAGGTGGGCGCCGATGCGCTACCAGCCGGCACGCCGCTCTGTGCACCAAACACTGTCTACGCAGGAGACCAGGTGCAAGGAATACTGGGACACAGCGTAACGAAGACAAAACAATCAATACAAACAAAACCTACAAATGAAATAAATCGCAATTTGCGATGTTATGGCTTCACTGTATTAGGTTTAGATAAAACACCAAACTGTCGAGAATGAAAATTTGTGCCCTGCCGGGATTCGAACCTACCAACACTTTCATTAGTCTGAGATAAACATATCTGTTGATTCACGATTGATGAAATATTGTGGCCGGCCGCGGTGGCCGAGGGGACTGATGCGCTTTAGTCATGGTCTGCACGGCCACTACGGTCGGGGGTTCGAATCCCCCCTCGGGCATGGATATTTGTGCCGTCCTTAGTTGTAGCTAGTTCATAAGTAGTTTGTAAGTTTAGGAACTGATGACCCCGTAGTTAAGTCCCTCAAGCTTAACAAACATTTGAACATTTGAAATATTGTATACAGTTCTCAAGCTGCTGCAGCACGCAGAATACATATGAGAGTTGGGTTCTGAAGTTCATTATAATAAACAACAATATGTTGATATACATGTGGCGTCTGTTCAGAAAGAACAGACGTCACTTCTGATCCTGCAGTTGTTTTCATATTCACAGAGTATATGACATTAACTGCGAAGGACAAAGCTGAAAATGTGTACCCGACCGCGATTGTTATTGTTTTCATACGGGAGGCGTACGTAGGTAGCCCTTGCAGGTGCGGTGATCACTGTGTACCAAGTGGTGTAGGGGTCAGCGCAACTGCCAAGAAAGCAGGAGACCCGGATTCCAATCCCGGCTGGGTACAGACTTTCAGCATTGCCTATTCGCGAATATGAAAACAATATGTTGGGTCAAACATTGATATTATGTCAAATGCATTCCTGTGGATTTTTGGATAGTATTCTGCAAAAAGATCACGACATGATCTCTACAAATGCATGTTAATTGTAAAATGTATCCCTAATTAATACACTGTTTCATAAGCATTATTTGCTGTTATATGTGTGAAGGTATAGTATCTACTCCATCTGAAAGCTAAGAACGCATCCATTTAACTCGTGTTGCTGGTGTCACATGCCCTGAAACCTGGCTTCAAAACGATCTTATTTGAGAACATGTTCCCAATCACCAAAACTTTTCGGGAATTGAAAGGATGAAAAACACTCAAAGAAAAAATAAATCTTCCACCAGAAAGTTTTCTTTATACACTACTGACCATTAAAATTGTTACACCAAGAAGAAATGCAATAGATAAACGGGTATTCATTGGACAAATATATTATCTTACAACGGGCATGTGATTACTTTTTCACGCAATTTGGGTGCATAGATCCTGAGAAATCAGTACCTGCAACAACCACCTCTGGCCGTAAAAACTGCCTTGATATGCCTGGGCATTGAGTCAAACAGAGTGTGGATGGCGCGTACAGGTAGAGATGTCCATGTAGCTTCAACACGATACCACAGTTCATCAAGAATAGGAACTGGCATATGTGACGAGCAAGTTGATCGGCCACCGTTGACCATACGTTTTCACTTGGTGAGAGATCTGGCGAATATGCTGGCCAGGGAGCAGACGAACATTTTCCGTATCCTGAAACATGCGACCGTGCATTACCTTGCTGAAATGTAAGGTTTCGCAGGGATCGAATGAAGGGTAGAGCCACGGGTCGTAACGCTTGTGTGTGTTTGCCTCTGTAACTTACAAAATAATAGGTGACGGGAAATTTTAATGCGGTAGGTCAACAGAAGAAATGTTACACTTTCTGCGGAACTATGAACATAGTTTATTGTATCATTTTCCAAAGAGTTACAGCATAAAGATATAATTTTAAATGGAAATATTGTTGGTTTTTTTTTTTTTTTTTTTTTTTTTTTTTTTTTTTTTTTTTTTTTTTTTTTTCTATCGTGCATTGCATTCGTTGAAACCAGCTGCGTCCAAATCAATTTAAACTACATTCCTATCACTGTTAGTTTGGGAGTTACAACCCTTCAAAGTTCCGGGAGCGGAGGCTGCGATAGCGTACCTGACTGGCCGAGTGGCTATCCGCTAAGGCACGGCCCACTGTCTCATAACCACCAGCCAGTGAGCTACGCTGCCGTAGCCTCCGCGCCCGGAACATTGAAGGGTTGTAGCTCCCAAACTAACAGTGATAGAAATGTAGTTTAAATTGATTTGGACGCATCTGGTTTCAACGAATCCAATGAAAGATAGAAAAAACTATTGTTCCATTTAAAAAATTATATCTTTGTGCTGTAACTCTTTGGATAATGATACAATAAACTATGTTCATAGCTCCGCAGAAAGTGTAACATTTCTTGTGTTGACCTACCGCATTAAAATTTCCCGTCACTTATTATTTTATAAGTTACAGAGGTAAACACCTTCGTGCAAGCTCAAGACAGCTACAGTTTTAAATCTCTTTTTCTTTGCTTCGACGCCGTTAACATAGATATCGTGTAATTTTTCGCACATCCGTCTTTGTAAGCCCCTTAACGAGCGCTGGAGAGCGCTGTGGTCACAAATCACGATTAGCAACACGTTCCGTGGGATGTAGGGGTTCGTTTCATTGCCTGCTATAAGTAGATAGCACGTCTGGCCTGCGCCACGTTGGGAAAACATGTCCCCTGTGAGGGCGGCTTTTAAGGGAATCGCCACATACCGCGGTGAGCGAGGGCACTACGTCACCAGTGCGTGGGTATGTTCAGAATTTGGGTCTTACTGTGGGCGTGCTTGCGTAATCCACGAAGTTGTGGTGATTGTGTCCCAGTGGCGTAGTGGTTCGCGCGACTTCTTATTAAGCAGGAAACCGGTGTCACAAATATTCATCTTGCTTCTAATAGTATCTCATTGCTCACTAGCAACTAATGTGTACACCTTGTGTAAGATCCCAAGGCAATGTATCTATTTTATGTTGTCGTAACTCTTGCTCCTGTTACAAAATTTGTTTTGGCGGGGCCGTCAATGGTTTTATCCATTGACACGTATATTTCTTTGCTGCATAGTGGTCTTTTATCCGCACTAACGCCTTCTATATGAAATTTCTTTATTTCCGTAGAAAGAGTCTAGATCATAACGTTGGTGATGACTAATTTTCTTATGGATATCAGAAATAACAACAACCCACCTGAAGATGCACTTATAAATGATGCGAAACAGTTATCAATGGGTACACTGCTAAAATTCTGCCTGCTCGGCGTCGCTAAGTGCTTAGCGCTAAGGGACATAACAAATGTTAAAATGTTTGTAGAACTATCGGATTCAACTGATGGGTTATTAGTCCTTAGCTTACAAACTACTTAAACTAAGGTAATCTAATCAAAGGACAACACAAACAAACATGCCCTAGGGAAAACTCGAACCCCCGACGGCGAACGGCCGTGCCTACCGCAACACGGTGCCTCAGTGCGCACGGCTATAAGAGAATTGCCGGGGTGGAGTAGCCGAGCGGTCTAAAGCATCTCGCTGCGTAGCGCGTGGTTGCTCGCCGTGGAGGTTCGAGTCCTCCTGGGGCATGGGTGTGTGTGTTTGTCCGTAGGTTAGTTTACCTAGGTTTAAGTAGTTTGTAAGCTGCAGACTGATGACCACGCAGTTTGGTCCGATAGATCTACAAAAATTGAACATTTGATATAAGAGAAGTTCAAAATGTTCAAATGTTTGTAAAGCTTATAGGACTTAACTACGGGGTCATCAGTCCCTAAACTTACAAACTACTTATGAACTGCTTACGAACTAGGACGGCACAAATATCCATGCCCGAGGGGGGATTCGAACCCCCGACCGTAGTGGCCGTGCAGACCGTGACTGAAGCGCCTCAGTCCCCTCGGCCACCGCGGCCGGCTATAAGAGAGAAGTGCCGCTATGTCAACCACCATCAGCTGATGGGCGTTTTGCTGAAAATGGAAGCAGCCAGCTGTGTTATTTCTTACCATTGCACCATACTGTGACTGAACAAAGTTTCCATGTGTTTTTCGCTTTTAGGGAAGACGGTGTATTGTTTATGGCAATGAAATGGGTTGCAGGCGTGCCCATTGGAATACATTAAAACAGCTTTAATTCCTCATCTATTAATTGTTGAAAGGTGAGATAAAATAAATGCATACCTCGACAAACTATAACAATCCTGTCCATTAAAATTGCTACACCACGAAGATGACGCGAAATTTAACCAGAAAGATGCCGTGATATGCATATAATTAGCTTTTCAGAGCATTCAAACAGGGTAGGCGCCGGTGGCGAAACCTACAACGTTGTGACATGAGAAAAGTTTCCAGCCGATTTCTCATACACAAACCGCAGTTGACCGGAGTTGCCTGGCGAAACGTTGTTTTGATGCCTTGTGTAAGGAGGAGAAATGCGTACCATCATTCGATTGCGGTTTATCGTATCGCGACATTGCTGAGCGAGTTGGTTGCGATCCAATGACAGCAGAAAATGGAATAGATGGGTTCAGGAGAGCAATACGAAACGCCGTGCTGGATCCCAGCGGCCTTGTATCACTAGCAGTCGAGATGACAGGCATCTTATCCGCATGGCTGTAACGTATCGTACAGCCTCGTCTCGATCCCCGAGTGAACAGATGATGACGTTTGCAAGACAACAACCATTTGCACGAAAAGTTCGATGACGTTTGCAGCAGCATGGACTATCAGCTCGGATACCATGGCTGCGGTTACCCTTCACGCTGCATCACAGACAGGAGCGCCTGCGATTACGTAGACACTACGATACAGTCCGTTTCAATTTTATGGCTTTGCTCTTGATGAAACCTTGTAGGCCGAAAGTTATGACTTTCGCTTTCTAAGTTATACAGGGTGTCCAGCTTTCTTGCTCGCCGAATATGTCTCTGGGCCAACAACAGCTATTGTAAAACGACTTTCACCTGTTTCCGTGTAAGGCTGGGTCTCATAAATATACATATTATGAAACATTTTAAAACGAAAGCATATATGTGTTTTAACTTTTTTTTAATGGACATCCTATATTATTTCCCCCGCAATCTATAGCATGACAAATCACAGAAACAATGGCGTTGATTGCATCCCAATACCCCAATTACATCCGGAGATATTGAAAAGCGAACTTGACGCTTTAAATTCGAGCACCGAGGCTAGCGCTCGTCTTGAGACTCATGGGCGAATCCCATGTTGCTCAGGTCGTGGGCTAGCCTCACCTTTCGCGTATTTCAAACGTCATCTTCGTTTCGAAGTATCTCGGGATGTAATTGGCGTATTGCGATGTAATCAACGCCATTGTTTATGTGATTTTTCATGCTATAGATTGCTAAAGAATTAACATGGGGTGACCATTAAAAAATATAAGTTTGTGTTAAAAAACACATTTGCTTTCGTTTTAGAATGTTTCCAAATATGCACATTTCTGAGCCCCAGCCTTACATTGATACCGGTGAAAATCGTTTTGCAATAGCTGTTTGTTGTTCCAGAGATATTTTGTATTAGCAAAATAGCTGGAACATCCTGTATATTGTTACGTCCGTGCATTATCAGCGGTGACAACTTGCAACATATACACCAAAGTACACCAAACAATTTGCTATAATCAAGTTTAAATCGGGAAATACCACAACAGTCACAGCAGAGCGTTCAGGGCATTACTAAAAACCCATTGGCTGTCGACGATGCGCAGACTAAGCCCAAATTGAACCTACATCGTTCGTGATTCATACTATAGTTTGATCCCATCGAGTTACAAACATTTAAACATTTGATCATATTATCACAGCTGAACCATATCAGTGAAATTGCGCACTTCTACCAACTTTTGCGGTGATAATCACGACTACAACAATTCGCTGAGGCTACACAGAATAAAACATCAAAACCTATATTTTTAGACACTTACCAAACAGTTTATTGTGACATAGCATTTATTTAATCATCACCGAACGCAGTATCTAAGCCCACCTAAGAAAATATTAAATGCAAACACTTTTCTACTACCAACAAGGCAACGCTTAAACTTTAATCTCTTACTTATTTAACCATTTGGTATTTACCGTATTACTTAATGATATTTTAATAACTTTTTTCGCAGTATTAACCAAAATAGAATCAACTTTAATCATATTATTAATTTTGTCTCGGCTTGAATAAATCGTTACATTATACAAAATAAGGGTTCAACAGTTAGTAAAACTAAGGGTTTTAACTACGGTGGTAATTAGTCCCTAAGCTTACAAACTACTTACACTAACATTAACTTTTGTTAAGGACAACACAAACACCCATATTCGAGGGAGGTCTCGAACCCCCGACGGCAAAATGCCGCGTGAACCGCAGCTGGACGCCTTTGTGCGCACGGCTATTCTGCCGCGGCTTACATCATAGAGATTAATATTTTGCGTACAATTTTGTATTGTACCTTACATTTCAATTACGTTTGCTTCTCCCCTCGCAGGGAGCTCACAATTAATTCATGAATAAGTGCATGGCGTTTATGGGGCACCGAACAAGTGCAGTCTTTCTTCCTCCGTGGACTGCATTTTCTTTCCCTTCGCCTTCTTTCCTATCCTGACTTCTTTCCTTCATACCGGGGTCGGATGATCTAGGCTGTTTCGTCTCCCTGACCCAAACCACCAGCCAACTTTTGATTGGGGTCTCACGCGACTGAAGTTTGTTTCAATCAACATTAAAATTATATAAGGAACATATAGTTTCAATGTTATTTTTGGAAGTGTCCTGTAAAGTAGAAAGTCAGCAAATTTTTCAATATGTTTGTGATACAACGTACGGCAGGTGTCAACTAATATTTTAAATGAAAAATTATACCTATATGTGAGTCTTGTGTACTGAAGCGGGAACCAATAAAATTCAATGTGATGAATATTAATGTTATCTTTAACTAGTTAGGACTCATCAATACACTATAAGGTAAACAATGTAACGTTCCAGTGGATCAACTTTGTGGCTGTGGCTCCAAATATTCAAGAATATTTCACCTCTAAGCAGATGCGCCTTCACTGTTCCCTTTATGGTTGGGGGCTTTTGTTGCCATTGCAGTAACCGAGAGACCCGCCTTTAAAGACTTATCGGCGTTTTGTAAGCCGAGCGGTGAAATTAATTAGAAACCGGAGCCGTGCCTTGTGATCAAGGCTTGAATTACAATTAAGCGGGAAAAGGGCAACGTGGTTTCTCTTCTGGCGTAATGAATTAGAATTTGTAAGAAACGTAGACGTACATACATTAATAGAATTTATTGAGAACGAATTTCCGGAATTCTGTTTTATTTTAATGTAAAACTTTCGACGATACCTAATCTTAAACATTCTACAAGGATTCTGCGACCTGATCCTGTTCGGATAAGTAAGCATATACTGTAATGGTTCCGTATAGTAGATGAAGACATGACTTCTGGCCGTGGTGCAGTGCCCGAGCGTTCCAAGGCACCTAGTTAAAGAGCGCGCTGATGCTCGCCGTCGGAGGTTCGAGTTCTCCTTCGAACGTGGGTGTGTTTGTTGTCCTTAGCATAAGTTACTTAATTTTTTAACAGTTTTTTATATCAGCCACCCGGTTGGTACTTGACCTAGGTCTCGTTGCCACTAGGGACAACTTCATCAGAAGAAAATTTTGAACATAATTTCTGTCACAGTATATGCAATATGAATTTATTTGTGACTGCAGTAACACTACACTCTACGCCACAGTGAAATTATATTTAAGCTGTTTAGGAAATGCGATGTATTGTATCAAGTTGGAGATAGAAGCCGAGTCATTAGAATGCACATTTCTGGAGTACTGATCAAACTTATCAGTAGCCAGTGGCTCCTAATGCACTGTGCCTCTAGGAAAGTATTACAGCAATACTTGTTAAATTAAATAGCTGACATTGAAAGACACATACTTATCGCCAGTCACTCGTTGAAACAGGAAGTTGTAAGGCGACGAGGATCGTCTGGCTTCCGGGGTATTGACGCAGAAACACAGGTTGATTAAATTAAAACTTACACTTGGGGAACTATATTTACCGTACGAGTACCCAATTTTATAGGAATGTGCTTAAGGGTGTGGAAATTAAAAGACAGATAACAATTCAAGGCAAATGGAAATTAAGGAAAAGCAACAAGTGAACATAGAAATGGCCACTGAATCTAACGAGATACCAGTTCATTTATGAACATGTTATGAGAAGGAATGACGATTGAAGAGAGTCGTTAAAATTGTCGGAAGTCCAATAGCTCCACAAATTGCTGCAATTTATATACTGGGCCAACACCAAGTGTCAACATGCGAACCTTTCAACAAAACATCATCGATGTGGGCTTTAGTAGCAGAAGGTCCACTCGTGTGCCCTTGATGACTGCACGACACGAAGATATACGCCTTAAACTTAAACGGCTTCCCACCGTACTTCGTTCATACTACCCGCTCATTCCTCCTATCTAGGTGCTTCACTTTAAGACGGTCAGGCTATTCCTGTGGTACCGATGACGGCTTTCTCAATTTTGGTCCACTTTGGTCCCCCTCATGGTTTGACATTATACCGTCCCTCTCATTTAAATTGTTCACCTTCTGGGTTGTATGATGTCGAAATGCAGGTTCGTTTAATGAATTCGGAAAAGGAAGCGGAATGTTAGTGAGAAAAGCGAGTATAAAAGGAATATCGGTCTTCGTACTGAGTGGGATAATAATATGTTTAGTTTTAGTAAATTATATATATACAACACAGGAAGAAGTATCCTTGAATGCAATACAATGCTCAAAAACAGAGTCAGTTTCAATTATACAAAGTGGACTTATGATGCAGCCACACAGGTAAAGAAAGAGGTGTTAACAGGACGAGCTTAAGCTTTAAACTGACAGAGAGCGACAAACCAGCCGCCAGAGCGCGTATTCCATATATATGTTCGAGGTCCAAGATGTGAACGATTCTCAGAGACGCTACATTGCCTCCAAAATGTGGCAGACCCTGCGGCATTTGTGCAGGGTTTGATACATTGTCTGTCAATTTTATTTACAGAAATAACATTTTATTATGAACACAATAAATTAAGTACACTAATTATAATTTTACATTAGAATGGTTTTGAAACATAAACGTAATACATTTGTTACAATTTCTTGTGATTTTTTGTAACATTAAAGTTTTTACAAAAATAATCAATAAAATTTTTAGGTATCACTTTTTACATATCTAATTCTATTTTTACAGCTATATATAGTTATGGTAAGAATTTGCAAATAAAAAATTATGTATTTTACAGTGAAAAAATTGTGTTCTAATAAATTTCCCTTTTTTAGTAGGAGTTTTTAGAATTGTTCAATTGTTTTCGAGCAGACAGAAACCTGCACCTCGGTTTTCCTTGTAAATAGGTGTCATATTTTTGTTTAACATAGCCACATTTATATTAATCTTAATTCCAATTTCCATCATATATCAACATGTGTAACAATGCGGTTTAATATATTCTTTATAATATAGTAGAATTATTATCTTCTGTCGTGCGGGAGTAGCCGAGCGATCTGGAACGCCATGTTACGGATCGCGCGTCCTCCTGCGTCGGATGTTTGAATCCTTCCTCGGGGAATGGATGTATGTGTTGTCCTTAGGTTACTTTTATTTAGTTTAAGCAGTTTGTAAATCTAGGGACTCACAACGGAGTTTGGTCCCATAGAATTACAAACATTTGAATTCCCCCTCAGGCATGGATGGATGTGTTGACCTTAGGTTAGTTTAAGTAGTTTGTAAGTGTAAGGACTGATGACCAAAGTATAGTTTGGTCCCATACAGTTACAAACATTTGAACATTTTTTTAAATATCTTCTTCGTCTCTAATGACCAAGCTGTTGACAAGACGTCAATTCCTAATCTTCCTTCCTTTCCTCATGAAAGCCTTGGGCAATTTCGTCACACTCCTGTTGTAAATCTATATTAAGCGGTTATTCCCTGCGTTCTGATTGATCAGTTATGTCACCAGTTGAATAACTAGCTTGATTAGAAACAAAGAACAGTTCACCTGCCTACTGCAATACAGAAGAAATCACTCGCTGCGTAACAGGAAAGGTTTCACCGTGGCGTCCGCTTAGCGGCGCTTTACATATACTTCCACAGCACGTGCTGTATCTTCGTCGCACTAGGCTACCTTCGTTACAGACAGGTTCTACGTCCTCTACTGACTTGCAGATGGGCTGGGTATAAGCACTAGATCTACATGAAAGAGAAAAGTGAAGCGTTGAGCTGTGTGACTTGTAGCAGTCGCTTTCCATGCAGGCAGGCTTACTCAAAATGCTGCAAAATACGGTACACCACCATTTGGATACAGCTCTCCCTCGATATTTCATATAACATGAAGCAGAATTTAAAAGAAATCATCATAATATTCATCATTAGAGACTGATTATGCCTTTCAGCGTTCAGTCTGGTGCATAGCACCTCTAATATAAAATTCCTCCATGATCCCCTATTCAGTGCTAACATTGATGCCTCGTCTGATGTTATACCGTTTACTGCAAAATCATTCTGCACGGAATCTAAGTACTTTCTTCTTGGTCTACCTCGACTCCTCTTACATTCCGCTGCCGAGCTCATGAGTCTCTTAGGTAACCTTGCTTCACCCATGCGTGTAACGTAACACCACCATCTCAGTCTGTTCGCTCTAACTACTTCATCTATGGTGTTTATTCCCAGTTTTTCTTTGATTTCCTCATTATGCACACCCTCCTGCCATTGCTCCCATCTATTAGTACCTGCAATCATTCTTGCTACTTTCATATCTGTAACCTCGACCTTGTGAATCAGGTAACCTGTATCCACCCAACTTTCACTCCCATACAACAAAGTTGGTCGAAAGATAGAGCGGTGCACTGCTAATTAGTCTTGATACTTACTTCCTTCTTGCAGAAGAGAGTAGATCTTAGCTGAGCACTCACTGCATTAACTTTGCTGCACCTCAATTCCAGTTCTTTCACTATGTTGCCATTCTGTGAGAAAATACATCCCAGGTACTTGAAGCTGTCTACTTCTTCTAACTTTTTTCCTCCTATTTGGCACTCAATCTGTTTGAATCTCTTTCCCACAGACATTACTCTCGTTTTGGAGATGCTGATAGTCATATCATAATCCTTGCACCTCTGATCGAGCTCTGAAATATTGCTTTGCAACCCTTCAATCGAATCCATTACAAGTAAGTCATACGCATATGCGAGACTGCTTATTTCGTTTTGAGCTATTTTAATCCCGCCCTGCCAGTCTTACCCCTGAAACTACCTTGAACCACGAGCTTAATTTGCCTTCTACTCTAACTGCTGCGTGACAGTCTACGTAAATCCCTTTAATTGCCTGCAGAAGTTTGCCTCCTATACCATAATCTTGAGGAACTGACAGTAGCTTTCTCCTAGGAACACGGTCATAAGCCTTTTCCAGATCTATGAAACATAGATACAATTCCCTGTTCCACTCATAGCACTTTTCCATTACCTGCCGTAAGCTAAAGATCTGGTCCTGACAGCCTCTGAGAGGCCTAAACCCACACTGATTTTTATCTAACTTGTCCTCAATTAATACTCACGCTCTGCTTTCAACAATACCTAGGGAATATTTTACCTACAACGCTAATTAAAGAGATACCTCGATAGTTATCGCAATCTTTTCTGTTTCCATGTTTGAAAATTGTCGTGATTACCTCTTTCGTCCAGTCAGACGGAACCTGTCACGATTCCCAATCCTTGACAATAATCCCGTGTAACCATTTGAGCCCTATATTCCATTGTATTTGACGAGTTCCGGCTTAATTTCATCCACCCCAGCCGCTTTATTGCACTGTAATCTACTGACCATTTTCTCCACTTCTTCAAATGAGATCCTATTTCCCTCGTCGTTCCTATCTCATTATATCTGAAAATCTGACTCATCATTGAACGTTTCACCTACATTGAGCAATTCTTCCAAATATTCCCTCCATCTGCTCAAGGCATCCACAGGATTGACTAGCAGCTTGCACGACCTGTCTAAAACACTTGTTAATTCCTTCTTCCCTCCTTTTCCAAGATTGCTAATTACGCTCCAAAATGGTTTTCCCGCGGCTTGACCCAAATTATAATAATTAACTAACTGATGAGCTGTGTCGGCTCGACTTACTTGTTGTACTGGCGACAATTACCCGCCACGCCTAGTTTCGTTTTTAATTTGTATCGCGACCGGCGATCGCAGTGTGTATCTGAGGCCGCGCGCGCAAGACTCGGCGACTTGATGTGCCGAGGGCACGGCTGCGGCTGCGGCTGCGGCTGCGGCAGCGGAAAGCGAAGCTGAGAGGCCGCTGCTGGGACAACGCTCTCCGCTCGGGCGTGGAGGCAGGTTCCTTCCTTTTAAGCGAGTGTTGGCTGCCTCCTACATGTCGAAGTTCAACATCCCTGGGTTGTTTTAAATGTGTTTATTTCAGTCAACAGTTGCAATAAAATTGTTTAATAACATGTTTCGATCTCTTGGATCATCTTCAGATCTAAAAAACAAGAGTAAAATAGCAATGTACAATTTGATAAATTTACTAAGGGTTAATTGACAATAGTTAATTTATACATAAATGGATAGATTTTTCTTTACCTTATAGTTGCGTCCGCAACTCGTCTGGCTGAGTACTAATTGGTACTGAGTTTTACAGTTCTATGTAGGTATTTTTAATTTGGTTGCAGGTGGTGGTGGGGAGGGAAAGAGTAGGTGGGTGGTGGGGGGAGGGGTGGTGGAGGGATTGTAATGGATAGGTTGAGCTCTAATATATCGTACAATTGTTAGCTATATAAATATTTCTAAAAGTGAGGTTCTTGAATATATCCAGACATAAAAATTATAAAACTGTATGTGATATAAGTATAAAAATATTGTACGATAATTAAAAAATGTATACGATATTTAAAACATTGAATGTGTAAAACAGAGATGTATAAAATTACATATATCATACTTTAAAATTTTTAAACGTCAGTTTGTTAAAATACCATTAAAATGTTAAAATATAAAAAAATATATAAAAATTTATATAAAAAACTTATATAAAACGGTATGGTATGAGCGTTAGTTGCCTCTGTCGCTACTTGGTGGCGTTGTGCGGCGCGCAGTTTTTCTCGTACGTTCGGAAGCCAGTCTGCACGCCGCCCTGCTGCTAGGGCGGTGTCCGGGCCGACGCGCTGCCGCCGCCAGCCACCGGAAAGTGGGGCCGCCGCTTCAAGGCGTGCTGCGTCGAGGACGAAGTTTTCAAGATGCCTTCAAAGTTTTAAAAAAATGCGCTGTTATTAAAATCATTTTGTTGGTTGAGTGTATTTCCAGGTTCTTGAAGCCGGTGGGTGGAAATTTCTATTTCTTCTAGTGTCGTTAGGAGGCGTCCTTTTGGTTCCCTATGTAGCACTTGTAAATGGCTATTAATTGTTCCAATCGTATGCTTTTCTGTCACTAAATGCTCTCCAAATGCTGTTTTATTATTATGAAGAGAGCAATGCTCTTTAAAACGTGTTTCGAACGTTCTGCCTGTCTGATCTACGTAGATTTTTGTACAATCTCCACATTTGAGTTGATAGACGCCTGCTGCCGTGAATTTTGAGGATTTTTTGTTCACACGGTGTCTCAGTCTAAATCGAGTGACATCGTTGGTCTTAAATCCGATTCGTACGTTGGTGTTTCGAAATTGCCTAGCAATGATGTCTGAAACCTTTCCTTTGTAGCTCATTGGCATGTAGATGATTTTTTTTCTTCTACGTCACTTGTCAGCGTACTGTCAGGTTGAATCTGTCTTTTTTAACCTCCAGCTTCTCTCATGTTCTGATAATCTAATAGCTACAGCCCTGCCAGACTGACCAACATACAGTTTCCCACAATATTTGCATGTGATCTTGTATACACCACTCTGTGATAGGGGTTGAATTTTGTCCTTACTAAGTAAGGAAATCAATAAACATTTGGCTCAGGATGCTAGTTTAGTATTAAACGATTTGATCCAGTTCCCCTCTACACCTCTACTGAAATAAGTTTTATTTTCAATCTTCCTTTTCAATAATAATCATATTAGTTTTGATTCTTTACACATATTTATTATATTTTTGTATAAATGTTAATAACTCTCATAAATAAGTATTTGCGATGAACTTTCCTGTGAAGTATCGATTGTCTCTGATAATATCTTTATAAATCTTAACATCTTTGAAAACATGTCTACTACATTCGGTTGTCACCTGATGATGGCCTAAGAAGCCGAAATCCGGTTTGTGACCAATAAAAACTTCTGCAGAACATCAGGAAGTTGTTCCTTTTTGATATTATAAATATGCTCATATTCATACGCTACCAAGGGATAAATACACTCTTCCTTACATTGTTATTACAATGCTTTCGCTAGATACGAAATGCAACGAGCTGAAGGTTGGACACGTGTGCTCGGCCCTACAGACCACCCAGGTGAAACTCAAGCCCGCTTCAGCAGTGACCACAATGTAATGGCTACCCGTCCAGAGTATCTGACAACCCTCGCCGCAGTGGACAGCGCTTCATTAATTTTTACACCGGCGGCTGCGTGTCTCGCCGACAGATTTCTACGTGGCGTATTTCCAACCACAAAGGGAATCAAAAACCCTAATATATTAGGAGTGGAATTGCATTGTGCCTTTGTTCTCGTATCGAATTACTCGCGGCTGCCATTTTCGTTATTCACATAGAGCTAAAAATATCGTATTCCAACAAGACGATTTCTACTGTTGCTTGTTATCTATTTGTGTTTTACTCCTGTAAATCATAACTGTAGGCCACTGTCGTTCTCAGTAAAAGGACAATTACGAACAAACTAAAACATATCTAGGTAATGTACTCTTATTGCTATTCAGACATACACTTACTTTCATTGGAACGTAGCGTGGGAAGTTAATCGTTACATCGGTACATCGGTCAGCGAAAGATCCGTACCCGAAGACTGGAAAGTTGCCCAAGTTAATCCAATATTCAAGAAAGGCAATAGGAGTGATCCCCAAAATTACAGGCCTATCTCATTGACGTCGATTTGCAGTAGGATTTTGCAACATATACTTTGTTCGAATATTATGAACTACCTCGAATAGAACGACTTACTAACCAGAAGTCAACACGGATTCAGAAAGTATCACTCTTGCGAAACACAGCTTGCCCTTTATTCACATGAAGTGTTAAGTGCCACCGACAAGGGATCTCAAATCGATTCCATATTTCTGGATTTCAGGAAGGCTTTTGACACTGTACCCACAAGCGGATTCTTATGAAATTGCGTGCTTATGGAATGTCTACCCAATTGTGCGATTGGATTCACGATTTCCTATCAGAAAGAACACAGTTCGTTGTAATTGACGGTAAGTCATCGAGTAAAACAGAAGTGATATCTGGCTTTCCACAGGGAAGCGTTATAGGTCCATTACTCTTCCTCGTGTTTATAAACGATTTAGGAGACAATCTTAATAGCTCCCCTAGACTGTTCGCAGATGACGCTATCGTTTATCGGTTAGTGAAGTCAATTGAGGATCAGAAGCAACTGCAAAGCAATTTAGACAAAATTTCTGCATGGTGCGAAAATTGGCAACTGACACTAAATAAAGAAAAGTGTGAAGTAATATACATGGCCCCTAAAAGAAATCCGCTGAACTTTAATTACGCCATAAATCAGTCAAACCTTAAGGTCGTAGATTCTACCAAATACCTAGGAGTTACAATTAGGAACAACTTTGACTGGAGAGAACACATAGAAAATATTGTGGGGAAGGCGAACCAGAGGTTACGTTTCATCGGCAGAACGCTTCGAAGATGCACCAGCTCCACCAAAGAGACTGCCTACATCACACTTGTGCGTCCTCTCCTGGAGTACTGTTGCCCCTTGTGGGACCTTCACCAGGTGGGACTGACGGAAGACATTGAGAAGGTTCACAGAAGGTCAGCTCGTTTTGTTTTATCGCGTTACGGGGGGGAAAGCGTCACGGAAATGTTGCAAGAATTGTGGTGGAAATCATTAAAAGAAAGACGTTATTCATTGCGGCGTGATCTATTTGCGAAGTTTCAATCACCGACTTTTAGTTCTGAATGTGAAAATATTTTGCTAGCACCCACCTACTTAGGGAGACATGACCATCCCAATAAAATAAGAGAAATCAGTTCGAAAACGGAACGATTTAGGTGTTCTTTCTTCCCGTGTGCTATTAGAGAATGGAACGGTAGAGAAAAGTTATGAAAGTGGTTAATGAACCCTCTGCCAGACACTTTAATGTGATTTGCAGAGTATCTATGTAGATGTACCATAACTTACCGTATCATATATGCAATTGTTTAGGTATAATGAATTAATATGTATTTTGAAAAAAAGTCTTTGACGGATAGTTTCATAGTTCCACGTACATGATTTGTGAACATTGATTACTGGTGACGGGATATTTCTCCATCTCATGATAGAGACCTGCCTTGTCGCTTTTTGTTACACAGAACTTTATGAAAATTTCCATGTCGTACTCTATGAAGAACACTGTGTAATACTATCCAATCTGCACATAAGGTGTGTTCTCCAACGCAATATCTCAGGGGAAATATATTTCACATATTTGTGTCTTTTGCCTTTGGCAGCGATCTATCTTGTTTTTGAAAAGTAGCACAAAACCACACGTTGCCCCACATCGCTTTAAATATCTTTGTTTTTGAGCATTTTCGGCTTATTTAGACTACCATATTCATATCTTGTTTTATGTTCACTGACATAAGATTCTCAAGTTAACCATTCGCCTTGGATACTGTTTCATTTAATACTACAATAGAAACTGTGTTGACGTGACGTTGGTAAGACTCAGCTTTGATAAATCGATTTCAGCTCTGTTGATACAGTGTTATAGTGTGAGAGGACATTCTTAAAAACCTTTTGTATGGCATTTTGATGTAGACTTTAGTCTTTCCCGACATCCTATTTCAATTCAAGGACAATCGTTGACATCAGAATGACTTTCAGCAAAAAATATACAAGATCTGAAGACGGGAGCTAGATCTGCCGATACTGTTCGAAGGTGATTTTAAAGTGATCTCCGGCAACCTATTATTTTTTGCAAATTTTAATATTTACTTAGTATCGTAGGTACTGCTGCAAAAAAAATGGAATAAAAGTGAAAGTTACGAAAGGAACCTTAGATGAGGTTAACACAGACCAGCATTCAATGTTACAGCTCAACTACTACTATTCATGCAAACCGAACGCAGATATCTTCCAGGAGGCACAAAGTAAATGTCACCATCTAATCTAATTATTCACTGAATTTCAAATTAGATAACGCTGTCATCATCTAGACATTAAAATATTACGATACCGTTTTAATGACAGTAGCTTATTAGTTATCAAGAGAAACTTTGTGTTTACATTCATATAGCATCATATATGTTGTTTCTAATGGTTCTTTTTTTTTTTGGGGGGGGGGGTACGCCATATCTCTGGTATTTCTTATCTAAAATTAATGATTGAGGTATCATTTTCAAGGTTTCGTTCTCCACTAATGAAGAAAAATACACAGATAGTTGAAATTTATTGCCTTATATGAGAAAAAAAGTATACTGTTCGCACAATCTAAGTTGATACCCGGCGAACGATCGGAAATGGTACATGTCTTTCCGGTTGCTCCCATCAGCGATCGCGCTGAGTATCAACTTAGTTTGTGCGCCGATATAAAAACAATGTACAGGGTACCATCTATTGACAATCTGTTTAACTAACATCAACGACAACTCATGCAGTTGATTGGATTCTTTATGCAAGCCGAAGACCTTCTTTGATGCAAGCATAGTTCATCACAAGAATTCATTTATAAACGCTGTATCGACGAAAAATACACACCTAATTTAACTGACAGTCACGACAGCTCATGCAGTTGTTTAGATTTCTTACGTGAGCGTAGTTTATCACATTATTTCAGATTGATACGTCAATGCAACACAGCTGTTGGAATTGTTGACTTTCTTCAAGCAAGCGTGTACTGCTTCTTTCACGAGTTCATTCATTCAGTGATGTTTATGTATGTGCTAAAGACACATACATCCAAAAAATAAACAACCACATTATGACTACTAACATTGTTTTCAAAGAATATTTTATAAAGTAAACAAGTTTTCAAAAAATAAAATATACATGAAAGAGTCAATATGTGCTTTTTTACGTTTCACAATCAATCATATTACATTTAATTATAAAAATTTGAACAGTAGTGGAACATATAAGTCTCATTAATCTCATTTATTACCTTTTATACATATATACTTGCATCTGCCTTTTCTCCATTACTATCATACTTATCTGTGACTGATCAGGATAGAGTGCGATTTATTCACACGAGTCAACTTGTAGTATATAATAGGCATATAAATTGGACTATATTCAACCACCACACAGAAGGAGAAAAGGTGTCAACTCCTAACGAATCTAATACAAAATTCGAATCTTAGAAACTTTACATAGCTAACAACCCCCACATCCCGATAAAATGGGAGAAAAATTATCTCTGGCCACGTATCCACTATTAATGAAGTATATGTTCATTAGTAACGTCATACACAGACAGCACCTTTATGTACCACGTAATATACACTGAAATATATTTCATTATACGACACGTATTTAATGAAATATAATACGCATCATTATCTGGTTTCCTGCCTTGCGGCAGGCTTCGACTGCATAGTCCTCCATGCTTCTCTGTCATGTGCTTCCCTCTTTATTCTTTGGTATCCTTCTTGTGGCCCGATGACGTCATCCAGCATCTTCTATCGTCTTCTGCTCTTCCCTATCTTCATTGGAACGAAATCTTCGATAGCCTCCACTAGATGGTAATCTGTTCTTAGATTATGACCTATCCAATTAATATCTTCATTCTTCACAGTCGATAAATTCTCCATTGTTCTCCAAATGGCCAGTGCATCTTCAGTCGTGAGTTCAGCTCATCTGCATTCGACGGCATATCGACATTTCATATGCTTCAATTTTCTACTCGTCCTTCTTTCTCAGAGTCCACGTTAATGCTTAGGATAAGGCCACGCTCCCTATTGGGCATTTCACCAGTCGCTTTCTTAATTATTTGTGTAAACCACTAGTTTTGGGTCTTTCCTGCCTCTGAAACGCCTATTTCGCCAGGGCCAATTCTAATTTTGATGTAATGTTAGCAGTCCGCGTCTACCTTCATCCAGCTTTCCAAATACTTGACTGTTCTCAAATGTCCTATGATGCTTTTTTTAGACCTATAGCAATGCATTTTCCTTTTCTTTCTATTTATTATCATGCATCACTGATATGCGTGAGAACCGGAGAATAGGTCTTCGTCCTGTGTTTCATAATGAGAGCAGAAAGCGACTTCCAAATATTTTAAACGTAATTTTGAAACCTTCTTTTGTATTTATACATGTTTTCGCTTCGATATCTGTTACTAAAACATTCTTCAGTTTAAAGCCGCGCCAGGTGGTCCATTGCCCACGTGATTCTGTCAGAGACGCATCTGCCAGTTTCAAGGAGTTCTCTAAGCTACTGACGTTCCTGCGATGCCGTTACCGGTGCTCATTCGATGACCACATTTGTAACTTTTTAGTACCACCCCTGATTCAATTCCCCATTAATAAATTCCCGGTGCATACTAAGCTGCTATTCACCATCTTTATTTAGGGTTCTGTGAGATTTTTAGTTGTCTATTTCCTCATCACTGAACCTTTCCTATAAGCAGACTGTTCGTTTAATAGTAGACGTCACATCGAATGCAATTCGATGTCTGTTTTCCTGAGCGAGTCAAATTACATCTGTTCCCCTACCACAAATAATTGACAGTGAAAGTAGAGAAGAACGGTTTCTAGCCTCTCATCAGGCCAATCTGTGTCAAGGTAACTGAGTTTACCGCAAGCGCACCTACACGGATTGGTATCTATCTACACGCCATCAACTACCACCGACCATCATGTATTGAGGATTTTGAAGAGCTAGAAGCTGGAATTGTCTCAGAAGCTCAAAACTTTCCGAAGAAAACTCGTCCAATTACGTAATCTTGTAGGTGGATGGAAGTACAAGCAGCTGTATAGAAATTCTCTAATCTGCGCGACCGGATTCGCTGCTGCAATTACACCACATTCAGCACCCCGTTGTTTAACTGTCATTATGTCACATTTGAACAGGGTAGCCGTTAACACCGGTAGGCGCAAATTTCTTCGTCTATTCATGTCACAAACTTAACGACAACCTACGAAGAAATTTACGGCCACTGGTATTAACAGCTATCCTGTTTATATGTGCCATTAATGACAGTCACACAACGGGGGCCTGAAGATGGTGTAATTGCAGCACCGAAACTGTTCGCGCAAAATTAAATAAAGAATTTATATAAAGCTGCTGATACTTCCATCCACCAGCAAAATCTAATCAGCTGTGTCCCATTCCATTAATTATGAAGAGAATAAAGCATACATAATCTTTTAAAGGAAAACTGTTATATCAACAGAGAAGTATCAGAAGGTATTTCACCAAGTCACGAAGGCAGAGGAGTACCAAGAAGATAGCATTTTTAACGACGGGAAAGAGCAGCCGCCTGCCTGCTGAAGATACTTAAAGTGACACAATATTCAGGCATGAAGCAAAGATGTAACAATTTATGAATCCTGTGCAAGACTACGTAACTCTTGGTGATATTTCCGTGTGCGTATGGGCAATTTCATGTCCGCCAGATCACTGATACTATAAAATGTCACCACATAGAGCATGAAATATGTTTTCATTTACACTATTGCGAACAGGCAGCTGTACTGGATCAGGGTCAGGAAAACTTAATTCGAGTTGCATTCGCTGAGACGCCTGTTATTAGACGGAAGAATGGTTTCGGGGATAGCGTAACAACAGAAGCAATGACGTCGGTGGACTGTAGCTTTGTACAGACTGGTATCCCGTTATTGGAGATCTCCTTGTCCTCACACAAACTGAATTTCCTAAACTTTTAATTATTTACATGCTTAACGTCAAACAAAGTGGGTGTTTGGAAATTCTCGTCAAAATCGTCGTGCAATTGCAAAGGAGAATCAATACATAATATTTTGATAAGAAACCCATGTCCGAAAACACGCAAGGTCACTTTTGGCAATTCCATACTTTTGACGCTGTGGATTAATTACTTAATCTGCAAGGTCTTTCTTTAGTCGCTCTTGTGTTGCATACGTCAGTATATTGGTTCGCTAGAGGAATGTCATCAGATTAAATCAACATCTTACAATGTTTTGCAGTATGTATACAACGTATATTTTAAACGTATATGGATAGAGGATTGTCCCCTGCGGAAGGCCAACATTAATCTGTCTAACTGTTCTTTTGTTGCGACCAGGTACACTTTATAATCAATCTGTTATCAAGTGTGGAATTAAGAAACCGCAAGAGAAGAAGACACGAAATGACAGTCCTTTTCTCCAGCTTTGTCCTAAACTCTGGGGAGATCAAAAACGCTATTGATGTTTTCAATTCATGAACTTTCTCAACGAACTACGTATGAGAAACCTTGTTCATCGGCAATGCTTGCAACAGGAATCTGAGATATCCGGTTGTAGTAATAGGACTACAGCGCGATACCTCTCAGCTTGCTCTGCACTTTTCCCAGGCTTCAAAACTGATACTATTTTCGAAAGCATTTGGCGTTATAGACTGTTAAGTGAGAATTTTTGAAAGCAATGTCTTTAAACGAACTACGGGTAGATTATACAGAGCAGCGGAAGATTCACGGAAGCTAAATGATCCGCTTAGATATATCACAGTGCTTTGGGCGTGTCATTGTGAAATTACCAGCAGGTTTGGCAGAAGGAATTACTCTTAGTAAAGACAATATTTTCCGACTGCTTTGGGTGAAGATTTCCACACATTTTACCAACTTATCTTTCACGCCAGTGCCAAGAAACTGCAGCAGATCGACGGCTGTATAAGATCTTTCGGTGTCTTGAAACTCTTGTACAGATCCTCATATTCTCGACTCCAAGTATTCTTTCCTAAAGCCCTTAGGAATACACTGTTAAGCAATAGCCAAGAGAAAACTTATGAAACGGGAATAATTACTGACTAAGGGGGAAATAAACCTGATACTCTGCTTTGTCTTTGAAATAAAGGTCTCTCAGTAAAAAAAAAAAAAAAAAAAAAAAAAAAAAAAAAAAAAAAAAAAAAAAAAAAAATTAAAAAAAATAAATAAATAAATAAATAAAATAAAATAAAATAAAATAAAACAAAATAAAATAAAAATAAAAATATCTGTCCTAAAAAGAATCAACTTGAAATATAATTCACAACGGGACTAGCCTGGAAATACAGAAACGGCGCCGAGGAACTTCTCCTAAGACCTTTCATAAGAACAGAAGCACTATTCCGAAGAATAACCACGGCGATATCGAGGCGAGAAAACTGTGCTGTTGTCTTTAGCATCGATGATAAGGAAAAATTCGTTACTTTCAACGTAGTGTGTTAGCTTCCTGCCGTTGTCGTCATCCTGAGGAGAACCTCATTGGCCGTGGTAGCTATTGAAGTCTCCTACCACGAAGCCGCAGTTCAAATGTTCAAATGTTTGTTGTGCTTATGGGACTTAACTGCAGGTTCATCAGGCCCTAAATTTAGAAACTTCATTGTAAACAAACTTATACTAAACACACCACAAATATCAATGATCGAGTGGGGAATCGAACCCCCGACGGGAAACGGTCTGTCGTGCAACGCAGCATAGAGCCTCATTCTTAATGAACTGGAAGCAGTGTGTCTGCCCATTATATATTGAGAGATTTCTAATCGTTTACTAAGGTGATTTAAGACAACTGATAAAATGAAAACACCATGGTCACAGTTGCTGCTTATAACTGTTACGTCATCCATCCAATACCTGTCTGACTGGACATTTATCAGGCCATGTGGCAGATGGCGACCACTTGTCTGTATCAAGGGATATTGCCTGGTGCACAGCTTCTTGAATATTTCTTTCAGCGCAAGAATGTCCACGTTATTTACTTATGGGATCTTACATACCCTAGTTTTGATTTCCTCAGACCCTCGGTATTAAAATGACAAACATTAAGAACTGAACCTAAATTCTGAAAATTATGTTGGTCTTGAGAAGTGTCATCTGGATTTTGTGGATAGCTGACACAGCTGGGAAATCATTGGTGTGGCAGTCCAGTTACCACCTGGGGGATATGTGCATTTTGAGGATGGTATGAATGTGAATTGCAACGTCCCCCGTTAGTAGTAATTATGCTTTGCGATACATTTATGACACCGTTAACGGCTGTAATATGGAGTTTCGGGCGGCCGCGGTGGCCGAGGGAACTGAGGCGCTACAGTCACGGTCTGCACGGCCTCTGTGGTCGGAGGTTCGAATCCCCCCACGGGTATGGATGTTTGTACCGTCTTTAGTATAAGGTAGTTCGTAAGTAGTTTGTAAGTTTAGGGACTGATAACCCCGTAGTTAAATCCCATAAGCTATACAAACATTTGAACATTTTTGATGGTGTTTCGCCGCCGCGGATTAGCCGTGCGTACTGGGGCGCCGTGCTGCGGTGCGCGCGGCCGTTCGCAGTCGGGGTTCCAGTCTCCACTGGGCATTGGTGCTGGTCTTTTCCTTAGGTTAATTTAACTTAGTTTAAGTAGTTTGTAAGCTACCGACGAATAACCAAGTTGACCGGCGTTGCCTGGTGAAGTGTTGTTGTGATGCCTCGTGTAAGGAGGAGAAATGCGTAACATCACGTTTCCGACTTTGATAATTGCGGTTAATTGTATCGCGAAACTGCTGCTCACGGTGGTCACGATACAATGGCTGTTAGCAGGATATGGGATCGGTGGAACACCGTGATTTCCCAACGGCCTCGTGTCACTAGCAGTCGAGATGACAGGCATCTTATCCACATGGCTGTAACGGATCGTGCAGCCACGTCTCGATCCATGAGTCAACAGATGGGGACGTTTGCGAGACAACAACAATCTGTACGAACAGTTCGACGACGTGTGCAGCAGTATGGACTATCAGCTCGGAGACCATGTTTGCAGTTACCCCTGACGCTGCATCACAGACAGGGGCGCCTGCGATGTTGTACGCAACGACGAACCTGGGTGCACGAATGGCAAAACGTCATATTTTCGGATGATTCTAGTTTCTGTTTACAGCATCGTGATGATCCCATCCGTCTTTGGTGACATCGCGGTGAACGCACATTGGAAGCGTGTATTCGTCACCGCCATACTGACATATCACCCCGCGTGATGGTATGGGGTGCCACTGTTTACACGTCTCGGTCCCCACTTGTTTACATGGACGGCACTTTGAACAGTGGCCGTTACATTTCAAATGTGTTATGACCCGTGGCTCTACCCTTCATTCGATCTCTGCGAAACCCTACATTTCAGCAGTATGACGCTCGACCGCAAGTTGCAGGTCCTGTACAGGCATTTCTGGATACGAAAAATATTCGACTGGTGCCCTGGCCAGCACATTCTCCAGATCTCTCACCAACTGAATACGTCTGGTCAATGGTGGCCGAGTATCTGGCATGTCACAATACGCCAGGAACTACTCTTGATGAACTGTGGTATCGTGTTGAAGCTACATGGGCATCTGTACCTGTACACACCACCCAAGCTCTGTTTGAATAAATGCCCAGGCGTATCAAGGCCGTTATCACGGCCAGAGGTTGTTGTTCTCGTTACTGATCTCTCAAGATCTATGCATCCAAATTGTGTGAAAATGTAATCACATGGCAGTTCTAGTCAAATTAATAGCCTTTTATCATCTGCATTTCTTCTTGTTGTAGCAATTGTAATGGCCAGTTGTGTACACTTCTGTGGAGAGTGGTTATACATCATCACGTCACGTAAGGTATCTGGTTTACCAAGCAAATAACGTAGTTACACATGTTAGGTTTCCAGTATCGGGACTATAAGTTACTATGATTTTCTTTGTCGTAGACACGACCTCTTGTAACTTATAAATAGATAATGTCCTCAGTCATTAAATCATGTTAAAGTCATGTTAAATTATAATCTGGTGGCTGGACAGGACAAGATTCTTCAAAGCCTACAAATAAAAGATCGTATCACTGTTCCTATAGTTAACTTGCGATGGCATGGAATAAGTACGGAACCTTTTACCCTGCCCTCGGCAAGCTACAGGTAAAATGAAATTTATCTCAAGACATTGGTTAGAAATTTATATAGAACAATTCTTGAGTGATTGGAAAAAGGTCTCAAGGAGCGTCGCTGGATGGCATCCAATAGGTCGTCAATTAAAACTTACCAGTGTAAAGACTAAGAGGTTGCTCGTAATAACCGATATTTTAAGGCGAGTAGATGCAAGAGCGGCAACAAAAAAAGAAGAAAAAGTAAATGAAACAAGCGGGAGCACACGGTTGCATGTATGCTACGTTTTGGTGACATATATCCACAGTATTATAAATTTCAGGGAATTACTGCCGTCTCCAGTATCATAAAGCCTTAGTTATTGCACAGATGTGAGGCCAGCCTACGAAATATTCTTCGAAAAGTAAGAATTCGAAAGTGATTTAGTTCTTCGATTTCGCCGTTTCGGGTGAGCGAACGCACATCGAGCGAAATACGGCACATGGCGCCCATACAGTCGGGCGCTTAAACCGCAATTTTTCAGAGGAAGTAACGCGCTTGCTGTCACCGGCAGCGGAAATTGCATTCCAGAGTCGCAGTGCCATTCCGCAGGGAGACTGTCGCTGGAACAGAACGAAAGAAAACACCATTACAGTTTAGCGTCTGTTGTGTTTCGGTTCCGCCTCACTGCCTGCGGCCGAAGATTGTGCTTCCAAGATTTCGTACATCTGAAAAGGAGCTTATAAACATGCGAAAAAAATCGACTAGCTAAGAGAAGCACTGGCATTACGTCAACCAGTTGTTACTCTCCTTTTCTTTTACGGTGAAGCTTTGAGTATATCTTCTTTCACTTCTGAATTGAGACCAAACATCGAGGTCTGACGAAAAAGGCTACGTCGCCGTTATCTCTTCATCATTTATATTAACCAAATAGTTTATACCACACAAGACTTGTCCAAAAATACCTATACGCAGATGCGACAACTCTTAATGATACGAAAAAGGTCATTTGCTTCCATCGGTAAATAATAGTAATAAAAATCATTATATTGTGACCCTGATGAACCAGTCGTAAAGTAAACGTACCTCCTAAATCTGCAGTTGGAATCTTCTCACTTCTACATTTTCATTGTCAGTTTTATAGACGGATGTTGATGTACCAACAGTGGTCCAAGAAAATTTTGAAGACGTAGCTGTTTATGGCGGAAGAACAGCAACTAAGAACATGAAAGAATGACAACGAATGGGCACCTTGTGTCGCTGTGAGCAGTAACTATCAAATGAGGTCATCACACTGGTTAATATTTGTTTTTCTGTTGTTGTCTAGTAACAAAGCTTATTCCTCATCAAACTGAAGGAACCTCTAAGTTTCGTAATTCCAACGTTATAGGCACTTCCTTAGACTGTACTCATTTTAACTCATGTACATTTCTGGAGTGACACAGGCTTAGAAAAATGGCGCATTATTGAATGATTGTTGTGAAACGGCTTACCAACCATCCGTTAAAATATGTTATACCTTAGATACCTTTGTTAAGGTGTAGAGGAAGTTATGAAAGTCTGTCCAAAAATGTACGTAGGCCAAACTCGCTTCCGTTGACAATAACAAATCTGCCTTTGCAGAACATCAAATCAATCCGTGGAATCAAGTGATACACATACACACACACACACACACACACACACACACACACACACACACACACACACACACATATATATATATATATATATATATATATATATATATATATATATATATATATATATGGCGTCAGTTCCAAAGGCACAAACGTCACGTCTGATCCAGCAGTTGTTATTATTGCATATTAACAGAATTTATTACATCAACTGCGAATGGGCAAAGCTGAAAATTTGTACCCAGCTGGTATTCTAACCCGGGTCTCCCACCTTATAGGCAGATGCGCTGACCACTACAGCACTGGGGACAGAGATCACCGCATTTGCAAGAACTACCTAAGCACGCATATCACCAGATACAAATTTCCAAAAATCAAATGTTCAAATGTTTGTTAAGCTTCTGGGACTTCACTACGGGGTCATCAGTCCCTAAACTTACAAACTACTTATGAACTACTTACGAACTAGGACGGCACAAATAACCATGCCCGAGGGGGGATTCGAACCCCCGACCGTAGTAGCCGTGCTGACCGTGACTGGAGCGCCTAGTCACCTCGGCCACCGCGGCCGGCCACAAATTTCCATCTGTACCCTGCCCACAGTACTCAAACTCGTAGTTTCATAAACAAATTCCCGTAAGTTAGTGGGGAGGGGTGGGAGCGCTTGGGGCCCTTACTCTTACGGGAATTCGTTTATGGAACTACGAGTTTGAGTACTGTGGGCAGGGTAGAGCTGGGAATTTGGCGGAAGGCGTGCTTAGGTAGACTTTGCAGGTGCGGTGATCACTGTGCGCGGTGCGGTGTAGTGGTTAGCGCAACTGTCTGGAATGCGGGAGACCCGGGTTCGAATCCCGGCTATGTACACATTTTCAGCTTCGCCCATTTGCATTTGATGCTTCTTGACTACGCTGGAAGTAACTGAAATATTACACACCGATTGCAGGATCCGATAACACATTGATTCATCAGAGTCATTTCATGAAAACTTTTCTTTTATACGCTGAGGGCCTCTTTCAACCGTTCACTTCCACACAGCACACCTCCATGCGATGTCTCACTCACCGAGAAGTGGCAGCGGCTCACACATCCTCCTAACACTTGAGCGGCGTGAACACTGCTTCCGTACATACGAGATAAAGGGTCGCTGACAATAGCTGCTATGTTTAAATGTTTTTGAGTTTTAGATACATTATGAAGTATTCACACGAAATGATTCATCTGTAGACAAGATAATTCCGTTTCATCACTTGAGGGTAACATTCACGTCGTGAGTGCCACATGAAAAACTAATAATTGGACATTTGTTTGGAACTTGAGGAAATGCATTTTTAACTTAGCTGTCATGTAAGATTTATTTATTATGCTATTAGTTTCAGGGTACATCTTTAATTGATTCAGAAAATGTATGAAACGGAACTGTTTATGTAATATTAAATGTCGTGATGATGTGATATTCCCGAAACTAGTTGCATAATCGTACATGACAGATAAGTGTAAAATGCATTTCATCTAATAATCGAACGCAGTAACTGGGAGAAATCAGCTTCTTTGATCTCTTAGATTTCCAGTCATTAAATATTGGAAGAAATACCAATTAGAATAACCTGTATAGAAATAACAAGTTAACAGAAAATAGTAAATATTCAACTTGTTCCCAGATTAAAATTACACGTGGAAAGTTATTTAGCAGTTTGTTTGAACAATGTAATTTGAAAATGTACCAGTTTAAAGAATATCTTCATCTAATCGTTCTTCAAGAATAACGCTCTCCTTCTTTCATCACTATTTCGTCACTCTCCGAACTGTCTGTAAGTATCAGCTCATTCGCTGCCTTCTCTCGCCTCTCGTAACGCACCAGTAGCATCCGGCGCCACAGATGTATACTAGGGACACCGTATCGGCTCCTGAGGCACAGGTAAGCCACGCAAACCCCCTGAGCTGTGTGCCCCTGGGGACACAGCCCGCTCTTGGCGGGGTACGTGTTCCACGGGCCCGTACGTCTCGCTGACCGTAATCTCCGTGCATGCGTCTGTGACCTAATTCCGGAGCGAAGGTAGGACGTTGTTGGCTTAACTGCCTGGATCACTAAGACGTTTTTATTATCATCCTACAATTAGGTTTGAACAATGTTGGACATTAAAACTGCTTCCTGTGCTAATGTGTATGGGAATCACATCAACATACCTATGATATTACTCTTATCTATAAATATGGATGTGTGTATCTATGTTCCGCATTGTCTCAAAGACACATGCATATGGTGAAATCTCCACGTTAGCCCAGCTGGTGTTCCTGTGAAGTTTGGTAGCGATCAGCTCAAGGTATTTGACATAAACGAAAAAAATTTACGTCTAGCATTTGGATCGTTGATAGCCCTCCTAGCGGAGAAAGAGCCAACCGCCATCTTTCTGTAACTATAATGATGCCGCATGAAGCGTCAGCGACCCCTTCCGTGACTGTTCGTAACGAAAATTGGAAGTGAACAGATCTTTTTATGAATTAGGACACCACGCAATAATGATGTAACATCTCATACGTGCTGTTTCTGCTTATTTAGCAGTAACTATGGGCTTCATTTTTGTTTCCTTTTTAATACTGAATACATGGTGCAATGGTGAAAACACAACTACGCTTTCCTGGGTATACTATTGGAGGTTACGCAGCAGGCTATGGAGATTATGGCTAGGTCGTTAAGTCGCAGACTCTATTGTATAGGTTTTCGTGTTATGATCTACTTACATCCTTTATTTGTTTCCCCCTTCCAAGAGTTGTCTGAACAACGTCTGTCATGAAAAATTGTTAGTAGAACACAACTATGCCAAAACACTTAATCGCATTACTTGAGAATATACATTGGGTAAAGGAAAATGACAAGATTGGTGCGGTGGGTTGACCTTTGACTTGATATTAGGATTGCGAGAGCTAGCAGTTGGTTCTGTCTCTACTTTTACCATAGGCGAATACCCCCTACGTATTCTCTTCTTAAATTTCTTTTAATAGAACCTCCTCCATATTACTATACACAACGTGAGCTCGCTCTTGGTTGTAACAAGACTGCGGATCGTATGCAGCGCCTAATTGCTGCTACAGCCCTGAGTAGCATGTCAGTTCTAAGAGTTATGTCACCAACCTGTCGTCTTCCTCAGTAATTGTTCCAGCGCAGAAAACAGCAGGCGGCTTTTCTATACAGTGTAAAACTTTAACAAAGTCAAACACAATGCCCAAGACATATTATTTGTATTTTAAAAACGTGAATCGATACACTCAAGCCTTTACTAATGTCTATAACTGTTTATTAAGCTCTTGGCAACAATCAGTTACAGATTTCAGATTGAAAAGACTATGATGTCTTATTGGAAAGAAGCTAACTACTGAGACATGTAAGAAACAAGTAAGTATGTAATAGAAGTGTGAGAAGATAACATTAATAATCAAAGCTACGTAATTACATCAATGCTCTACAATTATTTAAGAAGTATAAAGAAGGAAGTAATTGTTTCCTCGGTTAGAAATATTTTCCGTAACTAATTACATATGTTGACATGAAATTCTGTTTTACATACAAAAATTTTAATTGCTGTACTTGATTAACCGTCTAGTCTAAAGGGTGTAACGAGAGGCTAGCATGTTATCATAATGATACTGATATAGAGTTCGAAGTTTACTGTAACAACGTACAGAAGATATTCTAATCAAAGTGAGTGTTTTAATAGCTGTTTAGAACTTAATGTTAATCGTAACTTTAACGTTTTTATAACTGTAAAGACTACTAAATACACAGCAAATAAAAAAAAAAAAGAAGTAAATGGACCTTCTGATTACGAGCTGAAATTACGGTGGATAGCTGAGAACTCTTTGCCTTCTAAGTAACTGAAGATGATGGGATGGCAGCTAATTTATTAATCTAAACCGCAGAAAAGTGGCAAACATAATGAGGTCTATTGTTCCTTATTTCTGCAGTAAAGTTAATAACTATGAAATAAAACATTAATTTTATGTGACCGACCAAATCTTAGGTACAATATTTCCGACCTGGAGGAAGGAAGGAAGATTAGAGTTTAACTCCCTGAAGACAGCTTGGTCATTAGAGGCGGAGCTTACGGTCGGATTGAGCGGATAAGGATGGGGAAGGAAATCGGCCGTGCCCTTTGAATGGAACCATCCCGGTATTTGTCTCGAGTGATTTAGGAAAAGTAGGGAAAACCTAAATCTGGTTTGCCAGAGGTGGATTTGAACCAGCTTTCTCCCGAATGCGAGTCCTAGACAGTTGATTCTTATGTATCTTACTTTACTGGGACGTAGCTTAACATCGAGGGGTTCCCTAGTTGCCACGTAACTTCGATTCTACAATTAGTATTAAATAGTAACTTACACATGATCGCATTTAGGAGGGCGACCGCCATATACATCAGCCAATCAGCGTGAGGTACAAGCATCTCAGGGATCTTTTCTACATTCCTTTCCATGAGTCCCAAACCTACTGGTAGCACCTGTTTGCTTCTCACAATACTTGCACCATATATTTGCTACTGGTTCTAACTTGCTCTTCAGAAGTGATTCTCAAGTCTGAATATGATTTCTTAATATTTTCTTAACACAGTTTGAAACTCTGTCTGGTCAGATAATGTGAGAATTAAAATCAGTAGAAAATTCTTCCCGCGCCTGTACGTTCTACATCGTAGTAACATTATCGTTTTTCCCTATCTATTATGTCCTTCTATTATCCCGAAACGATTTCTAGAAGTAAATATATTTCTTGATGAAAAAAGTCTCAATATAGTTCTTTTTTCAGTTTTCAAAGCATCCTCGGCTCACGTTGGGTAACAGATTTCACATTACTGTTTTGAAGCCTGCAGGGATTACTGAAAGATAAAATTCAATCTAATAACAGTAAAGGGATACTCACAAATAATACATGTTCATGTGCAAGTGCTTTCGTGGTCGTTTTCTTAATTGTTTCTTAATACATTTTAATTTCCCTCCGATCCGATATTGTGAGAATTGAAATCAATAGAAACTTATTCCCGTGCCTGTACCTTCTAGGTCGTAGTAACTTTATCGTGTTCCCCTATCTACTGTGTACTTCTATAAACCCGAAACGATTTCTAGAAGTAAATTTATTTCTCGATGGGAGGAGTGTCAATATAGCACTTTTTTCCTGTTACTTCCTTCCTTCATTACAACATGACAGATAGGATAATACATATTGTTTGACAATATCGAGGGTCAAGACTCACGTCCATAGCCAATTTTCGTTGTATATATACATGTGGCGTCTGTTCCGAGAGAACAGACGTCACTACTGATGCTGCAGTTGTTATTATTCAACATTCATAGAATATATGACATAAACTGCGATTGGGCAAAATAGAAAATGTGTCAGTATCTGACGGGAGGCGTGCTTAGGTAGTCCTTGCAGGTGCGGTGATCACTGTGTCCCCAGTGGTGTAGGAGTCAGCGCAACTGCCTAGAAAGCAGGAGACCCGGGTTCGAATCCCGGCTGGGTACACATTTTCTGCTTTGCCCAATCGCAGTTGATGTCATATATTCTATGAATGTTGAATAATAACAACTGCAGCATCAGAAGTGACGTCTGTTCTCTCGGAACAGACGCCACATGTATATATATAATATGCCGGTGACGGGCAATGATCCTATCGTAAGTGGGGAGGGAAGGGCAAAGTTTGAAGCCCTTACTCTTACGGGAATTAGTTCATAACTACGAGTTTGAGTACTGTGGGCAGGGTGAAGCTGGGAATTTGTATCTGACGGGAGGCGTGCTTAGGTAGTCCTTGCAGGTGCGGTGATCATTTATGCCTGGCACTGATTAGCCCAAGTCCCCCTCGGCTAGTCGGTAATGTTAATGTGTCGAAGCTCACTTTGAAAAGTTGAACCTTTGCTCGTGACCATCACACGCACATCAACTGGAATCACCATAGGAACTGAGAAGATCACTACGCTGACGACGTTTGTTTAGCGGTGACATCTCTGGAAGATCTTTCAAATGTAAGGAATCTCATCAGCAACTTCACTACGGCCACTGGCGCCAAGTTGAACACGAAGAAGACTACGCTGCTTCACATAGGAAGAGGCATTGGCGACACGACCCATCTAGACTGGTGTGCAACTAGAGTGCACCACAAAACACTCGGCGTCCGCTGGTGTGCAAAACCGATGGCATGGCAACCAAAACTGGACGGACATATTGCATAAAATTAGAGCAACAATATGCATTTACTCTGATAGAGACTTGGACATTTTGCAAAAGGTGCACACCGTAAGGATATCTATAGCAAGTAGAATGTACTACATAGCTCAAATTTTACCTGTCTCCCATCAACTTGCTTACTCCATACAGAAAGCATTCAGTTGGTACGTCCTACGAGGCCAACTTTTCAAAGTGAGCTTCGACACATTAACATTACCGACTAGCCGAGGGGGACTTGGGCTAATCAGTGCCAGGCATAAATGTCGAACATTAGTAATTAACCCGGTCACTAAAACCGTCACCAAAGAGCCATCGAGTTTAATTAAATTTTTAACGTTATATTGGATGCCACGCAGTATGATGCCACCTATCCATGAAGTCGCGATACCAGTATCATTTCGTCACATCAGGACTTATTGCAGTGAAATCAGCTACCTAAGACATTCCGACAAAATCCAGCCGCCTTACACGAACAAGAAAATTTATGACTTCCTCACAACAGACAATAGAGACAATAGAGTCACTCAAAAATACCCGCATGCAAAGTGGAATACCATTTGGCAAAACATCCACAGTCCCTTTTTGCCATCACGCATTAGATCCATGTGGTATTTAATCACTAATGACAAGGTACCCACTAACGACAAGCTCAACAACATTCACCTGAGCCCAACACCTGCTTGTGCAATATGTGGTCTCGTGGACACGTCAATACACAGGTTTACCTGCGGTAATGCGAGACTTATAGTGGCACATATGCGGGAAAGATTGGCCATTATAGACCGTACAGTGCCGCACACCATCGAGATTACGGAACTCATACGACCAGAGAAATTACGGTATCCCCGAAAGAAGAACAACGCGGCTCTTTGGGTCTTAGGACACACTGCCGCCTACGTCATCCTCAACCGCCAGGCGAAGCTTATAGATTACTGCTCATACATGGAATATGAGCACGCAAAGATATGTGGACGCAGTGACTACAAAGAAAGATATGGTAACATGTTGAGAATCATGGTCCAGGCGTGAATCAAAATTAGTTTACACAAGTTCATTTCATAAATGTTTTAACGTAAGAACACGGATCTTTCAGTGTATGACGCTACCAGAGTTATGAGAAGAAGTACTCAAAAAAGGGGGGAAACCCCTCGGGAAACGGACGTACCACAAGAGAAAGAAACGGACAAAATTAACAACAAACATCCAGAAGACGAACTCTGAGTGGGCGAGTACACTGAAATTGAACTGCAGAGAAAGGAGACTTGTGCATTTTACTTCTAATTTTTATTCAAATTAATTTCTTTTTTCGCTTATGCGCAAGAACGTACATTTAATTTAGTCTGAACAATATTTATGCTAACAGAAGCTACATTTCCTTAATTACGTATATATGGCAGCAAAGGGAAATAGCTGCAATAATCTTCATTCAAGAAACAGAACATATAAGAAAATTTTGAGTTTCATTATTGCTTGAAGAAGTGTTTTTTTTTTTTTTTTTTTTTTTTTTTTTTTTACTTTTACCAAATTCCCATGAAAGGGAAAACAAGAAAGGACTGACCAATAGAAATAAAAAAAAGTGGTGTAGGGGTCAGCGCAACTGCCTGGAAAGCAGGAGACCCGGGTTCGAATCTCGGCTGGTTACACATTTTCAGCTTTGCCCAATCGCAGTTAATGTCATATATTCTGTGAATATTAAATAATAACAACTGCTTTCGGAAAAGACGCCACACGTATATACTAATTTTAATATTTTATTATTATTAATATTATTATTGCTAATATTTTACGCTTTCCAACTCAGCAACACATCCATGTCAAAAACACAGATTAATTGTTGTTACTTAAGTACGAGTCACAAAAGATTTTCACAAGATGATGCCTTTTATTCTATTAACCCTCCGTCGGGCGCAGTCGGCCTCACAGGCCAGCAAAACACTTTTTTGATTCCCGTGCTTATCACTGGTGGCCCAGCGGCCGCCTCCCCGTTTACTCGCGTAACTTTGGGAACCTCACACATTGCCGATCCGCAGGCTGCCATCGATTTCCACGCGGGTCAATGGGAACTCCTTGGGCCTCACAGGCCGTCTGCGCCCGATTACGTTATGTTTTTTAAGGTGAGATTTTTTAAGATATTTTTATTTTATTACTTCGTTTAAATCAAACTAAGTCTGTCCCCTGTGATTTTCACCGTTACCTTCGGAAAAAAAGAAGACTTTGACGACCCTGGCCCTTCAGACTGAGTGCGCCTGATCGAGTTCTAATTTCAGTTTTTCTTTCTTTTCCTACGTTATCACATCCATATTTTCTGCTGAAATGTCCAGAAAAGTATATTATGCCTCTAAGCCAATGATCTTATGGAAATAATGCGCCTCCTCGAGGACGAAACTGCTGAAGATCTAGCCGGGCTCGAATGAGAGAGACACCCCTCTCAGGATAAGGTAGGAAAAGGCAAGGAGGACTCAGCAACTGAACAGGAAGTTTAGGGAACAGCTCGGGAATATGAAGAAGAGAAGAAAATACGTGAGGAGTTTTTATCTTGGAAAGGATAAGACGACGAAGTAGTCTAAGTAGATACCTTCTACTATTCATAGTGTGAAGAGTCACATCATTATTACACAACATCCAGTGTAAAATATATTGCTACAAATGACGCCACCAATTGCAAAACCTTGTGTCATCAACTTCTAACTGGACAATTTAGCCTGTGTATGCTATGAATATATGTGGAATGTCGATTCGGCTGCAAACTCGACTGAAAAATTTTTACCCCACAATGAACGGGAAAGTTCTCCCACATTACCTCCCAAATAGCTAAAACGTCGACCAGGCGTGGCTGAAACAAGAGTTAGGAGGATGAAGAATCACGAATGTTCAGCTTGTCATCAACCAATCTGCTTTAGCGACGTATACGCATACCTGTGTTTCAGCTGTTGATTTGGGAGCTATAGCATAGGTTTTTGGCTGAAAATGTGGCGAAAAAAGATGATTCCATGTCAGAATAGACTGCCTAATGTCCTTTAAAAATAACTTCATTACTTTTATGGATGTCTGTTCGACCAATTTTTAATGCTCTTTGTGGGAAATTGGTAATTTTGGTTACTTTAGTTTAAGGTGTATTGTGTTCAATAAATCCATTATTATGCTTTAAGTTTGCTGTAATTCCTTCCCTTAGATCCTCCAAGACTAGCCAACACGCATTTTGAATTTGATTTAACATGGCGGAGCTCGTCCACAAAATATGTGGGAGGCCTCTCAGGCCGGGTGCGCCTGATTTTGTTTCATCTGGAGGTGCGCCCGACGGAGGGTTAATTAATATTCATAGAATATAAATTTCATAAGAAATTCGAAATGAAACAGGTTACCTAGTAATGGAATAAAAAAATTAAGATATTGAGCAGTTTCACATTGCAGTTTTAGTATAAAACCGTTAAGCCCCTATGTGTTCTTTTTTAAAGACCTGCTTCCTCAGTTTTTCTTGTGTGGAATGCCACTTGAGCCTTTTGTGCAGGAAACATTTCTGAAATACATTCTGCAACTGGTGACCCATATGAATTACTTATGGTTTCCCATTACACTGGTGTGACTTATTAAGCAACGGAAAATTGAATGCTGGAGAGAATTGTGCAGAATAGCTCTATAAATTCTTGTAATGGAAAAAAAAATATTGTATCTTTTTTATAGCCGTCATGGCTGGATACGATCTGTTTTACATGCTACAGAGCCATTTAGAGAGTCAGTTTTTTGTTCAAATAACGTTTCTGAAATTAAGAATAATGTAATATATTTTGTGTTCTACATTCTATTCAACTACTTTACCTCTGGGCTTCATACAAACAGTAATTATTCATGTATGAATTCTGGAAGCACGCTAAAACAAAATATGTGTTTTATCAGAGGAATTATTTATTGGCTGATGCAGATATTGTAATGCGGCTTTCTCACAGTCGCCTCTGACAGTTGTTAAATATTAAAATATCATATAATTGCATTAGCTACCTGGCTTACTTGTATCAATACATTTGCGCAATTTTTGTGGTCGTTGAAAACTGTTACCCCCCCCCCCCCCCCCCCGGGAATCGGGCCCATACCTTAGCCATTACAAGTTAACCTCATCCTGGCCTCCAGCAAATTACAGATATGTTAGCATAATGTTTTGTCATAATGGAGTACTCATTAGACGGTACGACCAGTCAAAGAGCAAAATGGTGTCTGGCTACGTAAGACATTCTTGACCGTACGGAAAGGCTACGTAGTCTGAACATCCACAGTCCCTTTTTGCCATCACGCATTAGATCCATGTGGTATTTAATCACTAATGACAAGGTACCCACTAACGACAAGCTCAACAACATTCACCTGAGCCCAACACTTGCTTGTGCAATATGTGGTCTCGTGGACACGTTAATACACAGGTTCACCTGCGGTAATGCGAGACTTATAGTGGCACATATGCGTGAAAGATTGGCCATTATAGACCGTACAGTGCCGCACACCATCGAGATTACGGAACTCATACGACCAGAAAAATTACGGTATCCCCGAAAGAAGAACAACGCTGCTCTTTGGGTCTTAGGACACACTGCCGCCTACGTCATCCTCAACCGCCAGGCGACGCTTATAGATTACTGCTCATACATGGAATATGAGCACGCAAAGATATGTGGACACAGTGACTATAAAGAAAGATATGGTAACATGTTGAGAATCATGGTCCAGGCGTAAATCAAAATTAGTTTACACAAGTTCATTTCATGAATGTTTTAACGTAAGAACACGGATCATTCTGTGTATGACGCTACCAGAGTTATGAGAAGAAATACTCAAAAAAGGGGGGAAAACCCTCGGGAAACGGACGACCACAAGAGAAAGAAACGGACAAAATTAACAACAAACTTCGAGGGGGCGAGTACACTGAAATTGAACTGCAGAGAAAGGAGACTTGTGCATTTTATTTCTATTTTTTATTCTAATTAATTTCTTTTTTCGCTTATGCGCAAGAACATTTAATTTAGTCTGAACAATATTTATGCTAACAGAAGCTACATTTCTTTAAATACATATGTATGGCAGCAAAGGGAAATAGCTGCAATAATCTTCATTCAAGAAACAGATCATATAAGAAAATTTTGAGTTTCATTATTGCTTGAAGAAGTGTTTTTCTACTTTACCAAATTTCCATGAAAGGGAAAAAAAGTGGTGTAGGGGTCAGCGCAACTGCCTGGAAAACAGGAGACCCGGGTTCGAATCCCGGCTGGGTACACATTTTCTGCTTTGCCCAATTGCAGTTGATGTCATATATTCTGTGAATGTTAATTTTCGTTGTGTTCCTAGCATCTTCCGTGCAAACTCAGATAAACGTTGAACAAGATTCACTGGATATAGGTTTAGCGGACCCCTAAAAGAGTTTAATTTCTGAACTAACTTCAGACGTTCAGCGAAGTTCAGCGACGTTTATACAATCCGACCGTAAAAATTAACTACATATTACCGTGCGATTTTATATGTACATATCTACTAAATACGCTGAAGATTGTTAAAGTATAGTATGCATTTTTCGAGCCACGTTATGAAGGGCATAGTAAGCAATGAAATACATAAACACATCGGTTGTATCGATACAGAATACGAGTTCCACCCGTGCGAAGTCATACGGGTCTCTAGTTATGATTAACATCTTCCGTAAATTATTATTTTTACTGGCCAGGATGATCATGAAGAAATATTTTCATACGAGTATGTCAGTTATAAACGTGCCAGATATACATTTTGGAATAATGTTAAACCTCGAAGAACATCAGCAAAGCTGGTGCACCGGCTCAGTGATGTAAAATATTTGGAGGGATACCACAATAAAACACAATCGAGCTCCTTTCCCTGCTACACTCCATTCCTAAATAATTATATATGACAGCGTATCATTCTATGGCTGCCCTGGTATAGATTACACGTTCGTGGTGGCTACATCACGCAGGTTTACGTACAATTTGCATACCACATGTATAGAAATTCATCAAATTAACCAATAGTTTCCAGTACTTGTTTCGTACCAAGGTAAAAAGATGTTACCAAATTCTTTGCATTTTATCTGAAAAATTAAGATCTGAATTTGCCGTGTAATTGCAGCCGGCTGACAAAATCTAGCAATGGTGTTCGAAATGCTTCCGGAGCGCAAAATACGTCCCTTAAAGTACAGAATTTGGTGGTAATTTACCCGTCTTATGCCCCTGCACACCTACATCTAATTAATACCACCGCTAATCTTGTATATAACAATTTCCAACGCTAATTAAAAAGATTAAAATCTGTTTCTTCTCTCGTAATGTACTCAGTGTTCAAAGTTTGCGTATTTCATACTACGTTTCCAATGCTTGAACTGTATGTGGCATATGGAAAAACCACATTGCAGTCCATTTCAGGAATTACAAGCAAATCATAGCTGTTGACTGTTCCACTATGATTTGGAATGTTCGATTCTGGATGGTGTGCAGGTGAATGTGTAACAAGCCACCGACACCTCAAACTACATACAGAAAATCCACCCTGCCGCAGCGTGGAGATATGTACGACATCGCTAGAGATGGGAATTATGAATATGTTTAACATTACAATGTCTGTAAGGAGTTTGAGGCGTTGGTGGCTTGTTACGCATTCCCCTGTACACCATTCAGAATCGAACATGCCACATCATAGTGGAACAGTCAACAGCTATGATTTGCTTGTAATACCTGAAAATGGAGTACAATAAGCTTTTTCCATATGCCACATACAATGCTACAGACAATGCTACGCAGATAAAAGTACTATCTCTGTTCTGAAGTTATCATAACTGCGATGATACAGTATGTATTACCACAGTACTTCTTGTCGCAACACGCCCACAACGAAAATATTGCTACAATCATAATGAGATACCGTGACACTGTTGGATCATTGTTGAAATTAAATGAAGTGTTTGTAGAAATTCAGGTAGACGGCAGACAAGTCATTAGATTTTCATTGTGATATCGGAAATTTATATACAGAAATCCTCTGTCACTATCCTGTTAGCCTGTTACCGCTCACAAAAAGTATTCACTTTCATGTAGACTGTGATGCAACACATAATTTGTTTGTATTTGCGAACGCCTGCATCCACAATACGATAAGTTTTTCAACTAGTAACTGAAAAGGTTTATCAATTCGTTCATAAAACCTTCCAATTTTTTGCGATCAAGCGACCATACGTTGGCATGCATAAAACATTTTTGAAACTTCTTGGACGTAATATACTTTATTTTACCATTACGCGTTTCGACATCATCATCACCAGATAAACTTTTATTTAAAAACGATGGGAATTAAAATACATCTTACAAGGGGAACACTGAGTATGGTACCAACGGATTTTGATGGGTCGCAGGTATGTTGAGAGGCAATTCCTCCAGACGATCAACCTACTTCCAATGGGCCTTGATTTCTAAGAAAATCTAGATCAAATTCGCAATAAATTACCACGCGTAACGTGAATACGTATACATGGCGGTTACCGCTCAGCGAGACAGCGTTTTGTAATCGGCAAGGTGCTAAGCTCCCATACAGGAGACGCTGGTTCGATACCTAGTGGCACAACAATTTGTAAAAATTTTAATTGCTACTTTTTATATTTAAAAAAATTAAAAAAATTAAACAAAGAAAAAGATATAAAGAAAGGAAAAGAAAGCAATGAAAAGTCAAAAGATTAAAAAATAACCAATAAAATAAAAAAGCAATCCACTTCCGGTCACTTATTTTTCACTTTTCTTCATTTCTCTTCTTTTATTGTGCATAATTGTATGCCTTTATACCCACTCCTATTTTACAGCTTGAGTAAACAGTCAGGATACTAGCAAATAACACAGTAGCAACTGATTATTTTACTTACTGCGCAGTGTTATTTACTCACTGTTGCCATCGTCACTATCTTTTAACACCTGTACAAAATTCTGGGTGATAATTGTCATAGAAGCACCGAAAACACAGAACATTGTAGCACCACGCACATCTAATAAATGCTACCGCTTTACAGGCGCAAGGTGTTTTTATCAGCGATACTGGGAAACACTGGTCGTTAACATTCAAAAACAATGTTCGGTCGTCATTTAATTGCGACGCAAACCAGGCATATTTAATCATGGGAACGAAGACTAGTGCGCTGAAATGATGCAACAGTAATGAATTTATTCGAATCTGGTCTTCTCGTGAAGCGATTTCGTGAATAGCTGTTAATAATTCAGGAGCATGTTGTAGTCTTTTAATGAAAAGTTTTACCTGACGGTAAAAATTCACATCGCATGGTTGGAAAAGCGGGGTACACTTGGGTGGAATAACTTTAATAGTGCAAGTGCAAGCTTTTGTTTCGTCAACGAAGATACGAATGACTAACCGACTGGCCGTAGCATAATAGTCCACTGAGACGCGTCACGTGGGTACACACGTCATAGGAGATAAAAACAGCACGGTCAGGAACTGTAAACATAGGTATTAAATGTTGCCCAAATGTTATGAGTATTAACAAAAGACTGCTTACTGATTTCGTAATATGCTTCAATCGCCTAATTAAAGTGTGCTTCGAAAAAACAAAATGAAGAAAATAATCGTCGCGCAATACATAACATATTGAGCGAATGGTAAATTTTTCTATCCTGACCATTTACTGCAAACATTTACATAAGAATGGTAATAAAAACATAATTATTGACAATCATCGGACGACAGGTAAGGAAAGTAATTCGCCCATGTCGGAGTTGAACTCAGGTCTCCTGCATGGCAGCCTCGCATCTTGCCGATTACACCACGCTGTCTGGCTGAGCGATAACCGCCATGTATAAGTAGACACGTTACGCGTAGTAATTTGCTACGAATTTTATTTCGATTTTCTTAGAAATCAAGGCCCATGGGAACAAATCCTTTTAGTTTGATGGTCTGGAGGAATTCCCTTACAACATATCTACGACCCATTCCGTTGGTACCATTCTTTGTGTTCCACTTGTTAGTGGAGACGCATAACTAAAACATAAACCCACCATCGTTGATGTCTAGTTGAACACCTTCACTAGACCCATGCTGGTCTCGCAGAGGCTGCAGAGCTGCATCAAACCAGTATCCTGACTGCGGACCACAACAACACCAACGCAGCGAAGATTATTAACTGCACGGTCAGCCTTGATTTAAATAATTTATACTGTTGCAAGATTCCAATAATGTCGTGAACTATGGTTTGGACTATCACGAGTGATTAGGAATCACCTCATAATCATCTATTTCATTAAAAAAATTAGTCAGAATATCATATGAATGAAAGTTTTCGACCGTGTCTGAATATAATTTGGTATGTATTTCTTTGGTGGATGCGATATGCGGTTATTCCTGTGGGAATCTTGTTAATGTTTTACCTGTCCATCGCTCAGCTTGCTCTCGAAAGACGCACACACAGACACAGACACACACACACACACACACACACACACACACACACACACACACACACACACAGCACAGTTGTCTCAATTCCCGAACGAAAGAAAATAAATAAGATGGTTACAGTGTGAACCATTTCTTGACGTACACACAGAGTCATAACTGACGCGTTCTCCAAGTCGCCTACGAATCCTAATGATATTAAAACGGAAGTTGTTAACCTGTTCCGTGACAACCACCCTCCATAAGCATGTGAAGTGGCCAAAACTACCCAAGATATATCCATTTAAGGAATGTAGATCGCTTTATTAAGAACAACTTGTAATTGCATGTATATCCACGCTTATTCCACCACGTCCCCTCTGCGAAGTATAATGAAATATTTAGCGAAAATATTTAACCAGGAGATAAATAGTATTAGACTCTAATCAAGGGTATTACCCCCTTTCCTCCGTAGGACGATCGAAAGCGGACTTAGGAACGTTTCCAGTTGAACGAAGTTCGTACTGTTTTGTTGTTTCAGTTGGGTGCTTTCTTTATTGGAGAGGTTGCCACAAAAAACGCAGGTACTTTTGACCATTATTAAACACCTTAAAGGCTGTATACTGTACCAGTGTGCAGGAAATAAACTGTACAGTCAGTTTCAGAAGCCAATGCTGCATATGTTGCCACCAATTGGAAAAATATTTGAGTGCTTTAGAAAATGTGGTCCTGTTGTACGTGTAAAGATTTTATGTTACTTATGGGATGAGTTATCGTACCAATAATAGGATCTTGGGCTGTGGGATAACTCTGTATTTTAGATCTTTGCCGGATGCGTCGTAGTAACATCCAAAGAGTTTTCTATGAATCTGCTGCCATTTTACAGGGTACACATATATACAACGCTATTTCTGCCGAGACAGTGTTAGGTGGATGGGAGTTTGGCTCACTCACTCAAACACATAAGCCTACAGATTTTGACAAACACACACATGCAAACACACTCAACAAAAAGTTGGTTTACGTTATAGGAGGCGATCTATTTATATTATTGTAAAAAGATATAAAATAGCCAAGATCGCTTATCATCAGTTTTTATTAATGACGACCGGTTTCACTGATCTATGTCAGCATCATCAGGTCAAATAAATATTTTACAAGGCCATAATCTGTTAAAAGAAGAAACGGATATTTAAAACATGCAAGTCATTATAATAAAACGAAAAGATACGTCAATAAATCCATAAGAGCAAGATCGGGCATATTTAGAGGTGAGACATACCTTGTAACGTCAAATAGTTGTTATATAAAACGATTTACAGTGCATAAGTGCACTAAGTCATTATAATAAAACGTAATTAACACAGTGAGTGACAAAAACGATTTACAGTGCATAAGTTGCACTAAGTCATTATAATAAAACGTAATTAACACAGTGAGTGACAAAAGCTTTTGTCACTCACTGTGTTAATTACGTTTTATTATAATGACTTAGTGCACTTATGCACTGTAAATCTTTTTATATAACAACTATTTGACGTTACAAGGTATGTCTCGCCTCTAAATATGCCCGATCTTGCTCTTATGGATTTATTGACGTATCTTCTCGTTTTATTATAATGACTTGCATGTTTTAAATATCCGTTTCTTCTTTTAACACATTATGGCCTTGTAAAATATTTATTTGACCTGATGATGCTGACATAGATCAGTGAAACCAGTCGTCATTAATAAAAACTGATGATAAGCGATCTTGGCTATTTTATATCTTTTTACAATAACTCAACAAAAACATGGGAGTAGGAATAGATAGTCTTTCTTTAATGTAATGTCGTAAAACGACATCTACAAGCACGAGTAGTGTGTTATGAGATATCAAAACAAATTCGATATACATCTGGTCAGATTTAAATCATTTTTTAGTCATAAGACTCTTGGTGCATGCTACGTCTCTTGCATTTCTTACTTTGTATCACTCGAATGAAAATCATGGCTACGTAACCATCACCAATTATACCGTAACACTTCTTAGTAAATATTTTGTATTGTGTTAAGCTTTATAGTTGCCAATATTTTGTGAATGTTGAGTAGAACAGTATACTGGCGTTAATTTCGACACATCCTATAAACACTTCATAATACGCACCTGCATTACAAGCACTACATTCATGCACATCATAATAAGGGTAGTTTTATAAAGTACTAGAACTGTTCACATTCTGTGTCTCCTGTGCGCGTTACTATGAGAGCGTTAACGAGATAGTGTGTCGGGGATTATTATCCTTACAGAAGCTTTTAATTTTAACTACTTATTTGTACGTCTCTGCTGTGTTCCATCTCGTTCTGCGATGTGGAGTGCCCACAGCTCTCCATATTTCATAAAGTGTGAATCTTTGCTTTTTTTGTTAAAATGGCATGTATCTTTCATCCAGTGGATTTTATGACACATTTATGTGCTGCATGCACCTGATTACCCTTGATTCCCTGGTACGAGACATGTATAAGTTTCATTTACAACACAGTGGGCTACTTTCGGATGGTTGTTTCAATTTATTCTCTTCTCTTTGAATGTTCAATACAGTTGTTCTTGGTAACGTGATAGTCATTCAATTATTTTATTTGTTCAAATGTTTGTATAGCTTATGGGACTTAACTACGGGGTCATCAGTCCCTAAACTTGCAAACGGCACAAATATCCATGCCCGAGCGGGGATTCGAACCCCCGGCCGTAGTGGCCGTGGAAACCGTGACTGACGCGCCTCAGTCCCCTCGGCCACCGCGGCCGGCGATAGTCATTCATGACTTGCATATGAATGATACTTTAGCAACTCAGGGTAACTCTTCCCTGATATGTCATTTAGAAAACAGTTCATGCTAATTTGCACCGTTTGGTTGGGATGAGTGCCGTTACAACGACGAGATCTAGATATGAAATTTTGATCTGCGAAATTTTCATCAGAATGCGAAAATGTAATGCTAATTCCCACCCGCCGGGGGATAAATGATCATCAAAACAGAAATAAGAGAGATGAAAACGTAAACGGATGAATTTAGGTGTTCTTTATTTCCACATACTATTCGAAAACGGAATTGTAGATGAATGGTGTGAAGTATTAATGAATTTCGAGATTGGAGCTGCTTCAAGAACAATTAATTACTCGTTCTCAGTACAAAGATCATCATATGAACTTACTGAGAGACACTTAAATGTCATTTGCAGAGTCCCTTTGTAGCATTTCATGTAGAAGAAGGAAGAAAACTGCTGTACATAGACAATGTTTCAGCCATCGTAATAATTTGAATTAATTTAATATGAGCACTAATGGATACATATTAATTTCAGGTTCACCATCACGTCGCGTTCCCATAAGAGTACACCTAATCTCTACTTAGATGAATGAATGTTGTGTTGTTATTACTTCTATTGAGTACGAGATATTTTCTATCTAATACGCACTTTGAATTCTTAAGGTCCAATTTTAGAGTATGCGTCCACTCTCCATCGAGAGAGTGAGAAACGTAACATTGCTATTGATGAATGATCAAACTGACAACTGAACATGAGCACGCGATTTTTAGAATAGTGAGTACTGCACTGCTCTTTACCATGCATAGATTACATTGTTGTGTCCCGGACATTAGCGCAAAAATTTATGAAGGATGCAGTAAGAAAAACATAATTGGGAACGAGGACAGACACATCGTTTGCACTAATGATGCTCAAGAAATTTCTGCGGACAGGTGGACACAGGTGTGATAAGGTAAATAGCGAGCCGCGGTGGAGTAGCCGAGCGGTCTAAAGCGTCTTGCTGCGGAGCGCGCGGTTGCTCGCCGTAGAGGTTCGAGTCCTCCCTGGGGCATGGGTGTGAGTGTTTGTCCTTAGGTTAGTTTACCTAGGTTTAAGTAGTTTGTAAGCTACGGACTGATGATCACGCAGTTTGGTCGGATAGATTTACATACATTTGATTTTTGTAAATAGCTATTTTCACTGTTTGAGGATGCATTTGATTAATGTTATGTACCACGAAGCCTTAGACGTGTTATAGGTCACAGAAACAGTTACCTTTAGTTGAATTAAGATTGAAAGGAGTAGGCAAAATAATGTTCACTTAACTTTTGCCTCTCATACAGCCTTGAGCATGTTTTGTTATAAACATCTATGCTATAATTCTGTAGAAAACAAACTTATTTGTTTCTCTGCCTAAAGGTGGGATGAAACATAAGTTAGCCGTTTATGATGTGTTCTCGAAGCATGTAAAATTGTACCCAATAAAATCTGCAACTACTTCTGCAATAATCAAAAACTTCAGAATTTACTATGCTCAGGTTGGAAAACAATCAGTTGTGCCATCAGATGATACTAGTAATAAGTGGAGTGAATTTTTGAAAGAGCAATATTCGAAAAACACTTATAACTAAATACCATCGAGAAGCATCCCCTTTAGATAGAGGTTTTAGAGATTTCAATAGGTTTATAAGGACTTTTGTAGACAATAGCCTAGTCATACTAGAACGGTAGAATGTGTGAAGTTATTTGAAAATATTCATAATAACCTTTCCCATTCATCAACAAATCATACTCCAGACGAAATCATATTTATGGTGTAACATTATTCTTAGTCTCCTCGGAGTGGAGAAAGTAAAGAATATGGTTTTTGTATAGTCTTGTGTGAGCATCGTCGATCATAAAATTTTCTGAAATAGTATGCTCTTTAGGGTGAACATATTGTAGCTGGAGATGTTTAGTTACTGGTGATAATCTTACGATTATGTTAATATATACAGTGCACAATTACAATACGTGTCATTAGAAGACAAATTTCGGTTTTTCAAGGAAATTAAGTTTACATTTCGTGACATTTGATAAAATTTGTCACTCGCGTACATTTTTCGACAATTTGCAGCAACAAAGGCAAAATTGAGTAAAAATGTATGTCCGATGGAGACATGATCCCATATTTTAATGTTTTACGATAATGACATTCAGTGTTACTGTAGATTATTCTTGGCTCCGAAAACTGTCTTGAGCAGTTAAACCGGCAACCCACGCGCAATGGAAATATTCTAGACCTTATAGCCACAAATAGGCCTTACCTTATTAACGATGTCTGTGTAGAAACAGGAATTAGTGATCATGATATCGTCATAGCGTCGATGGTGACCGAAGTTCATAAACCAGTCAAGAAGGCTAGGAGCGTGTTTTTGTTGGGAAGAGCCGACAAGCAAATGTTACGATGAATGGGCATCGTTTAATTCTGGGACTATGGATGCAGAGGAATTGTGGACTAAATTTAAGTGCATTGCTAATAAAGGGTTAGAGAAATATGTGCCAGTAAAGACGATTAAGGATGGAAAAGATCCACCGTGGTATAATAATAATGTTAGAAAGCTGCTGAGAAAACAAAGGCTGTTGCACTCTCGATTCAAAAAAGAACACGCAAATGATGACAGGCAAAAGTTAGTAGAGATTCGTGCGTCTATAAAAAGATCGATGCGTGAAACATACAATAATTATCACAGCCATACCTTAGCAAAAGAGCTTTCCGAGAACCCGAAAAAAATCTGGTCCTATGTAAAATCGATAAGCGGGTCAAAGCCCACTGTCCAGTCACTAGTTGATCATTCCGGGGCAGTAATAGAAGAAAGCAAACGGAAAGCTGAAGTTCTAAATTTAACCTTTAAGAAATCTTTCACGCAGGAGGACCGCACAAATATACCATCATTTGATCAACGTACTAATTCCGAAATGGGGGACATAGCAATAGGTATTTCCGGTGTAGAGAAGCAGCTGAGAGAGCTAAATACGAAAAAGTCTGCTGGTCCGGATGGAATACCAGTTCGGTTTTACAAAGACTATTCTGCGGCATTGGCCCCCTACTTAGCTTGCATTTATCGCGAATCTTTAATTCAGCGCAAAGTTCCTAGTGATTGGAAAAAAGCGTAGGTGACTCCCGTGTATAAGAAAGGAAAGAGAACTGACCCATACAATTACAGGCCAATATCGTTGACATCGGTTTCATGTAGAATTTTTGAGCATATTCTCAGTTCGAATATAGTAAATTTCCTTGAAACGGAAAAGCTTCTTCCCATGAATCAGCACGGGTTTAGGAAACATCGTTCATGTGAAACTCAGCTTGCCCTTTTCTCACATGACATCTTGCGAGGCATGGACGAAGGGCAACAGGCGGATTGTGTTTTTCTCGACTTCAAAAAGGCGCTCGACGCGGTGCCACACTACAGATTGCTAACGAAGATACGAGCTTATGGAATAGGTTCACAGATTTGTGACTGGCTGGAAGACTTCCTAAGTAATAGAACGCAGTACGTTGTTCTCGACGGCGAGTGTTCATCAGAGACGAGTGTATCGTCAGGCGTGCCCCAGGGGAGTGTGATAGGACCGCTATTATTTTCTATCTATATAAATGATCTGATGGACAGAGTAAGTTGTAATTTGCGGCTGTTTGCTGATGATGCTGTGGTGTATGGGAGGGTGTCGACTGTAACTGACTGTAATAGCATACAGGATGACTTAAACAAAATTTCTAGTTGGTGCGAAGAATGGCAGCTAGCTTTCAATGTAGAAAAATGTAAGGTGATGCGCATGAGTAGAAAAAACAATCCTATAATATTCGAATACAGCATTAGTAGTGAGCTTCTTGATGCTGTCGCATCGTTCAAATATCTAGGCGTAACATTGCAGAGCGATATGAAATGGAACGAACATGTAAGGACAGTTGTGAGTAAGGCAGACAGCCGACTTCGGTTTATTGGGAGAATTTTGGGAAGATGTACTTCACCTGTAAAGGAGACCGCGTATAAAACGCTTGTACGACCACGTCTTGAGTATTGCTCAAGTATTTGGGACCCGCAGCAGATGGGTTTGAAGGAAGACATAGAGGCAGTTCAGAGGCGAGCAGCTAGATTTGTTATCGGTAGGTTCGACCAATGTGCGAGTGTCACGGAAATGCTCCGGCAACCCAATTGGGGATCGCTGGAAGAAAGACGACGTTCTTTTCGTGAATTTCTAGTAAGTAAATTTAGAGGGCCGGAATTTGAAGCTGAGTGTAGTACGATCTTGCTGCCGCCTACTTACATTTCGCGTAAAGATCACAAAGACAAGATAAGAGAAATTAGGGCTCGTACGGAGGCATATAGGCATTCTTTATTTCCTCGTTCAATTTGGGAGTGGAATAGGAAAGGAAATGCCTAGTAGTGGTACAGTTTACCCTCCGCCACGCACCTTACGGTGAATTGCGGAGTATGTATGTAGATGTAGATGGCATTTACTTGCTGTAATCCAGAATTTGTTTAATTTTTAACTGGATAAGTTGCAAATTAAGAGTGATATATGTACAGAACCCTGCAACCGCATGCTTAATTATTGAATCGAATAAACTGGGATTCACAGTGAGATTAATACTTGCGTGATCAACACGGACTAGGCAAGTCCATATTTCACTGGTGTAGATTTCTGTGGCTACTGATCATCCAACTAGTGACTTTTTTGTGTTCAAAAGTGTATTTTAAAATACTTAGCCGAACAGTCTATTTGTGAGTGAATGGAGCAGAGTATTTTTGTCGATGCCATATCGAACTGTTAAATCGAGTTGGACACTCGAATTATATATGTTTAATATTGTCACAATGACTGACGGATCCAAATGAAAACGAAGGATATTGACTGTGCACTCAATGTTATGAGCTTCATACATTTTCAGGAAAAGTTACTATTAGTTGTAGTATAACATTTTGTGCTTATATTTGTTTCATCATTTTGAGTGCTCTTTCGAGTTGGGGGTCCTGTGTTCCTGAACAAGTATTAGAATCGTCGACAACACGTCGTGTAGGCATCGATCAAAGAAATTATTATTATTATTATTATTATTATTATTATTATTATTATTTACTTTAGGCCATAGATACAAACTTTTTATAAGTATGATAAAAATAACAGTCCAGTTCGCAAATTATTTTTACAATTTATTAATATAGGTGACCGGTTTCGATCTAGGTTTCGATCATCTTCAGACCTATGAAAGTAGAATAAAAGAGATATGCTACAGAGGGAAACAGGTACACTATTAGTCACTAAAATAAATTTACAATCAAGTTTAGCAAATTACTTAAAACAGTATACCTCGCTACAGATGTTCAGGCGGTGAGCATGCGGCGACTGCTAACCAGCGAGAGACTGCTGTGTGTTATAAAGGCAAAGCCCCGCCCACCGCCTGAAGCAACAGCACATCTTAAACCAATGAGGAACGTCATACAGTAAGAAATAAGATGAGAGATGTAGATATATACATAAATAATCCATAATGGTTACAAAATGCATTTTCTTAACAATAAAAGGTAGTTGACATGTTTATAATTAAAAAAAAATAAGGCATTAGACAATAAAAAGAGGTTATCAGTTTAGGAAATATCTGCCATCTATTGGCAGTTGATGATAATAATAACTTTCAAATCGAACACAGTGTGGGTCAAAGATAAATTACAGCAACGCCGATGGTTGCCGTGGATACGTCGTCGTGGAGACGTCGATAAGTAGTCGTGCCAGTGGTGCAGCAGATGACGAGCCATAGATGTAGCTGCCAGGGACGCGGTCGGTCACCGTGGAAACAGGCCGTAATAGCAGAGGCGACCGGTGTTAGCACGTGCAGCAGCGAAGCGCCAGAGATGTAACGGCCAGGGGACGCCGTCCGTCACCGTGGAGACAGGACATGATAGCGGCGAGGATCGGTGTTAGCACGTATAACGGGAAAATGCCCCAAAAGTCGTCGGTGCCATATGTAGCAAGTGGTAATAGTATTCAATTTAATTGAATTGATTGGTAACCATTCAATTAAATCTAAACCTAGATCGAAACCGGTCACCTATATTAATAAATTGTAAAAATAATTTGCGAACTGGACTGTTATTTTTATCATTAAATAATAAGTTCGCTGTTTATTCCAAGCAAGGAAACAATGTTTTCCAAATTGATTATTTTTATAAGTAGATGTAGCTCAATATACACCACAATATCTGAAATAAAGGACCAAGAGTCCCTTTACTCACACGATAAATGTTTCTTTTGCAGCTGTTATGTTAAAAAGGACTAAAATAACTAATATATTGACAAAATTGTAATCAATTGATATCATTTGTGACAGACTGATGTTTTGTTCCTGAAGTGCGATATATTTAAGTAATCCTTGTAATTATATGTAGAATTCATGTAGATTTATGGTAGGTTTAATGGGGTCACGTTCAAAAACAAAATTTTATTACAGGTGTATAATATTATTGTTACGTATCGTAATGTGGTGTTGGGTCAAGATAGTGTTTGTTAACAAGTGAACACACACCATCTGGGGTGCCTTTATAACAATGCACCGCTATCGTGGCACTAAAATGACAACATTTTAGTCATTTACAAGTATGTTTTGCGAAGCAGAGCTAATTTTCCTAAATCAAACCGAAATAAAAAATAATAAGACATTGACTAAGTGGTTCAAAACACCCAAAATTATAAAAATCTTTTGTCGATGACAGTTAGTATAAATAGAACCAGCACTTGGATTTCTCTCTCTCTGTAAATTCAGCTCTCATTAAGTGTAGCTCTCGATGAGATCGTCACTCATTAAGTTTAGACATCTGTGAGTTTAGCTCTGTCGAAAGATCGACTCCCTGTAAAGACTAGATCTTTAATGTTTAGCGCGGTGATAGATTGTCATCTATCTCGTGTAGCTCTGCCTACCGAGTTTAGAATTAAAAGAATTAAATTCTTCAGTACAATTTGAACAGTAATAGCTATTGATAACAGTATAGTATTTTGATGGCGAAAAATTATTTTGATAGAAGGATAACAAAATTATCAGCTATGGATTATGGACTGCAAATAGGATATCAGATATGTATATAAAAGAAGATAATGAATGAGAAGAATTTATTTTCGAGATTATTAAACATCATAATTAACAATGTTTAAAATGTAATATCTGTGAACTAAGAAATATGAAAATATATTCAAGATACATAGAAAAAGGAATTTTAAGATATTCATTTAACAGTTAGAACCTTTAATATCATATGGGAAATATTTTGGAAGTAAGTGAACCAAAAATAATATTTGTGACGCTGAGAATATCATGCTTGACCAGAACAGAATAATTAGCATCGATGTTTCAGCGGATAGAATGTCATTTGAATTAACAGCGATGCCAATATCAGACTAGAGACCGTGGAATAAACTGTTTTGCAATAGGCTTCAATTGAAATAGAACCAACCGGGAAGATGTACCAATATCCAGAGTGTCATTTTGTGTCATATTAGAATCAAGCCACTGAGAGAAAAGAATATTTATGCTTTTTATTAACATCATGAAACTTAGTAAGACAAATGTATATAACATTAGAAGTCACAAGAAGTGACCAAAATAAAGAAATAAGTACTCCTCTTAACACCAGGCTAATAGAGACGATAGCAGTTTCTTATGTTTTAAGAAAATTGTACCAACCTTCCAAATGAAAAGCCAGAAGCCTGTTACAAAATATACAAAAAATGTTTTACCCATAATTAAACCTGCAGTCAGTTCAGACCATTGCGAAGTCCCAAGCCTGGGATATAAGTGTTTCTCATAATAATCTGTGAAACCTCGAATCTGATGTTCACACTGTTAACTACACCCGATTAATAAACAACTATAACGTCCAAACCTTTCCTTTGTGCGAGTGGTTACCGTCCAGAATAGCATTAATCAGCTAAGTTATGCTGTAGAATAAAGTCGACGGTTCACAGACAATGTAACTTGACGCTATTTTATAATAAAGTTGTCTGTCGAAATATTTCACACTTTTGATTCCGTAAAAAAGATTTATCTCAGTTTTATATACCTTGTTCAATTTTTTTCAAATTAATTGTTGCAGTATTTTTCATATAAAAGTATTCAGTACCTAAAATCCCGGAATTTAGCAATCCATAAATTTCCACAGACAGACAACACCCTATAGAATTCATGTTCAATTAATCGATCCTTAAATGTTCCATAGCTCTTTCAAAATGTTTTCGTGAATTGCAATGAGTTTCATCATGCACACCAACAATGGACACAAAAACTATTCAACCTTCGGTTTTATTATTTCTACCGAAAACATTACGTTATGCGGAAACGATACATACGAAATAAGCCTTTTTTTTCTTTTCTTGGTCATTTGATTTTTTTCTAATAGATGAAGACATTCACTGTGAAATTCAGAAAAATATTTTTTTATCGCAGAACACATTTTAATACTCTTTCGAGAGCAGGTAATACTGGGATTCTGTCAGCACTATAATGTTTACGAACAGATGCGACTTGAGTGCTTAAGGCTGTGCACGGTATAAAATTGGACACCCTTTAAGTTCAAATGCCTGCATTATTTTCTCCAAACACAACCTCCCTCAGCGTTCTTTAAAACTAATGTAAAACCCTTAACATTCGCATTTGCAGGCATGACAACTAAGGAAAGATTCCAGATAACATTCGAGATAGAAAATATTTCTCCGTCATTCTCGATTAAACTTCAAGATTCTGATTACGTGTTGGGTGTTCCAAATCCCGTCATAGTCCAGTTCATTCAATGTTTTGGAGATAAAAGACAGACAGAAGGTTTTAATAGAAGTGCTGGAAGAAAATAATTTGATCGACATGAATTGTCGAGACGAAGGATATGATAACGGGACTAATATGAAAGGAAAACCCACAGTAGAACAGTCTCGAGTACTGCAACATTTACCCCTTGTGATACAGCTTTAATGTGGTCCTTGCAGAGACGGACAAATGTATTACGGAGACAGAGACATTTTAGGCGCAAGACTATGAATGTAAACTATTTTCGGCATATTTAGAAAGTTGGTATATTATTACTGAGACCTGCTCTGATGTAACCTTAAAAACACCTTCTGATTATAGAGTATCAAGAGCGCCAAATCTGTCAGATATCAGCTTTGAAACGATTGTGAACCACTCATAAAAGTAGTTGAAACAACAAAGGATTCATCCGTGGGATCTGAAGCTTAGCCTTCAGTAAATTATTCCTGCTTTCGAATTCCCTTTGACTATCATCATACAGGATGACCTCTTCATGCCGTTAATGAGGTAGTAAAAATCTTTAGGCTGAAGATAAGCAGTTACACCACGCTTTACAACCGCAACCCGTGATTGCATGGGACGTCCCTCAAGTGAGTGTCAGGCGGCGTACGACATTCCGTGGGACCGATAGTGAGCGCTTCCAGGTTCGTCTTGCGAACAGGTTTGTGGCGCCATCTGTTCAGGAAAACGTTCCTGAACCGAATGGTGTCGCTCATCTCTGCAAGATCCTGGCTTTAGCAGAGGGTAGGTTTGCTCGTAATTGGGAGTTCCAACATTAGACAGGTTATGGAACCCTTTGAACAGATTGCTCTCATAGAAGGGGAAAGGCCATCGCGCAATCAGTGTGCATACCTGGTGGAGTTATTCCAGATGTGCGACAGGTCGTCCCGGATGCTACGAAGAGTACGGGGTGCAGCCATCTGCAGGTGGGTGGGTGGGGGGTACCAATAATGTGTGTCGCTTCGGAGCAGAAGATATTCTCTCGGGTTTTGAGCGGCTATCGAAGTGAAAGTAGAGCTCACCATCTGCAGCACAGTTGACAGGATCGACTGTAGACCTCGGTTGTACTGCCGACTGCAGGGTCAGAATCAGAGGCTTCAACGGTTCTGCGACCGTGTTGGATGCAGATTCTTCTACTTGCGCCATCGGGTGGTGTTCACGGTTCTGCTGAATGGGAGTCCACTACACAAAGGAAGCTACTATATGGGCAGCGGGAGGTGTGATCCGTAAATATGGCGATTGTTTAGGTTAGCGGGACCCGGGAACATATGAAAGGGTTTCAATCTGAAAGGCTACATGTGAAAGATCTAAAAACCATAGGTGTAACAGCTGCAAATTGTCGTAGTTGTGTGGGAAAAGTACCGGAGCTCCAAGCTCTGAATCAAAAATCATTATAAAGCTAACTAAAGCAGGATATACCTTAAGGTGAAATATTTAAAAAGGAACAATAGGTGTTAAGAAAAGATAGAGTGTTGTCACAAGCGGTTTATCCTGTGAGTTGGTGTGTGTAGAGGTTATACTTGACAACCAAAATAAATTAATACTTTTTTTTTTTTTTTTTTTTTTTTTTTTACACAAAGCATACAACTTTAATTGGTGAAGACCTTAACTTGGCCTCGATATGTATCAGATTGAAATTCAATTGACGCTATCGTGAGTGATAATTTCTGGACTTTCGAAACTAACACTATCAATTTAGATCAAATATGACTTACATTCAAAGATATAATATCGACAACTATTGAAAGAAAAGAAAGGATTGACCCGTCGTGGTACAAAATACAGGTTAGATCACTGTTACAAAAGCAAAGAAAAAAGCGTGCCAAATTTAAACGCACAATAAATCCCCAATACTGGCAATCTTTTAGAGAAACTAGAAATTCAGCTTGATCTTAACCCTTTGAGCGCTGCAGACAGGATATCCCGCAGTGCTCCACCGGGCCGTGGGGCCGATGGACGTGGTTTGCCGCGGCAGTGGTAATATTTGTCTGTGCCAGCGGGCCCTGCAGGCGGCATTCACCGCGCAGCCTGCCAGGTACCTGGGCGCTAATGCCGGCTTACACCGCGGCCGGTCCCTCTGCCTGCGGGTCTGCAGACGTGAACAGCCGCAGGGCTGCGTGCCGGCAAACACAGACATATATGCAATCTGTGCTGACAAACACGGACTGGTCGCTTCGAATGTTCAGACATAGGATGCAAAAATAAATACTTAGTGCAAATTTGTGAATTCTTCCGTAACTTCTTGATGGATATTAAACCTTAGATATTCTTAATTTTAAAAAATCTGGCATTATTATTTCTAGAATATTCTGACCTGGGTTGCGGAAAAAAATATTTATTTAAATGACGATAGTGTCGAGCGAAGCCCAAAGATGCCCAAAGACTGTGACAATCACATTACAGTTATCCATATCCTATGATTTTATTAACTGCTAAAATATGGTTGTCACATTTCTTTTTAACCCTTTGAGTGCTGCACCTTGCCGAGTCAAGCCTGCCCCGACGGCCGCCTAATCCGCCTCCCTGCGCTGGCCGCCGTCTCCGCGGCCTGTTGTGTGTGCCTGAGCTCTCCGCCTGGCCGTCCTCGCCCTGGCCGGACTATTTCTGGAACCAGTCTTGCAGTGTGCTTGCTGACGTTACAAATAAACAGAATATCTGGACACTTATTCCTTAACTTTGAATCTTGAAATAATTGCCAGACAGACAATGTACACTGAAACTCCTTACGCTTCAAACGTGTAGGCCCTGCGTCATTCCGTGTCAATTCGCATAATTTTGGAATATTTTCCTGCTCGACCATGACGGAAAAATTTATGTAATAATTCGAACATATCGCCAATCAATCGCTTTCCAAACTGGGCTTATTAGATAGAACATTATTTCAACTGCAAACAAAATGTAAATGGTCAACCAACGCAGGTAAACAATGCTAGATGATTTGAATCAAATGAGAACGCGTAAATCACGGCGTGAGACAAGTGTAAATTTTGGGTTCTATTTCCGACTGTAAATGCATGCTGCTCATGAAACTTAAAACTTAATAGGTTGGTAAGAGAAATTTCAGCGAATGTTCATATAAAATTTCAAAAAACTCTGCAATAGTCGAACAGGGAATGATAGGTGAGCTGACAGGGGATGACACTCTTAATCAAAGGCTTTCTTTTATTTGCGTTTAGTTCTTAAGAATCATCATAAGGTCTTTGTTGTTGTGGTCTTCAGTCCAGAGACTGGTTTGATGCAGCTCTCCACCCTACTCTATCCTGAGCAAGCCTTTTCATCTCCTCATAAGAACGACAACCCACATCCACTTGAATCTGCTTTTTATACGCGTCTCTTGGTCTCCCTCTGCGATTTTTACCCCACACACTTCCCTCCAATGCTAAATTCACAATTCCTTGATGTCTAAGAATGTGTCCTACCAATCTATCTACATCTACATCTACATACATACTCCGCAATTCACCGTAAGGTGCGTGGCGGAGGGTACACTGTACCTCTACTAAGCATTTCCTTTCCTATTCCACTCCCAAATTGAACGAGGAAAAAAAGAATGCCTATATGCCTCCGTACGAGCCCTAATTTCTCTTATCTTGTCTTTGTGATCTTTACGCGAAATGTAAGTAGGCGGCAGCAAGATCGTACTACACTCAGCTTCAAATTCCGGCCCTCTAAATTTACTTAACAGAAATTCACGAAAAGTACGTCGTCTTTCTTCCAACGATCCCCAATTGAGTTGCCGGAGCATTTCCGTGACACTCGCGCATTGGTCGAACCTACCGGTAACAAATCTAGCTGCTCGCCTCTGAACCGCCTCTATGTCTTCCTTCAAACTGATCTGCTGCGGGTCCCAAATACTTGAGCAATACTCAAGACGTGGTCGTATAAGCGTTTTATACGCGGTCTCCTTTACAGTTGAAGTACATCTTCCCAAAATTCTCCCAATAAACCGAAGTCGGCTGTCTGCCTTACTCACAACTGTCCTTACATGCTCGTTCCATTTCATATCGCTCTGCAATGTTACGCCTAGATATTTGAACGACGCGACCGCATCAAGAAGCTCACTACTGATGCTGTATTCGAACATTATGGGATTGTTTTTCCTACTCATGCGCATCACCTTACATTTTTCTACATTGAGAGCTAGCTGCCATTCTTCGCACCAACTAGAAATTTTGTCTAAGTCAACCTGTATGCTATTACAGTCAGTTACAGACGACACCCTCCCATACACCACAGCATCATCAGCAAACAGCCGCAAATTACAACTTACTCTGTCCATCAGATCATTTATATATATAGAAAATAATAGCGGTCCTATCACACTCCCCTGGGGCACGCCTGACGATACACTCGTCTCTGATGAACACTCGCCGTCGAGAACAACGTACTGCGTTCTATTACTTAGGAAGTCTTCCAGCCAGTCACAAATCTGTGAACCTATTCCATAAGCTCGTATCTTCGTTAGCAGTCTGCAGTGTGGTACCGTGTCGAACGCCTTTTTGAAGTCGAGAAAAACACAATCCGCCTGTTGCCCTTCGTCCATGGCTCGCAAGATGTCATGTGAGAAAAGGGCAAGCTGAGTTTCACATGAACGATGTTTCCTAAACCCGTGCTGATTCATGGAAAGAAGCTTTTCCGTTTCAAGGAAATTTACTATATTCGAACTGAGAATATGCTCCAAAATTCTACATGAAACCGATGTCAACGATATTGGCCTGTAATTGTATGGGTCAATTCTCTTTCCTTTCTTATACACGGGAGTCACCTGCGCTTTTTTCCAATCACTAGGAACTTTGCGCTGAATTAAAGATTCGCTATAAATGCAAGCTAAGTAGGGGGCCAATGCCGCAGAATAGTCTTTGTAAAACCGAACTGGTATTCCATCCGGACCAGCAGACTTTTTCGTATTTAGCTCTCTCAGCTGCTTCTCTACACCGGAAATACCTATTGTTATGTCCCCCATTTCGGAATTAGTACGTTGATCAAATGATGGTATATTTGTGCGGTCCTCCTGCGTGAAAGATTTCTTAAAGGTTAAATTTAGAACTTCAGCTTTCCGTTTGCTTTCTTCTATTACTGCCCCGGAATAATCAACTAGTGACTGGACAGTGGGCTTTGACCCGCTTATCGATTTTACATAGGACCAGAATTTTTTCGGGTTCTCGGAAAGATCTTTTGCTAAGGTATGGCTGTGATAATTATTGTATGCTTCACGCATCGATCTTTTTATAGACGCACGAATCTCTACTAACTTTTGCCTGTCATTATTTGCTTGTTCCTTTTTGAATCGAGAGTGCAACAGCCTTTGCTTTCTCAGCAGCTTTCTAACATTATTATTATACCACGGTGGATCTTTTCCATCCTTAATCGTCTTTACTGGCACATATTTCTCTAACCCTTCATTAACAATGCATTTAAATTTAGTCCACAATTCCTCTACATCCATAGTCCCAGAATTAAACGATGCCCATTCATTTTCTAAGTGCGATCGTAACATTTGCTTGTCGGCTTTTCCCAACAAAAACACGCTCCTAGCCTTCTTGACTGGTTTATGAACTTTGGTCACCATCGACGCTATGACGATATCGTGATCACTAATTCCTGTCTCTACACAGACATCGTTAATAAGGTCAGGCCTGTTTGTGGCTATAAGGTCTAGAATATTTCCATTGCGCGTGGGTTGCCGGTTTAACTGCTCAAGACAGTTTTCGGAGAATGTGTCCAAAAGTAGCTCGCAAGACTGCTTGTCTGTACCGCCTGAAATGTAACTAGCGAGGTCCCATTCTATACTCTTAAGGTTGAAGTCACCTCCGACTAATATTGCATGGCCCGGATACCTATGCACTACCTGGTGTAGACTTTCCTTGAATGATTCTAAAACTGCTACAGCAGCACTGGGGGGCCGGTAAAAACACCCAACTATTAACTTTACTTCTTTTAGACCTGTTATGCGTGCCCAGATAACTTCACAGTTACTTTCAACCTCGATCTCAGTAGAAACAATATCTTTGTCCAGAGCGATGAACACTCCTCCTCCAGTTGTATCAGATCTATCTTTTCGATATACATTCCACGATTCGCTAAATATTTCTGAACTTGCCACATCATCATTTAACCAGCTTTCGGTGCCTAAAACTATCTGAGCGCAATAACTTCCATGCAGCGCTGCAAATTCGGGAACTTTGTTTCTAATACTTTGTAAGTTCGCGGCTAATATTTTTATGTTCGAATTTTTGTTCCGAACGTGGCCTGAATTCGCTGTTTGAATACTGACAGGCGAGTGCTCATCAGAGTTAGCGCCTAGCCTAAAAAAACCCCATGTGCACTCCACAAGTACTCTGCTACCCGAGTAGCCGCTTCCTTAGTGTAGTGCACCCCTGATCTATCTAGGGGCACCCTACAATTCCCCACCCGATAACGCAGATCCAGAAATCTGCAGCCATGACTGTCACAGAGTCGGCGAAGCCTCTGGTTCAGACCCTCCACTCGGCTCCAAACCAAAGGACCCCGATCAACCCTGGGAACAATGCTGCAAATCGACAGCTCTGCTTGCACCCCGCGTGCGAAGGCAGCAGCCTTCACCAATTCCGCCAGCCGCTCGTAGGACCCGAGAATGTCCTCAGAACCCAAGCGACAAGCGTCATTGGTGCCGACGTGAGCTACGACTTGCAGTCGACTGCACCCCGCACCCTCGATAGCCGCCGGCAAGGCCGCCTCCACATCTCGGATGAGGCCCCCCGGCAAACACACCGAGTGCACGTTGGAATTCCTTCCAGATCTGGACGCTATCTGCCTAAGGGGCTCCATTACACGCCTGACATTGGAGCTCCCAATAACTAATAATCCCCTCCCCCCGTGCACCTGCTCTTCTTTTAGTCAAGGTATGCCAGAAATTTCTTTTCTCCCCAATTCGGTTCAGTACCTCCTCATTAGTTACGCGATCCACCCACCTAATCTTCAGCATTCTTCTGTAGCACCACATTTCAAAAGCCTCTATCCTCTTTCTGTCCACACTGCTTATCGTAAGGTCTTTATATACATCTAAATTTTATTTGGCATACTGGTACTTAATTATCTGATTTCTGTACGCAACTTGCGATTCAAATGCTCTAGAATCCGTAACGAGTAAACGTTGTTCTTCTGCACTAGCGCAGTAATTCTCGCGCAAACTACTTTCGACGAAACCATCTGGAAACCGAGTGACACTTCTGAATCTAACCACTATATTTTGAGACCATTAATCAAACAAATTATCCGCAGGGAAACTTAAAAACATAATATTCAACATTACTGAATTCCTTTTATACGGGACGCAATTGTTATTGTACAATAGAAATAATCGATGATGTACAACTTTTGCTTAAGAATTAGATAAGAAAATATTCAAGTTTCTAAACAACCTAATTAAACGTCACCTTTAATTCCTAATGACCTTTTGTGCTTCAGAAACGGGCGAGTTTGTGCAACTAACCAATTTGTGGCAAGACGCCTTTTCCAAGTTTACGAAAACATTTCGATTACGTAAACCCAGTTAATTGTCTGCAAGCAACGATCAATCAAATCGAGGTTTCTTAGTACTTATAAATACGTCTGAATAATTTCTGCTTATCATAAGGAGATGAATGTCTAGGCCTATAATTTTTTTTACAAATCCAACGTCAGGGAAAAATAGAACAGCAACCCGTTACTAAATATCACTAGAAACTGTAGCCTCAGTTGCGGTAAAAGATATTTATTTAAATGGCGACTAGTTTCGTCCGAAGCCCAGTTAATTGCGAAAACCTGTAGTTTGATAGAGAATACTAAGAAATTCTGGTCTTATTTAAAGTACAATTGTGGCAATACACAATCAATACCTTCTTTACACGACAGAAATGGTGAAGCTACTGTTGACATTTCTGCTAAAGCAGTATTGCTTAACAGAGCTTTCCGAAATTCCTTCACTACAGAAGACGAAGCAAATACTCCAGAATTCGCATAAAGACTAGCTGCCAGCATTTATAATTTAGAAGCAGATACCTCTGGAGTATTAAAACAGCTGTACTCACTCAACACAAACAGTCTCGCCGTCCCGACTGTATAACAATTAGTTATTTTCAGAGTAGGCTCATTCAGCACCCCCATACCTAAGTAACATATACAACCGATCGCTTAGTGAACGTTCCGTACCCAAAGACAGGAAAGTTGCACAGGAAACTCCGATTTCAAGAAAGGCAGTAGGTGTGATACGCAAAAGTACAGACGTATATCATTGAGGTCTGTTTGCAGCAATTTTAGAACATACACTTTCCTCTACTTGTCTATTTTTTCTATAGTGTCAAAGTGCAATGTCGCACTTATTATTTTATACCCAGTTTTTTAGTAAGATGACCAGCTTTTGAAATATACAGGGTGTTTCCAAAAGGTACGGCCAAACTTTCAGGAAACTTTCCTCACACACACAGAAAGAAAATATGTTATATGGACATGTGTCCGGGAACGATTAATTTCCATGTTAGAGCTAATTTTAGTATTTCTCTTTAATTGTAAATTGAAATTATTCATGCAGACAATTGTCAAAATACCCAATTGTGTCGTTAGTTTTCTTTTGAAAGCTCTTGTCTACGCAGGCCCGGTACCAAATGTAGAGACTCTTCGTGCTCGTATTGTGGACGGCTGTGATACAATACGCCATTCTCCAGGGCTGCATCAGCGCATCAGGGATTCCATGTGATGGAGGGTGTATGCATGTCCTCGCTAACGGAGGACATTTTGAACATTTCCTGTAACAAAGTGTTTGAAATCACGCTGGTACGTTCTGTTTCTGTGTGTTTCCATTCCATGATTAATGTGATTTGAAGAGAAGTAATAAAATGAGCTCCAACATGGAAATTAGGCGTTTCCGGACACATGTCCACATTATTTTCTTTCTTTGTGTGTGGGGAACGTTTCCTGAAAGTTTGGCAGTAGCTTTTTGTAACACCCTGTATATATGACCAGAAGTTGGTGACACAGTTCACCGAAACCGGTCGTCATTGAATAAATTATTAATGTGCGATCTTGGCATTTTATTTTGAAAACCATAAAACGACCATATTGCCTCCAAACCCGCCTAAGTTAGGTAATATTAATATAAATTACCTCGAAGGAAACGACCTATTAACCCGTAGTCAAAAAGGATTAAGAAAATATCGTTCTTATGAAACACAGCTAGCTCTTTACTCTCATGATGTGATGACTGGTATCGATAAGGAATGTCAAATAAATTCAGTGTTTCTAGATATCCAGAAGGCTTTTGGCGCTCTACCTCACCAGCGTCTTCTAATCAAATTCCGAGAATATGGAATATCGTCACAGCAGTGGGATTAGATTCGTGATTTCCTGTTAGAAAGAAAACTGTAATTGTCAGAAAACCATCGAGTAGAACAGAAGTGATATCTGGCGATCATCACGAAAAATCTGAGTAACACTCTTAGACCGTTCACGGATGATGGTATCATGTATCGGTTGGTAAGGTTAGCAGAAGACCAAAAGGAACTGCAAAATGATTTATATACCTGCATGGAGCAAAAATGGTAATTGACCGTTAATAATGATACGTGTGAAGTCATCCACATGACCACTAAAAGAAATCCGTTAAATTTCAGTTATACGATGAATCAGTCAAACCTACAGGCCGTCAATTCTACTAAATATCCTAGGAGTCACAATTACAAAAATCTTAAATTGGAATGAAAACATAGAAAATATTTCACTGGCAGAAGATTCAACAGTTCTACAAAAGAAACTGCCTACACTACACTTGTGAGTCAAATTTCGGAGTATTGCTGAACATTGTGCGATCCACAACATGTGGGACGGACGGACGATTTAGACAAAATTTAGAGAAGACCAGCTCGTTTTGTATTATCGCGATAAAGGGGCGAGACTGTCACGGAATTGATGCTCGTGTTGGGGTGTAAATCGTTAAAAGGAAGGCGTTATTTGTTGCGGCGAGATCAATTTGGAAAATTCCTTTCACCAACTTTCTGTTCAAAATGCCAACATATATTGTTAGCATCAACATACATACAGAAAGACTAGATCATCATCATAAGAGAAATCAGATCGAAAGCAGAAAGATGTAGGTGTTTCTTTTTCCCGCGAGCTGTTACAGAATTAAACTACATAGAAGTAACATAAATGTGGTTCGATGAAACCTCAGCCTTGCAGTTTATTGTGATTTATAAAGTATCCCTGTAGATGTAGATGTAGACGAAGGAATAACTGGACTGAATGACTTCCACACAAACTACAAGAAAAAGTATTGATGGCAGATTTAGAGTGGAAAGCAAAGAAATCTACTCGTCACAAAACGAATCGAAAAAGATTTTTCGGCTAAACTGAGTACGATCAAGACATTTTCGACGACGAGTCCCAAACGTAGCACATAGCCGAAGAGAGTTGCAAGCTCTATTTCTTGCTGGTCTTCGATGGAACTTTGAGCGACAAGAGATCGAAGTTCAAAGTTCTTTATAATTTTTCAGAATACACCACAATTCTGTTTTATCCGCCCCAACTTCGTGATAAAAATGTGATATCCAAAATGATTTGTCAGTTACAAGAGAGTGCTTTGTACGACTCTGAACTAGTTGATATAGACACATCGTACCTCCTTACAGAAGTAAAATTGCCGTGTTTTACAATTCCTCCCACTGAATATAGCGTTGGACACAGTTTAGTACTTAGACCCATTCAGAATATTGTTTGTCAAATTCGCCACAGTGTATCGCATGTTGCTGACGATACATGCCACCGTGGAGAATTGAGAAAGAAGTTATTCAAAATTAAAATTTATAAACACCAATCCGCCGTAAAGAGTTCTACATTCTTTCAATTGAAAGTTAAGAGTCACTTCAGCTGAAGAAAGAAGACATGATTCGAGGTTGATTTTCGCAAGGCACTCCATGTTCCGTATTTGTAAACTTCACATTTGCGTAGTTTCTGGCTGTTAGGGTTTAATTTGCCTGTTGCCAAATATTGCATATGCTGTACTGTAATCGTGTTTCCTGCGACCATAGTACTATTTAAAAAGAGCCTACTTGCGCACAGACCAAGGTATGCAAAATAAAAGCACAGTTCCCGCTATTTTTGTTTAACTACTGTTTGCCAAATACTCCACTTACGCGTTCCTATGATTCGTGTTTTTACATGTTTAAAAGTAGTAATCGATGTTTCCATAAGAAGTTCTATTCAGTTTTGTCAATATAGGGCACGAGGTCTTTTTATGAAGTATTCTGCTTTTGCCCTCTCGTTCTTCCCTCCCATCCTGCCTTCCCATCCCTTTGCCATGCGGCGTGGTTCAGCTTCGCTACAGCCCTGGACACAAGATACCGGCCGGCCGCGGTGGCCGGGAGGACTGCGGCGCGTAACTCACGGTCTGCACGGCCACTACGGTCGGGGGTTTGTGCCGTGGTTAGTATTAGCTAGTTCGTAAGTAGTTTGTAAGTTTAGGGACTGATGACCCCGTAGTTAAGTCACAGCCTAACATATACAGTCGCGACACTCACTGCTGTGAAAGTTGTTACCAGCTGACAGTTGCAACGACACTAACACTCCTAGTGGTGGGTAAGCCGCCGTAGGAGTGATGATTGTTTATAATTATTTGTGTGTGCAGGAGTGACGTTTGTTTATAATTATTTGTGTGTGTAATTAACGAAATAGTTAATATAGTTTTTGCGTTACAAGCATTAGTATAGTATTAAGAACTATACATAACACGGTCATTAATGTAAAAACAGCCGAAGTTAAGTGATTCAGAGGTGTAATGAACAACTACGTCAAGAACAAATACTTACGAATATGTGTTATTTTACAGCTTATTCCGCTGAAAGTAAGTAGAATATAAACATAAGAGAAACATAAATTTTTATTATGGTTCTTACTGTGACAAGAGAGATTTTGACGTGTATCAATTCGGTGTGTAGTATAATGATTCGCACATTTTTAGGCTTCACTCGGCTTTCTGATACGCGCATATTCGTTTGAGTGTCATTACTTTAGCTTAAGAAGACAATTTCTTGAAGAGAGTTGCCGTTTGTGGTTCAGTTGTAGCAACAATTGTGGAATTGGGTTCTTCTTTGTTGTTGTTGTTTTTTTTTTTTTTTTTTTTTTCGTTTTCTTGCCAGACCTGTGACGTTTTTCCTTTATCTACAGATGTAGTGGCTGCTTTTGTATGTTAAATGCTGTAGTTATTGCATTCTATATGCGTTTCCTACGTTCCTCTCTCACCGATTTTACTGGAATTGTAGTGAAGAAGCCTTAACGTTCCCGATTAGAAAAGCGACGACTTTTTGCTAAAGGCAGTTCTTCTGATGTTTCTTAGCCATTTCTTATTTTTAATAGAAAATGTTATTATTCAGCAAAAGCCTAAAGGTTGCAAAATAATAGTTAATAAACTGTCTAGCAATGTACCGTTCCGTACCTCATCAGGGATCTCAGTAAATCTAATAAAGACAAAGGTGGAACTAATTTTAAATTATTACGTGTTTTTATGCCACTACATACGTTCCCTAGTGTGAAAAGTCTGTAAAAATAAATATAAACGATACTGTCCGCACTCATCCAATACCGTATTCAGAAATGTAGCTTGCCGGCCGCTAGGAGCGCTGCAGTCGTTGCGTATAACAAAAATCTGTAGGAGTGTCGTGACTGTATATGTTAGACTGTGTTGAAGTCCCATAAGCTCTACAAACGTTTGAACATTTGAACACAAAATACCATTTTGACCCATCGCCTTGTGTATAAGGAAACGAATATCATGTACGAGTCAGCAACCATTTTTCTCATACCAATATAGTAAGCTGAACAATATGTGTATTTTATTGTGCAACATATTAATATTCCATTTCTCTTCCTGATCTTTGCGTGTGTTGAATATTATTCGTCTCTGCCTGTAACTTAGAAATACACGTCAGAGAATTTGTAACATATTTCACCATTTCATGTTTTTATATCTTTTTATAGGTTCACAGTCCCCATCGACTATTGACTTTCGAAATCTACTTTTTAATATTTTTCCTGTGTAATTTTGTCGTCCGTCACTTGGCTCCTGCGATATTGCTGACTACGAAATAGAATGAAAGGTATATCTCCGGAAGTCTGACGGTAATTACCTTCTTCCCCTATGTCTATGACTGATAACCGTCGCTGTTTAGTCCCTTTCCAAAACCAACCAACCCTATGTCTATAACTGAATTGTCTCATTTTGTTGACACAGTTACCTTTAATTTCACGGCAATTATTTTCACTATTCTCCGTACGAATGTCCTCTTTCCATGACGTCTTTTGTTGTCTCTCACTATTTTCCATTAGCCATTCAGTATGACACTTTGCACTTCCGGGTAGTTTAATCCTTCGTGACCTCTCAGTACAATTACCCCTGACTGTTAAAATGAGGTGTATTACACCTGGAAATTCTACTACACAACAAGGAGATAAAAAATGCAGTAAAAAATTCGTTAATTAAGAAGCGGCGTAGGCTCGGGCTCCTGATTAAAAGAAATTTTCTGAATCATCAGGACTGCAATCTCGCTGAGCGAATATAATTGAATCCCTTGGGAAGTAATTTATTAAATCTTCTTTCGCCTGAAATCCTTTCGGTATAGAAGGAGAGCATCTTCACGTTTATTGCTGCCTTAGCGTATGTCTACCAGTGGAAGAATTAAAACCCCTCTTACGTACAATGAGTAGAAGTTATTACGACAATAATTGCTTACTGTTGCATGCAGTAAAGTCTACTTAAAAGCTGTTGTTTTAACTGACATAAGGTTCACATTTTAATAGTTTGTTTCACGGTAATAGGAAATTCGAAACCACGATGAGCAGCATTACAATAAGGCGGATTGTATTTTACTGGCCGAAGTAATAGAGCTGAAAATCGTACCAAATTGCCTCAGTGGGTCCCTGAGGCTATTTTGTGAAGATTTTGACCACAGGTTTGTGTAACTGTTTGAGGAAGATTCATTATTTGGATTCTGAGGTCGAGGTTCTGTTCTTCGCAATTGCGTCCAAGTAATGGTTCAAATATTGCTATGAAGGGTGTGACAACCTTAACATTTTGCGACATTCCAGCGTGTGGTTGCACATAATTTGTGGTGAATTTCGATGACAATGTGACATCATTACGTCACATTCAGTCACACCTTAAAACTTTCCCTTCCAGTGTTGTCATATGGAAATGTCATCGTTATCTGTTACTCTAGCCACAACAATCTGAAAAAAGATTGTGAACAAGACTGCAGAATTTTCCAAAATTCATTTGACCGTGTTGTCTGTCATTAATTCGAGGAAACAGTGCATTGACAAATTATATAATTTTTTATGTCTAATTTGGAGTTCATTCAGCAAGACATTCAGATAAATATATCAAGATAAAAGAAACAAAGTAATTTTAAAATTTCATTAATAAATTAGTTTCAAATTTCTAAATTAGTAGTAAACAGCTCGAAAATTATGTTAGTTACGATAAAGGAAGCATTTCCTACCCAATGATGCCACACGGTCTCTTCCCAAATTTCCCTCCATAAATAAAAAAATAAATAAAAAGATCCTACACATATATATTATTTCAATCAATATGTATAGAAATACGCCATTAAATATTTTTGTTAATAAATTAATGCAATTTGATGTTGAAAGTGTTCAAGTCTGAGCCGTGTCCTTTTTTCCGAAAGGCTGGAAGGCTAGTGGCAGATTCCAATTTCTCCGACACAATGGGAGACAATGAAGGGGTTTCAAAAAGTTATCCTTAAAGATTTGGCGCAATACATTTAAAAACTTAGCTAGTGTGATACGAGTACATTTCGTGACTGCTAGTTTCCCATTTCGAGTGATTTATTATAATTGCTAAGCTTTTTTATGTAATTCACCACGTATTGCATTCGCAGGAAGAATCATTGTGTCATCAGTTGTAGGTAAAGACTGTTTTAAATAAATCGGTCTGTCATTACTCACTAAATACTGGTTGGACCTTGCATACAACACGAGTAACAATGTTTGGCTCAAAACAGTTTTATAAGTTGTCGGTGCTATGTTCTTCGGACCGGCGACTGGTTTGATGCAGCTCTCCACTCCATTCTATCCTGAGCAAAATCATAAGAACGGCAGCCAAAATCTACTTGAATTGTCGAACTGTATGCGTCTCTTGGTCTCCCTCTGTGATTTTTCCCTAACACACTTCCCTCCAATGCTAAATTTACGATACCTCAATGTCTAAGAATGTGTTCTACCAAGCGATCCCTTCTTTTAGTCAAGGTATGCCAAAAATTCCTTTTCTCCCAATTTTGTTGAGTACCTCTTCATTAGTTATACGATCTACCCACCCAATCTTCAGCATTCATCTGTAGTACTTTATTTTAAAAGACTGTATTCTCTTCCTGTCTGAAGTATGTATCGTCCAAGTTTCACTCCCGTACAAGGCAACACTCCACACAAATGCCTTCATAAAAGTCTTCCTTACACGTAAATTAATATTCGATGTAAGCAAGATTCTCTTTTTCAAAACATTTTCCCCTTGCCATTCTGCGTTATATATCCTATGTACTATGTTATTTTACTACCCAATTAACAAAACCCATCTACTACCTTCCTTTTTATAAGTTACTAGCTGTAAACCTGGCGTTGCCAGAGTGTTTATTTATCCTACACTCTTGTATTCCACATCCCCTTCCCCCCCCCCTTTCTCTGCATCCACCTCTTTGTCTTCCATCTCTCTGTTCGTTTTCATCTTTCCCTCTTTCGGCAAAGTTTTCTGCAAGGTGTCCTCTTTCGTGTACCATAAAAACATTTATGTTCCCAGTGATCTTCCTTTTGGTTTAGAGGTCATGTGTGCAAAAATTCTTGAAGATTAAAGTAAAACTAAGTTGTTGTTGTGGTCTTCAGTCCGCAGAGTAGTTTGATGCAGCTCTCCACGCTACCTGTCCTGTGGAAGTCTCTTCATCTGAGAATACAAATCAAATGTTCAAATGTTTGTATAGTTTATGGGACTTAACTACGGGGTCAACAGTCCCTAAACTTACAAACTACTTATGAACTACTTACGAACTAGGACGGCACAAATATCCATGCCGGAAGGGGGATTCGAACCCCCGACCGTAGTAGCCGTTCAGACCGTGACTGGAGCGCCTCAGTCCCCTCGGCCACCGCGGCCGGCTCTGAGAATACGTTCGGCAACCTAAATCCTTTTGAATCTGCTTACTGTATTCGTCCCTCGCTCTTCCTCTACGATTTTTACCCCATACGCTTCCTTCTAATGCTAAGTTGACAATTCCTTAATGTCTCACAATGCGTTGAACCAATCTATCCCTTCTCTTAGTCAGGATATGCGAGAAAATCCTTTTTTTCCCGATTTGGTTAAGCATATCCTCATTAGTTACGTGATCTACCCATCGAATTTTCAACATTCGTCTGTAGCACCACATTTGAAAAGCTTCTATCATCTTTTTATCTGAACTCCTTATCGTCCACGTTTCACTCCCATACAATGCTACACTCCAGACAAATGCTTTCAGAAACGACTTCCTAACATTTAAATTAATATTGGATGTTAACAAATTTCGCTTCTTTAGAAACGCTTTTCTTCCCAAAGCCATTCTACCTTTTTTATCTTCTTTACTTCGACCATCAGAAGCTATCTTGCTACCCAAATTAAAAAAAAAAAATCATCTAGCACTTTTATTGTCTCATTCCCTAATCTAATTCCTTCAGCATCGCCTGATTTTTCTGATATTGGATTCCATTACCTACGTTTTACTCTTGTTAATGTTCATCTTATGTCTTCCTTTCAAGACCTGTCAATTCCATTCAATTGCTCTTCCAGATATATTGGGGTCTTTGACAGAATTACTATGTCATCGGCAAACCGCAATGTTTTTATATCTTCTCCCTGAACTTTAATGCCCTCTCCAAATTCCTGCTTCCATTCCTTCACTGCCTGCTCAATGTACAGATTGAAGGACATTGGGGAAAGGCTACAACCCTGTCTTACTCCCTTCCCAACCTCTGCGTCCCTTTCATGCGCTTCGACTCTAATAATCACTGTCTGGTTTTTGTATAGGTTGAATATAACTCTTCACTACCTATATTTTACCCCTGCTACCTTCACAAACGCTAAAACGTAGGTTTTCCTTTCCTTAGCCTATCTTCAAAGATAAGTCGCAATGTGAGAATTGCCTCCCGTGTTCCTACATTTCTCCTAAATCCAAACTGCTCATCCCCGAGGTCGGATTCCATCTGTTCTTCCATCCGTCTGCAAATAATTATTGTTAGTATTTTGCAGCCATGAATAATTAAACTGATAGTTCTGTAATTTTCACACTTGTCCGCACTTGCTTTCTTTGGAATTGGAATTACGATATTCTTGTTGAAGTCGGAGGGTATTTCTCCTGTTTCATACATCCTGCATACCAGCTGATACAATTTTTTCACAACTGTCTCTCCCAATGATATCAGCAGTTCAGACGGGGCCTTGTTTCGACTCAAATCCTTCAGCGCTCTGTCAAATTCAGTATCATATCTCCTATCTCATCTTTCTTCACTTCTTCCATTTCTAGATTACTGCCTTCAAGTTTATTTCCTTTGTGTAGGCCCTCTATATATTCCATCCACCAGCTTTCCCCTCTTTGCTCAGTACTGTTTTTCCGTCTGGGTTCTTGATATTCATACAGCTACTTTTCTTGTCTCCAAATATCTCTTTTATTTTCCTGTAGACGGTATCTACTTTTCCCCTAGTTATGCATTCTTCTACGGTTCTGCATTTGTCCTCTAGCCACTCCTGCTTCGCCAATATGCACATCCTTTTAATCCCATTATTCAGACTATGTACTCCCTTTTTCCTGTTTTATTTGCTGAATTTTTATATTTTCTCATCACTTAAGTTCAGTATATCCTGTGTTACCCAGGGATTTCTATTAGGCCTTGTCCTTCTGCCTATATGGTTCTCTGCTGCCTTCACTATCCTATCTCTCAGAGCTACCCATTCGTCTTCTACTGTATTAGTTTCCCCAGTTTCAGCCAATCCTTGCCTAATGCTCCCTCTGAAACTCTCAACCACCTCTCGTTCCATCAATTTGTCCAGGTTCCATCTCGTGACCTTTCTATCTTTTGCAGTCTCTTAAGTTTTAATCTGCAGTTCAATAAATTATGGTCAGAGTCTATATCTGCCCCTGGATATGTCTTACAGTTTAGGACCTAGTTTCTAAACCTAGTCCTTACCATTATAATGTCAATCTGGTACCTTCCATTGTCTCCTGGTCTCTTCCATGTATACACACATCTTTCGCGATGTTTGAACCAAGTGTCGGTAATCATTAAATTGTGCTCTGCGCAAAATTCTACCAAGCGATCTCTTCTTTCATTCGTTTTTTTCCAGTCCATATTCACCTACTACATTTCCATCTCTTCCCTTTCCTACTACGGAGTTCCAGTGCCCCATCACAACCAAGTTTTCATCTCCCTTAACTTTCTGAATGATTTCTTTTATCTCCTCATACATTTTTTCGATATCCTCATCATCGGCCGTGCTAGTTGGGATATAAACTTGCACGACTGTGGTCGCTGTTGGCTTCGTGTCTATCTTTACTAACAGCTCATGAATCTCAGGGACAATGCACATCGGACATACAAACTGCACCCTACACCTGAAAACCACACCGCTTACAAGCAGAAACGTAACAGAGTCAGCCAGGCTGTGAGAAATGCTAAACTCAGATACGCCTATTCATTAACCGACAACATAAATAGACCGGCCGTCCTCTGGAAAAACCTGCGCGGTCTTGGTATTGGAAAAGTAAAAACTGTAGCCGAACCCACTGTCCCCATTGAGGAACTAAATCAGTATTTCACAACGCCTACCACCACAATAGATCACCAAACGAAACAAACACTTATTGACCATATCAAGAGGATAAACAACGCTAACCATGATAAGTTTTGTTTTAAGCATGTTACTGGAAGTACAGTCAAAAAAGCCATTATGCGTATTACATCAGCGTCTACTGGGGATGATGGTATCACTATCCAAATGGTAAAGCTGATTATTGATCCACTGCTGCCCATCATAACAGATATATTTAATCAGTCCTTAGCCACAAGTGTTTTTCCTGATGCATGGAAACGTGGACTAGTTAAGCCACTGCCAAAAAAGAACATTGCCACAGCACCCTCTAGAATATATAGTAAATGATCAGCTAACCAGCTACTTGACTATTAATAACCTTTTTGACGAACACCAATCAGGTTTTCGCAAATATCGCAGCACAAAATCTGCTTTGATAAAAGTGACAGACGACCTTAAGCAGGCAATGGATAGACAAGAGGCGACTATTATGTGCTTCTTAGACTTTAGCAAAGCTTTCGATACTGTGGACTTTGACATTTTACTTGCTAAACTTAGCAGCCTAAATCTCTCTCAAGGCGTGGTGCAATGGTTTCGCTCATACTTGACATCGCGTCTTCAGTGCGTCATGTCCGGCACCAAAAAGTCACAGTGGAGAAAAGTACTATCAGGCGTACCACAGGGCTCGGTACTAGGTCCACTCCTCTTTGCATTGTACGTAAATGACGTATCATCGGTCTTGTCATTTTGTAAATACCACATGTATGCCGATGACCTCCAGTTGTATTTAAGTGCAAAACCAAAAAACCTGAAGACAGCAATCGAAAATTTTAATTCTGACCTATGTGCACTATCAAAGTGGGCACAGAATATAGGATTAAAGCTCAATCCAAGTAAAACACAAGCAATTCTGGTAGGACATCCTAGGCTCATTAACCACAAATTCCGCGAATCTCAACCATCATTAATATTAAATGACACACCTATCTATTTTTCGCCCTCGGCAAAAAGTCTGGGAGTGATAATAGACGACAAACTAAATTGGGCTGAGCACACAGCCGCCGTGTGTAGGAAGGCATCAGCATCTCTTCATGCCCTACAGAGATATAAGAAGTTTTTTCCTCTCGATCTCAAAAAGAAACTTATACAAACACTTGTAATTCCAATTATTGATTACAGTGATGTTATCTTGCAAGGTCTTTCTTGGGAAAGCTCAAGACGTCTGGAACTAATCATGAATGCCTGCGTTCGATATATATGTAACATCCGTCTCTTTGATCACATTTCACCATCTTATATGCAACTATCCTGGCTCCGTGCTGACAAGCGCAGAGATTTTCATACACTCTGTTTCCTCTACTCTCTTATCAACGTACACTGTCCCTCATATCTTTCCTCGACCTTAACACTCTTATCTGATCAGCATAACAGAACTACTCGTTCGTGTCAGAGCAAAACCCTTTCTGTCCCTATCCATCACTCAGCCGGTTTCTCAAAATCCTTTTCAGTAGCAGGAACGAGGCTCTGGAATCATCTACCTCAGTATATCAGAGAACTGAATAACACTGCCAGCTTCAAACGACAGTTAATGGATTATCTACTGAAGCAATAATTACGCCAGTCTTTAATACCCTACGGTCCAGGTACGTCACATCCATTCCTCCTCCCAGATATTCTCTTACTGCCATTGCTCTCGCCAGGTACAGCTTTCTTAACTTCCTTTTGTCAGAATTCGCCTTGCCTTAACCAGTCTCGATTCAAAAGTACATCCTGTATCTGCTAATATCAATGTTGTTACACCAACAGCAGCAGAAGGTGTCTCAGTGGTACTACTAGTATTAATCCTATTAGAATTAAGTCAATACCTTTTATTTTACATCCTTTTACATGTAGTTAACTTTTATAAATTATGTTATTAATTGCTTATCTGTAAAAATCATTGGTATGTTATAGGTAACTCAAATGTAAAAAATTCTGTATGTGTAAAACCCTGGTCCGATGTAAGAGAGGGCCTGATGGCCCTAATCTGATCAGGCTAAATAAACAAATAAATAAATAAATAAATAAATAATGCGTTCACTATGCTGTTCATTGTAACTTACCCGCATTCGTATTTTCATATTGATTATCAGACCCAGTCCTACGTTACCACCAACAGATTTTGTATTTATAATCCTGTACTCACCTGACCAAAAATCCTGTTCATCCTGCTACCGAACTTCACTAATCCCTACCATATCTAGCTTTAACCTATCCATTTCTCTTTCGAATTTTCTAGCTTACCTACGTAATTAAGGGTTAGAATATTCCACGCTTCAACCCGTAGAAGGCCTGTTTTGTTTTTCTTGATGACGACATCCTCCTGAGTAGTCCCCGCCCGGAGATCCGAATGGGGGACTATTTTACCTCCGGAATATTTTATCCAAGAAGACGCGATCATCAATAGTCATAAAGTAGAGCTGCATGTCCTCGGGAGAAGTTACGACTTGTTTTCAGTCATTCGCAGTAACTGCATAGCAAAGCGATGTTAGCTGATGTTACAAGGCCAGCTCAGTCAATTATGCAGACTGTTGCCCCTGTAACTACTGAAAAAGCTGCTGCTCCTCTTCAGGTAACACACGATTTTCTCGCCTCTCCACAGCTACCCCTCCACTGTGGTTGCATCGTTGAGGCACGCAAGCCACCCCACCTCGGCAATGTCTGTGGTTCATGGGGGGTGGTAACTAAGCATTTTGTTATATTCCGTATGTTAAGTACCGTCCACCATGCACCGAACGAAATTGTATACAGTCAGTGCCATTCCTCTTATTTCTAAGGTAGAGTGGGAAATAATTCATCAATATCGGAACAAAACTATAGAATTCAATGCAATAGAAACGCAGGAACTCATTGAAAAGCGCACTTTGTTGTTCTCAAACATTCCAGTTTTATTTCATACAACTCTTGTTCTGAGAAAACGGAAAAAAGGGATTCTGTGAAATCGTTCGAGCCATTCACAAGTTATGGTGACCTATTTTTATGTTGCAAAGTACCCTCCTCCGTGAACCGTATGAAACTTGTGGTAGAAGGTGACCTTGCTCGTGTTTTTGAACGTCAAGCGTGCGAAATTTCGTGAAGATCGGAATGAAACTGTAGATTTCGTCAGTTTGTAAGAGAAGTATGCTCCGCCATGAACCTACCACAAAATACTTTCTTAACTGACGTTTACTACCTGTAAACTACATTCCTGTCATATTTCAGTAGTTTTCGAGTTTTCGTGTTTAGTCAGTGATGAGTGAGTGTCCTTTCGCATTTATATAGAAAAAGAAAACAGATTCCTTAACTTTGGATGCAAGGGAATTAAGGGAGACTTTCAAACAAAAATAAATAGTAACATGCAAATCTGTAATGCTAACTTTATTTGAAAAGAGGTCATGCCTTACGGCATCTATAGCGAAACTCTTGTGAGCGGTAAACTTCTTTCCGTTTCATCATTTTGTGTGTGTCTTGGGGGGGGGGGGGGGGGGGGAATTAAAAAACACTTCGTAAGGTCAGAAAACTTTGTTGCAGGTCTATAACTACTCCAATTTTCCATTAATTGACGCATAAATCTGGGTATTCTCACGCGGTGGCCTCTCACAATTTATGGCGTCATATCTCCTGAGGTATGTGTCGTGCTCTTTTATTTTTGGGGCAGGAACCTTCGTGGGCGTACGCAGTTTACGTTCTGATTACGAGGGAAATATATAAGCTCCGAGCTCTAGCGTGATATTATTCGATAATATATGGCGGGTACTTAACACCATGTCCAAAATACAGAACATACTGTTAAGAAAAAAAAGTAGTCTTAATAGACTCGCAAGTACAGCACATATTGCACACTTCCTTCTCCTTTAGGTTGATTGCTGAATTTTATTGTAAGATTACTGTCTAGTTGCAGAAGTAAGTGAACTTCCTGGTGGATTAAAATTATGAGCCCGAAGCTGGATTCCAACGTGGGACCTTTGTCTTTCGCGGGGAAGCGCTCTACCGACTAAACTCTCCCCGCATGCTACACGGTGTGTCCTCAAAATACTTCCATCAGTATCTCGCCACATACATTCCCGATTTCTCAGACGTTCTCCTGCGAACCTTGCATAACTACCACTCCTGGAAGAAAGGATATTGTGGAGACATGGCCTAGCCACAGCCTAGGTGATGTTTCCAGTAGTTAATATCCCCAATTCCTTAAATAGCCCTATGGTGATTGTTCTTTAGTTGAGACACCAAACCATTCGTATTACACTTTTTTTACCCTCGAGCGGTCGCTCTAGCGCACTGAGTGCGCCTTAGTTGAATAAACATGGTTTTCGTTATACTAGTAACAATGGAGACGTTTGAAACTCTAGCTATTCCTCCACTGTTATCCTCCCTTTTGTTGTATGCAGTCTGGTAATTGTCGTTGCTCAAGAAAATTCTTAACAGGAGAATTTGTGAAGCGCTGTCATAACTGGCGCACTCAGTGCGCCGTGCGACTGGTCATGTAAGTATTTTTTTTTACTTTCTCAAACGTAGTGTTGTATTGCAGTTACGTTATTCCTGTGGTCCGTGTTCATGAGGATACTTTATTTTAGGGCAAGAAAGCGTTTAACCTGCAAGGAACTCGAATGGTTCTTGAATGAAGATCCAGATTTTTTGAAAGATGTAGGCAGTATGTCGGATGATGACACTGATGATGAAGAAGAGGTAATTACTCAAAGTGATCATAACACTAAAAGTGAACAAGAGTACAAGTTTGATGAACATGAAGATAGTGACTGTTAGTCAGGTTGTACTGGTGATTGTTTGGTGGGAAGGGACAAAACAACTATGTGGATGAAAGTAGTTAGCACAGCCACAAGCAAAGTCAGAAGTAAAAATATTGTAAAAATATTTCCAGGACCAATGGCTATTGCTAGGGATGTAACAACCGAGATTTCTGGATTCAGTAAGATAATTAGCATGGAAATGATTGATATAATTGTACATTACGCAAATAAATATATTCAGCTCATACCTGATTATCAAAGAGAAAGAGCTAAAAAAGAAACAATGAGAACTGAAATACTGGCTCTACTTGGTTTACTTTATCTTTTCGGTATAAAGAAAGCTAATCATAGGAATGTAATGGAGATGTGCAATACCGATGGATCAGGAATCGAAATTGCAAGAGCTGTGATGAGCTGCAGGCGATTCCTGTTCTTGCTACGTTGTATTCGTTTTGATGATAAAACAACTAGACCAGAGAGAAGAGAATTTGATAAATTGGCTCCAGTACGCTTCATTTTGGAAGAGTTTGTCGGCAATTGTAAAATTACGTACAATATTAGTGAGTTTGTAACCATTGATGAAAAACTTCAATCTTTTCGGGGACGTTGTGGATTTGTACACTTATATTCCCAACAAACCTGCCATATATGGCATCAAGATATTCGCACTTTGTGACCCGAAAACATTTTTTGCAAGCAACCTCGAGATATATTGTGGAAAGCAACCTGAAGGACCTTACGCAGTCTCCAGTTCAGCTTCAAAAATAGTTCACAGTCATATATAAGGATCCAACAGAAATATAACAATGGACAATTGGTACACAAGTTGTACCTTGGCCATATCACTATTATAGAAAAAGCTTACATCTATTAGGACACTGAGACAAAAGTAAACGAGAAATTCCCTTGGAATTTGTGCCTAGGAAGATCGAGCATCAGGTTCGTCACTTTTCGGGTATAATAAAGATATGACATTGGTTTCGTATGTGCCAAAGAATAACAAGGCGGTTCTGTTGCTGCCAGCTATACATGATTCAGGTACTATTGATAAAGATATATGTAAGCCTCGTGTTAGTTTATAATGCCACGAAGGGAGGCGTTGATACAGTCGACCAGATGTACGGCACATATTCTATGGCTCGTATTACGAGAAGATGGCCCTTGGTAATCTTATTCGCTCTAGTGGACATTGCGGACATCCACGCCCAGATCCTATTTTATTCAAATGGACAAAATCATAAGGTGTCAGGAAGGATTTTTCTAAAGAACTTAGCTTATGATCTCATGAAAGCACATCTAGTAGAGAGGGCCAAACTTCCAAGCCTTCCTAAGCATATTTCGCTGTTCCTTCAAAGGTACCAGACAACATCTGAGCAACTTGTGCAGCCTTCTTCTAGCAAACGAGGACAGTGTATTATTTGTGGAAGGGCCAAGAATGTTAACACTACAATAAAGTGTGATTTATGTAAGACTTTTGTTTGCAGGAAGCATGTGATTATTAGTTACTCGTGTGAAAAGTGTCATGTTGCAACTACAGACTCAGAAGACTAGCGATATGATCCTTGACCTTTCTGAAATTACTGAGTTTGGCTGTTTGTAAGTAGTTACAACAGCATTTCAGTAGACATTCAGTAAGAACATACTTGTTTTCAAAGCTGATGGTGAAACATAATCTTTTGTCAGTTAAATTGTATGATTTAAATTCTTGGATTTTCATCTACGTTTATAATAAAAAGTGTCATTAACTGACACATTAAATAATGAACCATTTTTTTTTCAATGGCAGTGATAAATATTAAATACATATTTCTTGATTAGGCATGTAGTATTTGGAATTGTGGTGTAGAAATAAATTCGTACTAATTGCTAAAAATGTGTTATATTTGTATACTATTAATACCTGAGTGAGTGACGGTACATCTACCATTTATAAAATTGACTATAAACATTAGTACTGTCATGAGTTCATGTGAAAACTATAATAGAACGGAGTCAACGAACGTGGCGCGCTCAGTGCGCCGCGCGACTGCTCCTGCACCGTGAAAATGCGCGACTGCTCTAGGGTAATATTCCAGCTTTCTCACTTTATACCTCTATGTATGACGACATTGACATAGCAAGTAGCGACTTGTAACGCGTGAATCAATATTGACCTCCTGAGAACCCATTTCTGAGACTTGAGTAGTAACGTACACATTTTTCCGGATCATTTCATACCTCACATGCGATATTTCAGAGGGTAAATAAGTAAAATAATTACTGCAATTGAAGGAAATACGGCGCTTCATACACAACATGCTAACACAAGACTGACGACATTTAACACTTCCTACGCCATTCTGGAAATAATGTGTCACTGGTGAGCATATTTGAAAAGCGCCAGTGTGAAACCCATCCTGGTGAATGGGGGAGCCTTTTACAACACTTTAAGCTGACACTGCGCCCCACGGGAATAGTGACCTGCCGGCCGCGATGGCCGAGGAGACTGAGGCGCTTCAGTCACGGTCTGCAAGGCCACTACGGTCGGGGGATCGAATCCCCTCTCGGGCATGGATATTTGTGCTGTCCTTAGTTGTAAGTAGTTCATAAGTAGTTTGTAAGTTTAGGGACTGATGACCCCGTAGTCGAGTCCCATAAGCTTAACAAACATTTGAATAGTGACCTTCTTCTGACCTTTTGCGACCCACATTTTCTTCTTGCATTGTGTATCCGGGACTAATTTTTTCCAGCAGTTTTAACGCTTCCATAGTATTTATGAGACGGATTTTTTCATTGGACGTGAGTAGTGCAAGAAGACCCAGCCGAAAATCGTCAAAGTATTTCTCATTGGTTGCTGGAGCATGGTAAGGAGTTAACCGCGTCGCTCTAGAGGGAAACTTGTAACATATAGACAAGTGGACATGATTTATTACGTACTCTCTCTTCTGTCGTGGTCGGCTGTGACGAGAAAAGCACTCTCATGTCAAAAGCGTTGCTCTTTTGCAAAGGCACAGGGTGCTTAGTCTTTGAGCTGCACGCACCTCAAGCAATGACTGCACTCACGTTGAAGAGAGTCGATAGTATTTAGTTAACGTCTGAGGGCTACATTTACCGGCACACCAGTGGAATGGGTTATTAGTATTACTGTACCTTGACATTTAGAATGCGACTAGGAAAGGATAGTATGTCTTGACAAATTAGGAAAGTACTGGTAACATGAAATGGTGAGGTAATTTTTGTAGCATTTCAGAGTCGCAGAACACAGCTTGCAGCCGTCTCATTCGAACGGTGCACTGCGCTTTTGGCACGGCTATTAACTACACAAGTTATGGAATATGTATGCAAATGAAGATTTAGGCATCAGGCCTCACTTTTAAGATCATCGACAAGGGTGAAACGTTGGAAATAACTCCTTATACGTTTCGCTAGTATATTATGTAGAGTTGATAAATTTTTGAACACGGGTATTAATCTTCGATGGAAGTCTTCGACAGCAGTTGTAGCACTGTACAAACGCGCCGTACTTTTAACCGGATGGAAACAGCAAGGCTGAGAGAGAGGATTCACCAGACTAGTAGTAACTAGCATTAAGCTCTTAATCCTCAATTATTTATTAGAAACAGTATGCTGTCGTGGGCTTGGATTAAGTAGACGACTTAACGTTCAGAAATACGGAACGTAGTGCAGATATTTCAGTCATTAGACAGGAGAACAAATATGGTTGTCTTCAGAAGAACATATGACGGCCCAGCTGACGAAAATTTCCTCCCTGTTATTAACACGTCTGATAACAATTTGAGTTATGTTCGAATTACTGTCCTAGCCAAAGGGGTAAATTTTGCAGTGTCTCCACTGAAAGCAAATATAGCAAATAATTAGACATCCGCCTACTTCCACAACAGTCTGCTGACCTAATTACAACGGCAACTGCCAGAAGTTAACGTGACTGTAAACCACCCAAAAATAATTTGTTGAAGGAACGAACTAAGGCGCTGACTGATGTTAACGCAAATACCAACTTCAGTGTTCGAATGTTTGTTAAGCTTATGGGACTTAACTGCGGGGTCATCAGTCCCTAAACCTACAAACTACGTATGAACTAGCTTATATTAAAATCAACACAAACAATCATGGCCGAGGGAGGATTCGAACACTCGACAGGGAACGGCCTCGCGCATCGGAGCGTCTCAATGCACTCGGCCACTACACCGCGGCAACTTCATTATTCTTATCGCAAATAAAGAAACTGTAACCGTCGAACTGAGGCGTGAGTATTATCTCAAAAACATTAGGGATATTTTACGCCCCTGAACTATAAAAAACTGCAGAAGGACCGAACATCGGAGATTTTAAACTAATTAACTTCTAAAAGCAACTTTCTTCTCTTCCGTGGAGAATAAGTAGCTCTGCGAAACGGAAGCGTAGTCATCAAGGCTCTATGGACTACCAAAAGTGCATAAAGAGAGTTCTTAGGCCGATTGTGTGCGCCACATGATCTCTCACTCACGAGTTACCTGGAGATCTTGTGTCAATGTTGCAACTCTATGTTGGTGGTCCTCAATGGCATATTAAAATGCTTCTTATTTCAATGACAGTATGAAAGAGATGAATGTTGGCCGTACTCATATTCGTATTATCCATGACGTGGTGTATTCTCACATTGATTCCAGTGAATGAAGCATAGCTGATATATTTGCACAAGACGTAGTGTCGTGGTTTGGAAAATGCCTCGCCACTACTTATTTTCAGTACAATAAAGAATTTTGGAATAATTTGGCGGAGTGAATATGGGCATTCCATTGAGTCTAGCGGTGGCCAATTTATGTATAGAGTCTGCTAGTAAACAACTAGCTAGTTGTTATCTGTATGTGGATGAAATTCTTTGTGGTATGGACAAACGGTGCAGAGGAAGTAGATAACTTCTTCATAAATCTTAACAGCATCAACTATATACGGCAGTTTACACTGAGAGGAGAGAGAAACAGACAGTTGAATTTCCTCGATGTGCCTATAATCAAGTGGTACATTCGTCCACGGGGTTTCACTCATACTGACGGTTACTTGAATAATGACTCGAATCACCATCTCAGTCAAAAGAGGATGTGGCTAAAAACTTTGACGCTCAAAATGTGTCAACCGATTTATTAAAAATATGAGCTGCAATATCCACGATCGGGAGGACAATGGCTGTTCTGCCAAAGAAATAGACCGAGCCCTTTGTCCTTGGAGCCATTTGTGTTTACAACAGGGTACGACACAGCCAAAAAGCTCAGCTTGATATTAACGTGTGATGCAAACAGGCACTGAGCCAGGAAAATGCACTCGTCTTTCCTGCGGAAACAGGACGAATTTGAAAGGGGTAAAATATGCCGAGAAGCAGGATGGTTCTTTCGCCGAATCGACAGAAGAGTTGGACGGGTTTGCACCAGTTCTGCTATAATATTCGTCGTATTTTAAGGGCAGGACTGGTAGTGCTTGCAGGTACCACAACACATAGAAAAGTGTCTGTGCTCAGAAGTGTGAATATGAACGGTGTCAGCCGGTTACTAGTAGTGAAACTACAGAAACTTACGTCCCTAGACTCAAGCCACAGCATCGACGAACAGGGCACGACTGCTGCCATCAGAGGATGAAATGGGCTTTGGACTTCGCCGATGAAAGCAGATTCTAGATAATTGATTCAAAACATCCATATCTGAAGCAGGCATTTTAGACATTGAAGGGCACCCTACTTTAGGCTTACGTATTACACATATTGATCCTTGAATTTAAACGTGTACGTTTACTTTTAGTCATTTTCGTACGTGAGGTGGATTGTTCCATTTTCAAAAAAATGTTCAAATGTATGTAAATCTATCGGACCAAACTGCGTGGTCATCGGTCCGTAGCTTACAAACTACTTAAACCTAGGTAAACTAACCTACGGACAAACACACACATCCATGCTCCAGGGAGGACTCGAACCTCCACGGCGAACAACCGCGCGCTCCGCAGCGAGGTGCTTTAGACCGCTCGGCTACTCCACCGCGGCTCCAGTTTCACATATGACCTGATTCACACGAAGTAAGTAATATTTCATGTTTTGAAGCATCATCTCTAGAGCCTTATTTTAAGTGAAATTTATGTTTTATATCACATTTTATGTAAACAATTTATTTTCCTAAAGATTATTTCTCACCTTGTAATTATATACCATAAAATATTAACACAATATATTATTTCTTCAGCTATCTATATCATGACAATAACATAAACAATGGCGTTGATTACATCGCAATACGCCAATTATATCCCGAGAAGCGAAGTTGACGCTTGAAATACGCGAAACGCGTGGCTAGCGCACGTCTTGAGACTCAGCTGAGAACCCCACGCTGCTTAGGGCGTGCGCTAGCCGCGCGTTTTGCGTATTTCAAGCGTCAACTTCGCTTCGCAATATCTCGGGAAGTAATTGGCGTATTGCGATGCAATCAACGCCATTGTTTATGTGATTTATCATGTTATAGATTGCTGATGAAATAATATAGTGTGTCCATAAAATAAATATAATAAAATAAAATAAAATAAACATATTTTCGTGTTAAGAAACATAAATGCTTTCCTTTTTGAATGATTCAAAATATCTACATTCTTGAGCCTCTGCCTTATATTGATACAGGTGAAAGTCGGTTTACAATAGCTGTTGTTGTTCTATACATATTTTGAGTGAGCAAGATAGCTGGGACACATAGACAATATTGTGGGGAAGGCGAACCAAAGGTTACGTTTCATTGGCAGAACGCTTCGAAGATGCACCAGCTCCACCAAAGAGACAGCCTACACACGTGTGCGTCCTCTCCTGGAGTACTGTTGCCCCTTGTGGGACCCTAACCAGGTGGGACTGACGGAAGACATTGAGAAAGTTCAGAGAAGGGCAGCTCGTTTTGTTTTATCACGTTACGGGGGGAAAGCGTCACGGAAATGTTGCACGAATTGGGGTGGAAATCATTAAAAGAAAAACGTTATTCATTGCGGCGTGATCTGTTTGCGAAGTTTCAATCACCGACTTTTACTTCTCAATGTGAAAATATTTTGCTAGCACCCACATAGGGAGACATGACCATACCAATAAAATAAGAGAAATCAGATCGAAAACGGAACGATTTCGGTGTTCTTTCTTCCCGCCCGCTCTTAGAGAATGGAACGGTAGAGAAAAGTTATGAAAGTGGTTAATGAACCTTCTGCCAGGCACTTAAATGTGATTTGCAGACTATCTATGGAGAACCGAAAGGCGTCTTATGCAATAACTTTTTTTTTGCGACCACGACATTGCTACTTATTTGTTAATTCCAAAGTGGATTCAGCTTTCGCCGAAGACACTCAGACCTTATGGTCCAGGAAGCAATAAAGTACAACTCTCCATCACGTTTGATGTTTGTCGACAATGCTGACAAGCACCCAGAGCGTACAGAATGTAGAAAAGCTCAGTATTTTCCCATTCTTGCGACAGGAGGGCTACTGCTCGCCCTAACACTGTGCGTGATTCCCAACGAGCTCTACAAGACGTGCGGCAACTTCCGTGGCCGGCACCATCTCCGTTCTAGTCTCCGTTCGACAAAGTGTGAGAAATGACAAACGACAACTGACTTGAGCGCATCGTCACGCCCCAGTTCCTGTAGAACAGCGCGAACAACTCGAGGAGGTATGGAATTATGTATCCAGAGACAGTGTTCGCCGTCTGTATAATCGAGTAGAAGCCAGAATCTGCGCCTTCAATGCCGCTCGTTCAGACTACACCACCTACTACTAATAGGGTTATTTCAACACGGACCTGGTATCTTAGTACCGCTTAAGGTATTGACCCGTAAATGTAAACGTTTCATGTATTCCATTAGCCCCGTTTGACCTATGAATATCGAGTAGGGACTGCAATCCAGCAAAGTGGGACACAGCAATCGAGCGGGAGGCAGCATAATTTTAGGAACCGTGGTATCCCGCAACTGACTGCGGATTTGCAAGCGGATCCGCAAGCATGCAATCGCAGCAAATTCTTTCAAATTAGTCGCATTAAACTCACTTTGCAGCGTCCCGCAAAGTGATTTGACGTGTCGCTGGCGTTCAGTCGTTTGTCTTATTCTGAATTGCACGCACACGGATTCGACGTGTAAACTGAATGACGGCAGTTCAGATGTGGGAGATGCTCGCTGTCAGCCGGCACGGCACGGCGAAGGGAAGTCAAGCACACACGAGTCCTACATAAAGCACTAAATCACAGTTTTCCAGTTCTACCGGCCCATTTAACCCTGCGTTACTAACAATTGGTTTTAACGCTGGCTGCTAACACCCGTCTTTAATGGGGTTTTGATCTTTTGTAAGTAACACTCGTCAATTCGGCGTGTGTCATTCCAAACCAATACTCTACCCGTGTACACTTGTTCGTTAGTTGTTCCTCAAAACGTCACAGCTCACTTACAATTTAAACGTAGACATTATCTTGACGGATGTTACTAAGATAGGGTTAAGCTGCAGTCTGCACCGTCCAACGTCAACGCGGTACGCCCTTCTATCCTTGTCTGATGATATCAAAAAGTGTGTACACAGTACATAAACGTTCTGCGTCAGCTGCTACATCACGCCAGCCAGTTGCCACTGGACTCTGCAGACGTAGTTTTTGTTTTGAAGTCGATCCGCATCACAAATTACGTATAATGCTCGTTTACTTGCCATCTAATTACTGTTTCTAATTTCATTTCCAGTGAATTTTATGGTGTAATAGTGTTTTCATAAATGAATAGCCCAGATGCAAAAGCCGCTTGCATGATAAGCGAAACAGATAAGCGCGGAAAACTTGACCCATCCAACGTTTTTATTTCAAAAATAAGTGAAAAATTGAAACTTCCTGGCAGATTAAAATTCTGTGCAGGAACCGGGGCTCGAACCTGGGACCTTTTCCTTTGCCCAGTTTCGAGTCCCGGGTCCGGCACACAATTTTAATCTGCCAGGAAGTTTCATATCAGCGCACACTCGGCTGCAGAGTGAAAGTTTCATTCTGGAAACATCCCTTAGGCTGTGGCTAAGCCATGTTCCCGCCATATCCTTTCTTCCAGGAGTGCTAGTCTTTCAAGTTTCGCAGGAGAGCTTCTGTGAAATTTGGTAAGTAGGAGGCGAGGTACTGGCGGAAGTAAATTTGTGAGGCGGCATCGTGAGTCGTGTCGTGATAGCTCAGTCACATTCGGCGCTCGGCTGCCGAGGTGGACGGACGCGCGGCGGCAGCGCTAGACGTGCTGGAGTAAACAACGGCTGCGTGGCTGCTACGAAGGTCAGTAGAGCGCTTTGCTTACTATTGCGTCTTTACGTGATTTAAAATGACAAAATGAACGAGACTGAATGTGCAAGAATAGATACGATTAGATTTACCTTTGATTGGAACTGTACAAGACCGAAAGCGTTCGAGATAAAAAGATGGTTGTCAGAAGAGGTTAAGATCACAGGAGAGGAAGTTATTGGAGTACATCTTTCCTTTGTGACCAATTCTGTCTTTTTAAAATTGAATTCTTCTGAATTGTGTTGCTCTATTGTTGACAAGTGTGGTGGTAAAATGAAATTTCGCCACTCGGACGGAACCGTTAGTGAAGTTATTGTTTCTCATGTCGGGCTAGGCATCCGTACAGTGAGAATTTTCGAGCTGCCATTCGAGGTTCCAGCTGCAGCAATAAATGCTGCGCTTCAGCCTTATGGTAGGGTTCTCTCGAATATTGCCGAAAAGTGGTCAGAGGAACATATGTTTCCTGTTCTGAATGGAATTAGACAAATTAAGATTGAACTTTTGAGGCATATACCTTCTTATTTGAATATCTGCGGACATCGCGCTCTCGTAATTTACGATGGTCAGCCGCGGACTTGTTCGTTATGTAATGCCACCGGGCACGTTAGAAATCAGTGCACAAGAAGGCGAGTCCTTCAATTACCGAATAACGAGGCGGTTGTCTCAGGGCAGGCCGTAAGCATGAAAGTGACGTACGCTGCCGCGGCTGTCAACCGGGCCCCGTCTCCACCGAGTATGGCCGAGCAGGCGGGACCTTCCGACGCGTGCGCGGAAACCGGAAGGAACGCAGAGTTGGGCAAAGGAGGCGAGCCGATACCGGCCAACGATGACGTCACTGAGAGCGCAACACGCATGCTTTGTGAAACCGACAACTTTTCAAACGAGAGACAAGCTTCCCATACGACACCTGATGTAGACGTGACGAAAAATGTAACGACAGTCGCACACGACGATGCCATTAATTTAGAGGGGCCTACAATGGATGAATGTCCAACGACAGACACACTAAAAGTGATAAAGGAAGACCATGCGGATGACAAGGTACCACAGGAAGAAACAGACAACTGCAATCTACCGGCCAAAGGTAGACAAAAACAAGAAGGATCCGAAGCACCACCCACTACACGTGTCGAAGGAAAAGAAGCAACAGTCGACTGCGAAATAAACGGAGTTAAAAAATCTTCTGCTAAGAAGAAAGGCGAGGTAGCCTCTCGGCGATCTTCCATGGAATCGCCAGAAAGTTCACCAAAGAATTCACCGGAGAGCTCGCCAAAATCATCAAACAAGAAAAAGAGGAGAATCGCACATCAAGCTGCAGAGATCTTGGCTCCTCCTTTAAGAGAGCGGCTGAGACAGATACAGGAGCCTGACAAGAGGAAAGAAGACACAAAAACGCAAAGAGTAGTTGCATGCTCTGATCGGAAAAAGAAACAGGAAAAGGTTGCTACACCGCACGGATCATGTGAACAATTGCATGAAAAGACGAAACCGGATATAGACGATGACACCCGACATGGACATGCGCACGGACATGACACCAAGGAAACAAAAATTATCTGGGCGGATGACAAGGAAGATGAGACTGATGCAATGGAAACGGAAGGGGCTTTTGAGGAAGAATGTTTTTATTAAAATTTGTGCATGAACTTATAGAAGAAAGAAAAAAAAGAAGAATGAAAAACGAGGAAAAAAAATTTAACTAGGAAAAAATTATTATCAGAGGCTCCAATTAAGTGTCTTCTATTACACGTCTTGTAGCGTTACAAAGTGGAACATACATATAATGTGACCACTATAAACATAAACAAAATTCAGAGTCAACCAAAGGTGGCTGCACTGAAAGACTTCCTGTATCAGTCAGATACAGATATCGCTTTCTTGCAGGAAGTTAACATAAACAACTTGTATATTTCTGGGTATAAGGAGGTGTTAAATGTAGCTCCAGAAGAATCGTGTGGGACAGCGATCCTTGCTAAAGAAGGGATTGAGATAACGAGTGTGTGTCTTTTAGAATCAGGGAGGGGAATCAGCTGTAAAATTTTTAACACCACTTTTATAAACATTTACGCGCCATCAGGCAACAATGCACGACAAGAGAGAGCGGCCTTCTTCAGGAGTGACATTTTATTTCTACTCAAAGAGAACCCTGCAGAAGTTTTAATAGGGGGAGATTTTAATTGTGTTTTGAATAAAAAGGACCAGCGACCAAATTTTAATTTTTCTCGAGAACTGAAGGCATTGGTCGAAAACTTGAAGTGGTTTGACGCGTGGGAAATTAAATATCCTACGATGGTTAGATTTACGTACATCACTAGTACTACACAGAGTAGAATAGACAGGATATATGTCACCCCCAATCTAGAGACCAAAGTAAGTAGCATTGAGGTGATACCAGCTGCCTTCTCTGATCACTTAGCAGTGAAATGCAGTATCAAATTAACAAGACAAAAGACTTACTGGGGTCGCCCACTATGGAAATTGAACATCAATACCCTCTCAGAAGATGCTCTGGCTTTAAAGATACAAGCAACTTGGGGAGCTGTTTTAAGAACGCGTAACAAGTATAGAACAAATATCGAATGGTGGACGATGGCCGCCAAGAGAAAGTTAAGAGCAGCGTTGATATCTCACGCAAAGGAAAGAGCAATTTGGTCAAGGCACACAATGGAATTCTACTATTGTTGTCTAAGGGACCTTTACGACCAACCAATATCTCAAGAGGCCATTATAAATATTAAAAAAATTAAAGCCAAAATGATAAGTATCAAGAGGAAACATCTGGAAGGATTGCAAATAAAATCACACACTAGAACGACAGTAGAGGAAGAAAATACCTCCATCTATCACTTGATACAACACACAAAGAACAGAAGAAGAAATTTTATTGCTAGCCTCAGAACCGAAGGTAACAGAGTACTAACAGGCCAAAAAGATATTTTAAATGAAGCACATAGATTTTATCAGCAGTTGTATTCTGGAAATGCTACTGATGACAACTCCGTGCAAGAGCTTTTACAGAGCTCTGAAATGGAAGGTATAGTTTCAGAGGAAGACAATAGAGGTCTTACGTTAGACATTACGAATGAGGAGGTCCTTGACATCATTACATCTTCGCCTTCGAGGAAGTCTCCAGGCCCAGACGGCTTGCCGGTGGAATTTTATAGAACATTTTGGGAACTAATAGGTAACGAATTCACGGAAGTCGTTAATGACGTCTTGAGAGGCGTGGATATTCCTCCTGTATTTAAGGAAAGTGTAACTGTATTACTAACAAAGGGAAGGAGCACGGACATAAAAGATATTAATAATATGAGGCCGATCACCTTAATGAATTCAGATTATAAAGTAGTTGCACGTGTAATTAAAGAAAGAATGAAACCCATTTTAGAAAAAGTTATTGGAAGCTACCAGACTTGTCTCCCCAGACGTACCATTTTTAAATCTGTATGTGAATATCGCGACATAATTGCTCTTTTCGCAACATCGTCAGCTAATGGCGGCATTGCCTTCATTGATTTTGCTAAAGCATTTGATAGAGTGAACCACGAATACCTCTTCAAAACTCTAAAACACATCGGCTTAAAGGACAACAACTTAACGGTTTTAATGAACATCGTCAGGGGTATAAAAACCAAAATCTCGATAAATGGACAATATACTAACGAGGTATTGATATTAAGTGGAGTTCCTCAGGGAAGTCCCTTGTCTATGTTGTTTTACGTAATTTCTCTAGAACCTCTCCTACGGCGTTTGAATGCAACCCTAGAAGGCATAACAGTAGCCGGACTCAAGACAGTTACAAACGCATACGCTGACGATGTGGGAGTTTTAGTGAGGAGCAATGAAGACGGTGCAAAACTAACGGAAACGTTAATGCTTTATAGCAGAGCAACTGGTGCGAGGATCAATGAGACGAAAAGTTCTTTTTTAAATTTAAAGGGACTTGAAAATGTGCAGCTACCGTGGGCACACACAGTGGAACACCACAAGACCCTAGGAATAACGTTCTACAGTTGCCCGTTAAGAACAACGGCCGCAAATTGGAAACAGGTCCTAGGAAAAATAAGAGGCAGCTTAATAATGGACGAAACAAGAGACTTAAATATAAAGCAGAGAATTAAGCTAATAAATTGTGCAGTTCTATCAAAAGCGGCATACGTCGCTCAGATTTTACCTACACCTCCTGCAACTGCGAGAACTATAATGAGCACTATCTGCAGATATGTATGGAAAGGGCATATATTCAGAGTAGCGGTAGGAACAACCACCATGAGACCAGAAAAAGGAGGCCTCGGGCTGACAGACATTCGGAAAAAAAGCACGGCCCTCTTCATTAAAAGGACACTCAACCTTATAGAGACGCAACCGAACAGCATAACTGCTGCTCTGTTCAACCTTCTGAAACCTGGCAGCCTGCAGCCACCAGTAGATGTTAGTGAAATAAGCTACAAACTGAAGCACATTCAGTCTTTTTACGTAGAGCTAAGCTACTTGACATGTATTCTAAGGGATAAACACAAGAGGACAAGCAAATATATAGTGGATAAGTTGAAATCAACCGATAACCAAAATAAGATGGAGCTGAAATACTCTAACAAAAACTGGGGGAAAATTTGGGCGAATATAAATAACCGAATGCTGACAACAGATGTGCAAGCATCATGGTATAGAGTTATAAATAATGTCGTTAGTACGAACGAAAAACTTTATTCAATAGGACTAAGCGCGACCAACGAATGCCCAAAATGTAAACATTTGGACTCATTAAGCCATCGCTTCATTTGTAACGGATACAAAAATATATGGAAAGACGTTATATTTCAAGTCGCTTTCATCAAACGGAGCGATGGAAGGGAATTAACAATAAACAATTTACTCTTCCCAGAAGATGTTTCTTTCCCATCACAAAAGAACAACGTAATATTATGGCTATTCGGAAATTTTGTAAATTATGTAGTCAACAAAAAAGGAACCGACAATGTACCAGAATATCGAGAATATATAAAAGAAGAATACTTCAAAATATACAAGAAAAAAGACCATAAAAAGAATTTTGGAAACATGTTGAAAATTTTGTTTCAGAAACAAGGTATAGGTTAATATCTACACATCATGAAATAGACAGAACAAGGTAGAATGCCAAAGTAGGGGAGTGCTGTTGAGGGTGAAGTACGGTGGGGACGTCGTGTGCCCCGGGGCCGCTACGGTAGCCGTGAAGGCCTCAACAGAACCCCGAAAAAGCATTTCTGCCGAAGAAGAAATGGAAACAGATAAAATCCCACTAACCGAAATTGGTACTGGAAAAATTTACAAATGCATAAGAAGAGGTAAAGTGACGAAGATTATTTTTCTTAATTATTTTACTTTTCTTTCCTTTTGAAAAACATCATTAGTTTCGTATTATTCAAGTAAACTATTTAATAAAGCAAGTTATTCGGATAAGGAATTTTACGTTTGTCTTTAAAATGCAGAAAGGCATATTTCTTTCAGTTAAAAAACAAGTATGTAAAATAAAAATATAAAGTACCAAGAACGGTACTTCAAATACGAACTGCGAAGAAACGGATATTTTCGTTTGAAAGGCATATGAAAAAAAAAATTAAAAAAAATTTAAAAAAAAGAAAAAAAAAAGTGGTGTAGGGATCAGCGCAACTGCCTAGAAAGCAGGAGACCCGGGTTCGAATCCCGGCTGGGTAAAAAAAAAAAAAAAAAAAAAAAAAAAAAAATAGCAGCTTTGTTTGTGGCGAATTCGCAGAAAGGAATACACAAATAAAAACCTAAAAACGAGGCATACGATAGACTGGTAACTTTATGCAAACCAGTTTTTCATAATGCTGCGCCGGCCGCGGTGGCCGAGGTGACTGAGGCGTTCAAGTCACGGTCAGCACGGCCACTACGGTCGGGGGTTCGAATCCCCCCTAGGGCATGGATATTTGTGCCGTCCTAGTTCGTAAGTAGTTGATAAGTAGTTTGTAAGTTTAGGGACTGATGACCCCGTAGTTAAGTCCCATAAGCTTAACAAACATTTGAACATTTGAACATTTGAACATAATGCTGATAGGGAAATTGTTGCAAAAAATCAAGGTTTACGTAGTTCGTTGCGAAAAAAATAAAAAGGTTTTGGACAGCAATTGATCTGGTAGGTTGAGTGACGAAGTTTACGTGCCCTACCTATAGTATTATGACCTAACATTCATAACGGATCAGGAGCTTACGTCGTCAAGCATATTGAATATGCCTGGAGAATATGAAAGACAAGTGGGTGACGCTGATAAGTGTGCTGTAAATGAAGAGCATATCGATGACAGTATCGCCGCAGAAGAGGTTTTTGTAACTGAGGAGCAGCAACGTACCGAAGAAAATGAACAGGTTAGTGTTAAATTGTTATATTTTTCACAAGATGTAATCACAGATGTAACAAATGAAGGCAAAAATATACATTATGAGATTACAGTACTTAATGAGAAAGCATGATCAGCACTGTTTATGGTTAAATCTAACTTTGGCACAAAAAGAGGTGAATTATGCTGCCACAAAAGTGTTTGGTCACTTAACCAAATAGCGTCAACAGTCCGACAGCGAACCAGAATTTAAAGATAAATTAAAATAATTCCTACATGACTCCGTAGATAAGTTTTTAAATATAAATTAGTTATAAATAAATAATAAATAAAAAATCAACAAATTAAAAACATAAAAAATAATAAAAACAAATTGATTGTCATTTAATATAATGTAAAGACATCTTTTATTAAACTGACACATTCCACAGCCTTTACAAATGTCCTCCAAAGAGCGACCAGTTCCTAAAAACCTAAGTGTTACTTTTAGGCGTTCTTCTGCTCAAATGCTTTTTCTCATCACTGTATCTGTCTCCGTAATGTTGTGCTTCACCCAGATGTTCGTGAATTTTTTTTCGGTTTCTTCTGGTTTAAAAGATAGTTTATTACATCTGTAATAGATCGTTAAAAATGTGGCAACATTGACGTTACACGAATTACATCCTTAGTCTCGGCATAATAGGCCGTCTTTCTGGAACGAGGTAAAAATGAGGACATTAATATTACATGTTAGATATGACGTTTTGATTATAAAGCCGTCCCTATGCTTCTGAATAACAAAAATGAAATTAATGGGTATGTACTTATACACCGAAAATCATCAGTTAATTGATACGTTGCTTCTGAATCTCTAACTTCAAGCCGCGGTGGCGTAGCCGAGCGGTCTAAAGCGTCTCGCTGCGGAGCGCGCGGTTGCTCGCCGTGGAGGTTCGAGTCCTCCCTGGGGTATGGGTATGAGTGTTTGTCCTTATGTTAGTTTACCTAGGTTTAAGTAGTTTGTCAGCTACGGACTGATGAGAACGGAATTTGGTTCGATAGAATTACAAACATTTGAACATTTGATTCTAACTTCAAAGATGAGTAACGTAGAATCACGTGCTGAAACAATGATTGTTAGTATTTGCATGTCAATGACGGATATCCAGATAACAGTCCGATGTTGGAGAAAGTGTTTTGTTCCAAAAGGAAACAATTAACTTTAAATGTTTGTACAAACGAAACACCATCCTTCTGGAAGGACGTGAGGATCATCTGGGTTAATCAAATCCAGTGAAATGTTAAACGAGGCAGAATGCATCCGTAAATAGTTTTTTTTTTTTTTTTTTTTTTTTTTTTTTTTTTTTTTTTTTTTTTTTTTTTTTTAAATCATCGGGGAAATTATCGCGCAGTTTACTAATTAAAGGCAAATGACTATAGCGGTGCCTGTATTCTTTCACTCAAACACGGCGCTTTGATCTCTTTCGGTTGATTACAAGTGCCTCGCACATCCCAGCTTGCAGGTTACGGTCTCTCTGCAGCTGCGACACGCTGCCCTGACGCCGCGCCGCGCACAACTTTGGGGCGGGTCCGTAGCGCCAGGCGGGCCGCTCCTGTGCGGTAAGGCTACGGCCACACTTGCGCTTTTTGAAGCTGGACGCTCAGCGTCAAAAGACGCCACAGTTATAGGCAGGCTGGAGAAGGCCGGTAGTGGCCACACACGGCGTCTTTTTCTGCCAGCGTCAGGCGGGAAGGCGCATCCTCAAGGTCAGGCGCAAGTCGGATGGGCCGCCGCCCATTCGCTGCGTCAAAAGGCGCTTCTCACATTGCGTTCCCACGTGAACTCAGTACTATCTGTGCAGTCTGTCAGCGCAGAGTAGTGAAGTGTTATTACAGTGTTTTTCCATGAGTGAGATGGAAAAAATTGAACTTGATAGCGAACGTATTATCTTAGAAGCTCGACCTGACGTACCCTAACCTAACCCAACGTGACCTTACCTAACCCAACGTAGCCTAACCTAACCCAACCTCACCTAACCTAACCTAGCCACCGCGCGTAACCTCGCCACTTCATTCCTGATCACAGCTACCCGCTGGTGCTATTGTCGGTGTGGCGGCGATGATGCTTACCCGGGCGGGCGTGCGTACTTATGCCTTTCGTGTGCGTGGCGCGCGACATCGTCCCACTTGCGTCCACTACAATAGTCCTGTCAAGTTGGCACCCCTTTTTGGGAACGTGTACACTTTGTTCAGAGTTCTCGACAGATGTACATTAGTTCGGGGGTTCTCTGTTTAAGTGGTTCTGCAAACTTTCGGCGATAAACTACGACACATTACCACGACATTTGGTTTCTTTCAAAATAATCTTTTGCCTAATTGTACGAACATGGTTCCGATCGCAGTTCTAAATGGCTGGCAAAGAGTTCTACAGATAATCCTAATGGCAGTTTTCTGTGCGGATTATACCCTATGAGGTAATTGCAATAATGGGGTATCCATTGACATGCTACCGTGGAATGTGCACCCGTTTCCTTCCAACAGACAAAAACCGAAACCGAACGAAGGAGAAACAACCAACCACTACATTCTGCGGTAATGTTTCGTATGTTTGTCGGCGAAATGTTGCAGAGCTATTTGCGTCTTGCACAGGGAACTCCAGAACTATCGCATATCCGTCTAGAACTCCGAAACAAATGTACATTTTCAAACACATTCAAACGACATTCAAAAGGAGGATTATATAAAAAAAAGACGGTTGGCTAGCTGTCATTTTATACAATGTAAACAAATAATAAAATAAGTAATAAAACTTCACTTACCTCAGAGTAACTGATAGTTTTTCTTCAGCCCTTATAAAATCACGTAGTCGAGTATTTCTTCCAGTAATAGCACTCTATACATTAGGCAGTACAGTTTCGTATGACTTAATAGACATCCTGTAGTACTCAAAAAACTTTTCAGGGTTTTCTTTAAGTTTGTTGTGTATCAGAGTGAATTTTCCCCTCTCTGATCTGTCTTCAATTATCGTATGAATCCAAATACGTCTTTTTTGTCTACGTCGTCACCGTCGAATCAGTAACAATGCAGCACATATTATTGTTGCAGACTGTTTACTTAATACATTCATTTTTCAGTGCTGCGATGTCAGCCATGCAGGTCTGAAACGCTACTGAACCAAATGTGGCCACATTCAAGTCTTTCGTCGGTGGCGCTTTTCTGCCTGCAGGGCTGCCGCCAGCCGCTCAACGCGACACGCCACGGTCCTACATCTACATCTACATCTACATGGGATACTCTGCAAATCTCATTTAAGTGCCTGGTAGTGAGTTCATCGAACCACAATTATACTATTTATCTCCCATTCCATTCTCGAATAGCGCGCGGGAAGAAAGATCACCTGAATCTCTCTGTTAGAGATCTGATTTCTCGTATTTTATTCTGATCATCATTTCTACCTATGTAAGTGGGAGTCAACAATATATTTTCGCATTCGGAGGAGAATGTTGGCGATTGGAGTTTCGCAAGTAGCCCACGCCGCAGCGATAAGCACCGTCGCTGTAATGATTCCCATCCCAGATGCTGTATCATTTCCGTAACGCTGTCTCCCCTGTATCGTGACAATAAGAAACGAGCTGCCCTTCTTTGGACTCTTTCGATGTACTTCGTCAAACCCACCTGATAAGGATCCCACACTGGGCAGCAATACTCCAAAAATGGACGGACAAGCGTAGTGTATGCAGTTTTATTTTTTTTTATTTTTTTTATTTTTTTTTTTATTTTTTTTTTTTTTTTTTTAGTTCTGTTACATGTTTCAAGGGTTCTGCCAATAAAACGCAGTCTCTGGTTCGCCTTTCCCACGATATTATCTACGTGATCTTTCCAATTTAAGTCTGAAGTAATAGTAATTCCTAGGTATTTTGTGGAGTTTACGGCCTTCATATTTGATTGGTTTATCTTGTAAACAAAGTTTAATGGATTTATTTTCGTATTCATGTGGACGACTTCACACTTCTCATTATTTAGAGTCAATTGCCAATTTTTACAAGATAGTGATATCTTATTCAGATCGTTCTGCAGTTGGTTTTGATCTTCAGATGATGTTATTTGACGGTAAATGACGGAGTCATATGCAAACAACCTAAGAGAGCTACTTAGATTTTCCCCTAAATCGTTTATGTAAACGCCTGCCGGCGTTCCTGCGGGCAGGCAGGCGCGCCCGTGTAAAAGCCGCTTTTCTGTGTGTGTGTGGGTGTGTGTGTGGATAGGCTGACGGTTTATGAACCCAACAGGTGCGCGTTTGAATCCCACTGGAGTCAAGGTTTTTTTATCTCTTACAGGTAATATTTTAAATAATAATTAGCTAAATAATGCAGTTGTAGTCTTTTATTGGTTTTTACAAAATTCTATTTTATAATAAACTAATCTGTAATCCGACAGACACGTGTCCACAGTAGTAATATTGAAAATTGATGTGTTTTAATGGGAGGTCAGATGAATAACAACCTCCAAGGATGTTTACTTTTTAGTTATGGCATGTCAAATAAGTATTACTTTCTAAGGAAGATTATTTTTATGGAAAGTCAGAGGAAAGATACCCTTTACTGATGTCTACTTTTTGTTATGGGTAGTCAAATAAATATTACCTTCCAAATGTTCAAATGTTTGTTAAGCTTAAGGGACTTAACTATGCGGTCATCAGTCCCTAAACTTACAAACTACTTATGAACTGTGCATCTTCATGTTTTCGCGGCGCAATGACTGTTCAAAGAAGTTTCGGGCGTGCAGCCGCATAAAGTTTTCTTCTTCTAATATTTCGGCTGAGAAACGTTCAGCCATCTTCAGAGACGAGTCGAAGACTTATGAACTACCTACAACTAAGGACGGCACAAATATCCATGTCCGAGGGGTGATTCGAACCCCCGACTGTACTGGCCGTGCAGACCGTGACTGAAGCGCCTCAGTCTCCTCGGCCACCGCGGCCGGCTATTATCTTCCAAGGAAGATTAATTTTATATATCAAATTAACAAACTGTTTGTAGTTATTTATTAAAGAGAATACTGAAGTCAATAAAACCAATATAAGGTAATAGTAAAAGGGAATTAAAGTAAGTTCGCGCGGTTGTTCGCCGTCGGGGGTTCGAATCCCTCGTCGCGCATGGATATTTGTGTTGACCTTAGGTTAGTTTACCTTAGTTTAAGTAGTTTGTAATCTACGGACTGATAACTACGTAGTTGAGTCCGATAGATTTACAAACATTTGAACATTTTTTTAAATTAAAGTAATAATCATATGCACCACAATAAAAAATGGAATAAAATAAAAAAAATAAAACCTTTGGTGGTATCCGATCCGATTCACATAACTAGGAAGACCAACACTCCATGAATGAGCTACTTGTTCTTTCTCATTAGCGTAACGTCGAATATCCCTAGCGCAGTTGAAGAACTAATATTAAACTTTAAACAACAGATAATGGAAGGCACAGCCACTTACTTGTATAAACCGCGGGAAAGGACTTAGTAAATTATGCCTATCTGCTGATACATTTCTCTCAGCTATAAATTCATCAAGTGGCAGTCGAAGTAATTACAAAGACATGCATCGATTTTCAACATTTTTACTATGGCTATCATTAGTCTCGTTGTTTAAAGGTTAGGCTATTATAAAATGGAATATGTTTAAGAATGTGGAATCTAGAAAAGCCTGTAACTGCAGATTTCGTAGAGAATTAATGTTAAAGAGAATATTGCCTGCACATGTCTAAACAAAACCGTAGACTACAGTAGTACTCGAACTCACGCCATTTTTGTTCGTAAAACGTCACCCTCTTCACGCAGCCAACGAAACGCACGTGAGATGCAGTTCGTTGTAGTTCTTTCACCTCAACCAATTCTACGTGCTGGAATAACGTTTTCCCAACTAAATGATACGTGAGTTAAGCTGCTATGAATCTCGACATATACGGAATCCTAACTATTATATTGCCTCTATTTGACGATGTAAACACCAAGTTGTAGCTTCCAAGACCGCTAGAATTTTCAACACTCGGACTTCGGAACTAGGGCATACGCAATGTTGTTTTCTTGGACTTTAAATTGTTTGGGCTGAGTAATCATTTTGTCCCCCAATGTACATAAAGCAGATCATTTTACAATGCAGGTTGGTATTTGCGTTGACACAGTGTAACTTACTATGTACAGTTCTCTATATAAGGTGCTCAAAGTAGCTTCCATGAGCTGAAAAGCGGCGTCTATGTGTCGCTTCATTGTCTCACTCTTTAGCATGCACCTCTCGTATCTGCTGATACCCTTCACGCTAATGAAGCTTTTTCAATGAATGTCTTTATGAACAGAAGTCTGCCGGCCGCGGTAGCCGAGGGGACTGAGGCGCTCCAGTCACGGTCTGCACTACGGTAGGGGGTTCAAATCCCCCCTCGGGCATGAATATTTGTGCCGTCCTAGTTCGTAAGTAGTTCATAAGTAGTTTGTAAGTTTAGGGACTGATGACCCCGTAGTTAAGTCCCATAGACTATACAAACATTTGAACATTTTGAACAGAAGTCTAGTGATGTAGGGTGAACGAGTAAGCCGCGTTGTCCAAATGACGACCTATCCACTTGTTTGAGGGTCTATGATGTAAACATGTTAGGGTAAAACATGACCAAAGGGAGGCGGTACTCGATCTTTCATGAACCACATGCGCCGAATTAAATCTGACATCTGACCTCTGCGCCACACACGAATTATCAACATATATAGAGAAGTAGTCTGTGTCGTGCACACCGCGCTGCAACAAATGCATGTAATGCTGTAACCAAAGCAAATAAACTATTTGTTTACATGGTATGATGCGGCTGTTTTCTTGTCCAGTATCGCACTCAGGACCATTCCCACGTACGAGGGTTGGAACTTAAATAGTGACAACACTGCAGTGGAGACACTATGCAATGGAATCAACTCTTGTAGCTTATAGCACACGTTGTTGACGTACCAACCTTGCCTCAGAGCATGTCACAATCGAGGGAGACGCAGTTACTTGTGATCCAGCTGTTTAACACAACAGTGTCATAATGTTTTCGAGACAGGAACAACGGTGTTGGATCTAGACTGACTGTACCAGAGGTCGTATAGTATCACCTGCGACCAGCTTTGCGAAAGAAGCGGCTACACTTCATGCGGAACCCACCCACAATATTGCACGCACAACAATGCTCGGGCGCATTCAGCGCAAGCTGTGGATCCTCTATTCGGTCGATGGGAGAGGGAAGTACTTTACCGTCCACCACACTCTCCTGGCTTAAATCCTTGTGACTTTGACGTGTTTCCGAAGATGAAAGAACGACTTCGCGGCATTCGCTTCAGAACTGTTCTAGAGATTCCACAGCCAGTAGACTGCATCATTCGCACCATCAACAGAACAGATTCTACTAACGGTATACAATGACTTCCACATCGCGGGCAATGGGGTCTACAAAACGCTTGAAACTACAGTGGATAGTAATAGGTTCAAACATGTAACGCTTTTGTATCGGTTGTGAATAAATAGTTGCCACTATTTAAGTTCCAACCCTCGTACTTACACGCACCCTTTATATGTTCCAGTATAGATTTATAGATACGATACTTTTGATTTTATCAGATTTGCCGTACAGAATACTGTTTCGGCATTCTGGCCGTTAATAAGAGGTGGTAATTCTTAGATTTTTCGGAGGACGTTCCTGCAGTTTTCTCTCTCCGTTCTGTTACTACGAACTCTTTCCTGGTTTGACTCAGAATGTGTTTTCAGGCCATGTAGAGGGACTTTTCTTTTCTAATAAGTAAATAAAAATAAACATCACACATATGCACTTCACACCTACTCAGCTACGAAAGTAAAGACTTTGTAAGTGTAGTACATGCCTTATAAATGGGGATCATACATCTCTCCACTCGAAAGTGGACGGGACATCTGCTTCCGAGATGTGCAGAGTCTCTGTTTTTCTTTTTTTCTGTAAGGAAGACTATATTCTCCTAAACATTATATTACAGCTTAGGTTAACTATGTTACAGAACCAACAAATAACAATTCTTCACAGGTTAGATTAGATTAGATTACATTAGTACTTGTTCCATAGATCATGAACACGCCACTTCGTAATGATGTGGAACGTGTCAGGTTAATGAAAGGTTGCTTTACAAATTATTACTTTGTACTAGATATTACATGACACAATTTTAGTATAATTTTTTTATTTTATTATTATTTTTTTTTTCAAATTTACTAATTTATATCAAAAAATTCATCAATAGTGTAGAAGGACTTGCCATGCAGAAAATCTTTTAATTTATTTTAAAAGGCTTTTGATGCTGTTTGGTAAGTGACCAAAGACTTTTGTGGCAGCATAATTCACCCCTTTCTGTGCCAAAGCTAGACTTAATCTTAAATAGTGCAGATCATTTTTTCTCCTAGTGTTGTAATTATGTACACTGCTATTGGTTTTGAATTCGGTGGGATTGGTAATAACAAATTTCATAAGTAAATATATATACTGAGAAGAAGCTGGAAGAAGCATGGTATGAAACAACAAAGAGAGTTGCCAACTGAAAGAGAAAGTATTTTCGAAGATCGCTGTCCATCCCAACAATAACAATACTTCTGTCCTGAAAGCGGTAAAGCGTGCAACAGCAATAGGGACTACCATGTGCAGCTCCATAGTCTGTCATAAGCACACTGGTCTGCCGGCCGCAGTGCGCACGGTATATGGTAATGTAGCACCACATTTCAAAAGCCTCTATCATTTTCCCGTCTAAATTATTTATCGTCCAAGTTTGTCTTCCGGACAAGGGACAAGCATTCCATCTGCTAAATTAAATATTATTATTATTATTAATCATTAACTTATACGTGCTTATTTTACTCTCCATTATATTACATCGGATTACGTTACTTCGGTTTTCATGCTTAATCCATACAGTGAATACACATTCAAAGTGAAAGTCATTACGAGGTGAGCCTTTTTATAGCTCCGTCCACAAATGATTTCTGATTTCTGTTTTTATTTTGTTCGTGCAACTAAACCATCGGTCGCAGACAGCTGTGTGTTGGGGAAAACTGGAGGTGTAACCCATAATTAAATTTTTGACTTAGTAACATAAATGAATTGTACCAGCTCATTGAAATTCGAAATTCATTTCAATTCGTCTACTATTCAACATCTTCTTAAACGATGCCCATTCCAGTAAAAGATTATTTAAATTCGTAGATCCGGGAGAATTAATTAGCACATATATTTATGCGATTTGTTTATTGCTATTGTTTAGTTTATTGCTTTTGTCCATTTTCAGTTTCACTGCGACTACGAAGTAGTTCCCTTTTCTTTCTTAAAAGAAATTTAGTCATCGGTTCTTGAAATGTACAAATATCCACAGCCTGCCTTTAACAAGAATAAGCGTTCCAAGGACAACAGATCAGTAATGAGATCCAGAATCTGCGAGAAAAGTGGCATATTGTAATGGCCTGATCAAACTTGAACGGCTGCGTTTTTAACCTCTGTTATTTTTTTTTTTTTTTTTTTTTTTGTGGCAAAATGTTGTCACATTTTTGCGAATACTGTTATAAAGCCCGTCGCATTCTTCGACCTCGAGTGGAATACTGCGACAAATGCGACTGCGACTTAAACCATACCTCTGAGTACAATACGACATTAGGAAATAGTGAAATAAATGGTAGAAGGAATTGGTCTCATAAAAATATTTATTACGATATCATTTGCCTAACCACCGCTCTGCTGTAAGAGGAGGACGACCACTAATTATCACATGTTTATTACAAATTACAGGAGTAGAATTGCTTTGGATTTTCATATTGGGTTCACGATGAAATTTAAAGCCGTCTGAAGTGCTACACAAAAAAGTTTATTATTATTATTATTATTTATTTTCTACTCGTAATACACTACAACACTATTAAAAATAAAAGTAAGCCATTATAGAAATGAATTAGGAACGTAATTCCACCTGTTGTTAGCCAGTTGATCTGTCGCAATTCAGTTTATAAAAGACATGACTTACTATTAAGTATTTATACTTGTATCTACTTCTGCTAATAAAAGAATGTTAACAGTAGTGACGAAGCAAATAGTATCATAGTGTACCAATACAAAATGTCTCTCGTTGTAGTTTTAGAAAGTAGCCCAAGTCGAAACACGAATGTATCACATAGTAAAACTGGTCAGTAGTTTATTTCGAAGTTCATACAATGGTTGCTACGTCCACGTCTCACAAATCCTTATAGCAAACTTAAGCTTATACTCGTATATAGTGGTTTCCTTTGGTTTGTAGGGTATGAATTGCATGCATAGCCAGTCTGAGTGAACCAGTGTTAGCCCAGTTAAAACATTTTCTGACTCTAGTTCTCGTAGATGCTCAGCTTGTGTTACGACATCATGATGAGTGTTGTGTGAATATTGGCTTCAAAGCTGACCAAAAAAGAAATATGGAAGCCACATTTGATGGATTAGGAATTGATGAAATTTTAATAAAAAAGTTTTTTGAATGTTTGTTTCAGTTATCTAAAAAGCACCAGACAATGAATTATTTTGTAAAACATATATGTATTCCAGAAACTAGGGAGAATACAGTTGTTCCTGTGACGGAAGCGGTATATATGAAGAAGTGCACCTCTGCAACCACTTTCAGGGGCAATAAAATACGACTTTCCAAATTCAGTCGACGTACAGACGGCACGCGAGAGCGTTATAGGGGCCGGAATTGACAAAGTGGAGCAGAAAGTGCCTAGCGCTCAGGCACTTGAAATATGGGTGCTCTTTCAGAATTCTGCGCTATTGCTTTTCATAGGAGAAATACGGAAGCAGCTAAAACAGTGTGTGGGGGCTGCGGCGGAAGAGGAGACCTATTCAGTATATTGATAAGAACCGTAATGTCACTTTAAATTATCGAGAAAATATAGCAGAAAATTTTGCATAAGGCCTCCGCGAAACCGAATCTAATGAGGAGGATTTCCTAGAGTATAAATGTTATATAGGATCGAAGTAAGGGATTCAACATTCGACGCTGCGATCTGTAGAATGTCGGTGTTGTTATGATGAAGACGAAAGCATTCTGAGGAGGAGAAACGAGTCAACATCTAATACCAGTTCGTTAAACAGTATTTTAACCAGGTCTTTCGCTACAGTGTTGCCTTGTATTGTAGCGAAACATTGATGATACACAAGTAGAAGATAAACGCTTTTTGAAAGAGGTGCTACAGAGGAACGCTGAAGATTAGATGGGTATCTCGCATATCGTATGACAGTGCTGAACTCCACTAATAAGAAAAGAAAATTCTCCTGTATCCGGATTAAAATAAGGGATCATACGGTAAGACAAATTCTGAGATATTAAAGAGTTCTCAGTTAAGTGTTTCAGAAACGTGAGGGAGTGGAATTTCTCGCTAGACAAGTTACAGGTTAAATTTAATGTGGATTGCCGTTGTTATTCGTAAATTAAGAGGTCTGCACACACAAGCGTGCAGAGCACCATTAAACCACTCATTGAACTGAAAACAATAACATCAATGTTATATGTGAAGACAGCCTTGATGACGAACGTGTAACTCCATTCGTTAAGCACCATTCTTGTGTATCTCACATTTTCGTATCGATTGTTCCCATTGCCTATCTCAGACTCAAAAAAGTTGGATGTAACTGCTGTTCCTACACACGATCTCTTGCTGAAGTCGTTTTGAAATGTCAGGCCGCTGGCGAAAGAATGCAGTGTCCGCTTGGTAACAGTAGAATTGAGGTTGAGCAAATGACGTTTACTTGTTTGATGCGCATTGGTATTTGTGCACATCGGCCGTAGAGAGCCTCCGTGTTTAAAATTCCTTACGTTAACTGCCATTGAAAATAAGATCGCCCAGATTCATACCAATATGCACGGAATTCCGTAATACTATGCTGATTTATGATTGACCCATTATATTTCCGAAACAATGAAAGTGGTCCGTTTGCGATTGCCCTTTAACACCTCTAAATTTAATTGGAAATAACGCAATAACAAAGTAAAAGTTTCATTCTGGAAACATCCCTTAGGCTGTGGCTAAGCCATGTCTCCACCATATCCTTTCTTCCAGGAGTGCTAGTCTTGCATGGTTCGCAGGAGAGCTTCTGTGAAGTTTGCAAAGTAGGAGGCGAGGTACTGGCGGAAGTAAAGTTGTGAGGCGGCATCGTGAGTCGTGTCGGAATTGCACAGTCGGTAGTGCGCTTGCCCGCGAAAGGCAGAAGTCCCAGGTTCGAGTCCCGGTTCCGGCACACAATCTTAATCTGCCAGGAAGTTTCATATCAGCGCACACTCCGTTGCAGAGTGAAAGTTTCATTTTGGAAACATCCCTTAGGCTGTGGCTAAGATATGTCTCCACCATATCCTTTCTTCTAGGAGTGCTAGTCTTGCATGGTTCGCAGGAGAGCTTCTGTGAAGTTTGCAGAGTAGGAGGCGAGGTACTGGCGGAAGTAAAGTTGTGAGGCGGCATCGTGAGTCGTGTTGGGATAGCACAGTCGGTAGTGCGCGTGCCCACGAAATGCAAAGGTTCCAGGTTCGAGTCTCGGTTCCGGCACACAATTTTAATCAGACAGGAAGTTTCATATCAGCGCACACTCCGCTGCAGAGTGAAAGTTTCATTCTGGGAACGCACTAACATTTCGTCTGAGACGGAAATTGGAAAAACAAATTTGTCGATGCGAAAATCGTCTTCAACTTTGCACTTCTGTTCTTTTTTCCATATATCGCAAAGCTTCTGAGATATCTGAGAAAATAGCGGCCGTCTGACACTGTCCGTGTTGCTGTCTGTACCGTGTTCCCAGTTATTAGGTCACGCCGTTTAACCGATCGGCACCAGATTTTAAAGTCGTATTTGTTGGCCGACAGCGACCGCTACCTGCCCCTACCGAATGCCTCTAGTGGAGACACTGGTTCGTATTTCGGTTATTATGAGTCCAATAAAAAAAAAATTGTTCAGTATTTATTATCGAGTAAGTGCGAATTTGATTTAGATTAAGTGTTCAAATGGTTGTAAAACTTATGGGGCTTAAATGCAAGGACATCAGTCCCAAATCTTACAAACTGCTTATGAACTAAGTTGTAATAAAGACACAGAAACATCCATTCCCGTGGGAGGGTTCCAAACTCCGACGAGTCCGCGCGATCCGCAACGTGGCGCTCCAGACCGTCCACACACAAACATTCATTCCCGAGGGAGGATTCGAACCTCCGACGCGGGAGTCCGCGCGATCCGCAACGTGGCGCTCCAGACCGCCCACTCACAAACATCCATGCCCGACGGAGGATTCGAACCTCCGACGCGGGAGTCCGCGCGATCAGCAACGTGGCGATCGAGACCGCCCGGATACTCCCTCGCGGCCATTTTTGATTTTTGCCTATGAAAACTGGTATGGCTACATTTACAAACACAAGGTCACATTCTCTGAAAAATGACTCACATCTCGATTAACAAGTGGAGACGACTAGCTATAGTTTTAAATATATGTAATAGCGAATTTCTTAGAAGGCGAAAGGGAGACTATAAAGTTGAAGTCTAGCCTTCCGTGCCATACACTACGATTCTAGCATTTCATCGACAGATGATTTATCTCCACTGCATATTTTCAGGAAATAACATTCTATTATGTGGCAGTGATCGCTGCAACGAACATCATCAGCTACATCCTTAGTCATGACTTCTGATGTCTGGTGCTTGGATCACACGAGTTTATTTTTGTCTGCATTCCAAAAATGTTCAAATGTTTGTAAATCTAAGGGACTCAAATACGTTGATTATTAGTCCCTTCGCTTACAAAATACTTTAACTTAAAGTAACTTATGCCAAGGACAGCACATACACACATGACCGAGGGAGGACTCGAATCCCCGACTGCGAAAGGCCAGGCGCACCACAGCCAGGCGCTTTAGTGCACACGGCTATTCTGCTGCAGCGTATATATTCCAAAGAAATCAGGTGCAGACAGGTGTAAAATTACAGAACCCTCAGTTTAATAAGTCATGGTTCCAAATTTTAACACTAATTATTTACATAAGGATTGAATGGTTGAAAGATACTGACCTCGGGGAAGATCGTTTCGGATTCACGACAAATGTAGGAACATGGAAGGCAATACCCACCTTACGAATTATCTTTGACGATAGATTAAGGAAAGGCAATCCTGTATTTCTAGATTTTGTAGATTGTAGAAAGCTTTGACAGTGTTGATTCGAATACACTCTTTCCAATTGTAAAGACAGCAGGGAAAAAATATACGGAACGTAATACTATTTACAACTTGTACATTAACCAAACAGATGTCATTAGATTTGAATGGCATGAAAGGGACGCATTGGTTGGGAAGGGATTAAGACAGTATTGTAGCCTTTCTCCAATGTTGTTCAATTTGTACATTTTGTAAGCTGAGAATGAAAGCAAGGAGAAAATTGGAGAAGGAATTACAGCAAAGAGTGAAGATATAAAATCATTGAATTTTGCTGATGACATTGTAATTATGTTAGATACAGCAAAGGACCTCGAGGAGCAACTGAACGGAATAGACAGGGTGCCGAAAGGAGCGTATAAGATGTACATTAACAAGAGCAAAACAAGGCAATAGAATGCACTCTCAGAAATTCGGGCGATGATGAAGGAAATAGATTATATAACGAAACAATAAGTGTGGTGGTTGAGTTTTGTTACTTGGGTAGTAATATAACTTACAATGGTTGCAGTACAGTGGATATAAAATGCAGAATGGCAACGCGATGAAAAGAGTTTTTGGGAAATAGAAATTTGCTAATAACGAATGTTAATTTAAGTGTAAGGAAGGGCTTGCTAAAGGCTTTTGTGTGGAGTGATGCTTTTTCCGAGAGCCGGGAGAAAAAATTCGACGATTAATAGTTTCGACAGGAAAAGGATACAAGCTTTTCAAATGTGGTGCTACAGAAGAATGCTGAAGATTAAGTGAGTAGGTCGCGTAACTGATGAAAAGGTACTGAAAAGAATTGGAGAGAAAAGGAATTTTTGGCATGCCTAAAAGAAAGGATCGATTGTTAGGACACATTCTTGGACCTCTACGATTAATGAATTCAGCATTAGTGGGATGTGTGTGGGGGAAAAATCGAAGAGGGAGACCGTGAAATGAATGTAGGGAGCAGATTCAGATTTTGTGTGTTTTCCGTTCTTATAGGAGATGAATAGGCTTTTTCAGGATAAAGTAGGAAGGAGAGCTGCATAAATCCAGTCTCCAAACTGAAAACCACAACAACAACATGCTAGTTTTCATGATAACATATTTACGGAGTTGAGTTTAGTTGCAATATGCTGGAAAAACGTTCGACAAACTGCCTGATAACTTTGGATACGATAGCGGTATTTCAGCAACATACTGAACTTATGGATACAACTTACTGACGGAATGTTACTAGCAGGCAGGATAGACTGGATTAATTCTACATTCAAAATACCGAGGTTGCACGGAAATATAAACCCTTGGTTATCAACTCAGTGAAGTTTTCGGTTTTTCAACGTATCGATCGGATGGGAATATCTGAGGTACTCAATCAGTGAATTTTTCGGTTTTTCAGCGTATCGAGAGAACGGGAGAATCTTAATCATCAGATTTTCCTCTAGTCTTTTCAGGTTTATAGTTCCCAATCCGAATCTGCTTGACGTGAATCCTGAGGTGATTGTCTTACAAATGACCTGACTACCATCAACCACCACTTTTTTTCCCAATTCTTCACAGTCGGTTTGATAGCAAATATTGTCATTTCATTTCAGTTTGAATTGACAGTGGTACTGAATATACGCAGTTGAGGCAGAACGTATATGTAAGTGAAGCATGTACGCATATCGGTCATTGCACCGTCGCAAGATGCTGTGAAGACAACAGTTTATAAATTGACGTTTAATCCAATTTTCTAATTTAGGTTTTAAATGCCTATGGCTACGTGGCTTGCAATAATTTTCTGGTATCACAATTCTTAGATGTTTCAAAGGTCATTTATTAAACATAAATTCTAGCATCCATGTATTTATCTCTTTTGGAGCAGCATGCGGAGACCTTGCCTTAGTCTATCAGTGTCTGCCGCTATATTCTTCTAACAGTACTGCACATGCATAATGATACTTGAGTGGCACTGTGTGTTAAACCAAAACAATTTTTTTAAGCGGCTGTCTCATTGTTACAAGTCTAGAATTATGCGAACACAAAATCCCCAGGATTGGCGATCCTACACACAAGCTCGAAATTTAGCGAGGATTTCAATGCGAGGTGCCTACAATACTTACCACAACGAAACTCTTTCTCGAAATTTGACTGAAAACCCAATGAGATTTTGGTCATATGCTAAATATATTAGGGGCAAAACACAAACAATACCCTCACTACGTGATAGTAATGGCGATCCCGCCAATTACAGCGCTAATAAAGCAGAGACCGTAAAGAGTAACGTAGAAGTAGATATCATCAGAATAGTGCAGCAATTAAAATCACTAAACAAAAACAAGTCTTCTGGTCCGGATTGTATACCCATTAGATTTCTATCTGATTATGCTGAAGCGATAGCTTCTTACTTAACAGCCATATACAACCGCTCTCTCATAGAAGGACCTGTACCAAAAGATTAGAAAGTTGCATAGGTCACACCTTTATTCAAGAAAGGGAGTCGGAGTAACCCACTAAACTATAGGCTTATTTCATTGACATCAATTTGCAGCAGGGTTTTGGAACATATACTGTATTCAAATATTATGAATTATCTCGAACAGAACAATCTATTGACGCAAAGTCAACACGGATTTAGAAAATATCATTCATGCGAAACACAACTAACTCTTTATTCACAAGAAGTGATGGGTGCTATCGACAAGGGTTCGCAAATTTATTCCGTATTTCTTTATTTCCAGAAGGCTTCTGACATCGTACGTCACAAAAGAATTTTTTATCAAATTGCGTGGTTGTGGTATATCGCCCCAATTTTGCGATTGGGTAGGGTATTTCCTGTAAGAGAGGACACAGTTCGTAGTAATAGTTGGTAAGGCATCGAATAAAACAGAGGTGATATCGGGCGTTCCTCGGGGTAGTATTATTGGTCCTCTGCTGTACCTTATTTACATAACCGACTTAGGGGAAAATCTAAGTAGCTCTCTTAGGTTGTTTGCAGATGACGCCGTCATTTACCGTCTAGTAAAATCAACTGAAGATCAAAACCAACTGCAGAACGATCTGAATAAGATATCAGTATGGTGTAAAAATTGGCAATTGACTCTAAATAATGAGAAGTGTGAAATCGTCCACATGAGTACGAAAAGAAATCAGTTAAACTTTGTTTACAAGATAAATCAATCAAAAATGAAGGCCGCAAACTCCGCAAAATACCTAGGATTATTTTTATTTCAGATTTAAATTGGAAAGAACACGTAGATAATGTCGTGGGAAAGGCGAGCCAGAGACTGCGTTTTATTGGCAGAACCCTTAAAGCATGCAACAGAACTACTAAAGGAACTGCATACACTACGCTTGTCCATCCATTTTTGGAGTATTGCAGCCCAGTGTGGGATCCTTATCAGGTGGGTTTGACGGAGGACATCGAAAGAGTCCAAAGAAGGGCAGCTCGTTTTGTATTGTCACGATACAGGGGAGACAGCGTTACGGAAATGATACAGGATCTGGGATGGAAATCATTACAACAACGGCGTTTATCGCTGCGGCTTGGGCTACTTACGAAACTCAAATCGCTAACATTCTCCTCCGAATGCGAAAATATATTGTTGGCTTCCACTTACATAGATAGAAATGATCATCAGAATAAAATACGAGAAATCAAAGCTCGAACGGAGAGATTCGGGTGTTCTTTCTTCCCGCGCGCTATTCGAGAATGGAATTGGAGATAAATAGTATGATGGTGGTTCGATGAACCCTCTGTCAGGCACTTAAATGTGATTTTCAGAGTATCAAGTGTAGTTGTAGGTCAGTAAAACAGTGATTTCCTTCTCCAAAGCAATATATCTATTGTTCAAGATTAGGAAGGGGAGATGTATTCCATTGCAGAGCCGTGCAGCGCGCCACTTTTACCCGCCCGAGCTCGCCTGCGCCCGGCCGCTGCGCTCTGCTGCCCGCACCAAGGGTAGTCGAGCTCCATTGCACCGCTATTCACAGCGAGCGAGCTGCGATGCGCCGTCGAGTCCCGACACTTGCCGGGCGAGCGGGTACCCGCCGGGCCCGTGAAACAGCCCTACAGACGGCGCTGCGAGCGGGAGAATGCAGACAGTTCTGAGCAAGATGTAACAGCGTAGGCTTCACGCACCTTTTGTGTTACCTACATAGCAATTTATAAGTTATCGATCGTTATGTCTGAAATAAATAGCGAACAGGACAGATCGTACCAACGTGCAAGAAGTAGACGATCCGAGAAAGAAAAAAAAAAAAGACCTTTCCAGGAAACTCGCGTTTAAAGATATCTGGAGACAGCATTGTATGGGAGTATTTTATGTTGATTCTAGGTAATGAAAATAAAACTGTGGGTTTTGGAGAGTGTAATGGCTGCCGTAAATTATTGTCGTTCCGTGATGGCAGTACCACTACGCTGTTATGGCACCTGAATAGCTGCAAAGCTTATCTGAGTACTGATTTGAACGGTTGTAGCAATAATCCAGGGTCAGCAAAATCTTTTGTGCTGGAGAAATAAGTAAGAATGTGTGCAATAGATTTGCGGTCCTTCAGCACAGTTGCGGGAGAAGGATTTCGAGACCTCGCACAGACTTTGATGGAGATAGGAGCACAGTACCCCACTGCAAGTGCCAAAGACGTTCTTCCTCATCCTCCAACAGTTTCTAGGAACGTAAAAAGAATAGCAGACGAATACAATTCACAGACTACTGGCTTTTTAAAAGATTTCCTGTTTACCTTGGCAGAATTTTAGCTAGATTATTAGTTGGACAACCTTGAACAAAATTAAATATCACATCATCGTAGGGCATATAATTTTTTGTCACATACATGAAATACGTAGATTTGCTAGCAACAAGGGACTGAAGAGATTTAAGGAATAATCTTGTTCTTTATGTTAGAGCCATCACTTAGTTTAACATGAAGTGAAAGTGAAACACAGTGTAAGTAAATACTGAGCAAAGTATAAAACTACCTACAAATTTGCTGGAGCCGGCTAACGCGAAGCCAACGACTTTCAACATGTTTAATATTTCAGGCGCGAGCCGATTCGGCTACCGTTTTGCTTCTGCACCACAAAATTGGACGTTCTGCTCTTACCAGGTGCATTAATGCGCACGTCTACTTTTTTTTCTCGCAACTGATAGTACACTGACAATTAAGTCAGTGAGGAAAAATCCCAAGTGTTTACAAGAAATACGAGAGACTGTCCAGCGATACAAAACTGATAACTGCGACCTTGAATGTCACCTCTCGAATAGTGGTGACTCCCTTGGCGCTGCAGCTACAAAATGTTCAAATGTTTGTAAATCTATCGGACCAACCTGCGTGGTCATCAGTCCGTAGCTTACAAACTACTTAAACCTAGGTAAACTAATATAAGGACAACACACACACACACATGCCCCAGGGAGGACTCGAACAAACGGCGAGCAACCGCGCGCTCCGCAACGAGACGCTTTAGACCGCTCGGCTACTCCACCGCGGCTGTGTTTCAGCTACCCCCAGCCAAAGGGAAAAGGGGGAAATATAAAATAAAGTAAAACGACAACAATGGTCCACACGCCTGATCGTGGAACAGTAATTATTTTACTTTCCTTGGAGTGGTTAAGCGTAAGCTGTATCTTCTAACATTCTACCAGTTAATCGTTTCTAATGACCTCGATTGCAACTGATCGTTTCTTCTTACTTTTATTTATTTACTTTTTTTTTCTTAGCAGCAAGGAAACATCAAGTAATTTTGCGAAATGTCCACAGAAACGCTGTTCGAACACGCGCTGAATGCGTATACTTGCTAACGTAGCACTGATGCTGCTCATTAACTAGCAATTACTCATGATTTGAGACAGCTCTATTGCACTCGCGTTAATGTGTGTTCTAAAATGCATCGGTCAGTAAGCTGCCCAGTATCTAACTTTTTCAATACATGATATGTAAATGAAAAGTTTAATGCTTTGTTAGAAAGCTAAGTTACTGTACTATCAGATGTCCTAAAATCAGATTTTTTAACTCTATAGTTTCTTCAGAATCGAGTGAAAAGCATTATGAAACTAAAAACTCACGCGGAATGAAACGCAGACATGTTACTTTTTCCAAGGAAAGTAAAGTTTGTAAGGAAAAACTAAGTTGATAAGCCGATGTGGGATGTTCGTTTGTAACGTCAACAGTTTTTACAGTGTGAAAATCGGAACAGTGTATTTCCCGCTAAGAGCGTAGCGGCTGTCGGGCGCGTGCCCCGGCTAGCAGCAGAGCGGCACGGGCGTCCGGGCGGACCGGCACTCTTCGGGTAGTTCGGGTACCCGCGCTGCCCGACACCGTCCGGTGGGTCTGGTGCCGGCAGGCCGGGCAGCGCGTGGCCAGGCCCGCCCGGGGGGCGTGGCTACGAGCCCGGGCGAGCAGCGCAGGCTCGCTGCACGCCTCTGTTCCATTGTACTGGTTGTGAAATTTTAAGTGAAAGCTGAGGCGTAATTCATATTCATCCTTGGGGAAACAACTATTTTAACTGAACCGCGAGCTTATTACGACTGTGATTATTGTGCGCTCGCTTGGGATCAATCTTGCAGACTACGTGACTCAAATACAACTTAGTGAAACGGCTGGAAGGAATTCACCCACGAGTGCTGTTGCATCACGGCACATTAAACTTATTGTAGCTAACTTTCTAGCAACATGAGAATTGTACGAAGTGTTATTCAGTTTCAGACTCTTTATTTGTTGGAGTGATTTTCCTTCGACTAAATTCAACCGTAACATAGATCCTTTACCCTTCTTAGTTATGCAGCCTTAATGAGATTTTCTTTCAATTTCATACTCTCTATGACAAAAGCTGATCAGCTAATATCGCACTATTACACTATAATAAAACTTGGCTTTTTCATGTAAGAGTGACGTTTTTGAAACCTGATTAGTTTACTCGCGAACTTAAAATACCTTGTAGCGGATTTATACTTCAGATGGTAGGCTACATCGAGCTACGTTGATGTTTACATTTAAAACGCAGTTTGTAATCATATTATAATAATAAAAAACATCGAGCTACGTTGATGTTTGCATTTAAAACGCAGTTTTTTATAATAATATAATAATAAAAAGTAACTGGAGTCTTCATAAGCTTTGCATGATACATGGAAATGTTATCTAGCTTAAAAGAGTCCTGGGAACAAATGTTATACTTTATAAAAAGGAGAAAGAATTAATTTTGTAACCTCACAGCTATTCATTTGTGATCAAATGGTTGATGTAGTTATTGAATTGGCTATAATTCGAGGTCAATTGATCATTTCATCTCCAATTAATTGTTAAAATAGATACAGTTTTGCTTCATAATTGGTCTGACAATAGTGTTTTCTATGTTCTCTTGATTAAATAAATGACGGATAACTATGGATGCGTTCTTTGATTTAAAAAATATTCGACTGTGTCCTTCAAAAAATATGGTTGCAAAAGCTAAAACATTAGGAGTAAGTGGAGTAGTTCACAATTATTAACAGACAGCAGAAGGTGATTCGCTGCAGTGCTTTTGGCAATTATATGCACTTAAAATGAGGCACAATTAAGAGGGGAAACCTCACAGTTCCTTTCTCGGCGCAGGTATTGTTTCTCATGTATATAAATGACATACCACTAATTCCAATATATTTCAGTATGCTGATGACGCCAGCTTTGTAGTGAGTTATGTTGATCACATTACTGATACAGTATAAAATAATTCAGTTAAAGCAATAACTTCACAGCTAGTATAAATTAAATCGATGCTAAATGACAATAAGATTTATTGTTTAACGTTTCCAACAACCAATTCAACAAAAACTGGCATTTACACGGAGAGATCATATGGTAATTGAGGTTCAACAGTTCCAGTTTGTAGGAATTTAAAGAAGTAGGAAGCTGTAGTGACATGACCATGTTCATGATCTTGTTGATAAACTAAATTTTGCGTTGTTTACGAGTACAATAACATTCGAAATAAGTGGTAGTTCAATAGGAAAAGTGGTCTGCTTTGTTTATATTCATTCCCTTATGGTGTATAGTGTTTTCTGGGGAGAAATTTCTCTGATTAAAAAACGGCATTTAAGTTGCAGAAATATGAGGTTCGAGCAATATGCGGTGTAATTTGTGGAACCTATTGTCGACCCCTGATTAGTAGCCAGGGAATACTAACTTTAAAAATAAATAAAGTAATTTCTATGTTACGTAATCGACTCTTTTTACTTATGCTTAGTCTTGTTGTGTGCATAGCATTGCTACACATATCAATATGTATTTTTTTCTTTTGATGTTCTTACATGTGGCATGTGCATGAACACTTACTTGTCAATTCTGTCTTATGAAAAATGATAATTATAAATACATACGAAACTTCATCAAAATAGTTTGATACACACCACTGAAGTAGTTAAAAAAGACTCTCTCAACAGTTTGAGGATTTGTGTTTACATCATGTGTAGGCATAAATCTGTGTTTATGTTAATGGCCGCTGCGGATTAGCCGCGCCTACTGGAGCGCTGTGTAGCGGAGCGCGCGGCCGTCCGCCGTCGGGGATTCGAATCCCCCTCGGACATGGATGATTGTATCGTTTTTAGTATAAGGTCGCTCATAAGCAGTTTGTAAGCTTACGGACTGATGACCGCGCCAGTCCAGTCCCTTAAGCCTAACAAACATTTGCTAACATCTACGTTAATGGTTGTGTGCTAATCAAGCTGAAATGCCTATCAAAGAGTTAATTGAACAACTTCCACGGTATTAATTTATCATTCCTTTCTCGACCATCATGCTGGAAATAAGAACGTCTAGTTTTCTAAGTCCGAGCTGTCGCCTTGTTATTTTGATGTTTCTTTTCCCCATGTTGGTCGGAGCCATCGATATATTCTCGTATCAGAGAAGTACGTCAGCGATAAATGTTTTTAAAAATGAAAAAGAAAGTATAGGTTACCCAAGATCGGTTAAAATATATATTCTTTTTACTGGTTTTGAGAGTTTCAAGCTTCTATTATCAGATAACTTGCATTCATTGTTAAGTGGAAGTGGCTAAATTTATCGTAAAAAAACTATATGGATTATAAAGTTGTACAACATAGCTTGCATACTATTAGCAGAACATACTTACATGTCAACCATTGCTCTTACATTGTCATAGGAGGGCGCTGCGGGAATCACCGTCTCAAGTCTAAAAACTGCACCATACAACATTTATGACATTATTTGGATATACACATAGTTTTCACTCTGGACACGCGAATGTTCCCTTCAACACGGTGTTGTAAAACAAGACCAATTGCTAACAAACAACTATTGTTCTGTGAAAAAACAAGGTATATTTTACAGCACATAAAATGTTTATGTGATAAATATCAGCCACCTTCAATTAGAAATGTATGAAGCTTTTATACATCTGATGGTGACAGCTTATATCTGACGAAACCGGTGAAATACGAAGATATTTTAAAGTCCGCCCGATATCACCTCTGTTATATTCGATGCCTTACCATCGATTACTACGGACTGTGTCCTCTCTTACAGGAAATACCCTACCCAATCGCAAAATTGGGGCGATAACCACAACCACGCAATTTGATTAAAAGTCTTTTGTGACGTACGATGTCAGAAGCCTTCTGGAAATCAAGAAATACAGAATCAATTTGCGAACCCTTGTCGATAGCACCCATCACTTTTTGTGAATAAAGAGTTAGTTGTGTTTCGCATGAATGATATTTTCTAAAACCGTGTTGACTTTGCGTCAATAGATTGTTCTGTTCGAGATAATTCATAATATTTGAATACAGTATATGTTCCAAAACCCTGCTGCAAATTGATGTCAATGAAATAGGCCTGTAGTTTAGTGGGTTACTCCGACTCCCTTTCTTGAATAAAGGTGTGACCTATGCAACTTTCTAATCTTTTGGTACAGATCCTTCTATGAGAGAGCGGTTGTATATGGCTGTTAAGTAAGAAGCTATCGCTTCAGCATAATCAGATAGAAATCTAATGGGTATACAGTCCGGACGAGAAGACTTGTTTTTGTTTAGTGATTTTAATTGCTGCACTATTCTGATGATATCTACTTCTATGTTACTCTTTACGGTCTCTGCTTTAGTAGCGCTGTAATTGGCGGGATCGCCATTACTATCACGTAGTGAGGGTATTGTTTGTGTTTTGCCCCTAATATATTTAGCATATGACCAAAATCTCATTGGGTTTTCAGTCAAATTTCGAGAAAGAGTTACGTTGTGGTAAGTATTGTAGGCATCTCGCATTGAAATCCTCGCTAAATTTCGAGCTTGTGTGTAGGATCGCCAATCCTGGGGATTTTGTGTTCGCGTAATTCTAGACTTGTAACAATGAGACAGCCGCTTAATAAAATTGTTTTGGTTTAACACACAGTGCCACTCAAGTATCATTATGCATGTGCAGTACTGTTAGAAGAATGTAGCGGCAGACACTGATAGACTAAGGCAAGGTCTCCGCATGCTGCTCCAAAAGAGATAAATACATGGATGCTAGAATTTATGTTTAATAAATGACCTTTGAAACATCTAAGAATTGTGATACCAGAAAATTATTGCAAGCCACGTAGCCATAGGCATTTAAAACCTAAATTAGAAAATTGGATTAAACGTCAATTTATAAACTGTTGTCTTCACAGCATCTTGCGACGGTGCAATGACCGATATGCGTACATGCTTCACTTACATATACGTTCTGCCTCAACTGCGTATATTCAGTACCACTGTCAATTCAAACTGAAATGAAATGACAATATTTGCTATCAAACCGACTGTGAAGAATTGGGAAAAAAAGTGGTGGTTGATGGTAGTCAGGTCATTTGTAAGACAATCACCTCAGGATTCACGTCAAGCAGATTCGGATTGGGAACTATAAACCTGAAAAGACTAGAGGAAAATCTGATGATTAAGATTCTCCCGTCCTCTCGATACGCTGAAAAACCGAAAAATTCACTGATTGAGTACCTCAGATATTCCCATCCGATCGATACGTTGAAAAACCGAAAACTTCACTGAGTTGATAACCAAGGGTTTATATTTCCGTGCAACCTCGGTATTTTGAATGTAGAATTAATCCAGTCTATCCTGCCTGCTAGTAACATTCCGTCAGTAAGTTGTATCCATAAGTTCAGTATGTTGCTGAAATACCGCTATCGTATCCAAAGTTATCAGGCAGTTTGTCGAACGTTTTTCCAGCATATTGCAACTAAACTCAACTCCGTAAATATGTTATCATGAAAACTAGCATGTTGTTGTTGTGGTTTTCAGTTTGGAGACTGGATTTATGCAGCTCTCCTTCCTACTTTATCCTGAAAAAGCCTATTCATCTCCTATAAGAACGGAAAACACACAAAATCTGAATCTGCTCCCTACATTCATTTCTCGGTCTCCCTCTACAACTACGCCATTGTCCATGTTAAGCATCCGCGAAATGTGGAATAATCTCGTAAATATATGATTTAAGGAAAAACGCTGTAATGATTCACATCCCAACTTCTTTGCGATTTCCACGATAATCTTTTTTTTTTTCTTTTTTTCTTCTTCCTTTTTTTTTTTTTTTTTTTTTTTTTTTTTTTTTTTTTTTTGTTTTTGGTCACCTCCGTAATTAGGTTAGTTTGCTAAGGTGGATCACGGGATGTGGGAACCGCGATGTTATCTGTACGTGTGGGTACGATAACCCATTAATACGGTGCATCTGGAGAGAGAATTGGTCGAAAGGTATGCGAAGGGTAAAGGTATGTAAGGGCAGAGGAAAAAAAGGCAAGAGCCAAGGGAAAAAACCTCTGCGACAGTGGGGTAGGTATGAAGGGCAGTAGTGGTATGCTATCTGCGACAGATCATGCAAGGTTTGGTAATGTTAGTAAGGAGTATTTTCTGAGTACCGTTAACTTTGCTAGGTTCGTCGTAAATAATCAGTCCTTTTGATGCGAGGTTCTGCTGTAGCAGAGATCCTGTGAAGTCTCCTGTGTCGGCTGCGGCAGATTACCCGGCTGTGGCAGAATACCTGTAACATAGCCAAGTTTGTCATGGTAGTTAGGCAGTTCGGTCATAGAACTGGCTAAGTCTGCGGGACTGTTTAGGTTTGTTTGTGTTTTGTGCGCTGAATATGGTTTCCCTGTTTTGCCTGTAGGTCGGCTGTGGGCTCAGCTGGCATTGCCAGTCAGATTGCTGTTCTGCAGGGGTTTGCCATGTTCATCGTGTTTGCGAGTTGGTGTTCCCTACGACCGTAGGTGGTTAGTCTCTGAGGAGAAGTATTTTGGGGCGTTTATGTTTCCACCTACGGTTATGATCGTAGTTTACCAAGCTACACGATACTCTTTGCCCCATATCCAATTTATACAATTCTAGCTGCAATTACATGTACTCATTCGATGTCCTCTGTTCATCTGGCTTCTTAAGGATCCCACACAGCAAAGCAGTAATCATAAAGAAGAAGAACAAAGGTATGTTACGAAGTCTCCTTAGTAATTATGCCAATAAAAGGCAGTTTGTGCTTCGCCTTCTCGAGAAAATAATTTTCTTCGTGTACGTTCTCATGGTCTTCCTAGTTTTTCCTACTATGGGATTTACGTCCTTAAGATTTGATTCACTTTGCCGGATTGGTAATGCAATACCTCCTACCGGATAATACAGGGTGTTACAAAAAGGTACGGCCTATCTTTCCGGAAACATTCCTCACATAAAAAGAAAGAAAATATGTTATGTGGACATGTGCCCAGAAACGCTTAATTTCCATGTTAGAGCTCATTTAGTATTTCTCTTTAAATGTGATGAGGCTTCATTCCAACGTGATAAAATTGTAAAGATTCACAATCAACATGTGTGGGCTGACGAGAATTCGCACACTATTGTGCAATCACATCGTCAACACAGAATTTCGGTGAACGTTTGGGCAGGAATTGTTGGTGATGTCTTGATTACGCCTTATGTTCTACCACCTGCGCTCACTGGAGCACGTTATCATGATTTCATACGGGATATTCTACCTGTGCTGCTAGAACATGTGCCTTTACAAGTACGACACAACATGTGCTTCGTGCACGATAGAGCTCCTGCAAATTTAGTCGACGTGTTCGTACGCTTCTTAACAACAGATTCGGTGACAGGTGGAATGGTAGAGGCGGACCAATTTCATGGCCTTCACGCTCTGCTGACCTCAACAATCTTGACGTTCATTTATTGGCGCATTTGAAAGCTCTAGTGTATGCAACCCCGGTACCAAATGTAGAGACTCTTCGTGCTCGTATTGTAGACGGCTGTGATACGATACCCCATTCTCCAGGGCTGCATCAGCGCATCAGGGATTCCTTGCGTCGGAGGGTGGAGGCATGTATCCTCGCTAACGGAGGACATTTTGAACATTTACTGTAACAAAGTGTTTTAAGTATGCTCTGTTGCTGTGTGTTTCCATTCCATGATTAATGCGATCTGAAGAGAAGTAATAAAATGAGCTCTAACATGGAAATTAAGCGTTTCCGGACACATGTCCACTTAACATATTTTCTTCCTTTGTGTGTGAGGAATGTTTCCTGAAAGTTTGGCCGTACCTTTTTGTAGCACCATGTATATTGTATAATGGATCCGCCTTCGATGGCTGCCACCTCCCAAGAGGTAGCAGCGGTCCACGATTCAACACTGCGAACAAGCTCATCTTCCATCCAACAGAGGTTCGCACGTCGCATTCTGTGACTCTTTAGGGTGGTTTCTCGGGTCTCAAGAATGGTGAACTGAGGCCTACATAATGAGCCTTGAGAAGGAAGCCTCGTGGAACCTGGTACACGGTGATGGAGCAATTCTGCATGCGGAACGCCGTTCTTCGAGCCGCCGATAAGCAGAGGAGATATTCAAGACGAGTAAAAAACAAGCAACCATCAAAGCACTATTCCTCCTTGTGAGAAAGCTGTTTGACATAGTTATGATGTAATGGAATAGCCTAAGAGATGTTTGCTGGAAAGGGAGATGGAAGGAATAAATGAGGAACGAGACAGAGCGAAACGAAGACAGGAATCGAGAGGCCCCTTACAGCCACTAGAACGAAAAGATTTTTGTGAAAGAAAGCACGTGTGAAAGAAAGCACAGGCTGGCTGATTACATGAAGTGGACCAGACTGTAAAAAAATGTTCTGGAAACATGATAAAGACTGCAATTTTCAAGTCATATTCCAGCCCGTGAAAGACGAAAAATTACCACCTGTCAGTGAGAGGCGTCGTCATTAAAATTGCGAGCAGTCTTTGGGTGGCACAGTAAATTTAATGCACCAATCACAATGCAAACTAGCATACTTGGTGAGACAACCCACAAACCACCGCAGTGCATACTCATTGCGATATCGCAGAAGCAAAATGACATGAAGGCCCTTTCTATCTTCACGGATTTTAATCCCGGCGCATGATGCCTTGCCGTCCACACCGTTCGGCACAGTCGAGGGCACGGGTAAGCACCAGTGCCCAGTCACGCCACAAGGCAACGATACGACGACTGCTGCTGACGTCACCACCCAACTGAATGAGGGAGAGTAGCTGAGCTCCCAGCGCTAATAGAAATGGGGCACAAGCCATACAAGCAGCGAAAGGTGGCTAAGATGAGTTCAGCCGAATGGTGTACAGAGGACCAGACGCTGTTCAAAGGTGGCACTTTCAGAAAAATCGGTCGTGGCGTCTTTAATGCAGTTACGGGCTATTTATTCTCAGCGAAATGGTAGATATTTCCTGTAAGGATATACCTGACAAGCCCGGTGAAATTAATAATTTCGATTACATAAATGTTCAAAGAAAACTTCAATAAATTCCAAACACCTGCTCGAAATATACAATTGTAATTTATTTCTTTAGCCTGATCCGATTAGGGCCATCATGCCCTCTCTTACATCGGACTAGGGTTTTACACATACAGTACTTTTTAAACCTGAGCTACCTATAATATTAACAATGATTTTAATAGATAAACGATTAATAAGGTGAAATAAATCACAATTTGCGATGTTATGCATTCACTGTATTAGGTTTAGAAGGAATACCAGATTGTGGCGAATGAAAATTTGTGCCCGGCCGGGATTCGAACCCGGGATCTCCTGCTTATTAGGCAGACACGTTGACCACTCCGCCACCGAGGACACAGTGACCAACCCCACTGCAGAGGACTGTTTACTGCTCGATTCCAAATAAAGTAACAAAGGAGCAGGGTGATCCATTTCCGCCTTCACTGTGGTACACAAAAGAGGTCAGAGCACCATAACTAAAGCAAAGAGAAAAGCTTGCAAAATTAAGAAGACTAAAAATCCCAAATGCTATCAATCTATTACAGAAACTCCAAATTTAGAGCCGACGTCAGTTTTAAAAACTACTGCCAATAACGAAACTCTGTTCGGTAATGAGGTATGAGGTTCTACACAAGATAGGTTCCGTTCCTATTTCTATCCCCGTCAGCGTAACTATCTCAGTTTCTTGCATCCGCGGCAGTTATTTTGACAAGAGAAGAAGACATGTACGCCATTTTCAGATCGCTGCTGCCGACTTGTGCTTTGTACTTCTTCTTTATGATGTTAGCTGTAATTGAAAATGCCACCGCGTGTGAATACAGATCTGTGATGCGTTTTTTAAATGCATAGAAAGTTAAACAACAGGAAATCCATCAGCAATCTGCGAGGTTTACCGACAAAATGCTGTGAGTGATCTGATGGTTAGAAGATGGATCAGACTGTTTAATGAGTGTTGTAATAAAGTGCACGATGAAGAATGAAGTGTTCGCCAATTCTGTGTTACTGATGAACTGGTTCACACAATTGAAAAGAAGTGTACACTTTGTGCCCTTGCTATGGAATTTATGCAAATCTCACGATCACTAATTCATGAAATTGTTACTGAAAAACAGAAACTTCGAAAACTTTGCTCGAATTTGGATTGTTGTTGTTATGATCTTCAGTCCGGAGACTGGTTTGATGCAGCTCTCCACCCTACTATATCCTGAGCAAGCCTTTTCATCTCCTCATAAGAACGGCAACCGACATCCACTTGATTCTGCTTACTATATGCGTCTCTTGGCCTCCCTCTGCGATTTTTACCCCACACACTTCCCTCCAATGCTAAATTTACGATTCCTCGATGTCTAAGAATGTGTCCTACCAAGCGATCCCTTCTTTTAGTCAGGGTATGCCAAAAATTCCTTTTCTCGCCCATTCTGTTCAGTACCTCTTCATTAGTTATGTGATCTACCCATCTAATCTTCAGCATTCTTCTGTAGCACCACATTTCAAAAGCCTCTATTCTCTTCCTGTCCGCACTGCTTATCGTCCATGTTTCACTCCCGTACAAGGCAACACTCCACACAAATGCCTTCAGAAAAGACTTCCTTACTCTTGAATTAATATTCGATGTTAGCAAATTTCTCTTTTTCAAAAATGCTTTTCTTCCCATTGCCATTCTGCATTTTATATCTTCTGTACTGCGACCATCGCATGTTATTTTACTATCCAAGTAACAAAACTCATCTACCACCTTCATTGTTTCGTTACCTAATCTAATTCCTTCAGCATCGCCCGTTTTTCTAAGACCGCATTCCATTATTTTTGTTTTGCTCTTGTTAATGTTCATTTTATACTCTCTCTTCAACACACTGTCCGTTCCATTCAACTGCTCTTCCAGGTCCTTTGCTGTCTCTGACAGAATTACAATGTCATCAGCAAAACGCAATGTTTTTATTTCTTACCCCTGAACTTTAATCTCTATTCCAAAATTATCCTTGCTTTCCTTCACCGCCTGCTCAATGTACAAATTGAATAACATCGGAGAAAGGCTACAACCCTGTCTTACTCCATTCCCAACTGATGCTTTCCTTTCATGCCCTTCGAGTCTAATAACTGCGGTCTGGCTTTTGTACAAGTTGTAAATAACTCTCCTTTCCCTGTATTTTACCCCTGCTGACTTCAGAATTTGAAAGAGTGTATTCCAGTCAACATTGTCAAAAGCTTTCTCCAAATCTACAAAAGCTAAAAATGTAGTTTTGCCTTTCCTTAATCTATCTTCTAAGATAAGACGTAAGGTAAGTATTGCCTCCCGGGTTCCTACGTTCCTCCTGAATTCAAACTGATCTTCCCCGAGATCAGCTTCTACCAGCTTTTCCATTCTCCTGTAGATAATTCGTGATAAAATTTTGCAACCATGACTTATCAAACTGATGGTTCTGTAATTTTCACACCTGTCTGCGCCTGATTTCTTTGGAATGGGGATTATTACATTTTTCTTAAAGTCTGAGGGTATTTCGCCTGTCTCATACATCCTACACACCAGTTCAAATAGTTTTGTCATAGCTGGCTCTCCCAGAGACTTTAGTAGCTCTGAGGGTATGTCATCTATACCTAGGACTTTCAGGGCTCTGTCAAATTCATCTCTCAGTATAGTATCTCCTATTTCATCTTGATCTACTTCCTCTTCCCTTCCTACAACATCGTTTCTAAGTTCATTTCCTTTGTAGAGCTGCTCTATGTACTCTTTCCACCTTCAGCTTTCCCTTCTTTGGTGAGAACTGGTTTCCCACCTGAGTTCTTGATATTTGTAGAAATGCTTTTCTTATCCCCAAATGTCTCTTTGATTTTCCTGTAGGCGGTATCTACTTTTCCTCTTCATATACATTCTTCTACAGATTTGCATTTGGCTTCTAGCCATTCCTGCTTAGCCATTTTGCACTTCCTATCAATCTCATTTCTTAGTCGTCTGTACTCCATTTTGCCTGTTTCATATACTGCATTTTTATATTTTCTCCTTTTATCAATTAAATTTAGTATTTCCTGTGTTATCCAAGGATTTTTTGTAGGTCTTGCCTTTCTACCTATTTTGTCCTCTGGTGCCTTCATTATTTCATCTATCAATGCTACCCATTCCTCTTCTACTGTTTTATTTCCAGCTGTTTCTGTCAATTGTTGCCTAAATCTCCCTCTGAAATTCACCAGAACTTCACGTTCCTTCAATTTATCTAGGTCCCATCTCCTTATTTTCCTACCTTTCTGCAGTTTTTTTTCAGTTTCAGCCTACAGTTCATGACTAACAAGTTATGGTAAGAGTCTATATCTGCCCCTGGGTATGTCTTGCAGTTTATAACCTGGTTCCGGAATCTATGTTTCACCATTATAAAATCTATCTGATACCTTCCGGTGTCTCCTGGTCTCTTCCAAGTATACAACCTTCTTTTGTGATTCTTAAACCACGTGTTTGTTACAATTAAATCATGTTCCGTGCAAAATTCTACCAGGTGACTTCCTCTTTCATTCCTTCTGCCCAGTCCATATTCACCTACTATTTTTCCTTCTCTTCCTTTTCCTACTACCGAATTCCAATCTCCGATGACAATTAAGGTTCCCTCTCCCTTAACTGTCTGAATAATTTCCTTTATCTCCTCATATATTGCTTCGATCTCCTCATCATCGGCAGAGCTAGTTGGCATATAAACCTGTACTACTGTTGTCGGTGTTGGCTTCGTATCTATCTTGACAATGATAATGCGATCACTGTGCTGCTTATAATAGTTTACCCGCATTCCTTTTTTCTTATTCATTATCAGTCCTACTCCTGTGATACACCCAACTGCTTTTGTATTTATAATCCTGTACTCACCTGACCAGAAATCCTGTTCATCCTGCCACCGAACTTCACTAATCCCCACTATATCTAACTTCAGCCTATCCATTTCCCTTTTTAAATTTTCTAATTTTCCTACCCGTTTAAGGGATCTAACATTCCACGCTCCGACCCGTAGAATGCCAGTGTTGTTTTTCCTGATGATCGCATCCTCCTGAGTAGTCCCCACCCGGAGATCCGAATGGGGGACTATTTTACCTCCGGAATATTTTACCCGAGAGGATGCCATCATATTTTCATACAGTAGAGCTGCATGTCCTCGGGAAAAGTAACGGCTGTAGTTTCCCTTGCTTTCAGCCGTTCGCAGTAACCGTGTGGCAAAGCCACATTAGCTGATGTTACTACCGTTAATTACTCGAGTAGCCTTGTAAGCTAATAATTCGAAATAATTTTCAGAGAAAGCGTTTAGCAGAATTTTGAATGTTTGTTTCGTATTACCCGATTTATACATGTCGAAGTAAAATTGAAATAACTTCCTCCTATAAAAGTACGGGAATTGTTTTAAATTAGATTCAATTTTCGTTGAACCTTTTTGCTATTGCATGAGATTGGATGCTGGTACAATCACCCCATTATAAAATTAATACGTATCTCAGCTACGAACTCTACCCATAGCTCACGGGAACTGACAACATGATAGTATACTTTCCATGGTGACTAACATGTCAACATGTTTTATTTAATGTACTTTCTGAACACTGTTAGTTCTTTAGTAACAATTTCGCCTGAACGTGTCTCGACCTTCACCACCTACATTGTTTTGAATTTCAGTTCTTCCACATTCGCATCACAGATTCGACAGTTTACTGCTGTTTTACATTTGCTACCTAGATATATAGTTGTCCTGTAGCCGACCTGCCACCATACACACAGAGCATTATCTTTTTTTTCTCTGAATCTATATATCCTAAGCAAGAAAACCAACCAGTACAGGCCTTACATCCTCCAGTATCCGTGTAGCCACCTCATGTGTATAGGATCCTTGTTAGCTGAATCAGAAAACCTAACCTCTTTCGCGGAAATCGTGCAATCTTCAGCCTACATGGTCACAGAACCGTTTGAGTCTCTGATTTACATCCTCCAGTCAGGCCTGATCCAGAGATGTCCAGTCGATCCTGTCGACTAGGCTCCATATGGTCAGTTATGCTCTCATCTCACGTGGAAAGACTACAGAATTTACCATATAACCACTGGAAATGGAAGATAATCAGGTTCAAACAAAGCGACACGCAGTGGATTTCTTCTCCTTACTAGCCATATCTCTGAGGCATCCGATTATAGTTCTAGCATTAGACCTACCAAACTATCCCATCATCTGTGACTGCCCCGAGAAGTGACCTCAAGATCATCTGACACAGTAACATCGTCCATCGTCCGTCAATGATAACGCCTCAAACTTGTTAGTAAGACAAATCGGCGACGTCTCTTCCTACCACAAGTGGAGCACAGATATGGAATCCTCAATGCGACATTATCGGGACTGATACTGTCGGCCAATCGGTGGTCGATGGATCCGATCCCCAAAGCCTGATCACAACAGTGGCGCTCATCTACTGCAAAGCAGTGTGACCGAAGCTAATACGCTTGAAGCTGTGGATGAAGTATCACCAACTCAACCTCCATATGCACAGAAATGTCACGTTGCTACCAAATGAACTTTCCCCTTCTAAAACAAAAGTCGATAGTAAAAATTACGGTCTAACTTTCAAATTCTATTGTATTCATTAAAGGCTTTAATAACGTACTATCTAATCATAAATTTGAATTACTGCTGACACAGTGAACAGAAATATCTCATTCAAACAATACGATACCTTTAAATAAAAATCATTAATATTGTTACCAGCCGCGGTTGAGTAGCCGAGCGGTCTAAGGCACCTAGCTGCGGATCACGGGGTTGCTCGCCGTCGGAGGTTCGAGTCCTCCCTGGGGCATGTGTGTGTGTGTGAGTGTGTGTGTGTGTGTGTGTGTGTGTGTGTTGTCCTTAGGTTAGTTTACCTTTGTTTAAGTAGTTTGTAAGCTACGGACTGACGACCACGCAGTTTGGTCCGATAAATTTACAAACATTTGAACATTTTTATGGATCCAACGACGTGGCTCAGTAGTTACAAAATAGACTTCCATTCGGGATACAAAACCGTCTCTGGCCATTCATAGGATTTCAGTGATATCCCTAAATCATCCTGGTTGATCCCGGGATGGTTCCTTTCAAATGACATGGCCAATTCTCGTCCTCATCCTTATCAAAAATCAATCCGGTTGTATGTGCCGTCGCTAATGACCACTTTGCCGACGGGATGTTATACCCTGAATTTATTTTCTTTCTTCATGAACATCGATTTGATTTATGTAGAAAAAATAAGAAGAAACCATTTTTTTTTTGTCTGTGTTACTTATCCAAGTAAATATAAACCAATGGATTCTTAAATTTTTCTTTTATAAATTTGTGCAAAAGAAAAAAAATTGCCCTGTTATTGTTGAAAATGTTTTAAGACCAAAGTTTGTAAATATGGCAGTAATGGCTATACCGCTAAATGAAGTTTCGGATTTCACTTATTTATCCGTTTTTTTCTTATATTCAGGATCACTAACAACTCTTCTGTTTCGAATTTCCAACAGCTATATAACTTAGTTTGGTATCAGGTTTTCGTATCCCCTGTAATTCTTTGATTTATGGAATTTTGCCGATTTAAAAACGAACTTCGCCCTGCCCAATTCTTCTTCTTCTTCTTCTTATTTTTATTATTTTCTAATATCAGAATAAGAAATACGATATATTTTATGGTGTTTTTAATTACCAGGTTCCTCACGTTACACTGAAATGGTTTTCATTTCGCTTAAACAAACCATTTAATAAACCATGCCTCAATGTTTGCAAGAAACGAAACGTACTAATGGTTGTTTACGAATTTCTATTTCGCATGACATTCGATTTGATTAATTATGTCAACCAAGTTTGTTTATGTCAGCTTGAAATTCTTTTGAAAACATAACGCGCCCTCTGTCGTTTATATTGTATGTGGTAAACGAGTAAACAACAGTGTTCGTCCCAATATTGCTGAACTTTCCATATTCCAGCGTTACCTACACTGGAAAAATGGAAAACAGTAAACAGAAAAGCAGTAACGCGTACAGCGGCGGCAGCTGCGTTCTAGATACAGCTAAATTGGTCCTTGCCGCGGGTCGCAATTAAAAGTATGTAAATCTATTTGCGGGTATCGTAACTGATAAAGTGACGGCAGCAGTATTAGGCTAATTTCCAGCAACTTTTGACGAAAGTTATGTTCAAGTCACTGCATTAACAACCATGGTTGATGGCGGTTTGACGGCAACGATGAGTTAGAATATTATTACAGGCGAAAGACAATGCGGTTTTTCGGTGTAGCCGAAGATGAGCTGTAAGATACAGAAAATTTGCCTGTACCAATCCACTTGAGTAAATTCAGTCAAAGAACTAAATATGGCAGACACTGACGGAGCCATTCGTGAGAGGATGACTCTCAGGTGTTAGGAAACTTTGTCCCATACGAAAAAGTGCTGATATCTGAAGGCAAAAGAAAATTGCGCTATCAGAGAAAAATAGGTAGGAAGATTAGGGTTTAGCATCCCGTCGTCAATGTCGTCATTAGAGAGCAAGCACGGGTATTTTTTGTTGATTATGTGGAAGGAAATCGTCCACGCCCTTTTGAAAGTACGCATCCGAGAAATTTACTAAAGCGTTACATGGTAAATGCTCCATTCTGGAAAGATCTTACACAGGAACGACTGAAGATTCTGAAAATTCCAAAGCCCAGTTCAGCCACACGCATATGTGGAGTAAAGTCGGCAGGTTAACTATAAAGACCGTGCCTGGAAAGAAGACACATAGAACGTCGCACAACTGAATACTATTTAGTGATCCTCTCCTGGTGTACTTGAAGCATTGCGATGGAACCAACGCCGTTGTTTTTGTGACTTTTCATGATCTATTGCGTAGAAATAATATGGGGTATGCATAAAAAAATACGTTTATGATGAAAATACCATTTATCCTTACTTTCATAAGCTCCTGCCATAAGTTCGTGACCGCGAAACATGTTTTCTATAGGAGAAACTGTTTAAAAATACTTGATGAAGGCATCATTCAGTAACAGCGCTATTTAATTTTCTAAAGTTTCTCAGCTCCTGAATTTACATCTCCTAAACATTTACAATATATGTAATTCTGTCTTCGTTCCCCATTTTTGTGTACCCATATTGTTATGCGCGCTTTTTTATTTAAACATACATTATAACTTACACGATATGAAACGGGACAACAAAACACAGAAAGAAATATTCCAAAAACAGTACTAATAAATATTCATCTGCATGCATCCTTCATATTATGTGGACACTTTTAAGGGGCAATTTTAGATAAGACTACCACTTTTTCCCATGAAAATACGAGAGACGTGACACTAGACCAACCTCCAATATTATATCTTTTATTATTATAATTAATATAAAAGCTGAATACCGAGATTAGGTTTAATGATAATAGTTTAATAAAGAATCTTTACACTGCCAATATTATACGTTTAAATTGTTAGAAAGTATAAAAAGGAAATAAAATTTCGACCTGCAACTTCTCGTTTGTAGTAAAAAATAAAATGGAATAAAAATATAATAAAAATCTGTTTTTGCTTGAAGCACAAGGGATAACCTGAATTGTCTCATGTTAATTGATTCTTTCGTCGCTTTTTCGTAGAACATATTTCGTGTTTGTCTACAGTTTTGTTTATTTTGTGAATCGATTTTAGGCTTCTTAGACTATGATCAGACAGTTACTAAGTTAATTGTGTATTTTAATTATCATAATCAAGTGTCTCATATTTTTGGTTACTCCACTTACTCAGTACTTTAAATAATTACAATTTACAGTTTTATTAAACACAGGAATAAAATCTAGTGGTTTCTGGTGGTTTTTAACAAAGTTTTTAGTGGGAAATCCCATTTCACTGGTAGGTACTGCGGTCGATCAGTTCCAGACATAACATCAGGAAGGCAGTACATTGCTTGAATAAAGTTCTGCCATGCCTAGAAGGTCAATTCCGAACATTTAACGTAACCACACTGTTGCTTTGTATCAGAAGTGACTCTTATCAAGGGAAACTTCCAGATGTCAGCTCTAGTGCAGGTATCACTCAATTGCATACCAATTTCATTGCACTGCATGACACTTTTTATCATTACTGTGAAAAACTACCTTTGAACAATAAAAAAAGTTTTTGTCAAGATTAATTAATGTAAAGTTGTGATTTATATGGAGTTTGCATATTATTCTAGCTAGTACTACGTAAAAATAACAAGGAACACCTTTTTAATCATATGAACATTTATAGGCGGGAAAAACGATAATGCTGATTTTTGATTAAATATGTTAATGTGATTTCTGTCTTAAATAAATAAGCAGTACTCAAATTTAAATTTCTATGAATGACCAATAATGAAACTTCTTTGCAGTTTTAATACCTTTTCTTCAACGAGGAAGATTCTCATAACAGCTTTTCGTTCTCTCACTAAACAGAAGTCTTGAAATTACCGCAAAAATATAAGTGTATATAAAGTTTAAATTGGAGGACCTAATTTTATAGAAATACGCCAACTCATATTTAAGAACACATGAATAGATACCTAAAGATCTTTTCAACAATGGAACTGACATGAACTCCGAATATATTTAGACCAGGTAACATGAATTCTCCGTCAGCTAGTTTATAATCAGTTGTCTTCCTCTTCGTAGTCATTACTGTGGTTTCCGACGTCCATCATAACTTCTTGGCGCGGCTGTTCAAACGCCAGATTTAACTTCTTTCAATGGTCTAGGCGGTTTTGACAATTTTCTCTTGTACAAATTTTGAAAGAAAAGAATTTCTTCCATTCTTTTGAAAGTGTTTGGTCACATTCAATTACTTTGAATGGGTTATTTTCACTCTGCAATCTGTAATAATAGCATATCAATCTTGAGGTACTTTAGTAATTTGTTTTTGTGGGATGAGCCCCATTTTTTGTCGCAATCTAAATAAGGGTGCCTCCTTTAAAGAAATGTCATTGTGATTTTTATTTTATCGACCTGTTGTAACAACGTAGTGAATCTATTTGAAGTGGTGCAATTGTTATTCAGTCCACCACAAGAGTCATGGGAAATTTTTAGCTCTCTCTCACTTTAGGTTATTGAAGATATAGTGTGAAGCATGGATACTACATCATCCGATCCTTTCGTTGCACTGGTTTGATCGAAACAGTAAACGACTGGATCACCAGATGTCAGAACATGGATATTACACAGATGAATTGTCAACTTTGGAATTAGTAGAGAATATTGGTTGATATAAGTGCAACTAACTAGTTGTTTTGTAATTCCATGGCGATAGCTACTAATGGGTGCGCTTCGGTTGCACAGTGATAGAATGCCAGACTACAAATCCAAAGGTCGCGGGTTCGATCCCCGCCAGGTCCTAGGATTTTTATCTGTCACTTTCCACTTCTTTCACCTCTGGCAGTACTGCTCATGTGAAAAATACCGAGTAGCACCGTGGTTCGGAACCCACGTTAAACTGTAGGTCCCCCAATAACTGACTGGGTAAGTCAGTTCGAAGGTCGGAGGAAGGCAATGGCATACCACCTCCAAACAGGACCATGCCTAGTAAAGCACTGTGGTGTTCAAACCAATCTTCGTATTGTTGACTGCTTTACCTTTTAGCTACTAATGAGTAAGTTTTTGAAGACGTTTGTCAGCATTTCTGTCTCGTAGAAAGTCCACCCTATTCTTAAGCACAGATTTTTTTTTACGGTAAGTTTATTTTAAATGATTTGTTTTCTAGCTCACTGAACTTGGGTCCCAGATTCTGCTAACACCCAAATTTTCAGATGTCAGACACTCGGATCGGTACAAACTTTGAATATCGGTGGAGTATCAACGGAAACTTCTATATAATTCGTGCTATCTGATGCCGTCCAGGAGAACGTGCATAAGCTATAATAATAAGTAACACCTAACCTACGGAGTAGAGGAAAAGCAGAAGTGCGAGAGCGTATCACGTTGCGCTACCGTGGGATAGTTGGTAGAGCATTTGTTCATCAAGCAGAGCGTCGTAGGTTCAAGCCACGCCTCATTTTTTTTCACTATTGTGTACCTTCGTTCCTGAATGAACGACATTGTGCGTCTGTGGTGGTGTTTATGTTCATGCCTGAACTTTATTGTACTTATTATTTTCATTATTACTACTGCTATAACTTTAATTACGCTTATTGTTTTTAAAATTACTATTATTTTTATTATTGTTATTACTATTACTACTACTAATACTGCTTTATGTGTGACGCAGTATGTTCTGATTATGTTTATTTATTCTCTGAAACTACGAATAAACCAGTACAGATTTACTACTTTCAAATAAAAAAAGCAAAAGGAACCTGCCGATAACATATTGCTATAAAATCCAAACAAAGGGGAAAAGTAGATACCGCCTACAGGAAAATAAAAGAAACATTTGGGGACACGAAAAGCACCTCTACGAATATCAAGAACTCAGATGGGAAACCAGTTCTCAGCAAAGAAGGGAAAGCCGAAAGGTGGAAAGAATACGTAGAGCAGCTCTACAAAGGAAATGAACTTAGAGACGATGTTATAGGAAGGGAAGAGGAAGTAGATCAAGGTGAAATAGGAGATACTATACTGAGAGATGAATTTGAGAGAGCCCTGAAAGACTTAGGTCGGAACAAGGCTCCAGGAGTAGATGACATACCCTCAGAGCTACTAAAGCAATGACAAAACTATTTGAACTGGTGTGTAGGATGTATGAGACAGGCGAAATACCCTCAGACTTTAAGAAAAATGTAATAATCCCCATTCCAAAGAAATCAGGCGCAGACAGGTGTCAAAATTACAGAACCATCAGATTGATAAGTCATGGTTGCAAAATTTTATCACGAATTATCTACAGGAGAATGGAAAAGCTGGTAGAAGCTGACCTCAGGGAAGATCAGTTTGGATTCAGGAGGAACGTAGAAACCCGAGAGGCAATACTCACTTTCCGTCTTATCTTAGAAGATAGATTAAGGAAAGGCAAACCTACATTTTTACCTTTTGTAGATTTGGAGTAAGCTTTTGACAATGTTGACTGTAATACAGTCTTTCAAATTCTGAAGTCAGCAGGGGTAAAATACAGGGAATGGAGAGTTATTTACAACTTGTACAAAAGCCAGACCGCAGTTATTAGACTCGAAGGGCATGAAAGGGAAGCATCAGTTGGGAAGGGAGTAAGACAGGGTTGTAGCCTTTCCCCGATGCTATTCAATTTGTACATCGAGCAGGCAGTGAAGAAAAGCAAGGAAAAATTTGGAATAGGGATTAAAGTTCAGGGGGAAGAAATAAAAACATTGCGTTTTGCTGATGACATTGTAATTCTGTCAGAGACAGCAAAGGACCTGGAAGAGCAGTTGAATGGAATGGACAGTGTGTTGAAGAGAGCGTATAAAATGAACATTAACAAGAGCAAAACAAAAATAATGGAATGCGGTCTTAAAAAATCGGGTGATGCTCAAGGAATTAGATTAGGTAACGAAACAATGAAGGTGGTAGATGAGTTTTGTTACTTGGGTAGTAAAATAATATGCGATGGTCGTAGTACAGAGGATATAAAATGCAGAATGGCAAGGGGAAGAAAAGCATCTTTGAAAAAGAGAAATTTGCTGACATCAAATATTAATTTAAGTGTAAGGAAGTCTTTTCTGAAGGCATTTGTGTGGAGTGTTGCCTTGTACGGGAGTGAAACATGGACGATAAGCAGTGCGGACAGGAAGAGGATAGAGGCTTTTGAAATGTGGTGTTACAGAAGAATGCTGAAGATTAGGTGGGTAGATCGCATAACTAATGAAGAGGTACTGAACAGAATGGGCGAGAAAAGGAATTTTTGGCATACCCTGACTAAAAGAAGGGATCGCTTGGTAGGACACATTCTTAGACATCGAGGAATCGTAAATTTAGCATTGGAGGGAAGTGTGCGGGGTAAAAATCGCAGAGGGAGACCAAGAAACGCGTATAGTAAACAGATACAAGTGGATGTGGGTTGTCGTTCTTATGAGGAGATGAAAAGGCTTGCTCAGGATAGAGTAGGGTGGAGAGCTGCATCAAACCAGTCTCCGGACTGAAGACCATAACAACCTTTTACATGTAAGGAACACGTTGCCCTTTTAACAATTTCCAACGTATTGTATTAAAAAAAAAAAGCTTGAGGCGGGACTTGAACCCAGGACCCGCTGTTCGATAAAATAACGCTTTACCAACTAGCCCACGGTAGAACGACGTGATAAGCTCTCAAAGTTATACTTTTCCTCTCTCTGTAGGTAAGATGTTATTTATCATTATAGTTTACGCTTGTTCTCCTGGACGGAAGAACATAGCACGAATTATATAGTACTTTTGGTTGTTATTCTATCTGAGTGTCTGAGATCTGAAGGGTTGGGTGTAAGAGTGACATTTCTTCATGCAGTAATTTCTCCTATACCTTTATTGTATCGCGTTCCTCACAACTGTCTCACGTAGGATAACCAAATGAAATGTTATTGTTAAAATGCTTAATTAGCTATCATTATAAATTGGGTTGTTTTGATTAATTTTCATGTACATTTGGTGTAATCACATTGCACTTACTTTCACTGGTAAATGTAACTCGGATTTTTTTCGAAGGAGTAATGAGAGAGGCTAACTTTGATGGAGTGAATATGTTCGATGACTTTCAAGCGTGATCCAATACTTCTAGAGTTGTGTATGTTCTCGTGTTTACCTCTTCGATCTGGACACACCATCCCATATAAAATCTGCTGTGTTAAAAAGTTTGCAGGCGTCATGAGGTTTTACCATGGAGTGCTGTGAACGCCTTGTAGCATACAATTCCTTCGCGTTTTACTTCGCCTCTTTGTACCCTATCTTTATATTTTTACGAATGATCATTAAGGTTTGTCTCGATTTCATTCTTACGATCCGTCTTAGATGAAATGGAGTTTTATTAGCCAAGATAAAAGTAAATTATGAGCATTCATATCGGGTATGTGATTAAAACGCTTTATAATAATCATTAACTTTTATAATAGTCATTAATTTGTCAAAAATTTTAATCTACTACACTCAAAGCTATTCGTTTCATGCTTGTGGTTTCACATATTTTAAGCATCAACCGATACTTTCTATATTTTAGCCTTTTCGCTGGATGAACGTTCCACTCTGGAGCAGTATATTTGTTTCGATCCATTGTAGATGTGGAAATAGTAACACTTTTGCACTAATGAACTAACATGTTTTGTCACTGTATCTCTTTCAAGATCACTAAACATAATACAAGTAGCTCTCTAACCTAATGTCACTTTCAACAATTGAAGTAATAACAACAACAATAGAAATACTTTAAACTGATGTCTAGCACTGCAAGACAAACGTGAATTTCAAACAGATGGAAAACATAATAATTTTGCAAACCAACGTGACAATTATTGTTATGTGCGCTTCCTACGAGCGTGAATTTTTGTATAACCGCTGACTTTCCTGTTCGAGATACAGATATACTAGAAGAAAATATGGACTCTCAGCTGTCTAACAAGAAAAGTTAGTTTCATCGTTTCTCCCTTCATGTCTACAATTATTATTTAAACAAGAAAACGAAACATTCTTCGTAACGATGTAGGAAGAAGTATTATGAGAGAGCTAAAAGAAATGTAATGAAATTTATGAATTACAGAAAGTCATTTCCGAAGAAAATTTCAGAAGCAGTTTGTGTGGAAGGAGGTGTTTCATTGTTATTGCCGAATTCAGCACAGCCTTTCCTTCAGTACTTGTTCTGAATTTAGACTTCTTTTCTGCAAAGAATGACAATTTGTAACGATGTAAAAAGACACCACCCTAAAAAAAAATTGAGGATGCAATCGTTATAAACCTTTTCATTCTTCATCCAAGTCGTAGACAAACGGCTTGAAGTTTATGGAAAAGCTAACAGATTAGAGGGTTAAAGAATTCGCAAACTGCCGTTTATTGGGTAGACAGTGATACATGGTAGAGGGAAATGTTATCTCATCAGTAGAAATTATGAAAATAAAGAGCATATTAAGTTATATCCAAATTAAAGTTTTTGCAACTGCTGCACTACGCATTTGCCGCATTTGTGAACAAAATGGACCATGGTTTATTCCTAAGGAACTGAATACTGGTACTACGGTTTTTCGTCGGAACTTGTCATTTTGTGTTGTAAGACTCAAACTAGAAGTTCGCTGTATCAGCGAAAAATTAAGTAAAAAAATAATGAGTTTGCAAAGTGACCATTTATAATTCGCCTTATTTTTCTTTGCCTTTTACGCCACCTTCTCTTGCAAATTAAAAGTAATGAGGTTGGGAAGTGACCATTTATAATGCACCTTCTTCTCCTTTGCCTATGAGTTACTTCACTTTCTCTTGCGTCATATTGTTATTCCCTTTTTATGGGCTGCATGCTTCCTTCCTTACCCATTCCTATCCACTTTGCCTCTTGCATGTACTAATCTTAACGATGTGCATGTTTTATTTATCTGTACCACAGACACTTTTAACTTTCTAATTATAGTACAACATGGTTACCGTTATGGAATGTAAAATTTGTCTGGGTAGATATTCAAGAGCGAACGTCTTGTGGTCACCTAATCTCTTCTGATTACGTAGCTGAATAAGGTTTATTTATTTATCGTGCCAGAAGCAATCATAAACATTATAACAAACATTATTGCATGACGTTACTATGTACAATATATTTCATGGATTAAACCAGTCACAGAATATAACAAATACAAATTGACATGGATTATACTGGGTGAATCTAAATTCGAGCACTCGGATTTCACAGCGCGATTCCTTACATGCTAGCAATAAAAAATTATCTGTCACAAAATTTCGTCCTGCGCATATTTCCGGCAGCAAATGGACGTCGAAGACTGAGATGGGTGTTGTCCCATACGTCAGTGTGTTTCATAATTACACCAACGAACTTGTAAGGGATGTATTAGGCGTCTTGAGGAACGAAATGAGCATGGAAACCCATGCCCGGAAACGCCATTCAACGACGCTACCTAGAATTCAAGTTACAGGTACCAGCTACTGCCACTAGACATCCCCTCCAGCAACTTCGAAGGTCTGTAGCGTCATTGGATGACGATTCCGGGCATGGGTTTCTGTACTTACGCTGTTCCTCAAGACACCTCCCACATCACCCAGAAGTTTGTTGGTGTAGTAGCGTAATTCTGACAAACCCATCTCAGTCTTCGACGTCCATTTACTGCCGGAAATATGCGCTGGACGAAATTTTGTGACTGACACTTTTTTATTACTAGCATGTAAAGGAATCGCGCTGCGAAGTCCGAGTGCGCGAATTTATATTCACTCTGTATATAAAAATATTAGTTATTTTTAACTATACTGTGGATGACCAAAAATTAGCAACGATCATTGCATTTTGTGTAGCATTTATGAGGTGTTCCACAGTACACGCGGTTGGAGGTGATGTCCATTGTAGCAGATGTGACGATGTCTGCACGGCAGCTCCACAGTCACACTTGATAGAATCCACCGAGAATCCCCATCTCTGCGGATTGTTTTTCGACATAGTGACAGAGGAATGCAGGCGGTTCACTGATTTCCATGCAGACCATGTCTCCCTGTGACCTGGGGGTGGAAACAGCCACTCCTCCAGATGACGGCATATGGACTTCCATATCTTCTTCTGATGTCGACGTGGTGTGTCAGCGAGTTCTTCTGTGCTATGAAGGAAGCTCGTTCTAGACAGAAGTCTTTGCTGTACCGGTTGATCACCATGTGGTGGGTGGGCTTTGGATGTTAGTGCCTTTTTCATTACTGCTGATACCTGGGGAAGCCATACCGGATAAGAAGTGCAGTTTTTCCATGGGTGTAGGTCTCAGACAGCCTGTCACATTCAGGGCAACATACGCCTTTTTGGTATGTGTGGATTTGCACCATACTGGGAAGGCATACTCAACTGCAGAGTAGCATACCGCTAATACGGGTGTTCGCAGTGTATTTGGCTGAGCACCCTATGTTGATCCTGTCCGCTTCCTAACAATATTGTTCCTGGCAGCCACGTATTGCTGTGTTTTTAAGCAGTTTTTCTTATATGTGAGATCACGGTGCAGAGTGACTACGAGGTATTATGGTGCTTAGCAGTGTTCTAGAGGGGGCTCCCTCTTAATCTATCGGTAAGGCTCTGCTAGCCTGTTTGTTTCTGAGGTCAAGTGGGCAACTCTGGGTTTTACATGGATTTGGTTGCAGTTGATTATCCCTGTAACAAACAGTTAATTCTTACAAGGCATCAGTGAGCTTCTGATCAACAAAGCTTTATCCTTGTGATTGCAAGGTCATCTGCATGTATGAAGCTTTCTGTTCCTTCTGGTAGCAGCTGGTCGTTCGTATGTATATTGAACAGAGTGGTCGCCATCACACTGCCCTGGAGCACTCCAATTTTTCTGTTGCTTCCATCTGCTTTTTCGTCCTTGATATTCCACAAAATTTCTTGGGTTCTGCAGTATATTCTCAATCATACCGTTTAGATGGTAGCCTTGCTAAGATTGTATACCTCAACAACAAGAGTCTATGATTGACAGAGAGATCGATACACACAGCTCCTGTGATCTGGCGCCTTTCGAAGCCGTCTTCTAGATGCTGTGTGAGCTTCAACACTTGTACTGCACAGCTCATCCCTTATCTGAATCTTGCTTGATGGGGGATCAGTAATAGATATATCGTATCTCTTACTCTTTGAAGGAAAAGCCTATCCACCACCTTCTACATGTGGCATAGCTGCGAGATTTGCCTATAGCTTTTGAGATCATTGCGGTCTTCTCCTGGCGTATGAACGGCTATAATTTTACTTTACTCTACTATTTAGGTATCTAGCAGCTCTTAATACAGTTGATCATTAGTTCGAGTAACAAGCACATAGAATATAGCCCAAAGTTCTTAATCTGTTCAATTCTTATAAACCACTGCTGCCTGTCCGACTTTGCACTTGCTTCGAGCCGAATCGAAGTCGTTCAGGCTGAAAGACAGAGACAGAATGTTGTTCTCTTGCTCGGGCTCCCTTCTCGATTTTCCGGGCACTGTTTCCCATTTTTCTGAAGCTGATATGCGATCTGATCTGCATCCCAATTTGTGTGTGACTAGGAGGGGCGTTGTTAAGGCGGCTTAACAATCTACAGCTCTTCGGATTGCTTCTACTCATTTCACATTCTGGCATCAGTTTAATCCACTGTTCCCTCTTCACCTCAGAGATAGAGTAATGAGAGAGAGGTAGATAGGTTTCCTCGCCATAAGGATTTTGTTCATATGGCGGATATTATTCGTCCAGAAGAGCTGCTGTTTCAGGTTTCACCCAATGCAGATATGTTGGCCTACACACTCTCGGAATTGATGGCCGGGAGTAGTATCTCACAGTTTGAACAAAGCTCTCATACTCTTCAGGTAAAGGTGGCACACTCCTCATGTCCTTGTCCAACATGTTAGAGAATTTCGTCTAGTCTGCTTTCCTCAAGTTTCATTTCCGTAGGAAATACATCTCCTGTGGCCATATTGCTTGGATAACTTCACACAGCAGTGGACTGTGTCTTGCTTATGGGCGAGCGCATTGATTTGGAGCAGAGCTTTGCGACATTTTCGTTCACGAACAGCAGGCCGGGTTCAATCCACGCTGACACCTGCCGCTGTTGAAGAAATGGGGGTGGGGGAGCTTGCGGTCATGTATAAGGGGCTAATGGAAGGATTCAGCCCCGGAGAGGACTGCCTCCACATTCTCATCATTTTCAGAATATCCCCAAACGTGACTCTGGCTGTTGAAGTCACCAATTACTTTAGACGTCTTGCTGTTGTGGAAGTTCGTGGTTGGTGTAAAGGGGGCTTATATACAGACGTAACCACAGAGTTACGCAACTCCACTAAAATAACTTCAGTATTATTTTCTACGGTGCCATCAGCACTGATTATTTGAAGCCCTGGCTCACAAATATGGCACTACAGTACTGAGGGTGCGGTGTTTCTGCAGTTAATTTCATGCCCAGTACTTTTGATCGTCTCTATTGTTCATCTCTGTGGCTCTCTTGTTTACACAGGACCTCACAATTTCTGTCGCGGCATAGAGTGGATAACAGACGTTCTTTGGCTGTCTGTTGATAAGCCTTCGCTATGTAAAGAAGGCGACGCCCAGTGGTGGAGATTAGAAGTAAAATATTTCAAATGTTAATTATAAAATGCAAATAATTTTGTGTGTATGCTTATTGGCTGTGTATGTATCTTATTGACAGATCACCAGATGATGGGATTAGCCTGAAACATGTTGTGAATTAACAATAAATAATCAACTGCTAACATCTATTGATTATACAAGTAATCTCTAGCAATTTTAGAATCACTATAAAAATTTTACAATGAAGGTTGCATACCTCTACCAAGAATTTCAGTCTAAAATATGCTTAAATAAAAGTATCTGTGAAGTAAAGCAAAATGTTTACAGTGAGCTATATTAGCAAAGATATTTGAGAAGTAACTATCCTCTGAAAAACTAAGCAATAATATAAATGCGCAAACGTATTGATACAAGTAAGCCAGGTAGGTAATGCAATTATCTGATATTTTAATATTTAACAAGTGTCAGGAGCGACCGTGAGAAAGCCGCATTACAATATCTGCATCAGCCAATAAATAATTCCTCTGATAAAACACATAGTTTGTTTTATCGTGCTTCCAGAATTCATACATGAATAATTATTGTTTGCATGAAACCCAGAGGTAAAGTATTTGAATAGAATGTAGAACACAAAATGTATTACATTATTCTTCATTTCAGAAACGTTATTTGAACAAAAAACTGACACTCTAAATGGCTCTGTAGCATGTAAAATAGATCGTATCCAGCCATGACGGCTATAAAAAAACTACAATAAAATTTTTCCCCATTACAAGAACTTATAGAGCTATTCAGCCCAATTCACTCCAGCAATCAATTTTCCGTTGATTAATAAGTCACACCAGCTCCTACCCTCAAACTCCTGTTTCACCACATCAAAGTGTCACTGAAAAGTATATAGAAACCGGGCACAACATATTTATGGTGAAAACATGATTCACTGTAATGGGAAACCATAAGTAATTCATGTGGGTCACCAGTTGCAGAATGTATTTCAGAAATGTTTCCTGCACAAAAGGCTCAAGTGGAATTCCACACAAGGAAAACTGAGGAAGCTCGTCTTTATAAAAGAACACATAGGGGCTTAATGCTTTTATACTTAAACTCCAATGTGAAACTGCTCAATATCTTAATTTTTTATTCCATTACTAGGAATCCTGTTTCATTTCGATGTTCATATGAAATTTATATTATTAATTTTTTTTATAATAATGTAAATTAATAGAATAAAAGGCGTCATCTTGTGAAAATCTTTGTGACTCAAACTTAAGTTGTTGTTGTTATGGTCTTCAGTCCGGAGACTGGTTTGATGCAGCTCTCCACCCTACTCTATCCTGAGCAAGCCTTTTCATCTCCTCATAAGAACGGCGACCCACATCCACATGAATCTGCTTACTATACGCGTCTCTTGGTCTCCCTCTGCGATTTTTACCCCACACACTTCCCTCCAATGCTAAATTTACAATTCCTCGGTGTCTAAGAATGTGTCCTACCAAGCGAACCCTTCTTTTAGTCAGGGTATGCCAAAAATTCCTTTTCTCACCAATTTTGTTAAGTACCTCTTCATTAGTTATGCGATATACCCACCTAATCTTCAGCATTCTTCTGTAGCACCACATTTCAAAAGCCTCTATCCTCTTCCTGCCCGCACTGCTTATCGTCCATGTTTCACTCCCGTACAAGGCAACACTCCACACAAATGCCCTTAGGAAAGACTTCCTTACACTTATATTAATATTCGATGTTAGCAGATTTCTCTTTTTCAAAAGTGCTTTTCTTCCCATTGCCATTCTGCATTTTATATCCTCTATACTGCGACCATCGCATGTTATTTTACTACCCAAGTAACAAAACTCATCTACCACCTTCATTGTTTCGTTACCTAATCTAATTCCTTCAGCATCGCCTGATTTTCTAAGACCGCATTCTATTTTTTTTTATTTTTTATTTTTTATTTTTATTTTTGGTTCTTGTTAATGTTCATTTTATACGCTCTCTTCAACACACTGTCCATTCCATTCAACTGCTCTTCCAGGTCCTTTGCTGTCTCTGACAGAATTACAATGTCATCAGCAAAACGCAATGTTTTTATTTCTTCCCCCTGAACTTTATTCCCTATTCCAAATTTTTCCTTGCTTTCCTTCACCGCCTGCTCTATGTACAAATTGAATAACATCGGAGAAAGGCTACAACCCTGTCTTACTACCTTTCCAACTGATGCTTCCCTTTCATGCCCTTCGAGTCTAATAACTGCGGTCTGGCTTTTGTACAAGTTGTAAATAACTCTCCCTGTATTTTACCCCTGCTGACTTCAGAATTTGAAACAGTGTATTCCAGTCAACTTTGTCAATTGCTTTCTCCAAATCTACAAAAGCTAAAAATGTAGGTCTGCCTTTCCTTAATCTATCTTCTAAGATAAGACGTAAAGTGAGTATTGCCTCCCGGGTTCCTACGTTCCTCTTGAATCCAAACTGATCTTCCCCTAGGTCAGCTTCTACCAGCTTTTCCATTCGCCTGTAGTTAATTTGCGTTAAAATTTTGCAACCAAGACTTATCAAACTGATGGTTCTGTAATTTTCACACCTGTCTGCGCCTAATTTCTTTGGAATGGGGATTATTACATTTTTCTTAAATTCTGAGGGTATTACGCCTGTCTCATACATCCTACACACCAGTTCAAATAGTTTTGTCATTGCTGGCTCTCTCAGAGACTTTAGTAGCTCTGAGGGTATGTCATCTACTCCTGGAGCCTTGTTCCGACCTAAGTCTTTCAGGGCTCTCTCAAATTCATGTCTGAGTATAGTATCTCCTATTTCATCTTGATCTACTTCCTCTTCCCTTCCTACAACATCGTCTCCAAGGTAATTTCCTTTGTAGAGCTTCTCTATGTACTCTTTCCACCTTTCAGCTTTCCCTTCTTTGCTGAGAACTGGTTTCCCATTTGAGTTCTTGATATTCATAGAGTTGCTTTTCTTGTCCCCAAATGTCTCTTTTATTTTCCTGTAGGCGGTATCTACTTTTCCCCTTCTTATACATTCTTCTACAGATTTGCATTTTGCTTCTAGCCACTCCTGCTTAGCCATTTTGCACTTCCTGTCAATCTCATTTTTTAGTCGTCTGTACTCCATTTTGCCTGTTTCACTTACTGCATTTTTATATTTACTCCTTTCATCAATTAAAATTAGTATTTCCTATGATATCCAAGGATTTTTTGTAGAATGAGTACTGTCACTGTTTTCCGTCATGAAGTACAGACCCTGCACTACTACCCTGTCCGTCGTGGTATTCGCGGCACACATGGATCTCATTAGTTAACGATAGCCGGCCGCGGTGGCCGAGGGGACTGAGGCGCTCTAGTCACGGTCTGCACCGCCACTACGGTCGGGGTTTCGAATCCCCCCTCGGCCATGGATATTTGTGCCGTCCTTAGGATTAGCTAGTTCATAAGTAGTTTGTAAGTTTAGGGACTGACAACCCCGTAGTTAAGTCCTATAAGCTCTACAAACATTTGAACATTTTTTAGTTAACGACATCCGAAATGGGATTTCCCATTCGTCTGGTTGCAACTACCAATCCGCGTTCGAAATGTCGGGAAGGAAACATTTTCATAAGAATCATAAAAATGTTCAAAATGTTCAAATGTTTATAGAGCTTATGGGACTTAACTACGGGGCCATCAGTCCCCAAACTTACAAACTACTTAGGAACTAACTAAGACTAAGGACGTCACAAATATCCATGCCCGAGGGGGGATTGGAACCCCCGACCGTAGAAGAATCATAACACTCCCGGAAGCTCTTTGCTTAGCATTTTGTGAGAGGAGGTACTCTGGACAAAAGCAACAGAAATATGACTATCATACTTGGAGTCCAAAATACAAATATTAAAAGCTAGATGTAGTTCTCCATCTTCGTTACTGCACAACACATCTCTATTACTGGTCAAGTATTTATAGCTCAGTGAGTACCTAATGAGTACCTAGTGGGTACATTCGGTTACTTCGAGACCACTTAGTGTTCAAGAAACAACGTTGGTAATATTTGCCACCCATATCGCTCGATATCAACTATGTTGTTTTCTTTCGGTATTATGGACTGCTACAGAGATAGCATGATTGGATTTCTATACGGGACATACAAGGAATTGTTGATTGTACGCCATTTTGGTGCACTTCACAGGGGCAAAGATATTCGATATGATATTATGAGTTACTTAAAGTCATTTGTTACCTCAGCGGCTCATGTAATTATTTTATCTCATTCCACTGTCTGGGCGTATTTCGTTTCGTATTCTTGAAAAGTAAAATTTCATCTAACAAATCGTAGAATCTTGCCTTGATCTGAATTCACGGCTCTCTACACGCTGTTTCCGCATTTGAGGATCTCAGTTAGAAGAAAAATTTGTGTGCTTCACGACACTTTGCCTGCAATATCAACTTTATTTATATTGTGCTCGATACTAAAAATTGGTATGGCAGTTATTTGCCTTCAAGACGTTTCGTGACGGTACGTAACTGTATATATTACCAGTTGTTGTAAAACGTGACTCAGCGTTGCCTTTAGCAGAACATCCCGGAAGCGCTTTGCTTTTTTAAACTATATTTCATAACGTTATAATGACATAAAATTTATTTAAGCAACTTTTACTATTAGAACTATTATGTACGCTGAAAATATCATGATGAATGTTAGCAGACAGTACGTTGTGTTTTACATGGTATCTTATGTATTTGTACTTTTCATGATACTTAATTTTACAGCGATATTTGATTTTCCATTATATTTTTGTATTCTAATGTAAGTTTGTTGTTTATATTATTTCTACAGACGCCTGAAGAAAGCACCATTGCGGTGTGGATATGTTAGAGAAATAAAAGTCTCCAGGCAATATAAAGCTGTTAGATACCTTTTGTCTTGAAGTAGGAACTCGTATCCAACCAACACGGGAAAGATCATGACAACTTTGTGACAGATCATGAGTACTAAAACTGTGGGTGAAGGTAAAAACTGCATGCATATTACTGTAACTAGTGGCAGCGTTCGAGTTAAATTTCGATAACGAAGCTTCTTTATAGCATGGAAGAGATATTCCCGCTATTATGCTACAAAATACATCACTGCCGATTTTAGCGTCTAAGGGCGCAAACAAGGCATTTGTTGTTAAAAATTATTTTAAAATACAGCATAACGCAAAAGACTCAGATGTTCTGTTAAAGTACAAAGACAGTATCCTATGGTAGATGTCAAATGAACTTATGTAGCACTCGCACTGACCACGTGACTAAATATCAGTCTGCCATTGGCTACCACTGTTTACATTAACACTATTTCGTGGCGAAATATTGAACAATTCAATTTCCCTTTCATTGTGTGTGTATGGTATGCAGTACTTTGAGAACAGCGAAGTTCATGTAAATGTAGCTGGGGAAGGTGTTTGTTTGTAGGGGCAGCAGAGTTCCTTCTAGATCTATGCACGAGTGACAACTGAACAGGATGAGGGGAGCGGTGGTACACTCATCTGGTGTGTATATCTGTGCGTGTGTGTATGTGTATGTGTGTGAGAGAGAGAGAGAGAGGGAGAGAGAGAGAGAGATAGAAAGAAAGTGGGTGTGTGTTGCGCTGCTAAGAAGTGATTTGGTAGTCAGTTCAACTCTTGAAGTCCAGGAGCTTGGAAGGATGGATCTACACCCCAAACGAAATACAAGTTCACCCCTCCCCCCGCCACAATTCGAAAAATTGGAGGTGCCTAGGCGAACAGGGCGACTAGGAGCTATAATTTCCATAAAAATTATTTAATAGAGTTTCAGTAAAAATGCATACATTTATTTAATAATAAATACTTCGATTAATTTGATATACAATAATAATAATGATAATAATAATCTGGGTAGGTGGTGGATGGCCCGGTGGTAGGTGAGTATGGACCTGACATCGCTGGGGGTGGTCTCACGTACAACTTCCTCCGCGAAGTTAATTATTTTATATTCGTATTAGAGTATTTATTTTAATGGAAATGTTCATGTGCAGTAATCTGTCTTCTAAGATAACACCCTTCTTTTGATCAGAAATGAATTTGCATTCCCCACAGATGAAGAACCGATGAGGAATAATGTTACTACCACAGAAATATTCGTCTATTAAATCGCTGACGCTCTCATGGATGTTTATTTACAAATATTGGTATGTCATCTGTCGCTTAATTTGTTTACTTCGAGAGATATAGTGTATATTTCATTACGTAGTAATATTACAGAATACCATGTTTTAATAAAGACGATCTCATAATCGTTTTATTTAGTGTTTGAGTAGTTTAAAGCCATAGTTGTAGATCAAACACACAAGTCTACTATATACAGCACTCGATGGTGTGTCTACTGAAAGAATTACACACTAGGATTGACACAGCCGAGCAGGAGTCAACGACCGCAATCCAAACAAAGCTTACTTACACATCCCCCTTAGGAAGTTAAACTCCTCGACTGCAAACAAGAAACGTAACAGAGTGGAAAAGAAAATTAATTTTCTTTATATATTAAAAAGGTGACTTGTAGTAAACAGTGCATTCATAAGTCGCTTCCTTTTATTTAATTAGCTCCCGGCCTTCAGTACTTCAACAAATGAAATCCGGAGAGATCCTGGCATATTTTCAAAAAGATTGCGTGCCCATAACTACTGAACAGCTTTGCGCATATAATTGAATAAATATAACACGTATTTTTCACTGTAAGCGTTTGTCCGGAAATCACGGTGATACTCCAGGCGTAAAAGATCTATAAATCATTCTACCTTCGATACATATTTTTAAAAAAGTTAGCCAATTCGTTTGACAGAAAGAACCAATGACTTTCCAACGTCTTCTTCATTTGCAGCAGTTCCTTAACCATATGACCACATGTTACGATTGTGGATAATGACTCAGACATTCTTTAAAATATTTCTCATGACATCATTAGTAACATAATTTATACTCACAACGTAAAGGGTTTATAGGACTGGTAAAAAGGAATATACGTTCCGTATTTCCATTAAGATGAAAACTTGATGCCAGTGTCTAATCTTTTCCTCTTCCAAGAACTGCTGTTCTATACTTACGTTTGATAAATTGAGGAATCAGAAAGAAAGAAACTCTAAATTAGCTTGGTGCGTTTGTCTGTCATTTGAATTTCCACGCTTTGGAGAAAGTATCAAATTTAATTTTCCCCATTTATACGGTTCAGCTGGCGAAATTTGATATCTGAGCAACTTGAGTAACGGTTAGATAGTAAATTTTTTTTTACTATTTTTAATGTTTTACGAAATTATACATCTCTGAATGACCAGTTTTATGTCTGTTGGTTTGTTAGTCGCATAAGTGGATTGCACTGCAAGTGCTATCGGTCTACATCTACGTACATACTCCGCAGTCCACCGTACGGTGCATGGCTAAGGGTTCCCTGTACCACTACTAGGCATTTCCTTTGCTATTCCACTCCCAAATAGAACGAGGAAATAAAGAATGCTTATATGCCTCCGTACGAGCCCTAATTTCTCTTGTCTTTGAGATCACTATGCGAAATGTAAGTAAGTGGCAGCAAGATCGTACTACACTCAGCCTCAAATTCCGGCCATCTAAATTTCATCAACAGAAATTCACGAAAATAACGTCGTCTTTCTTCCAGCGATCCCCAAATGAGTTGCCGGAGCATTTCCGTGACACTCGCGCACTAGTCCAACCTACCAGTAACAAATCTAGCTGCTCGTCTCTGAACTGCACTTGCACTTAGAAAATGTATGGGCATCGTTTAATTCCTGGACTATGGATGTAGAGGAATTGTGGACTAAATTTAAGTGCATTGTTAAAAAAAGGGTTAGAGAAATATGTGCCAGTAAAGACGATTAAGGATGGAAAAGATCCACCGTGGTATAATAATAATGTTAGAAAGCTGCTGAGAAAGTAAAGGCTGTTGCACTCTCGATTCAAAAAAGAACACGCAAATGATGACAGGCAAAAGTTAGTTGAGATTCGTGCGTCTATAAGAAGATCGATGCGCGAAGCATACAATAATTATCACAGCCATACCTTAGCAAAAGATCTTTCCGAGAACACGAAAAAATTCTGGTCCTATGTAAAATCGATAAGCGGGTCAAAGCCCACTGTCCAGTCACTCGTTGATCATTCCGGGGCAGTAATAGAAGAAAGAAAACGGAAAGCTGTAGTTCTAAATTTAACCTTTAAGAAATCTTTCACGCGGGAGGACCCCACAAATGTACCATCATTTGATCAACGTACTAATTCCGAAATGGGCGACATAGCAATAGGTATTTCCGGTGTAGAGAAGCAGCTGAGAGAGCTAAATACGAAAAAGTCTGCTGGTCCGGATGGAATACCAGTTCGGTTTTACAAAGACTATTCTGCGGCGTTGGCCCCCTACTTAGCTTGCATTTATAGCGAATCTTTAATTCAGCGCAAAGTTCCTAGTGATTGAAAAAAAGCGCAGGTGACTCCCGTCTATAAGAAAGGAAAGAGAACTGACCCATACAATTACAGGCCAATATCGTTGACATCAGTTTCATGTAGAATTTTGGAGCATATTCTCAGTTCGAATATAGTAAATTTCCTTGAAACAGAAAAGCTTCTTTTCATGAATCAGCATGGGTTTAGGAAACATCGTTCATGTGAAAATCAGCTTGCCCTTTTCTCACACGATACCTTGCGAGCCATGGACGAAGGGCAACAGGCGGATTGTGTTTTTCTCGACTTCAAAAAGGCGTTCGACCCGGAGCCACACTGTAGACTGCTAACGAAGATACGAGCTTACGGAATAGGTTCAGCGATTTGTGACTGGCTGGAAGACTTCCTAACTAATAGAACGCAGTACGTTGTTCTCGACGGCGAGTGTTCATCAGAGACGAGTGTATCGTCAGGCGTGCCCCAGGGGAGTGTGATAGGACCGCTATTATTTTCTATCTGTATAAATGATCTGATGGACAGAGTAAGCTGTAATTTGTGACTGTTTGCTGATGATGCTTTGGTGTATGGGAGGGTGTCGTCTGTAACTGACTGTAATAGCATACAGGATGACTTAGACAAATTTTCTAGTTGGTGCGAAGAATGGCAGCTAGATCTCAATGTAGAAAAATGTAAGGTGATGTGCATGAGTAGAAAAAACAATCCCATTATGTTCGCGGCATTAGTAGTGATCTTCTTGATGTTGTCGCGTCGTTCAAATATCTAGGTGTAACATTGCAGAGCGATATGAAATGGAACGAGCATGTAAGGACAGTTATGAGTAAGGCGGACAGCCGACTTCGGTTTATTGGGAGAATTTTGGGAAGATATACTTCACCTGTAAAGGAGACCACGTATAAAACTCTTGTACGACCACGTCTTGAGTATTGCTTAAGTGTTTGGGACTCGCAGCAGATCAGTTTAAAGAAAGACATAGAGGCGGTTCAGAGACGAGCAGCTAGATTTGTTACCGGTAGGTTCGACCAATGCGCGAGTGTCACGGAAATGCTCCGGCAACTCAATTGGGGATCGCTGGAAGAAAGACGAAGTTCTTTTCGTGAATTTCTGTTAAGTAAATTTAGAAGGCCGGAATTTGAAGCTGAGTGTAGTACGATCTTGCTGCCGCCTACTTACATTTCGCGTAAAGATTACAAAGACAAGATAAGAGAAATTAGGGCTCGTACGGAGGCATATAAGCATTCTATTTTTCCTCGTTGAATTTGGGAGTGGAATAGGAAAGGAAATGCCTAGTAGTGGTACAGTGTACCCTCCGCCACGCACCTTACGGCGAATTGCGGAGTATGTATGTAGATGTAGATGTAGAACTGCTTGTATATCTTCCTTTAAACTGATCTGCTGCGGGTCCCAAACACTTGTGTAATACTCGACATGGTCGTACAAACGTTTTATACGTGGTCTCCATTACAGATGAAGTACATCGTCCCAAAATTCTCGCAATAAACCGAAGTCAGCTGTCCGCCTTACTCACAACTGTCCTTACATGCTCGTTCCATTTCATATCGCTCTGGAATGTTACGCCTAGATATTTGAACGACGCGACTGCATCAAGAAGCTCACAACCAATGCTGTATTCGAACATTATGGGATTATTTTTCTTAGTCATGCGCATCACCTTACATTTTTCTACACTGCGAGCTAGCTGACATTCTTCGCACCAACTAGAAATTTTGTCTAAGTCATCCTGTATGCTATTACAGTCAGTTAATGACGACACCGTCGCATACACCTCAGCATCATCAGCAAACATCCGCAAATTACAAGTTAGTCTATCCATCATATTATTTATATAGATGTAAAATAATATCGGTCCTATCACACTCCCCTGGGGCACGCCTGACGATACACTCGTCTCTGATGAATACTCGCCGTCGAGAACAACGTACTTCGTTCTATTACATAGGAAGTCTTCCATCCAGTCACAAATCTGTGAACCTATTCAATAAGCTCGTATCTTCGTTAGCAGTCTACAGTGTGGCTCCGGGTCGAACGCCCTTTTGAAGTCGAGAAAAACACAATCCGCCTGTTGTCCTTCATCCTTAAGATCATGGGCGGATCCAGGACGGCCTGCTGGGGGAGAGGGTTGGGGAGGGTTGGTGAAATAATTTTTCATCGTCAGCTGAACTGTGTAGAAACACTCTACTATAGGCCACCCCATTTGTCCCAGGCCTAATAAAAGTCTCACAGTTTTATACAGTGAGAACACGCCAGCTTCGCTGCGTAACGGCGGGGGAGTTGGGGAAGCAACAAGCATTCACTCCACCCCCACTTGGATCCGCCTGTGTTTAAGTAAATCCCAATGAGACACAAGTAGATCAAAACGTTAATGTAAATCACATATCACTATTAGAATTCACGCTATGATCCATCAGCAGCTCAAGCTTCATTTATTTATTCAGGATGAGGAAAAAATGCCACTATTGATTTCGGCATGCTGTTCCTCAACTTAATTCAAGACTAAAGTGTGTCTACCAACATCTAATTCCCCATATAGACACAGGGAAATGTCACTTAAAAATCGGGACTTTGGCAGTGCAATAACTGTATGGAGCGCGGCTAAGATCAGCTAGCATCAACTCTGCTGTGTGCCAGAGCAGACCCATTTCAATTTCCAAAATTTTGATTCGCTTGGTGATTAGCAGGGTGGAGCCCCTTCTCACATAAAATTTTCATTCCTATCAGAAGAGTACCGGCACAGGATATCGATAACAAAAATTTTATGCGCTTATAGAAACGTTTTTTAATGGTCAGTAAACCCGTCAAGTATTGCGAACCCAGTCTTTCTTGTTAGGCTGCTCTATCTCTCTCTCTAACGTCGTTGATGCCTCGTCTGTGTTAAGCCTTTTACTTCAAAATGATTCTTCATCGAATGTAAGTACTTTCTTCTTGGTCTATCTCGACTCTTCTTACCGTCCGCTGCCGAGCTCATGAGTCCTTCCTTCTCGTAAGCGTGTAACATGACCCCACAATCTCAGCCTGTTCGCTCTGCTTCATCTTTTGTGTTCAGTCCCATTTTTTCTTTAATTTCCTCATTATGGACACCCTCCAGCCATTGTTCCTCTGTATTAGTACCTGTTACCATTCTTACCACTATCATATCTGTAACCTCCACCTGCTGAATAAGGTAACCTGTATCCACCCAACTTTCATTTCCATACAACAAGGTTGGTCGAAATATAGAGCGGTGCACTGGTAACTTAGTCATTATACTCTGGGGGATAACTCAGACCAGAATGCGATTCCTGAGAGACAATGGTTCTCAGGTATTCGCAAAGAGAACTGGGATCTGGCCAAGGAGTGTGTCGATTTCAATAAGGTCCGATGGGCGGTGGGAACATTTCAACCGTTCAAGTCACCTGGCCCCGATGGAATCATTCCAGCTCTCCTGCAACAAGCGGAAGAAAATCTTATTAGATTCCTATGCAGGTTATTCAGGGTTAGCCTAGCGGTAGGAATCATTCCCAATGCCTGGAGGGCAGTGAAGGTTGTCTTCATTCCAAAACCAGGGAGAATTGATCATACCAAGGCCAAGGATATGAGACCAATCAGCCTATCCTCCTTCATTGTTAAGACATTGGAAAAGCTGGTTAATGTGCATGTTGGAGAAAGGAGGTTAAGTAGGACTCCTCTACATTCAAACAAACATGCATATCAGCCAGGTAAATTATGTGACACAGCTCTCCACCAACTCGTTGGGAAGGTGGAGAAAGCACTACACTTTCAGGAAATAGCCCTCTGTATCTTCCTGGACATCGAGGGGGCTTTTAGTAATACGACCTTCAATTCCATGGTTAGGGCAGCAGAGGTGCATGACCTAGGGACCACTATATGTAGGTGGACTAGGGCCATGCTCAGCAGAAGAAAGGTAGAGGCTATCATGATGGATGAAAAATTGGTAATCAACACCACTAGGGGTTGCCCGCAAGGAGTAGTTCTTTCCCCTTTATTGTGGAATCGAGTGGTGAATGTTCTCATTGGAGAATTAAACTCTAGGCAGTACTTTTGCCAAGGATACGCAGATGATCTTGTCATAGTAATACTTGGCAAATTTGCTGACAAAGTGAAGAATATGGCACAAGGTGCATTGGACATTGTGCAAGACTGGTGCAGAAAACAGGATCTGGGGGTTAGTCCTAAAAAGACTGTTGTTGTACCATCCACAAAGAAGCATATACAACATTCAAGTTGGAATCTAAAGCTGTTCAATGAAGCGCTACCTGTGAAGGGGACAGTGAAATATCTAGGGGTTACCCTAGATGAGAAGCTGACATGGACCCCTCACATTAGGAATATTTGCTCCAAGGCAAAAGGTACTTTAGTACCAGGAGGGCTAGTGGCAAAAATTGGGGCCTGAGCCCCAAGGGTATGCTCTGGATATACACCACGGTGATTAGACCCAGGATCACCTATGGGGCAGTCGTGTGGTGGAAGAAGGTAGAACAGCAGGTTGCTGCTAAGGTGCTTGGTAAGGTGCAGAGATTAGCCTGCGTAGCCATAACAGGCGGAATTAGCAGCACACCAACTGCTGGAATGGAAACCATGCTCGATATGCCCCCATTACACCTTTGGGTCAAGATGGAGGCAGCAGCTGGTGCATACAGACTCAAATCTGGCAACAACTGGAAATCTTAGGGATATCCAGAATCACACACTAAAATAGTGAGTGAGGTAAATATAGGAAAGGTTGGTGAAATGCCAGCCGACTATATTATAACCCCATACTGCTTCAACAAGCCTTTCAATGTAACAATTGGAAGTAGAGAGCAGTGGGAGAAAATAGTTCGACACTGTACAGGGGATATTGTCGGTTCACTGACGGGTCAAAATCAGACCAAGGTGTTTGGGCCGGAGTATATGGGGAGCAGCCAAGACTGGAGGGCGTCATCTCTCTACGGAAACTGGCCTCAGTATTCCAGGCGGAAATGACTGCCATCAGGGCATGTGTGGAGGAGAATGTGCGTAGTTGCTACAAAGATTGTAGAATCTATATGTATTCAGACAGCCGGGCAGCCCTGAGATCACTGGCAGCTCCTGAAACAAGGTCTAAAATTGTTGCAGAATGTCACAGGGTTCTGGTGGAGCTAGGGGAAAGCAATAGAGTAAACATATTTTTGGTCCCTGGCCACTCGGGGATCAGTGGCAACGAACATGCCGACAGATTAGCCAGGATGCAGGCAGAGACTCCATTTATTGGACCGGAACCTGTCCTGACAATCACCAAGGCAATGATCAAATTGGAGCTACATAACTGGCTCAGAAGACAGCACGTAGAATATTGGACCAAAGTCCATCATCAAATACATGGCAAGGTAAAGATGCCAAAGCCTTGTTTAAAAGAAGAAAACAGGAAAGAGTTTAGACTCACAGTTGGATTGCTGACAGGCCATGGCAATTTCAAAAAACACCTACATACAGTGGGAATAACAGAAGAGGACCCTAAATGTAGGCTCTGTGATGACGGTGATGAAACTCCATCACATCTGATCTACGAATGCAATGCATTGGAGAGTAAAAGGCACAGAACATTTGGGACAACCAGACCCGATGACATTGTGTCTAATAAAGAACTGGTAAAGGGACTCCGTGCACTGTTCAAGGGCATTGGTTGGCTTTACTAGACATACAGGGAGCGATACCGCACAATAAACTTAGTTTAGGTGCGGGCAGTGGCGGGTTAGACCAAGACTGTTTTGGCTTCTCTGAAAAAATCAAATCAAATCAACTTAGTCTTGGTACTTACTTTTTCCTTGCCGAAGAGAGCAGATCTTAGCTGAGCACTTCCTGCATTGACTTTGCTACACCTCGATTCCAGTTCTTTCCCTATGTTACCAACCTGTGAGAAAATACATCCCAGATTAGGACCACCTAATAGATGGGTACTCCTTTCTGAAGTAAGGCATTCAATGGGCCCACTAATGGGGCGATATTAGGATCTTCTAAATAATTCCCCACACTGATAAATAACATTGTCCCATTCTTATCCTCAGGAGGTGGTAATTTTCTTAAGGCCTTAGTGAACTACTGATCAATGATTATGGTATCCCCTGACAGTAAATGGCCCAAAAAGGAAACCTAACAATGTGCTATGGTAATTCTTTTCTGGACTTAACAGTAAGCGCCCCCCCTCCCCAGATTGTCAAGGGCCTGAGCAAGATGGTCACAGTGCTCACTAAAAGACTTATTGTAAATGAGAAAATCATTAAGGCATTTAAATTCGCAAGATAGTATAAGATGCTCATAATGGTCATCGAGCATTACACTCAGATTGCCATCAGTGTAAACAGCTGTAATATGTCTGCACTCCTCTATTAATGAAATTGATACTAGGCCTGATGAATATCAAAAAGTTAACCACTTTGCCCCAGAAAACTATGTGAAGGAGTTATGTTGATAAGGTAAGCGAACCGATTCGAATATGACCTTCTCTTTAAGCTGATGGTAGTTGACTACTGGCAGAAAATCATCTGTATGATTCTTTGAGACGAAAGCATACGAAGTATACGAAGAATTAGATGGTCGAATAACCCTCAGCTTGGTCATTTTATATAGTTTTCCAGAAGAATTTTTATCTTAGGATGAACGAGGGTGTAAGGAAACTGTCTGATTGATAGTCTTTCAATCTAATGTGTTTTTGAATCGATTATGTTTTAAACATTTTGTCCGAAATGACTGATCTGCGTCAGTTGCCTATCATGGATGGGTGGCAAACGGGCGATATTGAATAGACGTACAATAGAACAGAGAGTCAACAATGGACCCGGCCACTTACACCTACAAAACCTGAACTTCTCAGCAGGGAAAACTCCAAACTCATTCGCGTAATGATATCACATCCCAAATTGAGAGAGAGAGATTTCGAGCCAAACTCAAGGTTATCAGCCAAGTAAACTCTCCTATCATCAAGTTACCCTGAAGAAACCCCATCAAAGGCAGATCTTGGCCATTAGCATTATGACATCCGTGGGAGCCATGGGGAAAAGAAGCCAAACTAAGTAGATGCACAAATTTGAGATAAGAGTTATAATCCAAGAAGGAATTAAACTGTCTGAATCTGGCAATGAGTTTCTAGAGCCAAAGTAGTGCAAGAAAATAACAACGGGTGAAGAGAGCCAGCTCCTACACAGTCAAACAAGTGAATTCCATCAACAGAGTCCCTGCCTAGCCACTCTTATGGCGTCAGATATTCTCTGGAGTAAGGGAGGCTACATATGAAACACTGCCTCGCCAAATGGTCTGCTGCCCCCAACAATAGCAATTCCACGGGTTGGAAATCCTCCGTTCTGGGGAAGTGCTAGAGTCAGTACAGCCACTGTTGAGTGGCCGAATGTTCTAACGTGCCTTGCTGCGTAGCACGCAGTTGCTCGCCATCGGAGGTTCTTCTTTGGGCATGGGTGTTCATAATTTACTGTTAGTCTAAGTACTTTGTAAGCCTACAGACTGATGACAAAAGTGGTTAAGCACCTTAGATTTACAAACATTTCATTAGATGATTCTTTATAAGTTTCTTGTTCTAGCCCCTCAGTACCCATTCCTTCTCGACGCTACCCATCCGAAACAGAAAAATTCCCGATGAAATTAACCAAAGATAGCAATTATTGCCAATTAGTTGAACGTCTGGCAAAAGCTCATCGGGATGAGTCTGCATGAGATATCAGCTCAATAATATTGTAAACCAATTGCCTTTCCGAAACATTCATTTGCAAGGCCAAATCCACGGTCTTGACCCTCCCCAAATGGCCGTGTTAAATTGTGCAGCCTACCAAATTCCAAGGATGACAAAAATGTACTCATAACATTCCATTTAACAGTAATAAAGAAAGTAATTGTCAACTCAGTTACTCCCGCGAACTCCTTGACAAGGGAACGAGGGAGGATACACATAAGATAATTCCACTGGTAGACAATTTGTCAAAGGGAAATTAAATTATTGATTCACAGAAGACTTGTCTCGGAAAACGAACCCAAATTAAGTTCGATGCTATATTCCAAACGTGAACGAAAGCAATCCGTGAAGTTGGACAGAAACAACGAATTCACAACAATCCAAAACGAGGCGAGTGACAGATGACAAGAGCAGAATAAGAAAATCCCTGGATAATGGCGAGGGATAAGCACTGGACAGGAGTAGACCTGCGAGTATCCAATAGCTGAACAAAATTTCTGCTTGGCAGAGGGTTCATTGAACCACTATTGTACTATTTATCTCCCATTCCATTCTCGAATAGCACGCCGGAAGAAAGAACAACTGAATCTCTCTCTGTTCGAGCTCTGATTTCTCGTATTTTATTATGATGATCATTTCTACCTATGTAAGTGGGAGTCAACAAAATATTTTCGCATTCGGAGGAGAATGTTGGCGATTGGATTTTGGAAAGTAGCCCACGTCGCAGCTATAAGCCCCGTTGTTGTAATGATTCCCTTCCCAGATGCTGTGTCATTTCGCTGTCTCCCCTGTATCGTGACAATACGAAAGGAGCTGCCCTTCTTCGGACTCTTTCGACGTCCTCCATTAAACCCACCAGATAAGGATCCCACACTGGGCTGCAATACTCAAAACTGGTCATACAAGCGTAGTGTATGCAGTTTCTTTTGTAGTTCTGTTGCATGTTTTAAGGGTTCTGCCAATAAAACGCAGTCTCTGGTTCGCCTTTCCCGCTATATTTCTGGAAACATCCATTAGGCTGTGACTAAGCCGTTTCTCCACCATATCGTTTCTTCCAGGAGTGCTAGTTCGCCTAGTTTCGCAAGAGGACTTCTGTGACGTTTGGAAAGTAGGAGGCGAGGTACTTGCAGATGTAAAGTTGTCGGGACGGACGTGCCAGGATAGCTGAGTGAGCCGGGCGCTGAGGCTCAGCGCGCCCGGCCATGGGCTGAATGTTCTTTGTAATAGAAAAGCTGAGCCACATGCCCAACGAACGACCAAGAAACGAACAATGAAAACGACCGCAAATCATAGATCTACATTAACAACAAAATAATAATAATAAAGTGGAAGAGTGCTTGCCAGCGAAAGGCAAAGGTCCGATGCTCGAGACCCGGTCCAGGCACACAATTCTGATCGGCCAGGGTTTCCCTGTAGTTTATTTTGCCGATGATAATTTTTCAAAACCAAGATATCCTAATTGCCTTGAACAGTGTACATACTTTTTTTATACAAAATATGCCATCGACACACACATCCATTTATCTGGAGTGTTACCGCTCATCTACATCTACATCTACACTCATACTCCGCAAGCCACCCGACGGTGTGTGGCGGAGGGTACCTTGAGTACCACTATCGATTTGCCCGTACCGAGCGACAGAGCGTCTCTCCTGCAGAGTCTTCCACTGGAGTTTAGCGATTACCTCCGTAACGCTTTCACGATTACCAAATGATCCTGTAACGAAGCGCGCTGCTCTCCGTTGGATCTTCTCCACTTCCTCTACCGGTGAGCAGTATTCAAGCTGTGGGCGAACAGGTTTACTGTAACCTACTTCCTTTTTTTCGGACTGCATTTCCTTAGGTTTCTCCCAATGAATCAAAGTCTGGCATCTGCTTTACCGACGGTTGATTTTATATGGTCGTTCCATTTTAAATCCCTCCTAATGACTACTCCCAGATAATTTATGGAATTAACTGCTTCCAGTTGCTGACCTGCTATAGTATAGCTAAATGATAAAGGATCTTTCTTTCTGTGTATTCGAAGCACAATACACTTCTCTACATTGAGATTTAATTGCCATTCCCTGAACCATGCGTCAATTCGATGCAGATCCTCCTGCATCTCAATACAATTTTCCATTGTTACAACCTCTCTATATACTATAGCATCATCCGCAAAAAGCCTCAGTGAACTTCCAATGTTATCCGCAAGGTCATTTATATATATCGTGAACAGCAACGGACCAACGAGACTCCCCTGTGGTACACCTAACTGTTACTTCGGAAGACTTCTCTCCATTGAGAATAACCGGCTGCTTTCTGTTATTTAGGAATTCCTCAATCCAATCACACAACTGGTCTGATAGACCATATGCTCTTACTTTTTTCATTTCAAGTTTGTGCGGAACTATATCAAACGCCTTGCGAAAGACAAGAAACACAGCATCTAGCTGAGAACCCGTGTCTACTGCCCTCTGAGTCTCGTGGACGAATAGCACGAGCTGGGTTCCACACGAACGCATTTTTCGAAACCCATGCTGATTCCTACAGAGCAGATTCCTAGTCTCGAGAAATGTCATTATATTCGAACATAATACATGTTCCAAAATTCTACAACTGAACGACGTTAGAGATATAGGCCTATAGTTCTGCACATCTGTTCGAGTACCCTTCTTGAAAACGTGGATGAGCTGCACCATTTTTCAATCTTTCGGAACGCTATGCTCTTCTAGAGACCTACCACACACCACTGTGAGAAAGAGGGGGGGGGGGGAGGGGCAGTTCCTTCGCGTACTCAGTGTAAAAACGAACTGGTATCCCATCATGTCCTGCGGCCTTTCCTATTTTGAGCGATTTTAATTGTTTTTCCATCCATCTGTCAATTATTTCGATATCTGCCATTTTGTAATCTGTGCGGCAATCTGTGGTCAAACACGTGACCACCACTCTCCGACCGTTTAGCGAGACTAGTTCGCCGAACCCTGCGGCTCCCATCCCCTGCGCCTCCGAGCACAGATGGCGGCACACAATCGATTAACGCTGCTAATGTGCTCGGCGTTGCGGCCCCGCAGTGGTGCTAACGGTTCGCCAAACAGCCCTCGAGCACTTTCTCCCCGGCTCAACCCTCTACGCGCCTGCCAGCCCCAGGCCGTACGTTGTCACCTCGCCGCAGACCACCGCCCTGCACGGACGGCGTTAACAACCCCTGCCAGAAGGCAACCCGCCATCCAAGCGAGGAACGTGTTATACGTACTTTCATAACGCTACAGTGCAGCAAGCGCGTCACGCAATCGCATTCTCTATCATTTAAACTTGACACCGCCAAACTGGGGTGCCTGATGTCTTTGAAAGACTTTCATTATTAATTACTAGCTGAAAACCCGGCGTTGCCCAGGTATTTATTAATTTATTCCTGCCATTTCTGAAGTATATTTTCATTTGCATGAGTGCTATATGTCTGCAAAATCTCTTGGGAATTCAATTAGTAGTAAAGAAGTAATTGATTAAAACTTGGTGCGTTATGAAAGTTACTGTTTATGTGCTCATATCTCATGAACTACGTGTCGTACTGTGATTGAATTTAGAAGGTACATTCAACTATATGTGTGTATACTGTCTGTAAAATTTCCTACAATTTGTAGTGTACAAATTATAAATTGTAACGTCATACCGAATGCCGTAGTTTTACTGCATAAACAGCGGAAAAGTAGTAAGCGAGAAACTTTTTCCCTTCGTCATTTTACTATGGTTGTCAGCGAGAAAAAGTTTAATAAAGGTTTGAAATTATGTTTAAAGTTTGCTGCAAGTCGCTAAGTACTGTCATTAAGTGTATTCCGAAAGTCTCGCCGCATCATATGGCATTTTTTGCGATTTCTATTGTTTATGACCTAATTCTTATGAACCATGTACCGTATGTGATTCTTAACCATGCAGCAATTGTTATCTCACGGTAAGGAATGTGTGTACCAAATTTGGTTGAAATCGCTCCAATGGTTTAGGGGAAAATTAGCAGCATTCTCGCAAAATGGTGCATATTTTCGTGCATCTCATTTTTTATGACGTCACATCTCGTGAACTATATCTCGTACGTGATTCTTACACTTACAGCACAGTCCTCATGGACTGAAGCTTACATGTACAAAATTTCATAAAGATTGGAACAAAACTGTAGATTTGTATGCAACACGTACAAACATACGGACACTCTGCTTTATATATTAGATCAACGTCCTTATCAGATTCCTGAAGTATTTTTCATGAAACATATGCGTGATACCGGCGCGATTCTGTCGCATGATCTGAGTAGTAAAGTCATTAATGTTACTTACACATTGATTGTTGACATATTCGATTATATCGATAGCATTTTAAAAAATCTGTCGATATATAGAGTAACTATCGATTGCTTTGTGCCTATATTTTAACTGAAAAATAACATTTAAAAAAACTTCCTGGCAGATTAAAATTGCGTTCCGGAACCGGGACTCGAACCTGGGACCTTTGCCTTTCGCGGGCAAGCGCTCTACCACTGAGCTACCCCGACACGACTCACGAAGCCGCCTCACAACTTTACTTCCGCCAGTACCTCGCCTCCTACTTTCCAAACTTCACAGAAGTTCTCCTGCGAAACTTGCAAGACTAGCACTCCTGGAAGAAAGGATATGGTGGAGACATGGCTTAGCCACAGCCTAGGGGATGTTTCCAGAATGAAACTTTCACTCTGCAGCGGAGTGTGCGCTGATATGAAACTTCCTGGCAGATTAAAATTGCGTGCCGGAACCGGGACTCGAACCTGGGACCTTTGCCTTTCGCGGGCAAGCGCTCTACCACTGAGCTACCCCGACACGACTCACGATGCCGCCTCACAACTTTACTTCCACCAGTACCTCGCCTCCTACTTTCCAAACTGAAGAGTGAAAGTTTCATTCTGGAAACATTTAAAAAAAGTTCACATGTTTGTAAATCTATCGAACTCAACTACGTGGTAATCAGTCCTTAGCTCACAAACTACTTAAATTAAGGTAAACTAACCTAAGGACAACACAAACACACATGCCCGATGGGACGATTCGAACCCTCGACGGCGAACGGCCGCGCTCACCGCAGCAGGGCTCCCCAGTGCTCACGTCCGTTCCACCGAAATAACATTCTAAGAATTTTTTATTCTATAGAATACTGTACAACAATGCAAGAAAAAACTACACTACAATACAAGAAAAACTGTACAACAATACAAGAAATAACTGTCTTAGAAAATTATGATATTTAAATTCTTCTCCTTTAGTCTCTTTTTTGACAAGACAAGATTGTTTAAAAGTAGGAACGTTTTTCGAAACTCTCCGTTAGTCATTGACAAACTGCGCAGTTCTGATAAAAGAGCATAACGGAACTCGGAAATAGAATGAGGGTAAGCTAATTCACTCGCTGCACTAGTTTCAACGAAACCTTTTGGCATTAATGGGCAAGGGCTTAAGAAATACCTACAGGAATAGCAGTTGTAGCAAAAATATTTCAGAACATTCTCCTTCAACTGTGGGCAACAAGAGATTAATTTCATATGACATCCGTGGAAACATTCACATTCCGCCCTAACTAATTCTGAATAGCAATTACAAAAATTTGAAAGCAGACTGCGTAAAACAGAGTTGTACAGTTCAACGATTATGTCCTGATATCTATAGGCTGTGCTTTTACTATAATCAGTTTTAAGGAAAATCTTGCATCCTTGAATTAACAAGCTCCGCTGATCGAATACAATGGAGGAAACCAAAATATGAACTATATTTGTGCTGCTATAAATATCACACGTGAGGCGGAGGCGTTATGATCGCGTCATTGTTTATATATCCGAATCACCTATACATTAACATGTGAGATTGAAAACACTGTTAAGTACAGTGAGTACTCAGAAACAAGAGGACAAGTGTGGGTGTGCTTAATTAAAAGAAGGATAATAAAAGTATTAGCAGTATTCAGTACACTCTCAAACCCTTAACAAATGTACATAATGTGATTGTTTCTTCTACTAACTGCATTGTGTCACAACAGCTATACATGTTCTTCTTCTACAAGTAAGTCTGCTCACATATTTGAAGATGACAATATGTATAATGCTTATTAATGAATCTATGTCATTTTTTACCCTCAGCACCTCATCGGTACGAGATGTGCACAACTGAGAGTTGCAAGCCAATCAAAAGAATTGAATGCCCTTACTTAAGTCCCCTTCCCCCTAGCGTCCAATTTGTTAATAACGTAGAATGTAAATAGTATTGACCACCTTAAATTTTGATTAAATACCTGTATATAATTTACTTTCCTTTTGTACTACACACACTACGAAAGTAGGCTAATATGATCACCTGCGAATTAAAAGGAGTTGCATTATAAACGGTAGGACTATCGATAGTTAAAACAATCTACGGACAGTTACAATAGTGGAAACACTATCGAGTAATCGATAGTTGATCAGTGTTTAAGTTACACTACAAGCCACGGGTTACGTGGCCCCTCCCCTCGGATGTTCAAGTCCTGTCTGTGGCAGGGTGTTTCTGCCTTGTCCTATTCGTAAGTTACTTATAGTAGTTTGTAACTCTAGTAGTTTGGTCCCTTAGATATACAAACATATCAACGTTTGAATATTTACATGTTACTCTCGTAAACAAATACTAAATTTTTAGCTATGTTGCCCGATATTGTCGTTGAGACTGGAAGAGTGGCTCGTCGAGGTTTGATTCAAAATACTTACTTATTCACTTACAGCCGTAATATATGATTGCACATTATTGTTTTATTATACTGCCGATTCCAACATCTCACAAGTATCATCTTTAGGCCACATAAAAGACGTTCCATTTACATGAACTGTCACTGTGGCTCTGGGTACCGGTTTTCGTAGCTCCTGGATGTTATTGGATCCTCTTCAGACATATGACAGCGAATGTCAAACACGATCATAGTGACAGTTCTCGTAAATGATGCAGGTCGTTAATGTGGCCTCAAGATGATACCAGTAGAGTGTCAAAAAAGTTGCATAATAGAACAATACAGTTCAGTCAAAATTTACGGCCGTTCAATAATATATTTGAATCACATAAAATTTTCCGTCTGATTACCATAAAATTCTCAACTGATGGATAGATTAAGCAAAGCCTTGAAAACATTTATTAATAAAACTATATATTACTTATTGGTTACAACGCGAAGAATTGTATTAAATTTCTTGTCGTGGTAGGGGTCATGTGTTCTTCGGAGTGGAGAGAACGACATTACGACAACGGATGTAATGATAATAACATGAAGTTGCTGCAGAGTGGTTGGTGTTGACGCGTTTACTCTACCAAACGAATTACACGAGCAGTTGCGTTCAGTTAGTGTATTGAACAGGTAGAGCAATGCAACAACTACTTCACTTACCCGAAGCTATGGCATGGACGGCCTTAGGACGTTGGAAGCGGAGAGACACGGAGGAAGGTGGCTGCAGCTCTTTGAGTGTCCCAAAGTGTAATTTCCAGGACCTGGACGCGATTTAAGCCAACAGGAACCGTTAAAAGAAAAGGCTAAGGTCGTATATCGGTAACATCAACAGAAGATGACATCTACGGTTAATAGCCCGTCGATGAAGGAGAATAAATACAAGTCAGCTGCAACGCATCATCCAGGCAGCAACAGAACGTGGAATATCAACACAAACAGTCCGATATCGTCTTCTGGAATGTAGCCTGCACTCAAGGAGGTCTATCGTGTGCGTCCCATTAAAGCCACGACTTAGTTTAGCCCGCAGAAACTGGGCGGACGATAACGCTCGTCCACACAGATCTACACTGGTGGACAACATGATTCAGGCAGAGGGAATTAAGCGAATAGAGCGGCCGGCACACAACTGAGGGAATTTGTGATGCAATTGGCAGGCGCAATGCAGCCAGACCAGCACCTCTCACAACGGTTGCGGATCCGGAAATTGCATTCGAGGAAGAATGGGCCAAGGGGGGACGGGGAAGGGAAGTGGAGAAGTAGTTGGACATAATGCTTAACCACTGCTTTTGTCACGGATAATTACACGTTTCATGCTCCATATATGGTAAACCGTATGACATGAATAGGAATGTAGAAAACGGTCTAACAAAATTACTCAAATATCTGGTTTTACAGTAAATAATGATTTTCTGATTTTTTTCCTCCAAAGCCACAGGAGCGAAATCCAGAGTACGTATTGACTGGATTAATCTCTTTCTTCGATGAATCTACGTTCACAAGGAATGTTGTTTGTTTTGTTCATTTCATATCAGACTGACCCACAGCGTAGCGTTTTAGGGGTTAGAAATTGGAATGATTGATTATGGCACTAGATACCAGTCCTTCAGTACACCTTAAGTTACCATACATCAGTTAATTAAACGAAACATAAGTAACAAGGAATGCTCATAAATTTTACAAAGAACTTTAAATTTAATGGGCGAAAATCTTACTCATTTATCGCTAACAGAGTTACTGTGACTAAAAATGAAAGATATAAACATTGTCCGGCTGTGAAAGTGAGCATCTTTCTTTGAAAATGAAAAGGAGAACTAAAATATGCTTTAGAAGGAAAGTTGCGTGTTTGTTCACACAATATTATCCTGGAGATCTTTTGAAGAGATAAAGAACTTCTGCCCGTTTTCTTTCCAGTACAAATCCTAACTTCCTTTCATTCTGTTTATTCAATTGGAATTTCATACTATTCTTTTCAAGCGGTCCTACCATTGACGTCAACCTACACAATAGTTTTTTTATGTTCGCAGGCAGTGACGTTTTTATGCCGTGTGATAAAAGGATGCTTATCCATGGCTCGTGCATGCCTCTTTCAACACAAAGTTATCTTCCTGATTAAAGTTTTGTAATATATTGTTTAGTAGATCAGTGTACATATGAGGAAACCGAACAACGTTCTTTGTTGAAGTTATTGGAATCTCTGTCTTATTTTTAGAGGACTGGCAACATCGTACAAATATTATACTGCGCCATCTTACAAATTATTCCCGTCTATCATACCCGTAAGTTGGTTTAGTCTCTTATTCAAAGAGAGCAAACTACAAAGATCATTGGTTCTTATCAGGCCACGTTTTAGGTGACACAGTACCGAATCTTATTTGCTTTATACTCGGATATGCAACCAGTCTCCATTCCTACTGTGGTCGAAAGATATGTCTGGTCTCTACACATTTTATCTGTAAGGTAATTTGAGGCGTCTACAATGAAATCGTTTTGAGGTTTCTCTGCCCTCGGTCGCATTGCACAGATTCCTTACTTCCCACGGCGTCAGACATTGCAGTGTAGGTGAACTACAAACTTATGAAGCCCCGGAAAACGCCATGAATTACTGCCAAGCCTTCATGTTTTGAAACAGTTGCAAAATTAAACAAAAGTAAATAAAAATTTGAATTAATATTTTAAGAAAATCAAACGCTATTAAGACGTCCGTTCAAAAAATTCCATAAGATTATAGACAAAATTTTTCTTACTATTTACTTGTCTCGTTCAAAGTTGTCTCCTATTGATACACCAATCACGATGCTGTCTTCACATCCGGAAGCAATCTGCTAATGTTCTTTTGTCTCGTCTATCAGTGCAAAAGTTCGCACAACAAGCCTTATTATTTCATGCCATGTCAAATGTGGGTAAGAACACAAGTTTTCGACTATGCCTTCCCTAGTCGTCGTCAGTGGTGAAACTGACTGCACTGGAAAACTTTATTCCTTCAAAGGTGTTTCGATTTCGGTAGAAATGAAAAGTCCGCTGGGGGCAGATGTGGACAGAGGAGAGCTAAGTTATTTCGTTTTTTGTGTTACAGTTACGCACAAACAGCCAGCCGCAGTGGCCGAGCGTTCTGCGGCGCGCCAGTCAGTCTGCACGGCCGCTACGGTAGTTTGTAAGTTTAGGGACTGATGACCCCGCAGCTAAGTCCCTTAAGCTTAATAAACATTTGAACATTTTTACGCACAAATAGGAATGAAGATCTGTCCCAGGGTGTAGATTACCTGAACGGCAGGGGCTATATATATATATATATATATATATATATAGAGAGAGAGAGAGAGAGAGAGAGAGAGAGAGAGAGAGGCATGGAGCTACTTTTAGTTTCACTTCAACTCGTCTTCAAAAAATAATTTTAAACGTTGATATTCAACTGGAATAACTTCTTGAGATCTGACACACCACCTGGAAGACAACTGATTCCCCACCACCCACCCTGAACAATAAATTTCGTACGGTGCTGAATGTGAGGCTGCGTTTTCCTGATGAAAGACCCACGAATAATCTCGCCATGTTTCAAACAATTTTCTTCTTGCATTATCGGCAGACATTTCAAGACATCCAGATAGTACAATCGCATAGCCGTTTGACCTCTGAATAGAATCTGAGATGAAGTGATGCTTCAGTGAAAACTCTCAGTTTGCCTTTGACATTCGATCTCATACGACGAGCATTTATATTTCATCTATAAGAACATCTCCCCACGCAGTGTGCCTCAACATCATAAGAGTACACCAACGTCTCGTCACCAATTATGACCTTCTAGTTCTCATTTCGATTAAGCAGAGGCTCTATAGTCTACGAGGCTCTGGTGTTTGCCATCGCACGTCATTAAAAGTGCGACCAACTCAGCGGCAATGCGATAATTCCAACATGCTGTGTCCGGATTTAATGACGTGATACAAATGCAGCCATTTGAAAAGGAGGTTTCTTATTGGCAATGGATCTTCCTAAGAGTCGCCGCCGCGTTGGAGTAGCCGAGCCGTCTAAAGCGTCTCGCTGCGGAGCGCGCGGTTGCTCGCCGTGGAGGTTCGAGTCCTTCCTGGGGCATGGGTGTGTGTGTGTGTGTGTGTGTTGTCCTTAGGTTAGTTTACCTAGGTTTAAGAGTTTGTAAGCTACGGACTGATCACCATGCAGTTTGGTCCGATATAATTACAAACATTTGAACATTTTAAGAGTCGCCGGTAGACGTCTAAGGCAGTCCTGAATAAGTGCTATCTTTAACTTACGTCCGGATATTTTTAAACATTCGTAACACCAGTTACGGCCCCAAGTAGTACTCAGTACAGCACTGAATAATAGATAATAGACGTACAATAACGAAACTGTTACCGTTAGACATTCAACACAGGTGTATGCAGGGATGCGAAACTCATTGAACTCCAACAATCTTGATCTACATCTACATCTACATAGATAATCTGCAAATCACACTCAAGTGCCTGGCAGAGGGTTCATTAACCACTTTCATAACTTTTCCCTACCGTTCCATTTTCTAATAGCACGCATTGCTGTCTATTGCTATAAGTTATAATTGTTATTATTTTCGTTATTTGGCAAAGAACTCTTCCGCTCTTGACAAAATATGCCCATATCAGTCCCCGTTGCAACTTTAAGAACACTCATGGCCATTAAAATTGCTAATCCACGAAGATGACATGCTACAGACGCGAAATTTAGCCCACCGCAAGATGAAGCTGTGATATGAAAATCATTAGCTTTTCAGAGCATTCACACAAGGTTGGCCTACAAAGTGCTGACATGAGGAAAGTTTCCAACCGATTTCTCATACGCAAACAGCAGTTGGCCAGCGTTGCCTGCTGAAACGTTGTTGTGATGCCGCGTGTAAGGAGGAGAAATGCGTACCATCACGTTTCCGACTTTGATAAGGGTCACATTGTAGCCTAGCGCGATTGCGGTTTATCGTATCGCGTTGGTCGCGATCCAAGGACTGTATGCAGAATATGGAATCGGTCTGTTCAGGTAGGCAATATGGAACGCCGTGCTGTATCCTAACGGCATCATATCACTAGCCGTCGAGATGACAGTCATCTTATCCGCGTGGCTGTAACGGATCGTGCAGCCACGTCTCGATCTCTGCCTCAACGGATGGCGGAGTTTGCAAGACAACAACCATCTGCATGAACAGTTCGACGACGTTTGCAGCAGCATGGACTATCAGCTCGGAGACCATGGCTGCGGTTATCCTTGACGCTGCATCACAGGCAGGAGCGCCTGCGATGGTGTACGAAACGACGATCCTGGCTGCATGAATGGCAAAACGTCTTTTTTTCTGTTAAATCGAGGTTCTGTTTACAGCATCTTGATGGTCGCATCCATGTTTGGCGACATCGTGGTGAACGCACATTGGAAGATTGTATTCGTCATCACCATACTGGCGTATCACCCGGCGTGATGGAATGGGTTGCCATTGGTTACAAGTCTCGGTCACCTCTTGTTCGCATCATCGGCACTTTGAACAGTGGCCGTTACATTTCATATGTGTTACGACCCGTGGCTCTACCATTCATTCGATCCCTGCGAAAACAAACATTTCAGCAGGATAATGCACAACCGCATGTTGCAGATCCTGTACGGGCGTTTCTGGATACGGAAAATGTTCGACTGCTGCCCTGGCCAGCACAATCTCCAGATCTCTCACCAATTGAAAACTTTTGGTCAATGGTGGCAGAGCAACTGGGTTGCAACAATACGCCAGTCACTACTCTTGATGATCTGTGGTATCGTGTTAAAGTTTGGGCATCCTTTACACGCCATCCAAGATCTGTTTGACTCATTGCCCAGTCTATCAAGGCTGTTATTACGGACAGAGGTACTGATTTCTCAGGGTCTACGCACCCAAATTGCGTGAAAATGTAAGCACATGTCAGTTGTAGTATAATTTATTTGTTTAATGAATTTCCGTTTTATCATCTGCATTTTCTCTTAGTGTAGCAATTTTAATGGCCAGTAGTGTGGCAGGTTTCGGTTTTGAACCACCTTTTAATAATGTTGGGATTTTGCAACAGTTTTCGATTTTAAACTGCCCTTTCCTTTTTTAGTTTAGGGTTGCTTTTGGATCCCCTATTGTCTTCATGTTAAAGAGTTTTTGTCTTTTAGTCAGTCATAGTATTGCACTGTGCCTGCACGGTCTTGTCGGACCTTACTTGTGTCTGTTTTGCTCAACGTGCCGTCCAGGCGTCTGAACCTGTTCAAATGTTCAAATGTTTGTATAGCTTATGGGACTTAACTACGGGGTCATCAGTCCCTAAACTTACAAACTACTTATGAACTAGCTAAGACTAAGGACGACACAAACATCAATGACCGAGGGGGGATTGGTACCCCCGACAATAGTGGCTGTGCAGAACGTGACATACGCGCAACGTCTGTGTTCCTTCCGTTATGTGTAATAAATGTTTCTATGATATTTGGAGCAAATGTAAATGAATTGCCTTGTCTGCAAGTCTTAGTGATGATTTTTGTTACCAATGGGAAGCGGATTTCTGTTAAAATTATCTTTGAACCCTTTGAACCACTGTTTGCTGGTGCTGAATTTGAATTTGTAAAATTCTCCCCGCAATGAATTTAACACTTTAAATAAACAAAGCTTAATAGACCCATTTACTGGATCAGTCCTTAATACTGTGTTTAGCCGTGTACACTGTGTGCTACCGTAATGTCATGTGCTACAGACATGGAATCTGTTAAAGACGTCGGGGAATAACAACAATGGTTGGGATATGAAAGAGAGCTGTATGGAAGTCGGAGACTGGAATAAACCCATCTAGTAATTGGTAACGTATTTGAAATTCCCACTTTGAAACTGAGAGATTCTCACAGTGGTGAAATAAGAGATAATATTCCTGCGAATATTAACAATTTTTGAATGACATAAGGAATGATTGTATGTAGAGTCACGGGTTCCTTAGAGAATGAGCATTAAGTTACTATTGTGGAAGTAGTAAACAGAAACTGTAGATATTTGTGAGGTACGAGAACACAACGTCACTCGGAAACGCTATATAATGGATGAAAGTGGCATCGCAGACACCTCCTTATGTTACTGTTGTTATACCATCAGATTTATAACTTTCAGCCTCATGGCTAGAACATCAGGATGGGTGAACAAAAGTCCCTAATGTTTTTCTTCTACTTACGAGTAGAAACGTTCGGCTCGAATATCACCACGCCCGTTTTACGGCTGAACTAGGCAGCTGATATCGATTTTACATCTGCAGCGTCCCACGGTATGCTTGCTCTGCTAGTGGATATGGGGCGGGAGAACTGGGTGGAGCACTTTATGGCAAGGAAACGTGAAGCAGCGGAGTCGGCCGGTGCGAAGGCCGCTGAAGGGATGCGGTCACTGCAGGCAGGAAAGTCTGTTGTCAGAGGCACGTCGCAACTAATATCGTGATTCGTTACATCTGCTATACGTTAAGGTAGATAACGGTGTGTGTAACTTGTATTTGTGCACTTTATCCCCGAGTTGATTTAAAACTCATTTAGAGAATTTAATCCATTTGGTAAGCCGATCAACATCTCATCGTCTTATTCTTCTTTAGTTTTCAATCCTGAGGTTGGTTTGCAGTAGAGCGCCATTCCTATCTTCTGACTGTTTTTCTCTTCACTTTTACGTATGCAGTATATCCAACGGTCTGTTTCATGAATGACATCATTGGTAACTTTAAAGGAATCAGTATGTAGGTTTTATAATAACTTTCGTGTTAAATCCATCATCTTCCGGAGAGCTTACTGTAGGGACAAAGAGCTTACTACAGATGCCAATGCTCAGTTAGAAAAGGTGTATTTAAATTGAGGGAGCTGTACCCACGCATTTTCGGATACCAGAAAGGAAGTTTTGGCATGTATCTGTGCTGCTCTGCATAAATTTATTGCTTAGTGACGTTGTGTTGCATTAGTGACATAATTAATTTACTAGTTATCTTTATTTATACTTAAAATCCAAAGAAAATAACCAATATAATACAGTTTATTATTGTCCCTGTAAGACTCTATGCCACAAAAATAACTAGTTTTTGCATTATTTGTCCAAATTCACATGGCTACTTTTTCAACTATACCACACAGTACTCAGATTATTTCGACGATTCATGAAAGCAATTCAATGGCAACTATCATAGATGTAGAAATCAGGTAACCACCCACCAGCAAGAAGTCGAAGATGATAATTGTTAGCTGTATGGGGGATGTAACAGTAAAACGTACACTGTGAACAATACAATGATTTATGAGTCTCGTGTTTTAATACGCTTTGTCACAAAATATTTATCATCAATTGTGTCAAAGAAACATCCACAAGGAACACACAACGAAAGAAACGAAGCGTAAATTTAATTATCTGTTTAAATTCTCGAACGTTTTTCTTATACCAGTATCCAGTTTTTAATTCGTAGGAGCTATGATTAATTTACAATGTCTGTGAAGTTACAGAAATCTATAAAAGTACCCGTTCCATTTAATATACACATAAATCCATTATTGAGACTCGAATTCTTACAGAAATGGGCGAAATTCCGCGGCAAATAAGTCGCTCTACGCTGGTATTGTGTTGATAAGTTATATATTTGGACTGGCAGGAGACATTCTAGGCCAGTCTGTAGTGATCACCGAGGCCCAGTGGCGTAGTGGTCAGCAAGACTGTCTAGTAAACAGAAGACACGAGTTCGAATTCCGGACGGGCACAAATATTAAACTTCCTATTGATGTAATTTAATGCCCATGACGTCAATACCATAAATTTCTTTGTGTCAAAAACGTTTTACCCACGTCACAGTTACATTGATAATTTGGTTCTGTAGCTATAGTGATAAAACAGATGAGTATACCAATGAAACTATAAGGATTTTAAGAATCATGAATCATTAATAATCAAATGATTGTAATAATGAATATATGAATAATGGAAAACACGCTCATTTAAGCTGTACGTTATGTGAAGACCTAACTCTACTGTACTTTACTAAGGAGCAAAAATGACTCACTATAGATAAACCAATTATTGTCAATGAAAGTAATACCATGAGAAAAGACAACAGTCATTTCCTACTACAAGACACAATTAGGAAAATTCACTTATTGGTATAACAGTTTTGATATAACTGTAAGTAGAAACTATCATAAATGTTGTGCTCAATCTTGATTGTACCTACTCTGATTATGAGTTGTATGTTTAGTCCGTAACTTAAAATTTTCACACCGCTCAAAACAATTAGGTTAACTGACTATTATTGGTTTATCTATAGTGAATCATTTTTGGTCCTTAGTAAAGTACAATAGAGTTAGGTCTTCGCATAATGTACAGCTTAAATGAGTGCGTTTTCCATTATTCTCATATTCATTATTACCAAATTACATAATACAAACAATATACATATGGTAAAGTATTTTATTGAAATATTGGCAACAATTGTAATTTTTGCGAGATACAGTACGCTGTTTTGCTGTCTCAACTCTTGACCTGGAGTTTACATGGCGTTTACGTACAGCGAGACACAACAGGGCAACCATACTAATGAAGTACTCGTTCTCGTTGCCGTCTAATATTGTGTGTGATCCCCTCGGACGGGAAGTACAGTTACACACCTACGTCGCATAGATTGTATGGGGTTATCAATCAACTCTTCAGGTATATTCAGGCATTCTTCCGTAAGTGCAATATCCAGATGTGCAAACGTTGTGGGAGGTGCTGATCTGGCAGCAATGCGTCTGCAATGCTTAATTGGGTATAAGTCTGGTGCACAAGCTGACCACTAAATTCGATTAATTCCTTAGCTTCATGCACGTTGTCCGCCAGTGAAACTCTCTGGAGTCTAGCGTTATCGTCCTCCAGAAGGAACCCATATACTGTGGCATCAGCGTAGTGCACAAGAAAACGTCGAAATATCTCGTCGTCTATACCTCTGACCAGTCAAAGCGGTATTCTGAACGACATAGTTCGTGTAGCCATCAGTACCGATTCCTCTCCACCACCATGTTACGGCAATGTTTCCTTAACCTAAACTAGATTGTTCCGATTTTTTTTTCTTTATTGAAATTTATTGCCCGAAGGCAGGCTAGCAGCAGCCAATGATGCTGCTCTACAGCCGAGCGAACGTACACAATGGACAAAACAGAAATTAAAATGAAAGGTGATAAAAGGTGCTTTTACAATAACAATATGAAAAATTTGGGAGAAAGTTAAAAACTATGACAGCGGACAGAAACATACATGATCGTTAAAACCAGACAATGCCACGGTGGCTAAAAAACACTCACTGCAGACGACGAAACAAAGACGGCGACATTGAAGTAAAAAAAAAAAAAAATCACTGAACACTGGTGTACGCAAAGTTAAAAAAAAAAACACTGGGCGATGATACACTATACACACGAAGCACTGAACACTTAAAACACAGCACTGTACTGGCCCTGCAGGGGAAGCGGAGGGAGGATGGAGAAGGCGCGGGGGCAGGGGAAGGAGGTGGGGGATGGGAGAGTGGGAGAAACCGGAAGGAGCTCCTGGGGAGGTGGAGAAAGGAGGGGGTGAGCCAAGTGGGGGAAGGGAGTGGGAGGGGTGGGGGAGGGAGGAGGTGGTGTACTTGAGGCGGATGTGTTGCAGGAATTTGACCAGGTGTGGGAATGGGATGAGGTCGTAGAGGATCCGCGTGGGGGAGGGGAGGCGGATGCGGTAGGCGAGGCGAAGGGCGTGGCGTTCGAGGATTTTGAGGGATTCATAATAGGAGGGGGGAGCGGATATCCAGGCGGGATGGAAGCAGCAAAGGACTGGACGCATGAGGGAACGGTAGGTATACAGGATGGTGGAAGGATTTAGTCCCCATGTCCGGCCGGAGAGGCATTTTAAGAGGTTTAGGCGGGAAAGGGCTTTTTGTCGGACGGTTTTGAGGTGAGGGTTCCGATTGTTCCGACTTCGTCGAACTGTTTAAATGAGGGAAAGACGATTGTTCGGCTGAAGACAAACCTTGACTCATCTGTCAGCATAACTGTGAAACATTCATTACAGTTCCAATCCTGATGTTTCTGCCGTATAAACGGTGTCGAGGTTTTAATGGGACACACACTATAGGTCTCCGTGAGTAGAGGCCAAATTGCTTAAGGTGATTTCTGTTTGTGTTGGTATTGTGTGTCCTGTTGCTGCCTGCAGGGTGCGTTGCAGCTGAGTTGCATTCAGTCTCTTGGCATCGACGGGCAGATCACTTGAGAAAACGGACATCTCTGACTGATGTTACCCGTGGTCGACATTAGCCTTGTCTTCATTTAAAACAGTTCCTATTGTCTGAAAAGGCACCCAGCTCATGTTCGTGTTGCATTGCACAACCTACTACTGCTAGTGAAAGTCGTTTAGTAAACACAAGTCAACACCAACCCGCACTGCAACAAATTTCTGTTATTATCACTATCTCGATTTCCGTAATGTTCTTGCGTCCACTCTGTAGAATCGACAGAAAGGCATCGAAACATTTTAGTTCATTCCATCAATGACAATACTTCAGTACCTAGATACCTCATCTTATTCACTTATTGTTTTGACCAGTGTAGTACAGTACAGCCAATAGGTATGTTTTATGTAAGTATTCTCCCATGATTCAATCATCATGTGACGTAAATGAAGGAAGCTAATTTTTGGATATGAACTTTTATTACTGGGACTCAGATAATGTATCCAAGAAGTATTCGTGATATTCGTGAGCTGGTAGATTGTGACAATACTACCAAACGGTTAGCACTCAGTCATTATGATTGTAGAAATTGATAGTCACAACCCTGCTGAATTTGTCAAAATAGATTAAACGCACAGCAAACACTGACCTTGCCAACGCACAAAATTGTTACACACTTTTATTAATTTTGGTCGCATTATATCCACGTAGACAGGTGACATTGATGTAAATCCATTATCCTTATAAATCTGTAATTCATAAAAATCACTTTAGCACCCGTGTGGCTAGGGCTCGTAGTGGGCTGTGGCACACTTGAACAGATAGGAAAAGCCGTGACATCAGGGGATTTTTCCGTGCGTAGCCAGAGAACACGGCAGTGTGTTGTTTATGATAAAGTTAAATTTAGGAATAAAGCATAACTGAGACAGAAAGTGCGGCATAGTTTCTGAAAGGTTATTTTGTAAGACACATCGGATGATGCATAAACATCCTTCCTACTAAGTACATATAAAAAATGTAAATGAAATGAAAATATGGCAAATTAGTAATTTTTTGAAAATACATAACTTTTAAACCATTTGAGATACAGAGCTGAGCGTTGGCTCATGTGGAAGGTTCCAACTTTGTAGTGGCGCCTTTGTGGCCCGCGCCCGATCGCGGCAGTCTGCCGAAGCGTTGCCGATCCAACTTGCGTCTGACACGGTTCTTGGTGTTCCATTTGTGGTCCGTGCCTATCTGACCCACCCCCGGTGTTTCCATCTCCTGTCCGGTGTGTCAGTAACTCTTCCTCGCAATCAATTACCATATTTCCACCTTCCGTTCTTCTATTCGGGGTATGTTGCAACTGTCTACGATGCTTCTTTAGCAATTACAAAGCAGGATCCTAGGCTGTACTTCGTTGGTACCCCATGCTGCGTTTCATGTAGTTTTCAGTCTTCTTTATCGGTTTCCTTAAAATGCTGTCCCAAATTCTTGCTGTATGGGCAATGATCTTGGCCTTATCATAGTTTATGGCATGATCCAATTCCAAACAATTTTCAGCGTCTGTGGATTTTGCTGCCTGTCTTAATCGTTTGTGTCTCTGATGCTCCTTGCATCTTATATCGATTGTTCTTGTCGTTTGTCCAGTATATGACATGTCGCATTGAAAAGAAATTTTATAAACCCCAGGTCGTCTTTAGCTTTTCCCACAAGAGCTCTGATACTGCTGGCTGAACAGAAGACACACTAGATATCGAATTTTCTCAGTATCCTACTGATTCTGGCATAGATAGAACCAGCGTAGGGAAGATACACCATATTACTCTGAGAAAGTGTGTTGGTCTATTTCTAAGCAATTACACAGTCGTCTTAGTCCAAGGTGGACGTACAAAGAAAAAAAAAACACTGTCGTGTTAACTCCTGAAATTTAATGACCTACTGATGTTATGTCCCTTCGGTCCACTTTCGCAAACGAAATAACTTTTAACGAGCAGCAGCGACTTGTACCTTCTTCTCGTAATATTTCGTTTTAGGACAAAATAATTCATCAATCTGAAACATATCCGGACTCAAGGTTGGAAACAAATTGGTGGAATTTCACAGAACGTTGAGCGCAATGACTGAATGAACGTCAAATTGCAGATACGACTAATTGAAATCTTCCTATTGGTCTCGTAACAGTTGTATGCATGAGAGGTATTCATTTCCAGCTTTTAGCTTGCCCAAGCCTGCTTGGAGGCCAGGCAGGCCGCCACGCGATGCCATAAGAAGGGACAAGGTGCTTCACTCCTGGCCAAGCCAAGCTGAAACCAACCCAAGCAGGCTACGGGAAGCTTGGTTGCTTGCCCGTCTCACCGCTTTGATATGCTATGTAGCAGTTTAGTATTCGTGCATCATTGTCGTGTTTAGGAAGATAATAAAATGTTCTTACCTATTTTGTCTGGGTATCATAAGAGGAATGTCAATATTATATATATTCACTTTAGGCAAAATATGAGATTTTGTCTTTTCTACATTTTCGGCGTATCTTTCTCTTCGAGAAAGGCACCGGTGGCTTGATTCAAAGGTCTCATTTTCTGAAAATACATTTTCATCCAAACTAAAATTGCCGGCCTCGGTGGCCGAGGGGACTGCGGCGCGCCAGTCACGGTCAGCATGGCCACTACGGTCGGGGAAGATTGACTGCCTCTCGGGCATGGATATCACAGGCTCCTTTGCTATCTAAGACAGGCTTCGCTGAATCTTTCTGAGAATGTACGCCGCGGCGGAGCGGCCTAGGGCATTGAGGCGCTATGCTACGATGCGCGAGGCCGTTTCCCGCCGGGGGTTCGAATCCCCCCTCGGGCATAGATGTTTATGTCGTCTTTAGTATAAGGTAGTTAATAAATCGTTTGTTAATTTAGGGACTGATGACACCTCTAGAAATATTTCAAAATTTGAACATTTTTGAGATAGATAGAAGCAGATAGAAGCATGATACATGATAGAAGCATGTACTGATAGAAGCATGTCAAAATAACTATTCCATCGATTTGAGACGCACTCTTTAAAGATGCATGCAATTTGACACAGAGACCTCTTCTCTTGAAATAGGAAGCCGTACTCCGCAATGTATTAATAACGGCTAATATATTTGGGACATTTTCTTTCAACCACTCTGCGTTCAGAACATGTTTCAAGACTCTGTTTACACAATCAGCCATGCATGCCCTCGTCTGTGAGAAACGTAATTTTGGCTATGTCTTCACGAGAAACACGTTCTTCCAAATCGTTTCGAATGTTTGTGCCAGTTTTTGGGCAGTCAGGAAATGAATATCATATCAGCACATATTTATGTAAACGCCAGTAGGAATTTATGCAAAGCATTGTGATGGACATGTAATGCACGGCTTTGCAATTGTATGTCCATAGATCAATTGTACTTGCACATGTACCAGAACGAATCGCATACATCACGTCTGGGAGCATTTTGCTGCGTACTTTATTAGCTAAGGTTTGGACTTTTCTATGTATTGTTACTCTAGAAGGCATACGATTCTTAATATCAACTAACCCATATTTTCCCCCTGCCCTACATTTAGAAAGTCTTCTCCCTCTATACTGCAAAATGGCCTCAGATCCTAGCACACATTTCCTCACACTAGTGAGCCACTAACTCTGTCCTCTTTCAAAATATTTATCGAATGAGGCAGCTGTTGGTAAAATTTGCCAACATGTCGTAACATAATCGTGGTTCCCGTACACGTACTAAATAGCTTTTGACACTGTGAGACTTTATCTTTTCCCTGCTTAATGAATGTTCAAACAACTTACGCGTATGATGCCGGGTGACGTCGACAACCGCCGATATTTCGGCAGGAGGACACCTTGCCATTCTCAAGGCACAACTGCACTTATGAAAGCAATGTGCAAGCGTATTTAATACCTCGGTTTGCAAAGGGTAAACAAGGAAGATAACACACACACAGTACAAGCCACAGCAAAGTCAACACAACCAAAGGTGACCAAACATCAAAAATATCGATAGTGACTGTCAATCAACAGGTGAGGCAGCATTAATTTTTTTCCCTCTGTTTTCTGACGAAAGAGAGTTCCGGATTCCCAGCAGAATTTAAACAAAAATCACCATCTCTCTTTATAAGGTCGCTTGCTAGTTTAATATCAACAGATTCCTTAATAACACTATCCCGATAAGTGGAAGTGCATGCCAGGATCTCCGTGTTGTTGTATTGTATAGGATGACCGAGGCCAACACAATAATCTGCAACAGCGGATTTGTTTGGCTGTCGTAAGCGCGTGTAACGCTTATGTTCAATACACCGGCCGTCCACAGTCATGATTGTCTGACCAATATATGACATGCCACAACTGCAAGGAACACGATATACACTTGCCTCACACAAACGAAGATCATCCTTTACGGACCCCAACAAGAAATATGATGTGAAATGTGTTTTTCGACCACCTTCTAAGATAAAGGCCCTGTTGGGGTCTGTAAAGGATGATCTTGGTTTGCGTAAGGTAGTTGTATATGGTAATCCTTGCTTTTTGGCATGTCATATGTTGGTCAGACAATCAGGACTGTGGAAGACTGGTGTATTGAACATAAACTTTACACGCACTTAGCAGTTCCACCTATCAGGATAGTTTTATTAAGGAAGCTGTTGAAATTAAACTAGCAATCGACCTTATAAACAGAGATGGTGGTTTTTGTTTAAATTCTGCTTTGAATCCGGCACTGTCTCTCATCAAAAACAGAGGGACAAAATTAATGCTGCCTCACATTTTAACAGTCACTATCGATATTTTTGATGTTTGGTCATCTTTGGTTGTGTTGACTCTGCTGTGACTTCTACTGTGAGTGTTATCTTCCTTGTTTACCCTTTGCAAACCGAAGTATTAAATACGCTTGCACATTGCTTGCTTAAGTGCAGTTGTGACTTGAGAATGGCAGGGTGTCCTCCTGCCGAAATATCGGTGGTTGTCGACGATGTCACCCGGCAGCAAACCCGTAAGTTGTTTGAACAGTTTTTGACACTGTTTGCTTTGCAACACACCTACCGATTTATTCGGCGCTGCCTCATAAACATACGAAAACTTTTCCCACGCGGCACTTGTGCCTTGTTTCGATACTAGTACTTAGTTACCAGTTGTTAATATTTTCTAAATCTCGCTGAAGTTCTACTTATTCATCTTGTTGCTCTCACTGTCGCGACAGACTTTCTGGCTATTCTAGGCCGGCCGCGGTGGCCGAGAGGACTAAGGCGCTCCAGCCAAGGTCTGCACGGCCACTACGGTCGGTGGTTCGAATTCCCCCTCGGGCATGGATATTTGTGCCGTCCTAGTTCGTAAGTAGTTCATAAATAGTTTGTAAGTTTAGGGACTGACGACCCCGTAGTTAAGTCCCATAGACTATACAAACATTTGAATTTGGCTATTCGAGTCACGACAACTTGTCAGCGGGAGCAGTTTTCAGGTGCTGCAAGCTGGATGGGTCACGTGAAGCTTGTCACAACCCAAATCGTCCGGGCTTCTGGAACCCAATCAGTCGCATTACCCAGTGCGCTTCGGTACACCTGCACTCTTGTGTTTGCGCCACTTCAGGCTAACCTGCTGGAATGGTAGCAGTGGAGCTAGGGACAAGCAAGCTAGAAGGGTAATTTGTACAATTCTGGAATGCTTGCAGGTGGTTCTACGGTTGTAGGTTGCGGAGGGTTTGTAGTAGACGTAGCAGCAGTTTGCGCAGTGTCTAGGTACTGCATTGTCATTAGCAGCTGGCTCAGTTGTTTCGACTGAAAGTCAACAAACTGCATTAGATCAAACCAGCTGCCACCAGAGGCAGGTGCGCATGTTGGTCAGGAGGCGTGGTGGTCGTGGAAATGGAATTCCTCAAAGCTAGTAATAATATAGTAATAAATTTGCTATGTTCACCTGTGTTATAAAATGAAAAGAAAAATTAGTGCCGCAGTGCGACAAACGGCGAGGGCGAAGGCTGTGTCGGTCCGCTATAAAGCGCCAATATTGTATTGGAAGTAGTCGACAAACAAATATGAATAAGGACCTAAATGTATGGTTCAAGTTAACAATATCATTATGTGAACACTTTATCATTGGAGAACAGAAATACATAACTTCTTTCGGCGTGGAGAGTGGCACAAGGTTGTCCCAGATTGTCTGGGACCGTACGTCGCTCTTAGTCTAGCGTTGTAGGAACGTAACAGAAACCTGTAATAGTTCTAGATCAGCTGAAGGCCAGCGGCTGCGGTATTCGACAAATCGGTCCGGTTTCAGGAAAAAATTAAATCAACAAATTTGATTTCCTCACCAGCAGGACTAACGTGAATGCTGTCTATTAACATTTGAAGATTCCTTTAAGTAAGAAATCAAACTATTATTTACAAAGAATCAAATAGTGCCAGTTATCAATCTCGCCCCTCAATTTCACCTCTTCTCCTCCCACCCTTCCCTCCATTCTCGGTACCCCCAGCTACTGTTGTTCGTGTGAAACCCGTAAAATGACGCTGCGTCGACTCCATTTGACCAATCCTGCAAAAATAGTTCCACACAACCTGGATATATCTACTTACACAAGTTTTTGAAGAAAGATTGTAACATTAAGAGAAAATCTTTTCTTACGTAAAGATGATGCACCTACCTCTTTGCTGTTATGGTTAAATATGTCATCGAAAGTAATTAACTCAAACCTCTCGTGAAATCTATATCGAAATACAATTTCAAAAATGTTAGAAAATTATTCAAAGTCATTTGCTGTGCGGTAGAAAGTGTCCGTGTCCATTTTCAGAGTGGACCGATTTGCAGTGTAATACCCGGCTGAAAGACAAATTCTATTACTTTAAAATTTTTCAGGAGTTACAAGGTATATTTTCTGGAGATTAGTTTCTTCCTAATTAAAATGGAATAGGTATATGCAAGTTTGACTCAAGTTATGTCTCTGAATGACCGCGGTGGAATGGGCGTGCTCTCCAAGACTCAGAAATAATATTCAAAAGTAAACTGACAATCCACTTAAACCAACTAATCTTGTGGGACCTGTATGCCACTCTTCAGTCGAGCGTTTATACAAATAGCCGAAAAGTATACATCTACAATAAAACAGCGGTGAATTAACAATAAAAGAAATAAGAAACCATAATCTTAACACATGCACCGTCTGGAAGTAGGCGTAGCCCTACTAGATCAGTGCTAATTCTGGCAGACCGTTCTCGCCGTTTTGCTAACCGAAGGCTGCCAACGAGACCTGCTGCTGCCCGACATAGGTATGCCCCGCCGCTACCTTCGCAGCTCGTAGGAGTGTTGCCGGCCCGGCTGGTGCTGCCAGGCCCACCGCCGCTGCCCTCCGCCTTCCGGTCGATCCGACCGGCTTCTTGCCGCCACTGCAGTCCCTCGACCTTCCGGCTCCTGTCGGCCCCTCAGCTGCCGCTGCATCCTGCCGCCCCTGCTCGGCGCCACCCCCCATTCGCCGCAGCCGCTATCGCCGTCCCGGTCGTCGGTGATGCCGCCGACTTCCGCGGTCGGACCCGCCGCCTGCTCCGGCCAGCGCCGCAGGCGTTGCGGCCTTCGTCGTACACCGCTGTCGCCACCGCATTCAGTGGGGTCGCCGCCACCTGCACGCCCACCTGCGCCACCTCGCTATTTCTGAGTGTGTTTCCTCGTGTTTGTAAAGTTTTTCACTTCCGCCCACCAACGTTTCCTCAACCATCACCTTCAACTCTGCCTCCCTTGCCCCCGCCACACTTACCTGGAGCGTAACCTTCCTTCTACCATCCTACCACTCCTTACCATTGCCACCCAAGCAACAACAGCCCCCTTTTCTACTGCATACCCCGCCTACACCTTCTCCTCAGAGAATAATCCTCCCCTTTCCCCAGCTCACTTGGTGAAGCCGCCGCGGTGTGCACCCAGCGGGGATACCGTTAATTCCTCTCTCTCCTCGCCGCCAATGTTGGGGCTGCAGGGCCACCACGTCACCTCCCCGTCAAACCCATCTGACCTCATTACCTGCTCTGAAACCGTTTCAGCCTCCTCCACCTCCACGAAAAAAGCCCCACATCCCCTCGCCACTGGCCCACCCATACCCATGGAAGCTGCTTCTCTTCCTGCAGCTCAGCCTCTACCACCACCGTACCTTCGCACTCCTCCACTCTCCACTCCTTCGTCCTAAAAGACCCTTATCTCAAATTTCTCGACACCCACACCCTGAACCTCCTCTCCCGCGAATACACCCCCTCCCAGAGGGTTTCATTCATCCTGAAATCCACAGACCCCGACCTTCTCCTCCACCACAAGATCCTCCGTATTCAGTGTGACCCTGCATCTCGCTCACCCGTATTCCTCCATCCACCTCCTGCCGCCAAATCCCTTCCCCCTCCCCCCTTCCCCCTCATTCTCACTGCCATGACCACCAAACTAAACCCAGGATCACTGGGGAAATTATGGCGGGATCCCTGCCTCAACATCCACTCTGCCTGTCGCATTCTTATTGCAATGGGCCCTACCTACCTTATCGCTCCACCAACCACCTCCTCTACAACGGGGCCCTCATCTATAAACGCTTAAAACCCTCCCACGCTCCTTCCCAATCCTACCGGTGTTCCTGCTGTCTCTGAATCACCACCTTTCCGAAAACTGCAGCATCCCTCCTGTCTGTCCCCAATGCCAAAGCCCCCATTTCGAGACCTTCTGTCCCAACCTCACCGCTGCCCTCTCTTCTGGAAAACCTGCCCTGAGGTTGACCCCACCTACTGCTACAAGTGTGAATCCTGTCCACCTCCTGTCAAAGCAGAATTCACTAACTGTCCCATCTATCCTGCTATCCCACCCCCAACTACAGAAGACATCATCAAGTTCCTCACCATTGTGCTTCAAAATTTCCACCCCTTTAAACGCCTCCAAACCCACCAACAAACTCCTTGTGATGAACACCCTTTCTTAACGCCTTTCTCATGAACAAAACCTTCCTCCTTCCCCACCACCACGTTCCCACCAATCCCTACCTTCTCTACCTCCATGACCTCCACCACCAACCAATTTGGCCGCATCCCCTCCTTAATATCCCTTATGAAGATCTTATTCATACCTTGAAACTTCCTGGCACATTAAAATTGTGTGCCGGAACCGGGACTCGAACCTGGGACTTTTGCCTTTCGCGGGCAAGCGCACTACCGACTGTGCTATCCCGACACGACTCACGATGCCGCCTCACAACTTTACTTCTGCCAAATCCCGACACGACTCACGATGCCGCCTCACAACTTTACTTCTGCCAGTACCTCGCTTCCTACGTTCCTAACTTCACAGAAGCTCTCCTGCAAACACGCAAGACTAGCACTCCTGGAAGAAAGGATATGGTGGAGACATGGCTTAGCCACAGCCTAAGGGATGTTTCCAGAATGAAACTTCACTCTGCAGCGGAGTGTGCGCTGATATGAAACTTCCTGGCAGATTAAAATTGTGTGCCGGAACCGGGACTCGAACCTGGGACCTTTGCCTTCGCGGGCAAGCGCACTACCGACTGTGCTATCCCGACACGACTCACGATGCCGCCTCACAACTTTACTTCTGCCAGTACCTCGCCTCCTACTTTCCAAACTTCACAGAAGCTCTCCTGCAAACACGCAAGACTAGCACTCCTGGAAGAAAGGATATGGTGGAGACATGGCTTAGCCACAGCCTAAGGGATGTTTCCAGAATGAAACTTCACTCTGCAGCTTGTTTCTCCCTTCCCTTACCATTACCTGTGCACCATATACGTACGATCACACACCCCTCTCCCCTATGACTTCCTGACCCAAATTGACTCCTCCTTTTCGACCCACATGATCTCTGCTGACCTCAATATCCATTCTCAAAATTCCACTCCGTCGATGACATCAGTTCCTTCCCCACCATCAGTGGCGACGTCATCGCTCTCCCCCACCAACAAGTTCTTGCAGCAACACCGCCATCGACGTCGTCATAGTTTATTCTAACCTCATGGGGCACGTCACCTCTGAAGTCCTTGAACTTATTGGCAGTGACCACGATGCTTTTCTCCTCAATTTTAAACAAAATTATAATCGCCCCAACAGTACTCACCCGCCTCTGTCTCCTCGCCTGATCCATGATTAACCCCGAGCATCCATGCCTTCCGCCTTTCCCTCTCCTATCAGGTCGAAAGCGAACCCATTCCCTTCCATTACCCTGCCGACATCAGCCTCCTTCCTCCAACAGTCCTTGTCTGACGCTGTCTGATGCTACGTTTCCACCGCAGCCAAACACCCTTACTGTTCCACCATTCCCCCAAAGGCAGTACTCCGTGAATCCCGCTGCGTCTACTGTTCCTACCTCCATACTCGTGACCGGGGTACACTTCTACACAACCGGCAACTACAGCGACACGACCGCAGACTTTTGGCACTATAGTGCAATATCTGACTATATTACTAAACTAAGCATTGCGAACAGGTAGAATTCCGGCAATATGGAAAGTATCTAAGGCAGTTGTGATCACAAAAGGAAAGCATAAAGATCCGACATCAACGAAAAGTTATAGATCTAATGTCTTATTGAACGTATTGGCCAAAGTTTAGGAACGTCTGCTTTGTGGCCGTTTGCAGTCACATCGTGAACTAATGAGTTTGAAACAATGTCAATATGGATTTAGATAAGTGAATTCGTTAGACGATACGGTTAATAGAGCTCTTAAGATGGTAGGAAATTTGACCCAAAACTACGTAATTGCGCTCAAGATCGACATATCAGGCGCATTCGATAATCTCTAGTGGCAGCCATGTTCGCACGCCTCCTAGATCTGGAATCCCCAAATGTCTAAACGAAAGATTTGTGGTGGTACAAAGTAAGGTAATCAAAAAGATTACCAAAGGATTTCCTCAAGATTCCATAAGTGGTCCATTGTTTTGGGATCTCAGTATTGACCCTCTATTAAAATACTGTTGAAGGTGTTGTTACGTATGCCGACGACATCCTAGTAGTTGTGTCTGCAGACTCCAGGGCAACCCCTGAGGAAAACGCCAATGATCTACTTGTCTAGATGCAACGTTGGTGCAGCAGCAACAAACTCGCAATAGCGGCGCAAAAAGCTACTTACATTCTACTGAAGGGAAGACTGTCTCTCACCAGAAATCCGATTATAAGGCTTGAACACACCCTATAACACGAAGTACTGTTTTTCGTACATAGGTATTTTTTTGGATTAAAAAAGAAACTTTCTAGGACGTATAAAATATGTTACCAAAAAGGAGACAAAATTCATGCATAAAATTGCTCGTGCTGGTACTGTTGATTATAAACGACCACTTCATGCTGTACAGTATTATCAAGAGGCTATTTTCAACGCTATCGTAGGTTTTGCTGCTAGCGTCTGGGCGCCTCGCCTTAGGCTGCAGAGCTACAGGAAGGTACTAAAACGAATTCAGCGGAGTGTACTTCTAAGTCTTACGGGTGCCTTTCGCATTACACCTATTATATAATAATAATAATATGGTTTTCTGTTCCGCAGGACCTAATTGAGGTCATGGAACAAGTCAATACATGAAGTTTAACACAATAATGGCAATAGAATATTTTTAAGTAGTCCTCTGCACACGACACTCCTAAGACTAAGTGAAAATAATTAATAAAGAAAATTAAATGAATTAGTTTAATTGCTTAATTTTTCTAGGAGTTCCTCGACAGAATAAAAGGAGTGAACCATGAGGTAATGAGATTTGAAAGCGTGTGGGCTATTGCTAAGATTCTTTAGTTCTTGTGGCAGCTTATTGAAAATGGATGCTGCAGAATACTGCACACCTCTCTGTACAAGTGTCAAGGTGGTGTGATGCAAATGTAGGTTCGACTTCTGTCTAGTATTCGCCGAGTGAAAACTACTAACACGTGGGAATAAGCTGATATTATTAACAAAAAACGACATTAACGAAAAAACCTATTGTGACGCAAGTGTCAAAATTCCCAGACTACTGAGAAGGGTTCGACATAAAGTTCGTGAACTTTTACCACATATTCCTCGAACCGCCCGTTTCTGAGCCAAAAATATCCCTTTTGTTTCATTCGAGTTATCCGAAAAAATAAAGACGTACGCCATAAAGTAAGCAAGCATAGTAGACTACTTTTTGTGTTGACAAATCACTTATTTCAGATATTGTTCTGACGGTAAATAAAGCAGAATTTAGTTTTGGAACAAGCTCCTGAACATGGGCTTTTCACAACAGCTTACTGTCTATCTGAACTACTAGAAATTTAAACTGTTCAGTCTCACCTATCATATGCCCATTATGTGTAATCAAAATGTCAGCTATCGTAAATTATGTCTTTGAAATTGTAAAAACTGAGCTTTACTGCGGTTTAAAATCAACTTGTTATCTACGAGCCATGAACTTGAACTGCATTATTTGATACTGTGTCAATATTACGATCAGCATCCTTCACTACCAAGCTGGTATCATCAGCAATCAAAAATATTTTACAGGTACCTGTTATACTCGAAGGCATGTCATTTATATAAATAAGAAACAGAAAGTTTGCAGGTGATTCTACGGATATGTCCAGTGGATATCGTGGTACGTTACAGGGCAGCAATGTACTAGTTGGGGAGCGAGCGATTGTGTGTATTAGATCACAAGAGTTCATGTTACAGATAAAAGACATTTATGAGCCTGGAAATTAGATGAGTGGCAGTCTGATTAGGACTTTATAATCACTGAAACACTGGTATACAGTATATTCCCAGACATTATACTAAGATTACTGTACATTGCTCCTACTCGAGGTATGGTACAGCTATTAACACTAGAACGGCGGAAGGGGTCAAAATGACCCCTGCCATACTTTTTTCCTTCATTGTTATTTCAGTTTATTTACTTTCCTAATGAAATCATGTGACTTTTCCTAAATTTTAATTCTCTTTATGATGATGTATTAGAATTTAAAAAGTATTTATATTTTCGTTGACATTTCTATTCATATACCTAGAACGGCGGATGGGGTCAATTTGACCCCAATGTAATTTCCTTCTGAATATATGTAAGTAATCTAACAATGTAGCGGCAACAGTCAGCAGTATTGCAGAGTAGTTGCCTGTCATTGTTGCAACTTGGCACGTGTTCGTTCCAGTCTACCACAGTTTATATCGTGTCTTCCTGGTGATAGTTTTTTGTCCTCAAAACACGCTTTTGAACATGTATCACCAGCGTGGACTTTCTGATGAAGAAGTGTTACAGCTCTTAGAGAATTCCGAAGTTCAATCGGAAACAGACTTCGCTGATGAAGATGATGATTATGTACCTGAGACAAGTGAAGATAATGACATAGTGAATGAGGAGCGATAAGTGTAAGAGGATTCATGTGCTGATCTACATCAGTCATCACATCTTTCATCACAGCAGGCACAGTTGGTAGCGTCTACGAAGTTGGTTGCTAGAGATGGAACCGAGTGGGAGACGACCAATTTTTCATCTTCTGGAAGGAGGTCGGCTGTGAACGTTCTGAAGGAGACAGGAGGACCCACTGCTTATGCTTGTCAACGAATAGACGACTCTGTCACCTGTGCTTTCCGTCTTATTTTTGATGAAGCAATGCTACGTCTCATGAAGAAACACGCAGAGTCAAATGCACAAAAAGTACTGAAAAAACCATAACTGGACTGTTTCACTTGAGGAACTGGAGAAACTGATAGCTATCATATATGCTCGGGGCGTTATTTGTACAAAAGGTATGTCTGTGGATGATATTTGGTCGCACACTTGGCGGCCTACTTTTATCAGGGACATTATGCCGAGGGACAGATTTCAGGAGCTTCTCAGATTCCTCCGTTTCGATGAAAAATCAACCCGAGTTGAACGCCTTGCAGCCATCAAATTCGCTCTTTTATCTGCAATTTGGGGAAAGTTAATTGAAAACAGTATTCGTGCCTACCGTCCTGGAGAAAATATAACCATAGTTGAGCAACTATTACCAAGCAAAACAAGATGCAGGTTCACTCAGTTCATGTCTAACAAACCAGACAAATATGGCCTCAAATTCTGGTTGGCTGTCGATGTGACGACAAGGTATATATGAAATGCTTTTCCATACATCGGCAAAGAGGACATGAAAAGAGAGATACAATCACTTGGAGAGTACGTCGTTCTGCGTCTCATAGAGCCATTTGTAAATAAAGGAAGAAATGTGACTACAGACAGCTTCTTTAAATCTTTTCAACTTAATAAGAAACTCAAAGAGAAGAAAACTTCATTAGTTGATACAATGCACAAGATACGTCGTGAAATCCCAGAGACAGTAAGGAAGTCCCATGCTGAAATACACTCCACCGGCATCCTGCACCATAGTGGCAACCTAGAATGCACCATGAATGTATACCAAGGAAAGAAGAATAAAAACGTCATTCTTCTGAGCACACTACATTCTGAAATAGCAATAAGCAAGGAAGGAAAGAAGAAACCTCAAACAGTAACATTCTACAGTGCAACGAAGTATGGAGTGGACGTGGTAGATCAAATGACCCGTACATATACTACAAATGTTTCATGTAGGAGATGGCCAATGCATGTCTTTTACAACATCTTGGACATGGCAGCAATAAATGCATGGGTCATTTACAACATAGTAACAAACAAGAAAATGGAAAGGAAGAGGTTCATACTTCAGCTGGCTAATGAACTCAATGGAATTAAAGAGCAAGAACATCAGGCAAAGGAAGAGGATACTGGACCGAAATCAACTAGAAAGCGGAGGAAGTGCCACATCAGCCACTGCAAAGGCAACAAGATCAGCGAAAACTGTGTAAAGTGCCACAAAACCGTGTGCGGAAAATGTGCGCGTAAAGCAGAAATCATATGTGCTAAGTGCGTCTAGCAGATTCCAGTAACTTGAGAGAAAAGTGATACAAAGGTGTGTGTAGACCACGTACGAGAGTAATATGGACCAAGTATACTAAATGTGTCTACAAGTTTATACACAAAGGAAACTTGTTAGCAGCAGCAGTAATAAATTTGTAAGATATTTTTGAAATAAATAATTATTGATTATTATTAATTATGGTGTTTAATAATTATTGTCCCTGCTAGAGAAAACGTGTGGATTAACAAAAAACACTTATTTAAGTCGAATATGAAAATATTTTACGTGGGGGTGAAAAGGACCCTTTTCCGCCGTTTTAGGAATGTCAGAAACTCCGCCGTCCTAGTGTTAAAAGGCCGTAGTCCATATCCGAAATATTTATATAACTTTAAATGCAGTAACACACCAATCTGTGAATGTTAAGATGAGGGTACTGTTGATACTTCGTTCGAAGTTGCTCCCATTTCCAGGAAGAAAGGGAATGCAGACAAGTAGACTGCGATCTACAAGCAGTCATAAGGGACCAACCCTTGTGGGTTACAGTTCATGCTACTACAAAACGAATATATAAAAGGCAACTGCTTAACTTTCTGTCTGTAACTCCACATCGACGTTCCTATAGATCAAATGAAATATCATCACAACTAGTCACAAAGTTTAAAAAATACAAACTTAAAAACTGTTAAATTAGAAAATCTGATTAGCTAGTCACATGGATATGCGCCGACTCGAGGATTTTTGCCGAGGAATGCATATGACTGTGCCGATACTGCAGAATAGTGTAGTTAGCGTAGGTCTACAGGTAGCTATTGCCCTTGTTAGTTGCCAAACCTCGAGTTCTTCCGAGGCTGCCAGGAACATATTTCGGCAATTAGTCTGGAAGACTTCACTCAAGTCAAGGAACAATTTATGGTATTTCAAGACTAATCTTTTCTTCCCCTATTTTCTGTAAGTTTTCAATACTTTTAAATTCCTTTTTAATTTTATTTACACTAATATAAAAGTTAACATAACTAATAACTACATTTGCATTTACAGAGCAGTGTATGAGGCAATGTGAAATGATGTACGACCTGTTTATAGTTTCAAGACATGATGTCTAAATATTGTGGCTATAAATTTAATTCGAAATTCCACGTTTTGCTTAGTGTAAATCCTTTTTCTGATAGGATAATCGTTTTTCGATTGATAACGGGAGGCTGCAGCAATAATTTGCGTGTCTCTGAATGATATATTACGCCCTTCATTAAGGCCATTTTCAGCCACGGCAGACCTTTTTCTGTTGGAGCAGACGTGTGTGCCTTTGATGTTCTACAAATCGGTCTTGAATTGTACGAATTGTCTGTCCAATATACGCTTTTCCACAACGCCATGGGAATTTTTACACTCCATGCTTCCTCAAACCCAGATCATCTTATACAAATCCACGATGAGCTCTAGTTTTTGCCAAAGGCTATAAGAAACTTTTGAATTGTGTCTTTTGAAGAATCCTCAGATTTCAGAATTAATACTTCCCGCAAAGGGTAAAAATTGAACTGATTTTGAGATGTTCGTCTGCAATTATTGCTCCAACTTTCCCGTTCAGACAACATCGCATTTTTGTGGTGGGGCAGGTACGCAGTGAGGCGAGAAAGAGATGGCCCGTGAGCCAAAGGAACAAATTTCGCCCCTGCCTTTAGCGTACAGCGCGGTCCCTACAGCACGTTTTCGGCTAGCGCATTCTTCGTTATCTTAACTGCCCGACCGTGACGGCCACGCCGTGCAATCAAATGCAACCTGCCGTCTCCTTTCCTGGCCTTTCTGTTTGCGCAGAGAGCGCCTACCCCAAAAACATCCCTCACGCCTCGTTTCCTCCAGCAGTCCCCGCGATGTCGGCTTTCTCGCGTTGCACGCTTCGTAGCGCTGCCACCGAGTTGCTCAGCCATGCCTGTCACATGGATGGCTGGAATTTTAACCAGACGAGATGACGGCACAAATTCGTATTCATCCAGTAGGTCGTAGGATTGCCTGCTCCTGAGTTGAAGGACGGGACTACGTGGACACACTCATTTCTGACCTCTTGAGGGTTTATTTATTATTTTTTATTAACTGTTGTTAAGCGTGACATAGATACTGTTATCTTACATCTTATAAAATAGGCTGTATGTGTTCGTGCGTGCGCGCGCGCGCGCGCGCGCGATGTGTGTGTGTGTGTGTGTGTGTGTGTATATATATGTTCCACATCTCCTCCTAAACTACTCGACCGATTTCAACCAAACTTGGTACACATGATCCTTGCTATCAGGCAAATATCGCTGTCGGGGTAAGAACCACATACGACACATACGTAAGGAGACACGACTTCATAAACAATGACAGTAGTGAAAAACGGCCCCACCATGTCGTAATATTCTAGATCTGCTCCTAAACTAATGTACCGAATCAACCAAATTTGGTACAAATATTCTTTAAGATCAGGAATCATTTGCTATGGTTGCAAAACCCACATACGATACATAGTTCGTATGATATCACGTCATAAACAATGATATCTGTCCCATATTGCGGCGTGAGATAGCGTGATTTTATTCGTCAACTATTTGAGAATGAGAGCACTTAGGGGCTTCCTTTTTTTGGTCCACTTTCGATTACGGTACTAACACTAAAGGTGGGCCTTTGCGATCGTCTTTTGACAACTCGAAATTTAAATAAAAATAACGGCTTAACCATTCACCTGACACGAAAATTGAATAACCGATTTTGTAGAGGAGAAAATTCTCTACAACTTTGCTCTCTTACGTTTTTTTTTTTTCATATCTAGTATCGTTTCAGAGATATTTGCAAAAATAACGGCGATTTTGGGATGTCTGTCTGTCTGTCTGTCCGTAACGTGTTCCCCGTTTTTAAGACGAACCGTTCAACCGATCAACACCAAATTTTACAAACATAATTTTTGGCTACCAGAGACCAGAACCTCGCTTTTTAAAATATTTAGGACAACAAATACGTTAGTAATGCCAAAAAAGTCGTTTGTAATGTAATTTTAATTGCATTTAAAAACCGTTCATCTGACGCTAAAATTGAATAACCGAACTTGTAGAGGAGAAGATTCTCTACAGCTTTGTTCCCTTAGGTTTTTTTTTCATATCTCGTATCGTTCGACAGATATTTGTAAAAATAACAGAGTTTTGTTAGGACAACAAATACGTTAGTAATGCCAAAAAAGTCGTTTGTAATGTAATTTTAATTGCATTTAAAAACCGTTCATCTGACGCTAAAATTGAATAACCGAACTTGTAGAGGAGAAGATTCTCTACAGCTTTGTTCCCTTAGGTTTTTTTTTTCATATCTCGTATCGTTCGACAGATATTTGCAAAAATAACAGAGTTTTGACACCCTCCACTGAATTAACGAAAACCAGCCGTCCGCAGATGTCACGTGACATTCCTCGGCCAGAACTCTCTATGGCATAAGCCATCATGCGTTGCATGTTTGATTATTTTCTTATTTTAACTTACACGTTGTCATTTCAAACCAATAGCGCACTGAAGAATTAACAAAAATACGTCGTTCTTCGTACGATAAATGAAAATCTAGTGTCTACAAATGTCATATTAGCATCAGTTAACAACGGCCATGAATAGTATGAGATTAAAGAACGCAACTTCTAAGTGATGGCCGTAGCGTAGTGTGTAATGCGTTGGACTGTTACGCTGAAGGTCAAAACCGGCCACCACCTAAAAGTTTGTTTTTTCCTTAAAGGGTTTTAGACACTCTTATTAATTAATTTTTTATTGTTTACATTATGATTTTGGTCCAAATTGTTTGCAAAAACTTATAAAACTTCAAATCTAAAGTGGGCCGTAAAACACGTCAGTGCGATTTTTTAAATCTTTATTTCATAATTATATTACAACCCATCACCAATACTATTAATGGGTTCTGATTTATACAGCTCTAATTAACAGTGTTTTACTTAGCTCTATATCATTCTAGAAACTACTGCAAGGTCTACTGAGGGGTTCCTGCTTTTTAGTTCTAGGTTACCTAGGTGTTGTTAGCTACATAAATACTGCAGTGATTACACGTGTGCCAGTAACGTATAAACCTAAGGGTCGCCACGGATGTCTCCCGAGCGAAACCCAGTGCACGCGCCCCTGGCACTGGGCTGGCCATGATGGTCACTGCAGCTACTAAACTTCTTTAGAAGTTTGATTTAATTTAATAACTAACTACTATATCTACTACAAGCGAGTCCGGGTATTGCGCCCAGTCTCCCAGGACTAGAGCATGGCGGATTCCTCCAGAGAGCTGGCGGTCGGTCCACACCCCGGCGGTATGGCTCTGGGCGCAGGTCAGGTCCGTGTGGACACTTTACTGTCGATCCCTGAGGAAGTCCCCTCGCTCTTGTTGGAGATGGCATCCCTTAGCTGCTTGCAATAAATTGTAAACATGAAACTTCCTGGCAGATTAAAATTGTGTGCCGGAACCGGGACTCGAACCTCGGACCTTTGCCTTTCGCGGGCAAGCACTCTACCGACTGAGCTATCCCGACACGACTCACGATGCCGCCTCACAACTTTACTTCCGCCAGTACCGGCACACAATTGCAATCTGCCACGAAGTTTCATGTCAGTGCACAATCCGCTGCAGAGTGAAACTTTCATTCTGGAATTGTAAACGTAATCTTTACTATATTTCCGATGTTCATGGTGTATATTTACGGCATTTGGCATGACGTAACAAGTTATTACTTCTGCACTGGAAATATTATACGCCAGACAATTCACAGACATTACTGATACATTGCAACGAATGTTCCTTTGATATTATATCACAGTTCGACATATAGTTCATGAGATTTGAAGTCATAAACAATTTGGTTCATGAAAAACCTCATTAGCATGCATGAGGTTTTGATTTATTACGTCGTTACTGCTAACATCCTTACGGACACATTTTGCAGACTTTAGGCACATATACCACTGAATGTACCTTCGAATTTACATCGTAATACGACACACATTTCAGAGGATATGACGTCATAAACAATGAAACTTCCGAATAACTGCTACATTATGCACTCTTTTTGCACATCTCCACCTAAACATTGGAGCGATTTCAATTAAACGTCTTACACATAGTGCTTACTATCATACAAAAGAAAAAAAAAAATCTTGCCAGCCGCGGTGGCCGAGGGAACTGTGGCGCGCCAGTCGCGGTCTGCACCGTCGCTACGGTCGGGGATTCGAATCCCCCACTGGGCATGGATGTTTGTGTCGTCTTTAGTATAAAGTAGTTCATAAGTAGTTTGTATGTTTAGGGACCGATGACCCAGAAGTTAAGTACCTTAAACTTAACAAACAACAACAAAAATCGCTGTGGGGTTAAATACTACCTACGACAACATAATTTAGGACATATGATGTCGTAAACGACGCGTGATTTACGAGACTTCGTTCATCCACTATTTATTCGTCGTAGACAGTTTGCTAATGTTACTCTCTGCAAATGATCTGCATGGAAACGAAACTTAAATGGACAGATAGTAAGGCATAATTTCATCAAAATCAGATCACGGAAAAAGATACATTGTAATCTTAAGTGTTTTCAGTAACTGTTCATCTATTAGAAACACCTAATCTCCTAAAGTAATTCATGTATTTGCGTGGAGTAACTTCGTCTCATTAAAGTGAGATCACGGAAAAGTATTTAGATGCAGGGTATGCTTGAAGTATGGACCGCAAAGTACAGCAAACAAGCGATAGAGTCGCTGTAGTCCACGAAAGAACTAATAGACGCCGCTGCTGTGAAATATGTATGAGGTAGTACAGCAAGGAAGCGAACGTCTGTGATAGAATTAAGCAATCTTATCTCTGTGAATACCAACAAACATTGAACATGGTGTTACTGATTTAGCTTTTTGTATTAAATACTTAACGACATTTCTTTGCTACTTTTTGCATATTTCATTTTGTATCAAAAGCTTTATGAAGATACATCGTTTCGGAGGATAGCTTTTACTTATATTTGACATCTATATGAAGATTCATAGTTTCGGATAATGAATTTTACCTACATTTGACACCTAGGATAGGACAACTGAATGAAATAGAGACATTTTTGTAGAAATATCTTGAATACGTTCTGGGAAAAAGGAACGTACATTATTTAAAACAAATAAAATTATAATTTCTTTCAAAAAACGAATATAGATAATCAACGGATTTTATATGTAAATGTGTTACTTTCATGTAAAGCGTGGTACCAAATTTCACTGGCATATCTCCAAAACTGTGTGTTTGGTGCATTTTTGAAATATTGCGTCTTTCTCATCAACGTCCCCCCCCTCCCCCTTTCAGCACGGGGATCGTTCACTGACTGATTGGCATAAGGGGTACCCCAAACACTTGCGGTTTTAACTGCAAGACTGAGATTAACGCAAATGCGAGCCTGCCTGAACGCACGTATGTCTGTGGGGCTCAAGTAAAAGTATTAAAGTTTAGGGACACGATCCTGATCGTGCACATGTTGGCGCTGAGGTGTGCCACGTGCAAGAGAGCGCGTGATCCGTGAAACCAGCGCCTAGGTAGGCGCGTACGCGCGGCGTCTGGCGTTTTGGTAGTTCATGTATTATATTTCGGCCTCAGCGCCTGCAGCTTCGACCACCAGCAGAGCACAACTCGCAGGCGGGCCCCGGACGAAGTCGGGTAAATAAAAGCAAGTCATGGTACCATACAGATCGTACATCAGTTTCATCCAGAGACCTGATGTAATCTAGCTGTCACAAACTTTCAACTCCCTTCTAAGGACCTGTATGATTTTTCATTTCGCGTTTTATTTTATTTTATTTGTTTTAAACACTCACGGATGGCTTTGGGGGAAAGTGTTTTTCTAAAGGTAAGCAATTCATCATAAGCTTCTGAGACCTATAGGCTTTCTTCTGTCTTTTTTTTAGTTTCCACTTGAGAAATATTATATATTGTCAAATAACGTTGGTGTGAGGTTGAGGCGTTTCGCTTCGTTAACATGGTCATTAATAGGAAGATAGTTTCATATCCCCTTGTTCCAGTATCAGACGAGGAGGTTGAGCCGTCGTGGCTCGTGGTTCTGATCCGGCGCGTCCATCCTGTTAGACGTCGTCCTATTGCCGGCGCTTGGTAGTCCGCCTTGTTTTGTTGATGAAGCTTTCCTTTTAAAACATCTCGCCCTCGTTATATTACCTCATCTTGTTACTACCTTGTGAGTTACGCATAAGTCACAATCCTTGATTAACACGTCGGTATGTACTTCTTACAACGATGTATTTTACCACGCCTTGAATGATTACCGTTCGCGCATGTGAAGTTACGTGGGTTTTTAGGATAAACTACGGTTTCGCCTGCTGTTTCCAATGCTCGGCTCTTCGCTCGTGCGCGCCGATTAGGTTCCGGTTTACTCTGTGACGGCAGTCATTCGTGTGGAGTGGAGCAACGTGGCAGAAGTGCTTCGTACAGCGGTCTATGGTCAAGGCCTATAGACGACAGTTCTCGACACCAGTGTTTCTTATTGAGCCACAATTTTTGGTTCTAGAGAAGGCGTAGCTACCATGTATCGCTAGGAGAGGAAACTGTCGCTTTCGCAAATTAATATTCTGTGCCCAGTTTGCGTACCGGTTGCGTCAGAAGTTATATTCTTGCGTTTAGTAATAAAATACTAAGCGTATACAGCTCACTCTCACCAGGAGAGGTCACAAGCTTATTCTCACATAGTTGACTTAAATTGTTTAAGAAACGGCTAGAAGAACCATTTAAATTCCTAAAATATCTGGCCTGAGTAGGTCATAGGACAAGATAAAAATCGTGAAAAATTTCCGAATACTGTATACGAGAAGATTAAACAAATTTGGATGACCAATGAAGTGTTCTTTGCAATGACGCTCTTTTTGGAAAAAATCTTAACGAAAAATGCTTGCATAATATTTGAATTGTATAAATATGTTTATTAACGATCATCCTAAATAAGTGTAACATAACTTTCGCAGATAATTGCTAGTGGTTTTTTTTAAATACTTTTTAAATTGTTCACTTCACCAAATAACAAATTACCGTAATCAAAGTAATTATATCTGAAAGTCATAAATTGATTTTACAGAAATAAATTTCAGTTTCGTAAGTTGTCACTTGGCCCAATGAATTTCATTTAAAACACTAGCATCTGCCGGACGATTGTCTGACACAGATCCAGTATCGAAATTTCTTCCATTAACATAATGTCGAATGATTGGAAACGCGCACTATATATAGCGGAGGCTACGACAGCGTATCTGACTGGCTGGTGGTCATGAGAGGGGATGGCCACTCGGCCAGTCAGCTACGCTGTCGCAGCCTCCGCCCCTCGGAACTTTGAAGGGTTGTAGCTCCCAAACTGTGATAGGAATGTAGTTTAAATTGATTTGGACGCAGCTGGTTTAAACGAATCAAATACACGATAGAAAAAACAATTATTTCATTTAAAAAATATAATTGTCGTGTAACTCTTTAGAAAATGATACAATAAACTATGTTCATAGCTCCGCAGAAAGTGTAACATTTCTTGTGTTGACCTACTGCATTAAAATTTCCCGTCACCTATTATAAGTTACAGAGGCAAACACACTTAGAGAAACACCCTGTATATGAATGTTTGTGTGTATGTCCTCGATGTGTTCTTGAACCAGTCATTCTATTTCAACGAAACTTTGGTGAACTATCACCGTACACCCACGAAGGTTCCTGACCAAAAAACAAGAGCACGACACAATTCAGATGTGACCTCGTAATGAGGAGCCACCGCTTGAGGTTAACGAGAATTATGCATCAATTACTGAAAAATGGGAGTAGTTAGGGATCTGAACAGCCGGCCGCGGTGGCCGAGGTGACTGAGGCGCTCCAGTCACGGTTAGCACGGCCACTACGGTCGGGGGTTCGAATCCCCCCTCGGGCATGGATATTTGTGCCGTCCTAGTTCGTAAGTAGTTCATAAGTAGTTTGTAAGTTTAGGGACTGATAACCCCGTAGTTAAGTCCCATAAGCTTAACAAACATTTGAACATTTGATTTGGATCTGAACAAAGTTTTCATGTAATTTCAGACGTTTATGAAGCGTTTTGTAACTGACCCCCCCCCCCTTAACAAGATTATGGAACGAAAAGAAGTCACACACCTCTTTCGCTGTAGATGCCTTAAAACTGTAGCATCAGGCATGACTCTGTATCAAATAAAGTTACCATTACAGATTCGCATGTTACTTATTTTTCTCTGCAAGTCTCCCTTAATTCAGCCGCGGTGGAGTAGCCGAGCGGTCTAAAGCGACTCGCTGCGGAGCGCGCGGTTGCTCGCCGTGGAGGTTAGTCTTCACGTGGGTGTGGGTGTGTGTTTTTGTCCTTGTCCTTAGGTTAGATTACCTAGGTTTAAGTAGTCTGTAAGCTACGGACTGATGACGCAGTTTGGTCCGATAGAATTACAAATATTTGAACATCTCCCTTAATTCTCTTGCCTCCAAAATTAAGCAATCTATTTTCTTAATCTCTGTGTATATAAAAGCGAAAGGACACACTGAGTAAACATGAAATCGGGAAACCTACTTCACCTATGAAACTGAAAGTTGGCAGGAATGTAGTTTATAGGTAGAAACCTTCAGATAAATTATTTCATACTTGCATTGTGGCAGGGTACTTTGCAACATAAAAACTGTTCCCTAAATTCATTGGTCGCGCCATAACTTGAGAACGGCTCGACCGTTTTCACAGATCCTTTTCTTGTTTTCGTTATTTTCGGAACAAGGGCTATATGAAATAAAACTGGAATATATAACAACGAAATGAGTTTTTCAATGTGACCCTGCGTTTGTATTGCATAGAAATCTATACTTTTGTACCGATATTGATGAAATTTTGCACACTCTACCTTAGAAACAAAAGGAATGTAACTGCCTGTATTTATTTTCGTTCGGTGCATGGTGGAAGGTCTTAACTCACGGAATTTTACAAAATGCGTAGTTTTCCTCCAATCTTTTGAATTTTTGCACAATTACCCTTAAACCAAGAGAAAGGTCACTGGGTATATAAGTTTTTGTATGGTATATAACAGAGGGTACCTTGCTGAAAAATTTGCCGATTGAGAGAGAAAGGTGGAAGAGAACAGAGAAATGGGAAAGAAATAGGTGGATGCTGAGGGGGGGGGGGGAGCGTTGGCGGGGGCAGAGGATGTGGACAACGAAAGTGTAGGATAAATAAACACCCGGGCAACGCCGGGTTTAATATGAATAATTTAATATGAAAGGAAGCTACCATTCCATATAAGATTCTCTTTTTGGATAGTTCAACGCAAGAAACTTTCGTCGATCCTTCGTCTACACTATACCTCGTAGAAACTTTTCATACATGCATATATACATATACATGAAAACACATACAGGTTTATGTTACACAGATACGACTGGAGGAGAGCAGAATTTTGTTTATTAAAAAAAAGGCCACTTTTCTCTATCAATGGTGGTTGTATCGTTATTCATATCTAATATACACTGCAATGAGATTGATTATAGCCGCTTTCTCTGTAATCTGCACACTCACTCCATTTTACATTCACTACTTTATACAACCAAGACTTTCTATTAACAAACGTCATCCGAATGCATCAAATTCTTCACGGGTTTCCAGCCGGATCATGCTTTCATCTGAACATAATACTTCTGCGGTACAACTGGCCGCTATCAGAAGTTGAGGAGGCTAATTTGCTCTCGCCGTGACTGAGTGAAACTGTGGAACGGCTGGCTCTATATACGCAACGAAAGTAGGAAGGCGCATGCGCTAAGTACAGAGGGCGACAGTTTACTGGTAGCTGCTGACCCCTGGCGCCAGAGAAGTTGTAGCGCCTCTAGTGGTGGATAAAGTCAAAAACGAAAGATGGTTATGGATTGTCATTCGTTGCTATTTGATGCCGATGTTTCTTTAGGTCTGATAACACAGGATTCCACGATTTACTCAGAAAATAACCACTGTCACGATTAATTGTTTTATCCGTTGTTCTGATTACAATCGATTCTTTCAAAACACAATCCCAGTAATGTGAGGTGTTTGCAACAACTTGTCTCGTCGTATAACATCCTGCGTCCCTCTGAGAGACGGTGTTCAGCCACCGCGGATTTTTCAGGTTACATCAATCGCGTATGGCGGTGATGTTCAACACATCTGTCAATGATGGTGCGAACAATCTGGCCAATATGTTTCGCCGCACTCACAAGGTATTTTATATACGCCAGGCTTTCTTAGGCCTAAATCATCTTTAACAGAACCAAGAAATGCTCTAGTCCTAGCTGGCGGACTAAAAATACATTTTATTTTGTTTCTTCAAAATCCTTCCTATCTTGGCAGACACGTTACCAGCATAAGGAAGGAAAGCAACGGAACTGGAAGTGTCTTCAGCTGGTTCACGTGGTGGGCAGAACTCAAAAGCCCGTCGAATCTGCCTGTCTGTATACCCATTTTGGTGAAACACATTCTTGATGTTGCAGCTCTTGATGTAAATTTTCAGCATCCGAGATGGCATATGCTCTTTTTCCCAAGGTCCGTAGAACTCCTGCAGGTTGAAAAAGGAGGGTGACAGCTGGTCGTATGTAAATATAAGTATGCGTCGGTTTCCTGTAAACTCTATGTCCAAGAGTTCCGTCATCTTTTTTATAGACCAAGACATCCAAAAATGATAACTTGCCGTCCTTTTCAATTTCCATCGTGAATCTGATGGTAGGATGGAGACTGTTAAAATGATCTAATAACCGGTGCATAGAATCTATTCCATTTGACCAAACTATAAACATATTGTCAACATATCTAAGAAAGCAAGTCGGCTTCAAAAAAAGATGTTTTCAGTGCCATTTCCTCAAAGTCCTCCATAAAAAGGTTGGCGACTATGGGGGACAGAAGACTCCCCATAGCCACACCGTCCGTCTGTTCAAAATACTTGTCATTGAATAAGAAGTAGGTGGACGTTAGTATATGACGGCAAAGCTTCATTTCCATATCTAGTTTCTCGTTAAGATCAATGACTCTTGAAGAGGGACAGGAGTAAAAAGAGAAACCACATAGAAACTCACAAGTAAATCAGAGGGACCAAGACGAATAGTCTTCAAACGCTAAATAAAATCCATGGAATTAGATATATGGTGTTCACATTTCCCTGCATGAGGGCTGAGGACAGACGTCAAAAATTTTGCCAAATTGTAAGTTGGTGCACTCAAATTACTGACAATTTGTGTTAATGGAATCCCATCTTTGTGGACCTTCAGCAATCCGTATAATCTAGGTGGAACAGCTGCACCAGGTCGAAGTTTTTTGACTGTGGCTTCGAGTATAGAGCTCTTCATCAGAAGTGAATTCGTCGTCCGTTTTATGCGATCCGTAGGAGCTTTCTGCAATACCCGATACGATGGATCCTTAAGTAAATCTTCCATCTTACTCACGTAATCGTCCTTTGAGATTAGAACAGAGGCGTTGCCTTTGTCTGCTGATAAAAGCAATACCTAGGTATATTCTCAAAGAGACCGAATTGCAGCACGTTCAGCCGAGGAAATGTTACTCCGTTGGGGCCGGGACCGACGCAAAATGTGCGATACATCTTGTCTCATTTCTTCCGCCCGTTCCTCCGGAAGACGGGACACTATTTGTTCAATTGAGGAAATGAATTGCACAGTGGAAACACTTCTAGGCGTGGGTGCAAAGTTTAAACCCCTTTCCAACACTGAAATAGTAAAATAATCCAGTTCTCTACTTGTTAGATTTATCAGTCTGTCAACAACCCGTGAAGAATTTGATCATTTAATACGCCGGGAAAGTCTACATAGCCACATCATCCGAATGCAGTCTGCTACAGCTGCGTTTTGGAACCAAAACGGCCGCCACCGCAAGTGAACACGGCAACGTGACCAGACCTCTCCTAATAGACCTCAACGATTGTGAGCCGATGGTTGTTTGAGGCAGCGCCGGGCGCCCGCCGGCAGTGGTATTTGGCAGGTGTCGCATCCTGCCGTCACATACAGTCTGGCAGGGTGTGCGGAGAGAGCAGTGTGGACCGATCCCGTTTGATGTGGGGCCGGCGGCAGATTAGTCGTGTCGGCTGATGTCCTTCGGCTTTAATACTTCAAAGTGTTACGCACCTGACCATGGACGTCGCTGGTTCATTAGTCCTTGGAAGAGTCTTGGGCAGATTCTTCCGGCAACATGGTGGCGTCCTGGGCCGTGCTATATTGATAGAACAATCCTTCACATGGCCTTGGACATCAGTATTTTCGCCGCTACGGAACTTGTACGTGCCCTATACATCTCGTGGCTCCTTGTGATGTGGATTACCATCTTCGTCTAAGTACCGTCTCGGCGTTGTTTCCTAAAGTTTGGGGGCACATCGCAGAATCTGCCAGCTTCCTGTTGATCAGTTGAATGTTTTCTTAAGTGTAACCAGGGTATCAATCAGCTTATTTAACCGTTCTCGACTCAGTTAACTGCCCTGACGGACGAAGTATTTTGAGGCAGTGGTCTTTCCGCCTCTTCACCGCTTGCTGCTTCAGCGATTGGGGTATCTAGCAGTTTAAATTCCTTTTTGAATTTAATGATAACCGCCACGTTTCAACCTTTCAAGGTTTACCTCTGTTTCCTGTTTCTGCCTGATAAAAAAAAAACTGGTTACCGTCACGTATATTTGCTCTGCTGGATTTGGTGTTTAACAATAGCTGCTGCTGTCACCTCAAATGGTTTTGGGTTTTGCATTAATGTGTAATCCTTGGGGCAGGTGTTCTCAGAATACCGTTGGGCATTAAATGCCAGTTTAGTGTCATATGAATTTAACGTAGGAGCAACAATCTTGGTTTCGTCATATTATCTATGTGACGATGTTGTATGTATTGTTTAACAACTTTATTAATGGCATTCAATTGGTAATTACTTTTCAGTTTAGATGTACTCTTTTTTTTATGGGAGGTTAAAGTCCGAGACTTTGCCTTATGGTACCCTGTCCATTATTGTTTTTAAAACCCAGTTACGATGGGCTTTTGTTTTAGTTCTTATCAAACCCTTTTTAATGCTGTTTAAAGTTTGTTAAATCTTTGCAATACGGGATTCATCGGCTGAAAGCTTCCTTGCATTAAATTATGTAGTCTGTAACATGGGCCTCACCAACTGAAGTTTGTTTAAAGAAAAGAAAAGTTTGTGAAGCTTATGGGACTTAACTGCGGGGCCATTAGTTCCTAAACTTACAAAGTAATTGTAACATACGTTATACTAAAGATAAACAAACGTGTATGCCCGAGAGAGGATTCGAACCTCCAACGGGGAACTGCCTCGCACATCGGGAAATAGCGCCTCAATGTGTTCGGCCACTCCGCCGCGGCAGTTTGTTTTTCTAAAAACACGAAATATTGTGAAGGGATCAAAACGGGCATTACCAGATGAAGTGTGTGTGGCTGTTTTTTACTATTTCTTTTGTAGTAGTATTGTGTATGAATGTCGTTTAACGACTGAAAAAAAAAGGACTTAACCCTCTGTAGATTTTTACCATGTGATTTTTACCTCTTTCATAGAAGTTATTTGTTTCAAAGCATTGAGTGGAGAGAAGGGCATCACCATCTAAAGATTTTTCCATTTTCTTGTTGTTCTACCCTCTGATACTGAAACTAGAAATACCGGGCAAAATTTAGAAAAGATCAAAACGGCCCTCAATCCTGACGGTTTTCTAGCTTGTTTTATCCCTCAATTTAATACAAGTTATTTTTTCTAATTCTCAAACATGTAAATGTGAGATACACCCGATGATCTATTTTAATTATTCCGTTTTAAAGAAAATAAATTTATGAAGGTACCAACTCATTTTATTGGTTATCCACTCAGTCCTTCCACTTCGCCCTTATTTTGTTTTTGAATACCACTTTGGGATCTCATTATGTTTATTTATATACTCTTCGGTCTGACTCTACACAAGCACTGTTGGTCCTTGTAAATGTTCTCGTTTAGAAGCGGGCATAGGCCATGATGGCGTTACAAACAACTATACGCTTAAAATTGTACACCAATTGCGTTGCGTACTTTTGGAACTGAGAGTTCTTGAGAGCATGCAATGGCGATGGCAATAAGGGGCTCGTCTGGTTGTCGGAGTAAACGTACGCCAGCCACTTAAAATTGAAGCACGGGCCACACGATGTTCTTACGCATGGAACTGCGTGGCTCGTCCTAAGTCGAGCGGCTATGAGAGGCAGTGTGACGACCCCTATAGTGGGCTGTGCCCCACCGGCAGCCAGTCAGCTATCGATCACATTGGCTTTGAGACATACTGATTAGTTGGCCTGATGTGCGCACCGCGGTCTATCTTTCTCGTTGATCTATACGACGACGTGCTCAGCTACTACTGTTGCAAGTTTATCTCTACGACACTACGTGGTAGCACACTGCCAACCACACAAAACACTTTCCTCTTTAAATAGCTGTATGTGAGCCATTAGGTTTGATGCACAGAAGATTTATAAGAAACACGAAAGTATCTTTACTCATAATAATTGACAGTGAATAACACATTGACTGTAAATGGTATTAACGTATGTTTACATGTATCACAATGGGCCGTGTAAATAAAGCAGAGTATATACTTCGTACTGTGGAGCCGGCCGTGGTGGCAAAGGGGACTGAGGCGCTCCTGTCACGGTCTGCATGCCCCCCACAACCCCCCCCCCTTCCCCGTCGGGCATGGATATTTGTGCTGTCCTTAGTATTAGCTAGTTTGTAAGATAGGGGCTGATGACCCCGTAGTTAAGTACCATAAGCTATACAAACATTTGTAAAAACATACTGTGGATTCCAGAGAACATGCTCGGGTCCACATGATAAAGCGAGTCAGAGAATATACTTCAAACGAGTCTATTCTCAGCATGAGTAAAACGTTGAGGAAGTTGCTGACAACAGAGAACATTTTCCGATTTCGTATGAATAAAACTAGAGATGTTTCTTACGACCAAAGAACATTCTCCGTTTTCAGAAGTGAGCTCTAGCAAACTTCTAGCTGACTAATTTGTATTAACGTTACGTTCTACTGTGTTATATAATAAAAATGACCAAATTTGTGTTGCTTAGAAAGCAAAAAAAGTTGCTTTATACTTAGTCTGAAGGAATATGTGAGACTAAAAATTTATCCAAATAAAAACATTTTACTGCGGATTCGCTTCCTTCGCAAGAAAATCGTAAGTGTGACACTTAAACCATTTTAATAGCGACGAGAGTGATATCAGATGAGTTTTTCATTACCAACATATAAATAAAACTCTAATGCATTTGGCAACGTTTTACCCGTTTGCTTGGAGTGCATAATTACAGTCGTAAACAGCTACATAGCAAAATAATATTGTATGTTTTTAAACATGGTCTATTCATAAGGCCTTATGACGTTAATTGCAAATAAAGTGCATTCCAGAACTTCTGAATCAGAAAATGAATATTGCTGCAATTCAGAGTACTGAAGTATTGTTTTTTTGTACTGCTCTTGTTCACTCCACTCAAACCGTGGGCCTATTTAAGACTTGTTAGAAGTAATCTGTTGTATCCGCCACTACGCCGCCACCGGCCGACAGCTCATGGGCCGGCGGCCTACAGCTCAAGCCACACCAGGGAATATAATAGTCGCGCACGAAGCGTAGGCTCGCCGGCCGGCCGCCGAGGCAGTTCGATTAGACCACTAGAGGGCTAGTGGTCGCGAGATAGAAGTTTGTCTCAGCTAGGCAGCCCTCGCGCCACCTCATGTCAATTAAACAGACTACCACGATTGTATATAGACCGCCGCGTCGGACCTAGTGGTCATTGTACTCCTGTCTTCGCCTGTGAAGCCGTCAAGCTGTGGAAGATTGAAGTGCGCGCCATAAACTCCGCCGACGCCTCTCGTATACAGGAACGGCATGCTCTGGACCTTGGGCTTCTGTTATTATTTTACCTGACTTACACTTGAGTGAACTTGTCATTTTGATTTAAAACGGTACTGCACAAAGATTAAGTGGGTTATCACTTTTGGGACTGATAACCCCGTAGTTAAGTCCCATAGACTATACAAACATTTGAAACAAACATTTGGTTATCACTTTATTATGTTATCTAATATATAAAGCAGTGTGTCCGTATATTTGTACGTGTTGCATACAAATCTACAGTTTTGTTCCAAACATTATGAAATTTTGTACACGTAAGATTCAATCCATGAGGACGGTCACCGTAAGTGTAAGAATCATATACGATATATATTTCACGAGATATGACGTCATATCTCGCGAAAAACTGCTGCATTTTGCGACAATGCTGCTCCTTTTCTCCTAAACCATTGGACCGATTTCAACCAAATTTGGTACACAAACATTCCTTACCATGAGGTAACAATTGCTGCAGGGTTAAGAATCAGATACGACACATGGTTCACAAGATGACGTCACAAACAATGGGAATCGCAAAACAACTGCCACATAATGCGGCGAAACTTTATAAATATGAGAATGGGAGTACTTAGCGACTTGCAGCAAACTTTGAACATAATTTCAAACCCTTATTAAAATTTTTCTCGCTGACAACCATAGCAAAATGATGAAAGAAAAAAAGTTTCTCGCTTACTACTTTTCCGCTGTTTATGGAGTAAAACTACAGCTTTCGGTATGACATTACAATTTATAATTTCTCCAGTACAAATTACAGCAGCAGGAAATTTTACAGATAGTATACACGCATATAGTAGAGTGTACCTTCCAAATTGTATCACAGTACGACACGTAGTTTATGAGATATGAGAGCACAACGTTCATGAAAAACCGCCCCATCATGCATCAAATTTTAATCTTATCATCTCTGTACTACTAATTGTATTCCCAAGAGATTATACATACAGCGCTTACACAAATGAATATATACCCGGAAAATGGCAGGAATAAATAAATAAATACCCGGCAACGCCGGGTTTTCAGCACGTCAATTATAACATAAGCAGATACGTCAGGAAAATTAATACTCACTAATTACATACCTAGTAGTCTGTTTCTTCTAAAAATAATTAAATAGCATACCCTATCGCTTATGAGCAGGCCATTGGGTGTCATACGGTATTTAACGAAATGAATTGCATGTTAAAAAGCTCTGACAGCGTTCCAAGTTAAAAAAGATGAAAATGTCATGCATTCTTAACCTTCCGTTTGCAAATTCTCCTAACGCAACTTCTACAACGAAAAAGGTTCTCGCATGACGAAAATTTCGTAACATCGTCAGACGAATACATCTTCGTAAAAAGTCCATATTTAGTAATAATAATATAGTGTTGCAGAACAAACTAATATCTAAACATGGTACAGTTCTTCCTGAACATGTAGATGCCTACTCCATATTTAGATATTAAATAATTCGCCTGACTAGACTAGTTTTGAAGAAATAAACGATTGAACAGCTATTCTGTGCCGGACATGACACACGGAGAACTTATTCAAGATGGAGGGGAGGTAGCGAGAATAAACTTCCTGCTCAGAGCAAATGCAAAAATCAAATGTTCAAATGTTTGTATAGCTTATGGGACTTAACTACGGGGTCATCAGTCCCTAAACCTACAAACTACTTATGAACTAACTAATACTAAGGACGGCACAAATATCCATGCCCGAGGGGGGATTCGAACCCCCGACCGTAGTGGCCGTGTAGACCGTGACTGGAGCGCCTCAGTCCCCTCGGCCACCGCGGCCGGCAGAGCAAATGCTTCGATGATTTTATTCTTACGATTTTGAGAACTTACTCTGACATCGTTCTTTTTGCTCTGAGAATCTTTCTAGTTCATAGGCCCAAAATGCTGAACATCGATTCTGAGCGTGATATAGTGGTTGCTTGACATAAATTGGGCGACTAGTAAGTAATGATGACTGGTTCATGAGCCGATAATGGCCAGTTTTTCCTGTCTTCTTCGCGTACGTAGCAGATTCTGAAAGTAGCAGGGTCACTTGCATTCATACTTGTCAGGAAGATTCTCCGTGTTTTTGCGAATAAACCACAGTTTACGAGAGAGTGTGCAAAGGCAGTTGTTTGAAAACGTAACTTATGCTAATGACAACACACACACACACACACACACACACACACACACACTCGAGGGAGGAATCGAAACTCCGGTAGGAGGCGGCCACGCAATCGGTGACATGGCTCCTAAAAACCGCACTGACATTCCCAAACGGCTTGGGAGTGTGGCTTGATAGAAATCTGATATTAGACCTCCGAAGGGAAGCTGCCGCGCTCTCTGCAGTTAGGCGCCTGGAGCGCACTGCTGTTTTCGCGCGGTGCACTAAATATGTTATAAAATATAAACAGAGACGAGACTTTTAACAGTCGGAACTACAATGATTCTGAAGATGATTCTTAAGGATCGAAAGATGTTTATACAAATACAGGGTGAAATGTTTTTAAACCGACAAACTCTGGGAACACCAAAACTAATATTTTTGCCCTAATGAATTTTTTTCCCATAAGGAGTATTTAAACCGGAGAGGCCGTATTAAGTGGCAGGTGCTCTTATTTTCTCGCCAGAGCATTGTCAGAATGCATGACGGTGCGCCGGCACCTTTCATTCGTCGTGCGCGTTGATACCTAGATCGACGTTTCCCAGAAACGTTGATTGGCAGAGGTGGTCCCGCACCATGGCCTGCTCAATATTTTTGTGTGGGGAGAGATGCACAACCTTGTTTACGCAACTCCTGTTGCATCAGAAGAGGATCTGGTTGCACGGATAGTAGCAGCAGCAGGAACAATTCAGGATACTCCTGGGGTTTTTACCCGTGTCAAATAAAAGTGGTCCGACGGTGTAACCTTTATTTTCGTGTCAACGGAGGAACTTTTGAAAATCTGTAACTGAAACTGGGTTGTGTTAATTTATTGTTTTCTAGTAATAATAAATGGAGAACTGTTGGTTGGTTTAATTAATTTGCTGCCAGAGAAATCTTCATCATAGGAGAAAATGACATCAGGGAAAGATATTTGTTTTGATGTCCCCTACAAAATCCCAGAGTTTGTCGTTTTAAATACTTTTCACTGTGTGTGTGTGTGTGTGTGTGTGTGTGTGTGTGTGTGTGTGTGTTGGCACCGAAAATATTGCGGAAACGGAATGTGCGATTGATACGCCGTTTTCATAGAAATGGATTGGTAGTCAGGGGCTCGTATTTTTAGCCAACAAACAGATTGTAATATTACTTAGAAAGTGTATTTTTTATGCAAACATATAGTTTTTAAATGGAAAAATGTCTGTAAACATTAGGAAACTAAAAGTAGGATGTCCTAGAATATGAGTAGTGTATGTTGCAGGATTCTAGTACAAATCGTCTCTTGAAATGTTCCCACACTGACATTTGCGTGTGCCAGTCCACTCGGATAGTTGCTAGGCACTATGATGTCATATTTGCTTACTGCTGTAATGTTACTTTTTTTTATAGCTGGTGTTGTCACAAGATCAAGGTTGAAAACCGGAATTGAAATTTAAATAACCGTAAGATTAGCAATGAATATTAATTTTTGAAATGGTTATCAGTTCTCAGTAGCAATGTAAGTTAAAAATTACGACAACACCAGAAAGCACCATTACATAAGAAAATAGCGGAATAAGTTACCTGGTATGCATTCATTGGTGGAAGCAGTGAAACTGGAGTTGAACCAGTATGAATTGATTAATATCTTCGTTCTCGTAAACTGATGCTTGGTTTCATGACTATTAATTATTAAAGTTTTAAGACCGTGTGTAAATTTGATCACTATGGTTATCGAAAGTTAAAGAAATTATCGGACTTCGCTTTTAACAGAATGAAGATTTCCTGCAGGCATTGAATTCAATGTGTAACACAAAATGAGAGTAAATAAATTTTGCATTCTTTTGTCATCATGAGACAATAGGCAACAATGACCAAGCATCAATTTACTAATATTGCTGAAAATAGGTCATCAATTAAATGAAAGATGGGGAGAAATATTTAAATGAAATAGGAATTCCAAATGAAAGTTAAAGTTTATTAAGTAAAGGGTGCTAACCAGAGCTCACACTTAAATGATTATGGAGGTCGAATAAAATACGTCCGCTCAGTACAAAGGTAGAAAAACGAAACACGACAAGCGATTCCGTTTTCTCTCCAGATCGTTTGAAATAGTTGAAGGTATAACTTGAAACAAGGATAATCAGAGATTTATTGGCAGAGAGAACGGATGCTAGCGACAAGCGTCGCAGATATAATTTTCAATAAAAAAATATTAATGTATTGCTACCCTGCGTGCTTGTGTGTTCCTTCAGTGCATTGCGGCTCGCTAGTCAGCGTGTAACAGTCCAAGCGGTAGGTCGTGAGTGTACGATGGGTTTTACCAGTGCAGAAAAAAAAACCGACATGCTTATGGTGTATGGAGAGTGTAGGAGGAATGCCGTTCGTTCTTCTACGGTGTATGCGGCAAGATATCACAATAGACGTCACCCATCTCGGCAGTTATTCAGCAACCTCTTCAGTTAGTTTGCCACTGAGACAACGTAACAGAAGCGAACAAATAACGACGGACGAGGAGTAAATTGATGTTCTTGCTGCTGTTGCAGTTGAGCCGCACGTCAGCTCCCGCGCAATCGGACGATGAGTCAGGCAAGTGTCCTACGCAATCTCTATTGGCATAGGTTTCATCCCTAAATCTCTCTCCATCAAGAGCTGCATCGAAAGGATTTTGAGAATCGTGTTAGGTTCGGTAGATGGGCTTTAAGACAGGATACTTTAGATGTATTAGATATCTTGTTTAGTGATGAAGCCACATTTACGAATCCTGGCCAGGTAACCGCAGAAACATGCACTATTGGTCTGCTGACACTACCTCTTGGCTTCGACAGGTGGACCGTCAGCGTCCATGGAGTGTAAACGTGTGGTGTGGGATAGTGAACCAGCAGCTCATAGGCCGGTATTTCATAGACGGGACACTGACCGCGCGCAAGTATCGCAGCCTTCTAACGTACCATCTTCCACGGATGCTAAAAGACGTTCCTCCGCAGACTATGTGGAATCTATGGTATTAACATGATGGCCGTCCAGCCCATAGTGCAAGAAATAAAACAGCATGTCTTCATGAATTGTTCCCATATCGATGGATTGGACGCAGAGGACCTGTACCTTGTCCCGCCCGTTCCCCGGATTTGACACCTGTAGATTCTGCGGGGAAAACTGAAAGATGCTGTCTACACGGACATACCAACCACAACCGATGATATGTAATGACGTATTACTGCAGCCTGCTCGGACATATCCGCTGAAACGCTAGCACGTGTGCTGCGAACGTTCCATACCAGACTCATAGTGTGTATTTCTGCTGCCGGTGGTCATTTTGAACACAAAATGTAATGGTCATTTGTCGCGTTACTGGTTGGAATCCACATAACAAGTGTATGCACTTGTTGTTCTTTAGTGTGTGTTACCACAGGAATTGTACAAGTGTCGGTGTGGGAACGTTTCAAATGACGATATCTCGTATATAACTTGCAGTAGAATCCTGCAACAAACAGTACTGATATTCTAGTGTATCCTAATTTTAGTTTCTTAATGTCTACAGGCGTTGTTCCATTTAAAAACTGTAGCTTGCAAAAAGAGAACACTTTCTAAGTAATATTGCAATATGTTTGTTGGCTAAATACCATTCTAAATACCATTCTGTGAAAACGCATATCAATCGCACTTTCGGTTTCCGCAATATTTGCGATGCAATTGTTACGTGATTAGCCATATATATATATACGATCAAACTATGAATTATTTAATAAAAAATTTTGTCAGAACTACTTAGCTGCTTGACAAATACAGTGGACATGTTTGACACATGTGCAACATCAGGCGAGCTCAGGTGGCGGGTATATGAGTACGAGTATGAAGTTTGTTCGGTGGCCGAGGGGACTGAGGCGCTCCAGTCACGGTCTGCACGGCCACAACGGTCGGGGGGTTCGAATCCCACCTCGGGCATGGATATTTGTGCCGTCCTTAGTGTTAGCTAGTTCATAAGTAGTTTGTAAGTTTAGGGATGACCCCGTAGTTAAGTCCCATAAGCTATACAACCATTTGAACATTTGAGAACCAGTTTGTTTTTTGCCAGCAGTCTGCACTTCTGTTATAGGCTGAAAGAAGAAAGAGAATTTATAGGATGACCTGTAAACAATTTTTGAAAGATATTCGTCGCCGTGTTTAATGCAGATTCGTGGGTCTCTTCGTTCAGCGCCACACACACTGGTGACGAGGTCTTCTGTAACTTGCTTCAATCTGATAAGTAAATAAGAGTATCCAGAACACTGGATTGTACCTCACCTTCATCAAATTCTTGAAGTGGTCATTTGAAGTTGTTTGTATACTTTATGTAAAAAATGACTTCGAAGATTCTCATTAATTTCAGGTTAATATTCTTTTATTGTTGGTTCGTAAATAATAATAATAATAGTTTTTGCTTAACCAAACGTACATTCAGTTTTAGAACATGCCACAACATATCTTCGTAAACCACAAGAGAACAAACGTAAAACAATCTCTGACAAAGAGTCTTAAGCCGAACAGTTCACACCACTACACGAAATATATTAAGGAATATGTCTGCCACTATATATTCGAAATATCATTGTCACATGAATTACTAAATGTACTACTACACCGACAGCTGGCTCAAAATGACTTACATGTTCGTGACGCCGTCCATCGGTTCCACGCTCGCACGCATACGTTCAGACAAGTGCTGAAAGGTTTCTTGGGGGGGACTGGGAGACAATTCTTCACGGAGTGCTTCCCTGAGAAGATATCAATATGGCTTAGTGGCGCGTGGCACAAAGTTGGCGTTACAAAACATCCTAAAGGTGTCCTATAATATTTAAGTCACGATTTTGTACAATCAATTAAACGGATGTTATTTTCGAGCAAGCACTTCGCCACAGGCCGTGCGCCATGAACAGGTGTTCGATCCCACTGAAGGATGCAGTCGCCTTTCCCGAATTGCTCTTAATCAGTGGGAAGCCCTTTAAACATCGGTGTAGGCGTGTACTGTAATAGTTACGAGGGATGCAAGCCCCATCCATAAAAAACACGACCACGCCATAACACCATCGCCTCCGTATTTTACTGTTGGCACTACACACGCTGGTAGATGCCGTTCACCGGGCATTCGCCATACCCATACCCTGTCATGGGATACCCACATTGTTTACCGCGATTCTTCACACAACGTCCTTCCACTATTCAATCGTCCAATGTTCACGATCCTTACACCATGCGCGGCGTCGTTTGGAATTGAGCGGCGTGAAATGACACTTATAGGCAGTCGCTCGACCATGGAATCTAAGTTTTCTCACCTCCCGCCTGTCATAGAAATTGATCATGGTGCAGTTTGTAATTTCTGTGTGATAGACTGGATTGATACCTGTCTGTTACTCTGTTCGTCCAACTGTCGGTGCTCTGACAGTCATCAGTCGAGGTAGGCGTATAAGTTTTCGTTTTGTACGTATCCACTTTTCCACTTCAGTATCACATCATTCACAGTGGACCTATGGATGTTTAAGATAGTGGAAATCTCACCGCCTTCGAAGTCCGCGAGTTCCTCGGAGCACCCCATTCTGCTTTATCAGCGTGTTTAATGACTACTGAGATCGCCGATATGGAGTACCTGGCAGTAGGCGGCAGCACAATGAACCCAATATTATAAACGCGTTTTTTTGGGGGTGTCCAAATACTTTTGATCACCTAGTGTATTTGTGCCTTCAGACCATTAAGCGCACGTCGTTTCGGCTTAGCTGAAGATAAGAGCGCATATATTCACCATGAAATACATGAAGTACAGATCATCCCTTTTAACGTCGGAATAATTTATTACTATGGCTTCAAAAGGAAAAGCTGACAAATCATTATTAAAGTACGACAGATCAGTACAAGAAACTGATGTTTCTTTTATGCCATGGTTTCTCAAAATGCGTATCGTGTTTCAAAATTCTTAACGCAACGAAAAAAATTAATTTACAACGGTAGTACAATAGTCAACGCGAAAGATAATGGGCATTTGGAAAGCAAACAGCGGGGTGCGGACCTCCAAAGATTAAAGAACTTACTATTGGGTAATGTAACTGATATAATTATATTAGTCGGTGCACAAAACAAATTAAAGGTCTGAATAATTTTAATATTCAGATGAATCTTTATTTGTTGGCCAATACTCTGTAAACGAATTTGCAGTTCGACCTAATTAACACTCTTCTTTCCTGATTGCCAAAGTACTGCGTAATGTCACGGAAGACGATTCTATAAAAGTGTATTTAGTATTACAGGTAAGTGATTCGTAGTGTTTCAGGCATTTAGTCCCTCTCCTTCAACTATTTGCTGCAGAATTCAAGATATACCTGACAACAGGAAAGGTAATATTTCTTGCGAAACACGTTATATTGCATATTCTGTAGCAGTGGGTGAGAGCACAGACGTTTCTGATACTGCTCAGTTTGACATTTTCATTCGCAGAGTAGATACTAGTCTCGTCGTTACAGAAGAGCTAATGGACTCAGTAACAAGAAAAGACGCTACAACTGGAGCAGATATAACGTGTGTGCAATAAAGTGCTGACAACACACACCTGCAGAGGAAAATTCTACTTTGTGTGGATAGAGACGGTGCGGGACTATCGATGGACGAAATATCGGTTTTCTTTCACGTTTAAAGGATAAGCTAAAGTTACTAACCGTCACACCTCAGATATATACGATTAAATGCATTCTGTAACAGGAAAATTTATACCCTATAAACGTTTTGGAAGATCTAGAAATCAGTAATGGTTATGTACCCCTTCACTACGTTAGTTGAATAAATTAAAGGTCCTTGAAAGATATTTTGAAATCGGAGTGATCTACGAGGGTTGGATCTTAAATAGTGGGAACTATTTATTCACACCCGATACAGAAGCATTACACGCATGTACTTGTTACTTATTCTTCAAAGTCGTCACCAGAGTTGTGTAGAAACATTACCAGCGATGTGGAAGGCGTAGTACACCGTTAGCGGAATCTGGTCTGTTTATTGTGGAAATGTAGCAGTCTACTGTCTGTCGGATCTCTGGAACAGTTCTGAAGCGCATTGACGTGCAAAATTATGGATGGGTTGCGTAGTAATATTGCCGCTTATTTCGCAAAGCTGATCGCAGGTGATGCCCCAAAAACGAATAGTAATACCGAGCACTGACGGTCTGCTTCGGAGGGACGTAATGCGTTAGGATAGCACCATCACAGTCGTACAAGAGAATCACCATACTTTCGACTTTCACGGCAGTCCATAATGACAACATTCGTTGTATCGCGTTTCACTTGTGGCGCTTACGATCGGGTCTCGTTCAGTGTTACGATACGGCGCAAGAAAACTTCGCGCTCATAGCCCTCCAAGTGCGCCTAAGCAGAGTCGTAACGAATACATTTCTGCATTTCTGCCAATTCATTCGGAACGCATCGTGATGCAAATTTTCTCATGCCCAGGCGTTCCTTCGGGATGCGAAGCACAGTATATGCGCTAACCCGGTTTCGTGTGCGAGCTCGCGAATCGTCTGGCGTCGATCACTGTGCACTAATGCGACAACAGTATGAACTACTTCTTGAGAGACGCTAGGACGACCTGCCCAATGCATGTCTGCCAGAGTTTGCCGACCTTCCTTGAAAGCTTTTACCCAACATGCCACTGATCTATACGGGTTGGCCGTATCACCTCATGCCTCTCGAAGATCTGGATGACACTGTCGTGATGTATGACCTGTGTGGCATATTGTATCCGTTGCTCTTGTTTCGAAACCACCGAGACACCGGTACATTTCAACGCTCTCTCACCAGTGGCTGTTTGACTCGATTGTGTTGCCGGTGACGTGGGACAGGCGAGTTCATTCGTTCGGAGGTAAAATGTTCAAATGTTGGTAAGGCATATGGGACTTACATGCGGGGTCATCAGTCCATAAACTTACAAACTACTTACGAACTAGCTTATAATAAAGACGGCACAAACATCCATGCCCGAGGGGGGACTCAATCTTCCGACGGGGAACGGCCTAAAGCATCATAGCATAGCACCTCAATCGGCTCGGCCGCTCGTAGGTAAGGTTTGTCCACAACGTAGGAAAGGTTTGTCCACAACGTGTGCTATCAGCGACAATAGTAGATTCCATTCCATAGTGACTCCACAGCTGTATGCCAATGTTTAAGTTCCAACCTTCGTATATATGTATGGTAAACCTGTAGCAGAACTGCAGAATTAATAGCGGGCAGTATATCTGGCCTTCCCCTGTGACAAGATGTGCCACTAATTTCACACCATCTCATCTAATATATATAAAAAATGTTTTTTGTTCGTATTTTATGCTCGGCCATACCGTACATGAAATTGCAATAAATCTTTGTAGGTTCTAGGCATACTAAAATTAACTTCGTGTGGTGTATGGTGGAGGGTGCTCTAGAGTTAATTCGTTTCATACGCGTTCATGCTGAAATGGCTGAACGGACATGAAAGAAATTTGGAACAGAGGTAGCTTGTATCCTGATTAATACTTGGGCTTCTTTCAAAGTCACCGTATGGTGTATGGTGGAGCATATATTACAGTTGGTTAACAGAGTTGTTACTCTTCACGCGAAGGATTGAATGAAATCTGGAACGAAGGCAGCTCATGCCGTGAATTAATACATGGGCTACCTGCCGTAAGCCTCACGTAGGTGCATGGCAGGGGGGACGTTAAAACAAACATCCTAATTGTTTGACTGATCGCTACGATAGTCAGCACATAAATGTATGTTTTCATGAAGATTTTATAATGTGCAAGCCAGTGAATATAGCACCTCGAAGGGAACCTTGCGATTTAGACAACGTTTAACCAGTCACATTGAAAGGTGGCGCATACACGTATGTTTATATATATATATATATATATATATATATATATATATATATATGAGAGAGAGAGAGAGAGAGAGAGAGAGAGGAGGGAATGGTTGGAGGCAGAAAAGGGGGGGGGGGGGTAGAAGAGGAAATGGACACGGGACAGGAGGAGAATGAAGGAGGGGAGATTGTGACATAAGTGAAGGAAGATAATCAGGAGGGGGAGGAGGAACTTAAGTCGCCTATACCGCTTGAATAATGAAAATAAATTGAAATGAACGTCATTTATACTTCTCATTTATGTATCGTTAAATTTCTATAGATATATTTGTTATTGACTGTAAAATACTATCATTCACAACCAACTAAGATACCACTTTCCAATTTCAAACGTTATTTTACAATCATTTCTTCACCGGCAGCAACGCGCTGGGTACCGGCTAGTTAATTATAAAAAATGTTCAAGTGTTTGTAAATCTATGGGACGTAACTGCTTGGTTATTAGTCCCTAGCTCACAAACTAAGTTCAACTAACCTGAGGGCAACATACACACACCCATTCCCGACGGAGGACTCGAACCTCCACGGTGCACGGCCGCGCGTACCAAAGCATGGCGCCTCAATGTGCTCGGCTATACCTTCGCGGCATTAAATATACTCATGCTCAACTCACACCCTCGCGGTTCTAAATGGATTTCAAGGTATGTTTCGTGAGGTGTTATGTAGTGGTGTTGAGAAATTTTGGTGTGAGGATACCGTCTCCTGGTCGAGAACGCGAAATTTGCTTCTCAAAGTACAACTTGTTAGCGATTCAGGTTGGTTTGAAGGCAATGTCGGAACAACTTTGCACAGCTTATCACTCAGCCGGCAACGGCGTTCTTAGTGTGAGGGACACGGTAACAGATTTGGTTGGTTGGTTGAGATAGGTGGATCAAACTGCTAAGGTTATCGCTCCCCCAGTGGGCAGGGGAAGGAGTGAGGTTAGGAAAAGGACATACAGACCAGGGAGGAAAGAAGGAAGGAAGATTGCATTAGCACGCAGCCCCGTGCTCGGCACGCAAGTCCTCGCGAGAGAACCGTGTGGCCCCGGGTGGGTGGGGGGAGGGGGGACGGGCAATAGTGTGCAATACAGAGTGTGCATTCAGAATTTCCAAGTGTCCATTTTTTGCGAACGACTGTCTGACGTCAAAGCCACCTGAAACAGGCACACCACTGTGCCCAGACGCCTGCGGAGCGCGCTCAGGGCTGAGTAACGGGTTGATACATTTAGTGACGTATGAAGCTTACTTGAAAGTGTACAAGTAATGGGTGCATCAGTGACGACTGCCACTTCTTGGAGACCGCTAGCGGCTCCCTTCATGTCCTAGGTGATAAACACATTTGTTTAGCCAATTGCTAATAAAGGAGGGGAGGGAAAAATCATTAGGTAAGAAAGGATAGACAGTGTGATAGTTGTTGGTTACTTTTCATGTTTTTGTCATGTTTTTTACTTACTTTTATACATTCTATATATCAGTATTTAATTTTGTTGCTATTATATCTTATTGCCTGTCCTTTTTACGTCTGATAGGGGAAATGTGTGTATTTGAATAGCTTCATTAAATTCAGTTCGTATAGAAACTGCATTTCATTTATTCTACTGTGTAGCATGCTGTCGAAGCTTGGCTGCGAGTGGAAGGAACGCCGTCCCTGTTATGCGTTACTCGGGGGCGAGATACGGGCGGTCAGCCTTGAGTCCGCGGCTCTCTACAAAGGAAGGTTGGGGGAGGTCCTCACACTATCGACGACACGGCTGCCAGTGCCCTTATGCCGCGGTCCGCTTGTTATCTGCCTGGCCAGCCAGCAGAAGCTACACAATAGGCGTTTGCGTCTGTCTGCCTGCGACAAGTCTGCAGGAATGCAGCGGGCCATGACGCGGTCACGCCATTTGATCTTCACTGGAACTCTGTATCTACCGTCTGTTAACTTGTCGGAATACATAGAATTTTGACATTTTGTTCTTTCTGGGACCATCAGGCTGTTGAGAAAGTTGAGTGCTGAGTGTGATTCACACTGTGTGTGTGTGTGTGTGTGTGTGTGTGTGTGTGTGTGTGTGTGTTGGTGGGACCGGGGGGGGGGGGTCTCAGAGACCTGTATACAGCGGTGCCCTGACGGCGACAGCTGATTATTTTTGCTAATTTTCTGTGAACCTAGCTGCACTACGTGACCAAGAATGGGTACTCCGTCAGGTTGAGGCAGGATTAGGCCTTCAGTTGTCGGCAAAACTCGCCAAAGGCTGATTTCATAATTTCTTTTTGCAAGGCAGTTGGTAGTTCTCAGGCCACCGATTTGATTGGCGCAGATGTTTTGAGGACGATACCGATTGGTCTGAGGGTTGGGCGTAGGTGGCTGTCCTTGCGGTTATCGAGATTTTGCGAGGAGCGGAGAGAGGGTGAGAAAAAGGAGACTCTTATGAAGACTTGCGATTGGGGAGGGTCTCACGGCGCAGTTGTAACCCGCCGTCGTGTAGCGAAACTTTCTAAGTGTTTAGTTTGGACTTGTATTTTCCACCGCTTTTGTCGGTCGGTAACTTTCATTATTTTTTTCAGAGTCTTTGTGTGTTGGTACCACACTTGGAACTTTCGTGTGGCATCGCCATCAGCGACTACATTTAGTCAACGTGTTAGCTTTCCATAGACACAGTTATTTAATTATCGTGTGTCGCTTCCGCAAGCGCACTCAACACAGGTAAATATCGCCATGCCGCTGTCTTGGCGCGGTTTATACTTCAAGTTCAGTGCCGCCCGCCTCTCAGCTTGGTGACTGCCAACGACGCTGCTGCTGCTGCTGCTGCTGCTGCTGCTGCGAGTTCTGCATGACTCCTATTTGGGTAAAATATGTTACTTGGGCAACCCTGACCCTTGATAGGGCACTGATTCTCTTCAGTAATCTTGTTTTCTGATGCGAGACTTGTTTCAGTCGCAAACTAGTTGCATTCATGATCGCTATGGTATGGTATCTATAAATAGTCATTTTCAGTCTTATTTATGCAATTTTGTATCAAGCGTTCAAGTAATTCATGTTTTGAGTTTTAACGTGATTACGGTTTGACTTTGTGTATGTTGACAGTGACAACTGGTCACAAACTTCGATTTCTCTCTCTTAGGCGTTACTAACTTTAATGTATGATATCATAATTTATTTTGGAATTATTTTACCTCATTAAAACCCTTTTAATTATTTTCATGGGTTATGTTTTCATGTGTATAAATAATGGGAAATTGTTAGCTCACATTAAGTTTTATTTTATTAATACTTATTCACTGGTTTTTCTTTTCTGAAATAGTAGCCCTATATCACTTTGAGATATTAACTTGTCGCCATTCGACGGTTGGGATAGGCCCAGTAATTTTGTCTGTGTTTTATGTAAAATACAGTTGCAGCCCATGATTAAGATACATTTGCATATATATATATATAGTGACCGGTTTCGATCTAGGTTTAGATCATCTTCAGACCTCTCGCTATAGATGTTCGCGCTCACCGCCTGAACATCTATACCGAGAGGTGTGAAGATGATCTAAACCTAGATCGAAACCGATCACCTATATTAATAAACTGTAAAAATAATTTTGCGTACTGGACTGTTATTTTTATCATTAAATAATAAGTACGCTGTTTCATCCAAATAAGAAAACAATGTTTTCCAAACTGATTAGTATTAATAAACACATCGCTACTAGTGATAGGGAGAGTGAACCTATGCTACAAAATCGGCCACAATGTCGTCTGTCACGTCACGACAGGGGCGCGATGTAAAAATAATGGAAAATTATCTTGCAATGTCTCCAATTCTGAATATACTGATTCCTAAACAGATGTTGAAGCGTTGGTTAATACCAATCGAAAAATCAACAAAGAACGTGTGAATAGTGATGATGGAGATTGATATTCCAAAACACAACCGGAAAAAATTGAACAGTCTAGCTCTTCAACGCTTCGGAGGCAGAATGTCAACATTCACCTTGAAAACCTGATCACATTAATGCAGGATCAACAAATTAGTGTAGTAACACAACTGCGAAAGATCATTGTACAAGAACAGCAGAAGAATAAATATATTTTGAGGAAACTGACGAAATTAAGGCAGAGATGTTGGAAATGCGAGGAGAGACAACCGCTGTGCACATAAAAACCCACGAGGCTCACGAAAATTCATTACCAGCTAGGAAGGATTAGTGACTTGTTCGTCACGCAGCTAGCAGAACTCAAACGATTGTGCAATCGACAAAGATATTATCCGTAAAATCACGCAAAGAGATAGAAGAGGTCAAAAAGGTCGTTGACACTAGGCGTGAGCAGGGGATTAATCCGCAAAACATTAGGAAAGTTTGCAGATTCTGCTAAGGAGATACAAGAGGTCAAAGAAAAGCAGTCCGATTTTTCGAATACTAAGGAAGAACAGACTACCATTCTGCTAAAACAGAAGACGTTATAACGCGAAATAAGAAGCACGCGGGAAGAGACGGTACTACTTGCCAAACATGTGGCTAGGACTGAAAGCAGTAGAGAAAATGACGCGAGAGGTAATGTTCAAATGAGAACAGAATTCTTCACAGAAACGCTACCAGTAGTTCATGAACAATTATATCACTGTGATCCTCCACCAGGGGTAGAGTGTTCCGCGCTGTTAATCTGCACGTCGTACGTACAATGCAGATACAGGGGAAGACAACTGTTGTCCTTTGCAGCGTTCAAAATCGCTGCTGAGCGAGCCAGCCGGCAGTAACAGAACCGCGCCAGCTCATTGCGGCACGCGCCATTCAGAGCTACGTTTGATGCGTGGATGTGACAGGGGGCGTTCGGAAGACAAAGAAAATACGAGTCTTTCGAATTGAAACTTCCTTTTTGTACAGAACTTCCAGGTATACAAAGAGACAAACAATCCTCTGCACCCAAAGTGTGGCCTATTTAATACCAATTCGAATTAATATGTGGGCAAATGCATGGCTGCGTGACCGAACACATGCGAACAGTCGCCAATAACTGCCACTCGACAACAAAATATTTCAAACCAAGACAGGCAGAATGTAGACAATTTAAGGGAGAATGTAGAAGTATTCTTTCCTAAAACCGGTGCTATCAGAGATTTTATTTACTTATTCTGGGTAAAACCTCACAACAAATTTGCTGCAGCACCATGTACTATTCCTGCGGCTGACAGGGACGCCGTTAAAAAATTATTAGAGAGGATCGAGGAGAAAGGCGTCATTGATAGGACGACTTCGACTTATAATTCACCACTAGTCGTGGAGGAAAAGCAGGGCAAGTCACTGCAATTCGTTTTGATTTCACGACAAATAAATACAGTTATCGAGCCAAAAACGGACATGCCAAAAAGAATAGACGAACTGCTACAAAGTTTCTATGGGGCTAGGATCTTCACGACACTGGACCTTTGGTCAAGCTTTTGTCAGATTGTGTTGAATCCGGAATGTCGTCAATACATGACGTTCGTAGCTTTTGGGGCATGCAACCAATTTAAGAGACTCCCGTTTGGATTGAATATTAGCGGCTCCGCTTTTATTCGTGGATTGGACACGGTTCTTCCCAATTCAGTAACAGACCAAATAATTATGTTGACAACCACCTCATTGCCGAACCTAACTTGAGTGCGCACAAGTTCATTGTCGGTGAAGTGGCTTTTCGGCAGTGTGGATTTAACCGTCAATATTAAGAAACCCTGTATAGGTACGTCTAGGGTGAAGTACTGCAGAGGGCATTGCGCCCGAACCATGTAAAATAGAAGCCATTGCAAAGTTTCCAACGCCGATTAATAAACAGCAACTCCGTTGATTTTTGGGAGTCGTAAATTTCTATATACGCTGCATTTTTATTAAAAAGCTGGCTACACAACGTCTCTGTTCTGTGACTGGTAAGAACACCTTGAGGATAGGATGATGAGGCAGAGAATTAATTCCAGAGTTTAAAGCACGCTTTACTGGAAGCTCTGACTGTTGCATCCAAACTTGTCTGAGGAGCTTAACGTGGCCACAGACGGCTCTTACGTAGGTCTGCACTTGCTGGTTTTCCAGGGCTGGGATCTTGTCTTCAAGACCTGCCTTTGTACTCAGAATTCTGAACAAGCCTGAACGAAATTACTCGGTTACTGAATTGGAGGCTTTGGAAGTGATCTGGGGTTTCACAAATTACGATACCTTATGTATGGGCGCAAAGTCCGAGTTTTTAATGTTCACAAGGCATTAGAATTTACTCTTTCTACAAAATTACATAACAAGAGAATTGTCTGTTGGTTGCTTACTCTCCAGGAGTATGATGACCCAGGGGTGAGAATATCATCGCTGATGCACTTTCGAGATCACCTGTGGGGTTTGAACAAATTAGCCATCAGCCTCTTGAAGAAGAGAACTATACCCTATACTACATGAACAAAGTTACATGCGAGAACTTTGTAACAAAGAGTCTAAAAGGTATTAGGGAAAACAGGACAAAAACGCGAACTTAAAGAAAATTAAAGAATGAGTCCATAAACAGTAAGAGGCCATATTGCGGAAGTTCTATACCATCCGTAAGGGTGATCCTATTTTATTGCTCTGGTGGTGAATTAGTGCAGCCGCCCAGTTGCTTACCAGAAGAGATTATTAACAAAATTGTGGCACACCCACTTTGGGTACAGCCAGTTTGGCCCACGAACAAGCTACATGACATAGCGATGTCATTTCAAGGGAATGGAGAACCTGAAAAGTTTTATCGATTTGTAAAGAGTGCCAACGTGCTAAATACTGTACGCAGAATACTCAGGCACAACTCCATCCGATTATCTCTGTAAAATTGAGAGAAACCGTGTAAGGTGTTGGTGGAAAAAAATGAAATGGATAGGAATGATTCTGGCCCGGGGAAGGTTAATGTGGGTTAATACAATAGGAAGACAGGAGCTGTTAACCCTGAATTAATTAATGATATTTAACATCATATCAAATAATTTGCATCATTTTCCTTGTTTGTTCTAATTGTAATGAAACTCTTCCCACTTCCTGCAAGTGGCATAAAATATAATTATTTGTCCCTACCAAAAATCTAACTAACTGGGATCTGAGACTAATAATGTTGGAAAAAAATCTTTCAAATCCAACAATATTTATTACAACTTTTTAAGCAGGATAAAACACACAATTATAAATCAATACAAGAATACATTTATAACCAAATAAGAAAGAACAATCTAATGTGTATGAAGTTACTCAAATTGTTACTAAACTGGAAATTAGAAACGACTGGCAAGTCAGAAACCCCTATCGTGAAATAATATAATGTTCTTAGCGGGATAATCGAGTCGGAATACCAGTGCAGAGTTGACTTTCCTAACTAATCAATCACCACTATAAGGCAGAACCTGATATATCGCCTATATGTTGCTGGCGAGCGCTTTGCCATACATTACTAAACTGACGACTTTCCTCTGAAGGTGTTGCGCTGCAGTGGCGTGGCCGCAGGGTGACTGTGAGCTGAAAATTTGCGCGACCACGAAATAAAAAAAACTAGCTCCGTCACTCGGAAGCTATACTCCCTGCTATCAGCCTCTGTGCGCTCGGCAGTACACAGTGCCTACGATCTCAAGCCAATCTGCCAAGTCAGGACCACTTCAGTTAGCGTAGGCAAGTACTCACAAGTACTGAAGGTCTAAATGACTCCAGAAGTTGATTATATTGCAACTAGTGCTTTGGTGCACTAGTATTGGCTGGCTGACCTTATTCAAACCGAAAATGAGAACAATCAGCTCATGTATAAATCTGAGAGTGTACCCTGAAACTTATACAAGTTCACTCGTCCAAGTATCGGCTTAATAAGCAAAATCTCAAAGTCCGCACACTGAGAGGACAGGACGCTACCAGACGCGTACTCCAGCGCTACGAAACACGAAGTCCCCTTCTATCGCCACGTCTCCGCGCAAGACCCCCCGCGAAACGCCGTGTTTACGTAAAGCCAATCAGCGTCGAGTTCTCGAACTCCAGCCTCTAAAATTTCACAAGACAACCGCTGATTTCGAAAATCTGGTGCTTTGAACTTCAGCCAATCAAAGACGGCATCCCTTCCACACACACTTCTTGCGCGATTCTCACTAAACGGCTCTAACCGTATCCCGTGGGAGCGGCCGTCTAGCCTCCAGCAAACATTCCGTCGCCTTCCCTTTCGGACCCTCGGCCACAGCCGTAGGCCCTGCTTTCTAAAAAGCGCATTGACTCTTCACAGTTTGGGACACAAGGCTACATTTTTACGACCTATTGCCCTGTCAGTATGCCACCCAAGGCCAGCGCGCCCGGCCTCCTATGGCGCCGCAGGGCGCAGGTAGGAAGGAATTTCACTCACCCTCTCAGGGCCAGGTCAGCTCTGCATCTCACCTTAGCAAAAATTTCCCTGCATCGTATTCCCGGCAGTAATAGAAAATTGTATGTACAGGATTCATTACGACAATACGTCAACAATAAACATCGATAATAAAAGATGAGATGGGCTCCCATCTCTCAACCGCGTGTGCCGATTTAATGGGACCACTTCCCCGTACAGGCCGTGGTTATTGATGATTAACCTAACCTCAAAATGCGTGACATTTTCTCCCTTCAAGACAGCGACTAGACGTAGTGTAAATCGCGCTTTCTGCAAAGATTTACTTATACAACTTGGAAAAGTGGATCGTGTGATTACGAATAATGGGCCTCAGTTTATTTCAGCTACATGGAAAGAGACATTAAGGTGTAACTAGGTCTAGGCCTCAGCTTACCATCCGAATAGTAATCCAGCAGAAACAATTATGAGCAAGCTTCGGGTACTATGCAGGATTTATTTCAGACATAATCATGCAATGTGGGACGTCTTTTTAAGATACTTTCAGGACGTCATATAAAACAGTCCTCATACCATGACTCACCTGGCTCTGATCAGGGTGTTCAATAATGAGCGACCAATTGACCTCAGCAGAGAGGTGGTTGACTGCCCACATACAAGGAGTGGGTATAGGAGAATTGTGGAACTGGCTCTGGAATTTATTAAAGCAGCTGCGACCAAGCGGAAAGCAATTGCCGATAAGAAGGCGAAAGCTAAGTTATGTTGCTGGACAACAGCTAATAGTAAAAATATTCCGTGTCCCTAATAAAGAGAAGCTACATCAGAAGTTTGTCGCTGTATATAACGGTCCCTTCTGGATTAGTAGGATGGTGCACCTATATACAGCACTCCCCCCAGGGGGCCCACAGCTCTTTTGTGGGTACGTGTGTGGCGCGCACGGGGCCCCGAGCCGAAGCGACCTTTCTTCCGTCCCAGGCCGCGTCCCTCTTTCCCCACGGTTTGTGCCTTCGCCCGGAGACGGGCGTTTTTCATCAGTCAAAGGTTTCTTTTTCGCTTCCTCTGTCTTCTTTTCTTGGTCCTCTTTCTTTCCGTTTCTTCAGCCTTCTCCTCTTTTTCCTTTCTCCTTGTTCTTGACTCACCCCTTAATCTCCGCCTCGGCGTTTGAGATTCTTCCTCCTCCTTCATCCCTTTCTCTCCTTCCTCCTTTCTTTCCTCCCTGTGCGTGTCTGAAGGTCGACCCACGCTCTGCGTAGCCGGTGACGGGGTAAGGCGTAACTCCCCGCCCCGGGTAGACATGTTGGGCACGTACGTACCCCCCGGTAAAGGCCGGGCCCAGGGAGGCGTGATTACCCGAGCTGATACCTTCCGAACATGCCAATTGGTCCCTCCGTCCGTTCTCGGGAGGTGTGACCTGAGGTGCGAACAGTCACCTAAGGCGGGTGGAGCGCGCCATCGGAGACGCCGGTAATCATGGGGGACGCCTCCGCAATGAAACCTTCCACATCAACTATAACCCTGACCCATAAGCGGAAACATGATTCTCAGCCACAGAAAGCATTGCCTAACATTCCAAAGTTCCTGGTGGTGACACGTACCTACGATAAGGATTTTTCTTCAGTCAATCCGTTTATCATTCAGAAGGGTGTCGATGCGATCGCAGGTCCCTTGAAGACCTGCTCCAGGCAGCGCAACGGGACCTTGTTATTCGAAATAGAGAATGCATTCCAGGTGCAGAAGTTACTTCGGGCCACACTTCTACATACTTTCCCTGTGAAAGTGGAGGCTCACCGCACCCTCAACTCTTCGGGGGGGTAGTGTTCTCTAGATCGCTGGATGGGTTGTCAGACGAGGATATATTGAACTATGTCAGATCAGGGAGTCACAGCTGTTCATCGCGTGATGAAAAAGGTCAACAATGACCTCGTGCCAACCCGTACTGTCTTCTTACCTTTTGACAGGGTTGACCTACCATCTAAAGTGAAAGCGGGCTACGAAGTCATTTCCGTTCGCCCGTACGTACAAAATCCTACACGCTGCTTCCATTGTCAAAGATACAACCATACAAGTAAATCTTGTCCAAATGCGGCCAAGTGCGCCACCTGTGGCAGAGACGCTCATGAGGGTGAATGTCATCCTCCATCCCCTCGCTGCATTAATTGCATGGGTGACCATGCTGCTTATTCACGGGACTGCCCCGTTTATAAAGAAGAGCGGGTCATCCAAGAGATTCGCGTGAAGGAGAAGGTCTCGACCTATGCCGCTCGGAAGTTATTAGCTAGTAGGAAGCCCGCTGTACTCCCATCAAGTACCTTCACCCAGGTCCTCGCCTCCCCTCGACCGACTAAGGAGGTAGGCATCCAGACTTGTGATCTGACGTTCTGTGACACTGTCGTCAGGTCGGCTAGCCCGAAAATTGCTCGTTCCACATCTCCGATCCCTTCTGCCCGCTCTACAGCGAATTCGTCGACCAGTTCACACACATCCCGGGCACCCAAATCTGCTGCCCGGAGTTCAAAATAAGAACCAGTCCGTGAAGATTTTCTCAAGACTCAGACTTCTCAATCGTCAACCGCATTTTCCACCCGTAATACTTCTAAGAAGGCTTCCAGAAAAAACAGCCCCCCCCCTTCCCCGCCGAGGCGTGACTCTTCGATCACGCCATCCAACAGTTGCCGGCCTCGGCCGTCTTCGGTTTCACCGGGTCGCTCCGTCTGTCGGGCACCCGGCCGTTTACCGGCGGTGGAAGCTGCCCCTCCTGATCAACTCCGGGAGGTGGCAGACGCGTCGTTCGAATTAATGGAACATGACCCTTTGCCACTAGATGGCGATAGCAGTGCTCCCTCGAAGTCCGGTCCTCAGCGGCCGTCGAGGTGACCCCATCTGCTTGTTCCTTTTTATCTTCTTTTCTTCTCCCATTTTTATCATGGCGCTCCTTCAATGGAATATTCGCGGCATTCGTTCCAATCGGGAGGAATTAAAACTACTCCTTCGATTGCACTGCCCGCTTGTCGTCTGCCTCCAAGAAACTAAGTTGCGTCCAAGTGATCATGCAGACTTTTCACACTAACCTCTGTGCGGTTCGACCTGCCACCCGTGGAAGGTATCCCAGCCCATGGAGGGGTTCTGATGCTCCTTAGAGACGATGTCTATTACCATCCCATTTCATTGCATACTCACCTACAGGCAGTTGCTGTCCGCATCACCCTATCCACATTCACCTTTTCCCTCTGTAATATTTATTCGCCATCGTCATCTGCCCTTACTAGGGCAGATGTGCTACACCTTGTTGATCAGCTCCCTTCACCTTTCGTGTTGATAGGCGACTTTAATGCCCACCACCCCCTATGGGACTCTCCGGCACCTTGTCAGAGAGGCTCCATTTTGGTGGACCTTCTCCAACACCTCGATCTTGTGTGCCTCAACACCGGTGCACCGACCTTCCTTTCAGACACAACACACACTTATTCCCATATAGACCTCGCAATATGCACTCCTCAGCTTGCCGGTCGGTTTGAGTGGTATGCACTTTCTGACACGTACTCGAGTGACCATTTCCCCTGTATCATCCACTTTCTGCATCATTCCCCATCTCCTCGTCCCACCAGTTGGAACATTTCTAAAGCCGACTGGGGGGCTTTATTCTTCCATGGCTGTATTTCACGATCGGAATTTTCCCACCTGTGACAGTCAGGTCGACTACCTCACGGAGGTTATTCTCACAGCTGCCGAACGTTCCATACCTCGTACATCCTCTTCTCCACGTCGTGTCCAGGTCCCTTGGTGGACTGCAGCCTGCCGCGACGCGCTTAGAGCCCGGCGCCGTGCTTTACGCACCTTCCGCCGCCACCCGACTTTGGAGAATTGCATACATTATAAACGTATGAGAGCACAATGTCGTCGTATCATAAACGACAGCAAGAAAGCTTGCTGGACTGCTTTTACTAGTTCTTTTAACCGTTTTACTCCCTCCACGTTTGTTTGGCGTGGCCTACGCCGTTTATCCGGCATCAAGGTCCACTCCCCGATTCCTGGCCTGACCGTGGAGAACGCAGTCCTCGTGGACCCCTCTGACGTTTCCAACGCATTGGGCCGTTTCTTTGCGGAGGTTTCGAGCTCTGCCCATTACCACCCTGCCTTTCTCCCTCGCAAACAGGTAGAGGAGGCACGGCCGCCTTCTTTCCACTCTTTTAATCGTGAAAATTATAACGTCGCCTTCACCATGCAGGAGCTAGACCGTGCTCTCGCCCTGTCCCGATCTTCTGCCCCCGGGCCCGATTCCATTCATATTGAGATGCTGAAGAACCTCTCTCCTGCGGGCAAGTGTTTTCTTCTCAGTACCTACAATCGCATATGGACTGAACGTCATGTTCCCACAAATTGGCGTGAAGCCATTGTTGTCCCCATCCCCAAACCAGGGAAGGACAAACATCTTCCTTCCAGCTAGCGTCCTATTTCTCTGACGAGCTGTGTCTGTAAGGTGATGGAACGCATGGTTAACGCTCGGTTGGTCTGGCTCCTCGAATCTCGCCGCCTCCTGACTAATATCCAATGCGGTTTTCGTCGACACCGCTCTGCTGCTGATAACCTCGTTACGTTGTCGACCTTCATTATGAACAACTTTCTAAAGAAGTGTCAAACAGTAGCAGTGTTCTTCGACTTGGAGAAGGCATACGATACCTGTTGGAGAGCGGGCATTCTCCGCACATTGCACACATTGCACACATGGGGCCTTCGGGGCCGCCTTCCTCTTTTCATTCAAGCGTTTTTGGCGGATCGCAAGTTCCGGGTACGGGTGGGCTCTGTTTTGTCAGATACCTTTTGCCAGGAGAATGGGGTACCACAGGGCTCCGTCTTGAGTGTGGCGCTCTTTGCCATTGCAATCAATCCGATCGTAGATTGCCTTTCAGCCGACGTCTCCGGATCTCTTTTTGTTGACGATTTCGCAATTTATTGCAGCGCCCAGCGGACGTGTCTCTTGGAGCGTTCTCTTCAACGCTGTCTTGACCGTCTATATTCCTGGAGCATCGCGAACGGCTTCAGATTCTCCACTGAGAAAACTGTGTGTATAAACTTCTGGAGATACAAGGAATTTCTTCCACCTTCTCTACATCTCGGCCCTGTTGCTGTCCCTTTTGTGGAGACTATGAAATTCTTGGGACTCATGTTGGATCGGAAACTTTGCTGGTCCACTCACGTGTCCTACCTGGCCGCCCGTTGTGCCCGATCCCTTAACGTTCTTCGTGTCCTCAGTGGCACGTCATGGGGAGCGGATCGTACCGTCCTGCTTCACCTTTACCAGGCCATTGTTCAGTCGAACATGGAAGCCTTGTATACTCTTCTGCACGGCCGTCGATTCTCCGCCGTCTCAACTCTATTCACCATCGGGGATTACGTCTGGCGACCGGTGCATTTTATACCAGCCCTGTTGAAAGTCTGTATGCCGAGGCTGCTGTATTACCCTTGACCACTCGACGTGACATACTCTTGTGTCGGTACGCATGCCGCTTGCGGTCGATGCCCAACCATCCATCTTACCGATTATTTTTTGATGACTTACTCGATGGCCAATATCAGTTGACTGCGATTGCCTTACTTCCACCTGGAGTTCGGTTTCGCCGCCTACTACAGCGGCTCGATTTTACCCTTCCTTCCACCGTGGCATCAGGCCCAGGTTCACACTCACCTTGAACTTAGTTCGCTCCCCAAGGAGAGCACTCCGGATTTGGTATACCGCTCGAGGCTTGTCGAACTCCGTTCGCGGTTCGATAACGCCATATTTATTTACACTGATGGTTCCAAGAGCACTGCCGGTGTCGGATCTGCCTTCGTCGTCGGGGACAACCGGTTCCAATACAAGCTCCCTGACCGGTGCTCGAATTTCACGGCTGACCTTTTTCCTTTTTGCCCTCCACCAGGCCGTTTTGTATACCTGCGGCCACCGCCAACCTTTCTATGCCATATGTTTGGACTCCCCTAGTGCCCTGCAGAGTCTTAAGGACCCTTTCTCGAACCATCCTCTCGTGTATCGGATCCAACGCTCCCTCCAGTTGCTAGCAAATGACAGCTGTCACGTTTCTTTCCTGTGGGGTCCCTGGCCACGTAGGTGTGCCCGGGAATGAGACCGCCGACATAGCGGCCAAGGCCGCAGCTCTTTTGCCTCGCGTGGCTACCTTTTGCGTCCCATCGGACGATGTTCAACGGGCTCTCCGCCGGAGTATCGTGTCGCAATGGCACAGTGCGTGGTTTTCAATGTCCAACAATAAATTGCGAACTGTAAAACCGATCCCGACCGCTTGGAGGACCTCCTCACGCCCCTCTCGGCGGGAGGAGGTCATCCTGGCCCGGTTGCGGATCGGTCACTGCCGTTTCAGCCACCGTCACTTGCTCTCCGCCGACCCTGCACCGCTGTGCTCCTGCGGTGAACTGCTGACGGTGCGACATGTTTTACTGACTTGCGTTAATTTTAATTATCTCCGTGTTGCCCTTCACTTGCCGTCTACTCTGGAGGAAATTTTAGCTGATGACACACGAGCAGCTGCTCGAGTTTTGCGTTTTATCAACTTGGCCAACCTATCCAAGGATATTTAACCCTTTTAATTGTCTTTTATCTTTCGTTTTTAGCCTTTTGTTGACGTTCTGACAGCCACCTTTTTCCCTTGAGATCATAGCGAATCTATGTTCTTGTCTGGGCGCTAATGACCATAGAAGTTGTGCGCCCTAAAACCACAAAAAAAAAAAAAAAAAAAACTATATACAGCACTGCTGGAGTCACAGAAGACTGGAAAGGCCATCGGGGTAACCACGTCACCTCGAACACTTTAAAGAGTAGCACTCATGTTTTATACTGTTATTAAATATTTGTTAGAATATGTTGTGTACCGGATTCGAACTGGGGCCGGTACGCCTACCCGTTTCGGAAAGCGGCTAACCGAACGGGTTCAACATCTTCTGTAAGTTACAGGTATTGAAATATATGTTATTTATTTATTGTGTAACTTGGCTATTATGTATTTAACTTGCTTTGATTTGGGAAAATGAAATATATTCAGGTATTCAGGTAGTCAGGTATATATTCAGGTATTGAAAAGGTACATAATCCGATATATACCTTTGAGCCATTCACTGATCTCCCTTGTATAGCCATGGTGGAATAATGTTTACATTGGTTATCGTGTCCTGTGATCATAGTCAACTTAACGGTTCCATTGGTCTTTGTAATATATCATTATTCTGAAAATCTTGTCAGGGCCAGCATTGAATATGTGTCTGTAAAATCTCTGGAATTTTCACACTGGAATGAACTACAGTAAAATTTCTTCTCTCGTCAATGCGAAAACACTCTTCCCTCGCCATCGTCTTGTGTAAAGTTATGGTTGGTGTCGATCAATTTGTATACCAGAATGTATGGGTTTGGGTGGCCGTGTTTGGTATTTGATCTTACTAGTTGACGATATCTTCAATCAGCGATGTGTTTAATAATCCCATGCGCCATTATATGGGTTCCTGTAAGGATTTCCCCAGTCGGTGAAGTGATTTCTCAATTGCTATGAACTCGTCTGTGAGCAATGTTCAACAAGCGTTTTAGCGTTTTCGATTATGTTTAGGGCAGTCGACGTTGATGCGACTCTGTTGTGTGGATTATAGGACACCCTCATTCTCCTATACAACCGGTATAATGATTGATCTGTGTTTATTTGTGTACGCATGTTATTCTACAGTTTCAGAAAAAGAAAATGAGAGCTGTATAGAAAAGGAGAAAGAAAATCAACTATATAAGAAAGATAAAGAATGGAAAGGTGACAATTGAGAACAAGTAACGAAAACATAGTCAAATGGACTATGGGCCTATTCATCAGAGATGTATATCACTACATTGAAATTTCCCATCCCTGCACACTACAATTGGAGCTTCATGTAGTAAATTGTGGAAAATTTAAATATCATTATAAATAGAAATTTACACACCCTGAGACTGTTGTGGCAATATTTTATGGAACACAGAAGCTAAATTAGTTTGTGATATGGTGGGAAGTCGTACTTAAACTATTCCGAGGCACCTTAATCACTAGTGGTGTGGTGGTCTAGTGGTAAGACGCCTGTCTAGTAAGCATGGAGGTCCGGGTTCGATTGCTGGCGGCATCACAAATTTTTAATTCAATGCTTCACCTTTAATGTCTTTGTGAAAACTTTGTTCATATGATTGTGGGTAATCGGAGCAAATTTTAACAGTGTATTTTCTCTTCTTGCTCTGTCCAAACCCCTTTTCATTATACAAGAAGATATGCAATATTTGTTCAATCGGAGAAGTAAATTCAATAATTTTCTGAATAAAATAATTCCTTGGCACAATTCGTGTTAATTCATTTTAATTCATTTTTGTTTGCTAGTAGCTTTTATAGTTAAATACATGTTACTCCCAATGTTTCCACATGAAATAAATTTTGCTTACTACTTAGAAAATTCAATTTTTTTTTCTTAAGACCCTGGCCCATAATTCGTAAAATGTCATTTTACTTGCCAATACCAGAATATGTAAATGGTCAAGAGTCACAAATGTATTTTGTACATGTACGAATAAGTATTGTATTGTGAATATAATTTCTTGTGTTATATATTGTTAGGTGAGAAGTCAGGTTGGTTTGGATCTTCATACATGGGCCACCGCACACGCACCGCGCACACACACGACGGAGGTCGAGGGTTAAAGGACTTCGGGAGCGGTATACTGCAGCCAGCTGGCTGCCAAATTACACCCTTACCCTAGCTGCAGTTAAAGGGACACAGATGAATGGAGCATCCAGCTGTGCGCCGACGTTACTACCAGCTGACTCGTTCGCCTGACGATGGGACCACCAGATAAACACAGAGCTGTCTGCGTCCGGTCTGGCTGGTCTGAAAAGATGGAGAGGGATTTTCTGGAACAGGGAAGGCACTGAGCACTTAGAGTGATGGTACGATGGCTCTCTCTCCCCCTGAACATGACGCCAGCTGTCTTGAAACTTCATCATCTCATATGTTGACCAGTTCAGTGAGTGTTTTCATATTTATCTGTCAAGAAATCTGCAGGTGCACCAGAAGCCGGCGAGGATGTGAAATGTGGTGATGAGAAGAAACATAGCTTAGTCCTCATCACTGTGCATAGGCCAAGAAGAATACCCCAGCGGCTACTCAAGATTATGTCTAAATCTACAATCCTGCAGACTGCTGCCTCTCCATTAGTAGATGATCTCATATGCCAATTAGATGGCACTGATGCCTGCTTGAAAGACAATGACAATGATCTTGCCCGCAATTGTTCCACGGTCGATGAACAATTAACTGCAACGAGTGATGTGAACCGAGTAGTGATGTGTGGACCCAGTCATTCAATAAACAATGAAATTAAACATCCCCCCTTCATTCAAATATCAGTGGATATTTGTTTTTCTATGCATGTTATTTTACAGGAACTATAATAATTTTGACATGTAAACTTATTCTTTCATTGATATTTGAAAAATTCTTGAATTTCATTTTTTTATGATTAGTTGAGCCAATATTTATTTGGGTTTAAGTGAAGATACGTGAAAAACTTGTCTAGAGTGATTTCTTAGGATAATTTCCTAATTTCCTCATTTCCTCATTTCATTTCTTTTATTATGACAAGCTGTAGACTTAGTATCTCACGACGCGAGTAGGAAAATGCCTCCTGTGAAGTGTGTAATCTAATGGAAAGGATCACACACACACACACACACACACACACACACACACACACACACACACACACACACACACACCACACTTTCGAAATTTTTCCGGACGGGGACATTGAAAGGTGTTGGTTATTTTTCCAAATTCCTATGCCTGTCCTCTCTTTACTATCATGATTTATACTTAATTTTATATCATTCTATCAGTATTTAATCTTATTGTTGTTCTCTTCTTATTGCCTGTCCTTTTTACCTCTGATAGAGGGAAAAGGTGTATTAGAATAGCATTATTGTGTTGAATTCATTTCGTATAGGAACAGTGTTTAAATAATCCTGCTGCCTGGTTTGCTGCTGAAGTTTGTCTGTGAGCAGAAGGAACGTCGAGCAAGTTCCCATTACTCGGAGACCAGGTACGGCACTCAGCCTTGAGTCTACGGCTTTACAAAGCAAGGTTGCTCTACCGTTGACAGGTCGGGTCAGTGGCAATTTGCCACAGTGTACGGTCGTCTCGTTACCTGCCTGGCCCGCCAACGGAAGCTTTACAATGGGCGTTTGTGTCTGCCTGCTAAGGGTCTGGCCAACACCACGTAGAGAGAAGGCCGCGGCGCTCTCGTGTGACGTCAGGCAGAGTAGGTTGCGCGCGCATAGCTGACTGGCACGCTGCGTCGCCACGGCCGTGCCCCAGCGGCTACCCAGTCGGCCATGCGCGCTCAACCTACTCTGCCTGACGTCACACGAGAGCGTCGCGGCCTTCTTTCTAGGTGGTGTAAGTCTGGCGCCTTCAGTGATCTTAGAGCTCTGTATCTCCCATATATTAATTTGCCAGATTGCCTAGAATTTTGACATTCTATTATATTGCTGGGCCCACCAGTATGGGTGAAAAGGAAAGCAGTGCGTCTCACACAGTTGGGGGGGGGGGGCGGTGTCCTGTATACAGCGGTGCGCTGATGGCGACACGTGGTTTTTTTTTTTTTTTTTTTTTGGGGAGGGGGGGGGGGTGGGGTTGCTGCTTTTCTGGGAATCTAGCTGGGCGACGTGACCAAGCGTGGGTACTCCGGGAGGTTGCGGCGAAGTGCTGCATTGACTGATTACATATTTTCTTTTTGGAAGGCAGTTGGTAGTTCCCAGGCCATCGGTTTGATTGGCACAGATGTTTTGAGAACGATCCCGATTAGCCTGAGGGTTGAGCATAGGTGGCTCTTTGCAGCTACAGAGATTTTGCGAGGAGCGGAGGGAGGTCGTTCGGGAAGGTCAGACGGCGCTGGGCTAACTCGCCGTCCTGTCGCGAAAGTTTCAAAGTGTTGGGTTTGGACTTATATTTTCCACCGCTTTGGGCGGTTCGGAACTTTCATTATTTTTTCATAGTGTGGATCTTTGCTACCACACTTTGAATTTTCGTCGCTATATGTGACGACATTTAGTCAACATGTTAGCTTTCCATGGACACGGTTATTTGCTTATCGTGTGTTGCTTCCGCAAGCGCACATGATAGATGTAAATATCGCCACTCCACGGCCTTGGCGTAGTTTATACACCACGTTTAGCGACGCCGGCCGCTGACCTTGCTGACTGCCAACTACGCTGCTGCTGTGAGTTCTGTATGACTCCTATTTGAGTATAGTACATTGCTTGCGCCATCCTGACCCCTGATTGATGATTCTCGTCAGTAATCATCTGATTTTCTAATACGAGACTTGTTTCAGTTGCGACCTAGTTGCATTCATGATAACTATGATACTGTATCTATAGATATAGCCAGTGATTTTCAGTATTATTTATGTAATTTTGTATCAAGTGTTCAATTAATCCATGTCATGTGTTTTAAAGTGATTAGTGTTCGATCTTTGTGTATGTCGACAGTGACAACTGGTCACGCCGGCCGCGGTGGCCGAGGGGACTGAGGCGCTCCAGTCACGGTCTGCACGGCCACTACGGTCGGGGGTTCAAATGCCCCTCGGGCATGGATATTTGTGCCGTCCTTAGTCTTAGCTAGTTCATAAGTAGTTTGTAAGCTTAGGGACTGATGACCCCATAGTTAAGTCCCATAAGTTCTACAAACATTTGAACAACTGGTCAAAAACTTTGATTTTTCTCTGTTAGGCTGTATTAACTTTATTGTACAACATAACTTATTTTGGAATTTTGTTATCTCATTTAAACCCTCTCACTTATTTTGGTGGGTTATGTTTTCATGTGCATAATAATGGGAAATTGTTAGTTCACATTGACTAAACTTGAGTTTTATTTTATTAATACTTATTCACTAATTTTTCTTTTATTAAATAGTATATCTAGCCATTCAACAGTTAGGGTCCGCTCAGTTAATTTATCTGTGTTTTATATATTATAAAAAAAAAACGTTGCAGCCTATGATTAAGATGAATATAAATAACTTGTTAGATATCAAAATCAATCTGCAGTTATGCAAATTAGGGTGCAGGGTTAGGTTGGATTTTTCTTTTGAAGGGATTAAACATCAACGGTTATCAGTCCAGGGTTAGGTGTTTGCTTTAATTTATCAAAGAGATGTGGTGTTTAATGAGAAACACAGTGACATCTACACGCTTATACTACCACACGCAACGTACACGTTTCAAGTTTGAATGATGGCGACAAGTCAAAAAGTGAGCCGGGCCGGGAACGAACCCGGGTCTCCCGCTTCGCGCCAGCGGTCGCCTTTAACCACTTGCCTACCCGTGCTCGCCTCCTGTTAGTCTCAAACTTCGACATGTGGCACGCTAAGGCTGTAGTGCCCCCACCGTTCAGGCCCTCTGTCGGCATTACAGCTTCCCATGTGAGGTCGAACGAATGACAATATCTGCGGTGAAGTATGCGAAGCTAACGCCGTCTTCGCGTGTAAATACTTTATTGTATTGGTATTGTGTCTGTTCTTTCGAAAGAACAGGCACCGCACCTAACTAATAAGCATACTGGTGTACAACGCCCACGTAGGCGTTAACTCTTGCTTCATGGGCAGATCGCAGTAATTTCATTTGTCGAAAACGTTGTAGAAACAGTATTACTCAGCGCGAACGGCAAGGAAAAGATTTTACGAAATAGGATTGGCCGGTTTTTAGCGCCAACCTGGTTATTGGCCTCTCCGAATGTGGGGGCAACAGTCATGGATACTCGTGGACAGAAGACAGACAGGAGTAAGCGTCTAGACTTCAAGTTGGAAGCTAGACCAGAGGACATCCAGTTGAGTTACTGGAGAGCGAACGTATCTTTACCTGCGGAAAAGCAAGTCTTCAAATTTCTCTCTGGTCTCCATAGCGGGAGCCAGTCAGTGATTTTCTAGCTAGTGTTCAACCGCCGAGGAGTGCTTGTCGCTTTCAACTTCGCTGTCGCTTTCAACTTCGCTGTAATTGCGAGGTGTAGTAGTTCAAACGATATGTAGAAAAAGTTGTTTCCAACAATGAAAGAACCAAGCAGTACTGAAGAGACGATTTTTTATGTTGAACCTCTTTCTACATGTTCCATGTCATTAAATATTCATACTAAAACTCTGTACCTCAGGTCTTTGAAATTTTAAGGGAACCTTTATATCGTAAAAATTAAGTCACCGATGGAAAATCACAGAAACCAAGTATTAATTTATCAAAACAATCTGTGTAAAATAGCAAATGACCACAATGTTCTGCTTGTACATCGATAGGTTTTGTAGGTAACGTTTGATTTCTTTCTACAACTACATGTGATAATCTGCAAATCACATTTAAGTGCATGTCAGAGGGTTCATCCACATTTATACTATTCATCTACCACTACAATCTCGGATAACGCGCTGAAAGAAAGAATATCTGAATCTCTCTGTTGGATCTCTGATTTCTCGTATTTTGTTCCAGTGATCATTTCTACCTATGTAGGTGGGAGTCAACAATATGTCGTTGCATTCAGAGGAGAATGTAGGCGATAGGAGTTCCGTAAGTAGACCACACCTCAGCGATAAAAGCCATTGTTGTAATGATTCCCATCCCAGATCCTGTATCATTTCCTGGACGCTATCTACCCTGTATCGTGACAATACAAAACGGGTTGCTCTACTCTGGACTCTTTCGATGGCTTCCGTCAAACCCACTTGATAAGGGTACCACACTGGGCAGAGATACTCCAAATGAGCACGGACAGGCTTGGTGTATGCAGACTCTATAATAGTTCTGTTGCATCTATTAAGTGTTCTGCCAATAAAACGCAGTCTCTGGCTCGCGTTTCCTACGTTATTATCTACGTGTTCATTTCAGTTTAAGTCGTAATAGTAATTCCTAGGTATTTAGTGGAGTTTACGACCTTCACATTTGATGGCTTTATCTTGTAAACCAAGATAAACGGATTTATTTTCGTACTCATGTGGACGACTTTACACTTCTCATTATTTAGATTCTATTGCCAATTTTTACACCATACTGATATTTTATTTAGATCATTCTGCAGTTGGTTTTGATCTTCAGATGACTTTAATAGACGATAAATAGATGAGAGCTGCTCAGGTTTTCTGCCAGATTCTTTATGTAGATAAGGAACAATGGAGAACCAATAATCCAACCCTATGGAACGTCGGATATCACCTCTGTTTTACTTGATGCCCTACCATAAGTTACTAGAAACCGTGTCCTCTGACAGGTAATCCCCCATCCAGTCACAATTCTTGGAGCCATATTCCATAACCATGCAATTTGTTTAAAAGCCATTTGTGAGGCACGGTGTCAAAAGCCCTCTGGAAATCTAGAAATATGGAATCAATCTGAGATATTTTGTCGTTGTCACTCGTCGTGTGAGTAAAGAGATAGTTGTTTTTCACGTGAACGATATTTTCTAAATCCGTGTTGATCATTCTGTTCGAGATAATTCATAATTTTTGAATACAGGATAAGTTCCAAAACCCTGCTGCAGATTGACGTCAATGAAATAGGCCTGTAGTTTAGTGGGTTACTACTACTGCCTTTCTGGAATACTGCTGTGACCTGTGCAACTTTCTAGTAATTTGGTACAGATCCTTCCTTGAGTGAGCAATTATATAGCTGTTATATATGGCTATTGAGGAGCTATCGCTTCAGTATAATCAGATAGAAATCTGATGGATACACAGTCCGGACCAGAAGACTTGTTCTTGTTCTGTGATTTCAGTTTCTTCACTACTCCGATGATATTTACTTCTACGTTACACAATCTGGCCTCTGTTCGTAATTCTAAATCTGGAATATTGTTTTTATCTTCTTTGATGAATGAATTTCGAAAAGCTTTGTTTAATATCTTTAGTAACGTTGCCATCGGCGCGATCGCCATTTCTATCACTTAGTGTGGGGTATTGTTTGTGTTTTGCCTGTGGTATATGACGTACAAAATCTCTTTGGCTTCTTTATTTCGAGTTACGTTGTGAAACGACTACTTTTGACGGCGATAAACAAGCCTCCAACTTTTTTGTTGAATCTATCCTATCTGAACAGAGATCTTCTACAAAAACTTCGGCCTCTTCCTGCTTGTATGCTCTCCTGAACTATTTAGCGACACCCGAAAACCCACAACCCTCTGGCGCAAGTCGAGGAATCTGCAGCCTACACGAGTCGCAGAACCGGCTGAGCCTCTGAGACCCTCCACTCCACTGCAGTCGGTCCTGTCTACGATGCTGCAGATGATCAGCTATATGTCGTATGCAAGACTGGCAATCTTTACCACTTCAGATAGCCGCTCAAATCCCCTTTGTCGTCCGGAAGGACACGTTCCACATCTGGGAAGACTCCCCCCGTATGAGCACAGATTGCACATTGGCATTCTCCTCCTCCTTATTCGCCAATTTAAGAAAACAAAAAAGGAAATAAAAATAAGTCGCCTCTGCTGAGAAGCCTAATTAACTGACATCTGGAGATAGCTAAAGAAACTGTTGTCTGTTAACTTGTAAACTGACGGTAGTATACAAACGGAAACCCTGTTGTGACGCGATTCATACAGCGTAATAATACACTAAGCAGATATTTAAGGCAAGTATGAATGAAATGTCAACGTGGGCACACGGTAAATTTAATGAAATGAAGGGAAAGCGCACAGAAAAGTCAAAATATTTTGCTTCTAGTGAGAAGTCGGTTACATTTATAACTGAAAATGTGCTGCTACTGGAGAGGTGCGCACTGGTCGACGGCCACTGTGCGACTGACTCAGAATACAATGAATTATCTCTCGTGAGCGCAAAATAATGTTATTGGCACCTCAATACGGCGACAATGGCTTCATTTCTAAGGTGTTAAAGACACCTCCCCATATTCTACCCTCCTTGGTCGCATTCGTCCCTTGTGGATTAACGAAGTCTGTGAAGGGCTATGACGCATGTCACTCCTCAACTAGGCGAACATTCTCGTAGAACGCGCTTTAGTTATGTGAAACTCTGGATACCTTTTAAGAGTGTTCTTTGATCGATCAAGTGATGGCAGACTTTCAAATAACCATATAATTTATGTGATAGGGAGTAAAAATGTATTCCAAGCCATAGCTGCTTGTAAATATTTTGGTTTCTCTTTTAATATTTCATACTAGCTGAAAACCTGGCGTCGCCCGAGTACTTATTTACTCCAGTCTTACGTTTGTCCATCTCTCCTGCCCTTTCCTATCTGTGCAACCTCTCTTTCCTTCTCTTTCTCCCTCTATCTATCTTTCTCTCTATCTGTCCATCCCCCTCTATTTAACTCGATCTCCTCACTTCCCCTCTTGTTGATCTCCTCTTACCACTCTCTCGACCCATCTCCACCTTCCATTTTCTCTGCCAATCACCATGTCTCCTTCTCAATTGCTTTGCTCCATCCACTAGTGATAAATTATATAACTGAACTTTTATGGTGGTCAATAAAGTGCTATACGTTTAGTCCAGGGTATCGCCATGCACCGTACGAAATCCTAGCTATATGGTACAGTTTCTCTTGTTTTGAAGGTTGTGTGCAAAATTTCAAGGATAAAAAGCTATGGATTTTGCCAAATTTCATATGTAAAGTACTATCTGCCATGCACAATTCAAAATTTTACGTACAGTTTTACTGCAGTCATATGAACGATACGGCAGCGAATAAAATACGAATAAATATCATGTGGCAGTTTATCAACACGTCTCCGTGTTTGACGTCATATCTCCTAAACAATCAGTTGTACAATTTGGTGCATCATTGCATGGAGAGTGTTTGCAAAATATGGTGCGAATACATTTAATAGCAGAGAAGTAATAAATTTAAATGTCATTCAAAATACGGATATTTTTCATGTTTGTCGGTGCACAACACATTATCTCTCTTCAACTACGTGTCATACACTGATATAATTATGTCTATAACCTTCGTGCAAGAGGTATGTTGACCAACATTTGTCACAGTCAGATAAACGGTAGAGCTGCGCATAAAATACGAACATACAAACATTAATTTATATACATTGGATTTATGTATTTATTTTCAAATTCGCATTAAAACCATACGTTGGTAACAACAAACTCCTTCTGCTGGTTGTTTTCACCCCAATGATTCGGTACGCTTGGTATGCATCAAAGCTGAGAGCCAAAAAACCGTCATTTAAAAATCTAAACGAAGTCTGCTTTTCACTCGAGCATATTTTAAAAAGTTTTCTACTTTAAATGTTTCTTTGGTGATTTAATACCCTGAAAAATGTAAAGAGCTGTTAGAATTTTCAGAAATTTTATTTCATTAGAAACTTTGCCAAAATCTGAAAATTAACTGTTTAGTCACGTTAATTAATTGAAATGATTGTTTATATTAATACTGCACTGATAAACTGAATTTTTCAAGCACATTTAAAAATTTCATCAGGATCGGAATCAGACGAAGTCCATATGTAAAGTATCCTCCGTCATGCATCATTCAAAATGTGACAGTAACCTTCCTCTTGTTTTGGAGGTCAAGTGTCCAAAATGTCATGAAGCTTTTAGGATGAATAACGTGACCTTATTCGCCTGTCACATGATGCCACAGGTTTTCAACCATATAATTGTTTATGACGTCATATCTCCTGAACTATATGTCGTAAGCAGTTCTTACCCCTCCGCCAATTGTTACCTCATGGAAAATATATGTATACCACATTTGGTTAAAAGCGGTACAGTGGTTTAGAAGCAGACGTCGCATGATGCAGCACCTCTCCGCGCATTTCATTGTTTGTTACGTCTGAACTGTTTGTCGCAAAGTCATTTAATGATGCCTATGACCATCGCGGAAGTGCAAGCAATATGTTAACGAAGTTTCATCACATTCGGTTGAACGGTACGGCCGCGCATAAAATACGAACACACAAACATTCATTTTTATATATTAGATGTAATGCACAACCGGTTTCGGCGTACAGTATCAAGTGATCCACAATGACCACCTGAGAATGACGGCAAAGTACGTCGAAACTGGTTGTGCATTATACGTGTTGTATTAAAAGAGAGAAAAAATTAACTAGCAACAGTGGCTTGGAATACATTTGTATTTCCTTATCACATAATTTATTTCTGTTGCACTCCTGACATTATGTCAGATTATAATAACCATATAAATGTAAGTTTTCAACTCATAACCAAATGAATACATAAAAACATAGCCTGAGAATAACGCTAAAGATGTGTGAAAATAACAATAAGTGGGATAATCTTGTGCATATCAAAACTGTAAAATGTGAGTACTTAGAACCTACAGGTGAACAATACGAATGGAAATTTATGGAATTCATTAATACTCTTATATTATGATTCAAAATGTTAAGAAATTCCACCAAAACAAAGTGAAAAATGCCTCACATTCTGAAAGTCAGGTTGGATATTTTCATTAAACTCACTGAATCAGTAGGACTATTTACATTTGCTAGAATTGCAGATTTATTAAAAATGTAAACGAATACTATGGAGAATGACAAATTTAGATGATCTGACTGTATATCGGAAACAACTATTGGAGAGAGGTTCCCATAAGTGTGGTCCATCATAGTTCGCGGGAGCATAGCAGTGTGTCAGATGATTTTGTCTCTACCACATAAATATCTGTTCTCCTTGACGCTATAATGACGCATGGCATACCACTTAATCCAGCTACAAAGACTTCCGGTATTAGTCGTACGATTGCGTATTGCCACAGATTGCGCTGCCGCTCCCGTTGGAGTTTCGAGATTTTCCTCAAGCGTAGGTGTGTCTTTGTTTTCAGCGTACGTGTTTTTTTTAATATTTTGCATTTCCAGTGACGGATAAGTTCAAAAATTTGCTCCGTTAGAATTACAAAGATTGGAACATATGATCAACTCCTTAAACTGAACGCAAGCTCTAATACTGTTGCTACGTTCCGCCAGCCCTTTTGAGATAGTCGAAAATTCTAACGAACGCCGAGTGGATAATCTTCTTGACTGGATTTCATTCTCTCATCTCGTTCTACAATTGTCACTCGACGGTCAGTTGCATCTAGGACTTGTACGTATGATTCCGTCATGTCACTCATGCCCAAGATTCGCTATTCCTTAGAGATTTAACAGCCGGCCGCGGTGGCTGAGGGGACTGAGGCGCTCCAATCACGGTCTGCACGACCACTACGGTCGGGGTTTCGAATCACCCCTCGGCCATGGACATTTGTGCTGTCCTTAGTATTAGCTAGTTCGTAAGTAGTTTGTAAGTTTAGGGACTGATGACCCCGTAGTTAAGTCCCATAAATTCTACAAACATTTGAACATTTGATTTGAAGAGATTTAACAATGGAGACAACCTGCACGATCACATAGCCTTAGCATGCTCTGTTGTCATTCCGACCTGCAAATTTACAGTAACGTGTGACACATGAAGATACTGTAACTTTGAAACACCATTCATCGCATGCGCATATGGATTTTTATATCATTGTTCTTCATTTTCTTTCACCTTGTCTCTCTTGTACAGAATCGACGTTGTTAATAGTACCTGGCGCACTTAATTTAAGGGGTTGCCGAATTTCGTTTCTGCCGCTACTCCATAGCCACCACGAGGGAGATATGTGTATTCCTGCTTTCTGCTTACACAGTTATATATGCGTTGTCACATTTTGTTTTCTCTGGAACAAATGCTGATATTAAAAAGCGATACCCGCTAAACGTGGGCCCTGTTGCACGCTACTTTTGTCGCATAGTCGTTCAGAAAGTATCGTTTGTTGCATGGAAAGGCACTTAGTCATGTACTCCAAGAAATCTGAGATACATTGATGACCCTTAATAACATTAGGTTAAATTTTGTGCAGGAGAAGTGTTTACATTATGCCACCAAAGACTTTATATGTGCGAAAGATTCGGATACTATATTAGTTAAATAAGAAACGATTATCATCTACGCCACTGTTCATAAATAAAGAATAGTGACCAAAGTTTCTCAGTCGTCTTGTTGGTCATGTCTAGCCTCAGAGAGAGGACATCTTGTAAGAGGTAACCTACGTACTTTTCGTAGAGGCGTCGTTAGGTTATTTCGTTAAATGCGGTATGAAAAGTAGAATAGGTGAGTTATGTGTGTGCAACGATTACTAAAATATGTTAAAATGTAAATATTGAACATCCTTGAGTTTTTTAATTGTTTAAAATGTGTTGATTTCCCACTATAGAAATTTCGTAAAACTTCAACAGTTGACGCAGCGAGTAGGCGCTGCCCGGAATCCTAGCATTCAGCCACCATTACGAGTCAAACATTAAATACAGTTCAATTAAATCATGGACGGTAAACAGTTTTTAGAGAAATAAACGATTTTCAGCTTTCCTTGCGATAAGCTGCTAATATGGGTGAAATATTTTACAAATTGTGACAGTAATTGTACCATGTCAGTAGCGTTACGACGCAAAGAAGTGCAACAAAATAACGATAGTGACTTCACTGAATTTTATTGAGAAAACACTTGTTTCAATTACTTAGTTTTGGTCGGTGAAACTAATAAATCAAAGGGGTAATCAATCAGTAAGTTCTTAATGGGATACTTACTTACTTGAGATCAGTGTCATTCTTTTAAATATCAGATATAGACAGAATCATTTTTTACAATTTATATCCGAACAGTGTTGAAATGACTACTGGTTCAGACATTCTTTCAAAGTTGAAGAGTTGGGCAGTTTTGTAAAAATACTTGACCAATATATGTTTTTAAATGGCTAGCGTGTCAAGTAACTAATAAAATAATAATAATTACACAATAATATTTTACATCCATCAGATCACGTTTACCGCTCAGTCATGACGAAAGACAAAACACAAAGTCACATATATATTTCATAACCCCACATGTAAACGCAAACCAATGTGCAGGGTCAGTATTTTTACAAGGTCTGGCGATCTCCTTGTAACCTATTACTAGAAAAAGGGTTGAATTATCCTTTGTCAAAAATGTAAAGCAGTTCGTAGAGAACAACTTTTACCACATATAATACTGAATATCAGCACGAAAATATTCAAATTGGCTGTACCTAGATCCGTAGAGTACTAATGAAGGCAAACAGTGGAAGTCAGTCGCTTATTACACACAAAACGGCTGTGTGCACTTCTACTGTCTAAATCAACTTTCAGTTTTCCTTAACTGACTCACTGACAACAAAGTTTTGAAAATTTGTAGTTTCCTCGAAATATAGCGAGACGCTTTAGACCGCTCGGCTACTCCACCGCGGCAGTAATTTCCTTGCGTGATTTTAGGAAATCACGAAAAACGTATTTCTGTTTGGCCACAGGGGGAACTGAACCCTGTCTTTCAGAATGAGAATCCAGCGAATACCAGTTGATTATAGACAATGGGAATGGAATTAAGAAGAAAGGCATCTGGTAAAATTTTGCATAGGACATAATTTAATCTGGATATCATTTGAGAGAATGATGTTTATGTCTAAGAGACAGTGAATTAATCCAAGGTTTCAGATGATTTTATTATGTTAAGGAAGAGAATTCGTAACTAATTCAAGTTTATATTGTAACTGGCTATGCAGATAATAGTGTCTGGAAAAAAGTCATCATGAGTTGAAACAAGAATTTCAAATAGATCAGTGAGTGAATACTTTAAGTGTGATGAAGGAATGCAATTTCCTATTAATAAATGAATGGAAGGGAGAAATAGAAGGTAAATATCGACTACGATAAACGAACGAAAGAGAAAGCTGCCTGCAAAATAATTGAACAGTACCATTAACGCTTGTTCAAGAATCATGGAACAATGTAGACTATATCGAAGAGACTGGAATGGGTATGATGATTTTAGAATGCTTCAAATCTGAAAGACGCATCCTTGCACGAATATGCTCCTTGATAGTAAATGATTGATTACTAACTAAAAATTAGAACTGAAGATACTGCAGAGATTTAAAGGAAGTACACCACTAGACATTAAAGTTGCTACACCAAAAAGAAATGCAGATGATAAACGAGTATTCATTGGAGAAATATATTATACTACAATTGACATGTGATTACATTTTCACGCAATTTGGGTGTATAGATTCTGAGAAATTAGTACCCAGAACAACCACATCTGGCCGTAATAACGGCCTTGCTACGCCTGGGCGTTGAGTCAAACACAGCTTGGATGGCGTGTAAAGGTACAGATGCCCATGCACCTTCAACACGATACCACAGTTCATTTAGATTAGTGATTGGCGTATTGTGACGAGCCAGTTGCTCGGCCACCATTGACCAGACGTTTTCAGCTGGTGAGAGATCTGGAGAATGTGCTGGCCAGGGCAGCAGTCGAATATTTCCCGTATTCAGAAAGGCCCATATAGGACCTGCAACATTCGGTCGTGCATTATCCTGCTGAAATTTAGGGTTAGCAGGGATCGAATGAAGGGTAGAGCAATGGGTCATAATACATCTGAAATGTAACGGCCATGTTCAAAGTGCCGTCAATGCGAACAAGAAGTGACCGACACGTGTAAGCAATGGCACCCCATAACATCACGCTGGGTGATACGCTAGTACGGCGATGACGAATACACGCTTGCAATGTGCATTCACCGCGATGTCGCCAAACACAGACGCGACCATCATGATGCTGTAAACAGAACCTGGATAACACGAATACATGACGATTTGCCATTCGTGAACCAAGGTTCGTCGTTGCGTACACCATTGCAAGCGCTCCTGTCTGTGTTGCAGCGTCAGGGGTAACCGAAGCTATAGTCTCCGGGCTGATGGTCCAAGCTGCTGCAAACGTCGTGGAACTGTTCGTGCAGATGGTTGTTGTCTTGCAAACGTCCCAATCTGTTGAATCAGGGATCGAGACGTGGCTACACGATCCGCTACAGCCATGCGGATGCCTGTCGTCTCGACTGCTAGTGATACGAGGCCATTGGGATCCAGCACGGCGTTCCGTATTGCCTTCCTGAACCCACCGATTCCATACTCCGCTAACAGTCATTAAATCGCGACCAATGCGAGCAGCAATGTCGCGATACGATAAACAGCAATCGCGATAAGCTACAATTCGATCTTTATCAAAGTCGGAAACGTGAGGGTACGCATTACTCCTCCTTACACGAGGCATCACAACAGCGTTTCACCAGGCAACTGCTGTTTGTGTATGAGAAATCGGTTGGAAACTTTCCTCATGTCAGCACGTTGTAGGTGTCACCCCCATCGCCAGCCTTGTGTGAAAGCTCTCAAAAGCTAATCATTCGCATATCACAGCATCTTCTTCCTGTGGGTTAAATTTCGTGTCTGCAGCACGTTATCTTGATGGTGTAGCAATTTTAATGACCAGGAGTGTAGGAAGATGGGTTATGGGTCAGTTGCAGGAACCATCAGGTTTAGGGAAATGATTGATTGAAATAGAGGACAACAACACAGTGCAAGAATAATAGGTAATTTTAAGAGATGAAATAGTGACGGTTGCAGAATATCGAAGACAAAACGTAGTATAAATCTTTGTACATCACTGGAGAATTTAACTGATGAGAGGAACTAAAAACTGTAATAAATGAAGAACGCTTCCGTGATTGTTCTGAAATTGCGTAATCCTTATACATAAAAATGAATTCCTATTTCACTTGGTCACGCCATAATTAGAGGACGGATGGACCAACCAGTTATCTCTCTTTCGTTGTTGTGATTTGCAGTTCTCAGGACAGGGTTTTCTTAAGTAAGATTTTGGGGATATCCACCGTGAAATTGTAAAATTTGAGAAACTTTTCCAGTGTCTCGATATATGTCTATTGCATGCAGACCTATAGTTTTGTTTCCATTTTGATGAAATTTCGCACACTTGATCTTCAAAAGAAGAGGACTCTTTATGCCTACGTAAAATTAAAAAAAAAAAAAAAAAGTTCAAATGTTTGTATAGTCTATGGGACTGAACTACGGGGTCATCAGTCCCTAAACTTACAAACTACTTATGAACTAAGACTAAGGACGGCACAAATATCCATGCCCGAGGGGGGATTCGTACCCCCGACCGTAGTGGCCGTGCAGACCGTGACTGAAGCGCCTCAGTCACCGCGGCCACCGCGGCCGGCCGTAAAATTTCGTATGATGCCTGGCAGAGCGTACTTTACTAACGGAATGTGACAAAATTCATGGCTAAAGACATGATACGTCAACAGTGACTGGTAAAGCGGTGAAACTCGTGTCTTGCGTAGTCGTGGTCTGGCGATCGAAATTACCTGCATCCAAAGTATTTATACCACCTTTCCTCTGAGTGCTGCCATAATTTGAGGAAACATTCTTTCTTAATTGTCGGGTCAAGATTTTATTAAATGGAAATTTTTAAACATCTATTGCAAAATAGAAAAAAATTGTGAAAACTAACTGTGCGCTTCTCAGTATGACCGTAGGTTTGTTCCGATCCAGATCAAAATTAGCATTTTGACCTTCAAAAATGACGAACATCACTGCATAAAATTTCGTCCTGTGTATGGTAGAGATAGATGCCATAGTTTTTCTCCTATACTGATGAATTTATCTGCACTTGAGTTTTAAACCAAGAGAAAGGTCACTATCCGCATAACTTTTGTATGGCTCATGGCAATAGATACTTGTAAAAATCTTTGACTTTCTTACACTAAGGATTAAAAACAATGACAGATATGTATGTTCTCAGATTTGGGGCACGGAGGAAGATTATGAACCAAGGAGGTAAGAGGGAGGAGGGAGAGTGGAAGAAATGGGCGTAGGGGTGAAAGTGGTGATGAACAGAGAGGAGGGGGAGGAAGGAATGGATTGAGGGAGAGGAGGGGAGAAAGTACGAGAGTATATGGTACGGAAATGCTCGGGTAACGCCAGGTTTTCCGCTAGTCATACAACAATTGTCATTCCTTGCTACGTATTATCAACACGTTACTTTTGTTTCTGTTGAGGGTCAATAATGTTTCATGAAAGTTTCCAGGTTATTTACTACTTCTTCTATTCTGGTTGGGCAAAGGGTCACATTACGATGGCAGTAATTTAGCAAAGTTGCCAATTTGATACGAGGCATTAAGCTTTCATTGATCTTCTGCTCAATGATGTAAATAATTTAATGATTTACAAAATTAACTTCAATCACCTACAGAAATCAAAACTGTTTGTGATCATCTGTAACCCACAGATTGTGGTAATGTGTTAGTGTGTTAGTGTGTGTGTGTGTGTGTGTGTGTGTGTGTGTGTGTGTGTGTGTGTGTGTGTGTGTGTGTGTGTGTGTGTGTGTGTTTTCAGCATAGCATGAGGGATACATTGAAACACCGGGAAGATTTCCTGTAATTCGTCTTCATCTTGCAATATTGTCTCAAATGAACATAAGGCTCATAATAATACTAAATGAGTCTTTTGGTGCCGTAGCGTCTGTTAGTACTCAGACATTGGAAAATATCACTATTCAAGTTATGGAAACAATATCTGCCATGTGTCCTTTCAAACCAACTTTATTTAATTTCTGTTGGAAGTTCTTAGGTTGTAATATCGAGAAAGGACGGATACGTACCGTTTTCTTGAACGAACATGTTTCCTTTCATTTCAGTTCCTTAGCCCCAGATTCACTGCAGTTGTTTGGCTTGGGTTGCTGCTTGCTCTTTCACAATACCCACTGTAACGAAGTTTTCGGCTTTTTTGCGCGAGCAGCTTGAAGTCCCTTTTCACGACCGCTACCTTCTGTGCGGAGGACGACCGCAATTGCCTTCTGCGGGCTTCTCGACGTTGCAGCGGTGTGCGAGGCTCGGCCAGCAAAGACAAATAAACACGAGTCCTCAGTCGACTGCTATCGATAAACAAGTGCCCGAGTCAATGAAAATATATTTACAGCTGCAGAACACACAAACAGTTCACCAGTAGGATTTAACTTTGTGGGAACAGCTTTAGTCGACAGTTCTTTCGTACATAATCGATCTAGCTTATAATTTGATTCATATTAACGTTCAAAAGTAACAGTCTTTGATATATAAATACCACAAAACATTATAATCAAATTATATTTCGAGGAAACTACAAATTTTGAAAACTTTGTTGTCAGTGAGTCAGTTAAGGAAAACTGAAAGTTGATTTAGACAGTAGAAGTGCACACAGCCGTTTTGTGTGTAATAAGCGACTGACTTCCACTGTTTGCCTTCATTAGTACTCTACGGATCTAGGTAAAGCCAATTTGAATATTTTCGTGCTGATATTCAGTATTATATGTGGTAAAAGTTGTTCTCCACGAACTGCTTTACATTTTTGACAAAGGATAATTCAACCCTTTTTCTAGTAATAGGTTACAAGGAGATCGCCAGACCTTGTAAAAATACTGACCCTGCACATTGGTTTGCGTTTACATGTGGGGTTATGAAATATATATGTGACTTTGTGTTTTGTCTTTCGTCATGACTGAGCGGTAAACGTGATCTGATGGATGTAAAATATTATTGTGTAATTATTATTGTTATTTTATTAGTTACTTGACAGACTAGCCATTTAAAAACATATATTGGTCAAGTATTTTTACAAAACTGCCCAACTCTTCAACTTTGAAAGAATTTCTGATTAGAAGTCAGTGCAACACTGTTCGGATATAAATTGTAAAACAATGATTCTGTCTATATCTGATATTTAAAAGAATGACACTGATGTCAAGTGAGTAAGTATCCCATTAAGAACTTACTGATTGATTATCCCTTTGATTTATTAGTTTCACCGACCAAAACTAAGTAATTGGAAGATGTGTTTTCTCAATAAAATTCAGTGAAGTCACTATCGTTATTTTGTTGCACTTCTTTGCGTCGTAACGCTACTGACATGGTACAATTACTGTCACAATTTGTAAAATATTTCACCCATATTAGCAGCTTATCGCAAGGAAAGCTGAAAATCGTTAATTTCTCTAAAAACTATTTACCGTCCATGATTTAATTGAATTGTATTTAAAGTTTGACGCGTAATGGTGGCTGAATGCTGGGATTCAGGGCAGCAGCTACTCTCTGCGTCAACTGTTGAAGTTTTCCGAAATTTCTATAGTGGGAATTCAACAAATTTTAAACAATTAAAATACTGAGGTATGTTCGATATTTACATTTTAACATATTATAGTAATCTTTGCAGATACATGACTCACCTAATCTATTTTAAATACCGCATTTAACAAAATAACCTAACGACGCCTCTACGAAAAGTACGTACGGTACCTCTTATAAGATGTCCTCTCTCTGAGGCTAGACATGACCAACAAGACGACTGAGAAACTTTGGTCACTATTCTTTATTTATGAACAGTGGCGTAGATGATAATCGTTTCTTATTTAACTAATATAGTATCCGAATCTTTCGCACGTATAATGTCTTTGGTGGCATGACGTGTTTAAACTTATGGCACAATGTAAACACTTCTTCCGCACACAATTTAACCTAATGTTATTGCAGTTCATCAGTGAATCTCAGATTTCTTGTAGAGGAAGTACATGACTAGTGCCTTTCCATGCAACAAACGATACTTTCCGAGCAACTGTGCGACACAGGTAGCGTGCATCAGGGCCCACGCTTAGCGGGTATCGGTTTTTAATATCTGCATTTGTTCCAGGTATATTTGGGAAGAAAACAAAATGCGACAACGCATATATAACTCTATAAACAGAAATCAGGAATACACATATCTCCCTCGTGGTGGCTATGCAGAAAGGAAATTGGGCAACCCCTTAAATTAACCGTGCCAAGTCCTATTAACAACATCGATGCTGTACATGCGAGACAAGGTGAAAGAAAAGGAAGAACAATGATATAAAAATACATATGCGCATGCGATGAATGGTGTTTCATAGTTACAGCATCGTAATGTGTAACAGTGAAAATTTGCAGTTCGGAATGGCAACCATGCTGAGGCGATGTACACGTGCTGGTTGTCTTCAGTATTCGATCTCTAAGGAATATCGAATCTTGGGCATGAGTGACATGACGGAATCATACGTACAAGTCGTAGACGCAACTGACCGAGTGACTATTGAAATAATTGCATTTGAAATTATTACGACAAAGTCATTAACCATTTGCCATAAGCCATCAGAAGAGTTTGTTGTTCTATCAAGACACATTTATTGCTTAAGGCTCTTCTCATGTTATAAAATGACCTACGGATGATGTGTATAGCATCTGAAGCTGTACATGGTAAACTTAACCGCATGCTGATTCCACATATGGCTGCAGTTGTTTCCACAATCGTCGACGAGTCGCCTCCTATAGCCTAACAATCAGAAACATACAGAGATGGGGTCAGGTGCGAATGTAATCTGATCACTGACGCAATTCTTAAACATTGCACACATCAAATGAGCCGTACCTGCTAGCGTGAATTGCCGGCACTGCGGACTCGCTGAGACCAGCGCCCAGCAGTTTCTGACCGCTATCGACCTTCACGTCCTCCCGTCAGCGTATTCGACACCACCGTTTATCGGGATCCTAGCGTTTCAAATAATGTACGCGAGGGCACGTAAGCGGTAAATGGACTGTGGTGCTGTTTCGAAGCGGGTGGTTCCGGCCCTGGAAACTGTGTTACGTGTGTAGCCTATCGAAATAGGCCGGCAACGGGCCATCTGAATGTGTGGTTGCTGCTGCTGATTGAGGAACTGACTTCAGGAATTAAGTGCACCATGGATGGTCAGAAATGATGTGCGGTGACAAAAGCTGAAATAAGGTTCTTTTGTCTGTTCTAGAACGGGTTTCAAGGTGTACTTACTGTTGCGTTGCTCTGTGATCGGATCGAAGCATGTAGGGGGTTTGAACCCAAGTGGAGTACTTTTTAAACTGTAGAATGATAACAAAATTATATCTATCCACTTTATTCTCCACCAGTTGTGTTTCTTCAGTTCTGTATTTTGTTGAATGTCTAATAACTTTATTGGCAAACGTTTACAAGAAGCTTTAATTGATTTTGTTGATTACCTGGTTTAAAGCTTGCATTGGTTTTCTAATTAATTAATAACTGCAATTTTTATATTAGCCAACTATATCTCTCAAATTATATTGCTAAATAATATTTTGGACAATTTATAAGCTGTGCTTGCCTATGCGTTTTGGTATTTCCAATCATCTCTTTAATTGGTACTGATGCTTTATCAAGATATGTGATAAATCAAAATAATTCTCAGAGGCAGTTTTGCTTGATATTAATATTACTTGTGCTCTGTAATTAGTTCTGTATGTTCTTAAACAGACTGTCGTTGTTGCTTTGATGTAGGGGAAAGGAGGGTAACATGACGACGGAAGGTTAGGCATTTTTTCTAATCCCCTTATTTTTGACATGATGCCTACACGAATACTTCAGAGAAACAACAAAAGTTGTTTTTTTTTTCTTTTCTTTTTTTTTCGAAATACAGATTTCGTAGTTTATCTAAATTAACATTTACAGTCATTACTTTGACTTTTTTCAAATGATGCCAAAATCATCATGTTACCCTTGTTTGGGGTTAAGATGACGAATTTCGGCGCGTAATTTGATGAAGGAAAACACAATTTGGTAAACATAAAAGAAATCATTTTACTTTATGCATAGATGTGACATACATTTCTTTTGTGCTTCGTATCTGCTGCAATTATTTCAATACCAGCAGCTTGGGTCCTTTTATGACAGCATGAACAACCATACATAGTCCCTAATTTACCACAGTCATTTCTGATTTCAAGAAGTTCTTTTGAGTTTACTTACACATTAAAGAAATTGCTTGGTTTATAAATTATGCAAAAACTGAAACGAGCTTCGAAAAATGTACCACACGTGTTCCAGTTGCTATTTCGATGCAGTGAAATATTTATTACAACCAATATGTGCGTAAACATAAGTTTTAGATTGTCAGTGGGCTTTTGAACACATTGTAGCACACGTAGAGTACTAATCGCTAGCAAGGAAAGACCTTCATTTTCTGCCTTGTCTTGACAATCGCATTAAATTAATGATTCATCACCTCTTCCTACATTCCCTGTGTACATTATGTATTTTTTTAAACAACATCTATCTCGTTGTAATTCATGGTCGCAGAGCCTGACTTGTATAAATGATACATTTTTGGTCCTTTGTTGTAATGTAAAGGCCTGTAATACGTGTGTTATAATTTAATATTTAGTTCGAAGTTAGAGATAATCTTTTAATACACTTTGGAATCTGGTAATCCCGGCACCAACCGGTCGTGCTGAGGCCCGCTGCGCGGGGATTTCAGCGGGAGGGATTGGCAGCTTATAAAACTTTTAAATTGAAAAATTTTGACATATTCATACTTTCTTACCCTGATTTCCTCAGCTCAGTGAACTCGCGTGGGGGCTACGTCCATAATAGCCAGTATCATTGTGTTCGGGAAGCTTGAATCCTAAACATAAAGAGGATATTGCAAGACAAGCCATGTTCCACGTAGGATGACATATCATGTGCCTTGTTATGCGGCATACATTATGCTTTATGTTACGTAGCCTATACCCGAATAGGTGACATGGTTAGATTTGAATGTTTTGAATCTGTCAGATGAATCGAAGTACTAGTGCTCCTGTTTTACGTCACTGATTTGGGGCAGGAAGGTTTTTCCTTTTGTTGTGCTGTGAGAGAGAAACATTTATCATTCCAGTGTTTAATATACGGAATACATAAATATTCAGCAATTTTTTCGAATCGCAGCGCGTATAGTTTCCATGTTTGAAGTAAAAAATTCTGGGTACGATAAGTTCAAATTCAAATGTTTGTATAGGTTATGGGACTTAACTACGGGGTTATCAGTCCCTAAACTTACAAACTACTTATGAACTAACTAAGACTAAGGACGGCACAAATATCCATGCCCTAGGGGGGATTCGAACCCCCGACCGTAGTGGCTGTGCAGACCGTGACTGGAGCGCCTCAGTCCCCTCGGCCACCGCGGCCGGCCGGTACGATAAGTGCCTGATACGCAAAACACTACCTTTACTGTACACTCAGACATATTTCAACACCTCTGTGCACTCATCGGTGGGTTTTTCATTTCTTTATTATCGCGAAACACAAATTACATTGACTTTACTAGGGCAAGAAGGTACAAATTCGATATAGGTACAATTCCGATCAACATAAGGATTCGCGTTATTTGTCAGTCTCGCACTTGCCCTTGTGTGGCATTGTAGTGTGCAGGTTTCTACAGCCCCTCCTGTCTTTTCGTAAAATATACCACTTTGTGCTACGGAGGTGTAATTTTTTTTCCTGTTCAGAGGTACGTGAAGCTACTTAGTCTAACGCGCTCTTATACATTTTTTAGCCTCCACGCGCTTGCGAATTCTGTATTATGCAAAGTTTGGTACCAGAAAGTATGCGTTGGTGGGAGAGGGAAACGTGCTTTTTATGTGGAATATGCCAATAATCAAAATTTTATCAAAATTCAAATGTTTGTATAGCTTATGGGACTTAACTACGTGGTCATCAGTCCATAAACTTACAAACTAGTTATGAACTTAGGACGGCACAAATATCCATGCCCGAGGGAGGATTAGAACCCCCCACCGTAGTGGCCGTGCAGAACGTGACTGGCGCGCCTCCGTCTCCTCGGCCACCGCGGTCGGCAATTTTATCTGGAAGTGATCACAATTGTATCTAATGTGGGACATTTACGATCGACTTTTCACGATTCTGTAACCATTTTCGTGTTTATATGAACGTTTGTAATTGTCTAATATTTGCGTTACACATGCATTAAACATCCAAGAACAAGTGCTATACTTCCAGTTACAATAAAATTTGTCCGAAATGATCGCAATTGTACCACCTTACCCTATGTGTATACTTAGTCCTATAAAGTCTACCTTATGTCGGTTCTTACATTATATTTACATTCTGTGGTCATGCAGGACCATTTCTACATAATTAAGTAATGGTAGCGCTGTCATCTGCAACGAAATAACCTGAGTGCAGGTAGGTGCCGGACGTAAGAGGTTTCGGAGTGTAAAGCGGAGGCGGCCTTACGGGAAGGTGAAAGGACGGGTGCAGACAACAGGTGGCATCCCACTACACAAGGTAGGCGGCCGCCACAAAGGGCCGAGCGCAGCACAGAGGAAGAGGGAGTGCACGAAGAGCACTCTCGCTTGCACGCTAAGGGGCTCAGCCCAGCAGACGCCGTTGTAATATGGATCGAGGGCAGTGGCAGCAACGGCGAACGGTACCCCCTTTGACGAATTCCTTTGTTGGTGAAGAAGAGGAACGTAACATCGCGGAGTGGCCGTTAACCTTTGCAGATGCAGCGAGACACCTGCGTGGGCGTTAGGATCTGTTGTCCAAAGTCCCCTGACAATGGGGAGCAGGCGTGTGAATCTATTTCCCAGCAGATAAAGAAAAGGAGAATGGCCAGCATCTCCATCCAATCTCTTGTAAACACAAACATGTTCCCGTGTATGAACTTACAAGCTTCATTGTAACCCTAGTTTTTATGGATTTTAGTTTGTCTGTTATTCAATTCTACCGTTTATGATTTGCCAACTAATAACACTGACTGTTACTATTAAAAGTAACTGGTTTATGCTCTGACTGTATGTTCTACCAAGGATATTTAACCAATTGTAACAACCTTCGATACAGAGTTGAGGTGGAGTATGATAACTCTCAAAAGTTTTGCGTTGTACCTGCATCCTAATCCCTCAGCTGATTGCTGGTATTAGTTACTTTATTTAACTTCTGTTATTGGAGATTTTGAAATGTGGTGCTACATACTAATGATGAAAATTATATGGGTAGATCACGTAACTAATGAGGAGCTGCTCAACCGAATCGCGGAGAAGGGAGGTTTCTGGCATATCCTGACTAAGAAAAGGAATATATTGCTTGGACACATTCTGAGACATCAAGGAATTGTCAACTTAGCATTAGAAGGAAGCGCGTGGGGTAAAAGACGTAGAGGGAGACCGAGGGACGAATATAGTAAGCAGATTCAAAAGGCTGTAGGTTGCCGAACATATTATCAGATGAAGAGACTTCCACAGCATAGGATAGTGTGGAGACCTGCATAAAACCGTTCTGCGGACTGAAGACCATAACAAAACAACATATTGGCATTCCACCTTTCTCTGTTAAATGGGGGGAGGAATATTTCTTCATTATATAGTCTATTCCAAGTGAAGATTTTTATTTTCTAAGAATATGCTAATAAAAGCATTACCATTAGACAAATCAAATTACACAAATTACAATTTAGCAAAAAAAAAAAAGAAAAAGAAAAAAAAAAGAAACTGTCGTTTAAATTCTCAACACCAGTACAGTGACAGCTTCTTCCAAATAAAAAAATAACAATTAATTACAACTATCATATTCAGCAAGCAATAGCCCAATTTAAGAAAGTACTCAACGAATATACATTCAATGTGAACACTCCTTCCAGAGCAGAAGAGCAGACACACATTTTGAGATATAGGCTCTAGGATTACTTAACGAACAGACTTACTGGTGTCCTAATTATATAAATTGTTAACATGTTGCACGCCATATTGCTTGGAAAGATAGAGAGTGAGAGAAGGATTTATCGGACGTGTAAGGAAATCCCTCGTCACAGATGCAGACGCACATCAACTATTTTTACTCTGCATACACTAAGCATGCCATTTAAACTAGCAGATGGATAAATAACGATTCAGCAAAGAGGGTTGCTGTTATTAAGTTGCCTACCTTAACGCAAGACATGTGACACGCAACGGCATCTCAAGCTCAAATCTTAAGGGAAGACGGAAGGGAATTTTTATCCCTATTCCGCCAATTCTATTTTACCATTTCAATAGCTACACTTTTCAAAAGAAGTGTAAGTGAATACAACTATTTTGCACATTAATTATTATAAAACAGTCCCTGTTTGACTTGTGGTTCTCAATTTACTCGTAATAACTTATTATTATCTGCAGTACAAATTGAGCAAAACATCATGTTTCTAATCCCATTAGTGTATCAAATAACGGTACATGAAATTAAAAAAAAATAGTATTGAGGAAAATCCTTTTAAAGTTTAATATTGCAATTACAGTATAGTTATTAATGAGAGTTACTGATAACTAATATTTCCTGTACCATACTGAGAGCATCATCTGAATCGTATGATCTTCTTTAATTCCCTTGGTTCCTTTTCTTTTCTGTCTTGCTTCTTCTGTGCATTTTGAATTAGCAACATCCATTTTGCGGATTCTCTCTTTATATATTTGCCCCAAGGAATTTGCAGTATTTCCACTAGATTTTATGCCAATAACTCCAGAACACCCAATTTTCTAGATACACCATCATTGACGCATAAAAATGCATCATAAACACCATATTAGAGGGTTGTAAGCTGAACAAATACAGTTTTAAGTAACCGTGTCCAAATGACAGAATTTACACATTCATTGAAATTTTGGGTTTTCCCATGAAGACATTACTTCAATAATGTATCCCTAAAAGGTCTCTGCATATGGGTTTAATTTCAGCCGCGGTGGAGTAGCCGAGCGGTCTAAGGCGCCTCACTGTGGAGCGCGCGGTTGCTCGCTGTCGGAGGTTCGAGTCCTACCTGGAGCATATATATATATATATATATATATATATATGTGTGTGTGTGTGTGTGTGTGTGTGTGTGTGTGTGTGTGTGTGTGTGGTGTGTGTGTGTTTTGTCCTTAGGTTAGTTTACCTAGGTTTAAGTAGTTTGTAAGCTACGGACTGATGACCACACAGTTTGGTTCGATAGATTCACAAACATGTGTTTAATTTCATTCATTACTAATACAGGTAAATAATGTTTGTGGTCATATCTGGCAATCCTCCTGAACTTACACCAGGTGTCAGTATCATTCGAAACCATTCTTAATAAACTTAATTAATTAGTACGTTTGGCCTGAAATGTGAAATACTCAATAACAAACTTTAGTTTTCTGTCGGAAACGAGGTAAAAATAGGGTATGTGTATCTTTCCGAGAAATTTACGAAACCCTACTGCGTCCAAAAGTTTAAAAGGACGCTGACATAACACTGTTTTGTTACGGTTCGTGTAGGAGTGTCACAATCATATTTTTGCTTGCAAAAGGGGGTGGCATATTCGAAAAGGTTGGAATACTCTGTTTTAGACAATACCGGAGAGCTGCAGATAGCGCCTGTAACTAGAATCTGTTGTTATGTAGAGCCTATTAAGAGAGGCCACTAGGTTTAATCTCAGATTGAAACGGAGAATTGAAGAATGAAAAGGAAACATGTGACTTTTCAAGCTTTCACGGCGGATCTGTTGTAAATATACTTCGCGGTTTTGCCGCCGGATGACATTGTGAATGACCCACAATATTTCGGCGACCCAACTGTTCGACATCTTCAGTAGCTGTCAGTACTTCAAGGCGCGACTGATGGTAATTGCGCGGCAGCGGCGGTATTTATCAGGGCGTGTGCAGAGATTACGCATGCGCGAGAGACCGTTCAGTGTTGGTCGGCGGCGGCGCTTCTGGTGCCCCCTGCTGGGAGCCGAGCAGGCGTCTTCCGCGAGTGCGCCGTGGGCAATGATGTGCTGACGGACGCTGCTGTGGTGGAAATTGAACTACGTATCTGCGTTGCGCTGCGCTCCTTCGTGTATCCGATTTTCTCTTTTCTCCTGTTTTGTTTTGATTGCAGCCAATACTGGATTCCAGGCTGCGCGTATCTGGAAACCTGCATCCCTGTTGATTGCCCGCCGTACGGATATGTATGGCCTCCTTAAAAATACTGTCCCAGAATGATGACACGACGATAGAACTTCCGTTTTCTCATAACACGTCCGATGACCTGTGTTCAGGCAGTGCTCTGCTACCGCTGACTTACTGGGTTGTCCTAGGCGTGTGTGGCGTTGGTGTTCAGTACAGCGTTCTTACACAGTTCGACATGTCTGCCCTATATAAGATTTTCCGCACTGACATGGTATTTTGTATACGCCGCGTTTTCGACGGCCAAGCTCGTCTTTGATCGAGGACAATAGATTCTTCAGTTTTGATGGCGGACGAAATACACATTTGATGTCGTGTCTCTTCAGGATAAGTTCTATTCTTGATGACATGCCACCAAAATATGGCAAGAACGCCGTTACAGTGGGTGCCTCCGAATCTTCATCAACATCCTTTCGTTGGAATTGCTTCGATCGAAATGCATTGCTTATTTGTCGCTCAGAATAACCGTTTTGCTGGAATATACGCGCGGAAGACGCCTCCTCGGCTCCCAGCAGGGGGCACCATAAGCGCCGCCGCCGACCAACACTGAACGGTCTCTCGCGCATGCGTAATCTCTGCACACGCCCTGATAAATACCGCCGCTGCCGCGCAATTACCTTCAGTCGCGCCTTGAAGTACTGACAACTACCACCACCTGAAGATGTCGAACAGTTGGGTGGACGAAATATTGTGGGAGATTCACAATGTCATCCGGCGGCAAACCCGCGAAGTGTATTAACAAAAGGAAACATGTTTACTTTTATGGTATTCTGGGATGTAGCACTGGTGGCAGTGCTCGCTCTGCGGTAGCCAGGTTCGGCTGGCAGCTGATATACTTGGCCATGCACGGCAGGCAGTGTCGTGACTTCGGGCGGTGATCCCTGCGGCTGAGACGCGGGGGCGTCACCGTCACGCAGGGCCGACGGTGCCAGCCATCACCGGTGCATCGACCTCCTGGTATCACGTGAGGCGAGAAGTCTCGCCGTCTGCAACTCGGCGTCGTTCCAGGTTCGGAGTTCGGCGTTCGCTGGCGGCGAGATGCAGTCGAGGCAAGACTGTACTAAAAAGCTGCTCTGCGAGCAGGAGCGCACACGAGCGCTCACTATCCCTGCTCGGAGCTGCGTTGGTGGGGCAAGCTGACGTCACGCAAGTTAGTACTCGGCGGACATAAAGGCTAGTTTACACGGCGACACTACGTTTAATGAAACTGCGCTACTGCCCAGTGCGCACGCAGCGGCAGTCGTTCGCGCAAGTCGTTGGCGAAACTAAACAGTTTCGGCTCCTTCCAACTTTGTCGAAACTGATTGCGCGTGTTTTTAGATTAGGTTATAACCAATACAGCACAAAATACAACATAATTGGGGGGGGGGGGACGGAAGAAATAATTCTGTTTTTGAATATATATGCAATTCATAGGTGTTTGTGCGGTTTTAACGACGAAACTTTCAACACAAGCAGTGGCGTTTAGTGCTATTGAAGCAATTATTAGTGAATTAAATATTCGTAGGTTGATGATTAGTGAATAGCAGACTAAAATACATTCAATTCAAAGTACATCTATAAATGAACTATGACAATTCTGGATTTGGGAACCGGTACAGGTACTGTAGAGACGAATGTCTACTTGACAAGAAACGTAATGCAATTTGTAATTTCAGTTCTGATAACAATGCTTCACGCATAATACTATCTTGTTTCTTTATTGCATTACTAACTCTGTTAAAATGAAACGTGAGCTGCTTTGGTGACGTTCTAAGTCGATTAAATTACCTTCTAGGGTCTTCAATCGCAATTTCATTCAGTAAGGTCTCTGAGCAACCGAGCTGACGTCTATTTTACATCCAGTCACGAATCCAAACACGTTTCTTATTCTGTTTGTTTCCCTTATGCAGCGACTTCGCACAGAGAAGCAATAGCTCCGCCACGAATCCCACAGCTACCAAACCTCCATTCTACAGCGACTACGGCACTCACAAAACAACGAAACTGAAGTGTATAGTATTGGCGCCGTGTTTACAGACAAACACGAAACCAGTTGCGCGCAAATCATTTCATGCAACCAGTGTCGCAACCCAGTGTCGTCGTGTAGACTAGCCTTAAAGGCTAGTTTACACGACGACACTACGTTTCATGAAACTGCGCTACTGCCCAGTGCGCATGCGCGGCAGGCGTTCGCGCAACTCGTTGGCGAAACTAAACAGTTTCGGCTCCTTCCAACTTTGGCGAAACTGATTGTGCGTGTTTTAGATTAGGTGATAACCAGTACAGAACAAAACACAACATAAAGATAAGAACATATATATGATGCATGGGAGTTTGTGCTATTTTAACGATGAACATTTCAGGAATAAGCAGCGGCAAGTTAATGCTTTTCAAGGAATTATTAGTGAATTAAATATTGATGGGTTGATGATTAGTGGATTGCATATTAAAATACATTCAATTCCAAATATACAAACGAACTATGGCAATTGTGGTGCAGGTACTGTAGAGACGAACGTCTACATGACAAGAAACGTAATGCAATTTGTAATTTCAGTTCTGGTAACAATGCTTCACGCATAACAGTATCTTGTTTCTTTATTGCATTACTAACTCCGTTTAAAAGGAAATTAAACTGCTCTGGTGACATTCTGAGTTCATTAAAATAACTTCTAGGGTCTTCGATCACAATTTCTTTCAGAAAGGTCGCTAAGCAACCGAGCTGACGTCTTCTTTTAATCCAGTCACAAGCCCAAACGCGTTTCTTATTATTTTTATGTTTAGTCTTATGCAGCGACTTCACACAGAGAAACAATAGCTCCACCACAACTTTTACAGGTACCAAAACTTTCATTCTACGGCGACTAAGGCTCTCACAAAACAACGAAACTGAAGTGTATACACGGAACCAGTTGCGCGCAACTCATTTCATGAAACGAGTGTCGCAACCTAGTGTCGTCGTGTAGACTAGCCTTAAGTAAACAGTCATGCTCGTTTGGTTCTTGTCGATGTATAGTACTGACAACAACAAAATGTCTAGTCGCGAAAGACTAGCGTCTTGCTCTTTAAAAGAACTGTACGTCTTCACTGACAGAGATGGGCATCCACAATATCCAGTGTGTCATATGGTTTGCCCAAAAAATTAAACTAATTAATTTTCAAAATCAGTGAAGTAGCCGAGCGGTCTAAGGCGTCTCGCTGCAGAGCGCGCGGTTGCTCGCCGTCGGAGGTTCAAGTCCTCCCTAAGGCATGGGTGTGTGTGTGTGTGTGTGTGTGTGTGTGTGTGTGTGTGTGTGTGTGTGTGTGTGTGTGTGTTGTCTTTAGGTTAGTACACCTTAGTTTAAGTAGTTTGTAAGATACGGACTGAAATCCGCGCAATTTGGTCCGATAGATTTACAGACATTTGAATATTTTTGTTAATCAGTTCACGTCATCATTACAATCATCTTACATTCCTATAATTTGTATGATGAAGCAAAATTGGATTGATATTTTCTTTTACTGTCGTCCTAAATTGAAAACCATAGTAGTTGTTCCAGTTCTTATGACCAGTGGTGGATCGAACGTTATGCAACACATTGTTGCTTCTGTTTACGGAGTTCGATGAAAATTTAAGACAGGCGACGTTTGGTACCTCTAGTTATTCGCAATTAATGTGGTGTGTTGCATTATATAAGCTATTATCTGTACACTAAAAGGTACTAGTATTTGAACTTATACGGAAAATATACCATACTTTTTTGAAGACAGAAATCATACTTATGAAATTGACTGTAAAATTCATATTGGCGTACTTACGATTCAGGTGAAACTGGGATCTGGTTCAGAGCTATAAATCATGATCTTGACTCCTTTCATACTCTAGCAATAACTTCTAAAATCAATGACTTCCTCATTAAAAATAATGGGAAAATTCGTTATATAGAGTATTTCATAAGAAATACTCCTCACGTTGGTTGTGAAACAGACATTTAATATATAAAATAACACTACCATAATTACGGTTTATTAATCTAGATAGCGCTGACGTCCTACCAAAAGGACGAGAACGGCAACTGGCTTTTGCATTCTTGTTTGTAACAATTCGTGCACAAGGTCATTGTTCATTTCTTTGAATAGCCTGCTCCCACGCGCGGATCATTTTTAGCTTATATTGTCGATTGCAAAGAGGTTAGATACGGCTGCGAATTTGAGGTTCATGCAATGGATATTGAAGACTTCCTCGTAGTTGTGTTTCTGTTTCTTGAATATTCTTCAGTTTTTGAGACATTTATAAGTATATATTTCATCTTAAACGTTGTTTTAATAACAATGATTTACCAGATTAAAATTCTAAAACATTCATTTTTACGTCATTCCATAAAGAAGGGCAGCATTGTGAAAAAAATCATATATAACTATCTTGTGTAGTCATATGAAGGTAATTAATAGCTTGAAAGAAAAAACTGAACGAAAAATAATTTCGCGCTATCAGAGTAAAATTCCAGTCATGATATCAAATCGCCTTTTATTAATTTATACTTCAAAATAATGTCTTATACTAGGAATTCTGCAATCGGCAGAGGTTTGGAGACGGCGTAGCGGGTGAAGTACTCAGTGCAGATTATTATCCATCGGTTATTGGTTATCGACTTCCGGAATCTACCTAAAAGATTCATTCCAATCCGGTGAAATGGAGCATCTGTAGGTGGAATCTGTACTAGATGACCTGGAGGTAACTGTGGCACATGCTTCCGTCTCTGGTACACCTTACAGTGACTAACATAGTTCTTGACAGATCTGTGGAGACCTACCCGATGATACCTGCGTCCGATTCTGTCTAGGGTTTTCACGAATCCCATATGACTATATTTTGGAGAATCGTGTAAATACTTGTGAATAGCTGACCAAAGATGGGCCGGAACAACCAGAAGCCTTTGGCGCCCAGTGGATCGTAGTTGCTCTTATACAATGCCCCGTTTATAAGTTGAAACTGTCCTTTGATCAGTTCTCCTTCTCCAAGGCCGCTATAGTTTGTAATAATGCTCGATATTTCATATAAAGTCAGCTATCTCAGTCAAGGATGAAATTTCATCCATGCTCTTGTGTTCGGATAATGGATTCCTCGAAAGGCAGTTGGCGTCCTTTGCGCCCGGTTTTGAATACCACTGACATCGCATTCTTGGAGCCTCAGTGACAATCATGCTAGTAGACCTGGTGGATCCTTCAGATACGGCAGGATATACCAGATAATGGCGAGACACTACTTCTCGGTTGTAGAGTAGTTTATCTAGGGCTTTGAGAGAATTCTTGATGCCTAGGCTATCACCTTTTTAGCAACTTCCTGAATTTGGGCAAGCACTGCACCAATCCCATAATCGCTTGCGTCTGTGTGAAATTAGGTTTCCGCATTCTCGTCGTATAACGCTAGAAGTAGTGCGGAAGTTGGAGCCTACTTAAGTGCGTGGAAAGCTCTTTCTTTCGTCTCATCCCAGAAAAGCTTGGCGTCTAGCTGCAGAAGTTCTTGCAATAGACGTGTCTTGTAAGTAAAACCTTCTATGATACGGCACTAATATGAGCACAGCCCGAGGTAACTTCTCACATCACGGAAATTCTCTGACAGACCTTACTTTATCTAGAACAGGTCGGACGCTATCTCCATTCACTAGGTGCCCCAGAATTTTTGTCTCTTTGGTGACGAAGAGGCATTTCTTTGGTTTGAGACGGAGACTTGCTGTCTAAACACACTTCAACACTTGACACGCAGCTGTTCCGGAAATATCATTGATAAAACCACAATGTCTCATCTGGTTAACAAAGACAAGTCGTCCAATTCATAAAGGCCGTGAGATGATATAAGCAGTCTTCTATAATCTTTGCACTTAGCGTTGATTCCACTAGTAGCATGTTTATCTATTAAGCAACAGTACAAAAATGTAAGTGTTAATGTCATCCCATTATATGAACTTCTCTTTATTACATTCTATTTGGTTCCAAAATGCTGCATATTTCTGTAATCGACTTTTATTCGTTCTATAGCCTAATTGTATACAAATGTACCTGTTTGTCTGTATAGAGACCAGAAGAAGGGCACTCAAGCGCCCGAAACCGGTCGTTGAAGTTCATAATAAATAACGACAAGCAACTGGTTGCTGCAATTCATTTATTTATAGTCTTCTCTCTGTCAGCTTCGCCAAGCTCTATTTGGTAGTAACCTATCTGCATGTTGACAAATGGTTGACAAATTTGTGGCTCTTTTCACGCAATCTAAGGTGTCGACAGTGCGCGCCAATAGGTAGATATCTTTCTTTGTGATTTTGTTCAGCCGACGATAGTCGACACAAAAACACCACATGCCATCCTTCATCTTCACGAGGACCACTGGAGGCGACCAGGGAATCTCTATCCGTCTTTCAGCGGGCGATGCTATGTACGAACGCTAGCTAATTGGTGGATGATCCCTAGTATTCATTCATACGGTGTTTTTTCGTGGACCGTTTCATTTGGCTCTTCTCCTGCCTGACCTGGAATAGACCTGAAAATTGTTGTAGTATGGTTAACACCGGCAGACAGACCGAACCTTATATGCAAATCCATAGTAGTTTCCCCTAGTGCTGTTTCGGCAGTAAGAGCAGAGCATGAGACTTCGTCGATGACATTGAGCTCACCATCCTGGACTGGTTCAGCTGTCCCAGTACACATTCCTTTAGGAATCAGTTGCGATTGCTCGTGAAAATTACCTCGACTACCTGAAATGCTTATGATAGGCGACCGACAAGCATTTCACAGTTCAGCGGCTCTTCTAGCATGCTGGCTGGAACTCTTCTCATTGTCAACGGTAAAATCTCAACATTCTCGACATTCTCGACGGAATGGTTTCCTCCATTTGTAGCTCAGATCTTCCACAGTCAATGACAGCCTGGGATGCCTAAATGCCGAAAATGACGTTATGCCTACATTAAGTTCAAACGACAAATTCAAACGGCTACGTGCCGTTGTTCATAGTTATTCTTGTGGCACATGTTCCTGCTGGCCGAACGTATTTTCTATCTGCGACCTTCAGCACAGTTGCTATTGCAACATAGCACATTATATACTTTAGTTTACGGCGGTAGTCATTCGACAATGCAGAGATGGAAGCTCTGGAATCGACTAGTGTTCGGAAAGGTTGGCAGTCAATGATGACGTCAATGAGATTTTCCTACATCTTAGCGACTGTCGTCCATGGAAGATTTTCATCTGCGGCGGCCTCACTTTAGTAGATGGTCACTTTGCCTAGTTTTCCTGAACATTGCGTCTGGGCAAGCGGCTGGTGTCTCTGTAAGACGACGGTGAACGCCGGTGGCGGCGTGATGGAGAGCGACCACGTGCAATATACGGCGACAGGCTTCGTCCCAAAAGATTGACAGTAATCGACTGCAGTTGACTGCCATTGAAAGGACGGCTCCAATGGTTGGCGTCTTGCGGCATAATAATCGTCTAATACCTTGCTGTCTCCATTAGACATCTGTGAGACTCGGCCATTTTGATGCACCTGAAATAAACTTTACAGTCTTGACCACAAATTTCAATTTATTGAGGCCTTACGCGTTTCTAGGTTTCGTCATTATCGAAGGCTACCACAAGACAATGGAATTAATATTCATCAAACATTTTGACAAAACATAAATGAGAACACTCACCATATCTTGTAAAACTTATTAAAAAGTGAAACTAAAACATTCGTTTTGAAATAATCACTGTCAAAGATATATGTAAAACATAAAATAAATTTAAATTTCCAGAACATCCCTGTACGATGGTCAAGTGCATATTAAGGTTAGCAAAGCGGTCAGTTATTAAGTGGAGAATCCGCCAGATGGCGATGTTGTCATTCTACTTCTCTCTCACTCACATATGCGCACTCAATCCTTATGTGGATTTTTGTAAATAATATAATACCTTAAACCTGCACAATTTTTGTTTCTGTTAAGCACTTTTATGTATGCCCCTTCTCCCTCCTCCCTCCCCCCACACACTTTTCCTCACCTGAATACTGTATAGATGCCTTGATTTTGGTGACTCTCAGCAATGTGTCAGTTAACATCCACATCTACATGGGATAATCTGCAAATCACATTGAAGTGCCTGGCAGAGGGTTCATCGAACCACCATTATACTATTTATCTCCCATTCCATTCTCGAATAGCGTGCGGGAAGAAAGAGCACCTGAATCTCTCTGTTCGAGCTCTGATATCTCTATTTTATTCTGATGATCATTTCTACCTATGTAAGTGGGAGTCAACAATATATTTTCGCATTCGCAGGAGAATGTTGGTGATTGGAGTTTTGTTAGTGGCCCACGCCGCAGCGATAAGCGCCGTTGTTGTAATGATTCCCATCCCAGATCCTTTATGATTTCCGTAACGCTGTCTCCCCTGTATCGTGATAATACGAAACGAACTGCCCTTATTTGTACTCTTTCGATGTCCTCCGTCAAACCCACGTGATAAGGACCCGACACTGGGCTACAATACTCCAAAAATTGACAGACAAGAGTAGTATATGCAGTTTCTTTTGTATTTCTGTTGCATGTTTTAAGGGTTCTGCCAATAAAACGCAGTCTCTGGTTCGCCTTTTCCACGACATTATCTACGTGTTCTTTCCAATTTGTCTGAAATAATAGTAATTCCTAGGTATTTTGTGGAGTATACGGCGTTCACTTTTGATAGATTTATCTTGTAAACAAACTTTAACGGATTTCGTTTCGTACTCATGTGGACGACTTCACACCTCATTATTTAGAGTCAATTGCCAATTTTTACCCCATACTGATATCTTATTCAAATCGTTCTGCAGTTGGTTTTGATCTTCAGATGATTTGACTAGACAACTACTTAGATTGTCCCCCAAAATCGCTTATGTAAATAAGGAACAGCAGAGGACCAATAACACTACGCTATCGAACGCCCGATATCACCTCTGTTTTAGTCGATGCCTTACCATCGATTACTATGAACTGTGTACTCTCTGACAGGAAATCCCCATTCAAATCGCAAATTGGGGCGATACACCATAACCACGCAATTTCATTAAAAGCCGTTTGAGAGGTACGGTATCAAAAGCTTAACACTATCTTTCCTAACGATGTCAAAATATAATATGGCAAAAATATTGGTGCAGCAGTCATATAATTGTATAATCTAATAGAAAATGTTTGTACTCAGTGACTGTAAAAGTTTTATGGCTATAAGTTTATAATTGTATAACTTAACAAAAACAAAATACTGTGCAGTTTTAAGGTATTATATTATAAAAAAATCCACAGAGCGAGTGAATGCGCATATGTGAGTGAGAGAAGTAGAATGACATCACCATCTGGCGGATTTTCTACTTAATAACTGACCGCTTTGCTAACCGTAGTTTGCACTTGACCATCCTACAGGAATGTTCTGGGGCGAATTTTAAATTTATTTTATGTTTGACATATGTCTTTGACAGTGATTATTTCAAAAGGAATGTTTTAGTTTCACTTTTTAATAAGTTTTGAAAGATGTGGTGAGTGTGAAGATACTGTTCTCATTGATGTTTTACCAAATGTTTCATGAATATTAATTCCAGTGTCTTGCTGTAGGCTACGATAATTACGAAACGTCGAAACGCGTAGGCCTCAATAAATTGAAATTTCTGGTCAAGACTCTAAAGTTTATTTCAAGTAAATCGTCAAATACTCGCCTTTTCTCTTTGCAGTAGATTACGACATGTCCGAGGCGCCCGTAGTGAAAACACAGTGACATGTTGTCTTCTGTCCTCGAGATATGTGTCCTTGTGCGAGGCGTCATAGTAGCCGGAGGATTTGGTTGTGGCCGTGTCGGTCGGTTCCTAGGATGCCGTTTGTCAGGGCGTATGTCAGGGCGAGTCCATTCTTTATGTCGGGTGCGACTGTCTGGGCTGACAGGCGGTAATGTTTGATACATCTTCCTCAGTAGTGCTGACATGACATACAGGACTGACGTCCATGGCCATAATGTGGGTTTTGGTCCAACTAAAACTGTTGCAATTCTTCTCTAACAATTTGTTATACGAGAGAAGTAAAATCATGCTGGTCTTAGGAACGACATTCGGGAGTCTGTCGTACTTCTCCCCCTCCTCTATTGCATCTCTTCAATTTTCTGGCACCAGTGGATAAAAAAAATTCTTGTGTCATCGAAACGTCTTTTGACAGACGCAATGCCCCTAATCAGTTATGAAACTTTATCCGTCCCTACGTGACACAGGGCCAACACGCTCTGTATACAGGGTGAATCACCTAACACTTGCACCGCAAATATTGCGGAAACAGAAAGTGGGATTGATGTGCGGTTTTCACATAATGTATTGGTAGTCAGGGGCACAAACAGATTGTAATTTTACTTAGAAAGTGTATTTTTATGCAAACATACAGTTTTTTTTTTAAATGGAACAATGGTTGTTTCTATCATGCACTGGAATATTTGACACCAGCTGTGCACAAAGAATTTTGAATGACATTTTTATTACGTTTAGTTTGGCAGCTAAAACCTTTCAAATTTTCGGGGGTGGAGGCTGCGATAGCCGAGTGGCTAGCTGAATGGCTAGCCCCTGTTGCACGGCCAACTGTCTCATCACCACCAGCCAGTCAGCTACACTGTCGTAGCCTCCGCCCCCAAAACTTTGAATGGTTGTAGCTGCTTAACTAAACATGAAAAGGTCTTTCAAAGCTGGTGTCAAAAATTCCAGTATATGATAGGACAACCATTGTTCCATTTGAAAAATTGTATGTTTGCATAATAAGTACGCTCTCTAGGTATTTTTACAATCTTTTTTATCGGCTAACAATACGAGTCCTTGACTACCAATCCATTCTTTGACAACCGCACATCAATCATTCATTCAGTTTCCCCAATATTTGCGGTACAAGTGTTAGATGATTCACCCTGTATACGACTGTCTTGACTCGTTGGGCCCTGTTATTCAATTCCTCTTCTGATAAACGGACTTTCCGCTGGTAGTCTCCAAACGTCTTCTTAGGGTCTGTCTCTAATTTTCCCAGTTATGGAGCTTGTCCTCGTTATTTTCGAAGCACTGCTTGGCCGTCCCGTACAGATAGAAATATACGCTTACCAAGCATATAATGTGATCGGATCTATTGTGCTTGGCGACTTGGTGGAATCCTTTCAACAATTGTTTGGGTCCTGTCCAGCGTCTCCCGAGAACACCGATGGGTGCCTGATGTGCAGGTGGCTTATTGCTGTTTTGGGATCCATGTGTCGTTTGATGACACGTACCATCAGACGGTGGTAGTCAGAATACCCTTTGTATTCCGGTTCTTGTCCCTGTAAGCGACAGCTCTTACTCTGCCTAATCAGAGCGACGATGATGAAGCTGTATTGCAGGATGTAACGAGCCCCTCCACCAGAAAGAGTCATGTTGCAAAGAGCAGGTGGTCCGGAATTCGAAGGTTGGTCGTTAATAGACTACACCATTTTACACATAGAAGACGTTAATTCTTAACACAAGCGTACACTCAGTACAGACTGCCTCCTGCTTGGAGCGCTCCACTATTTATACATAGAAAGAATTATCTGGAACTTATATCAAACATAAGAAGCATTCTAACAATAGTAAATACAAATAAATTTTTGCGGTCCATGGTGGTATTTGAACTAGGGACCGCAAGCACAGTGATCTGCGATGCTAACCACTGCACCAAGCGTTGCGTCCGAAGCCTCGTGGCAATATAAATGATATTATGTATCCAATTATAATAATGTAAAATATATTTAATAAAATAATAGTACATTAAATACAAAAGAATATAATATGTATAACTGTTATCTAGCCCAGTTTACATTACTCATATTTATTTTAATTTAATTTTTTGGGTTAATTATTTGCAAAAGTGGTCCATAAAACAGGCCAGGGTGATTTTTATTTGTACAGTTTCCTTAGCAACATTTTTTCTCTGACCTTTTAATAGAGCCTTATTTGTAATTAGTTTACATGGTGTAAGATGCGAATTATTTTACTCCGACATCTTTATTTTCAATATGATGTTTAAATTTTAATCTTTAGATTGTTACCTCGTTATGCTGCAGCTCTTGTATCTACCGTGCTTCCTTACATTTATGGATAAATCCACATTATGCAAGACACCTTTGCTTGATTTTTAATGCCCAGACGTTTTTCTGCACTTATTGTGCCATTTTCTGTGCGTTTCTGTCTTTTATTTTCTGCAATAACATCTTACAGGTTTTTGGTTATAGAGTCATTTAGATGAGTTGTTTGATTTAACAATTATGTTGGATATATTGGGCCTAATTTTGTTTAAAATACTTACATAATGTCGTTCGCAAGAAGTTTAAACAATTTGTCCTCTACAAACAATAAAATGTTTTTATATCGAAAAGTAACTGATTTATTTTATTTTCACCTGGATGTTATGTTGTAATGTAGTTCTATGTTTTTGTCTAGTGGATTACTTACTTCCTAGGTATGGTGTTGTTACTTCTTGCTTGTGGCGTTTGATTGTGTTCCTTGATGTACTTTTTTGTTAGTGCACTTTTTTTTTTTACATCGCCCATTGTCTTATTGTGATTGCTGTAAAGTATTCATAGGTTTATGTGACATGTATGTGATGTGATGCGCGATTTTTCGATGTTTCGTGTGTGTGTGTGTGTGTGTGTGTGTGTGTGTGTGTGTGTGTGTGTGTGTGTGTGTGTATGGGAGAGAGAGTGTGTGGGTGGGAGATACTTCTCTTATGGCGTTGAAGAAGGTTTCGTTGCATACTGGTAAATATTCGTTGAGTACTTTCTTAACTTGGGCTATTGCTTGCTGAATATGGTAGTTTTAATTTATTGTAATTATTTGGGAAAGTTGTTCCTGTACTGGTTTTTGCGAATTTATAGGTCAGTTTCTATGTTTCTTTGGGTATGATTCTGTTTTATTAAATCTTCAGCAAATGTTGAGTGACAGCTTCTACTTTTTAGTGCTCTGAGGTGTCCATTGTATCTTGTTTTGAAGTTTGTGCATGTCTTACCCACATAGACTGATTTGCAGTAACTGCAAGTAAACTGATATATTCCTAATTGGTTGTACTTGTCAGTACTCGTGGAATGTTTCCCAAGTCGAATCTGTATTGTGTTGTTCGTTCTGTATCCTATGTTCAGCTTTTGTTTCTTTAGTATTTTGCCCAACATGTGTATGAATTTGTTGTTGTAAGTCATTATGTGCCATCTGTTGGGGAATTATGACTTTATACGTATCAACATAATAAAGCAAATATGAAAACATTTCCCATAGGAAACTAAAGATTAACACACAGATATTACATATTAAATTTTGAGGGCTGTTCAGGTGCCCGATTGTCAGCAAATATGTCTGCAGATAGGTTGAAAAGCGCCAGTACAAATGTGCGAACTCGTTAGACCACAGGAACACCGAAGTGTCAATTCACCATTACGTTTGCGAATATCAATTAAATTGTACAAGATAATTGGAAATAAACAAGAGACCAAATTTGTAGAGAATCATCTCGTCTAGAAACCCTTTATTTGGATTTTCATTTCAGCTGTAAAAAGGCTACCTCACACGGCTCACGTGGTACAAAAGTAATGTGAAACAATAACTGAGGTCATAGGATGCAAGGACTGCTACGAAAAAGAATAAGAAAGAAATTTGTGAGAGGCATCATCAAGACCGGTTACCGGAAAAAAAGAAAAAAAAAAAAAAAAGAAAAAGAAAAACACAGAGCAATAACTAATAACTGAATATGGCCTTGGGAGCCAACAGACAGGGCTTAGTGAAATGGAAAGCGCATGCCAGGCGTGCCATTCTAGAGGCGAAGTCGCTAGTTTTAGGGGCTTTCGTGAACATTCAGTGGACAAAATTCTGGGGATAGCGAGAAAAAAACTCTGCTACTCCTGACGGCTTTCTAGGGGAGACAGACGGAAGTTTTCTTCGTTCACAAATAAATAATGTGTGAATAAACAAACATAATAAAACAAATAAAACATAATTATGATGTCCGTGCTGTTATCCAATTGGTTCATCCTGATTATTGGTAACTCAGGCATCGAATGAAATAAAACGGTAATCCCCGATATCAGGAACGTTCTGTCAAACGTTAACGAAATTGAGCATGACAAAAAGAGAGAAAGAAAAAAAATGGACTCCGCTGATCTGATGGCAACTTCGTGACTGAACAATGAGTGCGGAAAAACAAACAAACAAACAAAAATTTTTACATTAGTCGTTCAAAATATGGACTAATAGCTTTATCATGACCAAGGTCGTCGTACCTTCATTGACTTCTCTTACTTCCGAACCACTATATTGCCACCTATTTTGGCATTCTTAGTATTTCATGATAATACTACTATAAATTCTATTTTTGCATTTTTGTGTTTTATTACAATAACAGTAGTCCTTACTGCCATAAAAATGATATTTTATATCATTTATTTGGTCCCTCTTAAGACACATTGTATAACGATTAACGGCAGCTTACACACTATGACAAAACTTTGTTACCTTTTATTTCAGTCCATCTATGTTACTATTACTTTATAGTTTCTCCTATTTTGCGTGACTGTAATATATCTTATAAAAATGCAGTTGTTGTTGTTGTAACTCTGTTTGGTGCTTTGTATGATAATCTGAATATACGCTCCTATAGGAATGTAAATGTAAATAAAAATGTATGTAAAATTAATGATCTGAAGAAACATTCGGAAACGTAAAACGTACAGCAAAATGTGAATTAACTTCTCTAAAATAAATAAATAAAATTAAGAAGCAACTAACACTTTTTTTTCCTAAAATGTAGCTAGAATACATGCAAAATAGGTTAATTGCAATTCGTATAGTACATTATTGTCGGGCAATTACTAAGAGGTGGCAATTTTCCTCCACAGATATTATCTTTGCCAGTAAGAAAGGTTAACAACATCTACCGGCTTACTAGTTCGTTCAGAACGTTTAGCGACATCTAGCGGATTTTTAGTAACTGTTATTTTACATACCTACAGGAATTTTTATCACTGACTGGCAACTCAAAGTTTTATGCCACGATAACACTGGTTCGTGCGGTCACACTCCACGTATGCCCTCCACAGATTCGACCGTCTCACAATCATCTACTCACTCTTTGGTGAGTAAGGCCCCACCGTAAACTCTACGAGTGTCTAAAAAGTTCAGTGACTGTTATTGGCAAACGAACAAAAGATGCAAATAAATATTCTTAATTGATCTTCAAAGCAGTCGCTACCCAGTACATCACATTTTCACAACTTCCGGAAACTGTCACCAAAGACCTCCTATGGAATCGATAGCAGAACGGCTGTGATAGTATCTTTTGATGCATGCACGTCCGTAAAACGTTTACCTTTCATGGCCGCCTTTAAGTGGGGAAACAAGTATCAGTCGGTAGGAGCACGATCAGGGGAATACAGAGGGTGTTCAGAAACAGTTACCATCTTTTACACCTAAAAATGGCGCACACGGATCGTGCAGTGTTCAGCGGCATTGTCATGCAGGAGTATACATTCGCCATTAGTCCTGTGCAACTCTGGTCGAACTCGCCGGATACGCTGTAGGAATCGGTCCAAAACGATACTGAAAAATGCAGCATTAATGGTTTGGCCCGCAGGAACAAATTGCTTGTAGATGATGAACTTGCTCCATTGCGCTGTGTCACTTGACTACGTTCAGCTGGTCGCAATCTGTTTACACGGTCCGTCAGATTAGATTAGGTTAATACTTGTTCCATAGATCATATATACGACATTTCGTAATGATTTGGAACGTGTCAGTTTAGTAAATGTTGTCTACACATGAAAATAAATATTTTAAAGCTTTTTATTACATTTTTGTTGGTTTTTATTTTCTTAATTTTTATTTTCAATATTTTAATGATTCTTTTTAAAGTTTTATCTAAAAATTCATCTGCATTGTGGAAGCAGTTGCCATTCAGAAATTCCTTTAATTTCTTTTTAAATACTAGTTTGCTATCTGTCAGACTTTTCATGTTACTTGGTAAGTGACCAAAGACTTTTGTGGCAGCATAATTCAACCCCTTTCTGAACTAAAGCTAGATTTACCCTTGAACAATCAATATCATCATTTCTCCTAGTGTTGTAGCTATGCACACTGCAGTTGCCATTCAGAAATTCCTTTAATTTCTTTTTAAATACTAGTTTGCTATCTGTCAGACTTTTCATGTTACTTGGTAAGTGACCAAAGACTTTTGAATTGGGTCGGACTGTTAATAACAAATTTCATGAGTGAGTTTATAGGCCTATATTGTGAAGCTACATTGAAGATCCCTAGATCCTTAAACAAATGTCTGCAGGATGCACTTGGGTGGGATCCAGCAATTATTCTGATTACACGCTTTTGTGCAATGAATACTATTTTACTCAATGTTGAATTGCCCCATAATATGATCCCATATGAAATCAATGAATGAAAATAGGTGTAGTAAGCTAATTTACTGAGATGTATATCACCAAACTTTGCAATGACTCTGGTACCATAAGTAGCTGAACTCAAACGTTTCAGGAGATCTTCAATATGTTTCTTCCAATTCAGTCCCTCGTCAATGTAAACACCTAAAATTTTGAATGTTCTACCTCAGCTACAGATTTATGTTCAAAGTCTAAATTGATTAATGGTGTCATGCCATTTACTGTATGAAACTGTATACACTGGGTTTTATCAAAGTTTAATGAGAGTCCATTTGTAGAGAACCACATAACTTTCTGAAATATATCATTTACAATTTAATCAGTTGATTCCTTTTTTGTCAGGTGTGATAGCTATACTTGTATCATCAGCAAAAAGTACTAGCGTAGCATCTTCGTGAATGTAGAATGGTAAGTCATTGACATACATTAAGAACAGCAAAGGACCCAAGACCGAAACTTGTGGGGCCTCATTTTTGATAACTTCCCAGTTAGATGTATTAATAGTTTCTTTTACGTAATGCTACCTGATTATTTCAACTTTCTGCACTCTTCCAGTTAAGTATGATTTAAACCATTTGTGCACTGTCCCACTCAAACCACAATACTTAAGTTTATCTAGAAGAATCCCATGATTAACACAATCAAAAGCCTTTGAGAGATCACAAAAAATCCCAACTGGTAATGTCTGGTTATTTAATATTTTATGAGTAAAGGTGTGTATATATATAGCATTTTCAGTTGAAAATCTGAAACATCACAGAAACATCACCTATACTAGAACGTTCCTCGGTTACAGACCCTGGCTAAATAAAGACGCTGCCTGAGGTGTCACATGCGACGTGGCAATTTGTCGGCTACCGTTACTCCCCGTCGCAGCAGCTTGAATACGGTTGCATGTGGCAAATGACTGACTCCTCCAGCACACACACACATACTCACACACACATCCTACCAATCTAAAGGCCGCTAACACAAGAACTGACGTTCGGACACAAATATCAAGCTAAACACACTACTTTTTGCTGCACTGTTCCTTCCTTAATAACAGTGCCGATGCTTTACTTGTCATCAGTACTCACTAGATAATCAATACAAATAAATACATGAGTAAGTAATACGTCATACTACACTAAACAAGATACTATACCTGCCATATGACAGCCGACACTGCACTGAGGGAAGCTAGGCTAGGCTAAGCTAGCCTAGGTCTTCAGATAAACGAATGACTAATAATTACATGTCTGAGTACACGATTTTACACTTTCGGTAACTAAACGCGTGAAAAATGGTTTAAAAACCAAAATACTCACGTAATTAAATTCGTAGGAAACAAAGAAAAAAATAAGTACACAACTTGGTTCTGTAGAGGTACGTCATACGCCCTGTCCGGCAGTACACTGATTGTGAGGAGAATTTAAAAAGCAAAGGACTAATGGAAATTAAAGCCCTCCAATAAAATACGCTTGCTAAAATAATGAATATTACAGCCTTATTTTGATGAAATTTCATTATTACTCAACCAATATACGACATTAATTAATTAATTTTTTTTATAAAATCACGGCTGTTGGTGTTCCTAAATTCCAAAAGTTGATATTCAGCAGCTCTCGTGTCCAGTGCTGGTTCACCTAAAACAATATATCGGTTCTTATCTAATAATATCTAATTTTTTAAATAATTTTATAGTCAGATCTTTTCTGGAACAGAGAAACTTTTACTTCAGAATTTATTACTTATTTGTTGATTACACATCTACTTTTATCCTTGTTTTGTTATTTGGGTGACAAAATAACTTTCGATGGCCAAAGTAAGGAAGATACAAAATGCAGACTGGTTAAGACAGGAAAAGCGTTTCTGTAGAAGCGAAGTTTTTTGACATTCGATATTAATTTAAATGTTGAGAAGTCCTTCCTGAAAGTATTTGTGTGGAGTGTAGCATTTGTCTGGAGTGAAGCATGGATGATAATCAGCCCAGACAACAACAGGCTACAGACGAATGATGAAGATTAGATGGGTAGATAACGTAACTAATAAGGAAGTGCTTTACAGAATTGGGAAGAAAAGGAGTTTCTGAGGCATCCTGACAGAGAGAAGGGATAGGTTGGTGGGACACATTCTGAGACGTCAAGGAATCGTAACATAGCATTACAATGAAGTGTGTCGGGTAAAAATCGTAGACCGAGACCGATGGACGAACACAGAAGATTCAAAAGGATGTAGGTTGTCGTTGACATTCGGAGACGGAGAGCATTGCACAGGACTGGGTAGGGTGGAGAGTTGCACCAAACCAGCCTGCGTACTGAAGACCAAAATAACAATTCCAAAACATTTGTATCCGTTTAATATCAAAAGAAATATACCACCATCTGAATTAAGTTATCTCTCTTACATAACAATGAGCTTTACTTATCTTTGTAAGGGAGTTGTCACAAACTTGTTGGAAATATCAGGTAACCCTAACCTCGCTTCGAAATACAGATATTTACTAAAATAGAGTTAGCGTGACCACTAATTCGAAACTGCCTAAAATTTAGTGTGTGCGTGGGGAGTAAGCTTTCATTGGGACTGTAAACTGAGTGACGTAATGTCATGTTGGGTACTATGGTCATGTCTGAGTCAAGGTGGCATTTCAGCGAGGGATGATACACCATGAGCCTTGTTATCCACAGAGAGGCAGTATTTTTTGCTGTATCGTGCGTTTATCAGACGGAACATTAACCATAAATGACCGCAGAGACATCTGCAAAGTTCTGGATTTGATTTAAGTTCTAATATAAATCACATTCGTCTGTTGATTAACGCTGTAATTGTTAATCTGACTAAGATTCCCAAACGAGTCGTAGAAGATTATTACATCCTTGTATTTCTTGACATACGAAATCCTGCATTCCTTGTGTCATGTACCGGTGGTCCGCCTGACGAACAGGCTACCCGCAATGCAGGGTACCAGCGCATGGACGCATACCAGTGAGCCGTTCAACAGCGACGGTTCCGGAGGCACCAGAGGAGGCCACCAGCACCGCCAGAGTGCACACTAAACCGGAACTATTTTCCTTCGCACAGTCTCGTGATACCAGCTCGAGACTGCCAACGATGGCAGTTCTCCGCCGGCCGCCTAGGATAACCATAGCTAAGGGACCGCGACCGACGTTTCCGGGGAAGAGTCAATGCCAGCAACGCCACGCCTCCAGCACTTCCTGCAACAGAATTCGTCGTTCGGCTCCGTCTCCGTGGCCTCTGAAGGCTGTCGTTATCTCCCTGGCTTGTACCTAATCGGTAAAGAAGAAAACTTTTAGTTGATGTTTGTTGTTTTGCCTAAGTTACATTTACAGTTTGTTAGTTTGTTTTGTTTCCAGAAGATGATTAGTTTGTCTTATCGATAAACACAATTTCGGCATCAGGGCCTTTTTTTTTTTCGTCGGCCGCGATGGCCAAGGGGACTGCGCGCGCCGGTCACGGTCTACACGGCCACTACGGTCGGGGGTTCGAATCCCCCCTCGGGCATGGATATTTGTGCCGTCCTTAGTATTAGCTAGTTCATAAGTAGTTTGCAAGTTTAGGGACTGATGATCCCGTAGTTATGTACCATAAGCTCTACAAACATTTTAACATTTTTTGAGGATTTTTTTCGGACTGTGGTGGTCAAGGAGGTAGTCTTCTTTGTTGTTTTGCTCCTTGTTTACCATGAACGATCAACCAGTCATCGCAATCCCTGTCATGTCAAATTTTGCTCCTCTTATGAGACATTTAGTTGGTCCAGCAGGAACTTGTACAGGAAATGGCAACCGTTAGCCCTTCAGCTACGGACGGAGCCCATTGCAGGCCTCTTTCTCTTCCTGATAGTAAAGGGGCCCTTCAGCCATAACAAGCGTTTTATAGGCAGGGGGAAAGTTGGGCAGACTACATGGCCCGCCTTGAACAACATCTCTGGTGATGCCCACCATACGGCTTTCTTCCTCGCCTATGTTGGTCCTGAGGTCTACCGTCTTCTTCAGCAATTAAAGCCGGAGCACGAACCACATGCTAAGCCCTAAGACGAAGTTTCTCTTGCAGGAGTACATTGACTCTCTTGTGCATGTTACGAAAGCTATTTAGCTGTCACAAGAAGCAAGGTCAGTCATATCGGCAATAGCTTCCTACCCTTCAGGACTTATCAAGGGACTGTGCCAATATAAGCTGCTAACAATCGTATGTGGCTTCACTCGTAGGGATACAATCTTGGTTCATGCCCCCGAAGAGGGCCTCCGGAAGGACTTACTAAACCTTTAGGACCCCTCCTTAGAAGCATGTCTTACAGTTATTCCGGCGTTTGAACAGTTCCTACAAGCGTCCATCTCCTTCCATGAGCCATCTCAGGTGCATGCGGCAAGCTCCACCCGCCGACAGACACCTCAGCAACCACCTCCAGATCTTCCTTCGGTAAACAAACCTCCTTCACTCGCGGCCTGCATCAGACGACGACCCAGGCACTAGGGCTCTCCCCCTCTTCAACCATTCACCCACAACCTTCGAAGTTACAGCAATGACTTAGTGATGGTTAAAGGCCAGTTTACGGTCATCATCAAACATGGCGCCACAACTTGCAGAATGCGTCTACTTGTCGTGGGTACACTAGGAGTGACAAACTTGCTGGGACTTGACCTTTCTAATGCCTTGGGGCTAGGGGTCCACATACCTCTAGGAGCATCCAGCCAGGATCTGCCACTTCCTATCTCCAGACTCTTCGCAGAAAGTATCATTCCGTGTTCGCGCCTTCTACTGCTGGTGTCCAAGGGTTTGAGGCACACATCACGCTCCTTCCGACGCCCCTACCCCGATTCTTCAAAGCTCGGTCTGTACCATTCGCTCTTCACGACAAATTGCAGGCAGAGCTCCAACGTTTGCGGGGAGATGCCGTCTTAACACCTGTCTCTAATCTAACAATTTATGGGCAACTCCCATAGTATTGGTAGACAAACCGGATGGTTCCATGTCTGTATGTGGCGATCTCAGTAAAACCATCAATGCCCAGTCGACTGATGATTCATACCCCATTCCCAAGGTCAACGAGATCCTCACTCGCCTCAATGGGGTCTAACCCTTCGCGAAAATCGACCTCAAGGACGCATATTTACAGCTTACTTTAGACGAGGCGTACCGGAACTTGTTGGGTATCAACACACCTTTTGGTCTATTCCGCTATAATAGGCTCCCCTTAGGGATCACGAGTGCCGCAGCGATTTTCCAGAGGTTCCTCGAAATTCTCAGGGACGTGCCTTCCACTGCCAACTACCCGAATGACATCATTGTTGCCGGACAGTCTGCTCAACACCTAGCGGACAAGCTGGACATCATTTTTTTAAATTATTATTTGTTCTCCAAACAGCCGACGTTCACTGCATTTTGGAAAAATGTGAATTTTTTCTCCCTCAAGTCGCATACTTAGGCTACATCCTCAGTGTTACGGGTATTCGGCCGCAGCCTCATCATGTCATTCGGACGTCAAGCAGCTGCAATCCATATTGAGCTACCTGAATTATTACAGGAAATTTATTTCACATGCCTCAACCATCGCAGCCCCATCGTACTGTCTCTAATGTAAGAATGTGACATGGAATTTGGACACGGCATGTGAACGTGCCTTCCTCAATCTCAAATAGGCCTTGTTTTAGCCCACATGTCTTACGGCCTTTGATCTATCAATCCCTTTGATTGTTGCGGCAGATGCCTCTGATTATGGTATGGGTGCGGTACTTCGCACAGCGTCAGTGGGTCAAAAATTAATACCGGCACAGAAACTATGGGTAAATTGAAAAGGAGGCCTTGGCCATATTCTTTGCTTTAAAAAAGTTCCCTGACTATGTTCATGGTCGTCATTTTACAATCTTAACCGACCACAAACCCCTACCACAAACATCCCTACCAAAACGGCTAGACGCCTCCAACGGTGGGCATTATTTGAGGCTAACTACTCTTATGATATTCAGTATCGCTCGACGACCAAACGTGCTAATGCCGATGCCCTCTTCTGGATACCTTTAGGCCAGGATCCATCAATTGACCCTGATCCAGAGGTGTTCAAAAATTTTCAAATGTTTGTAAATGTATCAGACCAAACTTCTTTCCAGAAGATGATTAGTTTGTCATGTCAATAAAAACATCTCGCATACACACATTAAGGATCTGTGAGATTTCTCGTTTCTTGACGGGATTATGTCTGTTTTGGTTAGTGCTGTGTCTAGCATTTTATAATTTTTTTGTTTCGCCTTAACCACTTATGTTCATTTCTGTAAAGTTATAAATACAATCCTCAACCAATAGCTAAAGCTTCCATTGTCTAATTGAGCCTTCTTGCTTCATTTAATTGTCTCTCCACATTTTCGACATTCTTCACAGCCTGTGTAATAGCAGCTGCTCCTATGACCACCGAACCGAGAGCTGACGGACCAGCAAAGGCACGGAGCAGAAAAGAAATTATTCTACCAGAGGAGGGGGGGGGGAATCTTTGCTGTTTTAATGCATCTTCGTTTCATTCTCCTTCTGCTCTGCTTCAACGCCAAATTGCACTGCTGTGATTGCTGCTTGGATGCGATGTTTTCAGTTATAGTGTACTTTGTGCTGCGTTGGTGATATGTTTAAACGTTATTCCACTACCCATTTTAAGTTTGGTGCGCATTGAAAGTTCTTATTCTGCTGTATTTCAGTCAATATCCAATGTTTGCGGTTGCAAATCATGTTACATTGGAAATCATCCATTTTCACCGAACTATTGAGTTCAGATGAGAAATGAAGCCACTTCATGATTTATCATGGCATTCTAAGATTCAACCCGCAAGAAACACACTTGCTCAATTTTTTCTGTATTATTCTCTATAAAAAACTACTCGCTATTTCACTGCCCTTACAGTCCTATAAATTACATGTTCTATGATTTGTCTGCTGGACTTCGGAAATTATGAATATTTCCCTGGACCAATAGAGTAGAGAACATTTCTCAAACGCTCTGTTTCGAAAGATGGATCAGCCACCTTGAGTTTTTTGTTTGTATTGATTGATCATTTTATACGATTGGAAACAATTATTGAATGATGGTTGTCAGAAACACCATTGGGTTTCATTTTAATAGTTTGGTGCTTTGTTCGATTATATTTATGTGTATTTTAATATTCACCCACGTAATCGGACTGTATATTTTTCGGGCAAAGATTTTTTTTTTTCTCGAACAAACGTCTTATCACTTACTAGTGAGGCCCAAGCAAATTTGTGGTGACTATAACCATTACAATATATTTGAGTCCTGTACTGCCGCGTGCAATTTCCGCTTGGTCTAAAGCGTCACGCAGTACTTCCAGTGCCGGCCGCGGTGGCCGAGGTGACTGAGGCGCTCCAGTCACGGTCAGCACGGCCACTACGGTCGGGGGTTCGAATCCCCACTCGGGCATGGATATTTGTGCCGTCCTAGTTCGTAAGTAGTTCATAAGTAGTTTGTAACTTTAGGGACTGATAACCCCGTAGTTAAGTCCCATAAGCTTAACAAACATTTGAACATTTTGAGTACTTCCAGTCAGAGATTCGAGTCCTTCCTGGAGCCTGGATGTCTGTAAATCTATCGGACCAAACTGCGTGGTCATCAGTCCGTAGCTTACAAACTACTTAAACCTAGGTAAGCTAACCTACGGACAAACACACATACCCATGCCCCAGGGAGGACTCGAACCTCCACGGCGAGCAACCGCGCGCTCCGCAGCGAGGTGCTTTAGGCCGGAGCGTGGGTGTATATATTGTTCTTTCTATGAGTTAATTTAAGTATTTTGTTAGTCAAGAGACTAACGACTATAACAATTTTGTCCAAAAGGTTTACAAACATGTGAACATTTGAATTTGAATCCTTTCAAAAATATTCAAATGTTTCTATAGTCTATGGGTCTTAACTACGGGGTCATCAGTCCCTAAACTTACATACTACTTACGAACTAAAACGGCACAAATATCCATGCCCGAGGGGGGATTCGAACCCCCGACCGTAGTGGCCGCGCAGACCGTGACTGGAGCGCCTTATTGAATCCTTTATTAACGCTTGAATAGTATCTCATTTCCACATGGTCTGCTTGCTAAATATCGCTCAATTCCTTTGTAATACAATTACTGTGTGGATACGTCTCCATGCTGGTTGATGGAGCACTTGTACAACTGTTTCCATAATCACTCAGTAACATTTCTTTCTCGAAGTTATGAATGTTAGGTACTATTTCGTTTCTGTTGATAGTGCTGCAGGCGGACGCTAATGCTGTTATCAGTCGTTAACGTTCTGTTATCTCGTTCGGGTAATCAAATAAATATTTTTAGAGGTACATTATTCAATACTTTATTTCGAATATGGACACATTTATCATACCCAAGTTTTCTGGCTGAGGCGGTTTTATTAAAACCGCCATCACCTGAGAAATCTTTATTATTATTGTTATTATTCGGACTGCAGTTTCTGTGTGTTCGTAACCAGCGAAATGTAAATATTATAGTAAGACTCCAAACACTCTTGCACTACATTAAAAAAGCCATCACCATAGTTGCAATAGACACTCCAGTGTTTACCTTCTTTCAGTATCTCCTATAACGCTGTTCATAGGGTGGGAGGGTATAACTACTGTTGCCACAACTTCACAGGAGAGCAAAAACAAGATGCAAGGTACAGTCACCCTCCATTTTCTGTTATCGACTGTAGGTTCCCCCAGCTTTCCTTATTGGCAAGAAACTGATTCTCACCACAGAGCCTTCTGAACTTTCTCATATTTCAGTAACAGGAGCCCTCACGTCAAATTATGAACAGCAAATCAATATAGTGGCCAGTAGGTATCAGTTTTCCTATTTAGGAAACGTGTAAACCAAACATACCGGCAGTGGATAAAAGATCTTCAATGTCTCACAAGGAATTATAAGTTTGAATGTTCGTGTGGAGCTTTATATTCTTATGTGGTCTTACGTGGTGCTATTGTCTATAAACTTACTGATGTCCGCCTTACGGAGCAGATTCTAAAAATGTCAGATCCGTCTGTCCATCAAGTAGCATTTTGGAACAGTACGATTCAGGTACCGCAGATTCAGTTCCAGTGTGTACTGTACCTACGTCACGCACTGGCAAGCGCCAGGTCAGACGACGTACACATCCTTCTGCCCGCACTAAGTGTAAACAAGTTGATAGACACAGAGCTGTGCCCTCTAAAGATGTTAAGTCTTGTCTAAAATGTTACTCGTGGCACAAAAGGCAGAACTGTCCGTCCCGGTCAGCGGAATGCTATGCATGCGACAATAATGGCCATATACTAGCAGTCTGCTTGCAGGAAAAGAAGCGGAATTTGTCTTCCCGGCCCAAAAAGCGACAAGACAATACATATTCAATAAAGGAAGTATTTTCGAAACCTGTCGTGGCCCTTCATAACACCAAGGAGAAGGAAGTAGCATAAGTTGTTCGCCAGGCCAGAAAAATGTATGTCAGTTTTCGTGTGAATGACATTTCTGTAAAATTTCAACTAGACACGGATGTATTACTCACATAGCTCAATCGCAAAACTTATGAGCACTAAAACAAGGTTAACACAATACAATGGCAATGACATTCCTGTACTAGGTCAGTGTTCACTACCTGCAGAATACCGTTCGCAAATGCGCACAGTGACATTTCAAGTGCTTTAGTCTTACGAAGGAGAGAACATTTTTGCTTTAGATTATCTTGGTTTTACTGTGCATGACAATGTCTTAGTTGTGAACACTTTTGATGCTAAAGACAGTGTAGACAGGTTGCTGAAAGAGTTTCCAGATATATTTTCTCCAGGACGAGGAAAAGCTAAGGATATTTCTGTACGCATTACTCTGAAGGAAAATGCCACACCAAAATTTTGCAAAGCTCGTGACGTACCGCTTGCTTTACGCGACAAAGTAGCACAAGAACTTCGCACATTGCAAAAAATTGGTGTACTTGAATCAATACAAGCTAGACAGTGGGCGAGTCCGCTTGTTATTTTGTCGAAGCCGTCAGGTAGCATCCTCATTTGTGTTGATTTCAAAGCCACGATAAATCCACAAGGAGTTGTAGACAGTTACCCTTCATCGAGACCAGAAGATTTAATAGACAGATTGGGTGCAAGGAAATATTTCTCAAAAACAGATTTGCGCAATGCCTACCTTCAGATGCCACTCGACGAAGAATCACAGAAAATTTGTGTTGTCAATACTCATCTGGGCTTGTTTAAATATTTGCGTCTACCGTTTGGCAGTGCATCCGCACCCGCAATTTTTCAAAGATATTTGGGACAGCTTACAGCTCGGGTGCCTTGTTTAAACTACTTAGGCAACATAGTTGTGTCAAGACATACCCCAGAACAACCCATTGCAAATTTGAGAAAATTATTTCAAGTACTGTCTGATGCAGGTCTCAAGATAAATGTGAGTTTTTCAAACCCGAACTACAGTATTTAGGACGCGTGTCAAGGTGTGCACCCCATGCAATCACATTTGCTTGCCATTTGTGACCTGCCAGCACCAAAAGATGTGAAAGAATTACAGTCCGTCTTAGGAAAGTTAACTTACTATATTTGGTTTATTCCCAACGCCGCACACATTGCAGCCCCTTTGCAACGGTTACGCCGTAAAAGTGTTCGTTTTGTTTCGACAGAAAAATTCCAACGCACATTTCAACAGTTAAAAGATCCATTGCTCAGTGATCGATGTTTGGTGCACTTCGATCCAGAAAAAGAAGTTCTTTTGCAATTGGACGCGTCATCGTATGGTCTAGGGGCGGTGCTCTCATATACACTTGGGGATACGGACCGTCCGATTGCGTTTGCGTCAAAACTTTTGACAGACGAGAAGGAAGCTTTAACGATTGTGTATGGGTCACGAAATTCCCTCACTATATGTATTGGAGAAATTTTTATTTATTCACTGACCACAAGCCTTTGCAGTCATTGTTTCACCCAGCCAAGCTGATTGCTACTCGCACGGCACACAAATTGCAACGCTGGGCATTGCTCTTCTCACATTATCGGTTTGAGATTGTATACAGCCAAAAAACTCGCCATGGAAATGCCGACGCACTTTCTCATCTCCCGATTGGCCCTGCCAAAGACTTTGGCACTTTTGAGATGTCTTGTTGTCAGATCGATTCACAGGAAGATAATTTGTTGCTATCCTTCCCATTGGACTATTAGAAAATTGCTGGGGCCACAGAAACAGGGCGTGGCGGAGCGGCCGAGCGCATTGAGGCGCCATGCTACGATGCGCGAGGCCGTTCCCCGTCGGGGTTTCGAATCCCCCCTCGGGTATGGATGTTTATGCCGTCTTTATCATAAGCTAGATCATAAGTAGTTTGTAAGTTTAGGGACTGATGACCCCGTAGTTAAGTCCCATAAGCTCTACAAACATTTGAACATTTTTGAACAGACCCCGATTTACGACTTTTGCTGCGCACAGGATGCTCTCGCTCACAACGTGATACTGATGCGTCGTCATTGGTTGTAAGAAACGAACTTTCAGTTCTCAGAGACGTCATTCTAGTTTCAAATGACAATGGACAATCACGTGCGCTGATCCCGCGACGTTTGCACCAACAAGTATTGAACTTAATTCACCAAGAACTTTGCGGAATGGTTCGCACTAAGCAACTGGCACCACGACACTGAACTTGGCAGAAATGGACGTCCATATAGAACAGATGACGTCACAGTGTTCAGTCTGCACTACTAACCAGTCCGCCCCACTTCAGAAATTTTATGCGTGACCAAAAGCATATTGGTCCCTTGGTCCCTTCCGGAATACTAAGTAGCTTATTGTGGTTGATTTGCAGTGCCAATGTCTTCTACGACTTCAAGTAGCACGATTAGGGCGTTGTTTTAAATTTTTTGTCTGGAAGGTCTCCCTGAACTGATAGTCTTTGTAAAAGGTTCTCAGTTCACATCGCAAAAAATTACTCTCCTTTTGTGTAGGCAATAGAATTAAACATCTCACCAGTGCACCGTTTTACCCGCAGTCAAACGGTGCTGTGGAACTATTCGTCCGGGCATTTAAGCAGCAGATGTCCAAACTCCGTTCGGAGCACTCACGGAAGGCAGCTTTCAATTGTTCATCGCCTCCTACCTCTCGCATCCACGAGAAGGGTCATCGCCGGCCCCGCTTCAGCACGGCTGCCGCCACCGCACCCTGCTCCATCTGCTCCACCCACCGTGCCGCCCAGAGCAGCAGCCGACGACTCGGAAGTATCTCTTCGCTCCACGTAACCCAGTCTTGTACAGAGTTTTCAGCGGTCGCAGACGGTGGTAGCAAGACGAGATCGTCAAATGTTTCGGTGCTTTCATGTTTGAAATTTCATGACATGACGGCATAGTACGAAGGAACCGCAATTTGAAAAACAACGGATTAAGGATACTTTAAAACCATCTCATATGTAAATTTTCACAAGGATTGCAAGTTTATTCACAAATAGATTATCTATGCATTATGGAATAAATTTCTTTGAGGGTCGTTTGGTGCGTTTTCTAGGAGAACATTCCTGATAACCTCTGTGACGCTAGATTACGGACATGAGTGAAAGAAAGAGGTATCAGAGGTAGAAAATAGACAAAAAATTCTTTTCTTCTCTCGACTGATAGGGACAGTGACAGGGTAACGTAATTAGGGATTTTGTGCATCGCCACCATATCGTCATCATAATATGCCCATTCATTTAAAGCAAGCTGTCACTTTCAAAGTTCAGCAGAGCAGATTCCTCATATTTTCTTCGCCCCCCTTAACTATTTCACATTTTTACTTAAGATCCTTTCATATTCATCTTTACATCTACTCGTTTGTAATGCTCGCTAAGTACTCATAAAATTCAAAAAACCTCCTCGTTTCATTTCAAGAAATTTGTAAGGCTTCTTATATCCTGTTTTCCTCAGAAGTTGGACGAAATCATATGGGCAGATAATGGGGAATTTTGACCTTTGCTTTGAGTTTTCAATTAACCAGTAGTCTGTGATGTTTTCCAACTGGTCAGTAAATTCCATTGCGGATAAACTTTAATAACGTATAATAGCAGGTCGTCTGTGTGCAATTTTTATTCTAACCAAAAGTGCCTGAATATATTATGAATTACTTAATGTTTGAAGGCAATCTAGTTAGATGTTTTAAATATATAATAAATTCATAGCGCAGGTAGTCCAGTTTTATATTTAAAAATTGTCAGAAGGGCGCTGTTTCCCCTATTGAAACAGAAAATATTTCCATAAATATATCATCTTCTTAGGTATTTCAACAAGCATGACGCTACCTGATCAGCTCCTCGGCCAGCCTTTTCTTCCCTTCACATGTGGCAGTTCGCTTCACCTCTCCTGATATCATGGACAACCCATCAAACGTCCACATCAGACGTTTTTAACAGGAGAGAGAAATTTCGAACTGAGGGGTAGGCACAAACTGCTGTCTGTCAAAAGTGACAACTACGATGTACTGTACTATTATCCCCTTGCCTTTCACACGGTATAGGTTACCATGTTTCCCAGTTCCTCGTGAATGATCAGTTCAGTCTGAAGCTTCGAAAATCCTCATAAGAACCTTAGCAGACGTGCAACAGGTGTCCTGCATTCTTGATGAACTTAATTAACTGCTGAAAAATCTTATGTTAGTTCGTGAAACTTGATGGGTGCTCATACTTGCCACGCATGCGGACGTACTCTTCACAGATATTTGAAAGCGTGCAATTATGTCTGAGACACATGTTTGTTGAAATTTTTTCTGAAGCAGTGGTATCTGGAGAATGTGCTTTCAAGCTCGGTCAGTTTTTGAATAATCAGGTTTATATTCAGCTGGATCCCTGTCAATAATACCGGAGAATGACGCCTGCATACTTGGAGGAACAGTGCTTATAAACTTGAGCCTGTCATCAAGCCCCATGCTTTACAAATAAAAAGCATTTCTTCCATTCATTGTGGGTTAATAGCGGCATTTTCGGTTTATTAATGTCAGTAACTCTCTTTCTGTCTGTTTTTTCTGTAGTCTTAATAAAGAGCAGCAACACAATAAAAATTACTTTTTTCGTTATCATCCATAGTCCAAAATCATCGAATATTTCTTTGCCTGTCACTTTCCACAAAACGCCATCTGTACTTATATCAACATTCACTCAGTTCTTTACACTGATTGGGTTGCACAAACTTTACTTTATGCTACCCTTATGTTCTTACTCAACTTTATGTTTACTTCCAATTCACACACTTTCACTTTTATGTTTAACCTTTTCAGAATATCGTTTAAGAAGGAATAACATCTGTGACATACAGATCCTCCAATGAATTAAAGACATAGGTTTCATTAAACCTTACCTCTTGTATTGGCCTAGCTTGTTCCTTTTTCTTCCTGGCAGAAAGAAACGATCTGTCAGCGCTTTCACTCGTTACAATCACTCTTTGTACATTTACAGTACTTAAGAATGAGACACTATTTATTCAAGTGAAAAAACGACGAAGAACAGAAACTTCCTGGTAGATGAAAAATGTGTGCCGGAACCGGGACTCGAACCAGGGAACTTTGCCTTTCGCGAGCAAAGGGTCCCAGGTTTGAGTCCCAGTTCCGACACACAATTTTATTCTGCCAGGAAGTTTCACATCAGCGCACACTCCGCTACAGAGTGAAAGTTTCATTCTGGAAACGAAGAACATATTCACAACGAATTTACTAAGCAGTTCTAGAATTACTCTGAACATCACCTTTATTAAATGAAAATGCAGTATCATCAGTGCTGCAAAGCCTTATGGTTCCTTTGTTGTCGTACCTAGAGAATACAACAGTGAAGCTAACAATTACTGAACTGTGAAACACTGTTTGTTGTGGGTAAAAACGACAACAAGTCGCTTAGAAACACCGACACCTCAGATTGTACGGAAGGGAATACGTGGACATATACCCTTCTGGCCATATTAGTATGGGGTACAAGACGTCAATCTCCTTTTACCTGCAGTATTTTTAAATCAAAGTATGTTAACCCCAAATGCTCATACACTTCTTGACTACAGTGTTCTCCATTGAGTTTTATACCTTTATAAAATAAAATTGTCACCATCTCCTGCAGGGGAGTGGAATACATTTATGACTTTTAAGTGAATCTGAAATTAAAAGCAGGAAGGTTTTATCTGAGTTTCATTATCTCAATCATTGGTATTAGTTGCCATACTTTATTATATGCTCGGTGAATTCCAGTATTTCCAGCATAATCATTTTTCTACTTTCCTTTACAGAATGTAATACCTCACATTCTGCATCATATGTCCGTTTCTCTATTATAAGATGGTCAAGAAAATCGGTAATTATTGAACTTTCCTCTTTTGATTTCCATCTTCTATCAAGTACCTATAATCTAACCAACTCAACTATGCTTTATTAACCAGTATGTACTGTACTTTCCTGCTGTGTTTCCATGATAGAATGCCCCCACCTTGTCTTCACTTTTGAATAATGATCTCGACTTATTGTTCGTGTAAAATGAATGACTTAGGTTGCGAATTTTCAACGTTTTATATGTGTTTTCGGAAATCTTATTCGTATACGTCATCTGTACTAATTATCGTTGTGACTGTCGCATGTCTAGCATAAGAAATTGTCTAATTTTATGCAGATCCTTTTTTATTACATTATCTAGCAGAGAAAAGCTGTAGTCATTTTTGATGTAATCTATCTTATGACCTCGACATTTTTTAAAGTCAGACTCACATAATGTCAAGGATGTCCCGTGATATAACACTGAATGGAAAGCTGCATAATTGTGGAAACGTGAAAGCAGGAATCTTAGAGATTGTAGCAATGGTTGTTTCTGTAAATTCCAAATAAATGTTTCTATGTACTTGTATCTACATTACTCCCCCCCCCCCCCCCCCCAAATTTCGTAGAAACATAGAACATTAGAATGTGTTTCCTTATTATCATGCTATGCCAATTGTAAACGGAAAAGTCGATTAAATGTATCCTACTATAATTGGTAGTAATACTTCTACACTTTAAAATCAGATCTTCGCCGTGAAAATAATATTATACGCTTATAGGCAACGAATGAAATCTACGTTCTTCTTCTCTAGATTCGTAAGTTTTTTGAAGTATACGGCTGAGAAGCTTCCTTCCGCCACTCTTAATGCAGTTTAATCCTAGCATTTGGCTTTTATATCTAGATTCGTATTGGAATCACGGGATCATTATTAGTGAACGTAATGAGTAGTACCGTGTGTCCAATTTCGCCTTAAAACGTTTATTATTCGTCGTGTTTCGATTTGTGAAATTGTTATGGCAAATGCGGTAATGAATGGTATCTTCACAGGAGGCAACTAGCTTTTATTCTATCATAACTGGTGCTTAAAGCTAAATGCTCTGCTTCGGGTAAGAGGATTTCATGTTCGCTGGCGCTGACGCAGGATTTACTAGTAGAGCTTTGTAGACACTGCAAATCCTGGGCCCCACTTAGCATACTAAAGCAGATTTCGCGTTCATAGGCATCGTCACCACCTGTTCCCTAATATTCACAAGCGTAACTTTGTCTACCATTAACAACTCTCTAAAGAGCAACTTAATTGTTTTTGTCCAACGTGTCGTATCAGAAAATCTGTAGGAGGTTCTCATCACTTATGTTTATTCTGGAATCAGGTGAGAGTTCCAGTGTCTTCGTATTTGATGTAGGCATAAGAAGACAGATAATTCTTAAGTGACAAGGAAGTCAATCTGATGAAGGATGTTTCTTTACAAATCGTAGGGACTGATGAACCCGCAGTTAAGTCCCTTAAGCGTAACAAGCAACAACAAACAAACAAATCATAACTACTTTCGATAGTTCACTCAGTGCATTTAGTAAAAATTGTTGAGATTTTCTTTGGTAAAAGCGAGATGACTCTAACAAATTGCATTCCATTACATACTTTCAATTAGTTTAAAGATCTGCTAATAAGTTACCGAGTAAAACTGCAATGTTTCTCCGCATGTTTGCGTAGTTCTTCCATCCATTTTCACGCCGAGCTGCTCGGAATTCCGTTTTCACTAATGGCGCTATCGAAGCGAGTACGTTATGTTTCCGCTCTCGACAGAGTGAAGAGAACAGTCAAGGTGGCTTTCTTAACACTCAGATGAAATACGGCAATGGCGACCTACTTGATTCCATTAACAAAATATGCTAAAACAACCCCATTAGTACCTGTGCATCCCTATAATTATGGAACGTATAATATACTCGTGAATAATACCAGGTAATTCCGTACCTTACTATCAGTAACTGAATTTCAGCTGAAAACTTTCACACTACTGTATAAATACCACAAGCATGTGCTCCGGAGAGTATCATAAATCGGTAAGAAGTCAACTGTGATGGGCATTGTCATACGAGATTGTAATGGAAGTTTGTTTGCCTTTCGTTTGAGGGACTGAATTGAGATAACCTACAGTCGCTTGGTAAGTTTGATAATCCAAATCTCATTTTTCACATGTGTGCTTGCAGTCCTTTTTGCTTCATAGCTTCGAATAAACTCAGCAACAGTCGAATAACTAACTGTAAGAGAATATCAAGTAATTGCGTGTTACGCTAGTCCAATTAGTTACATTTCTGAATTACCGACGCCATTATTGTGAATTCAGACACATTACCGCACCCAGCTCTATTTCGCATAATTACTCTTTGGGACCCATCGTTTCTTCGTAGCGTCCACACATAGAAAATGGTGAAGTTTGGAGTTCGATAGCAGCTACTGCCGTAAAACTAGGGGTTGGCAAGAAATCATGTTGCTGGTAGAACTTCCGGGTTATAAGGCCGTGGTCCATAAAACGTTTCAGTTTTTCCTAACATTTCGTTCAGAGCTGCGCCGGATATCTTCGGAGGTCTTCTTCAGTTGAGTGTAACCGACTGGTAAGACTCAACGGAAGTAAGAAGACCTCCGAAGATGTCCGGCGCAGCTCTGGACGAAACGTTAGGAACAACTGAAACGTTTTATGGATCACGGCCTTATAACCCGGAAGTTCTACCAGAATCTATGACATATGGTCGTGAAAACCTTCACTGCATGATAATAAATCATGTATCGGTGACGAATCACAGTGATTGAGAGGGCTCAGTTTTCGCTATAAGAACAGAAATCACGTGCAATTTCAAAATGACTAATGGTTGTAATACAATGCGACGTTCTAACTGCTGGCTGTATTTCGTACTTATATCTTTCCCTTGTCTCACACTATCGGGTCAGGCTGTAATTTCATTGAAAAGTCGCAACTAAGTGTTGCAAGCAGTAGATAAGATTGAACACCACGTGCATTTGGTGGCTTTAGACCTTCTTTCTTTCCTTTTTATCCTAGCATCGTCATGCAATTATGTTTCTACGCTTAGTTCATAACACAAAAGAATGTCAATTTTAGCAGGGAATGCAATAAAACTGTTTCATCTTAATACAGTAGAGAGTTAAATTTTTAACTAGCCTCGTATCTTCAACATAAAATTAAGATAAGTTTCATATCAATACCCTTTCATATTCCAAATGGTATTCTTGTGCGAAATAACAGTGCGGGTTGAATAATTAAATCTGTTCGTCACTCACAGCCTCAAAGCTAAAACAAGTCACATCATTAAGAAAATCCCACTAAAATCCTTTCCCAAGAGACGACAATCGGTCATGGTTACCTCTAGGAGAAGCGCTTGACTGGAAAACAAAGAATTACGGGTTCGAAACTGGATCTGATAACGAAAATTTTCAGTCTGCGTTTTAATCCAGACTTCACCTCTCAACGATGTTAATAGTATCCAGAAACGACTCGTGGTGGGGATTGCCGCTGGATAACTGGGGTAGGTTAGGAACACGCAAGTCGCTGAAGTGGAGACTTACACCAGGCCACTGAGCCACACGAAAGTATTACTAGTAGACTATAATTTGTCCTTATAGATCTACTTACTGTTACGGGAAGATACGGCACGTCATAACCTATTATTTTTCTTCTCTGTTAACAAAGTATTGAAATAAAGTGTGTAATAGTGTTCGCAGAATGCGTCCCCTGCTGATATCAAAAGTAATGCAGTTCTACACATACAGTGGAAATATATGACGCAAACAAAACAGCAGACAGCAGGCAGATAGCCAGTAGTGGGCTGCCGGGCGGAATGACCACGTGGTCTAAGGCGTCATGTCGTTCAAGCCGCAGTTGCCAGTCATCCATCGGACATGGGTTTGTAGGTTGTCTTCAGATTAAGTAATTTGTAAATGTAGGGATCGATGACCATAGCAGTTTGATCCAAGAGGTTTACAAACATTTGAACATTTTTTTAAAATATTTTTAGTAGTTGTGAGGAGTATTGAAAAGTGGGGAGAGCTGTGGCCAGGACAGACGCATAAGCAGTGAGAAAGACGTTTCGGACGTGTTTTAGTGCCTTAAGCGCGTTGTTTTGCCAGGGGTTATCTGGAATTATTTCTTAGTGATCTGAGGCATTATCAAGCAACATCAAAGACTATTTAGTACTGATTGAGATTAACATCATAATTTCCTTGTTTACTTCAGACGTTGGCTCACGACGCACACACCCTGACGAGACACCACAGATTTGCAGTAAATGTATTACATGAAAAACACTTGTACGAAGAATATTTTGATATATATTTATACGTAAATGTATCGTGCACATACTACGAAAATTGAAAAATGTAGGGACGGCTGGTTAAACCTCCTAAATATGCCAAATATTTATCAATAGTCTAGTCAAGGTTGCAAACGTTTTTGAAAAACTGGACGAAATTCCCTCAGAACTACTGAAGTCTCTGGGAGAACCATTCATGACAAAACTATTTCACCTGGTGAGTAAGATGTATGTGACAGGAGAAATACAATCAGACGTAATGATACCCGTAACAAAGAAAGCCGGTGCAGACAGGTGTGAAAATTACAGAACCATCAGTTTAATATGTCATGGTTGCAGAATTGTAACACGAATTATTTACAGAAGGATGGAAAAACTGGTAGAAACCTACCTCGGAGAAGATCGTTTTGGTTTCAGGAGAAATGTGGGAAAACGGAAGGCAATACTGTCTTTACGGCTTATCTTACAAGATAGATTAAGGAAAGTCAAACGTTATGATGCTGATTGGAATACACTCATTCAGATTGTAAAATCATCAGGAGTAAAATATAGGGAACAGAGGGTAATTTACAACTTGTACAAAGCGGTTATCAGAGTTGAAGGGCATGCAAGGGATGCAGAGATTGGGCAGGTAGTAAGATAGGGTCGTAGCTTTTATCCAATGTGATTCAATTTGTACATTGTGCAAGGATAAAGGAAAGTAAGCAGAAATTTGGAGAAGTAATTAAAGATCGGGATAATGAATTAAGAACATTGTGTTTTGCCGATGACATTGTAAATCTCTCAGTGACATCAAAAGACCCAGAAGAGCAATTGATCGGAATGGACAGTGTGTTGATAGGTGCGTATAAGATGAACATTAACAAGAGCAAAACCATGGGTAATGGAATGCAGTCTAAGAAAATCAGGCGATGCTGCAGATATTAGATTAGGTAACGATACAAAAGAGACGGTAGATGAGTTTTGTTACTCGGGCAATAAAATAACTTATGATGGTCGCAGTACAGAGGTTACAAGATGAAAAATGGCAATCGGTAGAAAGGCGTTTTTGAGAAAGAGAAATTTGCTAACATCGAACATTATATCAGGTGTGAGGAAGTCCTTTCTGAAGGCATTTGTGTGGATTGTTGCATTGTACGGGAGTGAAACTTGGACGATAAACAATGCGGACAGGAAGAGGATACAGGATTTTGAAATGTGGGACTACAGAAGAATACTGAAGATTAGATGAGTGGAACACGTAAATAATGAGGAGGTACTGAACGGAATTGTGGAGAAAAGGAAATTCCGGCATACATTGACTAAAAGAGATCGATTGGTAGGACACATTCTTAGGCATCAAGTAATCATGAATTTAGCGTTGGAGGGAACTGTGTGGGGTAAAATCGCAGAGGGAGACCAAGAGATGAATACAGTAGGCAGATTCAAGTAGGTGTAGGTTGCCATTCTTATGAGGAGATGAAGAGGCTTGCTCAGGATAGAGTAGGGTGGAGAGCTGCATCAAACCTTTCTCCAGACTGAGGACCACAACAACTACTACGATATGTCGGTAAAATTATGTATCGTCAGGTTATGCACTTTTATTATTCATAATGTAACTTTCTTTTCAAGTGCCAATCATCAAATTTAAAACAAGTAATCAAGCCTCTATAAAAAATTAATTGGCACAAAATTTAGTAGTATCAAATTGTTTTAGAGGGAGAACAGAATTTTCCGTATACACTCTCAACCTATTTCACATTTATTTATTATCCCTTCTGAAGTTCATAATGGCTTCAACCACCCACTGTTAATATTCTATTTAGGTATGATAAAGGTGAGAACACATCTCTTCTATGGCAGTGGCACAGTTAATCCAGGTAGATGTTTCAGTTAGAATTACATTGCAGTATCTGTTAGTTGCCACCTGTGTACAGTTTAGCGTCTGTGGTCATAAATTGCAAAAGTCGCAATTAGCTTAGGTCGAAGCGGGAGAAGTTGGGAGTTCGTTAACTACTACCTTAAAATGCGAGAAATCGCCACTAAGCTTAACAGCGAAAAGTAGAAGTCGCATATAATGGTGTCCATAGTGGTTATTTACGGCGAATGTTACTAATTGATTGCTGGGTAATTGAACTACGTCTCACAATTACGTCTCATGGCGCAAACATAAGTAAATGTGGGGCCTACTCCTGGGGACTTGTCAGTAGGACTGGGGGAGAAAAGACATATTCCAAAAGATACTGAATTTGAAAGGAGGAAAAGATATTATTCTCAAATGTTCAAATGTTTGTAAATCTATCGGACCAATCTGCGTGGTCATCAATCCGTAGCTTGCAAACTACTTAAACCAAGTTAAACTAGCTTAAGGACAACAAACGCGTACACACCCAGGCCTCAAGGAGGACTCGAACCTCCGACGGCGAGCAACCGCGCGCTCCGCGGCGAGGCGCCTTAGACCGCTCGGCTACTCCATCGCGACGCGATTATTCTTACGTTATTGTTGTTGTCTTCAGTCCGGAGACTGGTTTCCGTGCTACTATATCCTGAGCAAGCCTCTTCATCTCCTCATAAGAATGGCAACCTTCATCCATATGAATCTGCTCACTGAATTCATCTCTTGGTTCTACTCTGCGATTTTTACCCCATATACTTCCCTCCCACACTAAACTGATGATTCCTTGATGTCTATGCCTATGTCCTATCCATTAAGGTATGCCAAAAATCTTTATCTCCCCACCTCTGTTCAGTACCTCCTCCTCATACACCCAACTAATCTTCATCATTCGTCTGTAGCACCACATTTCAAAAGCCTCTATCCAATTCCTGTTCGTACAGTTTATCAGCCATGTGTCAGTCTCATACAAGGCAACACTTCACACAAATACCTACAGAAAGGACTTCGATATGCTTAAATAAATATTAGATTGTAACAAATCTCTCTTTTTCAAAAATGATTTTCTTCCCATTGCCATTCTACTTTTCATATCCTCTGTACTGTAAGCATAATATGTTATTTTACTGCCCAAGTATCAAAACCCATCTACCGCCATTATTGTTTCATTACCTAATCTAGGTCCTTCAGCATCGCATGATTTTCTTAGATGGCATTCTGTTACCCTCGTTTTGCTCTTGTTAATGCTCAACTTATACGCTCAACACACTGTCCATTCCGTTCAACTGCTCCTCCAGGACCTTGCTGTTTGTCACAGAATTACCATGTCATCGGCCAAATGCTATGTATTTCTTTCTTCCCCCTGAACTTTAATTTGTTCCCTAAAACTCTCTTGATTTCATTTATCGATTAATAAATGTACAAATTGATTAACATTGGAGAAAGGCTACAACGCTGTCGTACACCTTTCACAACCTCTACATTCCTTTCATGCCTTCCAACTCTGATAACCGCTTTGTACAAGTTGTAAATAACACTCCGTTCCCTATATTTTACTCCTACTGATTTTACAAACTGAAAAAGTGTATTTCAATCAACATTGTCAAAAGATTCGTACAAATCTACAAAAGCTAGAAATGTAGCTGTGCCTTTCTTTAATCTATCTTCTAAGATAAGCCGAAAAGTGAGTACTGTCTCCCGTGCCCATATGTTTTTCCTGAATCTCAACAGATCTTTGGCAAGGTCAGCTTCTACCAGCTATCCATCCTCCTGCAAGTAATACGTGTTAAAATTTTGCAACCATGGCTTATTAAACTAATGCTTATGTAATTTTCACACTTGTTTACCCCTGCTTTCTTTTGAATAGGAATTATTAGATTTTTGTTAAAGTCGGACAGTATATCCCCTGTCTCATACATGTTACTCACCAGGTGAAATAGTTTTGTCATGGCTGATTCTCCCACGCGACTGGCATAGGAGGAAGTGACAATGCTACGCAAAGTATCCTCCGCCACACATTATTAGGTGGCTTGCGGAATATGGTTGTAGACGTAACTAGCACTCTGTGACTGTAACCATAAAATGTTATCAATCTTTTTTATTTAGTATCTGATAGCATACTCTAATAAATTTAATTTAGTATTTCCTGTGATATCCAAGGATTTTTTGCCTTTCTTCCTAATTTGTCCCCTGGTGCCTTCATTGTTTCATCTCTCAATGCCACCCATTCCTCTTCTACTGTTTCATCCCCCCCCCCTTTTCTATAAATTGTTGCTTTAAGCTACCTCTGACATTGAATAACTTCAGGTTCCTAGAATGTATGTAGGTCCAATCTCTTTATATTTCTACGTACTACAATTTTTTCAGTTTCAGCCTAAAATTGAAAACTTCGAGGGTAAATAATGAGAACCCTCAACTTTTGTATTTTTAATGTATTTCGTGTAAACAATGAAATGTGACAGTGTGTTTCGTTTTCTTCAAGTAGTACATTAGTCTGCAAATATAAATATTAAAACAAATACTAAAACGTGCAATAGCAAATATTTGTCAAATACACAATTCATCCTATGTCAGAACTTTACAAATGACGGATATCATTATTTTCCCCCTATGTATTCAATTCATGAACAATAAGATATGGTCAGAGTCTACATCTGCCTATGGATATGTCTCACAGTTTAAAACCTGTTGTCTGAAATAAATGTCTCAGCATTATAAAATATATCTTCCGGTGTCTCCTGGTCTCTTCCATGTATTCAACCTTTTTTCGTGTTTCTTAAACCTTGTGTTTGTTATGATAAAATTATTTTCCGTGCAATGTTCCACCAGGCGGCTTCCTCTTCCTTTTGCCCGGTCCATATTTACGTACTATATCCTTCCATTTCTTTCCCTAATATCGAATTCCAATCTCACATCAAAAATTATCCTCCCCCTTAATTGCCTAAATAATTTCCTTCATCTCCTCCTACATTTCTTCGATCTCTACATCACCGGCAGAACTAATTGGTAAAAACACTTATACTACTGTGGTCGGTGTTAAACTCGGATCTGCCTTGGCTACGGTAATTCGATCACTATCGTGCTCATAGTAGTTTACCCTCATTCCTATTTTGTTATTCATTATCAGACCTACTGGTATAACACTCCAAATCATTTTGTTTTTGTAATCCTGTACTTACCTGACGAGAAATCTTTCTCTTTTCATCGAACTTCACTAATCCCCATTACATTTCTCTTTCTAAATTTCTCAACCCCCCACTGGCTCCTATACGTAGAATGCCAGTGTTATCTCCTGATGACGACATCCTCCGGAGTAGTCCCCGCCCGGAGATCTGGAATATTTTACCCGAGACGATGCCATCATCATACGTTCATACAGTAGAGCTGAATGTCCTCGGAATAAGTAACGGCTGTAGTTTCCCTTTGGTTTCAGGCGTTCGCAGTAACTATGTGGCAAAGCCACATTATCTGACGTTACAAGGGCAGGTCAGTCAATCATCCAGACTGTTGCCCCTTTAACTGTTGAAAATGCTGCTGCCCCTCTTCAGGAACCACATGTTTATCTGGCCTCTCCACATAAACCCTAGAGCTGTGGTTGCACCTACGGTATGGATGTTTTTATCGTTGAGACACGAAAGTCATCCCACCTCGCCAATGTCTGTGGTTAATGCGGCTGGATTTTCTTAACATCATCTTAATTGTCAGCCTATTAGCGCTCAGCAATTCTTACTACATAGTAAATAACGAAACTTTATTAGGGTCTGATCTACATTTTTCCGTCATTTGTACGTCAGTAGCTCTCTCTGTAGTTGCCGAGACGAACAGTCATTGCTCAGGAACATATTTGAAATATATTCTGGTTAATGGAATCTCCAAATTTGATATGAAATGTCTTCTGTGGATTAAAGTTTCATACCAATCATCTTTTCTGCCACAGAGTGTAAATACATGTCGCTACGGAAGGTCATCCAGTTATTACCAGCACTGCAGATAAATTGAAAGCGACTTAGGCGTTTCTAACATCAATTTGTGATAGAATCAGCACATATTTGGACCACAAAATTGTTGAAATATTTGTAATCCTATAGGACCAAACTGTTGTGGTCTTCATTACCTAGACTTAAGGAACTGTTTAACCTAAATTACAGTCCTTTCAATGGGTGTCTAGTAACCTTCGTATTATTCTAGTCGCTCGCTTGTTGTTCTCAGACGCGTTGCTCAATGACGTCACGGATTAGTGGGGCTGCAAGTACACACGCTAAATAACAGGTAAGAATATTCCAAAAATAAATAAATAAATAAATAAATAAAAATAAATAAATAAAATGTTGAAATGTTTGTAAATCTATGTGACTCAATTGCGTGGTTATTACTCCGTAGCGTACAAACTACTTAAACTAAGGTAAACTAACCTAAGGACAACATACACTCATGCCCGAGTGGGGACTCGAACCCTGGACGGCGATCGGCTGCGCGCACCGCAGCACGGTGCCCCAGTGCGCACGCCTAATCCGCTGCGGGTCAGAAGCTTTCAACCAAGATGCCACTCTTCCTTAATATCCCCTTTTCTGTTCAACTGATGTATTTTGTGGTAACCTGATTGATGTTTTCAAGTCTGAAGTGTAGTTTGAACAGGGATCTTTAACTGGGGGGAGTTGCTATAAGCGCCACTTACCTCAGTGTTTTGATCTTACTATTTTGTGTGACAGTTCCTCTTGTGTGCATCCAACAAATTCCTTTACCGGCAGTGCGATCTTTAAATGTTTACAACTGACAGAAAGATATGTAACCTACCTCATGGTTTCTGTTTTCTTTTACTTCCAAGTGACAGCCTTCCGTCACGTTGCTCTATCTGTTTTATTTCTTGCTTGCTGTAAGTTGAATACCCGTGTATTAGGCTTGCTAACAAGTAGTTCACGTGTTCGGAAATCTGGGACACAAAAGAAGCTGACTGATAGCGTGGATGTGATCTCTAGGAATGGTGTCCTTTCGTGCTCATATTTTCGATTTCAACAGAAACCCCTTGTAATTATTGATTGTATTTTGAATTCCTTATATTATTTTTCTTATTAACCCTGCGGCGGGCGCGTGGCGGCATACAATGCCGCCAATTTTATTTTATTTTAATAATTACGTCAGCGTGCCTAGCTAACACGAATGGTGCTAGATAAGCTTCGATTGTTTAGTGTAGGGCCAAAATGCATCACTTCCCCGCCATTAGACGCACCATAACAGCTGTGACTGACCTGTGAAGTGGACGACTGCACCGAGACGGCACTGCGTACCGCACGCGCCCGGTGATGTAAGTACATGTAGCCGCACCACTGTCGAATGTTTTGATGATTAGAAGCTTTGTTTTACAACTCTTTGAATGATGATTTGATTACCAACATTACTTTGGTATTAGAGTTATTTTCTTCTCGCCCACCAGTCCGCACAAAGGAAGGGACTGACTACAGAGGAAATTCTTCTGGATTCATCTGAGGAAGAAAATTACGCTGATTCTTTTGATAGCGATGAGAAAGCAGTAGTAATTGAAACTGCAGATCATTTCAGCGAATCTGAGCATTCATGCGATTACGGAATGAAGTGAAAGAAACACCACAATATGACTGGTAATGACCAAGAAACTTTGTGGACAAATAATTAGTTAGTACTACAACAGGAAACTAAAGGTAACAATATAATCAGTTCTACCTGGCCCAAAACGAAGTGGTAGTGCAGGTAAAACTGAAATTGAAAGTATTGTTTTTAAATTTACCAATTGAAGTTGTAGGCATTGATGTTGTATGCAATATGCGATAGCGAGATATTTTATACCTGAAATTGTGAAGTAAACTGCGGCAGATAGAATCCTGATCATATCCTGGTTCATTGGAACACTGAAAAAGGACAAAAAGGTGTGATAATTTATTTAGATTTTGTTATTAAAATAGTATTTACGAAATTTCCTGCAAACAATATGTTATATTCTGTAACAATTTTAATTTGCCTATGCATCTTGTTATATGTATACTGATCACAATAAAAGTTGCTGTTAAGAATGATGTTAAAACGAATAAATAAATAATTCTACAAAAAATAAAAATAAATAAAAACTGCCTTAGTGTGTGGCGGAGGGTACTTTGCGTAGCCTTGTCACTTCCTCCTATCCAGTCGCGGCGAAAATGATTGCCTCAATGTGTCTGGGTGGCCCGTACTCTGACCTTAACATTGTGGAACGGTGCGTAATGCCATCAAACGTCTTTCGGAAGTCAAGCAACACGGCGCCTTCCTGGAACACTGTATCAGCTGCTCTCTGAATGTCTTGGGAGCGGAAGTTGTGTTTCAAATGATAGTTGCTTTCAGAAACAATGTTGATTCCTACAAAGGAGATTTCCGGCATCCAGAAGTGACATAATATTCGAACAACATACGTGTTCCAAAATTCTGCAAGTTTCTGATGTCAGAGATATAACCTTAAATTCTGCGCATCTGATCGAAGAAATTTCTTGTAAATAGGAATGACTTATTGCCTCTATCAATCGTTGCGAACACTTCCTTCGTCTAGAGACCTTCGGTACACCGCTGTTAGAGATGGGACAAGTTCCTTGTCATACTTTTTGTATAATCTAAATGGTGTACCATTAGGTCCAGCGGCATTCTCTATGTTGAGCAATTTCAATTGCTTTTCTCTCCCTCTCAGACTTATTGCAAAATCCGCCATTTTATCATTCGTTCGATGGTTTAGAGTAGCTATTACTGTATAGTCTTCCTATCTGAATCACCTTTGGGAAAAGACGTTTAGGATTTCGGTCTTTCGTGTTTCATCCTCTGTTTTAACACCACAATGCTCACATTGTGACTGGATATATGGTTAGTCCCTTTTATCGATTTGAGGAATCACCAGATTTTCTTACGATATTCTGCCAAGTCAGTATACAAATCATTGTTCACAAATTTGTTGACCGCCACTCGCATGGTAGCCCAAACGCTCATTTTGACATCATTTAACGTTTCCTTCTCTGCAAGATTTCGGCTACGTTTATATTTGCGGCGAAGTTCTATTTGTTTTTGTAACAGTGTGAAACGAGACTGTCATTGCGTTTCATTGCTCTGATGTCTCATTATGTCAACTTAATGAATGAAATTGGAATTGATTCCCTTGGGAATGGATTGCAACACTTTGTGGCAGGTGTTGAAAACTGAAAGAGAAACAAAAAATGTTCAAATGTTTGTAAAGCTTATGGGACTTAATTACGGGGTCATCAGTCCCTAAACTTACAAACTACTTATGAACTACTTACGAACTAGGACGGCACAAATATCCATGCCCGAGGGGGGATTCGAACCCCCGACCTTAGTGGCTATGCAGACCGTGACTGAAGCGCCTCAGTCCCCTCGGCCACCGCGGCCGGCTTGTAGAAACAGAGATGGCGAAGATGTACATTATATATCTTTCCTGTTATAAGTCACTCTCCTCTTTTCCCCATCCTTGTGTACTATGGAGTGCGAGTGGAATGTATTAATATTTCTTTCGGTGTTGGTAACATGGGTAATATTGTAATCTTTGGTTGTGGCTTTGTAGTTGTGGCAAGGACTGCCTTGCAGCAAAGGTTTTGTTGAGGGTAGATGTTGAGGGTCGATCTGGTCAAGCCAGGGGTTGCGAAGGCGGTGGAGTAACGGACCCTCAGTGTCCAGCCAATCGGGGCGCTCCGCCCTCGCGAATTTGAAGAGGGGACGGTTGGCCCGGGTGGCGCCTAGGGAGAGAAAGAGACCGGTTCATGGCCTGGCGGAGTGAGAACTTGAGGAGAGCTGCTCGCTGGTGTCGCGGAGGTTTTGGTAACAATTTGATGAGAATATTTAGCAATGTTGCTCATGGTGACGCTTTCACCATGGGTTGTTGGGGACGCAATCAATAGGTGTCAATTTTAACATTTTTTTTTTTTTTTTTTTTTTTTTTTTTTTTTCAGACCGAGATGGTGAGTGCTTTGTCGTGGGTTAAAATTGCTGCTAAGCCGGTCATTGGTTACATTATCATGGGGAGTATCAGTTCGTTGAACGTGTTTTTGTATTTGTTTCCGGTAAATATTCATTTTGAGGGTCATTATTCAAATTTACAATGATTTTCCTTCTACCTAGGACTTTGCGCGCGAAATGGATAAATTGTAGTTTGTGAGTCCAGATGGTGTAATGGTAGTCTTTTATTAGTAATAATTAGTTTTTCGTGTGTTTTAGATTTGTGTAATACATAAATGTGTAGGATGAACCTCTGAATAATGACGGTTTCCTTTGTGCAATGCGATCAGGGTGTACGTTGTGCCACGTGGTGGTCAGTACATTGTAAGTCTGGTAATAGAGGGTCTGTTGCAATTGCTTACCCTGCTCATGCAATAGTGTTATAGTAATTATTCAGCGTTGTGGTAATTATTTTAAATTAAATTTCAGTAACTTGGTTTTAGTGTGGGGGCCACACTGATAACGTATGTTCACCACTTAGACGGGCATCGTAATGTTTTGTGATCCCCTGTCATGTTCTAGCAATGATCAGGAGGTCGGTAATGCAAATCCCATTCACGGGTAATATTTTGTGTCCGTTCACACCACATTGCTGCCCCTAGCGCGCAACGGCCGGGCGGATTCAAATTTGATGGCTCACGCAGTAATTCTTCTTTGCATGCCTTGTGTGAATGTGGTAAATCATAGCGGGGAATCAGAGGAAACTCCTTGCTTCCATATCCTTGCGAGTGACGAAATTAACCTGTCTTCTTTGGAAACTTGGTAGGAGGCCCATTCAGATAATTAACATCATATAGTGTTTATCTTAAAGAATTAGTGGTTAAATAAATAACGATTTTATCCCACATGCGTGTCGAAGCAATTTCTAAATGTTCATATGACCCTATTCAGCACTAATAATTTCATTCTTAACGTCTTTCCTGTGGCCTGCAATGGTGCACTGAAGCATAAATAACAAAGTAAAGTATCCGTTCCATTTGAGTACGTATATTGGTTCCGATTAATTAGGTCAGATGCGTTTGTAATGTTATCCGTTGCGTGAGTCAACCTTATGACTCTTGTATTTCATTAAATATGTTGGGCGTGCTTATTTCGCACTTGGCGGGAACCAATATATGTACGCAAACTGGATAAAGCCTGCGTAGACAAGTCATTCTATATACAAACGTGTGGGAGCCATATTGCATCGCAATAGCTTGCAGTAGGCACCTTCAATGTACAAGTTATCGGGCACAGTGACAGACAAAATGGTAAAATACACAGTCCAGACACGAGGATATATATAAATAAATTAAAAACGGCGACGGGTACGTTACAAGTGTCCTCACGGAATTGAAGAACCACTTGGCATGTAAATGTCGAACGCGTACAGCACACTTTTAAATTCTTCCTAATAGACTAACCATAAGGATCTTTTAATTTCTTCCGTAACCACAAAATAAAATCCGAATTTTTTTAAAGAAGCGAAATAAGCGCTAGTAGAATTAAAATAGTAGAAAATTCGCTACTGAATCGAAAATACAAGGTTCCAAGACAATTCTGCATTTTAATGAACACCTATACTATTGAAAAATGAGAGTACACGAAGGTTGGAAAGACTGCATTATAACCGAGAGCTAGGAAAACAACAACGTACCTAAAATGGGTAGTCGAAAGAACAAGAGATAGTGTAGAGGAGTTGTTCTATATTTATTTTGTTTGTTATTGATATTGCATTAAATACTATGTAGATGAGAGTACTTGATGACTGTTACAGTTCTTGGACTGAAATGAATTCTTTTAACCAGCTACATATGGAACAGCATGGATTACTCATCAAACAAAGCAGTTACAAACCGAGTTAAACTGGGAGCAGGTAGTAAAACGGTAGGATAGGCCTCTCTCAGATTACTCCCTATGTCGGCGGCCTCCATTAACCTAATAAACGTAATGAAGCCTCGCTGGCAGAGTAAACACACTGACCCGGAGGCCGGCGTGCTGAGGTCACCACTGTAGAGGCACAGCTGCCAGTGGCCTGCGGGCAAACGGCCGCATATCGCGTTTGCTGGCCGCTCCCCATTAACAGACCGCATAACGCACCGGGGAGCGCGTTTCAGCACAAACACTGCAGCAAGACCGGCGGCGATTCTGCAGTCTGTTGACATTTGTACTGGACAGACACGCTGACACACCTGGAACCTACTTGTGTAATATCATGCTTCCAACTCCAGCTTAATTATTAAGTGATAACTAGTACTTAGCAAAGAAGGGGAAGCTGAAACGTGGAAGGAGTATATAGTGCAGCTCTACAAGGTAAATAAATTTCAAGACAATTTTGTACAAAGTGAAGTGTGTATGTGGACAGAGATAGGAAATACGTGTGAGCTGTAAGGCAAGATAAATAAGTTTAACTATTGGTAGGGAGTGGAAGGTCATGAAAGACATACCAACCACCTTGTTGTTTACACATTATTTTATTTCTCAAAGACAATTCCATACGATTAAATTTCGTTGAATTACAATAACTTTATTAACAAGCAGTGACTTCATTAACCCTGCGGCAGGCGCGCTTAGGGTTACTGCGTCAGCGGGCGCGTGCGGCACTCAGTGCCGCTGACGTTTAAATACCAGTTTAAGTGCTTTAGGTGGCTTGCGGAATATGGATGTAGCCGTAGCTAGCACTCTGTGACGGTAACCACAAAAATTATCATACTTTTATTTAGTATCTGAGAGCTAGTGAATTCCTTTCAGAGAGCTTTGGAGTGCCGTTGCAGAGAGTGGACTGCCGTGTAGGCAGTCGGCGTATCTTGTACCGAGCTGTCTGTAGTGCGACCGCGCAGGCAAGAGTCGACAGCCGTGTGGGGGCTGCCCGCACTCTCCTGAACGGCCTGTACTTCCAACAACCGCAGCCTCACAGAGTGCTGGCTGCCTGCCCCTCCAGTACAGCGGCCGTCGAGCCAACACCACCTAGAAGACAAGGCCTTACAACAGGCCGTGCCTACGTCACACTTACAGGCCCCGTCCGTTATCTGACTGGCCGGCCGCTGCGCGGCAGTAGGCGTGCCCCAGCGGACAGCCAGTGAGGTGGCGGCCGGGGCCTCTAAGTGTGACGTAGGCACGGCCTGTTGTAAGGCCTTGTCTTCTAGGTGGTGTTGGTCGAGCCAAGAGGGCGCAGGCGACTGTCAGCTACCCTAAGGCGGGCAGCCTACCTGTTACATGAATGGATCGTACGGAGGCGAACATTATACACCTTTCGACTCAACGAATGCTAATAATTTGAGACTAAAGGAGCTGAGAAGAAATATCGATCGTATCCAAAAACATATGTAGTCTCAACATACCAAAGGCATTGAATAAAGAGGAGTCATTGAATCAAACATAATTAAAGGAAGTATCTGACAGTTTTTTTTTAATTATATATATTTTGACGACGTGACAGCGTTCAATGGATGAAATAAATCGCAATTTTCGATCAGGTATGTGGTCATCACCCCCTAGCTTACAAACTACTTAAACCTAGGTAAACTAACCTACGGACAAACACACATACACATGCCTCATGGAGGACTCGAACATCCACGGCGAGCAACCGCGCGCTCCGCAGCGAGACGCTTTAGACCGCTGGGCTACTTCACCGCGGCTAGACCGGATCAGTTATGGCTTCGCTGTACTAGGTTTAGAAGGAATACAGCGAAACCATAACTGATCGCAAATTGCGATTTATTTCATTCATTGAACGCTGTTACGTCTTAAAAAATATATATAATTGTATACAAGCCGAGGCTGGGCTCTTGACGACAAGTAATTGTGTCTCCATACCTCATGGTCTGTTTTCCCTAATGCGGGAATACAGGTTCGGTATTGCGAGCATTACAGAACAAATAGGCTTTGGGAATAGGAAAGAGACAATGTGGTGAATGGAGATTTGGGTGTAGTGGGAGACGTGCAGGGAAGAGTCCTCTGCAGTCAGATTGGTCACTGTGCCCTCGGTGGCGGAGTGGTCAACGCCTCTGCATAGCAAGCAGGAGATCCCGGGTTCGAATACCGGCCAAGACCAAATTTTCATTCGCCGCGGTTTAGTATTCCATCTAAACCTAGTACAGCGAAGCCATAACTGATCGCAAATTGCGATTTATTTCAGTTGTTTTTAATGTTTTAAGGTTTCTTTAATCTTATTCACTGACTTCTTTGTCGGTCCTTGTCGGAATGTTTTATACATTATGGATGAAACACACAAGATAACTCTGAGATGTTCTGAAAATTTAGCAAGGTTAGCCACACATAATTGCCTGCCACAAAAAAAAAAAAAAAAAAAAAAAAAAAAAAAAATCCTGTCAGTGTGAAGATATACAATGAGCTAGACGGTCTAGCTATGGCCCCCCCTCCCCAACATACAAGGGGAAATCCAAGAATGGTACAAACGAATTTTTATGGGACGCAGGTATGTTGTGCGAGGTCTTCTCCAGACCACCAAGCTAAAAAGAATTTTCGCAGTGCGCCTTGGTTTCCTCGAAAAGCGAGATCCAATTGCAGCTCGTATCGGCTATACCTATACTAAGTCACAAATGCTACGTGAACTAGCATGGTATAATTAGCAGGGCGCTCCACTGTCACACAGGCGCTCCGAGTTTAAATCCTGTACGTTCTTTTTTATACTTTTTTTTACACTTGTCCGACGATTGATTATGTTTAATTATATTCCTTTTCCTACTTTATCAGTTCTTATAGCAAAGGTAAAGTTATATCAGGTAATTAATTACATGTGAAGGATACGCTACCAATGACTAGCCGCTTGGGCGCAGCATAATAATCCGCTAAGACGCGTCAAGTGGGCACACACTGCATTCTACGGTATAACAACAGTGGGGCCTGGAACTGTAAACTCAGCTAGCAAATGCTCCACAAATGTTACAGGTCATAAGGACAAACGGTTTACTGATCTTTCAGTCGCCTTAAACGTATTCTTCGAAATAACGAATAAAATAAAATAATCGTAGCGCAATACATAACATATTGAAGAATAATCAAAAGTTATTATCATGACCAATTACTCAAGCAATAACATAACAGTGGCTATGAAAGCATATAATTCTGCACAACCAATCGTTGGAAAACTGTATAAAAATTGAAATTCTGACGAGAATTTGAATGCGGGTTATCTGTGTGATAGTCAAGCTCCTTGCTAATTCTACCACGAGTGGCTTAATACAAGTATAGCTGTGACGCGCTGAACTTTGATCTCGATTTTCGTGGAAACCAAGGCGCATTGGAACAAATCCTTTTAGATTGGTGGTCTGTAGGAATTCTCGCACGACACACCTGCGACCCATCAAAATTCGTTTGTTCTCCTTGTTAGTCCAATACTTGCGGAAACATTCAGGGACAATTTTGACAATCAGTTCTTGCAAAGTAACTCACTCTTTTGTAAGGTTCGATACTTGTTCAGATACTTTGACGATGTGTTGTGCTTATGGACAGGAACTAGCAGACAGCTTCAAATATTCCTTAAGCAGGTAAATACGGCTCACAAAACTATCGACTTGGAATTTGGTGGTAACTGTATAAACTGAAGTCCTCGGGGGGTACATAATAATAACCATCAACTTTGGTATTTTTAATGTATTTGGTCCAATCATATCCGACAGAAGGTTTCATTTCTTCAAGTAGTACATGAAACTGCAGAGAGATGGCAAATACAAATATTAAAACATGTAATATAAACTAATTTTTCAAACATAAAAGTCGTCATATCTCAACAATTTATAAATGAGGGTTATCATTATTTTCCCCTGAGGTATTCAATTATTTTCAGGAAACTATAGACATCAGTAATCATTTCCACACCTTAAAGTGTTATAAGAAACCTTTCACCACATACAAAGTAATATCTGGTCAGTTACAACATCCAATTACTCACAAACACTCAGAATTTTATTCCATGATCCATCACTTATTATCTATCAACATGAGAAAAGTAAACTTCCAAACTGAATTAAATACCACCAGACAAATATCTAATAATTGCACTTTGAAAGATTCTATAATGCAGAGAAGAGAAAAACAACATGCCTCTTTCCTTCTTTACACTGTTATTAACACCCTAACACCTCAAGACCCTAATAAATCGTGCACAATCCCATATTTAGAAAACGTTTCTGTGATTGTGGCCAAGAAACTCATGTCCAGAAATTTGAAAATCATCATTTGATACACACAATACCTTTGGTCACTTTCTACCTGATGGTAAAGATAACTCTCCAGTCTTGGAACAGAATTGTATATACAAGATTACTTACAACTGTGGCAAATTCTACGTTGGCCAGTCAGGCACAGCAATTTGTAGTAGAATAAAGAAACACCACAGAAGTTATAAACTTAGGGAAGGAAATTCTACATTTGCAAACCACCTTCTAAAAGGAGGCCACAGTTATAATGTAATACATCATATACAAAAATGTAGGAAAATGAACGTGTCTGAAATAATGGAAATTAACAAATATATGTACACTTCACCAAACCTGGTACTGAATGATCAGACACAATTTCCACACTTTCCACTACTATCTGCAGAATCAAATCATAACCCTCTGCAGACAATGTAAACTACCATCTCCTACACACTTGCCTCATGCTTTTGCAATTGTTTCATAGCCTTGTTATTAAATCGTTGATTTATCACAACTGTTTGTCTGCTTATCTGATATGAACTCTAATGCCTTATTTCACTGGTAATCATAGTTTGAGTTGACGAGGTAAAATTTTAACATATATTCATAGACGTTTCATTCAACTTAGTCATACACTTCCATGTTCAAGACATTGGATCCGTTTAAGATGTTTCTATTGTTTCAAATTATATTTCTTGGGATAAAATCGCAATTTATTGTATTGTCACGTACTTTATCAATGTTAGGAATTTTCACCACAACTTGAATTGTAACAATTTCCCTCAGGTTAGCTATCCTAAGATCGTTAAAACTTAAAAAACCTTATATTGCTTACCTGATGATGGCGTATCGGCCGAAAACAGGTTGTAAACTAATAAATTTGCAGAATATCACACAGTTATGTGTGTGTTTCCTTTATGTAGCTGTTAAATTAACTAATGTTGGAAAATACTGAATGTGACCGTTGATCTTCATTAGCTGTTTCTTATTTGGAGTGATGTAGACCCACACTACCGGTTTCGCAACAGTTATTAAAGTTGCACTTTCGGATTCTTTAATGTAGAAAAATATAATTTTTTTAATATAATGCAATTTTTTACGTATAATATAGCGTGTAAAAAAATTGAATGGAGCCAGTGGGGCCGGCCGCGGTGACCGAGGGGACTGAGGCGCTCCAGTCACGGTCTGCACGGCCACTACGGTCGGGGGTTCGAATCCCCCTCGGGCATGGATATTTGTGCCGTCCTTAGTATTAGCACAGCGTAATATATACAGTCGCAACACTACCGCTGATTTTTGTTATACTAGGCGACTGCAGCGCTCCTTGCGGACGTAAAGCCACGTTGCTCTATATCGTATACGAGACGTGTGTTTGTTGTGTGTTTTGGTGTACGAAATGGTTTTTACGAAGGGAAGCGTGTGTAGTGCAATAAATTGCAGCAACAACTAGAATATGTCACATTTATCATTCTCTAGGTTTCCTACAGAGCCTGAGAGGTATGTGACATCAAGTTTCGGTAATGCTTATTTACAATTATCTTGTGAGCAACAGATACATATTGGAGATTATTTCTTTTTAGGATCAAGAAATGGCTTATAAATAGCAGACGACAAGATCTTTTGGATAACGTTGCCGCGTATTTACGTGATAATATGAAGTTCTGCTCGCTACAGTTCGATGCAAACCAGTTCAGGAATGATGAACGGAAGAAGCTGGTGTGGAATGCTGTGCCTACATTGTTCGACGTTCCAAACAAACCACCGAAACTGGGAATGAAGAGGAAAATACCGCAAAGACGTGATAATATAAAGGCGGAAGAAATTAAACTGTGTCCTGAAACAAGTATTACGACTGCGGTTGTTGCTACATCACAGCTAGACACATTTTTGTCTTGGCATTCGAAAGTAATTCATTATTGAGGCAAATGTATAAGAAATTTATGGAAAAGAAATGTTCATTGCTACCGTTACTGAAGTTTGAACAGTCTAACACACAAACCTATTTATCTGAAATTACTGAGTCGTCTTATTTTGCATACGATTGTCACCCCACCCCCTCCCACTCCTCCCGCATCTACGAACCATAGAATGACAGACTGTGATAATGACTTAGGATCATTCATATAATATGACATTTAGTCTGTCGTGTAATAGACATAATATTATCTTAAAACAACATATAATTAAAATAACCTCGTAGCAAAATTATATTAGATGAAAGTTTCATAGCCAGTGGGTGTTCTCATAAATAAAAAAGCAGGGAAAAAACATTATTTCGCACCTTTTAACACCGGGAAGGCCAATTACATGCTTCTCACGTGCAAAATACTGTGTTTACCAGCAAAGTAAGAAGAATTTCGTCATAAATATGTTGCAGTTAGCGTCAGTTTATTCATGAGTTTTTAGTAAATTTTCATTTGTTGATATTTAACTGTCCCTTAGAAGTTGTATTATAGGCTTGTCTGCAGAAAATACTATGTTTATCTATCACTACCAGCAAGGTAAGCTGCAAGCAATTTCTAAAGACTTATTTCGTAACATATTGCACAATGCAGTTTGTGTCCGATCACAACGAGTTTTTGGTCGGTTAACGTTTCTTTTAGACTCAATCATGTGTAAAGATACTTAAATAAAGTTTGGAATGCATGGATATATGCAATTTAGCAAACCACACAGAAAAGTAATTTCAAGCGGGCATTATTAATGTGTCGTATACGGCGTCAAGGGACAGCGGCCTTACGACCGCTTGGAGCGCTAGTGTCGCTCCAAGTGTCCGAGGGTAACTGCTTTCACAGCAGTGAGTGTCGCGACTGTATTTATTAGAATGTGGTATTAGTTCATAAGTAGTTTGTAAGTTTAGGGACTGATGACCCCGTAGTTAAGTCTCATAAGCTATACAAACATTTGAAACATTTTGAGCTACTTACATTATTTTATATGTAATTTTGGATGGTTAACGTACATTATTGGCGAAGTTCTTGTACTTGCTTTTTTTCCCTCGGCTCGACTTTCCGGTTTGTATGGTGTAGGTGAAAATTATTAAACAGCTGATCTCTCAGTCTGAAGTCCTGCGGCTGGTACACAACAGGTTGCAGATATGGCGACGTCATATCACAACCACTAGATGGAGTGCGCCTCTTTACATGGCGATGGTGGATCAGCTAATGTATCAACGGCAACCTGCAAGTATAACTTTCGCCTTGTCACCGTTCCATATAAAAAATATTGTTCACGCTATTTGCAGTAACTTTAACAGCAATTATATTGTTTGGCCACCGATTATGCTGTTTTAAATAACGAAACAGCAACGTTTCACATCAAACCGAGAGGTCGGCTTGTTGATAATTTTTCCTATATGACTCAAACCGAACGGCCCATATATTTTGACGAGCTGAGGGGAAACTAAGCAAGCGGTTGGACCTGATAAATAATCTCCTTTAACCATCCTAAAACATACATATTTTCGTAATAACTAGCCCACTGGCTCCATTTAATTTTCTTACAAGTAAAATGTTTGCAATTTCACTATGTTATATGTCTCGACAATTCCAAATAAAAACACGTAATGTGGATCAACGGCTTGCTTCCACGTGAATAGGAAGGAGAAACCACAGGTAACACCCATATATATATATATATATATATATATATATATAAATGGTAAATCAAAGGATGAAAAAAAAAAGTTCCAAAATTACAATTTGCAGAATGTAATTCAAATTTTTTTTCTTGAGACGGAAAATCTGCCTCCATCCTTTTAGAAAACACCACCGGAGTGAAATAAAGCTTGCTCTTTCCTCAGATGATAACCAAAAATCACGAATGGAGAGCTCCATGCAGAATCTGATAATGACAGTGCCAGTCTGTACACTTACGAACTTACTGGGTAGGTTTCCAGGATATTGGGTGGATCAAAGAATTCTCGCGTAATCGTACCCGGTATGTTATCCTCCAGAGCATGTGATCTACAAAATCTATCGAAACGTGATTATTATGAATGGAAACTAGTTTCAGTCAATATGCGCACCATACTGAAACCGGCTGCAATATATAGAAATAAAAAAAAAAAAAAATAAATAAAAAGAAAAAAAATGGATAAGAAATCATCTATTGGAATAGAGACCGGACTATTTAAAGATTTAATGATTATACCGATTGATGATGACTTTCCATTGAAATTAATTGTGGCTGGCTCTGTCCGTTAGTAATTTTTGCAGGTAGAGACTAACGGTGCACCTATCACACTGAATTGCCCTCCTAACCCTGTGTCTAATATTTATGACAGCAGGAGTGGCAAAGGAATATAAATGGAAATTCTGTTTCTTTGTATCTACATAAATGATATGACCAATACCGTGAGTAATAGTCTGCGACTGTTAACTGATGACTCTATTGGGTACTGGAAAAAATAGTCTTCCAGTGGCTGGTGTGGCCACAAAATGACCTAAACAAAATTTGTAGATTGTATAGTGTATGGTATCTGACTGTAAATGTAGCAGAACTGAGATAATGAAGTTGTGTAAGAATAACAGTCCCCTGATGTCGACTGAAACGTTAGTAGTGTGCTTCCTAGATTGAATATCCAGGCGTAGCGTTGCAGTGTGATATGAAATAGAATAATCCAATAACGATAGTTCCGGGAAAGCCCGATGATTGACTTTACATTATTGTGAGGTTTTGGAAGATGTGACTGATCAGCAAAGGGAACGATGTGTAGAAAAGTACTGCCATGCATTGTTGGGTACTGGTCGAGATTTTGTTTCCTCAAAAAGTAATTTTTAAAGAAAGAATTTCAGAAGTTGATCATTATATGTTTGATGGTAGATTACATGGACAAAGGAAAATTGGGCTTCGGGAACTCAAATAGGAAGCCCCTCCAGAGAAGACGTTCATTTCGAGGATGAGGACCGAAATATTTTCAAAGGACGGCATTTAAAGCTGACTGAAGCCACTAACTAACATTTCGCATAAGATATGACATATTAATCCTTCCATTGTTATCCTACTTCGGGTGGAGCCGGCCGCGGTGGCCGAGGGTACTCAGGCGCTCCAGTCACGGTCTGCACGGCCACTACGGTCGGAGGTTCGAATCCCCCCTCGGGCATGGATATTTGTGCCGTCCTTAGGATAAGCTAGTTGATAAGTAGTTTGTAAGTTTAGGGACTGATGACCCCGTAGTTAAGTCCCATAAGCTATACAAACATTTGAACTTGGGGTGGAGAGGGTTGACTTTTTAGGTTAGGCATTAATAGGTATCATTTACCAAAAGGGCAACCACGATTAATTCAAAAAATATTCAAATGTTTGTAAATTTATGACACTTAACTACTGGGGTTATCAGTCCCTAAGCTTACAAACAACTTAAACTAGCTTAAACCTAAGCACAACACACACACAGACACACACACACACACACACACACACACACACACACACACACACATGCCCGAGGGAGAACTCAACCCTTCGACTGGCAGCAACTTCGCACTTCGCAACATGGCGGATTAAAGCGGCCTGCTATTCCACCAAACACGATTATTTACTGCTGATTCCACAAACTTGTTAGATGGTAATGTGGATGGAATGTCGAAAATTATGTTGTCTAGAGATTATACTAGCCGTAATCTGCAACAATTACAAAGGAAATGATAAAAGTGACACAAGGTTCTTAGAGATGGAATAGAAATTTAGTTACAATTTGCTGATGTTTCGACCTGCAAGTCGCCGTAGTGGCATCGACAAAAACGTTTTTAACTAGGAGACCGAACAATCCTATGCGAGATCACAAGGCCAAAAATGCCATACGATCATTTCATTTCATCTTAACCCCATTAAATTTTCAAATGAGGTCTTGTTCCTGTCATCACTACAAAGAGTAAAATACATTGTATAAAATATTTTAGTGTCGAAGAGTCGAGAGAAATTAAAAAGTTAATGGAAAAATTACGTGGGAATACTGGGAATTACGTTAGAATACTATCAGGCTAAGGGTATGAGCGGGTTAGACACCACTTCCCATTTCGAGGAGGTAAATCAACCAGAGACCGAATACTCCTCAAGGATAAACGGCGCGGGATGATTATGTGACCAGCTATTGCGTGGTTTTCGGGCGGTTTCCAACTAGAAGAGTGCTGCAAGCAGTATAGTCCATGCAGTATACGGTGAAAGATGCGCAGAGACGAGTTTTCTATAGAAGCGTCGGGAGAGTTTACTCCTTCCGAACGGGAGGCCGTGTCAGTCCACTTCCGCCTGCCAGCCAGTGCACATCGTCTGTGCGCAACGATTTACTTGGTGTGGCCGCACAGTCTCCAAGCACTACAGGTGCGAAAAAGCTCTGCATAGACAAGCATGATAAATTGTTTTCGGTGTAATTAAATTGATGTCTGAAGAGGCACTAAAATGTTTAATTGTTTGTTAAGCTTAAGGGACTTAACTGCGGGGTCATCAGTCCCTAAACTTACAAACTACTTATGAACTACCTTACACTAAAGAAGACACAAACATCCATGCCCGTGGGTGGATTCGAACCCCCGACCGTAGTGGCCGTGCGAACTGTGACTGGCGCGCCGCAGAGCTCTCGGCCACCGCGGCCGACGAAGAGGCACTAAAAGTGTCCTTAAAGAGTGCAGGCTGCTACTGATGTTTCACTTCGGAAAATAAAAATAATAATAAAAAAAGAGAAAGAGAGAGAGAGAGAGAGAGAGAAATTAGTTGCCGGTAGTTCTACTCAAGGAAAAAGCGGTAGAGTGACAATTGATTGAGCGGAGATTGATAATTTCCACGTGGCAAACAAATAGCGCCCCACAATAAAGTAACTTTGTCCCGTAGTAAGGGAAACTACGTCATTCAAGGGAAAGTATTTCTTCATTGCGTTACCTACTTCAACAATTACATTAGTGTTTTTTTTTAAATTTCAGTGCATTATATTTCGTGGAATCAACACGCTTAATATTTACCAGGTGGTACAAAGAAGAAGCTAAAGGAAGGTTCTTTGGAACGTTTAGTGTCGATTATTGAAATAAAATAAAAAATTACAATGAAGATGGTTGACCTCTCATTTATGTCGATGAAACATACATTCGCAGTTCGCATTCTACTTCCAGTGAGTGACAGATGGGTCAACTAATGGTTGGGCAGACTACAAGGTATTAATGTGTGTAAAGGCTAACGCAAACATTAACATTCTCTGGTCTACAGTACTGTAAAAAGGAAGAAATGAGCATTTCTTGTAAATTTAAATTCTATCTATAATGCAGTGACAGAAATACTATCGGTTGCATGAACACGTTTGTATTGTGGGTGTTTGATTTAGTATTGTTTCTGACTGATTGTTTAAGCTCCAGATGACTGCAGTAAATTGAAGACTAATGAAAATTTTTTTCTGTTTGGAAGTTAAACAGAAACACCATAATTTCTGCATGCACACCAGTAATACTAACGAATCAATCCATATCCTGTATCACAAATGTTACATAACTAATGCTTTAACTCTTTCAGTCTTGGTGGTTAGTGTTACTAACCACCTCTTTTCGATCACGGTACTTCTATTCCACTCCATCTAGCGATAAACGGTTGAATCAGTATGTCCGTTTGGACTGTGCTTCAAAACAAATGACAGATTCCGGGTACATTGCATGAATGTCAGTGCATACCAGTTGCATTGAATATAGCGCTAACGTACCTTGTCTCGAGTGTCTGATAAAAACATCAATACAACGGGTACGTAACATGTTTTCTGTAATGTATTTTATTGAACGTATTCTCATAGACCTATTTTATGTGTGTTGGCATGCAGGTACTGTTACTTTCGTGTTTTCACTGAGTAGTTACAAAAGGAATGTGGTGGTTTGCTTACAAATCACCATGACGGTGGCGGGTTAGCTTATGGATGTAAAGTCATTTGCTTTTTCTTCACATTCTTTACAGAATGTCGCGCCGCTTAGGAGAGAACGAGATTGGACAATACTTGTTTGAAGACATCCCTTCAGGTAACGAGAGCATTTGTAGCTCTGACTATGACGAAGAAGAGACAGGAAATCAGCCAAATCCGATGGTGATTTGAGTGGAGTTCAAAGTGCTCCTGACGACAGTTAACATTCGGATGATGACCTCCCTTTGTCGTTAGCGTTAGTGGCCACCTCAGTCCTTGAATGTCTGAATACCGATATTATGTTTCCTCTATTGTCTGTGATATTTCAGTTGTAACAGTTGCTTCAATGAACAGACATTGATAATAATGTTCCTATTGAACAAGTGTGAACAGACATTGGTAATTATGTTCGTATTGTAAAAGTGTGACTGAAAGAGTTAAGTAACATGTATTTCGAATTAAGATAGGTAATGTTAACACAGTGATAAAAATAATGAAACATTAATAACATTTAGTATTTAGAAAAAGTTATTTTAGAAGAGAGTGATTATAAAACTCGGGCAGGTATTGGAGCGTAGGCTTCAGATTAGAGCGGCATTTCCCCTACGGCGCTGCTCACTTCCCCTCTCTGCTCCAGCCACTACCCCCACCACTACCGCTCTGCCCTTGCTGCACAACTACCGGCCAATTTATCCTGTGGTCACTCTACACACGTCTCGCCTCAGAATCCTATTAGCTTGGTGGTCTGGAGGAATTCCCGCACGACACACCTGCGACCCATAAAAATTTGTTTGTACCATACTTGGTGTTCACCTTGTTAGTCCAATACTTTGAGAAACATTCATGTACAATTTTGACAATCAGTTCTTGAAAAATATTCTTACACATGGACAAGAGATTTGTTTGTTCAATCGTTTCTGAGCTATGTCTGTAATTAATTAATACGCTACAGGTACTAGATTAAAATTAAAAAATAAGTACTAATTATATATTTATATATACAGTCATGATTTTCATGCGTCAATTTTGACCATAGCAGTTCTATATCTCCCTCCAGTACTCGCCACACTTCACTGCAGCGTCATTGACCAAGTATAGGTCTTGGAAAGTGCATGGTACTGGCATGGATGAACAGCTCAGTAGGTGTGTCAGTGTTTGTTTTTCTCCACATTGGTAGGGCTCGTCTTCTGCTTATCCCCATTGATCTTACCATTCGACACCTAAGTCTACTTAGGCTCTTCCAGACGTCTCAATCCAGCTGAGACCCAGCTGGAAGTTTTTCTTTGATGTTCCAACATTGCAAGCTGCATTTTTCCAATTTCTGTTTCCACATTGATTCCCTGGTTAAAGATTGACTTTCATTTAGTGGATGTTCAAATTTAATGAAGTCTGTCATCGATTTTAATCTTAATGACGTCGGAAGAGGTGATGTCTTCCATCCTTAGACTGTCCGATTCTTCCACCCATCGCCAACGTTTGCGTCTGATCTGTGGCGGAGCTATTCCAGAAGACATATGAAGGAGATCGCCGTTTGTAGGCTTCAGGCATCCCGTAATTAATCGACATGAAACGTGCAGTGCTGCTTCGAGCTTGTGGGCGTGCGTCGATCTTCTCTATTCGGGGCACGCATATTCAGCTGGAGCAAAACACAAAGCCAGGGATGATGAATGTTGAATTTCAGAATTTGCTCTCCAGTGTGAATTGGTAAGTTTTCGGATTATTCCTTTCCGTGTGTTGATTTTCGCTGTACCTTTTTTCTACATGTTTCGATCTAACGTGACTCCGAGATAAACTCGGTTTGGTCAATGTTTAAGTTTGTGTTCCATTCCGATTGTAATTCCCTTTTAGCATCTTGATTGTACAAATGAAGTCTGCTTTTCTGCTGTATTTGGTCTAAGCTTGTTCCCGTTGTAATATTCAATAAGAACTTCTAGTGCATCTGTTAGGTTTCTCTCAATGTGATTTATTGATCTCGGTTGGCAAGCAATGGGTACATCACCAGAAATTTTGCATCTGGTCTAACTGGTTGGTCATTTGTATACAGGTTGAAAAGTAGAGGGGACAAAACTACATTGTGGGTTTCTCCACTGGCTTCTTTGATCTTGAAATTCCACATAGTACCTTCTTTTGGAGATCAGTGAACTTCAGTAAGATGGTAGTTTCCCATCATTTTGAAAACTTTTTCCTCTAGGGTTTTATGGTTTATCGTATCGTATGCTGTTGATAGATCGACAAACACCACACCAGTCTTTCACCCTTCTGAAACCCGTCCTATATGTGTTGTGTTTGGCAGAGGACCTGACCAGTACAATACTTTCCGGGTCTAAATAGGACTTTCGTATAGTTTGAAAGGACAGCACAGCAACGAAATTGGACTGTAGATCTTGGCATCATCTCTTGATTCACATGGCTTTGGGACTTCTACTACCTTGGCTACCATAGCTTTGGGACCGTCTTGTTAGCCCAGCAGACGGTATAGAGTTGTAAGAGCCATTCCTTTTCTATGGGCACTATATTCTGTACAAATTCATTAACAGATAGATTCAGGAACAGATAGCTGCTTCCAACTGTATTGAAGTGAAATATGCCACTGGCGGTATTTCAGCCACTTGGGGTCTCTTATATCAACAAGAGATGGGTGGAGTACACAGATCTCCTGTAGACAAACATGTAGGAATGCAGAGTCCTTAGAGTAAGGTGAGAAGGCGTAGGAAACTCGCCTCCATAGTGGGTGTTAAGTTAGAATAACCGGTAATATGTACTGGAAACTGTATGAAAAGTTAGGAGGATGATTTCGCAGTTCCCGCTAGTCACTACACAAATCAAAACACTTGTCTTATGTGAATTATTTCATAATGGGCACACCAATTCGCATAACGATAGATCGTTGTCATCAGCTTTGTGCAGAGGAAGACGTATGCTGTGCCATAATGAGGAACTGCGTAGGCTTGTTTCGCGCTTGCGGTTGCTGCGCTGTGGTGCGGCGCGGCGCGGCGGACCGAGACAGATGAACAACGCATTCTGCGGCGGGCGGCTAAGAGGCAATTCTGTGGCGGCGCCGTGTTATGCAAAGCGTGGGCGCGGCCGGATGGAATATTCATTAAATCTCGCCATTAAACACGTGGCTGCCACCGACTGGCCCCGTCTGACCCCTTTCACCGCTGCATTCCTCCAGAGCCGCTTGTGTGAAGAAATGTAGGCGTACGGTGTGACGTAAATGTAACAAGTAAAGTTACAGGAGGGTTATAACCCTACCCGTCCTACACCACCGGTTAGTAATATGATAATTAGAAAAATGACCAGTGTGCCTAATTATCTTAATTTGGTGGAAAAACTATCGGTAATGAAGCCGATGATGTAGTGGAGGCTATAACCGGAACGTTGCTGCCTCTCTTTGGTAAACAACAACGATCGATAAGAATAAAGAAAGTGGAAAGTAAAATTTGAAATAAAATGATCAATGTTTAAATGAAAAAAAAATGCGGAACAAACGGAACACAGGGATTAATTTTGAATAAGTGAATAATTTATTGATTTACGGTCGCCAGCTCGTTGTACAAGCAAATAATTTGGTGGGATGTCAATAATAGTAAAGTTAATTAATAACGTGAAATATTACGTAAAATTTGGGTGGGCCGTGAATCACAGTATGTGCATCAAATCCGGTACAAAAGACACTGACAATATACTAATTACTGAGAAATAGTTCACTAACACAGGGTTAAATGTAAGACAGCGAAATGCAAGCCATAGCCGCTCAAATGCATCATGCAGCAAATCATGCAAAACTCTCACCTTACTACTTACTATTTACAGCTTCAAATAATTAATTGTTTATATAAGTCTTAGAAATTATTCTACAGCGAGTATGCCATGCGCTTTAGCAATAATCAAGTTGTAACTGAACTATTAACTGTACTAATGGCAAGTTCAAAAATTAATTAATGACTTGTCATGATAACACTGAATATTTATAAAAGAACCATTTAACCTTCTGATTAACTTTTGCTCTATCTTTAACCAGGAATTATTAGCATTCAAGCACTTGTAAACAATTACTATTCTCACTAGTCAGTACTTGCAAGTTAAAACAAACTTTACCTCAAAATAATATACAGTGGAAAACAATTAACCTTTTACACTGTTATTGAAATATCTTTTGAAATTGAAAGTTAATCTAGCAGTTTCGTTCAACTTAGCAAACCTATTGATCAGCAACACTGGCATAAGCTAGTAATACTTTTCTGAACACATTTTTTTATTAACGACTGTCACATTGTCTTTAATGACTCTGATTTTTAGTTTTCTATAACTTTGTGAATATCCTCGGAAAAACAATGGATGAGGAAGGAACCTGTCTGGACAACGACTATGGGTAATTATTTTTAAACACAGGTTTTCAAATAACAGTATTCGCTATTGAACAATCATCACTAATACGCTGGTTAGCTGTACATGCTAAGACAAACTGGACAGATCTTACTGAATTTTCTGTGCGACGTGGTGCTGCTGATTGAAGACTGTTGGCACCTAACAATTGGCAACCACAGGCTCTTCTTGGCGACGAATGTCAATTACAATTTAGGGCTCACAGCATTCCTCTTGATGCATTTATTAATTATCTGAGCTGTGGCCGTATGAATAAATAATATTGCCTCTTCGCCATCTCCTCCACTAGTGCCAATCCACGTACTTTTGCCGTACACCACTGAGCGCACATTCTTTCCGCCGCTACTACTTAACAACGACTCCTTCTCTCTGTGCGCCTCTGCGCTACCAGCGATAAAAAACTCCCTACTCAAAGATGATTCTATACAATAGCAAAGCCCTTGCTAACCCAGCGTGTCTACTACATTTACAATATTTTTGACATATGTGGAAATTAGCAGGACAATGCAAATATATCACAGAAACAAAATATATAAATACATAATAAATTACAAAAAATACAAATAATGAGGAAAAAAACATAACGCATCGTTTCATATATCGCAATGTACGCACACATGACTGGAAAGCACCGTTGGTCACTGTGTTGTTGTGTCACAGGGTCACTCTCCGATTTTTGTGGAATTTGGATATGTTATAATACATGAAAAAGTAAACGACACGTAATTTTCTTAGCGGTGGTTAAACATTTCATAGGGGGAAACTGTCCCTCCAAAATATGAGCTAAAATGGAAAAAAATACGATAACTTAAAGTTCAGTGAAGAGATTTTAGTGATGCTTGTTAAGAAAGTATCTTTAGGTGAAAGACGAAAATCGGGGTCTTTATGTTGGAGAGGGATCGAAAACTAGGGAGCCAACTACCCCGATTGAGACCAATTTTTTGCTAAAAATGTAGTTCTATTTCAATAGAGGTAGAATCCATTAAATCTTTATATAGAACGCTAATTAAGAAACACGTATTTTATTTGTAAATATTTGAGGGGTAAGCATCCCTTATATTGCCGCACTCGGCTTATTCGTTATTATTTCAGAACTAGAACTGCAGTATTTTTACTAATCGTAGGTCCAGCTTTTTGTGTCTCAGCCTCTTCGCCGCTTTTGTGTCTCGTTTCCGCCGGTTGTAGGTGTCGGTGGCCGAGTAGAAAGAGACCGACATAGGAATAAAGGATGCACGCGTGTGCAGGTGCGGAGGTGACAAGCCAGTGGGACAGCAGAAACTAGAAACACTAGAGTAAATTAGAACGAGATATATGTTTCATAGAGACTTAGTAATACTTAACTTTTACATAGTTCTTGACTGCAGAATACTGATACATAGATTAGATAGAGGCTTGCCTACTGATGATTCCTAGTGCCTATCCGATAGCCAAGTCTTAACTGGTGCCTATCTGATTCCGAAGTGTTAACTGGTTCCTATCTCAGTCCCAAGTGTACGATGCAGTCCAGTGGTGGCCACGAGCGGAGTTGTAGCAGAGGGCGCTCGTGGCTGACGTCGTAAAAACGCCGCGCCGTGCGTGCATGGCGGTGCGCGGCGTAAGTACGTGGCGCGCACTTCATACTTGTGCGACCCCCCCCCCCCCTAAAAACCGCCGCGCCGTCGTGGCGTAGGGTTGAGGGCCACGGCGATGGCACTGGGAGGAGGGCCTGGACGGGGACGTTACTGGAGGGACTGGCGTCGTAGCAGAGACTGGGATCGAGACGCCGTCCGCACCCCGGTATCCACCTTGCGATCCCCCGGGAAACCCACCAAAAGGAGGGGAAGGGCGCACGCCTCCGCCCAGAGGGAGCAGGTCATCTTCTGAGGTGCGTGGCCCAGGCAGTGGGGTCACGCACGGTTCCGGAGTCCCTCTCGGTGACGCTGTCAGCCGCGGCGGCGACGGAGGCGCGTCGGTCTCCATCGGGACGATCTCGTAGTTCAGGGACGCTGGACACGGCGAACGCTCCTTGGCGGTGAACTGAGTCTGGAATCAAGAAACCAGAGACAGGATCGTGCGGCCTGTGCAGGCGCAACTGGTTTGGGTGGCGCAGCAGATCCGACCCTGTGGAAGAACGTACAACATACATATTGCGACCGAGCACACGCTGAATGGTACCCGGTAACCATCTCTTCTTGTTTCCAGCAAACTGCCTATTCAACCATTTTTTTCGAGTTTTCTTCCGCTATTCTGGATGAGTACATTTAATTTTGAGAATCTGGTTTCCGATTCGGATTCAGCGATTATAAATACCGCGTTTTAAAGAGAGGAAACAGTTCAGAATTAGTGACTCAGAAGGTGTTTCACGGGTACTATCAAATGAGCATGGCAGTATAAGGGTAGTATAGCCATATAAATTCAAAACGCATTTTTGTAAGAAAAATGATGTCTTTCGGGGTAATTGGCAACCTAATACTCACTCCAACACAATAGGCAAATTTTAGATTTTTATCGACAGATACTTTCATAACGAAAATCATTAAAATTGCTCCTCTAGTATCTACGTTATCGCAACTTTTGCACTTTAGTCCCCGTTTTGGAGGGACCTTTTTACGTCTTAAGTGTATTTTACTGCCGATAAAAATGTGCGCCTTAGTTTTCATTTATTATAACGTATGCAAAATTAAAATAATTAAATAAAAATCGGAGAGTGACAATAACGTAAGTTTACTTACAACTGAAAAGATACTAAATTGGGTCACGGAACGGCGTTGATTTTAAAGAAATTAGCTGTTATCGTTCCACGTTATAATTCATTATTCATGAAATAATTTTTTAACTTATTTTGCTATTTTCACTGTCATGCAATTGTTCCATTAATAATTACTAACTTGAATGTACTGTTCTTATCATCGATTCAGTGGCGGATTACGTTTCCCCTAATTCTATACAACGAATTTTATGACGCATATCCTCCTAACATTAAAAAAGTAATTAAACATTATAAAAATTTGCAGTTTGCTATAATTTATACAATTAAAATTTAGTTTCTGTATATATGAAAGACCATCACTGATTAATGGCTCGGCCGATGAGGCTGACATTCCTTACGTTAGTTGACAAAATACGATTCATATGAAGGAGTAACTGGGAAAATTGCCCAGTATATTGAAAAATTAGGGATAATCCAAAATGGAAACGAAGACTTCCGCGGCCGTTGTCATTGTTGATAAAACTCTTCTGGGTATTGTACCGCATCGTCAATATATCAAATGTTTCACTGACGTTTCGGCCCCTATTGCAAGCGGCCATCTTCAGGGTGTCAATTTTCCGATCTATCTTGTGGATACAAGGGCTAAGTTAAAAACATGGCACCAAAGAAACCAAGTGTAGTGTGGAAGTACTTTTAGAAAGGTAACAACTGTTGGCATTGTGCACAATTCTTGGTCCTCGTTTCCAAGACTATGTAAATTAGAGTTTCCCGAAACATTTTGGTGCTTATAAAAATTTTCTGCAGCATATGTATGTAAAGCAATGGTATTAATTAGGCTTCCTAATAATTGCGAAATAGGCATGTAGTTCAGGTAAAAATAAAAACTGGTAATAGTGCATTTCATAAAACTGAGTTTATGCCTTTTCTTCTTTGTAATTATTTAAGTACAATATGTGTGATAGCATCGCTTCATTTTCTGTGTATCATACCTCTTTACCATAAAAAATGTATCTAGAAAATATTTATAAACTCGATAATATAGACGTAACAATTAATGAATAATCGATTATCACGATGAAGATAATCGACATAATGATTCGAACCATTTACTTAGTCGAAAATATCGATTAATCGACTCATTCTCATAATCGCCCATCCCTATTTACAACACGTTAGAAATAATTCCTGGTCGTAATTTGTCTGGATATCTCCTAGACGTTTGTCATTATTCAGGTAAAATATTTGTTTAGGGCAGAGTATGTATCAGACTTTAGAAAGAGCCACGATACCCCTTGATGTTCAAATGTTTGTAAATCTATCGGACCAAACTGCGTGGTCAACAGTCCGTAGCTTACAAACTACTTAAACCTAGGTAAACTAACCTAAGGACAAACACACACACCCATGCCCCAGGGAGGACTCGACTCCACGGCAAGCAACCGCGCGCTCCGCAGCGAGACGCTTTAGACCGTTCGGCTACTCCACCGCGGCGATCCCCTTCGAGAATGTCCTCCGCAGATAGGGACAAAACTTTTGGTCGTAATAAGAAATATACTAGACCACGGCATAATATCCCGGATAATTTTAACAATATGGAGAGTTTAGTAGGCCCACTATCGCGTTTTCTAATACTTTTTGGTGCAAATTTCCCGTTTACGTAATTACCTACTATAGACTCCTACCGAGCCTCCTATTCCTCCTTCGTTTTTCTGGGTGCTGTAGTCATGGATAGGAACTGTGACGTGTACGGATTGGAACTGAGTTTGTGACACTTCGCTCCTAGGTTCAGGCTAACTTCATTTGTAAAGGCTCTGTACTCTGTTGCGGGTCTGTCGTGGGAACCAGCGGAATTCCAGCTCGTCCTACATGTCCAACGATCTGCCCACGGCTGCGGCCAGCACTAGTGTGGTTGGCATTGAGGCACCCGCGATTGCTTGGGTGATTGTCGCATGACATATCAGGCAGCGAAAAACGTCCAAGGGCCTACCCGGTTCGTTAAATCAACAAATTCGAGGCGATTTGTGACATGATTATGTTTCTGGGCCACGTGTTGTCGCTTATCGTCTGCAAGATCCGAGCAGAGGGTGAGATTGCCTATATTTCAGCCATCCAACGTTCTACATCTACATAGATACTCTGCAAATCACATTTAAGTGCCTGGCAGAGGGTTCATTAACCACTTTCAACACTTTTCTCTACCGTTCCATTCTCTAATAGCACGCGGGAAGAAAGAACACCTAAATCGTTCCGTTTTCGATCTGATTTCTCTTATTTTATTGGGATGGTCATGTCTCCCTAAGTAGGTGGGTGCTAGCAAAATATTTTCACATTCAGAAGTAAAAATCGGTGATTGAAGCTTCGCAAACAGATCACGCCGCAATGAATAACGTCTTTCTTTTAATGATTTCCACCCCAATTCGTGCAACATTTCCGTGGCGATTCCCCCCCCCCCCCCCGGTAACGTGATGAAACAAAACGAGCTGCCCTTCTCTGAATCTTCTCCGTCAGTCCCACCTGGTGAGGGTCCCACAAGGGGCAACAGTACTCTAGGAGAGGACGCACAAGTGTGATGTAGGCAGTCTCTTTGGTGGAGCTGGTGCATCTTCGAAGCGTTCTGCCAATGAAACGTAACCTTTGATTCGCCTTCCCCACAATATTTTCTGTGTGTTCTCTCCAGTCAAAGTTGTTCGTAATTGTAACTCCTAGGTATTTGGTATAATTTACGACCTTAAGGTTTGACTGATTTATCGTGCAATTGAAGTTCAGCGGATTTCTTTTAGTGGTCATGTGTATTACTTCACACTTTTCTTTATTTGGTGTCAATTGCCAATTTTCGCACCAAGTAGAAATTTTGTCTAAATCGCTTTGCAGTTGCTTTTGATCCTCTGTTGACTTCACTACCCGATAAACGACAGCATCATCCGCGAACTGTCTAAGGGAGCTATTCAGTTGGTCTCCTAAATCGTTTACAAACACGAGGAAGAGTAGGGGACCTATAACGCTTTCCTGTGGAACGCCAGACATCACATTCGTTTTACTCGATGACTTACCGTCAATTACAACGAACTGTGTTCTTTCTGATAGTAAATCGTGAATCCAATCGCACATTTGGGGAGATATTCCATAAGCACGCAATTTCATTAGAAGCCGCTTGTGGGATACCGTATCAGAAGCAGGCGTCTAATGTCTGGAGCTCATTTGGGAGATAGCAAGTGTGCTGTGAGATCCGTGTGCATACCGGGTAGAGTCATTTCGGATATGGAACGTGTTCTTCCGTATGCCATTAAGAGTAAAGGGTGCAGTCAACTGCATGTGGTGGCTTTGTCGGTACAGGCGATGTGTTGCGCATTGGAGCGGAAGAGATTCTCTCAGTGTTCGAGTAGCTGCATGAAGTGCTAAAGGTGAAGGCAGAGCGCACCATCAGCAGTATTGCTGACAACCGACTACGAAACTTTGATATAGAGCCGTGTAGATGATCTGAATCAGCTGCTTACGTGGTTCTGGAAATTCCTCGACTTGCGCCATCGAGTGGTGGAGCTCCAGTTTCCACTGAGTAGATCAGGCGTCCACTACACACAGGAAGTGATTACAAGGGTATCAAGACTGTGTGATGTAGCTTAGGCGGTTTGTCATGTTAGACGGCCTTGGGAACACACAAAAAGGGCCTCAGTCTCAAAGGGTACAGGTCTCTAATATCTACATCTACATACATACTCCGCAATTCACCGTAAGGTGCGTGCGGAGGGTACACTGTACCACTACTAGGCATTTCCTTTCCTTTCCTTTCCAGTCCCAAATTTAACGAGGAAAAAATGAATGCCTATATGCCTCCGTACGAGACCTAATTTCTCTTATCTTGTCTTTGTGATCTTTACGCGAAATGTAAGTAGGCGGCAGCAAGATCGTACTACACTCAGCTTCAAATTCCGGCCCTCTAAATTTAATTAACAGAAATTCACGAAAAGAACGTCGTCTTTCTTCCAGCGATCCCCAATTGAGTTGCCGGAGCATTTCCGTGACACTCGCGCATTGGTCGAACCTACCGGTAACAAATCTAGCTGCTCGCCTCTGAACCGCCTCTATGTCTTCCTTCTAACCGATCTGCTGCGGGTCCCAAATACTTGAGCAATACTCAAGACGTGGTCGTACAAGCGTTTTATACGCAGTCTCCTTTAAAGGTGAAGTACATCTTCCCAAAATTCTCCCAATAAACCGAAGTCGGCTGTCTGCCTTACTCACAACTGTCCTTACATGCTCGTTCCATTTCATATCGCTCTGCAATGTTACGCCTAGATATTTGAACGACGCGACCGCAGCAAGAAGCTCACTACTGATGCTGTATTCGAACATTATAGGATTGTTTTTTCTACTCATGCGCATCACCTTACATTTTTCTACATTGAGAGCTAGCTGCCATTCTTCGCACCAACTAGAAATTTTGTCTAAGTCAACCTGTATGCTATTACAGTCAGTTACAGACGACACCCTCCCATACACCACAGCATCATCAGAAAACAGCCGCAAATTACAACTTACTCTGTCCATCAGATCATTTATATAGATAGAAAATAATAGCGGTCCTATCACACTCCCCTGGGGCACGCCTGACGATACACTCGTCTCTGATGAACACTCCCCGTCGAGAACAACGTACTGCGTTCTATTACTTAGGAAGTCTTCCAGCCAGTCACAAATCTGTGAACCTATTTCATAAGCTCGTATCTTCGTTAGCAGTCTGCAGTGTGGCACCGTGTCGAACACCTTTTTGAAGTCGAGAAAAACACAATCCGCCTGTTGCCCTTCGTCCATGGCTCGCAAGATATGTGAGAAAAGGGCAAGCTGAGTTTCACATGAACGATGTTTCCTAAACCCGTGCTGATTCATGGAAAGAAGCTTTTCCGTTTCAAGGAAATTTACTATATTCGAACTGAGAATATGCTCCAAAATTCTACATGAAACCGATGTCAACGATATTGGCCTGTAATTGTATGGGTCAGTTCTCTTTCCTTTCTTATACACGGGAGTCACCTCCGCTTTTTTCCAATCACTAGGAACTTTGCGCTGAATTAAAGATTCGCTATAAATGCAAGCTAAGTAGGGGGCCAATGCCGCAGAATAGTCTTTGTAAAACCGAACTGGTATTCCATCCGGACCAGCAGACTTTTTCGTATTTAGCTCTCTCAGCTGCTTCTCTACACCGGAAATACCTATTGCTATGTCCCCCATTTCGGGCCGGCCGCGGTGGCCGAGGGGACTGCCGGGCGCCGTGGCTCAGCGCGCCCGGTCAGGAGGTTAAACGCCCTCTGTAATAAAAAAAGCTGAGCCAACCATTCAACGAACAACCACGAACGATTTGAACGGACGGCCGCAAAACATAGATCTACCTGATGAACAAAAAAAAAAAAAAAAAAAAAAAAAACTGGGACTAAGACGCTTCAGTCACGGTCTGCACGACCGGTACGGTCGGGGGTTCGAATCCCCCCTCGGGCTTGGATATTTGTGCCGTCCTAGTTTGTAAGTAGTTAATAAGTAGTTTGTAAGTTTAGGGACTGATGACCCCGTAGTTAAGTCCCATAGACTATACGAACATTTTTTTCCCCATTTCGGAATTAGTACGTTGATCAAATGATGGTATATTTGTGCGGTCCTCCTGCGTGAAAGATTTCTTAAAGGTTAAATTTAGAACTTCAGCTTTCCGTTTGCTTTCTTCTATTACTGCCCCGGAATGATCAACTAGTGACTGGACAGTGGGCTTTGGCCCGCTTATCGATTTTACATAGGACCAGAATTTACCTGGTAATATACCTGACAACCGGAATAAAGTAATGATTGGCTCTTTTTACAGGTCCACTAACTACGACGATTCCATTGCAGAAATATTCAAAGAAAGCTTGTATCAAATTTCAGAAAACGTATACTAAAATTTAAGTTGCTCTCGAAATGTTGCCAAACATACGTATTCAGAACCGGAGGCAAGCAAAAAATTTGGTCCGATATTGTACTGAAAGCTATCTTCGAAAATTATCTCTAGGAATATAGTTTCATCTTTCTATTCACTTTCTTCTACAGTTTATAACTTCATTGTGTGCTTGCGTGTAGATGTACACTTAAATTCGCATTTAAGTAACTGTGTTCTTTCCGTGTGTGAATAGCGACAGTCGTTTGTCATTCATTTGACCCCAGCTGCCGGTGCTAGAGTTTAGTAGCTCATCAGTAACATGCCAGGGTATCTTTCGGACTTTATAAAAGAACCTCGATTCCCCTTGAGGATGTCCTCCGCAGATGGGGACGAAACGTTTGGTCTTAATAAGAAATCCACAACACCACGGCATAATAGTCCGAGAAATTTTAACATGGATAATTTACTAGGTGCACTATCGCGTTTTCGAATACTTTTTGGTGCACATTTCCCGTTTACGCAATTACCTACTAATTAGAATAGTAAATAGTTGTGAAAAAAACTTAACCTCCTAGCAAAGAATAATACGGAGCTAATAAAGAGCATCAAAACAGGCACAGGCATTAATAAACAAAGTGTTATCGTAGCGAGACTGAATACTGAAATTCCCAAATCCACTGAAAAAAAGATAGATTACATAACGCTTTCCTAAGTGAGAATGTCCAGTTTTTCGAAACAAACATGTGAATGCAGATCAGATTTCGTTTACATTGAAAAAAATGAAATCGACAGCTCTTGAGTGATTTATATGGAATTAATTAACGAAGAGGCGGCTGACCCGTCGTGGCAAACAAAACAGACGAGATCACTCTTGAAGCAGCAAATAAAAAACCGTGCCAAATTTAAACAGACACAAAATTCTCAACAGAGGCACCCTTTCCAGATATTTTGTGGAAATGTCAGTGCGAAAAGCTTATAACAGTTGCCAGAACGAAACCCTGTCACGTAATTTCGAGTAAATGTTGTATTAATTCTCGTCACGCGTAAAGTATACGTGCTGCAAACCAAAATCAGTATCTTCACTACGCGATAGCAGCGGTGATACTACTGATGAAGTTCGGCTACAGTAGAAGTGCTAAACACGGCTTTCTGAAATCACCGAAGAAGGCGAAGCAAATACTACATAATTCGAAACAAGAGAAGCTGCCAGTATTCGTAATTTAGAAGTAATTGACCCTGCAGTGTCTAAGCATATTAGATAACCAAAGCAAGTCTCCCAATCCAGATTGTATACCGATTAGGATCCTTTCAGAGTATGCCGCTGGAATAGCTTCACATACATAACGGCCCGCTCAGCTAAAGATCCGTACCCAAAGAGAGGTCAATCCAATATTCAAATCAGGCAATAGCAGTTATCCGTATAATTATAGGGCTGTATTATTGAGGTCAATTTGCAGTAGGTTTTTTTTTCCTGAAACAGTATGTACTACCGCTAAGAGGTAGTCAACACGAATTCAGAATCATTCGTTCGCAAATGTGCAAAAATGGCAGTTGACCCTCAGTCAAGCTGTTCCAGCTCGCGCGCTCCCTCGCGAGCTAGGGAGCACTCACCTGCTCGCGGGGCGCCGCTTCTGCGGCCGTCAGCTGCTGTCCAATGCGGCACATGGCCGAGCATTTGTGTACAGTGTAGGTGAGGCAGCCAAATGGGCTGTGACGTCACGACGAACTGCAGCCGCGCTGCTACCACCATGGGCTCAACCAACACCACCTAGAATACTAAGTGGTGTTGGCTCAACTGATTCTGAAATACTGTAGCTACAACTGAGACTGCCATTTTTCTCCAAGATAATACGGGACACGCGACACATGACACCTGGTCAATCCTCAGCGATGATTTTCCTTTATTGTGATTAATGTTCAAATGTTTGTTAAGCTTAAATGACTTAACTGCGGGGGTTATCAGTCACTAAACTTAAAAACTACTTATGAGGTACGTTACACTAAAGACGGCACATGCATCAGTGCCCGAGAGGGGATTCGAACCCCGACGATAGTAGCCGTGCAGACTGCGACTGGCGGGTCACAGACCGCTCGGCCACTGCGGCCGGCTGTAATTTAAGTAAAAGCTCTTGCGATCCTGAAAATCAACAATTTGATTTCATGACTGTAACTTAATAAAGCATGTTTATGGTGGCATTAATTCACATTTTTAAATGTATATTTCATGGAATCTACGCCAGGAGTATTTCATATGAATTGTATAATGAATTTTCCCATTATTTGTTAGTGAAGATGTCATTGATTATAGAACTTGTTGCTAGCGTATGAAAAGAAGCCAGATTATGATTGGTTTATCACGCTGAACTCCATCCCAGTTTCCACCATGTTAATCGTAAATATGGCACTATGAATTTTACCATGAACTTCAAAACTAATGCCTGATGTCGAGAAAATTATGTTTTCCAATTAAGTTCAAAGAAATGGTACTTTTTCGTTTAGGTATAATAGCTTACTTCAGGGAAATTAATATCGCACCATTTTAATTGCCAATAACTACACTTACCAAATGGCGCCTGTCTTAAATGTTCGCATACAATAATTCGCTGAACAGTGGCGACAATAAGTGGCCGAAACCAGCATTTATTGTAAGAAATGGCACAAATACGAAGACAGTGACAGAAAATACGAAACCAATTTCCTTCCTCATAAAAATTGCGAAACACACAAGCAAAGAAAGAGGCTGTTTTTTTTTTTTTTTCTTTTTTTTAAATCTGCGTGCAGTTAGTCATAACTACTAATTTACGGCAACAAGAATGTAATATCATGAGCCGGCTATGCGAAAGTGACAATCAGAACAAACTGACCAGCAACATTTGTACAACTTACGAATAATTTATTGACTTACTTTCTCCTTTAAATTTCTTTGCAAGACGAGTGAACAGATATCACGTGTTATCTTGTTTGCTAAAGCTGCGCTCAGTATACTGTCCATTTTACGGTCCTGATGCAATTATCACTCCTTGTTTATTCTCTTCATTGGAGAGATCATCTGATTGCAACAGTAAAATGTACTGCATGGACTGGCTCCGAAGTTGCCGGCACTGGACTTTCTCGAGTAGACATTTTTGTTGCTGTCACATCTACTCATTGGCAAGAACTAACCGAAGGCGTCTGTGCGTGACGTCAGCTTCCCCCACCACTGCAGCTCAGAGCTGCGGCAGTGAGAGCTCGTGCGCTGGCTCGCGGAGCAGCCTGTTGGAACAGCCTGCCCTAAATAATCCGTCTGATAGCACATCAGCCCAGTATCGGACCACGTAAGGGCGTTGTCTCTAAAAACGTTTCATAAATCATCAAAGGAGCAGGTCCTTGGGTAGTTCTTGCTCGACAGATGTTCCATATTCTGTTTCTCAATGTTCAATTGTTTGTTAAGCTTATGGGACTTAACTACGGGGTCATCAGTCCCTAAACTTACAAACTACTTATCAACTACCTTATACTAAGGACGGCACAAATATCCATGCCCGAGGGGGGATTCGAACCCCCGACCGTAGTGGCCGTGCAGACCGTGACTGGAGCGCCTCAGTCCCCTCGGCCACCGCGGCCGGCTTCTGTTTCTCCCCACATCTGATGTCGCTTTCGTCTATGATTCCCCATTTCACTAGGTTCGTCTTTATATGGGCGACTCATGTTCTGAGCTGGATCAGAGTCTTCCAGCGTCTCCAATCCAAGTGATTGCCTGGTGGGGGCTTCTGAGTTAATGGATATTTGACTGGTGGTTCCATAGGGACAGAGCTCAGAAAACTTCTTCGGAATTTCAGCCCCTTCAATGGCTCGAAGAGAGAGTGTCTATCATTGCATGCTTGCCTAAATCTTTCCGTATGTTCTACATAAAGTCGTCGAGTTGAAGGTGCTTCACAACCTGCCGCTTTATAGAGTTGTCCCAGTGGCGTTGCCTTCAAACAGCCAGTCATAAGTCTTTACGCTTCGTTGAGGGCGATGAACCACCTCTTTCGCGTGCGCATATCTGTTCGACAGTGGGCATGCATACTCAGATGTGGAGAAACACACTGCTTCAGCTGACGTTCTGATGTGGGGGCTAGCTCCCCATTTACTTCCTATCAGCTTCTTCAGAAGTTGATTCCTGTTCACTGCCTTTTGTCAGGTCTTTTGACAATAAGACTTGTATGTTAGAGACAGGTCAAGTTTTACCCTAAGATAGTTTGGCTGGACTGTGTGTTCTATAACCATCCCATTGTACTTGTAGTTTCCTCCTGGCTTCCTTAGACTTCAAATGGAAGGCACACGCCTGGGTCTTTGCTGGGTTGGGTTTCAATGAATTTTCCCTGCCATAGACAGACATCTGTGACAAGGCATTTAGCAATCTCTCTTCGACTGCTGGAAAGTTTTTGCCCTGAGCTGCTGTGGCCAAGTCATCAGCATAAAGGAAGTGCTTTGTATCACTAGGAGTAGATTGTTCGTTTGTGTAAATGTTGAACAGCGTTGGGGACAGAACAATGCCTCGGGAAGGCCATTCTTTTTGTATTCGCCACCTGCTCTTCTTTCCCTCTAAGGTTACATAAAATCTCCTATTTTGTAAGAGGGATTCGATTACTTTGGTGAGCTCGAAGGTTCAACTAAATACCTAGGCACTACATTAAAAGCAACCTTAATTGGAAAGAACACATCGTAAGGAAGGCGAACCAAAGGCTACGTTTCATAGGGAGAACTGAAAATGTAGAAATTTCACTTAAGAAACTGTCTACACCACACTTGTGCGTCCAGTTCCGGAGTCTTGCTGTGCGTTATGGGTTCCCAACCAATAGATTGACAGGCGATTTAAAGGGGTTCATAAATGGGGAACTCGTTATGTATTATCTCGATACAGGCGGGACAGTGTCACGGGCCGGCTGCGGTGGCCGAGGGGACTAAGGCACTCCAGTCACAGTCTGCACGGTCACTACGGTCGGGATTCGAATCCCCCCTCGGGCATGGATATTTGTGCCGTCCTAGTTCGTAAGTAGTTCATAAGTAGTTTGTAAGTTTAGACAGACACAGGGATAGATGACATTCATAATAATATAAATCAAAAACGGATAGACGTAGGTGTTTCGTTTTCCGCATGTATTGTGCAATGGGACGATAGAGAAATATCATGAAATCGGTGAGATTAAACCTCTGCTATGCACTTTAAAGTGATTTACAGAGTATTTATGTAGACTTAGATTGGTGAAAGACACAGCTAAGACGTCAACTGCTCTAATTTGATGACACATTGCATGAGACCTAATCTGTCAAGTCTACTATGGTAACAACTGAGAATTTAGCAATATTGCCAATTTATGTACGCAAACCTCCCTCATATGCACGTATTAACCAATTGTTTAAGGTAACTATCAACATAGCCGTGCGTTATGGGACGCCGTGCTGCGGTGCGCGCGGCAGTTCACCGTCGGGAGTTCGAGCCCCCCCCCCCCCCTCGGGCATGGGGGTTTGTGTTGTCCCTAGGTTAGTTTGCCTTAGTTTAAGTAGTTGGTAAGCTACGGAATAATAACGAAGCAGTTGAGTCCGATAGATTTAAAAAACTTTGAACTATCAGCACTATATTAAGTAGAATGATCATTGGGTCAGTACACACAGTTAAAATCGCCACCCAATAGAATATATCGTTGATGAAGAAACAATGGTGTGTAACTAACAAATTGCCGATTTTTCGTTTTCCAGTCAGATGATGTTGTTGACCTTACCTGCATCAGCTCTTAACGTCATAATGCAGTATTTTAAATTTTTTACTGTGAAAAAATGTTCTAAAACAGTATCGCGTATGTGATACACCGAATAAACAGATGGCAATACCGTGGAACTGTATAGAATGAAACACAGCTTATCTACAAACTCTGGATACTGTAAACAATACCGCGTAAATACAAAAGCGCGCGCAGCCACAGGACATTGTTACTGCTTCTTTAGGTATTTAACAGTGCTCGAAAGTGGTGACATTCTAGGAGCTTAATTTGTGATGGACAGCGATATAGATAATCTTTTTACTGCAGAAGAAATTGTTTCCCAGCTGAAATCAGCTTATGAAAGCGGAGAATCGTGCCTGAGAGTGACTGACATCGGTAAGAAACTTGTTTTATTATTTACCTACGAAAGTTAGTAGTACTGCAAATAAATTTATAAATACTTTTCCATCCAGAAACTTCAGTGACTGTATCCAACAATGCTCAAAATGAAACCACAGTCACAGTATCAACTAGAGACGACAATACTTCACACTCATTGCTACGTGATGGTGCTAATTGTTAACCAAAGCAATAACGATGCTGAAAGTGGAGAGCTAGACTTTTATGGTTACGTGAGCAGTGAGAAAGAAATCTAAAACACATTCTGAAGATTGGAATAAAATGCCAATAAAATTCTGAGAATGCGTGGACAGGCGTATATTGGATACAAAAGAAGTAGAAGTGGGAAAATCACTCAGGATACTCAAAGAGAGGCACGAAATTTAGGTCCAACGTGTACTTCGAAGATATGCCAGATATACTTTCAAAGGAAGGAGTCATCAGTTTTCTGCTGATGATAGACAGGCAGTATTTAACACGTTTTGAGAAACGATGTCATGGGATCAGAGGAAGATTTACTTTATAAATCTTGTGGTGTTAATTCCAACCAAATGTCCAGGGAAGAACACGGGCGAATCAAGGAGAAAAGGGACGCTCATTTATCATTTGAGAAATGAGCTGGGGAAACAAAGTATGCAAAAGATGGTTCTCAACACTCTTGGGATTTAAGAATCGACTGTCCGATATTGGCTGAATAATTCCACACATGGAATGAGTCGTGATTCAGAATCGTCATGACCTCGAATAAAACAGACGAAGAAGAAATATGAGAGAACCTTCATGAAAGAATTCCTGGACCCTCTTCCGAAACTCCCGTCACATTACTACAGAAAATCCTCTTCGAAGTTGTACCTTGAGCCTATTCTACAATCCAAGCAACAGGTATATGGACTCTATGTGGAAAAATGTCATGAAGAGAAAATTTCACCATTAAGTCAGGCTACCTTTAACTTTATTTTAGAAGATCGTAGTATTTGCTTATTTCCCCCCAAGAAAGACCAATGCGACTTGTTGTTACAGGCTTGTAAACTTCAGTGAAGACGTATGGAAGCAACACAGAGAACGGAAAGAAAAGGCAAGGTGCAAAAAAGATGCAGACAAAGATGCCCAGCAGAAGCTCTAACCAGTGATCAACATGAACTTGCAGGCCGTGAAAGTAGCTCCATTTTTGAATGCAAGTGCAGGTTACAAAACAAAGTTGGCTGCTCATAACTTCACAATGCATAATTTAGAAAGTCGTGAAGCAGTATGTTACTGGTTCAATGAAACGCAAGGTAAATTTGTTGCAGCATGTTTTGCCTCATGCATCGTGGGTACCCTATCCAAAACGATTGAGGAAAATCCTTTTCAAGTCATTTTGTATTCTGACGGCTGCGCATATCAGAACAGAAATTTCATATTATCAAATATTGTACTAAGACCTTAAGTTAATAAAACAGATAACCTTCAAAGTTTTAATGAAAAGTTACCTTTTAGGTCTTAGTAAAATAATATTACACCCCTAGAATTGCAGTCTAGAATCATAGTTGAATATATACCAACAAATAATGGTAAGAGAGAAACAATTCCCATAAATAGACTTACAATCTAACACCTAATAATTTCGTCATCTTACCGCAAAAATGACGATTCTCAACAAATCATCATTACATTGGTACCTTCTATTTTTTTATTCGGTGCATCGGCTGGAATAGTAGGAACATCAATAAGAATAATTATTCGAGCAGAACTAGGTCTCTTTTAAGACTAGTAATTGATACTGGAGTGTTGATTACACAAGAGATTTGAGAGAAAGGCCACACTCAGATGGAATGTGACTCAGTTCACAGTTCCATCGAGTGCAAGCTTAATGTTGGTGAAGTTAAACTTCCTAGCCAATACAGCGAGAAAAAAAGCCACAGCCGTACGTAGTCCATTATCTAGATTATTCCTCTTTCACCAACTACGCAGAGAAAAGTTTGCGGCTGTACGACTCAATTAGGCCAGGAAAAGCTGTAAAAAATGAGACTACAGTTACCGATCTGAGGGCGCTACTGTACTGCCCAAATGGTATTATTTGCCACAAGTGCCCTTTCAACGAACTGCGGCAAAAATTACCGAGACGTCCGAGGAAAATTCTGGAACATGTTTGCATTCCGAAACTATACAAGAAAAGACTGAAAATCAAGAAATCCAAGTGGGATCATTACAAAAACTTAAAGCTGTTCTTCCTAAAGATTGCCATAGTTATTATGACGACATTCCTTATGAATGAAAATTATCGCGGTGGTAACTGTGACGAGTATCAGTGCAGTGTAGTTCTTTCTTACAGCTTTGAGTGACGTTTAGGATTTTTCCTGAAAAGATGTTTAGACCTTATCGGAACTATGCAAACAGTAAGTGTATTTCAAACCTTTCTATGAAATCTTTTAATAAAAATAATTAATGATGCAAATGTGTTCTTATCAGCTTTCTCAACACCAAACACAACGTAAATGTGCCAAGTCGTGCAGGAGACTGACAAATAAATATCGCGTAACTGACAGATTATGCCATAAATACCGAGATAATTAAGCTTTCTTAAATGTATATATTTTCTTTCACATTTTAATTCGATCCAATATTTCACTGATGGAAATTTGGCGCCCCTGTGAAATGTATTAGGCATTTTAGACACTTTTTTGTCTCTGGTGAAAAATTCTTATATTGCTACTTACGCGGTATGGTTTATTCACCGACGATATGTAGGATTGGCGAAAGATAAAGAAATCCCTGTGTAAAATTTCGAGATTTCGAGCGCACCACCATATCCAGAGACAGAGACAGCATAAGCTACTAGGGTAAGACCGAAAAGATCACAGCCAGAATCAGCATTAGTAATTGTATCACGGTAAAATAGTGATGTACCCGTGAAATTTTCTGCGTTACATTAAAATGGGATAAAAGTTATGGAATGAGAATAATATGAACTTTACTTTCTCCTAAAACACAATATAGATATCTGAATAATAAATAAATTTATTTCAAACTTTTCGTCTGCTGGCCATACTACTTAGATACTTTACGGTAAATGATACCTCTGCAGCTAAGTTTACTAAAATGGTGCGATAAAACATCGTGCATCAAATTCCTTCCTATCCCGTTGGTGAGGGGAAAAGTCCTTCGTGAGAGTTATACCCAGCAGCTTGTACAACCGGATGCGAATGCTCCATGAAAAAGAAAAAGGAAGGAAGAAGGATTAGGATTTAATGTCTCGCCGTCAGCGTGATCATTGAAGACGGAACTGAAGCGTGTTCTGTATGATATTGGACTAGTTGCCTTCCATTAGAATCATCTATGGATTATTCAGCAGTTGTATGTCTGGCCTTTGAAATAGAATTTATTCATATCTCTTTCTGGTAGGTTGAAAGATGTCACGGATGTAAGTGACGCTTTCATGCTTCAGTTGCCTAATTCTACCACAGAATTAATTCTGATTCCATTAATTAATCATGTTGCTGTGCACATCTGCATTCAGTAATTAGGAATGTAGAATATGTAGCCTCTTTCTTATCTAACATCTATAATTATTGCTGTACTAATTCATTCATTAACACGGCATATTGGGAAATTAAGCAATCTACAAATGGCAAGGCTCAGTCTTGGTCTGGAACGTTTTGCTGTGCTTGGATGGTGCGAGAGGCGAGCTGCCGGGAAGCGCCAGCCAGTTGTGAAGTGACGGTTCCTCTAGTACAAAGAAACGCGACGCTCCGCTGCCACTCCTAAGGCCGACAGACGTTGATCTACGCATTTAGGCGCCAGTTTTTTTATATGATTGGCAGAAACGAATTGATGTATCAGAGAGCGGGAACTCTTCAACACCCAAGCCTCCGCTTTAACGAGTCCTGCAATTGGCTGCCTGGTCCGCAGAGCTAAGCAAACTCGTGCATCCAATCTAAGCCCAACTACCACTGGCGAATTCATATCGTGCGCCTCTGAAAAACAGTGGGAGACTGCATTTTGGAAGGAAGGCCTGCATTTACTCAACTGCGTTTGCGGAAGTCAGTCGCTTGCCCTTGTTTAGGGTGTGTGTCCTTCTGACTGCACATTACACTATGTTCGCTTGTACAGTGGGCAGACACTTTTTTGTGCCACTTCGGGTATGATCACCTGTAAGTACAGTGCGACCGGCGAGAGAATTTTATTGATCCCTATATCGGAGCCTCACTCCACTGTGCGAGGGGTTTAATTGAGCTTCACTCGGGATGACGCCATCAGATTTCGTTAACATCAATTATAGGTCCTTGCAGTTGAGCTACAGTATCAAGATTGCTCGCTTCTGGACGCAAACCGTCGTCCGTATTATTTTAATTGATTTTGAACAGGGTTCACGGTTAATTTTATTTCATATATCATACAACGATGCAAACTGCTGTGATCTGTAGCCACAGGTCCCATCTCCGATGTGCTGCGTCGACCACACGACGCCAACCAGCAGCGATGGAAGGATGGTAAAAGAGGCGCAATTCAACTCGAGCTTATAAATGTCTGTATGTCTGTCTCCAAAACGTAGTAATGCATACTGATCATACTTCCTCATTCTTTCATAGAAAAACATACTGAATGCAGATTCTCATAGTAGTGTCCGCTTGCTCAAAATCCACGGTAGGATTCCTAGTTCCACATCAACAGCCTCATCTGTTCTTGTAAACATTTTTCCTTTTATACCACAGATTTCAGTTCATGTTATTTGTTGACTACATTTTGTTAATAAATTATCCATGTGATTCTACTTACGTATTTCCAAGGTAGATAGTCTCCCTTAACAACTTGTTTTCATTTCTTGTGGTAGTTAATCAGATTGCTTTAATTAAGAAATCATTTTCAGGGGTATTTGTCTCTTTGCAAACATTAATTACCAGAACTATTTGACAAGGGGTATTTGTATTGATTTTCGGGGCCAGCCATAACTTCCTTTTTTTAATATATAGCGCAATTACAACTGTTTTAGGGAACATTAATGCACCAGAAAGCGAGAAGGTTATAATGAAACCACAAATATATTTCGAACGAGATGCGAAGCACTGGATTTATTCCGTATACAGACCTCGGCCAGTAACAGCAAACTGTTACAAAAATAAAGTTTTTTCAGGAACGATATAATCGAGTTGCAACTTAGTGGTTTGCTTATTAATGGAACGAATTGTGATATAGCGGGGTTTTCACCTGCCATCTACCATCACGGGTACTACATTATTAGGCCGGCCGCGGTGGCAGAGGGGACCGAGGCGCTCCATCACGGTCTGCACGGCCACTACGGTCGGGGGTTCAAAAAAATGTTCAAATGTTTGTTAAGCTTATGGGACTTAACTACGGGGTCATCAGTCCATAAACTTACAAACTACTTATGAACTACTTACGAACTAGGACGGCACAAATATCCATGCCCGAGGGGGGATTCGAACCCCCGACCGTAGTGGCCGTGCTGACCGTGACTGAGCGCCTCAGTCCCCTCTGCCACCGCGGCCGGCATCGGGGGTTCGAATCCCCCCTCAGGCATGGATATTTGTGCCGTCCTTAGTATAAGGTAGTTGATAAGTAGTTTGTAAGTTTAGGGACTGATGACCCCGTAGTTAAGTCCCATAAGCTTAACAAACACACACACACATTATTAGTAAACAACCAATGATGTTATACCGGCCAGACAATTCCTCTAACTTTTTACCAAGTCAGAATATTTCCTTTCTCAATTATACAGTGGTCACTACGTACTACAGGATATATATAATTTGATTGACAAGGTGAAAGGGCAGATTACTGTGGTTCAGATTCTCAGACATATACAGCAGTATCGTCATAAGTGGAAGCATAACACGATTACCATTAATGTAACAGCCACTAGTATCACTGTGATACTAGTAATCATTTGTGCAGTTTGTCTTTTCCTAAGGTGTAGAATGACGCAAGCTGAGTTGGAGCCCACCCACAAAATCCCCCAGGAATTGATTGTATCACGGGAAAAAAACAGGAATTAATGCTTTGGCTAGTGAATATAATACCTGTTACAATATGTATTAGGAGTTCTTAAGTATTGCTTAAAAAATCAGTAAAAATTTTTCCAAAGAGGAGGGGTGTGTTGCACTCCAGCTCTGTAGCGGAAGTATAGCTGTAATTTCTTGGTTGCTGGTTGCTGTAGAAACATTGCGGTGTATCCACAGAACGGGGAAGGGGAACAGCAGCTACTTTGCGTCATACTTACTGGGTCAAGCTGACAGGAATGGACGCACACGCACCGGACTGAATAGCACGCGTCGGCGGAAGTTAAATGGAACAGTACAAGCTTGCAGTATCACGTCACTTCGTTACGTTAGAAAACAATGCCTACGTCTAACACAACAACGCGAATCCGGAGCCTTCTTGAATCACCTTTCAAGTGAACAGAGCAAGATATAAAACGCTGACACATTCGTTTGAAAGGGCCGATGTGGTCAGAGCACGTGGGGAAAATATCAGCCGCTCCACACATACTATATATACGTTGCTTGCAGTGGCCATTTTGAGCAGCAGCTGAATTGTATTTCACTGTAAGGTTTTAAAATAAATGCCTTTTGCTACTGCAACTGAAGGGTTTTATTTTTATATTTTTAATCACCCATACGCGTTTCGCCCTTTCTCTCAAGGCATCATCAGTGGGTGTCCTGAAATATTTACATCTTTTTGTTTGCACATATAGGTTAAGTCTCTTACATATCTACAAAACATTTCATTTCAGATTTAAAACAGTTCGTTTTTTGGTATAAAATGGTGTACTTACAGCACTTGTTACTCCACTTCAGTCTTATTCTGGCAACCAGGTCGAAAGGTTACACTGTTTTTCGAACCACATTGCAGTTCTCTGATTCTGCTGTCACCTGCTGCCATACTGTGTCTACTGCTGTTTGTTTTGTAGTGTTTAAAACCTTACAGTGAAATACTATATATACTCCAGCACTTGAGTTCATAGGCAGTCGGTCAAATGAATCGATGGCTTACACTTCATAGCACTCGATTACCTGACATGTTCTAACGTCGGTACAAGTCTGTTATAGAACTCTAGACTCTTCTACATCAGCTGACAACTGGCGAGATGTCGACCCCTGCGTAGCTCCGAGTTCGACTCCTGCGCTACAACGAACTACGGTCGCAGAGGAAGTATCTAGGAGGACTTCCATGTCCTGCACACCGGAACTTCAGCGTTCCTAGGGAAGACGCCTAACTGCCGGTAGGCCAGGAGTCAGCGCGATCCAGTATTGAGATGTTGCGAGTCAGCAATTAGGGTGGCGACCGAGAACCACCAGTCCAGACGTGTGAATCTCTCGTTCACACGTTCCACTGTACTTCAGTACGGTTCCACAACAAACGGCGCGACAGAGGGGTCGCCTACCTCCGCACGCCGAGCTAGTGCGGCCGCAGCCGCTCTGTCAGCGCAGAGTACGGCAGTAGGCGTAGCCGGCGAGAAAGACAGGCCTCATCACGCACATCGTTTGACGTAAGCAAGGTAGTTCCAAGCCGGCGCGATCGCTAGCCGATTGGGGCACTCCCCACTGCGTCATAGCGGGCAGCCACTGAGCTAGCGATCCCGCCGGCTCGGAACTACTTTGCTTACGTCGTTTGATGTGCGTTCTGAGGCCTGTATTTCCCGTTGGCCGCGGGCAGGAGGCTGCGACGTCATCGACCCGGTTGCCTGGTGTACGCAGCAATGTGTACCACTTCAGAATAAATGTTTTACCAAACAATATTCTTTCATTACAACGGCGGCACCTGAACCGCCCCTACCTCTTCTTGCAGGGCATAGCGTGGCGGTTAGGAGTCTGACCTCATTACAACTAAGCCGCTCTCCAACACTACCTAAGTGCGCCCCGCTCGACCTCTGCACACTGAAGTGGCAGTTGTCGGGCGCTACTTTCTTACATAGATAAAGAACAAGTCTTTTTGTATAATAGGAGTTCCAAAATTTATTACATGTCCTGATGACACAATCTTGTTTGGAATATTGACACGTGTGAAGTAATGTAATTGAAGGCACAAGTTACTAGTTTGTGGAAAATTCTTTTATAGTTCATTACGGTAAGACAAGGATTGTACAATTTGTGCAACAGTCAACAAAAACAACATTTTGACCACACGGAATAGGCATATGATTAGCGATGCTGAACAGTTCGAATTGCTAGGATAACATGATAGCCTTTTGTGGTACTTTCTCAGATTTAATAAAGAGCTCGTAAATGTCGTCTGGTTCGGGCGTCATCTTCTCTCCATCAACTGGATCATTTCGTAAATACAGAAAACGCAAACGTATAAACAATTATATACACAGGGTGCAACGAGCTTTTTTAATCTTTGCATGTATACCCTTTTTTCAGTGGACAAAAGCGGTAAATGTTTTTGTGAGCGTGTTTAACGCCATAACATTGATATTGACATCCACAATCACAACGTTATCATCAAACTTAATCCTCTCATCCGTAATCAGTTCAAAGCACTCATATTCAATTACACAATGAACAATGCCTGAAGAAAGCTGCATTTTCGGTTACATGTGATGCTTTTGATGCTCTTGGCTGTGTTACTTGGAAAACGTAAGATTCTATTTTCTCAACACTCAACTGTAGAAGTGCATATTTATCCATTACGTTTATTGTCAGTTGCATTTTGTTTGACCTACTTCTGTACCCACAACCATACTGATAGGCGCATATAGCTGAACAAAATAAGTAAATAAAAAGTAATAATCCATACTGTCGAAGAGCTCCTGGGAAAGTTGAAAAATCTTCCTTATTTCTGTGTTGTTACGTTTACTTAAACTCAGGACATGTATCCATAATTTTTTCGATTTGCAAATCTTATGACTTCCCTGCTTGCAGTAAAAAAATAAAAATAAAAATGTTTGGGTGTAAAGTAAAAACAGCGTTTTGCGTACCGCGCAGACCTGAACCCAAAATTTTAAGACATCTCTATTCTGCATATGATTCAATTACGTTTCATGTTATCCATTGTCAACCTTCTGTTATTACTTAATGTACACAGTACTTACACGCAATTTTGATTCCTCAACTGCGCCCTGCTACATATAAGTATGACAAGAAAAAGTGAATGTAGACTCCCACAGCAATGTGCCTCACCTATACAGTTTTCTGAGAAATTCTGTGGACATTCATATCAGTGCGCTTTGTAAGTCTTACTTTGGCTTCTCAGTCGGTAGAGCACATGTCTACGAAAAGCAAAGAATAGAATTTGTGAGTTCCGTACCAGCGGGCACATTTAATCTTCATATCGTGGTTGACCAATTAATTACATGTAAGCGACTAGAAGATAACAAATGGAAGTGCCATTTTCGAAAGAGCACTGCTAAGAGAAATGACGGAAGCGCTCTTAATCAGTATTTCTTTGACTGCCTAACGGTAGGTTTTGAGTTAACAGCATTCTGTCTTTTGGTTCCCTCTTCAGGTATTGGTACACTGCTTGATCTGTGTTACATCCTCTGTCCCGTGCCTGAATCCATTGGCGTACTAAAATCCAATAATAAAAGAAACTTTGTAAATAAAATTAACTACTGTGGTCAACAGTTCCTAGGCTTACAAAACTTCTTGAACTAACTTAAAGTAACTTATCTTAAGGACAACAGAAGCACCTCATTACCAAGGGAGGACTCGAACCCCTGACAGCGACCAACCGCATGTTCTTCAGCAAGGCGGCTTACAACGCTCGGCCACTCCGCAATGGCTATGGAATAATCACTCAAATTCTAATAACCATTTAAGGCGACTAGCAATGCCACAAAATGGTAAAAAATCGTGTTTGCTATTTTTAACCTTATAAAGTAATTTGAAGTTTTCTGCTTAAAATGGCACAAAATTAGTTAAGAAATGGTGATAGGAAGTTTTCTTTATTTCATTTTTCAAAAATATATGTGCGCCCAGAAAAATTACGCAACACGTTTACACATTGAAATCTTCAGATTTCCGAACACACGAGTATTAGATATCGAACGCTGTGGATTTCGCTCTTCATTTCGAGAATATTTGATCTTTCCGTTTAAATACAAGTCGATTATCGATGTAAACATGTCGTTCAACAACCTCATATGGACTCGTACACATGAGAATGTTTTTGATGGCATAATAATTTTGAAATGGGAGTCAGTTATTTTGTTATTTTATTCAATGACGGTCAAAGCGTTTGGTAAAGGTCATAGAAATTGCTGGCATTGGTCATGGTATTAACGACATCAAAGGTATTCTGCTTATGGACAATAAGCAAAGAAGAAAGGCACAGTATGCAGCTGAATTTAATAGAAAGACAATAATGGTAGCAAGGAAAATAAAGATTCTAGGTGAAGAAAAGATGACCTTCATTACTTTGCTGGACACTTTTGAAAACAGAATAGGAATTATAAATGAATTTTCGTAATAAGTTACTGTAATGGCTTCTTATTGCATTTTACATTTCTTGTATTACACGTACTTTTACCTCAGAAACCACTAATCCTATAAAATTCAAATTTTCCAAAATGCTGTATAAGAGTTGACAATAGGCCCCCGAAATAGAATCAAGACAGAAACTGATTTATTCACCGAACCAGGGAAGTTTTTTATGTTATAAGAAACAGTCAGTGTCGCAGAAGCTGAATTTTGTTTTACCGGTTTCGACCTATTGCAACTGTTACCAACGTGCAGCCAGACTGAAGCCACGGTAGCCCTTACGGACATCAACAACGGACACATAATCTGAGGATTACCTGCAATAGATCTAAATTGGTAAAATAATATCGTTGGCTGCTGCCACCACAGACTGCCACTATGTAAAACTGATAAACAATCTAATCATGTAACCAGTGCTGCTGCACATATACAGATAAGCATTATATCAGCTTCTATAATCAATTGGGCAGCAAATTAGAGCTGGGCCAAAATAACGATAACTGACAGAAATATCGGTTATTTATGAATAACCGTGATTGTAATAACCGCTCATCAAATACTGGCAGTTATCGTAATAACTATGCGTACTGCGTAGCGCCAACTGTTCACAAAAGTTGGTACTAATTAAACGATTCGACCACAGTATCGACCAGATGTCCTGTCCAAATACTGGTCAGTTCTATATTCCATGGAATTAACCGCGTAAGAATCATGGGTAATAACTGTTTAACGATTATCCATCTGTTGGTGAAAGTGTGTACTACGTTCTCGTGGGAATCTTGTATCTAATAACATGGAGTGACCAATGCGAATTCGAGGTACTATGATAACGGTAGACGCTTTAGGGAGTATTGAGTATTTAGAAAAGTAGAAATACCAGTGGCAGTTAATTTTCACTGGCAGTATCGTTATGAGTATTTGGCAAAGACCTATATACCTCTTTGGTATTTGGTTATTAACTGTAGCAGGTCATGATATTCCCAGAGAGGATACATATTTCGTTCGTAGAGTGCCGACTTTTAGAATTATGAAGAAATCCTCCAAAAATAATAAAAAAATAAAACTTAGTTTTGTAACCAATGCTGGTCAGTGAAAAGGTTCATAATATTGTATGACAGGATTAATAAATTTTCTAAATAAAAGAATAAATATGCTCTAATCTTATAATTAATATTTTATGCTATTACAAGGAAGAAAGTGCCCTGCTGCCAATACATTGTAAACAAACTTACGTCAATTATTGCCATTTATTCATTAAGGATTGAGCGGAAGGTAGAAAAACGGAAATCTTACATTTCTAATATATTTTTGATGGAACTCACACTCCGAGGTGCGTGTTACGAACGCTTAAATCTTTGTTAAAAGGCACATTTTCGTGAAAATATACATGTACCGGTTCAACATGTTTATTTCGAGGTGACTGCAACTTGCGGGGGGGGGGGGGGAGGAGGCTGTATTCCCCAAGTTACCAGAATATTGCTGTCTAATCCAGTACTTCGTGGCAAATTCAAAAATATTTATTGTTTTTAACTAAGTCTTCCACCATATTCCACAAATATTTTAAATTTTAACTTAACAAAAAATTTAAACATTAATAGTAGGATGACTACAGTGAATGTCTTGTTAAGTATTTGCAAATTGAGGGCCATAATTACACATCAGCATCTCTTTAAAAAGTACGGTATTTATGAGAAGTCTGCAATTATTAGGTACTCTATTATACATTTGTATAGCAAGAGAAAACTGAATCAATTGTAACTTTCTATGAACTAAATTTCAGACTGCAAGTTTCATGAAGAACAATTGTGCACTAAACTGAAATTTTTTGTAGCAGAATGAAAGACACACTTTAATTTTCATCCCATATCCGTAGTCAACTTAATATTTGCTTATATTGATGTGAAACCCATGTATCTGCAGGTCACACCAGACCTGTAGAAAAACTGCTGATGGAGGTGACCCCACCAGTCACATGCAGTATGTAAGACGAGCAACATGTTCCATCCACCTCAAGGCAGCAAGTTGTACAAAGTGCCATTAAAGAATTTGTCCCCAAAACGATTGGAATCAATGAAAAGAAGAAGACAGATGGGCACCACCTAAAATTAAATAAAAAGATAAACAGAAATATTTGATGCCTGTGTTATTTGATGATTCCAGTGAACTGATCCCATCCTTGTCCAGACACAGTTTGTGCCCCATCTAATAGCATTTAACCATCTTTTTTTTCCTTTATTTGTAACACTGGTTTGTTTGAAATGCTCAATTTGATTTGGGAAAGGAGTCAAGGTTCAACCCAACTGATGATCCCACATTATAAACACAGTTTGGATACTGATACATTTTTAAGTGTCTTAATTCCTCACAGACTGTAAGTCTTCACTTGTTGCCTAGTCACATGTGTCTGTATTGAGGTGATATTGCTGTCTAATAAAAGCATGAGAAAGAATGGCAGTGCTGGTTTACATAGAACAGGATCACACAGTTCATTATTTGTATTAGTGCATGTTTGGGATGTTAAACATCATTCAGTAAATTAAATAATAGTAAATATAAAGAAAAAAACACTCAATCCTTCTCAAAAAGTGCTTACTGTAAGAAAACATACACAGCACAGTTAACGAGTATGAATGTTATAATTTTGGACTTTTTCTCATGTTTAAATATTGCAGGTGGTGTAAAATATTAAAGCAAATCTGAACCATCTGCAAGTACTAGTATACCCTGTACCTCAACCTTCGTGGCTTCATTAATATTAAGAGCCAATGCTGCATCACAGACATCTCTAATAAAAAACACCTACCATATATCTTATTCATGTCAGCTTCAGAGTACAAATTACTTGGGTGGTTAGGTGAGACTTTTCTGTTCGGCATTATTGTGAGAATTGTGAGAGTGACTAGCTTTCTCATATAGTATTCTTCAGTTACACATGGTAGTTTTTGATTTTATGCATGAGACTTTGAAAAAACTTTCTACAGCACATTAAACACATCAGTTTGCACAAAAATTATACAACAGAATATTCACATTTAGGAGACAAATGTCAAGTTAAGCACTTCATGGATGAATGTTTTTAATGAAAACCTTTGTTGTAATAACTGGGTCACACACAGTTCTTGGAGGTACTTTATGAATTAATAGTAATAAAGAATTTCATCATACAGGGTGACACAGAAGAATTTTCTGCCAGGTGAGATTTTCTTTGAAACTTACACTGTCATTTACAGTGGCTATCTATCATGTTTGGTTGTTTTATTTGTTCACACAAGTCATTACTGAATAAAATAAAGAAAGAAATATGTAGCACCTGACAGGTGGAACCTAATTCTGTCTGCAATACTGTTGAACATAAGAGAGAGTGCTTTCAAGACATTTAAAGTGTATGCTGAAAATTCGTTGTAGGCATATAGAATAACAGAATAAATTTTCATATTGAGAGTTAAATAAATATTAATGTTCCTGCTTTGTTGTTGACTGGATCTTATATGTAACCTTGTCCTGTCAGTAATTTCCCTTGTAAAGTGAACATTTTGTTACCAACATGGCACACCATATCCTAAGTAAAATTTAACTGAATACCCTGTCAATAGCTGAAGATCTCAAGCATTTTCCAAAGCTCAAAGAAAACATGCTTAAATTTTCTCAAATGAGATTTCTGTTACAATATACGGGAATATGTATGAATATTTTGGTGTTAACTGGAAGACACTTCCACAACACCATTACGTTTCTGATTTTATATATAGTATACCTTTAAATGCACATGTAGGAGAGACATGTCAAATTTGGCACTGCACGGAGAAGCATTTTAATGAAAACCTATATTTTTTGCTATAATAACTGGGCCACACACAGTTCTTGGTGGTATTTTATGAATTAATAGCAATTGTGTTGATACAGAAAGGATTTTCATCATACAGGGTGACACAGAGGAATTTTCTGCCAAGTGCACTAATTTGCCAGGTTAGATTTTCTTTATGAAAATTACACTGTCATTTACAGTGGCTATCCATGCTGTGTTGGTTTTATTTGTTCACACAAGTCATTACTGAATAAAACAAAGAAAGAAAGCAAGAAACATGTAGCACCTGACAGGTGGAACCTAATTCTGTCTGCAATACTTTTGAACATAAGAGAGAGCACCTTAAAGACATTGATAAGTGTATGCAACAAACAGTCATCCTCACACCCAAAAATGAAGAATTGTCATGGTAAAGGTTTTCTTACAGTCTCACTAGAGTAACGTGCTGATGTTAGCAATGACCTTTGAATGCTCTTTTAAAACTCAACTGTAGGCCTATAGAATAACAATAAATTTTCAAATTGAGAGTTAAATAAATAATACTGTTCCTACTTTGTTGTTGATTGGATCTTATATGTAACCTTGTCCTGTCAGTAATTTCCCTTGTGAAGTGAACATTTTGTTACCATCATAGCACACCATACCCTAAGTAAAATTTAACTGAATACCCTGTCAATAGCCGAAGATATCAAGCATTTTCCAAAGCTCACATAAAACTTGCCTTAGTTTTCTGAAATGGGATTTCTCTTACAATATATGGAAATATGTACGTCAAGTTTTGTGCTGAAGACACTTATTACAACACCATTAAGTTTCTGATTTCGCATGTAGTAGGCCTATACCTGTAAATGCACATTTGTAACAGTTTACTTTTGATAGTACTGGAGCAATGTTTGGTACACTTTACATTGCAGCTTTGAGGATTTGGTCTACACCCTCAATTACGACCGATAACCTGTTTACAGTAGATTTAATATTTTAAAATACCGATAATTTAAGATATCAGATACATGTACTGGGTAGTATTGACTTGTTCAGTGTGGTCCATTCTGGAGCTAATATATTCACTTTCACTGCATACAGAAATGCCGAAATTCGGCCTGTTCATATTATTAAAGCAAACTGTTACACCCTAGTAGCAAGCTGTATTCCCAAATAAATTTTATCAACTTTTTCGTCAAATCCGACGGGTGGTATCCCGATCTTCAATTGACCCGTTACGGCATAATTGGAGAAATTTACTTCGTAGTTATAATCATATTTACAAACCAGGATGCTGTCATGCACTAAAGAAAATTTTCCGCAAATCAAGCAGTTTTTCAAATGTAATACAGAACTTTATTAGGAATAAACAAAACGATCACATTACGTTTACTTTTATGTTGCATTTAAAGACGCTCCACAAAACACTTACTGAAGCAACGTTATGTTTATAATTTTAACTGCAATATTCACTTCACACACGTTTAAGCACATATTTAATAATCCACTTTCACTTCATACACTGTTCATAGTAGCTTCGAAAATTACGGCTACATTTCTAGGGCACAGATTTCATGTAATAGCATATTAATACACTGGACATTTAGTTAGTTTATTGCACGATTCGGACGATAACTTTTGCCATTACACAGCAATCGCAATTTGAATCACACCAGATATACTATATACTGATAGATCGTTATTAGTATTGAGTAGAAATAACCATAACTGTCCATTCAGAGTACTGAGTACTAATAACAATAACTGTCCGTTCTCAGTAGTCAGTAGTGGCTACTGAGTACTGACTACTCAGTACTAATAACGATAACGATAACTGTAAAGTATCGCTACCTAGTAGAATTCACGGAATACTGATAACGATAACTGCCCGATAGCTGCTCAGTAGCGCTACCTAGTAGCAGTATGAGTAAGCTGTAGCAACGCCATCTGGAAGTTACTGGAAAAATACCGTGCAGTTATTTATAACCGTTAAAATTAACTGATAGAAAAGAATAACGATACCTATTATAACTGATATCGGAGAATAACCGTTAAGCCCAGCTCTACAGCAATTACACAACAACAATATTACAAGTAATAACACCTGATGATGGCCTAAGGCCGAAATAAGCTTATAGTGAGTTAATAAAGTTTAAAGCAGTGTTAAAATAATTTATAATTATTGTGGTATTGAATATGTCAATCAAAGACATACTCCACACTGCGGTCCCAGAGAACGAAAAAAAGATGAACCTTTGGGATCTTTACTGTTTTTTACAACATAAATACCTGCAAGAAAGAACTCTGTAGCTCCTGCGACAATGCTGTCCAAATTAAGCGAAATTTAACACTCGGAACCCCAGATTTTCCCTTTCCCTTCGAACGCCCAGAGCGGTCATTTTGACACCATTTTATAAAATGTTCTGAACTATTAATCAAAAAATTTTAAGTGTTTATTATATTTTAATGTTTACATGATATAAACGCCAATTCAGATACGGAACTGCAAATAAAACGCACAGATTCCAAATATATGTTGGGATATAAATAAATTTTACGGAAACTGGTAAAAAGTCAACGAACAGTAAGCAAGTGACATTTTTGTTTCTTATGAATGTATTAAAACTGAACTTTTTCATGCTTACAGAAATTTCAACTACGCCATTGCCTTACATAACTGATACAATTATATTAAATTTTCTTTGTGCAATTTCCTCCGACCATCTTCTTAAAAACAGTGCACTTGGAAATACAACAATTACTTTTACAGAACTTGACACTTACGGCGTTTCTGTGGCGTTTGGTCTTTATTTTCATTCTTTTTATGTATGTGACCGTATGAGAAGACCAATTCTTCACATTCTAAGAGCGTAGTTCGTCTAAAAGCTTCTTTTCATCTACTTCCCAGTAACAACCATAAATACTATATATGCATTTACTCCTGCTAAGTCAAAGATATTGTAGAAGGAGTGCACTGGCCATCTGCCTGAGGAAGCCTTTATTGAATACTGCCTGGCCATTATTTCTACCATGTCAATCCATTTTTTTAATAATTTACCGTTTCTGGAATTTTATTTTTTATTTATTGTAGCACTATGATGAAGCGAAGACATTAATAGCTCTTTTTTCTTTCTTTCCTTCATAGAGTACACTTCCGGATTTTATGAGAATGTGTTACTTCGTAATGCACAAGGTGATTGTAAGGCATAACAACAAACGATATTACAGTTTTATCTGAAGTGATCGATAGGACCTCTCTGGCCGTTAAAGGTAAATGGAAGAAAGTGAAATGCGCTGTTTTTCAGTGTAGTGAAAGTACATGTCAAATCAATAAATGTCGTGAAAAAGACGTTGCGTTAATAATTCTTCAAATCACAGCTCTCACTTAAAAACCGAAAACGGTCCTTTTGACCCCTATGGCCGTTTCAGTGTTGAATTAAATTTTTTCCAATAAAATGGCTCAACGGTAAAAAAAAATCTTCATAAATGTTATACCAATAAAAAAAAATCTCTTCTAGTTTCGTGAGCTAATAATATAGGCTGAAAATAGCAGCCAAAATTTCAACAGTTCCAGAAAAAAATACATAAAGTTATCAAATCCAACATTGGCGGGATGAGGCATCCGACTCCCCTTAAGCTACGCTATAAGTATTGAATGGATATTTAGTAATATAACGATGATTGTTTATTCGTTTTTATTATTCAGAACTTATAACTCTGTTTGAGATCGTAGTAGTGAACACAAATAGAGACATATGAGGGATCGCCGCTAACAACGAGACCACATCGGTATCGGATTTTAGAATTTTTTTATATGTATGGTACGTGAAGTTCAGAATTTAAATAACAATCAGCTAAAGCCATTCGACGCAATTCTTAAAAATTCTCGAGAAAATCGAATTTGAAGGATCAGTCATTAAAGCAATTGTAGCGTCTGTGAGTGTAGTCCAGGTCTTCCGGGCGCCGTGGCTCAGCGCGCCCGGTCAGGAGATTAAACGTCCCCTGTAATAAAAAAGCCGAGCCAACCATTCAACGAACAACCTCGAACGAACTGAAGGAACGACCGCGAACAATAGATCTACCAGATGGGAAAAAAAGGGCGTCCGGTCAGGTAACTAAACGCTCTGTGTAATAAAAAAGCTGAACCAAATATTCAACGAACCAACGACTGCGATGCATAGATCTACCAGTAAAATTTAAAATAAAAGAAAAGGTGGTAGCGTTCTGGCATCATAACCATGGGGTCGGTGGTACGAATCCCACTGTGGCATACTTTTTCATCATTTTTACATTTTAGTCTTCTTCTTGTAATGGAGTTACAACCCTGTGTGGGTCTTAGTCTCTTCAAAATGCTTTAGCCATTCTGCACTCTTCAGCGCAGTTCTTGGCCATCTTCGAAGGGTTTTTATATCCTCTTCCACGTCGTCTATCCATAGTTTTCGTGTTCGTCCTCTTTGCCTTCTTCCTGATGGTCTCCATTCAAAGATCTTTCTAGTTGTTCTGCCAGTATCCATCCTTAGGACATGTCCAAACCAGACTCTTGTCGTACTTTTCACTATTCGCACGATGTCAGCTCCTTGTATGAGGTTACCCAGCTCAGCATTCGTCCTAGATATCCAGATACCGCTGTTATCCTGAACTTCCCAATAAATCTTGCGCAAAACTCTATGTTCTAATATCCTAAGCTGGTGCTCATTAATGCTTGTTAGCGTCCATGTTTCGCGTCCGTATGTTACAACTGGCCTGATCATAACCTTATATATTTGCAGTTTCAGCTGCCTATTTATTATCCTAGAGGCCAACAGTTTCTTGAATGAGTGGAAGCATCTATTACCACTTACCATGCGCTGTTTTATTTCAGTTGACATGCAATTTGTCCTAATAGTATTAGAGCCCAAATAAAGTTCTGCACGTGTTCAAAATTGAATCCAGCTGCTGATAGTCTTCCCAAGTTATTATTTTGTGCCCTGGAGAAATTCATTTACTTGGTCTTTTCATTTATAGAAAGGCCTCTGGCTTCCGTGGCTTCTTTCGTCTCGCCTATTATCCTCTCTAGGGATATCCTTCTTCTGCTAATAATTGCTACATCATCAGCATATGCACGTATTTGGGTTGACTTTGGAGCTTCAGAATGGCTGCTTCAAAGGTCAGATTGAATTTTGCCACGAGACACCACCTACACCGACTGCCGTCGTGGATCAGGGGATGGCGTCACCGACTACGGTGCTGAAGATCGCCGGTTCAATCTCGCCCATCGGCAAAAGTCTGTATCTTTGTAATTAACAATTCCAGAAGTTTCTACACCTCTCTTATGTTCACTTGTAATTTCTACTTGTTTCTTAAGTTAACTGTTCTTCTAATTTCCGGTACATTCTGTCTGTGTATAAATAGCAGAGCACTCTGCCCGAGAGGCAGTTAGTGCTGCGTGTATGTTGAGATCGTAATAAACCAGCTTTCAGTATATGTGCTGTGTTCAGTAGCGTTCGAAGTCAAGCCTGCTTCCATTTCAACGCGACAATATCATTGTAGAGAGTGCTTCCCCTTGTCTGAGTCCTTTACTTATTCTAAACTATTTGCTCAGTTCACCATCCACTGTCACTGCAGCATTGGAATCAGTCAATGTTGCTTGAATAAGTACGACGTACTTCGATGGTATAGCGAGTAGCAGCAAATCATTTAGTATTTGTGCGCTATCAAATCTGTCAAAGGCCTGCTTGAAGTCGATGTAGAAGTTATGGAGTTCGGTGTTATACTGGTACGCCTTTTCGTGTATTTGACTCGGCACAAATATCTGGTCTGTTGTGGGTCTGTTAGGCCGAAGTCCTCATTATAATCCCCCAAAATCTCGTTTGCATAGCGTGCTAACCTGTTATAAGTAACGAATCCCGCTGGGGCAGATGTTTTTTGTTGTTTTCAATTACTTACATCATTTTAATGCCTAACGGTAATATTTTGAGCAATTTATTCGTATTGTTCTATATTTATAAAAGGTTGCGAATAATGATTTAAATTAAAAAGAAGATAACACAAACACACAAGGCAAATTTCGCACTTGTGGCAATACTAAACAAAATAAAAAAAATAATAAAAAAGGAAAATCCTTCATTTCAATGTGGTGTCACACATACCAAGGTGATAAAGGTCGTAAAAGAATAAAAAATAATAAATAATAATTTTCACATCATCGACTGCGGAGAGTAACTTCATGAAGGGTGTAAACAAATTTACACAATTTTGAACTCAGTTATATAAAATATGTTTATGTATACGAACTGAACATCTTGTCTTCACCCCAAATGTTGGTTGAGGTAGGGTACCTGTTGGAAGCCATAAGTAGCTATGGAGATGGCTTTCCAAAAATCAGCGTGAAAGCTTCTCACAAACTTGAGAATCAAAAACAACCGTCGTAAGTAATAGTGAAGCCAATACTGTAAAAAAAGTAACTTTATTGTTTTTTAATTTGAACAATTATTCTTAACAACCTTTTATAAAATATAGAATCTTACGAATAAACAAAAATCCGTTAATTTTTCGTATAAAATACCATCTGATATTAAAATTGTGTAAATATTAGAACACAAAGAAAAAAGTTTAAAAAATCTGTGTAGGTGGGATTCGAATCCTGGACCATAGGGTTGTAATAAACGGACGCTACCTCCTCAACTACAGTGACAGATGCTGTACCTGTACTAGTTACATTTATGTTCTTAGATGCACTTGTAAAACTTCAAAGTCGATTCTCTAGAGACTTTGTGGAAGTTGCGAACTTTGCCTATCAGATAAAAAAAAAATCTGAATTCCGATATCCATGTGGCCTCGTATGGCCGTGCTCAGATACGGCGATAATCGCGCGGTTACAGAATCACGCGGTGTCCGGACGGGTTGTACTTACTTCCCGGCCGCGGTGGCCGAGGGGACTGAGGCGCTCCAGTCGCGGTCTGCACGGCCACTACGGTCGGGTGTTCGAATCCCCTCTCGGGCATGGATATTTGTGCCATCCTTAGTGTTAGCTAGTTCGTACGTGGTTTGTAAGTTTAGGGACTGATAACCCCGTCGTTAAGTCCCATAAGCTATACAAACATAATAATAATAATTTACTTACTTCAGTATTCTGGTAACTGTTCACACGTAACAGCGCAGCCAGTCCAATCGCGCGGTAGCCGCATTTCAGCCATACAATCGCGCGGTGCGCGTGCGGTTTTGTTTCTGTGGAATACAATGGGAGCGTTCAGTTTGGTTGCGGGCACCGCGCGGTTCGGACGCCGCAGTGCCACAAGCTTGCAATGTGTCGCCCCGTCACTAAATTATTTATTGACGAAGTGGAAAACGACCTGCGAGGCGGGATTTTCAGAGCGATGAATATTATAATATCTACATCTACATCTACATAGATACCCTGAAAATCACATTTAAGTGCCTGGCAGAGGGTTCATTAACCACTTTCATAACTTTTTCTCTACCGTTCCATTCTCTAATAGCGCGCGGCAAGAAAGAACACCTAAATCGTTCCGTTTTCGATCTGATTTCTCTTATTTTATTGGGATGGTCATGTCTCCCTAAGTAGGTGGGTGCTAGCAAAATATTTTCACATTCAGAAGCAAAAGTCGGTGATTGAAATTCGCTAACAGATCACGCCGCAATGAATAAAGTCTTTCTTTTAATGATTTCCACCCCAATTCGTGCAACATTTTCGTGACGCTTTTCCTCCCCGTAACGTGATAGAACAAAACGAGCTGCCCTTCTCTGAACCTTCTCAATGTCTTCCGTTAGTCCCACCTGGTGAGGGTCCCACAAGGGGCAACAGTACTCCAGGAGAGAAAGCACAAGTGTGATGTAGGCAGTCTCTTTGGTGGAGTTGGTTCATCTTCGAAGTGTTCTGCCAATGAAATGTAATCTTTGGTTCGCCTACCCCACAATATTTTCTATGTGTTCTCTCCGGTCTAAATTGTTCGTAATTGTAACTCCTAGGTATTTGGTAGAATTTACGACCTTAACGTTTGACTGATTTATCGCATAATTGATGTTCAGCGGATCCCTTTTAGTGCTCATGTGTATTACTTCACACTTTTCTTTATTTAGTGTCAATTGCCAATTTTCGCACCATGTAGAAATTTTGTCTAAATCGCTTTGCAGTTGCTTTTGATCCTCTGTTGACTTCACTAACCGATAAACGACAGCATCATCTGCGAACAGTCTAAGGGAGCTATTTAGATTGCCTCCTAAATCTTTTATAAACACGAGGAAGAATAGGGGACCTATAACGCTTCCCTGTGGAACGCCAGATATCACTTCAGTTTTACTCGCTGACTTACCGTCAATTACAACGAACTGTGTCCTTTCTGACAGGAAACCATGAATCCAATCCCACAATTGAGGAGATATTCCATAAGCACACAATTTCATTAAAAAATGTTAAAAATGGTTGTATAGCTATGGAACTTATCTACAGGGTCATCATTCCCTAAACTTACAAACTACTTACGAACTAGCTAACACTAAGGACGACACAAATATCCATGCCCGAGGGGGGATTCGAACCCCCGACCTTAGTGGCCGTGCCGACCGTGACTTGCACGCCTCAGTCCCTTCGGCCACCGCGGCCAGCGCAATTTCATTAGAAGTGTCAAAAACCTTCCTAAAATCCAGAAATATGGAATCGATTTGAGATCCCTTGTCGATGGCACTTAACACTTCATGTGAATAAAGGGCAAGCTGTGTTTCGCAAGAGCGATACTTTCTGAATCCGTGTTGACTATTGGTTAATAGGTCGTTCTCTTCGTGGTACTTCATAATATTCGAAAAAAGTATATGTTCCAAAATCCTACTGCAAATCGACGTCAATGAGATTGGCCAGTAATTTTGGGGATCACTCCTATTGCCTTTCTTGAATATTGGAGTAACTCGAGCAACTTTCCCGTCTTTGGGTACGCATCTTTCGCTGAGTGATCGGTTGTAAATTATAGCTAAGTACGGAATTATTGCATCAGCATACTCTGAGATGAATCTAGTTGGTATACAATCTGGCCCAGAAGATTTGTTTTTGTTTAGTGACTTAAGTTGTTTTACTACTCCAGGAACACCTACTTCTAAGTTTCGGATGCTGGCAGCTGTTCTTGGATTGAAAACTGAAGTGTTCACTTCGTATTGTTTGGTGAAAGAATTTCGGAAAGCTGTGTTTAGTAATTCTGACTTAGCAGTACTGTCATCGATAGTATTACCATTGCTATCGCGGAGTGAAGGTATTGTTTGTGTTTTGCCGCTAGTGTACTTCACATATGACCAGAATTTCTTTGGATTTTCTGAAAGATTACGAGACAGGATTTCGTTGTGGTAACTACTGTAGGTTTATCGCATTGAATTCCGAGTTAGGTTGCGAGTTTCAGTAAAAGATTGCCAGTCTTGTGCTTTCTGTGTCTTTTTAAATTTTGCATGCGATTTTCTATGTTTCTGCAACAGTGATCTGACCTGTTTTGTTTACCACGGGGGGTCAGCCCCCTCTGTTATTTATTTGGTATAAATCTCGTGATTGCTACTGATATTATGTCTTTCAGAACCTATAACGATTTGTGCCTCAGTACTTTCTATCAACACTTGGAGCTCTGGAACTTTCCCAATACAGCTACGACAATTTACAACTGTTATATCAATGGTTTCTAGATCTCTTTCTTCCTGTGTCTGATCTGCCCCCTTTGAGACTGAAACCCATTTTGTGTATTCCAGAGGCCCTCTGCCAAAAACTTAAATTGGTGGTTATACTTGAAAATGATGAAGATACGTTGTGAAAACGTAAAACTTTTGATGAGTAGGTTTTTATTGAAGAAAATAATTGAATTTACATAGAATCATTTTGTCTCATGTATGTCTCAGAGCTTTACATATCTTCTCTGACTAATTGAAGTAGCTCGTCAAAAGAATTTATTGACATTCACAAATAGTCAAAGAATTTTTCTCCATACATTCTTAATGTAGGCTACAACGTTACAAATTAGCCACGAACGAGCCGATCACTTAGTACAGGATGCATCCAATACTGACTTTTTCTTTCTCTCGATCTCTTTCTTTTAAGCAACAAGAGTAAACAAAATATGTATTTTTGAATAAAACAATGCTGGATGTTAGGCCGCGTCAATTTTTTTAAAAACACTTAGCAAATGAATTGCCGACGTTTCGACCAGTCTGCAGTGGTCGTCTTCAGGGCGGTTAACTGTTTGATGCTGCTGAATGTTATAACGTTTACTCGCTTCTTAAGTAATTACATTCTATTCATTCTACCACTTGCAACCGATACTCATCTTTTCAACATTACGATGTATGGGGGTTCTTCTCGTTGCAAAATTATTCTCCTGGGGCGTCGTGGTAGAAATAAATATTCGTATGTACAATTTTTTTCACTTTTTCTTTAATTTGTAATCAAAGTGCTTCTGCACAAAAATATTACAACTTCCAAACGTACACAAATTACCAGAACAACACAGACTGACATAGATTCCAAATCACATTACAACTTGCAAAACTCGAACTCCCCCCACGCAGACGGTGAGGCAAATATATAACAAGGACAATAATGACATTACATTACGCATTGTTCATAACAATGGAATATGCTGATTTAATGAACACAAAAGTAAAACATTTCATGTACACGAAAATAATCACAATATAAAATGAAAACAATTCATACAATAATTTTAGATGGCGCATATCTTTTTAAGTCGTAATTTCGGTTCTTTCTGTTTCACAACAAACAGCAACGTTAAATGTCAATTAATTTGTTAATGAGTACATCATACATGTTCCTAACATATATTGAACTATCAAATATCTTGGCCATTCTGAAACTAGGTTTAAAATCTCACGTCAGTCCATATATACAAAGAATTATGATATAGAAATCTCGGCTATTACATTAATTAACACAATTGGCTGCTCCACACAATTTGTTTATGAGCCTAACATATATACAATGCTATTTATTTTCATTTCTATTTGTTTTTTTACAATTGTTTTTACAATTCGTTTAAGTCTTCAAATAACATACAATGACTAAACAATTGTTTATAGAACTCACTGGAAAGGAGATATACAAATCTGCTAATTAATGAAAGCTATCACTTGTTTTAATCACAGTATCACTGAGACACTGTCATACACGATTCAAATGTTCAAATGTCTGTTAAGCTTATGGGACTTAACTACGGGGTCATCAGTCCCTAAACTTACAAACTACTTATGAACTACTTACGAACTAGGACGGCACAAATATCCATGCCCGAGGGGGGATTCGAACCCCCGACCGTAGTGGCCGTGCTGACCGTGACTGGAGCGCCTCAGTCACCTCGGCCACCGCGGCCGGTCATACACGATTCCTAGACTGGCTATTTCGTTTGTAACTTAACACGTAAAATATATCACTAATGAACCACACGATTCCGTGCCCGACGCAGACGGTATCATACGATAACCTTGAGATGAGAGGGCCAGCAGTATCATCACAAAAAATGTTCAAATGTTTGTACAGTCTATGGGACTTAACTACGGGGTCATAACTCCCTAAACTTACAAACTACTTGTGAACTACTTACGAACCAGGACGGCACAAATATCCATGCCCGAGGGAGGATTCGAACCCCCAACCGTAGTGGCCGTGCAGACCGTGACTGTAGCGCTTTAGTTCCCTCGGCCACCACGGCCGGCAGTATCATCACAATGAACACCCATATATACTGTGAATTTTTCGATTACCTAAAACAGACGTCATGCCTCTAAGATGGTGATTGGCTGGCAGCAGCGTATCAGCAGGCTCTTAAGTTTTCACAGTATACAAGGGTGTACATTCAGCAGCATCCAACAGTTAACCGCCCTGAAGAGGACCACTGCAGAGTGGTCGAAACGTCGGCAATTCATTTGCTGTTTTAAAAAATGGCGCGGCCTAACACCCAGAATTGTCTTATTCAAAATTACTCCGGCCGTGGAAGTCTACTAAATTAAAATATGTATTTTCCATTTTATTTTTCCATTGTCAGTTCCCGGCCCACACTGCGAACGACAACCGTTTACTGACATCGGCCTGTCTGAACACACAGGCTATCATTTTGCTGTTTAGATCGCGCTAATCCTGCCATGTCTGAACGCGGCCCAAGTGTCGCTTCTGCGTTGAGGCAGGTGGCGGCCGCGAGCTCCGAGCCGTCAGTGTGTGTGGCTGTGCGCCGCTCATCCCTCTACCCCCCCCCCTCCCCCCTGCCGCATTTAGCGGGCTGTCCTTGTGGCGGCTGAGAGCCGGGAGCCGCTGCTGACGAGCCTCTTGCCGCCGCGCGTTAATCGATACTCCAGGAGACTCCGCGGACTGGTGGCCCACTGCCGACGCACTCCACACAGCCGGGCCAGAGGGTCCTGAGTGCCTCCTACAGTGTTCCAAGTCTTAGGCCGCTTTCGCACTACACGTTAGCGCCCGTACGGGAAAAAAAAATATCTGTGCCGTGGTGGAGTAGCCGAGTGGTCTAAAGCGCCTCGCTACGGAGCGCGCGGTTGATCGCCGTCGGAGGTTCGAGTCCTCCCTAGGGCATGGGTGTGTGTGTGTGTGTGTGTGTGTGTGTTTGTGTTTGTCCTTAGGTTAGTTAACATAGGTTTAAGTAACTTCCTGGCAGATTAAAATTGTGTGCCGGAACCAGGTCTCGAACCTGGGACCTTGAAAAGGCAAAGGTCCCAGGTTCGAGTCCCGGTTCCGGCATACAATTTTAATCTGCCTGGAAGTTTAATAACAGCGCACACTCCGCTGCAGGGTGAAAGTTTCATTCTGGAAACATCCCTTAGGCTGTGGCTAAGCCATGTCTCCACCATATCCCTTCTTCCAGCAGTGCTAGTCTTGCATGGTTCGCAGGAGAGCTTCTGTGAAGTTTGGAAAGTAGGAGGCGAGGTACTGGCGGAAGTAAAGTTGTGAGGCGGCATCGTGAGTAGTGTCGGGATAGCACATTCGGTAGTGCACTTGCCCGCGAAAGGCAAAGGTTCCAGGTTCGAGTGCCGGTTCCGGCACACAATTTTAATCTGCCAGGTAGTTTTATATCAGCGCACACTCCGGTGTAGAGTGAAAGTTTCATTCTAGGTTTAAGTAGTTTGTAAGCTACAGACTGATGACCACGCAGTTTGGTCCGATAGATTTACAAACATTTGATTTTTTTTTTTTTTTTTTTTTTTTTTTTTTTTTTTTTTTTTTTTTTTTAACCGTACGGTCAGTCATGATGCAGACGCCTGATGATCAGCATGAGAGCTTTCACACTGCACTGTCACAATACGGGCAAGATTTTTAACCGTGTTACAGCCGTCCAGTGCCACTGCAGCCACACGGCAGCCGCACCGTGTTCTTGGCTCAGTGGCCCAGGTGACCAAGTGCGTGCTTTCACACTGCACATTTTCAGTCGTTGTTTCAGTGTTGTTTCAGTTTGGTTTCAGGTTGCGTTTTTAGGTGTTTTCGGTTTTATGAGTGTTGTTAGCTTATTTTCACATTATGGAAGGAATTGACGCTGAAATTTTGATATCGGTAGTTGAATCAAAACATGTGTTACGGGACAAAACTTACGATATTTATTAGGATAGAAACGCAACAAGAAAAGCCTGGGAAGAGGTATGTTCAGCACTCAACCAAGATTTTGATAGCAATAGCGATACAGAAAAAAATGCGTTTGGTAAGTAGCACCTACCAAGCAAAGTAAATACTTATTTGTACTATAGTTGAATACAATTTTACTTTTCCTTACAACAAATTACGTTTGTGTGACGTTCGTCTCCCAAACTTTTACCATATAGTCGTTAGTTTCTTCTTACTTCTTGATAGTTCCATAAATATCTTAGTTACTTCCGTAAATTTTGTTAAGTAAATAAAAACATGGGGTATTTATTCTCTTTATATAAGGTGGTTGAGGTATAACGAAATAAATAAAATAGTAGTAAAAGTTTAAAAAAAAAAAAAAAAAAAAAAAAAAAAAAACAAGTTATTTCACGAAGGCTACAGAACACAGATTTTCTTCCCGCAGAAGGGACATTTCATACAATCTTATGTATTACATTTTAAACATTTGCCAGGGTACACTTCCGAATTCTGCTAAGCATCCTTTTGATACTGTTTTCTGCCAAGCCTCCTCTTGTAGAATTGAAGTTGTTGTGTGGAAAATCGCTTACGATTTAAACCCGTACCGTTTTTTCCCGTACGGGCGAAATCGTGTAGTGTGAAAGCGGTCTTACTGCTCGCGGAAAGCTACTCATTTCTTCACATGTGGTGTTAGTTATCTCTCATTCGATAGTACTGACATCTATAATGAAACTGATAGAAGCCAGTGATCCCTATGTCATACACGAAGGACTGAAATGCCACAATTACGGAATGGGCAGAGGCTCTAGTGAAAAATTTAAGTGTGAATGGAGTTGGTCCCTGTAAGTGTGATCAGTGAGTATAGCCGGTGTAGCAATCCTTTCTTCGATCAGACAACTGGCTGTGCTCTGTAGTACATTGCCGACCATCCAAAGTCCACTACCATGAAATATTACAGCCAAATTTATCTGGTACATAAGTACTTGTACACTTGACAGCAAAAAAAGTGGATCACCCCTGACGCTATGTAACCACAATTGCACAGGTGCGTCGCGGGTCGTCAAATCATTGCACAGTACAGTTATTACCTACTCACAATAGGTACTAAGTAAGTCTCCTATTTCTCCTTATGGCATTCAGGCAAGGTACAAACCAATACTTTCGTACAACAAATATTAGAATAAACGTCATTAGAGATGAGACAGTAACACTTGTAAATTAAATTTAGATGCAATAAGTGAAATGTCAGATACGTTATCACACTTGTTTAGTGACATATGGTTTTATTCATGATCTGAATCTGAACGCACTGTTAAGCAAAAAACAGTTGTATGCCTGATCGAGATGCGATTACAGGTCACGCACTTTTTCGTGGACCCTCTCTGATCGGCGGAAGTCGGCTGAGCTCGTGTGTCAACGGAATGTTTATGCTCTCTACCAATCTTACCTCGTAACAGCATTGTACACCGTAGACCTCGTCAATGTATTGTTCATTTGTGCTTCGTATTGATTATTGTCTTCCACTTTGTTATTTGCTAAAATAAGTCCACATACCCGACGACTACTTTTATAAGAAGAAGGCTGACCTTGAAAGTGGTGTGAAGAATGTTAATTCTGATTTTTATTCTGTTACGTCAATAAAAAGAGGCAGAGAGCGTTGTTACACCCGCTTAATAAGTCCCTTTCAAATATTAACATTTCGTAGATATGCGTTCCACTTTTCTATTACTCAAAAATTAAAGTGATACTTAATTTCGTGTTCCATCTGTAACGCCTTAACCCCTTACATGTTGTTTTTTTGAAACCTGTAATCTATACGCCGTAAGCTGCCGGCACTGGGAGAAAGAGGCGGCACTTGTTCTAACAGCCAATGCGCTATGAGCTGAATGCAAGCTTCAGCTCCCAAAACTCTCCGCTCAGGGGCAATGTTTAAGTGCGTGATCTCTAGGCATAAACAGACGTAAAATACTCACGTTTTCATTAGTTTCTTAGACCGCTATCTGAACCCAGAAATAAATAATCTTAGCACTGCACCAGGAGTTGCATGAAGCTCCTATTGTTGCTGATAGGTAACCGCTGAAGATAAGTAATATAGTGTAATTCACAGATGTCATACATCATAAAGTTGTGGAATAGAATACAGTGTATTGATGATTTGTTAACTAAGCACAATCATATGTCACATATCAAATATGTTCACAAATAGCGTTATACTGGTACCTGAAACGACGATACAATTAATTTTTTCCGGCAGGGACTCGAATCCAGCACCATTTGCTATTGTATAATAGGAAGAAACACTGCCGATTTATTTATTGTTTCTTCCGGGCACTCCAACCCTGCACTGTTGACCTGACACCATGAGGCGTCAACTATCACATTGTCGTTCACCAGTAGTTAGGATCACACCGTTCGTAGGGACGTGGAAGGGGTTTGGTATTTTGCGAAAACTTTGTTTAATTTAGTAGCGCATGGACAAGTGCAATTTTTATTTGAAACAAGGCAGAGTCCTGCGTTATTTATTGGAGTTACTGGAGGTGTAGATGGTATTTTTGTGGCCGTTAAAAACTGTTACCCCCAGCGGGAATCGAACCCATACCTTAGCTATTACAAGTTAACTTCAGCCCGGCCTCTAGCGAATTACAAATGCGTTGGCATAATGTTTTGTCATAATGGAGTACTCATTAGACAGTGCGACCAGTCAAAGAGCTCAGAGGTGTCTGGCTAGGTAAGACATTCTTGGCCGCACGGGATGGTCACGTAGTGTGAGGCGCCTTATCGCGGATTTTGCATGATATTATACTACGTTTTAGTATGCTACATTACGATTTGGTATGGCATTCTGTAATAAACTTATTTAACTATGAGCTCATTATAATATTGTTGGGTAACTGTTGCCACGATAACTTGAATATTAGGCATTTTTATAGTTATGAGAACGTGGATTATGCGTTAAAAAATTTGAAATTCGGAAAGTAACTTCGTTTTGACATTTATTCACCACGCTCAGGAACATAAACAGACTTCGATGAAGGAGGTTTCTGTGATTTACTAGTATGGTCAGTGACAAGGTCCGGTAACTGGCAAGTGTGTCGAGCAATTATTCTTCACGGTGTGGTTGCCTTCAATAGTCATACTGAGGTTACAAAACAGCAATGTGGATTCTGATACAATGTCGCATCGAAAATGCGATTACATGCGATGCATAATATCCAACTGGGAACGATGGGTACAACTTCAGTCTCTGCCATTTCAAAGCTTGGATACTGGTATTTGTCGGAATAGATGTCCATTTTAATGGAGACAATAGTGTTTGCACGGTAAGGTTCAGTTGTCCATTATATCCACGTACTTTTCGAGAGTCAACGACAGAAAAATAATGAAAGTGATTAAAAAAAATATCTGCCAAGCACAAAAGCACGGAGATGCAGATACATATTTTAAGGGAGGGGTAGCAGGAGGGAGGGCGGGATCTAGGAATGAACAGGAGTGCAGAAATGGAAAATAAAAGAGTGAAATGCTTGCAAAGTACTCCTTACTTATATATCACAGTTTGTTTTAGGACCGAGAGAAAAGGAACGAATGTTTTACAGAACGAAGGATGGGTTATCGGAGATACAAAAGAACACTGCTTCATAGAGAGGACCAATGGACAGTAAAGAAAGCAGACATTAAAAGAGACAGTATTGTTTTAATGGAAAGCGCAGTTTTTTACAGCTTTTTGGGAGAATTGACCAAAAGGGCAACTGAGGTTATAATGCAAGGGAGGTGACAGAGAGAAAGGAGGAAAAATTAACAACGAATAAATACAAGACAAATCGTTTGCATATTTTGTTAAGGACGGAGGGTGTATTAATAGTTGAAGGGGAGGAGAGAGACGTATTTGAAATAACAAAAATTACTTTAACAGCGTCCATCTAAATTGATTACTCTCTATGCATGAAGTCTAGGTATAAATGAATAAAAATAGGATATTGAGTGAAATGAGAATCATTGAATTAATATTTGTGCTACAGGCGGGAATCGAACCCAGACCTCCATAATTTCTTTAATTCAATGCTTTTCCTTTCACTTAATTTCTTTGACATACTGACGCGGAAAAATTATTTATAATAAAATAGGGTAATAAAGGAACTGTATATTAAAAAAAAAAAGATCAGTTTAAAGGCAGCTCAAAGGAAAAAGAAACTCAAATTTTATTTCTTCTATAGCCTCACTTAGGATATTTAAAAAAAAATAAACATTTTAAAGTACTAATAATTTATTCAGAATCCCTCATTATTGATTGCTCGCAGTGAGACGGCCTGATTTGTATTTCGGCTGTCTGCTTTTACTATGGTGCCAGGAAGTAAACATTCTGCATTTACGTCAGAGCCCCACTCTGCGCTGTGCTGGGGGCTGTTGGGCTTCACCGCGACCGCCAGCTTGCTGGCTTCCACCAAGCCTCGCCTTGGCACGAGCTGTGGTTGACCGGCCAGCCCATAGCTCTCGAGCCACGGCTAATACAGATACAGACCGCAAAATTAGGCTCAAACGTTTCTGCCAACCTACCCAAGTGTGGAGTATTAAATACCACAGCTATTTTGCTATAAAATGAGCAGCCACTTTATCTTTTGACATTTCATTCAAATATTTAACGAAGTTAAAGAATAGAATCATGATAGACGCAGCTACCACATAATGTTTCACCTAGATAGCAATCATGCGACACAGGAAACTATCTTTTCAGCGCTCTACATTAGATTTAGACACAAGAAAATATGTATTCAACCTATAAAACTATGTATGTTTTAAAATTAAACAACTCTGGTGGGAACAACACACACACACACACACACACACACACACACACACACACATATATATATATATATATATATATATGTGTGTGTGTGTGTGTGTGTGTGTGTGTGTGTGTGTGTGTGTGTGTGTGTGTGTGTGTAGTATATCATTCACGTTTTGTGCACTTATAAAGTGTTCTCATTGTCTCTTATACAATAAGTGCTACGAAACAGAAATACCTTCTGCTGAGGCCCTTCATTTGCACGACTGTTATGTTATTCATAGTGAAGTGTTTCGTAATGGGTTCATAGGATCGCTTTAGTTTCTCGACTGTTCCACACTTATACGAAGATCGAGAAAAACAAGTGCCAAAAAGGATATATGCAAGTTCTAATTACCATTATATTATTCTTAAAATTCAAATCAAATGTTCGAATTGTGTGGTATGCTAAGTTCAACAGTCCCTAAACTTACACACTACTTAAACTAACGCCGCGGTGGAGTAGCCGAGCGGTCTAAAGCGTCTCGCTGCGGAGCGCGCAGTTGCTCGCCGTGGAGATTCGAGTCCTCCCTGGGGCATGGGTGTGTGTGTTGTCCTTAGGTTAGTTTCCCTTAGGTTAAGTAGTTTGTAAGCTACGGACTGATGACCACGCAGTTTGGTCCGATAGAAGTACTAACATTGCATTGCTAAAACTAACTTATTCTAAGGACAACACACACATATACATGCCCGAGGGAGGACTCGAACCTCCTACGCGAGCAGCAGCCCAATCTATGACATGGCACCTTCATAGATACTTTGTACGGTAATGAGTACAAAAGCTCTTTGCATTTGTAGGAGAAGGTTGGTGATTGAAATCTCATAGAAGAAGAGTGCTACACTGAAAACTTTTGTTTTAATATTTTGCTTCCCCACCTTATCTCCCTGCGGTCTCCGTCCACTCCCCAACCTAAGTAGTAAAAAAAAAAAAAAAAAAAAAAAAAAAAAAAAAAAAAAAAAAAAAAAAAAAAAAAAAAACGGAAAACCTTCGAGACCTTCTTTTCGCTAATTCACTATACCGCACAAACTGATATCTTTTTCCACCTTTTTCAGTGTCCTCTATACCGTCAGGTAATAATCGCACATTGCTCAGCAATACTGCAGAAGAGGTAGAGCAATTGTAGAAATTATAGCCTCCTAGGGAGACGTTTTAATCTTCTAATGGTTGTGTCAATAACAGGCGCTTGTTTTATCTTCACCAAAACAGAAATTTTGTTAGGTGTATAATCCTTAAATTTTTTATCGATTTCTCAAGGACTGACGAAAATATTCTGGTAATCATGTGGTGAACTATAAGCATATTTATGTTTAGGGTCAATTTTCGAATTTGCATCGTGAAGATATAACTTCAATATCTTTGTAAAATTGGCTCTGCTTTTCTGAGGTGCTTACTAGACAGCAGCATAATCTGCCACAAATATTTCTCTATTCGATATAGCAGTTTGTAGCTCTGTCAGAGTGGGTGAAATGTTACTCTCGCTTCAATTTGTAACTGAGAGCTACTGCCTCTTAATCTTTAAAGAGCGTCGACATTTTCATGAAGGAAGCGAACAGCTGCAGCGTGAATCGCCTCCTCATTGCCCTTGTGAAGGCCGATGCAGATAATTCAGAAAGTAGGGATCGAGAATAGTTGTAGTTTCTACGTGAAATTCATCACACTTGTCTGTAATCATATATTTGATACGTAAATGACACACCGAAGTTCAATTTTCAGACATTTTAATTGGAATACCACCAATATGTGAATCTTGAAAGGTTCTTCTATATACATATGTGTGACGTGACTGTTCTTTCGAAAGAACAAACACCATATAAATATACATAATTAAGGAGAAGACGAGAACAACTCCAGCCTTCAGTGCAAATGCACACTACCTCTGAACTCTCGAGGTAATCGGCAAAGTGCCACGATCAGTGAGTGCAAATTGGAAACGGCAACTACGTGAGCAGTGTGAGGAAGTTTGAGTCTTGTGGGTGACGAGGGGGGAGAGGAGTGGTAGCCCGCACACCTGCGATGATCGTTGTTTTTCCGCTCGTGCAGTGGTTACCGTAACTGCTGAGATAGCAGTAGGAACTGGACCCGAATTCCGGTTGGGCACAACTGTTCAACTTCCCCAATGCATGCACTCAATGACCACAAGTAACTTGTGCCGGATTATTTCTTTTAATCTAGATTCTTCTCTGTCATTCCAGGAAGCAGTACAACTATCACCAGACATGATCCATCGTGTTGTCATTTCTCTACCATAGTCATACCAGGAAGATCATTTGTCTACAGGCAATGTCTTTCTCGAGTGGTCCAACACCATAGGAGAACATCTTGTGCACACATTGTGCATGGCTTAATTACTTCTCCCACGACTTGAGGTCGAGCATTGATGTATTAATAGTGAGGGAGACGAATGGAATGTTGCACAGATATATAAAGAAAAGTAATCCACTGAGTTACAGATCCATTGCATTGATATCGACATGTAGCAGGACGTTTGAACAAATACTTTTTCCAGCATTATGAAATATCTAGAGAAATTAACATCAAACCGCAAAGGTTTCTAAATCTTCACTCTTGTGAGACTTTGGCGATACTATATTTTCATGATCTACTGAGTACTCTCAAACTAATTTCATATTTATAGAGTGCCAAAACGATTTTTGGTATCTTCAACGCCGCAGTGGAGTGGCCAAGCGCATTGAGGTGCTATGCTCCGATGCGCGAGGCCGCTCCTCGCCGGGGGTTCTAATCCTCCCTTGGGCATGGATGTTTGTGTCGTCTTTAGTATAAGGTAGTTCATAAGTAGTTTATAAGTTTAGGGACTGATGACCCCGCCGTTAAGTCCCTTAAGCTTTAAAAATAAATAAATAAATAAATAACCTATCTTCAGCCACAATCAACTTCAAACCATATCGCTTTCCTAAGTTGTGCGACTGGACTCGTGATGTCCTAACTGCAAGTTAATAGTGTGCAGTAACAGACGAGGAGTCATAGTGAAAAGGACGTAGCGAGTGTAATTCTTCCAGCAAAGTGAAGTAGACTTCTCCTGATTCGAATATATATATTCGAAATATTTAATGAGCAATCGGAATATTGCTCTTAGAGTTGAGGCAGTTAATGCTGCCCACTACTAAATTCAGAAAAGCAAAGTCAGTTGCGAAATGAATTTGAATTTGTATCTTCACGGCGTAAATGGTGACAATTGACCTTAAACATCAATATGCATTTGGCTCTGAACATAAGTACTCAGAGTTTCTTCAGCATTCTAGATATCGATAAGCAAAACGAATTTGAAGGTTATACATATAACGAAATTCCTGGGGGTGCAATTAAAAACAATGTTAACTGTGAATAACACATGTTTTGGCGAAGGTTAAACAAACGGTCTGTTATTGACACTACCATTAGAAAATTTACACGTCTCCTAAGGAGACTGCCAACCCTACAATTGTTCCTCCTCTTATGCAGTACTGCTCAGTAGTGTGCGATTATTACCTGATGGAATAGAGGGAGGACGTCGAGAAGGTTGAAAGAATATATCAGATTATAAATCGCACATACGCTATTTGGCACTTGTATTTGTATTATTATTATTATTATTATTATTATTATTATTATCATTATTAGTCCCCAGCAGAAGGTAATTTCCGTTGTTTAGCACTTATTTTTTACAGGCACTTTGAAAACACTTTATAAGTACACAAAACGTGAATGATATACTACATGTATACATTTGTGCTGTTGCCACCAGAATTGTTTAATTTTACAACACGCTTACATTTATAAGATAACTACATATTTCATTACGTCTAGATCTAATGCAGACCGCTGAAAAGAGAGAATAATTTTCTGTGTTACACGATTGCTATCTATGTGAAACATTATGTGGTACTACGTTTATCAAGATTCTATTCTTTCACTTCGTTAAATATTTGAATGAAGTGTCAGAAGATAACGTGGGTGCTCATTTTATAGCAAAATAGCTCTAGGTGTGGTAGTTTATAATACATGTTAGGGTAAGTTTCCAGAAACTTTTCATACTTCAAGGCTTGAGTCTCGCTGTATTAGCCATAGCTTGCGAGCTACGGGCAGGCCGGTCAACCACAGTTGATGCTGAGGCGAGTCTTGGCGGAAACCAGCCAGCTGGTGGTCGTGGTGGCGGGCAACAGCCCCCAGCACGGCACAAAACGGGGCTCTGACGTAAATACAGTATGTTTACTTCCTGGCTTGATAGTGAGAGCGGAAAGCAGAAATACAAATCAGGCCGTCTCACTGTGAGCAATCAACTGGAGATAGAGTCGTCGCATTTACTGAAGAGAAGCTGGTCCGATAGCGATATAGATTATATGCTGAGATGCATAACGGAAGAAATAAATAATGAGGGATTCTGAATAAATTATTAGTCCTTCAAATGTTTTTTTTTAATCTTATCTCTATTTTCATATTTCGTAAGTGAAAGACTGTGGAAGATCTCTTAGCAACAGAAATAAAATATGTGTTACATTTTCCTTTGAGCTATCTTTAAACTGAAGTTTTTTTTCTTTTCTTTTTTTTTTTTTTTTTTTTTTTTTTCAATATAAAGTTCCTTTATTATCCTATTTTTATTATAAATTTATATACCTAGTGACAATTTTCCGTGTCAATATGTCAAAGACATTGAGTGAAGGGAAAAGTATTGAATTAAAGTAAGTATGGAAGTCTGGGTTCGATTCCCGCCCATGACACAATTTTTATTTTTACAGTTTTCCGTATCAATATGTCAAAGACATTGAGTGAAGAGAGAAGCATTGAATTAAAGTAAGTATGGAGTTCTGGGTTCGATTCCTCCCTGTGGTACAAATTTTAATTCAATGCTTCTCCTTTCACTCAATATCCCATTTTTTATTACATTTATACCCAGCCTCCATGCAAACAGAGTAATACGTTTAGATGGACGCTATCAAAGTAATTTTTGTTATTTCAGATACGTCTCTCTCCTCCCCTCCATCCATTAATACACCCTCTGTCCTTCACAAAAAACGCAAACAGTCTTGCATTTATTAATAGTTAATTTCTCTTCTGTTCTTTCTCTCTCACTCGCTGTCGCCGCTCTTGCATCATAACCTCAGTTGCCCTTCAGGTCGGTTCCTTCACAATACAGTGATAAAATCTATTGGTTTCCGTTGACAGCATTCACTCTCTTTTAATTTATTCTTTCGTTACTGTATATCAGTCCTCTCTATGAGACCGTGTCCTTTCATACCCCCTTACCTGTAATAAATTCTTAGTTCTGTGAAATACCGAGCTCTGGTGTTTCGATTGACCTCCTCTGCTTTCATCCCAGCAGACTATATCGTTACACATGGTATATATTTACCGTTTTAGAAACGGTTTTCTAATGCGTAAACGACGCTCCTTGCTACTTTATTTCATTTATTATGGTAAGAGCTATGGTAAGCCGGCCGCGGTGGCCGAGGGGACTGAGGCGCTCCAGTCACGGTCTGCACGGCCACTACGATCGGGGGTTCGAATCCCCATCGGGCATGGATATTTGTGCCGTCCTTAGTCTTAGCTAGTTCATTAGTAGTTTGTAAGCTTAGGGACTGATGACCCCGTAGTTAAGTCCCATAAGCTCTACAAACATCTGAACATTTGAATTTAGCTATGTTACATTCTTGAGCGCCGCGCAGAGTAGCTGCGCGGTTTAAGGCATCATGTCTTGAATTAGGCTTCTGTCCGCGTCGGTGGTTCGATTCCTTCCTCGGTCTTGGGTGTCTGTGTTGTCCTTATGTTAAGATAGTTTAAGTAGTGTGCAGACTAATGACGTTAGCAGTTAAGTCCAATACGATTTCACACACATTTTTCATACAAACTTGAGCGTACGAGACTATCGTTAAATAAGCATACAGCAACATGTGATACAAATTCACCACAGAGCATGCTGAAACGTATTATACTATCATACACAATGCTACATAATTCTACATACTGTATACAACTTTTTTGTTGTAGTCCTAATGGACAAATCACCTGAGGTCATTAGTCCGTACCTAGCCTTACATGCTACTTTAATTAATTTACGCTAAGGAATACGCACACAAACACAAACATAAACACACACACACACACACACACACACACACACACACACACGCACAACCACACATGCCCGAGGAAGGAGTCGAACCTCTGGCTGGAGCGACCGCAACTCCGTGACAAGACGCCTCAGACCGCGAGGCCAAGAAATTACTGTTACGTAGACAGATACCGCCGAACTATTTTATTTCTCGTACCATGTGTTCTGCACTCCATTTTGACGAAAAACATTATACTACCACATCTGAAAATCGGTACTTTATCGGGCTGATGCCATCTTGTAATGGCTAAGATATGGTTTGATTCCTGCTGGGGAAACAGTTTTTAACAATCGCAAACATCCCCCTTTCCACCTCCAATAGCGGCAAGTAAGGAATTTAGGACTGTGGCGTCTTTTAAATCACATTACACATGTCCATTCGTTACTGACTAGAACAAAGTTGGATTAGTTTTCGATGTTTCTTCAAAATTCCAAACCCCTCCAGGTCTCTACGAACGGCGCGATCCTAATTACTAGTAAACGAGATTGGGAGAGTTGTTACCTAGTCATCTGAGGTCAACGCTCACGATAGGCGCGGGGTTGGAGTCCCAGGCAGCACAACGTTATTTATTGCGCTACTTCAAAATGTTTGTATATCTATCGGACTAAACTGCTTGGTTATTAGTCCGTTGCTTACAAACTACTTAAACTAAGGTAAACTAACCTAAGGACTCGAACCCCCGACGGCGAACAGCTGCGCACACCGCAGCATGTCGCTCCAGTGCGACGGCTAATCCGCCGCGGCTTGCGCTACTTCTACCGAACATATGTACATCCCGCTAATGGTGAGAACAGTAACTATTTCATCTCTTTGCGTATATATAATAAATAGCGAATAGTCCCGGGGTTGGGTCCCTGCCGGAAAAGAAGTCAATTGTATCGTCATTTTAAGTTCAAATTAGCGCTATCTGTGAATTTATTTAATATCTGACGTGTGATCGTGCTTCGTTAACGATTCATATAGGTACTGCGTTCTATTCCACAATTTTATGACGTTTGTGAGTAGACTTGTATTAAATAACTTTAGTGGTTACCTCTCAGAAACAATTTGAATTTCATGCCATTCCTGGTGCAATGCTAAAGTTAACCGGGTTCGGACATTGGCCTTGTAAACCGATACCAATGAAAACGTCAATGTCTTACGTATCTTCATGCCTAATCTAATCTAGTCTCGATCAGAAACGCAAGCTGTTTTTTTTTTTTTTTTTTTTTTTTGTCAACAGTGCGTTCAGATTCAGAGCACGAACAAAAACTCATTGTGTCATTGAATTAGTTTGATAAGGTACCAGACTTGTCACTTATTGTAATTAAATTGAATTTACGTTGCTCTCTTGACCCTAATAACTTGTATTCTAATGTTTTTTGTATGACGATATTGAATTACATGTGGACCGACTGCCATAAGGAGCAATGTCCTCTACTGCTTCTTTGGTACCCATTGTGAATAGTCGAACGACTTTACTCTACACGGGTTTTGAATGTGGAGTACCTGCAACACAGCTATGTTAGTTGGGTTGCATTCAGCAGTGATCCACTTTTCTTGCTGTCAAGTGTACATGACTGAAAGTATAGCGCTCAAAACAAATACGGGATCAGATGAGACGTGCAAAATATTAATATCTTAAAATTTTTATGCAGATATTGTTTACAATTGTAATTTGTGTAATACACTATGCTATATCGCAGTCTGTGTAATTTAATACATGGCGTTTACTTTAAAAGTGGGCAACTGTACGAAATAAAAGCTTAATTCTGCTAGGAGGTAACCAGATAAGAGTTTACTGTTATAAAAAACTTAATTTTAGCAATAAAATTAGCAAAAGGTCCGTGTGAACTACCGGCTTCTTCCTGCTGCAAAACCTTGTTCCCTGGCCCAAATTGAGAACAGACTTTGTTCAAATTACCGAAATAACAGGAAGTTAACGATACAGTGGCCAATAAACGTAGCATCTCATACGAAATTACACACAGGAATTAAAGAACAAGCCACCACAATTAAAGTTATTTCATGAAGGTGGCTAAGATAAACATTTATGGCGCAATGGAACTTAAACATACAAAAATTGCACCTGAGCTTGGTATCAGCTCTGGTGAAAAATAATATTAAATAAAAGGGGGAAGGTGCTCGAAAACTACAATTTATAGGCAAGTCAAAGTTATACTGAACTTGTTTATTCAGGTCTAACGCATGTAAAATGTGGAACCAATTTTGTTACTACAATAAAAATTCCTCCAGTTTACACGATCTAATACTGACGATGCCCAGCACTGAATTCAACATAAATTACACAGAACTTAACGCTTAATGCTAATCTTGAGACATCAAAGAAATTACAATTTTATAAAAAATATTTGGAAGACGACAGACGGTTGTCTTTCAACTTTGAGCAAGGCACATATTGGAAAAGTTATTCTCGTTGATATTATGGAGTGTGATCTCTTCAGACCGCAAGTACAGTTGTACACCTGAGTGGCCAGTTCTTGAGGGATATTTGACCATTATTCCGAGAATGCAATATCCAGCTCAGAAACCGTTGTGAGATATGCTGGTCTCGCTGCACTGCCACTACCTAATACATGCTAGACCAGATAAATCAGGATGAAGTACAGTGATCGAGCACTCCATTCGTTCAGTTCCTTCAGCTTCCAGATGTTGTCCATCAGTGCAATTCCATGGGGACGAGCGTTACCGTCGATCTCCTCAGACTAGGGCACACCATAAGGTCGACGTATCTCGTCTCTATCTCCCAGCAGTCAAAGTTGTATTCTGAACGACATACACGTCCGTAAGTTCACCAATAACGACTCATGACCACTCCATTCGTCCATCACCATGATATGTTTCCTGCAAATAAGCAGGATTGTTCTGAGTTCCGCGTGCTCTCCAGGTGAGGGAACAACGATTCTCATGCTGAACACAAATATCTTGATTCGACTATGATCAGAACGTGGCGACATTCGTATCGTCTACAATCACGATGTTCGTGCGCCCAGTTTCTGCAGGCTAAACTGTGTCGTAGTTTCAGTTCGAAACACACAAATGCCGCCGTTCGTAGTGGTCACACGCCTGAAGGCGTTTTCGGACATTTTATGTTGATATTTCTCGTCCTTCTTGCTGCCTGGAGGATGCATTACAGTCGAGTTCCATTCAGCCTCCTGTCTCGACGGGCTAATACCGGTCATATTTGGCTTAAGTTACTCGTCCAAATTTCTTATGTTTCTCCATGCCATAGCTTTCAGCTGCATTGCAACTACTTTTGTAATTCCTCTGGTAGAGTAAATGCAAGTCAACACCAACCCCCCTTCCTGCTATTTATCTCAGTTGCCGTAATGTTGTCTCCACTCCGTTAAATTGACAGAAAGACGTCAACCTATTTTAGTTAATTCTGTCAATGTCAATACTTCAGAGCCTAGATATTTCAGCCAATCCCATAATTGTTTTGACCTGTTCAAATCCATGTGAAATGAGGAATATCAAAACATCACTACACCTTGTTGCTGTTGTTGCCTGCTATAATCGCTGATAAATTCGTCGTACTGAATCAGAGAGGCACTGGATATATTCTTGGGCTATAGCAATATATGTTACTCTCAAATACTACCAAAGACGATGTGGAGCACGCGCGAGTGATATGTCACTTGTCAGTCGTTGCGCAATTACATATTTGATAAGAGTCAACAGCGACGTCAAGGCAGCAATGAATTACAATGGCGACCAACAACTCTTCACCTTGCGTGCCACGTGTGGTCGCGCATTTTCCTACTGTAAAGTGGCCGGGACGATTTTGCAAGATAGGTGCGCACAATAGGCTCCAGAACACAAGGCATTCAATGCTGTCTAGTTAGTGTACTGTCATCCCGTACTGCATAGGTGTAAGGCGTATGTTGATGCATAAGGAAATAGCTGTCTCAACCACGGTATCTTCCAACCACTGTGTACGTCTAAGTAGAATTAGGACTCGTATCTAAAACCAGTGACCTTCTACTCGTTTGTTACGTCTATCATATATTCACTGCTCGCCCCTGTTGAGTCAATGGTAAACGCAGCAACGGGTGCTTTTCGGACAATACGCTCTGCTGGAAACGACGTCGAATGGTACTTATGGACATTGCTTGTTGCGCAACACGCCATATTTGTTGTGATCTACATCCACATAGATACTCTGCAAATCAGATTTAAGTGCCTGGTAGAGGGTTCATTAACCACTTTCATAACATTTCTCTTCCGTTCCATTCTCTAATAGTGTGCTGGAAGAAAAAACACCTAAATCGTTCCGTTTACGATATGATTTCTCTTATTTTATTGGGATGGTCATGTCTATGTTGGTGGGTGATAGTAAAATATTTACACATTCAGTCGGTGATTGAAATTTCGCAAATAGACCTCGTCGCGACGAATAAGGTCGTTCTTTTAATGATTTCCACTTGAGATCGTGCAACATTTTCGAGACGCTTCCCCCCTTTCGCCATGTGGAAAAGCGATCCATCACTGCTATCACCTGTACTGTTGCCATGATGTGGTGCTTCGTTCCCTCCTGGATCCAAGATCTACTTCACATTTGCTAGATTAGTCCAAAACGATCAATAATATATCTTTGTGTGTCCATCTTGACTAGACGGATGATGGGACCACGGCGATGTATTAATTTGAAAAACGAAAAACCTTCAGCCGTTATTTTTGAACTATTTAATTACTAGTTTCAGACGCTTATAAAATCCGTGCAGTAATTGAAAACTAGACATTCATTATGATACTTCATTACACCCTCTCACACCAAGATGTAGCTGACAACTGATCAACAATATCTCTGAAGAATTACTTACAGTGCCTATATATACTGCTTATCTTCGGTGGACCAAAAAAAAAAAAAAATGTTCAAATGTCTGTATGGCTTATGGAACTTAGCTACGGGGTCATCAGTCCCTAAACTTATAAACTACTTATGAACTAGCTAATACTAAGGACGGCACAAATATCCATGCCAGAGGGGGGATTCGAACCCCCGTGGCCGTAGAGACCATGACTGGCGCGCCGCAATCCCCTCGGTATCGGTGGACCTCCCGTAGAAAAACGCTTGACATCTTCTACAGCATAAACTGTAGATGCTTACATAAAACGACGACGCGGAAAGAAACCCAGTACGTCCACACGGTCGTCTGTTTGTCATTTAATATGGTCGCTCCAAAAGCAAAGCACACTGCCTGTAGCGCTACTGACATTTTGTTTTGAAATGTTTAGTCATTCATTTACTTGATCTTGAAATTTTACCAGTATGAGATCGTATCCATCAGGGAAAAAATTCCAATATTTCCTCAAAGTGCAGCCCTCGGTCGCGAAGATAAGATTTCTAACGAAGTCCCCATCTCTTACAGCGGTCTTACCCACCTTGGAACTGAGGACTTTAAACCTGCACGGTAGACATAACGAGCAGCACGTCTGAGTCGCCCTTTATTATCAATCACAAGGGACTCATTATCTACAAATCACCTTCCGTGAAGATATCTTCCAGTTTATTATAAAGGTGGAAATCACGTGCTGACAAGTTCGAACCGTAAGGTCTTTAATGTTTCCTCCACTCTGACTTATGTGCACTAGTACTGAAAGTTCTTTCACTTACGAGTCTGTCAGCCAAAATGAGATTAACAATACGTCGAACGTACTGGTATATCCTCCAACACATACATAACCTTGGATTGGCATAGCTAGACAACGAATTCAGTAGTGAAAATAGTCTTGAGAGAACGAGACAAAAATTTAATCAAGCGCAATATGTCTCTATGAAATCTGTAGAGTAGGGACAGTAAACGATAGGAAGTTACCTTTACTTACAATACAATTCTGATATGCTGGTTTGCACACTAAACACATTAGTCTAATTGACGGCCACGTTGTGGAAACACGTGTACAGGTGGCTCTGTAATTGCTGCAAACGGGTCTATGCCAACCTCGTTTAGCATGCATAGTGAGACTACGCGACCGTAAATGAGGTTGTGGATGTTCTGACCTGAGACCTCCATTAAACTCGATGCGTCACGCTCTCGTGACCAAAAACGGAACACTGCCGAGCAAAACGACCATCCATTTAAACTTTCTTGCCTGCCCAAACAGCCCACTCTCACAACAGCAAAACAGTGGAAGCTGTGCGTATAATTCTGTCACAAGAGCGGTTCTGCTCAAATCTCGTGGGAATGGACGGCCAAGAGGATTAGCGTAGGCATTACAGAATTGGACTTCCATTACTCGGTTCACATTTCCTACCTCTCTAAGTAACAGGAATGAGCATGTGATTAAAAGTCGTTTTAGTCGTGGTCCATACCGAAATGTTTCCTTGTAGTAGAGATCTCATCAACCAGAATTTATACAACATGGATCATCCTCTTTTAGAAAGAAATAATCGTATACTAATCAGTATAGGTTCGAATTTGAGTAATAAATTAATTTTTTCCCTTTTCGCAACTGAAGATTATATTAACGTGGTAAGTGATTTAACAAATGTATAAAATGCTCGCCCTAGCCTTTTTTTACAATTAAGGAAGTGAAATATTCATAAGACAGGCTGAAATGAGTGTAAACTATTGTAATAAGTACCTTTTGTGATACCAAGATGAAGCCGCCTACTTTTATGTTAATACCTAGTGGTTGTTTTCATGAAATACTTACTACGGTTTAGTTGATTCCATGATCAATATAGATAGGTATATAAAAAACCGTGGTCAGTGACTGTGTTTGGTCACCATTATCGGTGGTTTCGAGTAGCCTTTAAGTGTAGAATATAAGTAAGACACACAGAAGTATCTTAGAATGGTAAATTGACGACAAAGCCCTACTGTAATTAAGCTTGATCACCTGACGTATAAATTCTTGGAGTTTCTCGTATCGTGCGCCCTGTAGAATACTGGGAACAGATCTACATTAAATAGCCGAAGAAATTGGCAAATCTCTATAATTACGTGCATACAGAGCGAGGTGACTCAGTGGTAATATACTGGACTCGCATTCGAGAGGGCAGTGGTTCACTTCCACCTCCGTCCATCCAGATTTACGTTTTCTGTGATTTCCCTAAATCACCCAGACAAATGCCGCGATGGTTCGTTTTAAAGAGAACGGCCGATTTCTTTGCCAATACTTTGCTAAAAATCCCTGCATAAGCTTCGTCTCAAATGACCACACTGTCAGCAGGACGTGAAACCGTAAGCATCCTTCCTTTTTTTCTTAAATTTCGTATAGCGCACCCGCGTGCATTCAGAGGTGCCGCAGCACTACGTGGTATGGAATAGACATACGTCTGAAGTAGTGATGGATGGAATTGAAACCCTGCGTTTTATAGCAGGCATATTGGAAGGCATTTCAACTATGCTCAATAATGGTCATGTCTCGCAGCTTGATAGCCAGCGAAGGTGTTTAAATTCAGAAGAAATTCCAAGTACACACGCCCCAATATCCTTCACCAGCGTGAACAGTCACCTGCTGACAAGCAGGATCAATGGGTTCATGAGGTTTGGTCCATATCTGTACATGTCCATCAAGTCGACACAATGGGAAGCGAGACTCGACATACCAGGGATCATGCTTCCAGTCATCAACAGTCCAATGTCGATGCTACAGGACGGGGGTGAGGTGTAATAAATTGTCGAATTCGAAATATTTAAACATTTCCACCGTTTCAGGGAACGCTTCATTCCAACCCAAATTCTCATCTTGTAGCACACTACAATTTCGCAAGGGATCGAGCGTATTAATACGTCCTCATTGAAATTGTCAGTGCCTATTGGGGCAGATATACAATTGTTTATATGTTGTCTGTTCTTTTTGTACATATCCGAAAGAAAAGATACCATTTGTTATAATGATAACACAATAAAAGCAAAATCCAAGCTTCCAACAATTTATTTACACAGCACTTTCACAAACAAACAGTTTAGATACGTCATACGTCGGTAGGTGTTCCTCGGTACGGCACGCCAATCTCGTAGAAATGCCCCAGGAATCTAGAGCCGGAAGTGGCAGCTCACTATTGAAGTCCTTGTAGCACTAAGTTCGGCCTGTCAATAACTCAGTCTTCCGGCAAGCGAAGGTATCACTGGCAAAGGCGAGAGTACACTGGGCTGCTCAGGCAGGTGCGACCGCCCATATTCGGTTGTGGTAGTTCGGGTGTGAGCCAGGCGGGAGCGCCGTGGACGTCTAGTGTAGACTCGCTTCCATATCGCACCACTAGCCCTCTATCGGTCCAGTCGAAATGTACCGTGCGGCCGGCCGGCGAGCCTTCGGTCTGCACGCCTTACTTCCTTGTGTGGCTCGCGCTGCAGGCCGTCTACTTGGCGTGGCGCCAGCTGCTGGGTTGTCGGCCGGCGGCCGCGTGGTAGCGGGTAACGCACCATTTGTTGACATTAACGGCCGTAATTTTATTAACTCGAAATATTTACACATTTCGACTGGTTGAGGGCAATGAAATAAATCCGATGGCAAGGAAGAAAATTTGTGCTAGACCGGAATTCGATCCCGGATTTGCCGATTTGGGCCTACGGTCATCTACATCTACATACATACTTCACCATCCACCGTAAATTTCCTTTCCTATTCCACATCCAAATAGAACGAAAAAAATAGAATGCATATGCGCTCCCTACGAGTCCTAACTTTTCTTATATTGTCTTTGTGATAATTACGAGAAATGTAAGTAGGTGGCAGCAAGATCGTACAACACTCAGCATCAAATTCCGGCCCTCTAAATTTCCTCAACAGAAATTCACGAAAAGAAAGTCGTCTTTCTTCCAGCGATACCCAATTGAGTTGCCGGAGCATTTACGTGACACCCACGCAGGGGTCGAACCTACCGGTAACAAATCTAGCTGCTCGCCTCTGAACTGATTCTATGTCTTCCTTTGAACTGATCTGCTGCGGGTCCCAAATACTTGGGCAATACTCAAGACGTGGTAGTGCAAGCATTTTATACGCGGTCTCCTTTACAGATGAAATACGTCTCCCCAAATTTTCCCAATAAACCGAAGTCGGCTGTCCGCCTTACTCACAACTGTCTTTACATGTTCGTTTTATTTCATATCGCTCTGCAATGTTTCGCCTAGATATTTGAACGACGCGACTGCTACTCATGCGCATCACCTTACATGTTTCTACATTGAGGGCTAGCCGCCATTCTTCGCACCAACTAGAAATTTTGTCTAAGTCATCCTGTATGCTATTACAGTCAGTTAAAGACGACACCCTCCCATACACCAGAGTATAATCAGGAAACAGCCGCAAATAACAAGTTAGTCTGTTAATCAGATCATTTGTATAGATAGAAAATATTAGTGGTCCTATCACACTCTCCTGGTGCACGCCTGACGATACACTCGTCTCTGATGAATTAGGCTTTCCAGACACGCTTTCCTTCCAACCCAAATTAACATCTACCATGCATACTACCATGGGCAGGGGCAATACAAGCGTAGTGTGCTCCAAGATTACATTTTAGAATGTAAATGAAGTGTGCCCAGATAGCCTAATTGATTAATGCGAACGTTGGTCCAAATCGGGAAATCCGGGATCGAAACTAGGTCCAGCACACGTATTCAGCTTTGCCATTGTATTTAATTCAATGCCCTGGGGTGGTGGAAATGTGTAAATATTTCGAATTCGTAAAATTACGACCGTTAATGGCAACAAATGGTGCCTGCTGTTTCGGAGTGTCCGAAAAGTGCTGGCATCATATACATAACAGTATATCTGCCCCAACAGACAACTGACAGTTTCAATGCGGACCCAATGAAATGCTCGATCTGTTGCGGAAATACAGTATAGGTTGCGAGAAAGTGGTATCAAATGGGCAGGGGGGGCACTACAATCGTAGTGTGCTGAGAATTTGGGTTGTAAGGGAAGCGTGCCTGGATAATCTAATTGGTTAAGGCGATCGCTGGTCCAAAGCGAGTATCCGAGTTCGAATCCCGGTCCAGCACGAATTTTCATCTTTGCCGTTGGTTTTACTTCAATGCCCTGAAACAGTTGAAATGTTTAAATATTTCGAATTCGTAAAATTACGGCCGTTAATGGCAACAAATGGTGCCTCTTCTATCGGACGAGTCCGAAAAGAACAGACACCATATGAATAATTGCAAAAATTTTCCCGTGCTGTCAGCAAGGGAATACGAGTGGGCCTTTAGCTCCGAAAGCCCATTTCGATGATGTTTCATTAAATGGTTCGCATGGTGCGAATTGTTCATAGTCCAGCATTGAAAACTGCAGAAATTTTCGGATGTGTTGCACTTCAGTCACGATAAATGATTCTCTCCTGTCGTCGTTGGTCCCGTTTTTGCAGAATCTTTTTCTGGGATGTCGGAGCTTCGTTGTCGGAGTTGTGCCGTGTGCCATCTCTCGTTTGCCGACTGTAACACCACACTCAGACTCGTTGACATAGTGATAGCACGCCAGTGTAGCAGCAGTAAGCGGTCTAACGCCTGCGCCATACACCTGTAGCATCATATGGAAGTTGACGACCACCGCGCGTTTCAGTGAGTCTTAACAAGTATGTGTTTGCACACGCCTGCCAGTTTAGCAACAGTACACGATCCGACGCCAGCGCCATACACCTGTTGTTTTATGCAGGCGATGCCGACAGCAGTGCTTTTCTCTGTGAGTTTACATATCTCTGAGTTTGCGTACGCGAGCCTATATCAGTCTCTTTGGCTCTTCAGTATACATGCGGACGTGTAACGTACCCTAATGGGCATTTGGAATAACGCAGAACATTGGTTTTTTATAAACAGAGTACCCGACAAAACTCAGTGCAAAGTGTTTTGTTTTCCGCCGACAGGTCGTATTCCTAAAGCTTTGTGCATTGACAAGTCAGTGACAGAAATAGCTGCGTTCTCTGATATGCCACCAAGTTTCATTTTGTAAAGCGACGAGGTCGCTTTACGGCGCATGCGCTTCATTCTAGCCTCTTCAGTCCCCACGTCCATTTGTGTTTAAGAGAAGTTACCGGTTTTTGCAGACTGTAAGCACATGCCCAGTATGCTGGACTGTTAAGCTGCCTCCGAAATATATTTTGGTATTATTTCGTTTTTGTTGTTGGCTACAATAAGAAGTTTTGCTGTGTGCGTAATGGCCGCTGCATCTGGCAATACCTCTGCAAAACGTAAGTACGAATATCAGTTTCCATTACTATTTATCATTGTTGTTGTTGTTGTTAATAGCTCAGAAAATTACATTAACCTGAAACCGTTAGTGTTTATTATTTCAAAGAGTGATTAATGAAGTCCAGTCCGCTGGACAGATGGTTGTTACTGTAGTTGATCATTGACTAATACCTCTGATACCCATGCTTCTCATTACTTACTGATATATATGACATTAAATGTGCATTGGAAATAGTAATTGTTTCCTAATTATCATTTACTAATTAACTTTAGAGGCTAACAACTATATTTCGTTCCACTTGGCGTGAATGAACGAGTCACAAATGCTGAAATTTCCTACGCTGACCAATTATAGTAAGGTGAATGGATGAGATGCCGAAACAAGGGCCACAAGGCTAAAACCAAATTCGTATGCTCAAAATATTTGTGTATTACTAATAGAAAATGTTTCTTTGACTTTCACAACTGAAATCGATTGTGATGGACTACCACAATTACAGAAATATCTGTCACAAAACGGCATTTCTTGTGCAATAAATTTTCGAGCTGTTGAAAGTAATGCTTTTAATGATAAGTAAATAATATTAAACTTATACTTGTCTTCTTTCTTGAATGACCATGTATCATCGTTAGTAACTTTGAGTCCCAGTTTCCAGCCGGATGGTCATGGGAAAATCTCCTTTTGAATAAACAAAAAGTTAGGTAACAATGCTCATTCATGAAACCTTTATGAAATACTCTTTCAATAAAATATTTGAAAGAACAAAAATAATGTATCTTGGGACTGAGAGGTTAGAAAAAGAAATCGCATTGGCTTGTTTTACAGCCAACTTCAGCTTTTCTGATATTTTTATCGTACCCGAAAATATTTTGGGCAAAAACTGATAATATATAAACAATAAAACATAAAATTTATAAAAATTAATTGAGAATTAAAATATATGTACCAAATAATACAAAATTAAATATAAGATGTAATATATTGATACATTCTATTTTGTGTAATTAATTATACTACTTCATATTTTCATAATATTTTTCTCGAAAATATTTGAGGAAGTAGGCCCTGAAGCAAGCCAGTTTAATTTTTTAAGACTTTTCTTCCTATTTATGAAAAGGTTTCTTCCTGCGATATTTTCATCCCTAGATGAAATGTTAACCCCAATCCACTCATGATACCTCTTACAAATGACTTAGAGCAAAAGAAAATGATTGCAGAGCTTTGTCGATAATTGTATTTCAATACGTGTGTACCAAGTTTCAGTGTGAAAATACTGGAAAAATTTTCAGACAAAAGCTACTCGATATTAAATACTGAACAAGTTCTACTTGAAAGTTTTTCCCATCCGTGGGTATACGATGAGATAGGGCACAGTACTGCCATCTAGCGGCGTCCTGTTATAGTGGCAGAGGAAGGTTCTGGTCGCTAGCGGCCAACAAATACATCTGTGAAATTTTTTACCGAAAGGTTGTTCAAAATGTTCAAATGTTTGTTAAGCTTTTGGGGTCAGCAGTCCCTAAACTTACAAACTTCTTACAAACTAAGTTATACTAAAGACAAGACAATCATCCATGGCCAAGGGAAGAATCGAACTACCGATGTGGTAGACCGCGATGTGGTAGACCGCGTGTTCCAAAAATGTTCAAATGTTTGTAAATCCATCGGACCAAACTACGTGGTCATCAGTCCTTAACTTACAAACTACTTAGACTAAGGTAAACTAACCTAAGGACCACACACACACACACACACACACACATGCCCAAGGGAGGACTCGAACCTCGGACGGCGAGCTACCACGCGCACCGTAGCTAGAACGCTCGGCTATTCCACCGCGGCTAGACGCTTCAGACCGCTCGGCTACTCCCGCGCGGCACCGATGGTTGAATGTAGCGAATAAAAAGGGCTGGGGAGCAACACGTTACAGGCAGACACAAAGACACCGTCAAATCGCTTAGGTTTGCAAAATCTTCGAAATCGGGTGAGATACGGAAAAAATGTAAGACAGCAAAGTTGTAGAGCATTTTATGCCCTTAAAGTTCGCTTATTCAATTTTCGTCTCAGGCGTTACTTTCATTTGTATTTATAGCTGTGAAAAGGCCATTCATTGTCGCTAACGTTATGTGGGCCGTAGTATAAGAGTACTCCTCATTAGCGAATATTAAAATAAAAAATGAAAGAAAGAAAGAAAACTTGAAAGGGATATCAGGACGCCAATATCCGAGAGACGGAACGAGGAGGCTAGCATATTGGCTGTATTTGCAAACATAGTCGAAGAAGGGGAGTTTAGCCCACAATTGCGAACAGCCTATATGGGAATGATACGATTGGAGACATGCAAAAACAGTCGAATATATGCTGGTATATGTGATGCCTGTTTTTCCTACCGTGACGGCGGCCAGTGTGTACTTCAGTGTAGATGTACATCATGTTCCAACACTTTCGGTGAAATGCTACGCCTAAAGAGCCCAATGGACAGGTGCATTACGTCAGTAGTGTGAGGCATAGTTGAAAATTTGGCTCTGGCCGAATTTGTGGCAGGGTAGTCAATTCCGTTCTGGTTATCGGTGTCCCCTGATGATGTAGCGCTCTTATCTTAAGCTACAATACTATTTTAGTACTGTAGCTTAAGATATGGACATGTTGCATGCTAACAGGATACTGGTCGCACAAGTGCAGAGATTATCGCATAATCTCTATTACTAGCGTTCAGTCTCCTGCTAGCATGTAACATGTACATATCTTAAGTTACAATACTGAAATAGACCAGAAGAAGGGCACTCAAGTGCCAGAAACCGGTCGTCGTAAATAAATTATTACATGCAACTGGTTGCTGCATTTTATTAATTAAAAACCTGAACGGTTACTGCCTTGGATAAAATACTTCAAGCAAGAACTTGTTTGTTTTCGTTGACCCTTCCCGGGTCATATGGTACCTGATTGTGGACAGCAGAAAAGAAAAAGTGAACCATGAGTCGACAAACTTAGTAGTGTGTTTTCGTTGTAACTAACAAAGACAGATAGCGCGTAACTGTGAAAAGCACAAACGGCGTGTTGTGTACAATCACTATGTTCCCTACTACGTTTAAGGTATCTCACTTGAATGATGAAAGGAGAGAAGCCCTCTTAGCTGTTATTAAGAGTTTTCTTGAAGGTCTAACTGACCGTTTAGGCGTCACTGATAAGTTTCAATATCATATACAGTTAACCGACACGTTGGGAGTCAGGCAGTCTCCTTATCGGCTGTCGCCACCCAAAATGAAAGAGTTACAGAAGTTGATTGACAAGTTAGAGGAGGGAGTTATTAGACCATCAGTTTCGCCTTATGCCTGTCTCATGCTTCTGGTAGCTAAGCCTCAAAGACAAGGGTATCGTCCAATGGTAGACAATTGGGACTGGGTGTGCACCTAAACTAAAATAATTACCAGTTTGATATATATTAGAAACAATCCTTAAGGACATTCAAAATTTATATTTTGAAAACTAATCACTGGGTGAGCGTTATTAAATAAATTTAAAACCTGATAAGCAGCCAGCGAGGCACCAACCTGGCATGAATTCTTAAGTAACAATTACGCCAAGAAAAGGTGCTATTAAACAATTTCAATTTAAGGCGCGGTACATACATGGTTGAACAAAATAGAATAAACTGTCCTATGATGTCCTGAATACACCTGGCTGACAATGATTAAAGCTTAAAACATGCCAACTGGTAATCTAATCAATGAGGTAGTAGCCGGTGGATGGAGACAACATAATAATATAAACACCCCAACCAGAACACATAACCAATAAAAAGAAGAAATTGCACACGACGTAGGGGGGTGGGGACAATTAACAAATATTTTGGTTAGACCTACGAAATTTCAAAAAAAAAAAAAAAAAAAATAACAGAAGCTAGTAACGTTCACCAAACTTCAACAAATTTCGTCAAAACAAAGTCTGGAAGGAACTGGAGGACCGATGGTAATCAATAAGCGAAGCTCCAGCAGATGAATAAGCATACTTAACTTATTGGTTCTACAGCTCTCTGCAGGCCGAACTGTCCTTTTCATTACAGAAGGCCCTGCTTAATGACGCACATTGGCAAAAGGAGTTCGTGTGGTTTAGACATGTCCACCGACAGCGGCAAGTTCGCTGTCAGTTATAGCAAGTGGAAACATAATCGAAAACCGGGATAGAAAACTCACTTGCTCCAAAACAATGACAGTATATGATGTAAAACAGATCGTAGAATGAGAGATGGTAACTCGTGATAGGCAATCTGTAAAGGAGAATAATGACCAGCTTATACAAAATTAAAAGAATGAGATTTTTGTAAATTGATACGTGGCAGGTTTTTAAAATAAATGGTGAGATAATGAGCTCAAAATCCCAGCACTAAACTATTACTTCCACCTCTATTAGAAGAACATCAGTAGCCAAAAAAGGTAGCTGAAAAATGTTCAGATGTTTGTTAAGCTTATGGGGCGTAACTGCGTGATCATCAGTTCTTGAACTGACAAACTTCTTACAAACTAACTTATAACAAAGACAGCAGAAACATCCATGCCCGAGGGAGGATTAGAACCACAGCGGGAACCGGCCTCACTCATCGGACCATACCTTCTCAATATGCTCGGCCACTCTGCGGCAGCTAGAAGACTGAACATATACAATGTAGGCACTGTGTATATGTAATTAAATTCCTTGCTGATCCCTTTTAAGGGATAGAAAAATGATTCCAGATAATCAGACATTAAGAATGAACACTTGAAAATAAACACTGAGTTCAGACAACGGATTTAATTTTTTTTTAAATGCCGAGGACAATTATTTTTACACAAGAAAGGAACTTTACGTGGCCTAGCCAAAACCAGTAACTGGGCTTGGTTGTCAGTTTCCAGAATAAACTGACGATGCTCGACGTAAAACGTAAAGCATTCGGCCGAACAACACAGATAAGCTTCTTGCTCATATTTATAACACGTTCGGTGTCTCTCAACGCTCGCGAACCATGGACTTTGCCCCCCCCCCCAACTTTCTTCCCGAAAAAGAATGGCAGCAACACCAACATTAGAGGCATCAGTCTGCAGAACGAATTGACGCTTAAATTTTGGGATAGCCAGCATAGGATCAATGGCTAACGCCTTCTTCGAGGCATCAAAGGATTCTTGCTGTGACACGCCCTAAACGAAGGGTTTACCTTTATGGAACAACTGGTTAAGGTGAGCCGCTAACCGAACAAACTGCGGAACATATTTACGGAAGAAGTTTAGCATGCCTACGAACCGGGCAATGTCCTCCTAACATTTGGGTACAAGGAACTTCTGAATAGCTACCGTGCGTTGCTGGTCGATACACACTCCACTAATGGATAAAATGTGCCCTAAAAAGAAAATCTTATCGTGGACTAAATTCACCTTCCTGCGTCTCGTAACCGTTCCAGGAGTGATATGAACCAGTTGTACCTCAAATGTGCGGCTATAGATCACTACGTCGTCAAGGTAGTTATAAAAGCTAAGCTTCTGGTCGCCAAGAACGAAGTCTAACAATCTGTAGCTAAGCCAAAGGGCACCGAATTGTATTCGTAGAGGTTCCAATCGTTAATGAAGACATTGACCGGATTCGATTCTTTCCGCTAGAGGTAACTGATGGTCGGCTTGATTCAAATCAAAGATGGAAAAAATACTTCGCTCCCGTGAACTATGCAAAACAGCTGTGTAAATCAGACAGCGGCACAGATTCTAGTGCTACATTTTTATTGAGTGCTGTGTAACATAACCCTGGACGATATCCTTGTCTCTGAGGTTTAGCTACCAGAAACGAGGGAGAGGCGTAAGGTGAAACTGATGGTCTAATAACTTCTAACATCTTGGCAATCAACTTCGGTAAATCTTTCATTTTGTCAGCAGAAACATGGGAGAGGCCTAAGGTGAAACTGATGGTCTAATAACATCCTCTTCTAACATCTTGTCAATCAACTTCGGTAACTCTTTTGGTGGCGTCAGCCGATGAGGAGACTGCCTGACTAGTAACTGAATCTTATCAATGACACCTAAACGGTCAGATAGAACTTCAGAAAAACGCTTAAGAACAGCTAAGAAGGCTTCCTTTCCTCATTGACGTGAGATGTACAAGACACACCGTCTGAGTCACATAATGGCGACACCATGGATTTATCAGACCAGGTCTAAAACTAAAACGGAGAGCAAAGACAGTATAACACAAGACCTGTCTTACAAAAAAATCAGATCCAAAAATAACCTTATTACTAAGTCCCGAACTACAGTGAATTCAAATAACTGATCTTGTCATATAACGTAACTTGTCCCTTCACCTGAAGATCCTCAAGTTAACACTACGACAAGACATGGTACATGGTTGGAGGCGTGGAACTTTGGAAACGCATTGGCACTGGTTTGCTTGAACCGTTGCAATGTATACACCACTGTACATGGGGCTACGCCAAATTTTGTTGCTATTGTCCTACTAGAATAACTTGCTTTCGCCCCGTTTGGTGGTAATATGGTATGCACCTGATCAGATAAACAAACACATGGCTAGCTGAAGAAACGAGGCGTATTCGAGTGGACACGTGTTGCGTAAAAACACGTCAGTGTTGCTGTGGTCACCTATCAGCGTCCCATCATAAGGAGAACCGGTCAAATACACAACGGAGTCGGTTCGTCTTTACGTGTCTATGCTTACTTTAGTATCAGAACAAGGCTATGATCGCCACATTGTGTACCGCGATTCGTCACTCCACACAATGTTTTTCCACAATTCAATAGTCCAACGTTTACGCTCATACACCAAGCGAGGCGTCGTTTGACTTTGCATGATATGAGGCTTATGGACAGCCGCTCAACAATGGAATCCAAGTGTTCCCACCACCCGCCTAATTGTCATAGTAGTTGGAATGGATCCTGATGCAGTTCAGAATTCCTGTGTGATGGTCTGGAGAGATACCATCCTATAACACTATACGATCATCTTCAACTGGCGGCGTTCTCTATCAGTCAACACACGAGGTCGACTTGTTCGCTTTCGTCCTGTACAACTCTGTTCATGTTTACGCTTCACTATCACATCGCATATTAAGAGTACGGTAATCTCGTGAACAGACTTAAGACACGTCTAATCACCTGACCGCGTTCGAAGTCCGAGAGTTCCGCGGAGCTCTGCATTCTGCTCTGCCGCGGTAGAGTAGCCGAGTGGTCTAAGGCGCCTCGCTGCGGAGCGCGCGGTTGCTCGCCGTCGGAGGTTTGAGTCCTCCCTCGGGCATTGGTGTGTGTGTTGTCCTTGGGTTAGTTAGTTTACCTTAGTTTATGTAGTTTGTAAGCTACGTACTGATGACCACGCAGTTTGGTCCGATATATTTACAAACATTTCATTTCATTGCACTTTCAGGATGTCTAATGACTACTGAGGTCGCTGAAATAGAGCACCTGGCGGTAGGTGGCAGCACAACGCAGATATTGCGAAAAACGTATGTCTTGGGCGTGTACAGATACTTTGGATTACATTGTGTTCTTTACTGCGACAATGGGAATCTTAGGCAGTAGAATATGTTGCACTGTCATGGATGTTGACCTTGATCTCGCCGGTCGAGTTGTTTCAAATGTTAATAATTTCTGCATCACTTAGTAGTGTAAATTATTGAAGATGTGCACCACCTATTTCTAGGCTTTCAAGGTTTTTCCAAATTTGAGTGTATATACTGTTAGTTCTTTTCTGTTCCTTTTTGCGCAGTTTCTTCTTACATTAATATGCCTATAATTATTTACGTAAACCAGATATGCAGCTGAAATGAAACAAGTTCTTTTGCCATACTCGTTTAGACTTGAGGCTTTGAACAGACACGTGATTGCATTTTACAATATTTGACTTTTCACGTTTATAGTTGTTTAGGTCGGGCTATGATAGTCGTCTTATTGTGTTGACGTGATATTTCACTTCCTAATGAATAGATTATGTTAGCTTATTAATTTTTAAATTCGGCCAATAATTTTACGTATTATAGAAAAAAAACTTTTATGACCCTTGCAAGCTATTTGATGCGTCGACTTTCAAAATCCGATTGTCTGTTGTAGGATATGAGACCACTATCAATTGTACGAGTTCGGATCATTCCGGTACTTTCAGTGATACATTGAAAATTCAGATGTACCCCCACATGGGCTACCGCTTTGCAGCTTTCCGTGTTGACCATTGTGACTTGCATCGCAGCCCATCTCCACTGCACACTGTTCCTCATTACGCCTCGTTTCTTGGCAGCCTGAACGGTTCCTCCTCCGAACTGCATCTCGTGGGAGCGAACTGCAGTGTCAACAAAGCCCAACCAGAAGTGCCCCCCTTACAGTCCGGCACCGCTCCTAGATCTGTCAGCACGCGGACAATGCGCACTACTCCGGCGGTCGAAGTTGCTGTCGCCGCGTCTACCCCACAACTCCCAGAGTAAATGCGCCGAGGAACAACCCTGCGCTTCGTACTACTGTCAGTGCGCCGGCGATGCGCCGTAGGATTCCCAGCCACTTCCACAGCAGCCACGGCCTTAATCTGCTGTTGACGTTAACAGTACTTCTTCATAACGCTGACCGCAATTGCTTCAAACCATCAACTGAAAACATAAAGAAAAGGCCGTATGGGAATTAATTTTGAAATCGTGTTTTCATTTCATGATACTAGATCCAAGGTAACAAACATGCGCTAAAAATTCATAAATTTTGAAGAAAAAAAGGATTTTTGTTTGGCAATCTTCCGCAGAAAGTAAATATTTGAAACTTCAAAATGTTTGTAAAACTATCGGACCAAACTGCGTGGTCATCAGTCCGTAGCTTACAAACTACATAAACCTAGGTAAACTAACCTAAGGACAACGCACACACCCATGCCCCAGGGATGACTCGAACCTCCGCAGCGAGATGCTTTAGACCGCTAGGCTACTCCACCGCGGCATTTGAAACTTCCTGACAGATTAAAATTGTGTGCCGGAACCGGGACTCGAACCTGGGACCTATGCCTTTTGCGGGCAAGCACTCTACCGACTGAGCTATCCCGACACAACTCACGATGCCGCCTCACAACTTCACTTCCGTCAGTACCTCGCCTCCTACTTCCCAAACTTCACAGAAGCTCTCCTGCGAAGCATGCAAGATTAGCACTCCTGGAAGAAAGGATATGGTAGAGACATGGCTTAGCCACAGCCTAAGGGACGTTTCCAGAATGAAACTTTCACTCTGCAGCGGAGTGTGCGCTGATATGAAACTTACTGGCAGATTAAAAGTGTGTGCCGGACCAGGACTCGAACCTGGGACCTTTACCTTTCGCGGGCTAGCGCTCTACCGATTGAGCTATCCCGACGCGACCCTCACAATTTTAATCAGCCAGGAGGTTTCATATCAAGGCATTCTTCCCACCTGGTCACTGGCTGAATTCACACAACCTCGCCACAATTTGTGCATTTTCTTCTTTATCTCATTACTCACTACTTCAGGGTTTACTATTTCATAGACCTTCAGGTGTATTTTATTTAGGAATTCGTCTGTTTACGTGTGTTGCCAACTTAACTCAATATGTGTATGACCAATGAGTTGTTTGATATCTGTACTTGGTAATTCAATACGATTTTCTTCTCTGCCTTGATTGTTTCGAATGTGATAATTCTACTGTAGCGTTATAAGATGCTTTCTGTTGTTTATTCTACTTATTTTCCTGTCTTCGTCTCTGGAACACAGTTGAGCAAATTTGGAATGCGAAATCGAAATATTGAAACATTTCGTCCGTTCCTGGGCGTTGAAGTAAATCCAACGCAAAGTTGAAAATTCGTGCTATACCGCGATTCGAACCCCGATTTCCCGCTTCGTGCCAGCGGTTATCTTAACCAATTAGACAATGGAGGCACGCTTCTCTTCCAGCCCATATTGTGAACTTCTAGCTTCTGCCCATTGATTTCTCTTGGATTCCCGCAAGGGATCGAACGTTTGAATGCGCCGACATTTAAATTGTCAGTTGCTTGTTCGTGGCATGTTTTCAAAGCAGGAAGAATGAATAGGCAGGGGGATAGAACTTAGGAATTTGGGTTGGAAGCGGCATGGATAGCCTAATTGGTTCAGGCAACTGATGACCCGAAGCTGGAAATCCGGGTTAGAATCTTGGACCAGCCCAAATTTTCAACTTTGCGTTGAATTTAATTGAACGCCCTGAAACGGTCGAAATATTTCAATATTTCGATTTCGTAAATTTACGGAGGTGAATGTTAACAAATGGTGGCTATGTTATATCGTACACGTCCGAAAGAACAGACACCATATCAATGACTGTAAAATGTGTAATGGTTTATTCCAAATTTCCAGGCTCTATTGTGTTCTTTGAATAAAATGTCAAACGTTCTGCTTGTTTGTTTTATGTTTCTCCCATCACAATCGCTAGACTAACAGATAAGTAACCTAGTTCATTTCGATGAAAACAAAGTGAATTGTGAGGCTAGATCAGTAAATTTTTTATTTCTGGAGACAAAAACTGATGATTCCCTAAAATGAAGTGCGAAACACGTGTTGAAGAAGTAAAAAGATTGCAGCAAGATAACGTGTGTTTCATTACAGAAAACACATCTTTGAAAAAATTGTTTTACATAATTAAGTGAAAAACTATAGTGTGGAAGGAAAAAAGGTAAATTCAAAAGATGATGTCTTTACAATGGTCGGTAGATCGTTTCCAATCTATGGACTGCTACGGTTAGAGATATATCGAGAAAACTATTAAAAAACTAACATTAAAGTTTGTAAACTTGTTATTTATTGCAAGTAAATCTCGCCGTAGCAGAAAAGCACTTCCTTCAAAATGTTAATAATACTACTTTTCGAGAATTATTGATTCTTCTTCTCACGCGATCAGACTACAGTAACGGGTTTCAGAAGGCGTTCTGCTACCACGCCATTACAATTTGTAAGATTTGGTTACTTGTGAACACCTAAATATGACTGCAAAGATTTTTCTATTTTATCGGTCGTGTTTTTAACCGATTAACAAAATTTATTTTCTTTTTAAATTTTCAGGAATAAAAAATGATTATTCGACGGCTTTCTACAGCCGCGTATGAATGTAAGGACACTTTATCTTCGAAAGTGTTAAATGCAAATTTACACCCCACTCATCTTCGGACGTAACCGTTTGACATCGGCATCAACGCTAGCAGAGGATTCAATATAAATAAATACTGTAACACTCGATTGTAATTTTGGATATCGGAACATCTCTATTATTAAAACACCATACTGGAGAGCGACACGTTTCAGAATGCTTAGCTAATGGATTTCACATGCGACTACAACTTTAATTTATAGTCTTGATTTCTAAGAGTATTATGAAATGTAAACATCTGTCATAGCACACTCTTTACATAATATTTTATTTTTAATTACAGGATAAATATAGCATTTAGATTTATATTGACGTACCGTTAAGCGCTAATAACCTAAATGTATTTATCCAGTATATAAGAATGACGGCACATAGCGACTTCCAGCAAATTTACAAAAAAATTACAAACTCCCTAATCATTATAAACGGAAATAATGGATTAATTACTTATTACTTTTTACTATCAACTCTGACAATGTTCTGAATGAAGTAAGTCGTTTCATTCAATTACTGCTTTACTGCTGATTCACAACTCGTGGATAGTACACAAATAGAACACTAAATTTAATCGCAAATTTACACCACTGGAGTCAAATTTCAGGAGATATCTCGACAGAATGATACAACAGTGAGAAAAATTGGCTTCTGCAAAAAACACAGTGCAAATCACCCATATTAAATTAATCCAGTGTTTTATAATGGAAGCACTTAACAACTTCGAACATACATTAAGCATTTTTTGTCAACTTTTGTCAATATTTTCTGCTTCCCTTCTTCAGAATCAGGTATTTACTTCATTCACTGATTTGTAAGGTAATCGGATATGGAAGTTTGTTTCTTTAAAGAATAAAGGGTTTACTGGTATAATGCGAAACTAATATTATCCAGTGACTATGTAGCTATGTAAAATGAATTTTTCAGTTATTTGCTTAATAGGAACAAGTAGGTAATTTTTCCTGAATGGGCCCTTTGCTTAAATTTTATGGTGATTTGGCATGAAAGATAATGTATCGCAAGCCCGATGTCGCTAATTAACCGAATACAAATAGTATGATAATGGTATGACAATATTAATACTCATTTCCAAATGATGAAAGGGGTTCCCTCAAATGATATTGGCGACAATTGCGTTTTGTGATAAATAATTCGCTTGGCAACAGATTCGCTATACCGAATTTGTAATGCTAAACCACACTGACAAAACAACTGCAATGGCCAGTGAAATTACTTGCAAAAACGGCCAGTTGATAAAATACGTACGAGAAATGATTTTAATATTATTTCAACAGAACAGTGGAGTGTTATGGCCTTTACACAAAATTAAGACATCACACAAAATATGACGAAGTCGATGTGGTAGATTGTGTCCTCAGCAATAGCAACATTTTTTTATTTTGTCGTGTTTCGTTTGCGAAAGCTCCAGCCGAACGCCGGACAGAAGCGGGAGAAATATCTTATACTTATAAAAAATTAATACTGCAATTCCAGGCTTCTAACAAAAGGTCTAAGAAGCAAACTTGGCCTAGGATATTGGAAAGGTCACATATCGTGATAGGGAACATTCCATTAAGTACGGTTGACAGCTGCGAATATATAGTAAGAAGTCCCTGACGAAGATAAAACAAAATCAAATCCACCTTCCATCTATCTTGTAGTAAGCGGCAATGCGGTCAGAGTTAGTTAGCCAGTGGTGCGGATGAAATTTATATTACCGAACTGATACTTCCTCTCTAACACTCTTCTTAAATCGACATTATTACAAATACAATTATCATGAAGCATTTTGGAAATCACAGTATCATCCCCGATAGTCAATATTAGGCCAATATTAATGCAATAAGTGGTATTTTGGAATATAGGTTGGCCAGGTGAAAATGGAATATGATCCACTAGAAAAGTCGGAATCTTGCGGATAACATAGACACAAAACAAAGTAATTTTTACTTACGTGTAGCATCCAAATACCGAGAAGCACGAATGACGGACAATAATGCCACGGAATTCGAAAATTGTCGTCGATGGAATAGTTAATAATGCACCAAATGAGGGAGTGAATTTTCAGTAGCCAAAAATATTTGAAATTCCATAATAGAGGTAAAATGCATTAATGGATAACAACAAAAAATGATTCCCTGTATTCTTCTGTTTGGGAATTACGATTATTATTCTGATATCCTAGATATAATTATGAAATATGATTGTAAGTAGAAATTTTTATAAATCCTGAGACTGTTTTTCGTCTCAAACACGTCAAAGACATTAAAGATAAAGGATGAAACATTGAATTATGATTTGTGATGCGGCCGGAAATCGAGCATGGAGGTCCATGTTCGATTCCCGGCCGCAATACAAATTTTAATTAAATGTTTCACCTTTATCTTTAATGTTTTTGACCTTATGAAAATTAAAAAAATACGCATTCTTTCTTTCTGGAGTTAATGTTTGGAATTTATGGTATCTATTCTGACTTTCTTCCAACGATACACTTGCTACTGTTGCTTCATGAGGATATAAACATCTGATTTGTGCTGGTACACCAAATTAAAATTTCCGTTTCGTAAGTGTTGTATCTGGCGAGGCTTGTGTTCTGGATGTGGATGGTATGTTCTCAGGTACATTAACATTGTAATTTTAAACTGCTTGTCCTTCGTGGTAGGTAACCCTTTGTCAATTTCTGTTTGTGTCGGGTGGTTGTGTGTTAGTCAGCCATTACCATTCTAACCTTTCAGATTCTACGATTGATCGCACATTTGAAATTTCTTCTTGAATGGCTTTTACTGTAACTCTATGCTACTTTCTCTGCTACACCCAACAACCTGACCTATCTCAGATTTATTTGTGACTCCTTCGTAGAAATTTATTTAACTTTATCAGGTGGTCTTTGATGTGAGTGTGTGTGATTTTGGCCATGGAGTGGAAGAACACACACAGGGACGTATTTTCCTATTTTGTTTTTCGGCAGAAGCATTTATAAGCCGGTTTTATAAACATTATATGATAAATGACATTTAAAAGGGCCATGTTCTAATGCGTCTGCAACGGAAATGAATTATGTACTAGTGTTAACCAGAGAATAAACAGAATTTCGAAACTTGCGAAGAAATTTTCAATCCCGATTTCAAGAAATCACGAGGAACACAGACCGGTTATTCGAGTTTCAAATGTTTAGTGGATATCCATAAACGCTATTTGCAAGAGTATTCTTTAATATTAATCCTAAATTCCTGTTGATGACTGACTGCATTCGCATGGACTGTTTCCGTAACTCTAAATAAATTCAATTAACAAAGTCTCGGTTCTAACATAAATCGGCAGTAACAGGATCTAAATATTGTGCTTTAGTCTTGATAATACTCAGCCATGGATTTATCGACTGGTTTCTTTGCTTTAGTACAGAAGAAAACAGAAATGAACAATCGGTTCAATGTTGTTCAAATGTTTGTTAAGCTTAAGGGACTTAACTACGGGGTCATTAGTCCCTAAACATACAAACTACTTATGAACTACCTACAACTAAGGACGGCACTAATATCCATGCCCGAGGGGGGATTCGAACCCCCGACCGTAGTGGCCGTGCAGACCGTGACTGAAGTGCCTCAGTCCCCTCGGCCACCGCGGCCGGCATGAACAATCGGAAGTGGTAATTCTGTATGCGGACGACTGAATAGAGGAAGTGTGCTGTCATCAGCATATTTCGTACTATGCCTTGCTGCACATTTAAACGACGTTTTACCGAACAGCTTGTATTTTGGGTGATACTTGTAATTTCGCAGAGAGAAGGGAAAGAAGGAGATTAGCAGAGCGCGGGGAGGTTGTGACCAAGACAAGGGAATGGATGGGTCGATTGATTGGATGTGAAGGGCGTTGTAGGTAAGTGGACAGAGAGATGAGGGAGGAGCAGTTTGCCCTAAAATTGGAATAAAAATTTTCCGAGCAACGCCGCGTTCTGAGCTAGCCAAAGTAGACAGAAGCCTAAGAGTAAAGTGAGATGTGCGCGGACTGATGGAGAGAGAGAGAGATCATGGGAAGGAGTGTATGGCAACGTGGGATATGATAACGAAGAGTCTAAGGTGAGGAATCATTAGTATAATGCGATTGTCGAGAGAGAACAAAAAATTAAGGTCTTGCCTTTCTAGTGATTAGTGTTCCACTTGTGCTACAATATGTACAAAAGTACATCGCCATCAATTAACACTGATACGTTACCAGTTATGACTACGCGTATGTTGGTTGTAATATTCCAGTGCACTGAAATAGCATCCAGAACAAATGTGGTAAATTTTTCACAGCTGGTTTCAGTTTTTTCGTGAACTATAAACCATGCTGTTTGTTTCATGTATATATTAAACTCCAAAGCGAATTACATGAGGAGTTGTTCTGAGGTTGAAATTGTGAATGACTGTTTCGGATAATTAGTTTAATTTGGTGGACGGACGAGATGACAATTCGTTTACTTTCCCAAAGAATTCGTAAATAATTTTAATAAGCTTTTCATACTATCTCGCAGTATTGAGTGTATGTAAAAGGTATAAAGGGAGGACCGACAGACAGCAGAGGGCAGAGGAATCATGTATAATATTGTACAAGATGTACGGAATGGGCAGTGGTGTATGCAGCTTCGAAGAGGAAGCAGAGGAACAAGTTGACCTGATTACACATTACGAACAAAAGTCAAAGAAAAAATTTATACAAAAGAAAAACGTAGAAAAATAGAATGACAAATAGGGGACCATGAGGAGAATTAAAACAAAACAAATTAGATGAAGCACTCGTAAAGCCGCGGTTGAATAGCCGTGCGCATTAAGGCGCCTTGCTATACTGCGTCCGGCCCTTTGCCGTCCGAGTTTCGAGTCCTCTTTCTGGCATGGGTTAGTTAACTAGTTTGTAAGTTTAGGGAACGATGACCACTACAGTTAGGTCCCATAACTTTACAAACATTTGAACGTTATGATTTGCAGTCCTAAATACCTCAATAGCAGTCAACTACACTGAAGACAACCACTACGAACATGATTTCGTTTGAGAAGTACAATGTGAAATCATAAATGACAGTGTTAAATTTGTAAGCTCGTTCATGCTGTCGCATATGGGCCCATTGTTTGTACCGAAATCACTATAGCAGATACGAAACGCAAATCTAATGTACGGCACTTCCGTGCATGGAATAAAATGATATTTTTATGTTTATCCAATTGTGTTTTCCATCGGCAAATTACCCACCTACACCCGCAAACTACGATGAGGATTTTGATATCATCTGATAAAAGTTAAATTAATAGCCATAAATATTAAATTTAGAAAACTATGAAGTCTGTAGTTAGCCACAAAAACTAATGCTTTCTCTGATGTATTCATCTAGGAGACAGGTCTAACATGAGAGGATTTAAAAAGTTCGGAATCGTACTGTCGTCATCTTACCCTCAATTTCTCTACATCAGATTCTGTTGCATATATAACATACTTTACAATTTTTAGTATACAGTAAACAGTTGCCGGGCGGGATGTAACGCGAATGTCACATGGACTGGATTGGATACCATCACGGACCCCCACAACACCGTCCAAAGAGGAGGCCAGAGCGCTGTAGCGTCAATTCACCATTATATGACCTCGATAGCGCAGTTAACTGTGTGGCCGCTATGAGACAGTGGACACTGCTACAGCTGACAACCTGTTATCTACGCGATCGCGGCCTACTCAGCGTGAAGTGACAAGGCATCGATATTCTCATTCGTATTCTTGATAGGGTTTGTCTGTTTTAAAATGGATATTCAATTAATTGGCAATATAGGTTTCCGCTATAGTTTGTGAAGCCTGCTTTTGCAACAGCTGCTCTTATCTAGTACAATATAGCAGACTTTTGCATCTTGACAGAGGATCTGCATCAAAATACACTGGTCAAAACAATTAGAGTATCAGTCGAGATATCTGGGTTCTGAACTATTGTCGACGGCAAAATAAACTAAAATGGTTTTGCTCTTTCTGTCGGTTCTGTGGAGTAGAGATAAAATTACAACAACCGAGATACTGGTAAAAACAGGAAGTTATTGCAGAGCGGTTTGGTGTTGGCTGATGTTCACTCTTCCAAACGAATCGCACAAGAAACTGGGTTCATACAGTGTAGTGAACATGTAGCGGAATTACAGGAGCCGTTAAAAGAGGGCAAGGCCAAGGTCGTCCGCAAGTAACATAAACAAGAGATGACCGTTATCTACAATTAACAATCCGTCGAGATAGAGGGCTGAATGCAACTCGGTTGCAACACACCTTCCAGGCCACAATAAGACGCGTAATATAAACACATACAGTCTGAAATCGCTTTCGGAAAAGTGGCCTTTACGCACGGAGGCCTACGATGTGTGTGTGTCGTATTAAAATAACGACACCGTTCAGCTCGCAGAAACCGGATGGCGGAACATTAGGACTGGAGTCGTAATGAATGACGCCGTTTTCTGGTTACATTTCAGTTAAATATTGTATGATCAGCCGAACAATCATTGTTCTCTCATCTGGAGAGAACGCGGAACTTGAAAATCCTGCTAATGTGCAGGAAATATATTGTGGTGGACGAATGGTGCGAGCTGAAGTCTGTTCAAATGTTCAAATGTTTGTAGAGTCTATGGGACTTAACTACGGGGTCATCAGTCCCTAAACCTGCAAACTACTTATGAACTACTTACAACTAAGGACGGCACAAATATCCATGCTCGAGGGGGGATTCGAACCCCCGACAGTAGTGGCCGTGCGGACCGTGACTGGAGCGCCTCAATCCCCTCGGCCACCGCGGCCGGCCTGAAGTCTGTATTGGCAAAATATATGAGCCAGTGTTTGGGGTCCTTACTCTTACGGTAATTAGTTTCAAAACTGCGATTTTGAGTATTGTGGGCAGGGTAAAATCTGACGGTAGGTATGCTTAATTAGACCTTGCAGGTGCGGTGAACAGTGTGTCCCCAGCGGTGTGGTGGTCAGCGCAATTGTTTAGAAAGCAGGAGACGCGTGTACAAGTCCCAGCTGGATACACATTTTAAGCTTTGCCCATTCACTGTTGATGTCATATATTCTGTGCATATGAAAGGATAACAACTGCAGGATCAGAAGTGACGTCTGTTCTTTGGGAACAGACGCCACATGTATATATAAAATACATTATCATATGTGCAATGTGTATGATATCTAACTTAATCCTGTAATTGTTTTCAGTGCCTGTGGAAAAAGCGTAGCTCCAACTGGCTCGAAATATATATATATATATATATATATATATATATATATATATATATATATATATATATATGAAAAACCTTACCGGACTCAATGATTTAAACTGTCTTGTTATTGCATGTTTCTGATCAGAATAGATTTCCTCCAAATATTTCAACACCCTTTTCTATAGTTCTACGAATACAAAATGGTACACAATTATACGTATTTAACACGAAAGAAGCATGTAGTGGAGAAACAACATCTCGCCTACCCATTTTAAATGTCAAATGTTGGTACAGATTATGGGACATAACTACGGGGTCATCAGTCCCTAAACTTACAAACTACTTATCAACTAGCTTATCCTAAGAACGGCACAAATATCCATGCCAGAGGGGGGATTCGAACCCCCGACCGTAGTGGCCGTGCAGACCGTGACTGGAGCGCCTCAGCCCCCTCGCCCCTCGGCCACCGCGGCCGGCTCCATTTTAAATCAACAGTGTTTATTAAAGCGTACTCAACTGTGAAATAGTGGCACATTTTCTTTCCACGTACACAAGCATTATTTTGACGTACAGGTTTAACGGCTTGAAGCGACCAGCCACGAATTTCTCTTCTGCTCCAACCTTTTCCCCTCAGAGTAGCATTTGGGCTGTGGGTACTAATTTTTTTTTTTTGTTGAATGAATTCCAAACTCTGTCTTCCTCTGCATAGTGTCGTGACTTGATAAGACAAAAATGAGGGCATTCAAGATGCGCTGATGATGAGTAATGCGTGTAACTGGACCGATAAATTGATCGGAGTGGATACAAATTATAATTGGGAGACCACGGTAAGACTTTTAGGAGGTTTTCGGGGCACAGTTTATTAAGATTGCCAGTAAGAAAAATGTACTCATGTAAATGGAGAACAGTCTTGTGCACTCTTTAATGGTTGAGGCGAAGTTTCGTCAGGCAAATATTGGGAATTATAAGATGTAAAGCGTTATTAGATTCGAACTAATAAAATTCCTGTAAAATACCTCTAATAGTTGCTCCAAGTTTTTCTAATCAGTTGTCACGAGGTTATGAATTTTATTCAAAGCTATAGTTAATATGTGAATGGATGAGGAGGCAAATTTATTTTAATTTCCTCCCAGAAAGGCATACCCGCTTTGTGACCATGTTGCTAATCGAGGAATAAAATAAATTTCTTTTGTGGAACAGGCGTTGTACAAAAACGTTTTGTACAGAAACAAGATGTCTATGATGAGTTAAGGTGTGGATGGCAATGTATTTTCATTTTTTTTTTTTTTTTTACTTTCTGTAATAACATCCTCCATTTTAAAATTTATATAAATTCATACATGTCATGAAGAATTTATTATCTAAGAAAATTGCCGTATTGCAGGGCAATAGTGTGTCAAAATACCGGAGAATTTCGTTGACACATTACGGAGATCTGCGATTAAGAATATTTACAATGAAATCCTGGTAGATTAAAATTGTGTGCTGAAATCGGGATTCGAAACTGGAACCTTTGCCTTCCGTAAGCAAAGCGCTCTACCGACTGAGCTACCTTGGCACGCTTCACGGTCAGTCCGGTCCGGTCAGGCAAAGGTTCTAGTTTCGAATCCCGGTTCCAGCACACAATGTTAATCTGTCAGTAAGTTCCATATTAGGGCACACTCTGCTGCGAAGTGAGAGTTTATTTCTGGAATGTTTACATTATCCACGTAAGTAGAATTACTAATCTTCATTGGTCCAAATTCTCATATATCCTAAATGTCTTCTCAAAGTACGTTGAAATTTTGACACAGAGTAGCTTTCGACTTTACACTTGTTTAATTTCCCACGGGGACGCAGCTAGTAAGTGTAGACAGTATAAAATAAACATGGAACGTTATAAAACTGTAAATAACGGTTTTACGAAATTTCTCACGACGTTGCATCCTAATATTCGTATATCTCTATGTAAAAGCGAAAGACCACTCATTCATTCACTCACTCACTGTCTAAACACTAAATCTCAAAACCTACTTCACCTGTGAAGCTGAAATTTGGCAGGAATTATTTTATAGGTAGACGTCTGGTAAGAATGCATTTCCATTAGGGCTGATAGTCCAGGAGATGACGTCATATAAACAATGAAAACTTCCCCGTCTTGCGGCACGTGATAGAGTGACTATCAGTCCACTATTGGAGAAGGACAGCACTTAGCGACTTGCAGCAAACTTTAAAACTAATTTCAAACCTTAAGGAAACTTTTTCTCGGTGACAACACAAGCAAATTGAAGAAAGGAATAAAGTTTGTCGCTTACTACTTTTTTTGGCGTCCATACAGTAAAATCACGGCATTTGGCATGACTTCACAATTTATAACCCCTACACTACAAATTGTAGCCGCAGGAAATTTTACAGAATTTTACACATATAGCTGTAAGTACCTTCGAAATTGTGTCACAGTATGTCATGTAGTTCTCGAGATATGAGCACATAAACAGTAACGTTCATGGAAAACGGCCCCATCACGTACCAAGTATAATCAATTACTTCTTATCTGCTAATGGCATTTGGAACAGATTTTAGAAACATACTGCTCTTACAGAAATGAATATATACCTGAAAAATTATACAATTGTACAACATATTATTCAACAAATATGACATCGTACGAATTTTATATGTCATTTTTATTTTCTACAAACTACTTATCAACTAGCTTATCCTAAGGACAGCACAAATATCCATGCCCGAGAGGGGATTCGAACCCCCGACCGTAGTGGCCGTGACTGAAGCGCCTCAATCCCCTCGGCCACCGCGGCCGGCTGCAGATATTCCAGGCGGGACAACACTGCAGTTTTCTGCCATAACACTGATACGTGAAAGCGTTGGTTTTAGCCACTGAAATCCCTGTTTGACAGGTTTTGCATACACGGCAGCACCTGAAGAGCACATTTAAGAGTTTGGTTCGCTCTCTGAAACTTGCACCAAACGGGTACACTTGTGTGTGGAGCGGGCAGGTTATTGAACGCTATTCTTGAACCTGCACTTTGCGTACGGGACGAGAGATGGAAATGTTCACGATGCTCAACGATGGTACGTTCAGCGGTTTCCGAACCGTCGAGCGTCAAATCCACGCTGCGCGAGAGTAGCCGAGCGGTCCGGAGCGGCACGTTGCGGATCACGCGGCCACTCGCGTCGGAGGTCGAATCCTTCCTCGGGCATGGATGTTTGGTTGTCTGAGCCGTGTCGGGCACAGATTTTGGGTGGTCACCTCCTTGTCCTCTATCGACCTTGTTTCTCACATCCGTTGATGGCGCTGTGTTAGTCACCGAGATAGCCCTATATTTGCTTCCCCACGCGGTATGACGTGTGAGGTGGGGACGGCGGCGCATCGGTGTCGGACAAGGAAGACTTCCCAGAGGTTCAGGCAGTGTGTGGTGGTCGCCTCTAGGACGCGGGGGCAGACGCCAGCGGTGCTTGTGTGTCCGAAGCGAGTGCAAAGAAAGCTGGAGGGTGGAACCCGCCGTTGCTCCGCTGTGCAAATGAAGAGGCAAGATGACCGAATCTCTTGCTAATTCAGATCGACGAGTGCTTCTGCAGCCGCTTGTTTGCAGTTCTTCTGGTTCAGTACGGTTTCTCGAGCGAAACCTTAAGAAGAGTTTCCTAGAGTGTAAGTTGTGCTTTCCTTTTTTGGTCTTGTAGCATTCCGTGTTTTGTAGCCACTGAGGGCACGATCTTATGCATTCGTAGGGCATTCCTGTTGTCTCACCCCCCCCCCCCCCCCCCCAATTCCGCAAGGCCTTACTTTTCAAGGGGTCTCGGATAGGGCTTAGACTGTGTGTTTTATCCCTTTCCTTCATGGTGGTTTGATCGTACCAGCTGTTTAAAGGGGCGCAGGAAATTTCTTGAAATCTCCTAAGAGGTTGCGTCCTGTGAATGCCTGGACGTAAACTAAGTTTGGTGTTAACTGAATCCAAGTTTGTTGTTTGAAATTGAATCTGAGCGGTTACCTTTCACACATTGTCGGAATTGACGGGAACACAGGCTAGCATATTGGGCTGTTTAATTAATGCTCCCAAGCCTTTTTAAATTTTAGATTTAAACCTAGCGTATGTTGCAGTGTCTTTGGGAAATTCTATAAGCTACTGTTAAATTTTGCAAATATTTAAAGAGTGTCCAAGATTTCTTGTAAATTCATATCATAATTGTATTTTACATATTGAAATGGTACATAGTGTGGTGTCGCACAAGTCTGAAGTGCGCGCCACCTACTTTCGCCGCGCGCCTCCATGCCAGCACGGCGCGGCGTTCTTACGTCGTCGGCCACGAGCGCCCTCTGCTGCAACTCCGGTCGTGGCCACCATTGAACTGCATCGGCCACTTGGGAATCGGACAGTCACTAGTACAGTCTCTCATCAGTAGGCAGGCCTCTACCTAGTTAAACTATGTACCAGCATTCCACTAGTGTGCTGACCTCCAAGTTTTGTATTATTTCTACGAAATATATATCTTGTTCTAATCTAGCTTAGTGTTTCTAATTTCTGCTGTCACACTGGCTGGTCAACTCAGACTCAGACACGCGTGCTTCCTATTTCCCTGTGTCGGTCTGTCTCTACTCGGCCACCGACACCTAGGACAACCGGCGGAAACGAGACACAAAAGTGGCGACGAAGATGGGATACAAAAGTGGCGACGACGATGGGATACAAAATATGGTGTTTTAAATTCCCCCCTCCCCTTTCGTCCAGCTATTCGTCACTTCCTTCCATTGTCTTTAGTATTAGTTCATAAGTAGTTTAGCGACTAATAACCCCACAGTTAAGTGCCATAGGTTTTACAAATATTTGAATTAGATCCACGTCAATTTATTGCCTTACACAGGTACCTAAGGAAACTGGGGGACGTGAGGTAAGAGTTCCCACTCGAACGTTCTCGTATTGGCACCTTAAAGCCCACTCCGAAATCCGTTTTGCTCATTTTCTGCTTAGGGTACGAAGGCCTGACGGACGCGGACGTTGATGTACCGTGCGTACACCAGGGTTTGAAGAAGTAGCGTTAGCAGTCCTGGAAGGCACACTCTCAGCACGCTCGTTGTCTGTTGCACTAGAAATGTGTGCAGGATATTTCATAATTTGTCGTCTGTGACATAAAAATGATTTGCAACATTGCCTTCTTCAGAAGGTGTCCAAATGTTTGTCAAGCTTAACCCTCTCATGCCCTAATTACCAACCCGACAAAGAACAAAATTTCTGATACATTATTTGGTAACTTATGACCTATCTTGTGCAGAATTCATCACAATGTATCTAAAAAAGAAAAAAAAATAGTTTCATACACCAATAGGTGTCCTCAAATGAGGTCAATGAATAAGGAAACTGCTACATATTAGTTGGAATATCTACTAATATCATCAAAGAATACATGAAGAGCGCACTCTATTTTGTATTTATGTACAATGAAATTGTTTCAGGCACTCAGGGCACATAGCAAGTTTACACTTATCTCAAATATAACGTGTTTTCCGTCGGCAGTCACGATCATGACACCTGTTGTCAATGGGATCACCTGACTTGGCTGGCCAGTGTTATACCCAATCGAGGCGTAATTCGTTGGGTACCGAATGACTGGCTTTCTTTTTCTCCCGATGTACAGTCAACAATGTGCTTCCATCTGAAGGACTGCCTCTACTATTTCTTGTAATCTCTACTTTTTATTTTTTATTCGTTTGTTAGCGCAACGACTAACACTGCCTTCTAGGAGATATTCTCGCATTCATTATTACTCCTCATGTGAGGTACCTGTGCTTTTACGGTCAAATCAGATGTCAAATATGACAGAAATGAGACAAAATTTAAGTGTCTCCATTTGAGGACGCGACGCATGAGAGGGTTAGGGGACTTAACTGCGGAGTCATCAGTCCCTAAACTTACAAAGTTCTTGTGAACTACCTTATACTAAAGACGACAGAAGCAGCAATGCCCGAGGGGGTACTCTAACCCCCGATGGAGTCTTCAGAAGGTTCCAGCCCTTAAACCAAACGATTTTCCACGTCGAATTCGAATTTGTAAAAGTGTGCCATTCAGCCGGAATTTCTCTACTGTATACTTCTTATAGAATATCATTCACAGAAGAGGGTATGTTCAACAGCCACAATTAACACGCGTGGGCTAGAGAAAATCCGTACGCCGCCTTTGTTCGTGGTCACCGAGGTCGCTTCGCTGTCAACTTACGGGCTGGCTTGATAGACGATAATCTGGTCGGTCCATACATGTTCCCCCGGCGAATGGACGCAAATATCTACCTAACCTTTTCACGAGGAACGGTGTCAGGGTTAATAGAACATGATTCAATCAGTGTGTGGCAGCAAATACGGTACCAACACTATGGTGCATCTGCGCACTTTGTACATGAATGAAACCTTTAGTGAGAACTGTATAGGACGCAGTGGGCCCGTAGCATGGCCTGCACGTCCCACCGACTGGACGCCCACTGATTACTTCTCTTGTGGCCACCGGAAATCTGTTGTCTACGAAACAGCTATTGAGACTGCTGAAGAGCTGATATCGAAGATTATGGCAGCCCCCCATGCAATATCCCCTTTGTCATGAGTGTTTACAAAGATGCAGCAATCAATGATGCCTCGCTGCACGGCGTGCATTCAAGCAGGAGGGCTTACGAGTACTTTTTGTATCTGTTGTCAAGTAAAGATTATAACCAATCCGACTTCTTATTTACCCTGTTGCTACACATACATTGTCCTGCAAACCCGCTCCTATTATTGCTCTGATGGCATGTTATGTGCCCACCCATGGAGGTAAGAGTACAGGGAGACGGCGCTACGTGTCTCAACCGTAACTACGCTTTAAACCCATGGCCTCCATGACACTCCGACCAAATCACTGACGTATTTACAGTCGCTAATGGCGTCATATACGCATGTTATGTCTTAAATCTGGTTGTTTCAAGTTTTTGTTTAAAAATAAAATCACGAAAAACTAAAAAACATCGTGTTTAAAGGTAGTTGTTTCTACAACATTACGAATCACAAACGTGGGTTCTTTCTTTAGTTAATATGACGATCGTCAGATAAACTAATTCGATTGAGTGAACCAACGCCAGATTTACGAGTACAGTGATGATATATTTTGTTTTGTGTAGTAAGTTTAATTAATATTGAAACTAGATTTTGTTTTCGTAATCATTGACTTAATAAAAGTCTAATTTATATTTTATTCCTTATTCATTCGTAAGTAGTACATTAAGTGGGTGAAATAAATTTCATCTTTAGGAAATCGAAAATCTTAAGAGGAAAATACGCTACATTACAAGTAAAATGTTGAATAGGTACGTTCACAATAACATTGGTAAAATCAAATTTTAGCGAGGCAATTCCATCGATTTCGCGTCACAATTGGAACGATTCGTACACATAAACATCACACAAGTCACCATAATAGCACAAAATCCTTCCTAAAACGAGCATACGCATACGCAAACAAGAGAAATAAAGCAGTGTTTTGGTCGGATCAAGATGGCTACCCTTGGCCGCACAGCTGTGGCGTCAGGGCGACTCCGTTTATTCTGACCTCCATGTGCCTGCCACCTTGTCGGCGCACGACACTAGTTAACGGCATTGCGGAAGATCAGTTTGGATGAGGCAATACTCAGTACGAGTTATCTTAGAAGATAGGTTAACTAAAGGGAAATCTATGTTTTTAGCACCTGTGGATCTGCAGAAAGCTTTTTCAAATTCTGAAATTAGCTATGATATAATATATATAGAGAGAGAAGAGTAATATTCAACTTGTACAAAAACCACACACCAATTATTAGAGTCGAAGGAAATGAAAGTTTCGCTGTGGTTGGGAACGGAGTAAGACAATCTGTACATTAAGCAAGCTGTGAAGGAATGCAAGGAGATATTTGGAGGCACTTAAAGTCCAGGGAGACGGAATAAAAGCCTTCCGGTTTTTTGATGACATAGTAATTCTGTTACAGACAACAAAGGACATGGAAGAGCAACTAAATGGAATGGACAGTGCGTTGAAAGGAAGATATAAGATGAACATTAACAATAGCAACACGAGTGTAATGGAATGCAGACCAGAAAATCAAGCGATGCTGAAGAAATTAGATTACTTAATGAGACGATAAAAGTAGTAGTTGAGTTTTGTTATTTGGGTCGTAATGTAACTTCTGATGGCCGAAGTAAAGAAGATATAAAATGCTGAATGGCTGTGGGAAGAAAAGAGTTTATGAAGAAACGAAATTTCTTGACATCCAATATTAATCTAAATATTAGGATGTCCTTTCTGAAAGAATTTGTCTGGTGTGAAGCATTATATGGGAGTGAAACCTGGATAAGGAGTTCAGAAGAAAAGATGACAGAAAATTTCGAAATGTGGCACTAGATGAACGATGGGTAGACCACATAACTAATGAGGAGGTACTCAACAAAACTGGGGAGAAAAGGAGTTCGTGGCATTCTGAGACATCCAAAAATCTTCAATTTAGAAATATCAGGAATTGTTTGGGGTAGAAATCATAGAGGGAAACAGAGGGACGAATACAGTAAGCAGGTTGCCGTTCGTATTCTCAGATGAAGAGACTTGCACGGGATAGGGTAGTGTGGAGAGTGGTTTGATACCAGTCTGCCGACTTAAGACCACAACAACAACAGTTAATTGCACCTCCTAATGATTGAAATTATTCTTGCTTACTTAATTTGAAGTTTGTTATCTGAAGAGTGAAAATAGATCAAATATTGATGTATGTAGTACAAACTGTATTTCTTTGTACTTTTGTTAATAAGTTTCTTGGTATTAACCAAAACATAATTTTGTGTAATCAGTAATGATGTTTATTACTTACTATCTCCCTCAAACAAAACAACAGCACTTGTCAACATTTTCTTGTGAACCTCGAATTGAATGTTTTAGTTAATATTTGTATATGTTTTTCCTAAAAAAGCGGTTGGCACCTTCAGATGCTACATGGCTTAACCCTAACATAGTAACATCCGTCAAAATGACTGCTACGTTCACCGGCCGCGGTGGCCGAGGGGACTGCGGCGCGCCAGTCACGGCCTGCACGGCCACTACGGTCGGGGGTTCGAATCCCCCCTCGAGCATGGATATTTGTGCCGTCCTTAGTGTTAGCTAGTTCATAAGTATTTTGTAAGTTTAGGGGCTGATGACCCCGAAGTTAAGTCCCATAAGCTATACAAACATTTCAACATTGAATTGCTACGTTCAAAGTGTCAGTGAGCTGTGACTTTTTGAGGAACAATTGATGAACAAGTGTACACTGGTAGAGTGTTAGTTTGGAACGACATTCGCCGAATTGACGAATGTTACTAACAAAAGTAAAAAACCCCATGAAATACGGATGTTAGTAGCGAGCGTTAAAACCAGACATTAGTATCGCAGGGTTAAATAATTAAGGACCAAGCATTAAAATAATAGAATTGTATTGATTAAAACTGTTTATGTGACGTAATGATAGAGTTATATGTATATATATGTAAAAAAGTAATTTACTAGTCGTAAATAAAGTACATCAAGATGTTACGCGTATGCAACTTCGGAACTATTACGAATATTATTCTTACGAAATGTTAGAAAACATTCTGAATGGAGACATATATTACGTTTTCTACATTTGAATTTTTGAAATGTTACATTACACACTTACCATTCTAATTGTGTTCTCATCTTCTATTATTGTGGTGCCTACATAATCAAAGCGTATCTACTGGGTGATCAAAAAGTCAGTATAAATTTGAAAACTTAATAAATCACGGAATAATGAACATAGAGAGGTAAAAATTGACACTCTTCCTTGGAATGACATGGGGTTTTAATATAACAAAAAAAAAAAAAAAAAAAGAAACCCTCAATAAATGTCCGAACTGATGGCGCTTCATCTGATCAGAATAGCAATAATTAACATAACCAATTAAGACAAAGCTAAGATGATGTTCTTTACAGAAAATGCTGTACGAGGACTGACACGTGATGTGTAGACGTTGGCAACAGCGCGATGACTGATGGGAAGACAGCCAATGAGGAGTCGCGTACAGGTGGCCAATAAGGTTGCGTGTTTTATGTCTGTTACGTTTGGCGTCAGTTTTGAAATTCGTACTGGCGTGTTTATGCAGATTTTCGGCAATGTAATTGATATTTTATTTATAATACTAAGTAACTGAGTTTTTCAATATTTTTTCCGTGATATTCTGAACAACCAACCACTGTCATGTATTTACAAGGATAATTAATTTATTCATTGGAAAAGCGTAAATAATATCCTGTCAACCAATGAGCAGGAGCAGCATTTACTATTTAAATGAGGGAAATGATCTTATGTGTGCACCACGAAATAAATAACTGTAGCTTTTACTGCTCTATGGTTAACAGGTTCTTGATGTACCATTCTATGATGAACATATTAATTATCGTCAAAAGTAATAAATGTTTAAGAACCATAAACACTAGATTTATTGCTTAATGGCCTCCAGAATGTCCAAATATATACAAAGATGAGATGGAGTATTTGCTCACACACAGAAAATTTTGACTTTTTGGACCTTGTTATGTTACTTCTTTAAGTAACGGGCTTGTACAGGTAGCGATTTCAACTGTATAAACATCACAATATGCAGCCACATGTCACAGGTTTCCTGTGATGAACATTTTCAGGTAATGGGTGCATAAATAAGGGACCACTTCCTCGTCTATGTAATCATTGTTTGTAAATATTCCAAATTGAAGGCATTTTCATTGTAGTTAAGATTGGTCTAACACCAGAAAACATGTAATTTTTATTTAGTTTGTCATCATGAGGCAAATGAATAGTTTGCTTGATAGATACGTATTTATTACGTCTCGTGCAACTTCTTACAATTCGTGATCCTTTGTTATCATCTTTCGATCAGTACACTTTCGTTGCTGGGAACATCAGATACCCTGAAGGAATCATCATTGTTACATATTGCTTAAGCAATGTAACGGTTATTTAAATGTTATGGTAATAATTATCTTGTGCGTATTATGTGGCTTTTACTAGTATGATGCCTCCGTGCAGGCATGCAGCCCACAGTGGCTACCTCTTACCAAAAAAATTTCTTTTTAAACTTTGTGACGTAAACTATACAGCTGAATAGTATATTTTATTATGTGACTTGTTTTGTTTTATATTTTCTGATGATTAGTCACTACCGAAACCTGGTAAAATAATTTTTAATTTGCGACCGAGGGCTGCTTGTTTATCCACTGATGTTTTTATAACATTGTTGAGTCAAACTAAAGTTAAATAAATTCGTAAGGTGATAGACCACCTACTACATTATTCTGTATGTCCTCTGTCTAGGTTAGCTCCTCCGTTATTGGCGATGAAGTGCTATTTGGTTGACGGTGATAGGTTCTGCAGTGGATAGGGATACATTATTGTGGCAGATTAAAGCAACTGCGTACTCCCCATTTTGCGTAAACAATACTACATTGTGAATTGTAAAAAAAACAAAAAAAAAAAAAAAACAAAAAAAAAAAACACACAAAAAAATGGAGTGTGAAATGTTTGCCAATCATTTTATATAAGAAAGTTGTGAATGAAATGTTACGTTAGCGCAACTTTTGTCCTTAATGTGCCAATACTAGCAGAAACGCATTCAGTTAGTGTGGGGCAACAAACAATAACTGTGGCGAACAGATATGTGCACATTGAAATGAGTGAACGTCGAGTTTTGGCTGAAATGCGCCACTAATGGAAATGCCGGCAACGTTCGGCTCAGGGCTACCACGCCGAGTTATACCCTCCCTTCGGTTACATAAAAGCCGGCAATCACGCCACACGCGTTGCAGTTCATTTATTTGTCAATCGGCCTCAATGGTCTGCAATGCATGTTTCTTTTTTGTTTGCAATACATATACCAGAAGTAGTTTAGCATCACTTGTGTATAATACACACATTCCGCCCTCCACATTCACAATGATCGAAAAATTTCAGTGTGTAAACACACTTGCTCATCGCCCCATGTACAGCCAATGTATCGGTTTTGTCAAAAGTAGATGAGACTGTACAACTGTACCTCCATTTAGTACGCAGAGCAGGAACAATAAATAAATAAATAAATGAATATGTCCCGCCGGCCGCGGTGGCCTAGCAGTGTGCGGCGCGTCAGCCACGTTCTTCACAGCCACTACAGTCGGGGGTTCGAATCCCACCTCGGGCATCGATATTTGTGCCGTCCTTAGTATTAGCTAGTTCATAAGCAGTTTGTAAGTTTCGGGACTGATGACTACGTTGTTAAGTCCCATAAGCTCTACAAACATTTGAAAGTTTTTTTAAATGTCCATATGTTTGTTAAGTGTATGGAACGTAACCGCGGAGTCATCAGTCCCTAAACTTACAAACTACTTATAAACTGACTTATACTAACGACAACACAAACATCCATGCCAGAGGAAGGATTCTAACCCCTGGCGGGGAACGGCCTCATGTGCAGGAACAGTATAGAGCAGAGTCGAGCGAATGCACTAACGGTGGCAGCACTTGTCAGTGGATACTTCCCCCTCCTCCTCCCATAACATTGCTAGCAAAGCGCGGGTCAACTGAAGCTCGGGAAACAACCCGGCTGCTTTGACGAATGACGTCATATCTCAGTAAAAGACGAGTTGATAAAATTTCTTCTCTTATCAATTAATTACCAGAGCATTATTCGGAAAAAGTACGTAGCGAACCAGTCACTACATGGCTGTAATGCTTCGTTTTACGTAAAGTTAAGTGACCGCATTTATTCAGCCGATGGGTTGTTTCCAGTGCTTCAAGAATCACCAAAGAGCGCAGCATCTCTTTTTGGGGGTTTGCATGCTGCATGCTGTAAAAATTGTGAATTGACTCTTAATAATGATAAATACGAAGCCACTGATAGAAACCCGTCAAACTTCAGGTACGCGATAAATTAGTCAAATCAACAGGCAGTCAATTCAGTTACATATCAACGTACTAATGTCGAGTATTGATGCGCAATCCACACCAGGTGGGAATGACGAACGATTTAGAGAAAGTTCAGAGAAGGCAACACGTTTTGTATTATCGCGATATAGGGGAGAGAGTATCAAGGAAATGATGCACGAGTTGGGGTGGAAGTCATTAAAAGAAAGGCGCTATTCGTTGTGGCGATTTATATTTTGCGAAACGTCTTTCACCAACTTTCTCTTCCGAATGAGAACATTTTGTTAGCAGCCACCTACATGGGGAGATCTGATCATCAAATTAAAATAAGAGAAATAAGGTCGAAAACAGAGAGGTTTAGGTGTTCCTTTTTTCCGCGCGCTATTAATGGAAGTAACTGTCGAGAAATATCACAAAACTGGTTCGATGAATCCTCTGCTATGCACTCGGTAGATGTACAATGATCCCAGCATATTCTTGCAGTGATTTAGGAAAACCACAGAAAACCTACATCTTGTATTCAAGCAACTAATTACCAAGCATTTACAACTTTTTTTTGGGAGGGGGGGCATTTTATAAGAAAAATGATTTGTGATAATGCAACTTTCAGGGAGATCACGTATTTTTCAAATACTGCACTCGTTACAAATGAAACCGATCTTGAAAAGGGACATTGATCAAACAATATGAATGTAGAGTAATATTTTTAATACAGTTATATTCCACAGTTCCTAATTCAATTCTATATGTTTTATCATAATTATAAGCAACAGCAAACAGCTCTACAAATATTTAAGTAAGTGGGGCAATCAGTAAAACTTACAAGGATAACTTCCTTTTGAACAATGTGTTATACCACAGCTTAATATTTATAATCAGAAACTATTAATTACCAGTTTGAACACCGATGTCCTGCCTGTAAGATATGACTATTAAACAATGTCTTCTGAGAGGCTCAGACCCCCGGTCGGCAAAACGACCAAAAACCAGGCACACGCAAGATGCATCCAAGCCGCGTAGGCACACAGCAAGGCATAATTGACTAAAACACGCCAAAACTCTTTAAGTCAGGAGAAAAGATTGAATAGCAACCGCCCTTTTATAAGGCAAAAGGAAATTAAAGTTTTAACAAATTACCACCGATACTAAAACTGTTCCAAATGTTTGTATAGCTTATGAGACTTAACTACGGGGTCATCAGTCCCTAAACTTACAAACCACTTATGAACTATCTAACATTAAGGATGGCAGAAATATCCACGCCCGAGGGTGGATTCGAACCCCCGACCGTAGTGGCCGTGCAGAACGTTACTGGCGCGCCTCAGTCCCCTCGGCCACCGCGGCCGGCACCACCAATACCAAAGGCTGCTTTGTAAACGCAACATGCTAATTAAAGTTGCAACGGGTACACTAACCCGAACGTACGTTTCATCAACAGGGAAACATCGCTCGGCAATAAAATACAAAAGGAAACAAATTGCATTCAAGAGGGTGACTGAGCGTAGCGTTGCTAGGTTAACATAAACACACCAAGAAGGCACTATTTGAGAAAAACGGACACGAATCGAAGAAAGACCTCCCCATGACAGGACAAACAGAACGCGTGGAAAAGTTAAACTGTCCTGCTGGCCGGCCGGCTTGGTGGAAAACCACCGAAGCACGAGGGTAATTATGACGCTCATCGAGTCTTTATCAAGTCCAAAGGCAGCAATTCGCCGTCTTCTGTTAAAACCAGCAGCCCCAGTGAGATCTGGAGGGCGGAAGTGCCGGCCGCGGTGGCCGAGGTGACTGAGGCGCTCCAGTCATGGTCAGCACGGCCACTACGGTTGGGGGTTCGAATCCCCCCTCGGGCATGGATATTTGTGCCGTCCTAGTTAGTAAGTAGTTCATAAGTAGTTTGTAAGTTTAGGGACTGATGACCACGTAGTTAAGTCCCATACGCTTAGCAAACATTTGAACATTTTGAGGGCGGAAGTTGTCACGGGCCCCGCGTCCGGTCGTGGCTCGTTGCCGCTGCAGGAACGCCCAACTCGACGCTTCCTCGTCCAGCTCGGAAACGTCTTCGCGTACGGAGCCGCCTTGCAACCATCGAGCCACCATCGCCTATTTTCGTCGACCTTCTAACAACTTCCTTCGCGCTTTTTCCAGCCAGATTAAAATCACACGAAAAAGGACCTCCGTCGTAGCACCAGAGATATTTGAAACTTAGTCACGAGGTATCGACCTTGCAAAAGTCTCAATAAAAACTATGTTTCACTTGCTGACAACTATATGAAAACCACACGGCCCTTTTACTGTCTAATACCTGAAATTCAAAGCCTTTATTGGTGAGAAGGCGCATAAAATTATTCAGTCTCACGTATAATTTAATTTAACTTACTATATAATTGCTGCAAACCATTACATCGTTTTCCTTCCACTCTTCTTCAAACTCTATGCACAAGCTATATGTGTTGCATCTGTAGGCAATGTTGTACTATAATAATTACAATATAATTTTTACGTGATTACAAACTCAAACGACATCGACCGATAGTATATTATCGGTATTCTTGAGTCGTGCTCGCGGCGAAGATGATAAGAGTTGTGCGCTCATTATGCCCGTTTGGCCAACTGATATTAGCGCGGATAGTCTCTTGGGCACATGACCAACCATGAATTAGCACCTTTTTTACATATTTATATGGCCAATTTCAGATAGCAAGGTAAATAATGTCAAAGTTTGATCGCCAACAGGTTATCATCAAGGAAACTTGCAAGGTATATGATCGACAATTAGAGTGGTATGTGAAAGACCTGTAATCATAATCAGATTACAGATTGAGTTAATAACCTGATCCGTATCGGTTGCTCTTTAGTAACAAAAGCTGCAGACGACAGCTGTCTGCGAATTCACGCCAGAAGGAACTCCAACAAGACTGCCACCATGATGGAATATGCCTTCGTGACATTTCATCTGGAAACAAATATTAATCCTGACTTTACAAACAGGACTCCACAACAAATCTCTCTATACAGGGCCGTGGAATGGCCTGGGTCTGAAACCCAGACACCATGAAGTCAGTAGCAGTAACCGACTAAACTACAGGCCTATTTCATTGACATCAATTTGCAGCAGGGTTGTGGAACATATCCTCTAATCAGATATTATAAATTATCTCGAACAGAAAGATCTATTGACCCAAGGTCAACACGGATTTAGAAAATAACGTTAATGTGAAACACAACTAGCTCTTTACTCACACAAAGTGATGAGTGCTATCGAGAAGAGTTCTCATATTGATTCCGTATATCTAGATTTCCTGAAGGCTTTTGACACCGTACCTCGCAACCGGCTGTTAATCAAATTGCGTGGTCGTCGAATATGCCCCATATTTGTGATTTAATGGGTGATTTTCTCTCAGATAGGACACAGTTTGTAGTAATCGATAGTAAGGCATCGACTAAAACAGAGCTGATGTCCGGCGTTCCACAGGATAGTGTTATTGGTCCTCTACTGTTTCTTGTTTACACCAACGATTTGGGAGAAAATCTGAGCAGCTCTCTTAGGCTGCAGATGACCCCGTCATTTATCGTCTAGTAAAGTCATCTGAAGATCAAAACCAACTGCAGAACCATCTAAATAACACAATAGTATCGTGTAAAAATTGGCAATTGTCTCCAAATAATGAGATGTGTGAAGACGTCCACATGTGTATGAAAAGAAATCCGTTAAACTTCGTTTACAAGATAAACCAATCAAATATGAAGGCCGTAACTCCACAAAATACCCAGGAATTACTATTACATCAGATTTAAACTGGAAAGCACGCGTAGATAATGTCGTGGGAAAGACGAATCAGAGACTGCGTTTTATTGGCAGAACCCTTAAAAGATGCAACAGAACTATTAAAGAGACTGCATACACCACGCTTGTCCTTCCTCATTTGGAGTACTGCTGCTGAGTGCGAGCTAATTATCAAGTGGGTTTGATGGAAGCCATCGAAAGAGTCCAAAGAAGGGCAGCTCGTTTTGTATTTTCAGCGTCACGAAAAGATACATGATCTGGGACGGGAATCATTACAAACAACGGCGTTTATCGCTGCGGCGTGGGCTACGTATGGGACTCCAGTCGCCAACATTCTCCTCCGAATCCGAAAATATATTGTTGACTCCCACCTACATAGATATAAACGATTATCAGAATAAAGTACAAGAAACCAGAGCACGAACGGAGAGATTCATATGTTCTTTCTTCCAGCGCGCTATTCGAGAATTGAATGGTAGATGAGTTGCATAAAGGTGGTTGGATGAACGCTATGCCAGGCACTTAAATGTGATTTGCAGTGTATCCCATGTAGATGACGCACGGTATCAGTGGATCCAAAATCACCAAGAATGGACTCGAGATAAAATTTACAGATGTTAATATATCTACCTTGAACGATCTAGCTATCTCATAATAAGCCACAATAATTTATACTTGATACCTCAATCTAATAAAACGGGGTGGTGGAACATTGATGTTTGGAGCGGGGAACATTGTTTCCCAAGGTAATGTTGCCGATGAAGGGGAAGCCGAAGGCTCCATAATACAGGGATAACGTCCTGCAGCCGATCGTCGCACACTTTCATCAGCATTTCGGGGTCGAATTCAATTATATGAGCCAAAGCTCAACCGTCAAAGATTTCATAATCGTGCCAGTATAGCACGTATGTGTTAGCCTGCATGGTCGTCCCCTCATTTAAAACAAAATCAACGTTCCTGTAATAAATTCAAAAGAGCTGTGAACGCACGTCCTGATCAACCACTAAATCTACGGTTCTTAAAAGAATTGCCAATTCAGAACGGGGTACATTAGCCCAACCGTGATTTATAGAAGTTCTGGGTAGTTTACTGGGTTGCATTGTTTCAAAGATTTATGAAACTGCTTATTGAATAACGTGGCAACCAACGGGCTTAGCTCAAGACAAATTATTTTAGGTTTTGTCTGAATACAAAATAAGTGATTTGCTAGATTTTTTTTGTCAGTAGATGTATTACTTTATAAATTCGTATTCAGTGTGGTATATAATAGCATATGAGTTTTTTTCAGAGAGTCATGCAGAATATTATTGTGTGAACATTTCTATTGTTTAATGGTATCATACATTTTACGATATTACAATGTTAATTTACGCTTTCTTTTATTATTATTGCATAGGCGTCGTCCTGAAGTATTATATACTTACTTCACGTAGTCCATTTTCGATGTTGGTCAATGACCGCATTTAGTTTAATACTTTAGTTGCACATTCCCCTGTGTTTTGAACTTTCTTGTTTTTCAGTGTGTAATGTTGCCATCCTGTGATATGAATTTTGTTTTACTTATGTTGTGGTGTCTCCGTGAATGTCTATGTGTGTCACTGTGTGTGTGTGTGTGTGTGTGTGTGTGTGTGTGTGATCGAGTGTTTTTACTTTGTTCATTTTTTTTATGCGACTAAGCGAGCCCGTAAGCATCCGCTCCAGTTTCCCGTTCGCCTTGCATTCTCAATGACGATTATAAGAAGCGCAAGACCAGTCGTTAGAAGTATGTGTAATAAATTTTGAATCGCCTTGTTTTTCCCATGGGCTGTTCTGCGTGCCATGTTCGAGACTTTGTAAACCATCTGCACTGTTCGTTTTCTCTCCTGACGGAAAGACAAAAAAAAATATCGTTCAACAAGCGCTACAATCAACGCAACACAAATACTTTCGAAACGTTGTATTTCAATTAATTGTTTTGTTTCATGTTGAATTTAAATCATTTTAGTATAAATAAGTTAGAATTATTTTGTTTTCCATCCAAAAACTCTCAAGAAGATGTAACCGTATTATAAAAATCATTTCTATTCTGCTCGCTACGAGAAAAACAGGAAGGTTCTTTTTTTTTTTTTTTTTTTTTTTTTTTTTTTTTTTTTTTTTTTTTTTTTTTTTTTGCCTAAAATTATATTCATACCTCCTCGTAAGAAACAACCGTTAAATGTACGGTCTTTAAAGCAACTAACCTCACAGATAGAACAGCTTGAAAGGTCTGTCTAATAACCCAATTGATTTACCCATCCATTTTGACTACAATTCACAATCAATGTCCCGATTGCAATAACAATAAATAAGTTCAGACGAAGGGGGAGGAGGACATAGAGAACGGAGGAATGAAACTGATTTAAAAAAGGAATGATGATATAGACGCAGAGAGGAGGATGAAGGCAATGGAAAAAGGGGGAGGAGGAGATGGATAAAAGGGGACAAGGCGTTGGGAAAATAGAGAAGGGAGGAAATGATAGACACAGGGAGAAGAATAGAAGAGATTATCCTACACACATGAGCTACTACGAAGCTTTGCTTGCTTGCTAGTATAAATTAAAGCTAAAAGCACATTGCGGAAGTCATCACCCTCGAAGGCAATATTTTAAGTGACACATCAGCCTTCTTAAATTTCATCTTTGTGCTGTTTACTGTGGACTCGATGATGTTGAATAGTCATTTTCATTGTAACCGCACATAGAAAAAATATACTGAATTCTCGAGGTATAATCATTGCTACATTACGATCGGCACCGCTGCAGTACGCGTTTGAATGTTTGCAAGGCCTCTGAAAATACTGTACACATGCGCATTGTCCTTTCATGTTCCGCTGTTTGCCATCCATTTCCGCGCAAACAATGTTGTAACAGTGAGAGCTTACCGTCGTGGCCGAATTGTTTCCTGGTGGAAAGGGAAAGCGTCGCCGGGCAATATACACAATGTCCCTAACAAGGCATAATGGCTGCAATATGGTGCAGCTCGGTCCCTCACACAGACTCACTGTTCACAGGGACACAAGAAGCGTGGAGGCAAGCCCAGAATACGACCGTTAAACCGATCACAGTAACAGGACTGCGCAGAACGTGCACATTACATAGGCCAATAACGACTACGAGTCACGTTCCAGATTGATGCAGGAAAATATCAATCCCAAACTTCGCAGTATGCTATAACTGTAATTCGTATTTTACATATTAGCATGATATGGCATAAAAGGCTTAGTGTTGATTTAATTTCCAAATATTTACGTTATATTTTACTTTTTCTGCAGTTATTATTGAAATACAAATATCTCCCTGCAATATATTAAGAAGTGGAATACCCAAGCAAATTTCTCCTGTAATGCTGTTTTTTGTGTGCTATGTTTCCAAAGTCACAAAAGATCGTCGAAATATGAGAACATACCAATCAGCATTTTCTGTAGGTAATAAAAATATGACTTAACAGCTTAAAAAAAAAGACTTCAAAAATATTGCCGCAAATCTTTCAAGTTCGGTGAGGTCATCACAAAATAAAATCCGATACGGACTTTATTCTGTAGGAAATGTTGCCGTATGTCACAAGATAAAACTTTCCAACAATAAATATTGTTATTCTAAGCTACCTCATAAATTATTAACTAGAGTGTTGTTTTGCTCGTAACTTCCGAAGTGAGATCAGAACATTCAATGCCGACGGAGAAAAGCAGTAAAGCATATTCGAAAATAGATTGCTGAAATATTACTCTGAAGACACAAAGAAAAATCTGAATACTAAAAAAAAAAAAAAATTATGTTAGTCTCGTTTTTAACAACTTAACCTAACGTTGATCTCATACTAATATTAAAAAGGAACAACCTCCTGATGTTTTGCAGAACATATTTATTCGTCACAAATCGACTTTCGGCTTCGCAGACCATCAGCAGGTGACAACTGACTGTAGTATACATACTTTCAAAGATGTTACAAACAGGTTACGATTTACAAAGATGTTAACACAGAAAATCGACCAGTTCACAGTAAAGAACATTTTTATGAGAATTACTAACATTTATATACAGATAAGTATATGTAACGGATCAAAACAGACGTGATTATTTTTGTTGAAAAGGAAAGTTGGAAACTAAAATTTATTTCAGTAGAGGTGTTAAGGGGAAGTGGAGCTGATCGTTTAATACTAAACTGGCTTCATGGGGCCAATGTTTATTGATTTCCAATACATTTGGCTCATGATGCCAATGAAGTATTAAACGATCAGATCCAGTTCCTCTTAACACCTCCACTGAATTCTTTGAACACGTTTATCTCCAAAAATACTTGACGAATTTTCATGGGGTTTTCACACGTAACTCTAGTATATCGTGTGGTTACATAAAGACTTCAATAAATAGAGTGGGACCAGATAAAAATTAAGATATCATAAATTAATCATTTGTTTCAAATCCATCCTGTATGTGTATTTGTTGAGGATAATCTCCAAACGTACTACACAAACTTTCATGGGTTTCCACAGAGTAACACAGCCTTCATTTAATCAAAATCTGATCAGAGGAAGGAAATATATCGCAATTTGAAGTTTTATGGCTGTACAAGTTTTATAAGTAGGCCTATATCGAAGAATACTATACGAACTTTCGTGCGGTTTCATAGGTTAACTGAGAATACCTTGGGCAACGTATAAGCTTCATTTAATCAAAATCGGTTCAGGGGAAGAAAAGATATCGTAATTTGTAGTATCTGGTGTATGCTATGCTTGAATTGCAGCGTAGTATAGCAAAGATCCGATAGAGGTGCTGTTAATTACATAGTACACGTAGACCGAAGATCTTTGTCGGTGCTGCGTTTTTTTATTCTCATAACTAAGGTGGAATACAGCGAAACAAGGACTATGATTTTCCTTTCGGTGGCAGTGTAGTGTATTGATGTTGGCAATGGCTGTTGAATCCGATTTGAAAAATCAGTCATGTACAATGAGGAGAATAATTCTTTGTGTTGATAATGAAATAAATAATGTTGTTCAGATCAGTAAATTAAAAGATCTCCCTAAAGCGAATATTTCGTAGCCAACGTTAACATACTAAACCGCTGCCACTACAAGTAAAATTTAACCCAGGTAGGACAATTGTATTTTTTTTTAATTTTTTTTTTTATACTAGTTGTATCTCGCATGCCTTGCAGTGCCATCGAAAGAATAAAAAGTATCACTTGAATTTGAAACAGAACGACGTTCCTTCGTGTCTATGGATGTTTTCATTTACTAACAATTCTTGGTTTTGTAGGGTTGTAAAGAAACGATACATGATCGTGTTGTAACAGAAGTATTTGGAATAAAAAGCCTCCATCTTAACTCTGCAAATACGAACATTGAACAGCGAGTTGCTGATTACACTTTTCAAATTCATAGCTTAACGATATTTCTTAGCTACTTATGACAGGGAGCATTTGAATTTATAATATAACGACATTCCTTGGCGTCTATCAAAATGTTTGTAGAGCTTATGGGACTTAACTACAGAGTCATCAGTTCCTAAACTTACAAACTACTTATGAACAATCTTACACTAAAGACGGCACTAACGTTCATGCCCGAGGGGGATTCCAACTCCCGACCCCAGCAGCCGTGCAGACCACTGCGGCCGGCTGGCGTCTATCGATGATCCAAATGACGTATTTATCCGGCAGGAAACCCGAGAGGAATATTATCAAACATTACCCCAGGAAAACCTACGTAGTAATATCGATGCTCTAATTTACATGAGAATTCTTTGCAAGGAAAATTAAATTTCGGTGTATCTTCATTATATTTTGAGTGCGTTCTGTTAAGGAATACCTCGAAAACCCCATAGTAAAGGAAAGGAGAAAGTGAGGCAACGTTAGTTACTTAGTACACCAAATAACTAACTATAGCGTTGCTGCGGTTTTTTTCATAACTGATTAATACACTACAAGAAGGGGTACAATTTTACTACGGCGACATTGTGTGCTGATGATGGCAACGGCCGTCAAATACTTTTTCAATAATCAGTCACGTAGAATGAGGAGGAATAATTCTTTATGTTCACGATTAAATAAATAATTTATGCTGTTCTGGTCAGTAAATTAATCATCCTCCTAAAGTGAATAGTTCGTTGCCAAAGATAGCAAATTAAACCGCTGCCACTGCAAGTAATATTTAACCCAGGTAGGACAAAAATACTTTTTTTCCTTCCTAGCTGTATCCCATATGCTTAGCAATTAGCAATTTCATGGAAAGAAAAGAAGTGCATCTTTCTACGCTTACAAGCAGTAAATTGTACATAGAGTACAAATATCTATGGAGTGAGCACTGCGTTCTTTGCATATTCTCAATATTAAGCTGTAATTACCTCTTGATATTGAGACAAATCCACTTTTTCCACACATTTATTTGTCCTTATTGATGGTTTGTGAAGCACTGGCTGCAAAGAAGTCCCGCCACCTTTTCGCAGAGCAACACTTAACATGAAATAATATCTAAATAAATGTGTCACAGAAGCAAAAATGAAGTTGAGAAAGCGTCGCTAAAAGGGCCATTTATACATAGTCACCTGTTTTACCAGAACAAGAAAGGACCGAGGTAAAGTCAGGGATTAGTATATTTTTCCCAATATCACGTGCCATTTCCACCTTAATGCTGAGGACACTAAATCGGTTCTGCTCACTCCAGAGATATTTCTGCTCTGTGCCTGCCACTAGAGATAATATACACACACGCGCGACAAACTCGTCAGAAACCTCTCTGCTTTCATAATTGTTCGTTACAGTATTTTGATTAAAATTTGTAATTAAATACTTTTGGTGCGGAATACATTAAAATAGATAAATACGTTTTCTTTTGCAGAGACCATTGTACTTAGAGTTATTATCCGACTTCTGAAGATGTAGATCTATTAAATAAGGTCGATTTCAACTTCGTGCTTTACGAAGTAATCACTGCAGGACTTGTGGACATTTATTAGCTGGAAGAGTATCCGATGCTGCTAACACAATCAAGACAATTCACTGGAATAGTATAGGGTGTTACAAAAAGTTACGGCCAAACTTTCAGGAAACATTCCTCACACACAAACAAAGAAAATATGTTACATGGATATGTGTCCGGAAACGCTTAATTTTCATGTTAGTGCTCCTTTTAGTATGGATGAGGCTTCATTCCAACTTGATAAAATTGTAAATTTTCACAATCAACATGTGTGCACGCAATTGTGCAATAACGTCATCAACACAGATTTTCTGTGAACGTTTGGGCAGGAATTGTTGGTTATGTCTTGATTGGGTCCCATGTTCTTCCACCTACGCTCACTGGAGCACGTTATAATGATTTCATACGGGATACTCTACCTGTGCTGCTAGAACATGTGCCTTTACAAGTACGACACAACATTTGGTTCATGCAGCATGGAGCTCCTGCACATTTCAGTCGACGTGTTCGTACGCTTCTCAACAACAGATTCGGTGACCGATGGATCGATAAAGGCGGACCAATTCCATGGCCTCCACGCTCTCCTTACCTCAACCCTCTTGACTCCCATTTATGGGGGCATTTGAAAGCTCTTGTCTACGCAACCCCGGTACCAAATGTAGGACTCTTCTTGCTCGTATTGTGGACGGCTGTGATACAATACGCCTTTCTCCAGAGCTGCGACGGAGGGTGGATGCATGTATCCTCGCTAACGGAGGACATTTTGAACATTTCCTGTAACAAAGTGTTTGAAGTCACGCTGGTACGTTCTGTTGCTGTGTGTTTCCATTCCATGATTAATGTGATTTGAAGAGAAGTAATAAAATAATCTCTAACATGGAAATTAAGAGTTTCCTGACACATGTCCACATAACATATTTTCTTTCTCTATGTGTGGGGAATGTTTCCTGAAAGTTTGGCTGCCTTTTTTTGTAATACCCTGTATATTTAATGGAATGTTCTATACATACGATCAGCTAACGCCATTCCTTCAACGATTACTCAGACTTACTTTATCGCATATTGACACCACCATTACGTCTTGTTTAAAGAGACTTAAACTGCTCTGTCGATTGAAATACCGGACTTCCAGCATTCGTGGAGTTTTCGATAACAAAGAACAGTGCATACAGAATAATTACATTATCCCCAATGCAACACTGCAAATACTAATACTTCAGCATACACTTACTGTGAGAGATAAACAGTTTATACTACACCATAGAACCAATACATGGCGCTGTTATTATTATATTTCGCATTTCAACGATAGAAGTGGTTTCAGAAGTTTCTGCCACACAGACAATTACACACCGCAGTCTTAACTTTATGAACACAAACTAGCATTGAATTATCGTCGTTCCGGAGTACGGACTTAAATTAATTTCACTTTCTGTATGAAAAACTTTACGAGCATTCATCGTTTTTGACAATGACTTCTACTTTGACATCTTGGCTAGGAGAACTGATTTTACTGACAGAGCGATCCAACAAGGATTCTGTTTTTCATATTTTTGGAAACATTTTCGTTTCTCTATTTTCGGGTCAAGAGCACTCTATTTAAATTTGTTAATAAAGAACAGTCTAGAATGCACTAATTTATTTCATTCAACTAGTTTCAGTCTTATTTAGATCATCTTCAGGAAGTTTGTCTCCATCGATGTTGTGGAGCTGGCAGGTAGCTGGGAGCCTTCCATTGCGTCACTGGAAGGCTCCCAGTTACCTGCCAGCTCCACAACATCGATGGAGACAAACTTCCTGAAGATGGTCTAAATAAGACTGAAACTAGCTGAATGAAATAAATTAGTGCATTCTAGACTGTTCTTTATTAATAAATTCCGTTTTTGCTGACCTACGTCCGGAACCCTAAAGAACCATGATACACACAGGTCCCTCCTTAGCAATCGTTGCGAAGCACGGGCATATAAGCTACTATATGTATAAAATACGTTACCATATGAATGTTGTTTATCATATGTCACCTGATCCCCTAATTGCTTTGAGCAGTGTACATGTAGTGTCTACTTTCAAATGAAATAAATTGAGCTTTTAAATTTACAAAAAAATGAAAACAGAGTGTAACGTCCCATTGATGACAGCGTCATTAACGCGAACCATAATATATCAATATTCCGAGAATGGGGAACAAACTGGCCTTAACTTTTCAAACAAATAATCTTTTAGTGATCCAAGGAAATAACGAAATCTTATAGGATACGGAATTTGAACCTTCTTCCTGTCGAATGTCAGTTCTATGTGCGAACTATTGCACAAGGACCCTCGATTTCAGTGATACGACGGTTATCTTGAATCTACAGACACACACACACCACATACATAGATACAGAGAGAGAGGGACCAGCGCACGCGCTAAAACAAGCGCTAGAATAATGCAGAATGGCGTCATTATTCTTTAAACGTGTAAGCAGTAAAGTCTTAAAATAAATTTTACTCCTAAACTCTATGAACACCTTTAAGTCTTTCGCCAAATATTACGTAACATGGGAAGTATTCTAGCTGCCATAACATTATCCGTAAATAAAAGGAAATTCTCAGAGAAGATGAATTCTCGGAGACCACGACATTCTTAATGGTATCTTGGAGCACTTCTCCTCTGCACAGCTACGTTCGGAATTTCCAGACGGCGAGAAGACCTAGCTGCCGTCAGGAATATACACTTCTCGGAGAACAACCCGGGAGCATCTCTTTGAGGTATTGCTAACAGCACGGGGTGGGACCACCGACGGATTTCTGTTGGCCGTGACGTCGCCTTTCAAACGCGGAATGGCGTGAGCTGAGTGCAGGATATAATATATATGCCGGCCGCAGCACGCGGCACTTACAATACGCACAATATACCACGCTGTTCAGAGGAAGCCATTTTCTTCAGTACGGAAGCAGATGCGCAGACGCCTGCAAACCCGAGCGTTAGAGACGATTCCAGAAAAGCTCATTGTGCTCGCTTAGTGGCCTTCTGCATTCGGGTAGTGAAAGCACTTGGAATATTTTTCACCATGGCTTTCAGTGGGAATATTTTTGCACGACTTCTCTTGTGGATGTTCCCTAACAGCGACAGTGTTCAAGCAGTCGTCCCCACTCCTTTGTTCTGGAAGTTCATTATCAACAGAGAAAAAATGTAATAAATACAACTGGTAACAGCATATCATTGAGCGTTTATCGTACAATTTTCTAACAAATATTAATTAATTACGATAATATAGAGGTTTTCTGCTTTAAAAACAGAAATGTCAGATGCAAAATAAAATTAATCTGTTTTGTAGGTAGAAGCCATGTCAAACAATCTAATACATAAAGCTGTGTGTCCATATGTTTGTGTGTACGTGTTGCATACAAATCTACAGTTTTGTTCCAATGTATATGAAATTTTGTACACGTAAGCTTCAACCCATGAGGACGGTAGCCGTAAGTGTAAGAAACATATACGATACATAATTCACGAGATACGACGTCATAAACAATTAGATGCACGAAAAAATGTTCAAATTTTGGTAAAGTTAATGGGACATAACTGCAGAGTCATCAGTCCTTAAACTTATAAACGACTTTGAACCACCTTATACTAAAGACAGCACGAACATCCATGCCCGAGGGAGGATTCGAACCCCCGACGGGGAACGGCCTCGCTCATTGCACCATAGCGGATGCGCGAAAAACTGCTGCATTTAGCGACAATGCTGCTCATTTTCTCCTAATCCACTGGACCGACTTCAACCAAATTTGGTACACACATTCCTTACCGAGAGGTAACAATTGCTGCACGGTTCAGAATCACGAACGACAGATGGTTTATAAGATATGCCGTCATAAACAATAGGAATCGCAATAAACTGCCACATAATGCAGAGAGACTTTATAAAAACGACTTTCAACAAACAACAAACTTTAAACAGGATTTCAAACCTTTATTAAATTTCTTCTCGCTGACAACCATAGCAAAATGAGGTAAGGAAAAAAGTTACTCGCATACTACTTTTCCGCTGTTTATGGAGTAAACGTGCGGTATTTGGTATGGCGTTACAATTTACAAATTGTACACCATACATTGTAGCCGCAAGGAAATTTTACAGACAGTTTACACACATATAGTTGAATGTACCTTCTAAATTGTATCACAGTACGACACGTAGTACATGAGATATGAGCACATAAACAGTAACGTTTATGGAAAACCGCCCCAACACGCATCAGATTGTAATGTATTACATCTTTACAATTAACTCTGTTCGCTAGGCATTTCCCAACATACAGCACTTATAGAAATAAATATAAACCAGCCTGGGGGGGGGAGCTTTCTAAAACAATTTCCAACGCGTGAAAAAAGTTAATTTTACCATCAATGGCCGCAAAACAGTGCCTAAGATCTCGGGTATGAGGCGGGGGGGGGGGTGGTCGGTCGCAAATTAATTTTGGAGGCGAGTCTTTGGCCAAGGGGAGGGGGCATCACCTCTCGACATTTGTGCTAACACCTTTGTGCTCTGAAGCGCACACAAATGCAGGCGATTGCAATAGACTTCTCTAGAGATATAGGGAAAGAATGAAAATGAAACAAAGTACATCGAAAGAATACAGATTATTTGCGAAAGGTCTGACTGTTAATTTCAAGAATATACAGTTTCCAATGAGGCTTGCATTTTCTATTACGATTAATAAACCACATGGCAATCTATTCAATACTGTGGAGTGGATTTGATATGTCCATGTTTACAGAACTCACGAGACCCCTCGCCTAATCGCTATGCACAACCGCAAAGTTTCGCTGCCTGTTTGGAAGTATAAACAGCTAGGCGACACGAACGTAAATACTTTCGATTACACGGGTATCTGACACGAAATCTGAGAGGAAAACAATTACCTTCCAGTATCACAGCCAACTGTAACATCACGTGCGCTTTCTGTGCGACGTGGAGGGGACTTCGCAAACGGATTTTAGAAACCGCTTTGCTTTTTATGCCATTCGCGACCGACACATTCTTTTCTAATTGTTTCAATGAGCCGCGGTGGAGTAGCCGAGCGGTCGAAAGCGTCTCGCTGCGGAGCGCGCGGTTGCACACCGTGGAGGTTCGAGTCCTCCCTGGGGCATGGGTGTGTGTGTTGTCCTTAGGTTAGTTTACCTAGGTTTAAGTAGTTTGTAAGCTACGGACTGATGACCACGCAGTTTGGTCCTATAGAATTACAAACATTTGAAACATTTTGTTTCAATGAACGTAGGCAGCAATAAGAATTGAGATGCTGCAGTTTCTGAATTTTGTCGGACGTTGCTGACAATGTGCATGCGTAACATGGAGTTGATGTAATTTCAAGACAGTAAGCAAATTATCGACATTAGCCACTACTTAAAGTAATCTTCATCACACAAGTGGAAGCGACAAATGTCTCCTGGGTGCTACATCCGCACACGTACTGGAGTCACGCTTCAACACTTATTCGTTGGACGAGCATACAAAACAGATCCTATTTTAAATACTTTGTTACGAGGCGCTAAGTGTTGCAATGTATCATGATGTTCAGAGCGATCACGTGACGGTTTCCGGCCACCGCGTCGGTCGTGCTATAAAGACGACAACCGTTTGGTGCGGCAGATCGCTGATGGTATTTTAAAGAGTGAAGGTATCATTCTTTATATTATTTCCATTGGTTCTTTTCAGATTGATGTTGCAACTGAGATATCATCATAAATTTAACAAACATAAGCCATCTGTATTACCACAAATTGCAGTTCCCCTCAGAGAAATGCTATTGCTGTAATAAGTTATCGGACATATTTGATCGACCCTGGAACAAAAGTTCTAACGGTACCCAAAGAGTAAATAAACACTAGAGTTATAGGATATAGTGGGCATGAATTTTATAAATTGCACATGTAATATAGAAATGTATATTACAATTGCTCTAGGAAGAACAGTAAACGTATCCCAAACTACCAATGTGGAGAAGTGATTGTGAACATCCACAGCTGCACTTACAAAGACACTGCACACGTATCAAGGTTCGGGTAGAATAAGGACATTTGAACTGTGTATTGTCACTTTGCAATGACCGATAACACTTTTAAATGTCTAAAGCCTGCAATTCAATATTCAAATTAATACAGTCTTTGCTCTTCATTGATATATTTCACTAAATAGTACAGTTAAGTTTTTAATATCATGCTCATATTTCTCCCTCTGGCTCTAATACGTTCGCTAATCATTAAAAAGTAATTTAATTCATATGAGCAATGCTGTACAATCTGTAGATTTCGTATGGTATTTCAGTAAAGCATAATTTTATTTCACGTCTGTATATTCGTTTCGTTCCTGCAGCCAATCGTGTGGAAAGGTATAAATTAGCTGTTTACACTGTTCAATGATCATTCAAGGTGAGCTACAGTATTTTGTGTAACTATTACGTGGTTTAGATTGACATTGCGTTATATTAATCTTTAGGTAACAAAATTACTTCTACCTTTCATTACGTATGCCTCACTGAAGTCACGAAAACACAAAAACGTAATTATACAACATAGCATCATAAAACAAATAATTAAGAAAAGAAATATTAATCCTACGGAAACTAATACCATATTATATGCAAAAGAAAACTGTCTGTACGTCGTTGCAACCCGTCATAAATGTGTGAACCTCCCAGTGTACCGGTGAACAAAAAATCAGTATAAATTTGAAAAGTTAATAAATCACGAAATAATGTAGATAGGTAAAAATTGACACACACGCTTGTAATGGCCTGGGGTTTTATTAAAACAGAAAAAGTTTAAAAAAAAAGTCCGACAGATGACGCTTCATCTGATCAGAAAAGCAATAATTAGAATAACAAAGTAAGACTAAGCAAAGATAATGTTCTTTACGGGAAATGCTCATTATGTTTACCATCATTCCTCATGGTGATGCATTGTTGTCGGATTTTGTCTTTCAGCATCCCTAGAGATGTCGGTCGATCACGATACACTTGCGACTTCAGGTAACCCCAAAGCCAATAATCGCACGGACTGAGGTCTGGGGACCTGGGAGGCCAAGCATGACGAAAGTGGCGGATGTGCACACGATCGTCACCAAACGACGCGGGCAAGACACCTTTCTAGTAATGTGGGGTGGAGCGGCATCCTGCATAAAAATCGTACGTTTCAGAAGGTGTTTGTCAGTCAGGATGGGGATGATGTGATTTTGTATCATATAGGCGTACCTCTCACCCGTTACGGTAGCAGTTACAAAACCAGAATCACGCAGAACCTCGAAGAAAAAAGGCCCGATAACGGAAGATGTGGGAAAACCGACCCATACCGTTACTTTGTCGTGCAATGGAGTTTTTACGACTGTTCTAGGATTTTCGGTTGCCCAAATTCTGCAGTTGTGGACGTTGACAGACTCTGGGAGCGTGAAATGAGCTTCGTCGGTCCACAACACGTTATTCAACTAATCGTCATGCTCTCCGTTTCACTAAATCGCCAGGTAACAGTTCATGATGCCGATAGATTATGTAAGGATAGCATCGGAGGGAACGACGAAGTGGCAACCAAACAGTAGTGTAAGGAATGCCGGGGCGACGTAAGATTGCACGAGTGCTGATTTTCCCGTGCATAGAAGAACCCGCTACAGCCTCCATTTCTTCCTGAAATGTCTCAGCAGCATTACGCCTTGTGCTCGGTCGGCCACTACGGATTTTATCGTCTAAACAACCCGTGGCTTCGAACTTGAAAATCATTCTCATCACAGCTGCATTTGTCAACGGACCTTTACCCGTTCGAATATGGCGATTGGATCGTAACGGTGAACTAGCACACTCCCCATTCTGATAGTACAGCTTCATTAAAAGCGCATTTTCAGGTAACGTCAACATGCTGCAAGTGCTGGTGCATCTGATTCTCTCATTACAGCTGCTTTTATACAGGATTTTCATGCGCAGTCACTAACGTTTTTCTGGAGTCCCTGGCGTTTTTCTGTCCAGCGTCAACTGTCGCCCTTTTTTCTAATAAAACCCCATGTTATTCTTAGCATGTGTGTCAATTTTTACCTCTCTATCTACATTATTCCGTGATTTATTAAGTTTTCAAATTCATGCTGACTTTTTGATCACTTGATATATCCGGTAGATTATAATGTTTTCCCGAAACTATAGCATGATCGGCAAAATACTCGAAATATTTTCCGCCGGCCGCGGTGGCCAACGGGACTGAGGCGCTCAAGTCACGGTCTGCACGACCACTACGATCCTTAGTATTAGTCATAAATAGTTTGTAAGTTTGGGGACTGATGACCACGTAGTTAAGTCCCATAAGCTACAAATGTTTGTCAAGCTTAAGGGACTTAACTAAGGGGTCATCAGTCCCTAAACTTACAAACTACTTATGAACTACCTACAACTAAGGACGGCACAAATATCCATGCTCGAGGGGGGATTCGAACCCCCGACCGTAGTGGCCGGCAGACCGTGACTGAAGCGCCTCAGTCCCCTCGGCCACCGCGGCCGGCTCCAATTTTCCTTCAGGTGTTCAGCCACAACAGCTGCTGAGCTAGGAGGCCTATAGAAACATCCAATTACCATGTTGTAGTTGCTTTAACCGTGACCTTCACTCAAATTACTTAATATTTCGGATCTCTGTGAATGTACTTTGATACTAGAGCACTTTTTATTGCCATAAACACGCCTCCCCCTTCTCTGTACAGCGTGTCACTGCGGTATACATTCCAGTCTGTGTTTAGAATCTCATTACTGTTTACGTCTGGTTTCAGCCAACTTCCCGTCTCTAGTACTATGTGGGCACTGTGATCGTTTATTAATGAGAGGAGTTCTGGGACCTTTCTATAGACGCTCTTGCAGTTAACTAATACTAGCTTGTTATTTTCATTCCCTGTTGTGTTGTGCTTACTGCTAACTTGTCGCGGCTGAGGAGGCGACTTGTTAGGCCTAGGGGAGGGAATTCTCCAACCTAAAAAACCAGCTTATGCACTGCACTCGTACTCCGCTATCCTTGTAGCCGCTTCCTGCGTTTAGTGCACGCCTGACCTATTCAGGGGTAGCCTACATTTCTCCAGGCGATAGCGGAGGTCGAGAAGTGTGCCTTCAGTGACTCGTTTTCGTCAGTGTAATATTTTGAATGGATCTCCGGGGACAATGCGAGCAAGTGATCTTTCAACCACAATGTCTGATGTTTTCAACATGTTCTTCGATGACAAAATTGTAAATACTATATGCTCCTTCACCATTGTTGTTTTTCAGCATTACAAGGCAAATGCTGTTGTGACCCGACTGAGAATATGGATAGACGTAGATTCTGTCGAACTGAGATCGTGTTTTGGTGTGCTGCGTATAGCTGGAGCTCTGCTAATCAATGTCTGACATCGAAAAAACCTACTAAGTTGAGAAAATAAGAAAAGAACGTGGGGTCCTCAGAGGACCCCAGCTTGGTAAGCAGCGTGGATGAGTCAGGCTTGGTATGTTAAGAGATAAAGAGGTTTCACGGATCAAGTGTTGTGTAGACATATAGTAATACTACAATGGTAGCAGTGCCACTTGTAAGCTTCGCTATAGTGAAACACGCGTCGAGGTTTCAAGTCAGCAGTCATTTACGTGTTATCCGTTTGGTGACCCGGTTTCCGCCTCTTAAAAGGGTCATCTTCAGACGATGAAAACCATAGTGGCTGTGTTCAGAAAGGTGAACAGGTGGGGCATAACAGCTCTGACATAATTGCAAAACGACATATTGACCATAGCTGTTTATTTTTTCTCACTGCTAACGGTTTGGGTCAGTTAACCATTATCAAGCGTTAGCAGAGATTAGCTAATAGCTTAAAATGTAACAAAAAAAATTCAAAATTGTAAAGTAAGTATTTGTTGTCATTGCCCTAATCATTGGTATTACCACAGTGGCTGACTGCCACAGCAGTGTGCGGCGTGCCAGTCACAGTCTGCACGGCTCCTGCGGTCGGGGGTACTAATCACCCCTCGATCATTGATGTTTGTGCGGTTTTTAGTATAAAGTAGTTCAAGAAAGTAACGGTATGGGTAGGTTTTACCACATCTTCCGTTATCGGGCCTTTTTTCTTTGATGAACTGCGTGATTCTGGTTTTGTAACTGCTACTGTGACGGGTGAGAGGTACGCCGATATGATACAGAATCACATCATCCCCATCCTGACTGATAAACACCTTATGAAACGTACGATTTTTATGCAGGATGGCGCTCCACCCCATAGTACTAGAAAGATTTCTTGCCCGCGTCGTTTGGTGATGATCGTGTGCTCATCCACCACTTTCGTCATGCTTGGCCTCCCAGGTCCCCAGACCTCAGTCCGTGCGATTATTGGCTTTGGGGTTACCTAAAGTCGCAAGTGTATCGTGATCGTCCTACAACTCTAGGGATGCTGAAAGACAAAATCCGACGCCAATGCATCACCATAACTCCTGACATGCTTTACAGTGCTGTTCACAACATTATTCCTTGACTAAAGCTGTTGTTGAGGAATGATGGTAAACGTGTTGAGCATTTCCTATAAAGAACATCATCTTTGCTTAGTCTTAATTTGTTATTCTAATTATTGCTTTTCTGATCAGATTTTTTTTTCTTTGTTCTAATAAAACCCCATGTCATTCCGAGCATGTGTATCTACATTATTCAGTGATTTATTAAATTTTCTAATTTATACTGACTTTCTGATCATCCGGTATATGAAGGACAAAGACGTGGCCCGTATAATCGAATCATGTCATTCGTTACTCAAAAATATATATCTGCCTGTTCCGGAAGATTGCAGACTTTGCAATATGAGATGTTCAGGAACAATTGTATTTCATTGTGCTCGCATCCTTCTAAATATTACGCTTGAGATTATCTTTGCCGTGAAATGTCATTGTTCTTTCAAGACAGATATTTTAAAACACCGCCTTTAATTCCTTATTTCGTTCCTGTAAACGTAGGCCACACAAGGATTTTAGTATTGAGAGCTTGTCATCTGCTGCGATTCTCATTACCGTTCATACTCCGTCATTGTTTTAAACTTTTATTTATTTATTTTTGCTCTAATAAAACCTCATACCATCCCAAGCGTGTGTGTCAATTTTTATCTCTCTATCTGCATTATTCGGTGATTTATTAAGTTTTCAAATTTATATTTACTCTTTGATCACCCGGTATATAGTCTGATGGCCAAGCTCTGTAAACTGAATTTTATTTGGATTATCCAGGAAGGAAACTATAATATTACATAGGGAATATTCAAAGATAATTTCTCTTGTCGCAGATTAGCAGCGGTCTCCTTCAGCAAAAACGGTACCTCTGTTCTGAATTTCGATCCTCTTTTATTACCCTGGCTTCTGGAAGAGCGTTGTTCACCTTTCGTCATCCTTCTATATTCGTTTGTCGTACTGTTAACAAAGCCTGTACCACCTCATCTGCATTTCATAAAAATTGTAAGTGTGAGATAATTTTGTTTTTATTCAGTAAACCGCCAATCAGTTCAGAGATAAAAATGTTGGTTTTCATTGTAGTTTTCTTCTTCCTCCACGTCATATATTTTTAATAAGCTGTTTTCAGCAAATGACCAATTTCAATGATGAATGATTTGGATATCAATCTAGTTAGAGCGTATACATTGTGTAGCCATTCCATTTACATTAAAATTCCATTCGACATTTGCTACATGCTTTCCGCATTAGAACCTGCAATCTCTTTTAAATATTCCGCGATGTCCGATTTTCAGCGTTTTTATAGTTTCCATTACCATCAATGTAACTTCCGTCACTTTCCTTCATCGAAATTAATTCCTATCTCTTTTCCATCTATCTCGTTTTAAAATCATTATGCTTATATTTTTTCGTAATTTTCCGACTTTAACCATAATAAAAAGGCAGCAATATTAAAATAATTGGCGAGTGATATGACAGGCCTTCATTGTTGAGTACGCATAGAAACCAGATTACAATCGCTACAATAGGTGTGGAATATATTGTGTTTCTCTATTTCATGTGCAATGATACATTTTTTTCATATTCATGTTCTACTACAACCACTGTCGCCGAAACTGTTTAAAGAGAAATATTTGGAAAAATATAGACTACAGAAATTCAAAGTATCTGGTGGAAATATTTTCAAGAAAAGTATCTAAAAATTCACGGCGTTGGAGCATCCTGGAAACTTCGTAACACGGCTCAGGTAAGGACTGAAATTTTACGCTTGTTAAGCCCAGTTTACAGCGAAGCGAACACAGGTGGATGCGCTTTCGCTAGGAATTCGCTTGTGCGCGCACGCCTTAGCTTCTACCAAGCACTCACATCGCATAAGCGGCCGACTGCGAACAGCGGACAAATTGAAGAGCGCCTTGGCGGCCATTGTGGTGGCATACTTCCGCGCGAACTTTAAATGTGCGTAAGACTCTTTGGATTAGAGAGAGTATTCTTTTGAGTTAAGTCGCGAAAACTATGTCTAATCGAAATATATTACTACAAACTAGCTTCAGACTCCTTGAATATACGGCAACTATCGGTTGTGTGTAAATTTATTACACCTACGGTGTAGAAATTGGTCAACATCGTTTCCTCTTCCTCACGAAACCGAACTATAACATGTAGTTCTTTAAGCGTTCCAAGGACAGCATATGAACGGAATTATCGTCAGACACGATTTTTTGGCACTTTTCAGTATATTCTACGATTGTGAAACTTTTGTACAAACATTAGTTGCGGAAGAGTTTCGTACTTTACGTCTTAGCTTTAGAGCTGTATTCTCCAATATTTAGATATTTCATAGCATCAAAAAATCAAACAGAGCTGCCTGAGACAGCTAATGTTAAAAATCGATCGTGAAAGTGAAATATGCCATCAGATACATAACTGAAAAATAGCAACTTACCTTGTGAATACAGAAACCAGCCATAACCAAATTCTTTTAAGAACACGGAGTATACCATAACCTGTTTTTTAAGTAACGCATGTAAGATTAGCAGCATTTTAATGCTGTAAGCCAAATACCTTACAGTAGCGTGAACTGCTCAAAAGTCAACAACTATTGTCATAGGGTTCAACAACAAAAAGTGCATCCAATGTGGCTATGTGTCATTCATATATGGAACTATACACAGTTCTGCAAACCCCTATCAGTTGTTATACCTATATAAAAAGCAGATTACCTTTAAATTCTGCGTTACAAGTTGCTAATATTAATTTCATAAACAAAAATTCGAACTGCAGTGTGGCAACTAATTTCGTGACCCCAATAGTTATTTTACACAAACATAAAATGAAACTTTTTGAACTTTCTGTCCAGCAGTAGCTTCTTTTTAAGAGCTACCAGTATTATAACAGCCTGTTATTTATTTCATTCAATCCTATATTGTCTTTACTAACAGTCTGTTAACATTCTGTCAGATTCAGCAAATGACCTGGAAGAGCAATTGAACGGAATGGACAGTGTGCTGAACATTAACAAGAGCAATACTAGGGTAATGGAGTGCAGTGTAAGAAAATCAGGTGATGCTGAAGGAATTACATTGGGAAACGAATCAATAAAGGAGGTACAGGTGTTTTGTTACTTAAAATGATGGTCGCAGTACAGAGCATATAAAATGCAGAATGGCAATGGGTAGAAAAGCGATCTTGAAAAAGAGAAATTTGTAAACATGGAATATTGACTTAAGCTTAAGGAAGTCCTTTCTGAAGGTATTTGTGTGGAGTGTTGCCTTGTGTGGGAGTGAAACATGGACGATAAGCAGTGCGGACAGGAAGAGGATAGAGGCCTTTGAAATGTGGTGCTACAGGAGAATGCTGAAGATTAGGTGGGTGGATCGCGTTACTAATGAGGAGGTACTGAACAGAATTGGGGAGAAAAGGAATTTTTGGCATATCTTGACAAAAAAAAGGGATCGATTGATAGGACACATTCTTAGACAGCATGGAATTGTGAATTCAACGTTGGAGGGAAGTGTGTGAGGTAAAAACCGCAGAGGAAGACCAAGAGATGGATACAGTAAGCAGATTCAGTCAGATGTAGGTTGCCGTTCATATGTGGAGATGAAGAGGCTTGCTCAGGATAGGGTATTGTGGAGAGCTGCATCAAACCAGTCTCCGGACTGAAGACCACAACAACAACAACAGTCTGTTAAGCAAGAGTAACTGTCTCTGAACAGAAGTAGTACGGCTACTTGTATTCCTGAGAAATATAAATTGGAAGACAGTATTCGTTCTTTTTATTCCTTTCTTTAATTGATCTATGCCTTTAAACGCTGTGGAGCTCTTCACCATCGTGATTCATGTACATTGCAATAGTCTAACAATATAGACGTAACAATCAATTGTTTATATAGCTATTTAATTCAAGATTTACCTGCTAACAACACTCGTATTTATCTGACGCTTGTCACTACCATGGCGGCCGGGCGAAGGTTCAAATTATCCCGCGACAGCAGCGCCGTTAGGGAGTCTAGTTATATTTACAAGGTCTTTGGCTTGTACTTGCGAATAAGTATTTACACCAGAGCGAACGGAAGAGAAAACAGCACACTGCTGCAAGGCGAGCGCACTCAGTTTGTCGCAAGGAGGTTAGAATCTCTAGGCATGCCCTAACACTGAGAAAATGAAGCCAGCAAAATGCGCATTCCGGCATTTGTTTGTGCCCAAAACATTGGTCATACTGTGCAGTAAAGTACTTCTAGTCGTTAAAAAGTCGATAGTAATTTCATGTCTCTGTTACAGATGTTCTCAGCGGCAAGAGGACTGTACTGCGACCATCATTTGTTATTTTACTGCCCAAGTAACAAAACTCATCTACCTCCTTTACTGTTTCGTTACCTAATCTAATTTCTTCAGCATCACCTGATTTCTTAGACTGCACTCCATTACCCTAGTTTTACCCTAGTTAATCTTCAACTTATATGCACCTTTCAGCACACTGTCCATTCCGTTCAACTGCTCTGCTAGGTCCTTTGCTGTCTCTGACAGAATTACTATGTCGTCGGCAAAAAGCAATGTTTTTAATTCTTCACCATGAACTTTAATTCCTTTTCTAAATTTCTCCTTGCTTTCCTTTAAGTATGTCAGATGTAAGTAAATACTCCGATATGACTACCAATTTAGTGGTATTACGTAAAGAGGGCAATAATTACACAGGATTTTAAGCGAGAAATCCTTGTTTTGGGCACAAAGTATGGCGCCTTTGGCTTCAACCAATGCCTGTTCTCAGCATAGGTAACGCCACCTCCCTAGAGTCTAACCTCCTTGGTTTGTCGCCAAAGCTAGCGCTGAAATGGAGAGGACGCGAACTTCTTTTGATGGTTCGCCCTGAAACCGACACCCAGCGGATCACAAGCGAACACTCCCGAAAGCGTACCGCAAGTGACCGAACACTGCGCGCATAGCGTTTACTCCAGAACCAATTGTCGTTCTCTGCTGCTCGTTAACTCGTGTTCGCTTCGGTGTAAAAGGGGCTTCAACGCTTCTGTTGTTTCTTTTTCATATCGCTCGTATGTTGTTGTAGTGTTCTTCAGTCCGGAGAATGGTTTGATGCAGCTCTCCACAATACCCTATCCTGAGCAAGCCTCTTCAACTCCACATAACAACGGAAACCTACATCTGCTTCAACCTGCTTACTGTATCCGTCTCTTGGTCTTCCTCTGCGATTTTTACCTCACACACTTCCCTCCAACGTTAAATTCATAATTCCTTGATGTCTAAGAATGTGTCCTATCAATCGATCCCTTTTTTTAGTCAAGGTATGACAAAAATTCCTTTTCTCCCCAATTCTGTTCAGTACCTCCTCATTAGTAACGCGATCCACCCACCTAATCTTCAGCATTCTTCTGTAGCACCACATTTCAAAGACCTCTATCCTCTTCCTGTCCGCACTGCTTATCGTCCATGTTTCACTCCCACACAAGGCAACACTCCACACAAATACCTTCAGAAAGGACTTCCTTAAGCTTAAGTCAATATTCCATGTTCACAAATTTCTCTTTTTCAAGATCGCTTTTCTACCCATTGCTATTCTGCATTTTATATCCGCTGTACTGCGACCATCATTTGTTATTTTACTACCCAAATAACAAAACTCATTTACCTCCTTTACAGTTTCGTTACCTAATCTAATTCCTTCAGCATCACCTGATTTCTTACACTGCACTCCATTACCCTGGTTTTGCTCTTGTTAATGTTCATCTTATATGCACATTTCACCACACTGTCCATTCCGTTCAATTGCTCTTCCAGGTTCTTTGCTGTCTCTGACAGAATTACTATTTCGTCGGCAAAACGCAATGTTTTTAATTCTTCACCCTGAACTTTAATTCCTTCTCCAAATTTCTCCTTGCTTTCCTTTATAGCTTACTCAATGTACAAATTGAATAACATTGGAGAAAGGCTACAACCCTGTCTTACTCCCTTCCCAACCACTGCATCCCTTTCATGCCCTTCAACTCCTTCAACCGCTGTCTGGTTTTTGTACAAGTTGTAAACAACCTTCAGAATATGAAAGAGTTTATTCTAATCAACATTGTCAAAAACCTTCTCCAAATCAACAAAAGCTAGAAATGTAGGTTTGCCTTTTCTTAATGTATGTTCTAGGATAAGCCGTAAAATGAGTATTGCCTGCCGTGTTCCTCCTGAACCCAAACTGATCTTCCCCGAGGTCTGCTTCTACCAGCTTTCCCATTCTTCTGTAAATAATTCGTGTTAATATTTTGCAACCATGACTTATTAAACTGATGGTTGTGTAATTTTCACACCTGTTTGCGCCTTCTTTCTTTGGAATGGGGATTATAACATTTTTCTTAAAGTCTGAGGGTACTTCGCATGTCTCATACATCTTACATACCAGGTCAAACAGTTTTGTCGTGGCTGGTTCTCCCAGAGACTTCAGTAGCTCTGAGGGAATGTCATCTACTCCAGGGGCCTTGTTTCGACGTAGGTCCTTCAGTGCTCTGTCAAATTCACCTCTCAGTATAGTATCTCCTATTTCATCCTCATCTACTTCTTCTCCCCTTCCTACAATATTGCCTCTAAATTCATTTCCTTCATAGAGCCCCTCTATATACTCTTCCTACCTTTCAGTTTTCCATTCTTTGCTGAGAACTGGCTTTCCATCCTCGTTCTTGATATTCATAGAGGCGTTTTTCTTATCTCCAAATATCTCTATTATTTTCCTGTAGGCAGTATCTATTTTTCCCCTATTTATACATTCTTCTACATCATTGCATTTGCCTTCTAGCCATTCCTGCTTAGCCATTTTGCACTTCCTGTCAATCTCATTTCTTAGTCGTCTGTACTCCATTTTGCCTGTTTCATTTACTGAATTTTTATTTTTTCTCCTTTCATCGATTAACTTTAGTATATCCTGTGATATCCAAGGATGTTTTGTAGGTCTTGCCTTTCTACCTATTTTGTCCTCTGCTGCCTTCACTATTTCATCTCTCAATACTACCCATTCCTCCTCTAATGTTTTATTTTCCCCCGTTTCTGACAATTGTTGCTTAAAGCTCCCTCGGAAATTCTAAAGAACTTCAGGTTCCTTCAGTTTATCCAGGTCCCATCTCCTTATTTTCCTACCTCCGTGCAGTGTTTTTTTTTTTTTTTTTTTTTTTTTTTTTTTTTTTTTTTTTTTTTTTTTTCAGCCAACAGTTCATGACCAATAAGTTATGGTCTGAGTTTATGTCTGCCCTGGGTATGTCTTAGAGTTTAAAACCGGGTTCCGAAATCTATGTCTTACCATTATAAAATCTATATGGTACCTCCCGGTGTCTCCTGGTCTCTTCCACGTATACAACCTTCTTTTGTGATTCTTAAACCACGTATTTGTTATAACTAAGTTATGTTCCGCGCAAAATTCTGCCAGGCGGCTTCCTCTTTCATTCCTTTTGCCCAGAACATTTTTACCTACTATCTTCCCTTCCGTTCCTTGTCTTACTACCGAATTCCAGTCTCCCATAACAATTAAGTTTTCCTCTCCCTTAATTGTCTGAATAATTTCCTTTAGCTCCTCGTATATTTCTTCGATCTCCTCGTCATCGGCAGAGCTAGTTGGCATATAAACCTGTACTACTGTGGTCGGTGTTGGCTTCGTATCAACCTTGACTACAATAATGCGATCACTGCGTTGCTCATAGTAGTTTACCCGCATTCCTATTTTCTTATTCATCATCAGACCTACACCTGTAATACCCCCAACTGATTTTGTACTAATAATCCTGTACTCGCCTGACCAGAAATCCTGTTCCTCTTTTCACCGAACTTCACTAATCCCCACTATATCTAACTTCAACCTATCCATTTCTCTTTTTAAATTTTCTAGCTTCCCTACCTGATTAAGGGATCTAACATTCCATGCTCCGATCCGTAGAATGCCAGTGCTGTCTTTCCCGATGATCACATCCTCCTGAGTAGTCCCCGCCCGGAGATCCGAATGGGGGACTATTTTACCTCCGGAATATTTTACCCGAGAGGATGCCATCATCATATGTTCATACAGTAGAGCTGCATGTCCTGGCTGTAGTTTCCCCTTGCTTTCAGCCGTTCGCAGTAACAGTGTGGCAAAGCCACATTAGCTGATGTTACAAGGCCAGCTCAGTCAATCATCCAGACTGTTGCCCCTGTAACTACTGAAAAGGCTGCTGCTCCTCTTCAGGAACCACACGTTTGTCTGGCCTCTCCACAGATAACCCTCCGCTGTGGTTACACCGAAGGTACGGCTATCTGCATCGTTGAGGCATGCAAGCCACCCCACCTCGGCAATGTCTGTGGTTAATGGAAGTGGATCACTCGTATACAGCTTAAAATTCAGCCACTTTCTGACGTTTTAGTAATTAATGATAGATCTGAAGCTTTGAATTAAAATTTGTGATGCGGCTTGTAAACTAACCCGGACCTCCATGCTTACTAGGCAGGCGTATTACCGTTAGACCACCACGCCACTAATGATTAAGGCACCTTGGAATAGTCTAAGTAAGATTTCCCTCCACGTCACAAACTTTAATTTAGCTCCTGTGTTCCAAAGATATTAAGTAGTGGCAATTATCTTTTGAACATAGAAGCTGAATCAAAGTTTGTAACATGAAGGGTCATTCCGCTTTCGGCGGGCGAACGGTACGGACGTGCGGTCGCAGTTAACCAGTGTTTGTGTTGTTTTGAAGACCTTGGAAGCACCGGCAACAGGCGGTCTCAGTGTCGTTTACGTCGCCGGGGCTTGTAAGTACCGCTTATTGTTGATTTTGGTGGCGAGGCGGTGCATCCGCTTTCCGCTTGTTCACCATGTCGGATTCTCTCAGGAAAAACACGTTAAGATTCTCGTTTGACAAGAATACTCGTCATGTTCAACCTACTGCTTTAGAAATACATGACTGGTTGTATTAAACATTTGGTATTTCAGGAGATAATGCTGAATTTACTCAGCTTGACAGTGAAAAGTACTGTGTTTTTGTCAAGTTCTATAATTCGGTTTTGTGTGACAAGATTTTACTGCAAACTAAGGGACAGGTTCAGTTTCTCCACCGCGATGATTCTGTTAGTTTGGTTGATGTTAGCAATGCCAACTGTGAACTGAAGACTGTTAGAATTCTGAATCTTCCCCCGGAACTTGAGAATACTGACTTAGAACAGGTTCTTTCGAAGTATGGCCAGGTGAAACGCATCGAGTTTGAAAAATGGTCCAGCATATATAAAATACAGTGCTATAATGGCATACGGTCCATACAGATGTGTGTAAAATCTGACATCCCCTCCCACATTATGGTTTCGGGATACAAGGCTCATGTTATCTACTCTGGGCAGCAAGCAACATGTCATGTTTGTAACGAGCCGGGACATCTCCGTGAAAATTGTCCGCAGCGGACATTTGTTCTGAAGCACACCCTGCAAAAACGTTCCAGATTACAGTTACAGGATGTAACACCCACAGCCACTTTACGCGGACCCGTTACTGTTGCTGCAAAGGAAGATACCGAACCACCTCTTATAACCTTTGATGACTTCCCTCCGTTGCAGACAGGAAAAATAAATGCATCACTCGCTCCGAAGACAGGTGGCGAGAACGGTGCGAGTCGTACCAACGCTAACCCCGTAAGTTTATTACAAGAAACCGGCATAAAATTAAATGACACTGCACTTCTTCGAGAAAAATCCGTCGCTGAAATGAGCGTGGATTTTCTTCTGCCTACCAGTGAGCCTCAGAAACCCAAAAAACGACCCCTGGAACCGGAAACCGTGGTCTCGGAAGAAGGCGACTACGGTGGTAATTCAATTCAAACACCGAGGAAACAGAAACCGGAAACGGTATTGCCCGTGATGCCTGTCACACTTAATATGGAACCGCCCCCAGATGTGCCCATGGAAGAAGCTACGGTATATCAGACGCCGGCAGCAGATGTACCTGTCCCCCTGAGTGACGTCAATAGTGCAAGTAAACAGCCAGCTACGGAGGCAGAGGCACAGCGGGACACGGCGCAGCGTCAACAGAGTGCGGCCCCAGTAGCCGATGCAGAGCTCACACCAGGAGGCGGAGTGCAACACGCCTCGGCATCACGTGTTGCTCTCGCTGACCTCCCAGCCGAGGGCAGCGTTCGGGACCCCGAAAAAATTACCGGCAGTCAGAAATCTCTTAAACCACAAAGTACCACAAAATCTACACGCGTGAAACCAAAACCAAACATGAATGAAGCACGCAATAAAATGAGGAGTGAAGGCGTAAAAGATCAGCACGTAGACAACAGAACGCACGACCCACAAACTGAGACAACAGAACATGATCCTGGACCAAAGCACAAACCTCGTGACTAGGTGGTCTCAAAATTACCCGCCACATGGACAAAAGAAGGGTACTCACGTTTTTGACTCTAAATATTTGTGGGATAAGTAATGCTAAAAAGATTAAAATTTTAGAGAAATTTCTTAGAACTAATGATATTGATATTGCTTTTTTACAAGAAGTGGTATGTGAAGAGGTGGGTTCCTTTTCATCATACAACGCGTACAACAATGTTGGCTCGGCAGGGAGGGGTTGCTGTATTTTAACCAGGCACGGACTGGAGTTGCAGGACGTAGAAAAAGAACCTGGAGGACGTATAGTCAAAGGTGTTCTGAATGGGGTGACTGTTTTAAATCTTTACGCTCCCTCCGGAACGCATAATAGGGCTGCAAGGGCAACGTTTTTTACCGAAGATGTGCCATATTTTCTTCGGCAAGCGAAAGATAACTTCATCATGGCAGGAGACTTCAATTGCATATTAAGGGCGATAGACTCTACAGGAGCAACACCATTTTGTGGTCCTCTGCAAAACCTGATTGACGCACTGAACTTGAAAGATGTGGTTGAGCGACTTGGCATCACGCGTCCACACTACACATATGTTTCGACTGTCGCATCGTCCCGGATTGACAGAATCTACATTACAACGGGTATGGCCGTGCAAGATTACGACGTTATCCCTGTGACCTTTTCCGATCATCACGGCGTGATTCTCCGAATAAAGGGTTTCCCTCGTCCTAAAATATTTGGCAGGGGATACTGGAAGTTAAATTGCAACCTGCTCCACGAACCATGGATAAAGATGGAGTTCAACGCCCGTTACACATCGTGGGTTCGCCGTAAACGCTTCTTCCGGAATTCCATTGAGTGGTGGGAGAATCTTGTAAAACCCGGTATTCGGAAACTATTTACCAATGCTGCCTACAGGATAAACGAAACCAGGAGGAAAAACATGGAGTACTATTATCTTATTGCCCGTGAACTGCAAACTAAAATCGACAATGGGGAAGATCGAGCAAGTGATTTGAAAAAAATAAAAAATAAAATTTTAGAACTGCAGGAAAGAGAACTGGATGGGAAAATCATCACTTGCAAAGACCACGGGCATTTGCCAGACGAGAAGTGGAGTATTTATCATCTCGCAAGAGAAAGGAGAAGGTGCCAACAGAGATATGTAAGTTCCATACTGTCTGCAGATGGCTCTGAATATATTAACCGGGAAGGCATTAAAGAACACTTCGAAAGTTTGTACCGATCACAACCATCTGATGCTCTTACAACAGCCACACTGCTGCAAAACTGTGCGTCGCAATTAACCAACGAAAGTGTCACTATGCTGTTGGATCCGATATCTGAGGAAGAAATTGAGGATGTTATCAAAAGGTTGCCGAAACGTAAAAGTCCAGGAGTAGACGGTATCCCCTATGAATTTTATAAATCCTTCTGGTCGGTTATCAAGGAAGAGTTTATGGAGGTGACGAGAGAGAAACAAAGGTATGGACGTCTCTATTCCGAAACTGAACCTGGGATTATTGTACTCGTTCCAAAGAAAACGGTGTCACATAGAATTACGGATTTTCGACCAATAACTTTGTTATGCGCCGACTCGAAAATCATCTCTCGTGTCATGGCAGCCAGACTAAAGCGCACACTTCCAGAGATCATAGGACCGGAACAGACGTGTAGCGTACCTAATAAAAGGATTATAGATGGACTTTGTCTGTTAAGGGATACAACATTCTACGCATGGAAGAATCAGCAACAAACGGTTGGGCTTCTGAACATCGATTTCGAGAGAGCCTTTGATAACGTCAGTCACCAATACCTAAGGACAGTTCTACGGCATTTCCAATTTCCGCAGGCAACGATAGACTTACTGTTACCGACAAGATACCAAATGTTTGCCAAAGTTCAAATCAACGGGAACTTTACGGAAAAGTTCCCAATCCAACGTTCTGTTAGACAGGGTTGCCCTTTGGCTATGATTTTGTTCGTCATATCCTTGGAGCCACTAATCCGCACAGTTAGCACCTCCCTATCAGGGTTGCAGGTTGGTGCCCAACGGTTTACCTTGAATGCCTATGCTGATGATGTTACCATTATAATTACAGAACCCCAAGATACTGTAAAAGTGGCAGCAATACTAAACGACTATAAAAATGCAGCAGGGGCAACCATTAACCACAGGAAAACACATCTCCTGTGGCTCAATGAAGGTGCCCAACCCTTCGCACATACTTTCACTGAATCTGTTGAAATGGAAGTGCTAGGACTAAAACTCCGGAAGGATGTAAACGAGCTCCTTTCCAATAATTCTAAAAGCATAGTGGACAAAGTACGGGGAGCTCTTATTGCAAATAGTACGAGGCAACTGAACATCATACAGAGGATCGAATGTGTAAATACACTGGCTCTCTCTAAAATGTGGTATGTTGCACAAGTCATCCCTATCGACAGACAATGTATTGCACAAATAAAGAAGTACATAGGTTGGTTTGTGTGGAAAGGTAAACTATTCCGGGTGGCCAGGGATCAGTTGACACAAACATTTGCTGAAGGAGGCTTATCTTTAACTGATTGTGAGGCAAAATGTTCAGCCCTGATTGTGAAAAATCTCATACATACCCTAAAATTACCGGCTAGTCAGTCAGATTTGCTAAAGGCTGGGTGGGGTATCGTAACAGGCAATACAGGTGACAGAAGGCTACCGGCAAATCTACTGCGTACATTGCAGACAGCAACATGTGTTTTAGAGAAATCTCCAAACGTAACGTTCTATACGACAAAGAAAATACTCGAGACCATTGGTGTAAAAGCTCCATATCCTCCAGCAATCCAAAAGAAACACAAAGACTTAAATTGGAAACATGTCTGGTCCAATTTTGCAGATAAATCGATATGTTCAACGTTGCGCTCAACAGCTTACATGTTTATAAATGATTTAATCCCGACTGCTGGCCGTCGCCACAGAATAAAGCTCACCGGTCACCCGTATTGCCAGCACTGCGGATTGGTCGATACTGCCATCCACCGTGTAGTAGGCTGCTCCAAAATAGCGGATCTGTGGAAATGGATCAAGTTTAAATCGGCAGGATTGCTGTCTCTGAGTGTCAACGACATCAACACGAAGAAACTGGTGTACATGGATGTAAAGGCTTTCCCAGTGTCCAAGACCAGAACTCTAACTTGGTTCATATATTCGTTCATCAACTACGCCCTGGATCTGTGAGCGACTTTCGACAATACATCCTCCGTGCAAGAAGAGAAATCCACAACGATCCATGGAAAAGAGAAAAATTTGCACCGTTCATTCACTTTTTGTAAGAAAATAACTTGTTTCACAAAATTATAACTATTTGTAAACACATTTAGTAAATAAAGTTTTTGTTAAAAAAAAAAAAATTGTAGTGTGGTGGTCTAACGGTAAGACGTCTGCCTAGTAAGTATGGCGGTCCGGGTTCGATTACAGGCCGCATCACAAATTTTAATTCAAAGCTTCAGATGTATCATTAATGTCTTTGACATATTCGAGACGAAAATCCGTCTGAGGGATTTTTTTTTTTCTTTTTTTTTATTAAATTTACTTTTAGTTATTTAAAAAAAACGATCAGTATTTTCCGTTATTTCAATAGTAAATTCGAAAAATGTCGAATATGGCTTTCGTGAGTGTGTTTTAACAAAACGTTCCTCACTTGTGTACCGCGGCGGTCTTGATTGCATGTGCCGTTCTGTGATAGCAACAATTCTGAGTTTATATCAACAAACGCCATTACATGTGACAGAGCTAGTATTTATATTTTTAAGTTGTGACTTATGGTATGGAACAGACACGCAGACGGGTGACAAATATGGACAGTGTAATCTCCGACAGTCAGACGCAACAGGCAGAACAGATAGCAAACCCAAACATGACTGACGACAGAATAGAAAACATTTCACCCGTGCAATTGAAGCACACGGAGCTACATACACACCAACACGTACTGTAATAGACACGCAGGAAAAAATGCTTACCAGATTTTGAAGTTTTGTTTACCAACCTAAGTCAGCATGTACCTGTTATGTCCCAACAAATAAATGACAAATTTGAGACACAACGACAAAATACAAAACAGGAACTTGAGAACTTACGCCAAACAACTAAGCAGCAATTTCATCAACACTACTTCACCCGACTGGAACAACAACAACAGAAAATAGCAGAACCGATGGTGACACGAGAAGAAATAGAACCTAGGTTTTGCACAATTAGAACAGGCAAAAAGCAGCCTACCCTCCTTAATATTTTACAAAGTAGCTAAACAGATTCGCTTGCAAGTAGAGAATGTGGAAAAACAAATAAACCTCAGACTAAATGACATAATGACAGTCGTGACTGCTAACGTGCTGTATATCGTAGAAGACAAAATGACGTCAGTGTTTGAACAGGTAAACAGTTTAACGCAACAACAAAATCATTACCAGGAGACACTGCCAGTACTTCACATCGAGCAGGAAAGTTTAAATTCCACAGTCACGCACATGAGCACACAGGCAGAGGATATAGTTATAGAAAATCAAAAACGACTGCAGGAATTTCTACAAAGTAATGGAGGTCATAATAATGATAGGAATGACAATGAATTAGCAAATGTCGTACAGACTGTTGCTACAAACAACATGGTAGCACAGTTAAGTCATTGCAAGGAGATATTCCATAGGTAAAGACGTATTTTCAAAGTAAAATTCCATATTTAAAAAACAAAGTAAATACGCAGGCAGCCGATTCAAAAAAAGAATGTGGAACCATAAAACTAAACTGAGGCAGTACGTCAACAAACAGAAAGCAAAGTTCACCAATTGCATCAACCTATCGGAAATCAATCACACGAAAACCTGTATCATGACATGGGTACTGATTATGAACCGCATGATACTGGCGGAAATGTTTCTATCAAACAAAAACCTGAAACGAGTGTCGCAGCTATCTTAACTGCGGAGAGCCTTATCCAATCCCACCAGTTTCCAAAAGTTTGTTTCAGAAAAAAAAGTACAACCCGTAATATTTATTCAATCATTCAAATAAATGTTGCCAACTTCATGCTATGAAAAACGTAAAATCAGATGTGTTGTAGGGTACATTCAAGGCGAAGCGGCAAGCAGGGCTTACGACGCCTACAAGTTTTGTGAAAATTTTGAGGAATTTAAAAATGCATTTCTTAGTAAATAATTATCAGTCAGCGTTCAAGAGAGACATAAGAACAAAATATACAATCCACAGCCTTTTACTGAAAGGAATGGTAGCTTACACCGATACTTTGAAAAGTACCTCAACAACATTTTTCGATGAACCACTATCACATCGAGAAAGGTTGAGAGTTCTAATAGCAAAATTACCGACAAAGTACAGATTACAACTTGAACATGTATCATTACACGATTTAGAATACATTCTTACATTTGTTGATACAATCGATTTGATTTACGAGGAAGACCGTGCCCGCTACCACAATAGTTACGGCAATGGCAGAAAATTTATTAACGACTTCAGCAATCAACTGATACCGATGCAACAAATGAATAATGGGCCGCCGAGGCAAAATAGTTCCCAGCAGTATGTAGTTCACAACACAAGCCCACAGCCACAACAACACCATATCAAATGTTCTAATGTTTGTAGAGCTTATGGGACTCAACTACGGGTGTCATCAGTGCCCAAACTTACAAACTACCTATGAACTAGCTAATACTAACGACGGCACAAATATCCATGCCCGAAGGGGGATTCGAACCCCCGACCGTAGTGGCCGTGCCGACTGTGACTGGCACGCCGCAGAGCGCTCGGCCACCGCGGCCGGCCAACACCATATCGTTTTGCACACGGATAGAAGGCATTTTCCCCGTTACCAACGAAACGCCGGTAACAGGCAAAGACGTAGAACTGACATTATGTACAGTCGCGGCTAAAACAACAACAACTAAACAACTGGAGCCAGTGGATTAATAAAGCCCGCAACTGTAATAACAACACACAAAATTCTAGGATTTCCAACGGTCTAGGCATAACAATAGGATGGAAGGTAAAATACCGGATGCATACGTTTCCAGTGAATTCCCGAATCACAGACTATGGGGGTAAAATCAGTCAGCAATAACAACTACGGAGGTGACAAAGGAAACACAACAAACAATATGTTCAACTCTCGCGCTCCGAAGAAGCGCGATGGCTTTAGTGCGGGCACATCTCTTGAGTATGTTAATTTATTACTCTACAACGATGATGTAGATATTAAAGAGGAGCTACTGCAAGAGTATACTCCGTGTAAACGACAAAAGAACGAGGTATTTCAAGCTCATGTACGTATCACATTTGGAAGCGTTCCTACTACCATATTGCTCGACATGGTGCTGCTGTTACTGTATTGTCATACATGTTCTTCCAGAGGATAAATATAATACAGAGTTTACCTACATTGCCTGTGCAAAATTGCAAATTTATTGGCGCTACTTGGGCAGGTCAAAAGCCATTAATATATAAACAAAGGTACTCTTTCAGTTTAATGAGAGTACAGATTTTTGCACTGTTCTTGTGGTTGACCCAATCATTGAAAATTGTATTTTAGGACTTCAGTATCTGAGAGACAGAGAGGCTAAGATAGATTTTTAAATAAGGAATGTGTCAATGAATTGTATCCCATGAAATTTTCATCCTTAGTTCAATCAAAAGGAAACACGCGCATGGTAAATTTTGCAATTCTTTTAAAATTGTTGTGTCATCATTCGACACTATACCAGTTGAAGACCCTACATTTTTTTACAGAATATGACAGTGAAAGCTATGAATCTATTGTGAAAAAGCTAACAGAGCCACACCTTCATCCCTTCAGCAGAGAAAACAGTTAATACAGTTGCTATGCTGATACATTAATGTGTTAGATAAAAAGCCTGGCGTCATAAAAACATGTCAATACCATATACAGGTAAAACCTCATGAAACATTTTGCAACCAGTCATATTCCATTCCTTGGTCCAAGAGAGAGGCTGTCAAAGTAGAGATTAATAGAATGCTTCGTTGGGAAATCATTGACACCTCACTTTCATCATATTCTAGTCCTCTTCTCGCAGTTTCTAAGTCTGTTCGACTCGTGTTTTATGCACCCGAGATCAATAAAATAATCATTCCGGTCAGAACCCGACATGAAAATCTTGAAGAACAGCTTCAAAGATTCTTTGGTGTGAAGTATTTCTCTAGTTTTAACTTACGATCTCGTGCTGGTAAGTCCATCTTTCGCCAGAGTCGCAAAAATATACCGCAATCATCTTTGGAGGACGATTCAAAGTACCACCGTTTGGTCTGAATATAAGTTCTGGTGTTTTCATAACTGCCCTGCACACAGTTTGGAACTGAATGTCTTGATAAAATCACAGTGTACTTAGATGGCATCTTGATAGCCACATCTACCGGGATGAGCACATTCATTTATTAGAAAAAGTTTAACTCGATTCCTGTCTTCTGGAGTGATGGCTAACCTAAAGAAATTCAAATTTGTCAAATCGGAGCACAGGTTTTTGGGGCATATCATCTCGCCCACGGGTATCGTCCCCGATCCTGACAAAATAAAACCTATAAAACATTTTCCTCGGCCACGCAATAAAAAACAATTGAAGGCTTTCATCAGCTTGTGCTTTTTCAGTTGTTTTGTTGAGCAATAATTGTTAAATAGCCCTGCACTTTTGTCTTTGCTACGCAAAAATTCACCGTGGGTGTCCTCAGATGCTTGTCAGGATTTAGATAAAATTAAACAGGCTCTTGTGCATTCAAATATTTTAAATCTGTCTGACACTTCGCAGGACTTTTGCACTGCCACGGTCCCTCCAGCTATGGTCTCCAATCGTGTCGCTTCCAAACTTCGGACAACTCTGATCTGTAAACTTAGAAAATAATCAGGTTAGCCAGTCGTACACTCACTGAATGTGAAAGGAGATATTCTACCACAGACACTGAACTTTTAGGTATTAACTGGGCCTTCAAGAAATTTCGTTACTATGTCATCGACAAATATACTAAATTTTTCTGTGACCACTAAGCTCTCAGTTTTCTAATGTCGTGCAAACTGTTACACAACCATCTTGACAGATGGGCCATGATACTGCAGGAACATTACTTCGAGATCGTACACATCACAGATGTCATCATAGATACACTTTCGCAGGGGTTACCAGATTTTGAAGATTATATTGAGGCCAACGCTGATTTTCGTGTGATGCTTATGAAGGATACCGAGTTCAGAAAGTCTAATATGGATATGTTTCAAAACATTCGTGATCTACAAAATGCTGATAATAGCTGGAGAAAGATCATCACAGAATTATCCAAAAATCCTGACACCCGTCTAACAAAAACATTATTTAGTCCACTCAGTCTTATCTCTGGGGTGTTTGTATACCATCTTCGCATGAAAAGTCACTAATCTGGCACACTCACAAGCTCTGAGGTATTTTGGTCATTTAAAGTGTCATCAGAAACTAAAGTTATACTGCTTCTTTCCTAACATGTCTCACAAGGTTCACCACACCTTGAATCATGTGTCATCAGTTAGAAATGCAGCCGAACAACCTGTCGAGCAAGATGGAACTTCAACCTATTCTACCTCTGAAATCACTTCACCTGTTAGCAATTGACTTAGAAGGACCACTTCCATTCGCATGTTAATTACATACTAGGTCTGTACGATGTTTCTCTAAATTTGTAAAATTCTATGCATTGAAAACCGCCACTGCAAAAGCAGTCATCTGACGCCTAGAACAAGATTGTTTTCTCCTTGCTGACAAACCAACAACTTTGCTTTCTGATAATGCAACCATTTCCACCTGCAGTACATGGAAAGATCTCAATCGTGCCCATGACATCAAGCATATCCTCATTTCGAGATTTCATCCATCTGCAAACCCCATGGAGAGAATGTTTAGGGAATTGAATTGTTTCATGAGAACCTACCTATCTAACCATCACACACATGGATTGAGTACCTTTGTTTGTTTGAGCAGGTAGTAAACAACTTACCGATATAATATACACCATAAACACCATCAAAACGAATGCTTAAGACGAGAGAATGTAACGAATGGTTGGATCCTATTCCGAAGTTTCTACGTGGAGGTACCACCTTAGAGGAAAAAGTAAGACATGTATTAACAGCTCTCCAAGATGAGGCATTCAATAGAAAAACATTACAGTGAGTTTAAGAAAGTACAGAGATTTAAGCTCAGTGATTTGGTTTTGTTAAGTAATTATACTAACTCATTACTAGTCGAAGAAAGAACAAGAACTGACAACATGTATGTTCTGGACGCTATCGCATTGTTCAGATCACACATGCAGGAAGTTATTTAGTAGCTGTTATCAGTCCTGGTAAAATTAAAGGTATTTCCCTACACTTCGGAGATTTCAATGCTTAAGAGATACATGCAGTTACATCACACCATTAGGTTAGTTTTTAACATACAGTTAAGTTTATGTCATGCTAGCTATAACTGATCTACTAGCATACGATCTGGTATGTATGCCTTCAGCAAATGTCAGCTTATTTAGAAGGTAAACATCATTATAAATAGTAATATAAGAGATTTTTTACGAAAGTTCCTGTGGAGGACACACTGAATTTGTTGGCAGAGCATTTTCCTCCTGAAACAAAATTATTCCGCCTTGTAAAGACGATCACCTACTTTTTGAATGGCGATAAATTTTACGAAATGACGGATGGAATGGCTATGGGTTCTCCGTTGTCTCCTGCTAAGGCAAACTTTTTTTGTGGAATATTTGGAGGAACGTTCTTTAAATTCAGCTCCTCTTCGTCCATCTTTGTTTTTTTGTTATGTTGACATTTTCACTGTGTGGCCAAATGGCATGGAAGCTATTGACAATTTCGTGGAACACATGAACAGTATCCACTCTAACATTCAGTTTAACATCGAGACGGAAGAGGGAGGAAGGCTGCCTTTTCTGGATGTTTTAATACAACGTAAATCAGATGGGCGTCTCGGCCGCTCTATGTACCGTAAACCAACGCACACCGATTTGTATCTCAGCGCACAGAGTTTCCATCACCCAGTTCAGAAGACAGCCGTTCTGAACACATTGATATACAGAGCAAAAAGAGTTTCTGACAACGATCATGTCGAAATTCACCATCTTAAGTATGTGTTCCCGAGGAACGGGTATTGTCCACGGGATATAAGGACAGCATTTGGTTATAAGTGATAAAAGTAGAAATGTTGAAGATTCGCGTGATGAGCAACCGACGGCTTTACTTACTTTCTATGGTGTTATTTCTAGCAAAAGAGGAAGAGTTCTAGGGAGGAATGGTATTAATCTATCTTCCGACCTCCTAGAAAAATTAAGGAGATGCAACGCCCTGTAAAGGACAGCCTCGGTCTCAGGATCTCTGTTATTTACAATATACCATGTGAGTGTGGAAGCAACTACATCGGTCAGTACATCCGTACCGTCGCCGACCGTTGCATAGAAACTGTTCACCATTTTGTTAGTGTAAAAATGTTATTGTCTTGCAGCCTAATTTAACGGTCATAGTGTATTGTTCTGATATGTGCGTTAACGTGTGCTACTACACGCACTTATTCGTGGTTGAATAGCTTGGTTTCACAATTCCAAACTTCGAAGTTTTCTTTCGGAATGAATGAATTATTTGATTCATCATGCAAATATATTTAATCGCATCAGATTATTGAATTAAACAATACGTTCTCTAAAAATGTACGAACTCTACAGCTGCAGCCACGCCAACTTTGATTATTATATTTTATTTTTAAATTGGATAATACAATATGTAATTAAAAGCTTCTGCGGTCGTTACGTTCAGTTGTTACCGTAGTAGTCCGTAAGGAAATGTTTGCCTACACTCAATGAACTTCATGGCTGCTGTTAGCAATTTAAAAAATGCATATAATCGTGCTATGCAATAAATATTTCATTGTAGCAGTTCAAAGTTCCCTACAACCCAAATTTATACAGTGCAATGAGTATCATTTAGGCACTCAATTGGCGGGAAAATCTTTTACGAAATATTGTACGTAACGTTGGCTACTCAGGAATAACGTAGACATAAAATACTCATGGGAACGTAATTCCGACCAACTAAGTCATCACGTAAAGCAGTATGATTGCGAAAGACTAAGTAAAATATACATTGCCCATCATGTGCCCCAATCTTTTGAATCCAGCTGTGTTGCGAAGTGAAAAAATTCGTGCCATTCCATCAGATTTGAGTCTCAGAATGATACAATTTGCACTGTTCATGATCTACGTTCTTTCACATTGGCTTTAATGTTCTCTGAAACTTCTTCTAAGTTTTTTCTTGTTCTCTTTTTATTTTCCGCTGTTGAAACCAAAATTGATATAAATTAATGGCATACAAAAACCTAGCAGACATTATCTTTTACTGGAGCAACTAAATGCATTGTGAAATCTGTTTCCGAAATGATGTCGTACGAAGTGATATGTGAAAACGTCACAGTGGCAAAATCCCAAAAGTCGGTCCTGTTTGTAATGTTGACCAACATTTAAAAAATGGGTACTACACAGGCTGCAGAATTCATATTCATTAACAACTTTTCTGCTTAGCGAACTAAATATTTAAGTGCTAATCTGTACAATCGGGTGGGATAAAATTTGAAATGTTAACCAGAACCTAAATTAATACCGCTCATAATTCTTAAAGGAAAATTCTGTAATGCGCCATATAATATCTATGAGAATAAAGGATAAACGATTACTTTTACTTCCGTCCTCGGAGTCTGAGACACTGGCATGATTCCAAAAAATCGTTTGTTGCGTCTTATGAAACGAGAATCTTTATAAAAGGTTTCAGTGATTTATCTGCTAGCCGCTGACTTTTTGAAGAATGATAGATTCCTGCAACTGGATAAATAACTTAGGTTTCCTATGTTGTTTTATATCATCAGTGCTCTCTTGTTCTTCTTACCACGATGTTTAATTCTGCCTTCGGCTAAGTATTAATAGTTTCCTGTATGATCAGTAAGTTACTTATTTCAACGCTTTGTAATCGCTTTCAATTTCCTGCTACTTTCGTCTGCAGTAGATCATTTATTTCTCCTGCGCCGGTGGTCTGAAGGTTATCTTAACATATTATCTCAGACATTTATGGCAGCTTTGTCATTCTTATCGCGTTTTTATCTTTTATGCACGCGCGCAGGGATAGCTCGTACAATAACTCATCCCTCATGGAACAATGTAATTTATCCGCTTCCGACGAAATCCAGTTTGCTACTCCGACCGCTGCTATCGTATGTCAGGCAGACATGGCGATACGCTTACAGTTTCAATATTTACACATTATTATCCATAACCCTTTTGATCCCTGGCTGAAATGTAAATATGCACGAGAAGCTAAAATTTTAGTAATTGTAAACGTGATGATATACTTCATCAATCACATGCGTATTCCTGACCGAGACCCTAGTACCGCAGACGCATGTTTTGCCGTTCTTCTCGTCATCTGTATGGGTCAATATTACATTAATATTTAGAATTCTGTCCTTGTATATTAAGAGATACTACTCTGAAAATTATCTTATTAGAAATATAACCAGTATACTAAAAATGCAAATAAATAACTGCAGAATTTGTAGCTGATTTCTTTTTTATGTATCCAATGAATGCCATAATCAATTATAAGTAATAATTCACAATTAATTTCCTACAAATTTGTTAGACTACAAGTGCATTACATTAGTCAAAAGAACTATCCGCAGTAAAAGTAATTGAGGGTTGAAAGCTGCAGAAAAAATATTTTTGGGCATGTCTAAGAAATATTTCCGTTCGTTGGCTGTTACCATTTTACTGATCCCTTAATTTCAACGCCTCGTGACATTCAGCAACCTGTGTTACAAAATGTTGAGTTTGAAACAGGTATATTTCAGCTATACACATTGTCTTATGAACATTTATTCATTTATTTGTATCGTATAACCTGTCCTTTTGTTCCATTTACATAGTAAAATGTAAATCTTTTAAATATAAATCTATTGCAACAACCATTCTTAACTAGATTTTTCAAGTATAGCGGTACCCAACTATTTTAGGTGCCAAATAACCGAATATTCGAATAAAAATATTCAAACACACAAAGACACCTAATTACGTACGCCGTACATATTCCTGTTTAATAAGCTCTAGCTAAAAATCTGGCGTTCCTGAGTATTTATTTATTTATTTATTCCTGCCTTGAGTTAGTATTTATACTGTCTCTTCTCTCTCTCTCGGTCCATCTCCTTTTTTCTAAAATTATATTTATTGGAGAATATATAATAAATAACGCTGTCCTGCATAGCGTACAAAATCAAAGGTGCAGTATCCAAACAAAGTAAAATTAGTTATTTTAATATAGTATAAACCATTATATGGAGACTCATTTTTACGTTTTATAGGGCATGTATTCAGACTTTATGAAAATTTTATGTAATAATTGACAAGGTATTTTATGTAATACACCAGAAGATGCAACTTATTGTCGTTGCGGAACCGGTCTTGTAGTATCTAAAAAGAGTCCATTAAATTACAGCTGTAGTGGCCTACGGTCTATCTTTCAGTAAAATCTTTATATTTTAAATCCATCTGTTTTACTTAACAGATCGAAAGTTCCATGAAAAAATGAATCGATATTTCAGCTGCACATGCCCTATATTCAAATTTTTTCCATTGTGAGCAGTATGGGACAGCGATACGACAATTCAACTCTCATTTCATTCTGTACTTGCTGACGAGTGAAAAACCCTGAAGCTCCAGATAATACTCATGTTGCATTTGTCTCTTCACCGCCGTTCACGAATCTGACAAGAAGAGTTTGACGTAGAGTTTGGCAGCGGCCATTGGGTTTGCAACTACAATAAAACATATTTTGTCCAGGTTGTTAAATGTCTCTTGACTCTCGTTACCGTTCTCGTCTTTATAAAGCTTTCTGAAATTTTAAATCTTAATAATATAAAGTAGGCACCAATTTCATATGTTGGTAAAACATCAGAAAGGCTTGCCAGCAAATTTAAGTCCAGAAAATACACCCCAGTCTTTTATAATAGAAATACTATTGCCACCTTGCTCTTCAGTAGCAAAGACATGATTCCACCTTTGGAAAGGAGTGGCATATATATATATAGGATCTCTTGCAATCTTTTTGGCAAAGTATATGTAGGTCAGTCAGGTAGGGCTATAACTACTTGACTGGCTGAAGATGAGAGGAGTTAGAGATTAAGAAAAAGAGATTCCATCTTTGCAGAACATGACTTAAATGAATGCCAAGCCTTTGACATTAAATGTGATGTTTTCCGCAGAGAAAATAAAGGCAGAAAGATAACACTGCTTGAAATGCTCCCTATAAAAAAAAACACCAAGCTCAAAAACCGAACCTAATCCTCAGTGATCAGACCCAATTCCAGTATTCACCATTATTAAAGTAACTTATTATGTACAATTCTGCCACCATGCTTGTCGAAATTGTGTAATGTCTCTCACCCACATTCCAATGTTTCCTTTTCATATGTTACTCACACCAATCTCTTGAAAACCAGCGAATTTTAATGTAGGCTACATACTTCAATATGCTCTTTTATTCCACGTTCACAAACTTATGTTATTGTTCCTCACCAACTTTTCATTTTTTATTATGTTTTCCTTGCTCACCTGTTCCCCTCCTACTTTTGTTCGTTTATATAATTTAATATACAATTGTATTTACTGTTATTCGCTGAACCATTGTTTGTTTCAACCTAATTGTTGAAAATTTATGTACAGTTATGTTTTAGTTACAATTTCGTTTTAATTGGTTGGACGTCTCTGTTCATAAAATACCTAAAGGCTACATAGTCTATGACTGACAGTTATCTTTGTAAAATCTTTGTACTCGAAACACAGCAGCTGGTGTGATGTGGATAAACTGCAGTATTAAGTTGTCTGAAGATGGCCTAAGAAGCCGAAAGCTAGTTCACAACAAAAATAAATATTATTGTGGAACAAATACACAGTGTATACAGATATTTAATTTCATTGAATTTGTTATGATCACTCTACACAGCGTAGTAAATAAATATTAGGAATCAGGAAGTTTGTAGACTAACTGATGAGCAATTGCCCACTGAAGATATTCCCAGTTATTTATGGCAATTATTAAAAAGATATTTAGTTGGGTAGAATGCTATCTATCCATATCTTACAAAAAAAGGACAATAATATTTAACTACGTAATGAGAATAGTGTGCAAGTCCCGCACGATATTCATTGAGCATCGACAGGCACATAAATAAAAGACAGTGACACACTCTCTCTCTCTCTCACACACAAACACACAGACACACACATAACTTAGCTATCTGTCACCGACCTGAAGGCTGTTGTGAGGGCTTTTTTATATGTTTGTCACCGCTCGTCAAAAGTCTTTGAAGTGTGAGTTGTATCTAGTCCTTATTATGTTGCTAAGTTCCAATATGGACTCTCTTTACATTTTTAATTTACCTATATGCTCGAAGTATGCTAATTCATATTTTAGTGTGTTACGTTCTATTAAGATATAATGTGTTAACCATGAACATATAATATCGAAGCGTTATAGAATACAGTACCAAATATCTTCAGAGATAATCAACAGACCTTAAAAGATACACTATTGCTTAATCGACTAAAATGTAGATTTTCATGGATTTGAGGCTTACCATCAATAGACTTATGGCAGGGATGCAGTGGTTGGGAATGGAGTAAGTCAGGGTCTTAGCCTCTTCCCATTGTTATTCAATCTGTGCACTGAACGAGCTGTGAAAGAAAGCAACGAGATATTTGCAGAACGTATCAAACGTCCTGGGAGAATAGACAAAAAATTGTGTTCTGTCGATGAGTTTGTAATTTGTGTAAGACAGCAAAGTACATGCAAAAGGACTTTAACGGAATGGGCATTATCTTGAAGGGAGGTTATAACAAGGAGCAAAACAGGATAATGGAATGTAGTCCAAAAAAGTCAGGCGGTGCTGAAGGAAGTGTAGTAGTTTTCTTTTTTTTTTGGGGGGGGGGGTAACTTATGGTGGCAAAAATAAAGATGATACAAAATACAATGCGTCTTTCGGGGTAAGAAATTTTCTGAAGAAGCGAAATTTGTTGATATGAAATATTCGTTCAAATGTCTGAAAGTCATTTCTGAAAGCACCTGTGTGGAATTTAGCATAGTATGGAATTGGAACGTGAACTATAAGGAGGTCATACACAAAATGATATAAGCTTTTGGAATGTGGCATTACAGACGAATTTTTTCAGATTAGATGGCGAGATCACGTCACTAATGAGGAGCTACTGAACGTAACTGAAAAGTAATTGTTGGCATATCGCGACTTAATGAAGGGATCAGTTGGTAGTTTACATATTGGGATATGAATGAATCTTCAATATACATTTACAGGGTAGTTTGTGTGTGTGTGTGTGTGTGTGTGTGTGTGTGTGTGTGTGTGTGTGTGTGTGAGTGTGTGAGGATTGGGGGGAAAGGGGATAAAAATCGCATAAGAAGACTGAGAAACGAGTACTGTAATGAGGTTCAGTAGGTTGTATGGTACCTTCCTTATTCACAGTTGAATATGCTTGCACAGGATATGGAGGCGTGGACAGTTGCACCAAATCATAACAACAACATCAATATTTGGTGGTGTTGAACGGGTAGCTCAGTGTGTGAAGGCCCACAAGGGGTCTTACGACTCGTTCGTTACTACATGCATGGCAAGCATTTGCGGCACTTACTTTCCATTGCTGTATTGCACTTCCTGTTCTTTTCGCTCTCTGCGTCCCCAACCCCCATACACCTTTATCCAAACATTATAATCGTGTAGGCAACATGAATCAATGCAAACAGAAATGAAAGACAGTACCTGCCAGTAGGCATACCCAAGTTATCGATATATCTATATACCACCATTGTATTCGCCCCACCCATTAACCTAAGTAATCGCGGCATTTTATCGATTCGATGAAGAATTTCAGCAGGGTGCACAACTGCAATGAGTGGATCACACCATTCTCGATCTCCTACGGGAACGGCGAAATATTGCTTTACATGTGGTTAGTGGGCAAGGTCACTTCATTATTTGTGTATGGATAAGTTGATAATTTGGGTCTCACTAGTGGCTTCCTTTACCAATGTGTGTAAATTCATAAAAAATTCCGAAAAATGACACTTTGTTACTTCTGAAGTATTCAGCTAATTCCAGTATGCATATGTCGTATTTTTCAGTTTCCAATTCTACTTCCAATTTGAGACTTTTCTGCTGATGATCTTAGTAAGTAGCATTGTAATGCTGTAATTTTAAGAGATTAATAGCGATGTGTACAGCGTTGTGAACTGAAAAAGAGAAAAACTGCAACTCAACTCTAACCATAACAGTTGTCGTTCTACTGTTAAAATAATTGTATACGCGAAATAAGTGGGCCTACGTGTGGTGTTTTTAGTAGTAATTAAAAGGAAGAGTTATATAAAACACCTTTAACGATCATTTCTGCCATCCTATGCAGTTTATTGGCTAGTTCAACCTACCGATTGTGAAGTTCGATAACTTATTAGGCTAACGGTATATTTTAATAATTAGCAACAAATGCTGCGACACTTCCTATAACTGTATACCAATAATCTGTACGTCTTAAAACTTTATAGTACTAGGGCTCCGTCCCGCAAACTACTACCAACTACAGAACATATCTATAACTGAAAAAAGTTCAAGAAACCACATAACTAATGTTACACCTATTGCATAGTTTCAAAATGACTATTATGTACACTAAAAGACAAGGTACACTTCGTTTCTAATACTTTAGAAGAATTAAATATTAGCGAATCCTCAATCACCTGAATCTACTCGCATAATGAGTTAGAGCAAGTCGATAAAACCGTCGCCAGCCAGATTTGAAAATACTGTACCAAGCGATTACCTAATGCGTGAATCATTTTAACAAATCAAATAGCAAGTTTCGGTTTGTTACCGTTTTTGCAGTTCAAAAAGTTCGGCTACTGAAATCACACTAGAAGGTTCACAAATCCTGCTTGTTTAAACCAACAGTACCATTTCTCTTGTCCGAAGGTAAAGTAACAATATCAGTATCCACCCTAAAAGATTCTCCTTAAGAAAATTTCTTTGTCACAGGAGACTAAAGAGTCTTAATTCTTACTGTGCTCTTCCTCCCGGGTGATATGACCATCTAAAGCTTCTTAAGGAAGGCAGACCGATTGTGCCAATCATTGGTGCTCCGACGTATCGCGTAGCAAACCATCATGTTAGTTTGTTGAGCCCGACGGTAAGACATTGTGAACATCTCATTACAATCTCGGCAGATTTCGTACGTCGATTGCAGGGGTTACAAATGAAAGACTCAAATATTTTAGACAATTCTGATGTGGTTTCTCTCTTCACTCGCGTTCCTCTGTCTCATTAGTTGCAACTCGTTACTGGGTTAAAGAATTTATTTCAACATATTTTGACTGCCAATTAATTTTTATTCAATGAATACATTTACATACATACTCTACACTCCACCTTAATGTGCGTGGCGGAGGGTACACCGTACCACTAGTAGGCATTTCCGCCGCGGTGGAGTAGCCGAGCGGTCTAAGGCGTCTTGCTGCGGAGCGCGCGGTTGCCCGCCGTCGGAGGTTCGAGTCCTCCCAGGGGCATGTGTGTGTGTGTGTGTGTGTGTGTGTTGTCCTTAGGATAGTTTGCTTTAGTTAAAGTAGTTTGTAAGCTACGGACTGATGACCACGTAGGTTGGTCCGATAGATTTACAAACAATTTGAACACTTGTAGGCATTTCCTTTCCTATTCCATTCCCAAACAGAACGAGGAAAAAAAGAACGCCTATACGCCTGTTACGTGCCCCAATTTCCCTTATCTTATCATTGTGAGCACTACGTGAAATGTACGTAGGTGGGAGCAAGATTGTACTACACTCAGCTTCAAATTCCGGCCCTATAAATTTCCTCAACAGAAATTCACGAAAAGAACATTGTCATTCCTCCAGCTATTCCCAACTGAGTTGCCGAAGCATTTCCGTGACACTCGCGCATTGGTCGAACCTACCAGCAACAAACCTAGCTACTCGCCTCTGATCTGCTGTATGTCTTCCTTTAAACTGATCTGCTGCGGGTCCCAAACACTTGAGCAATACTCAAGACATCTATAGCAGTCAGCCACTGTGACAATAACTTGAGCAATGACAACGAATACTTATAATTTTGTATATTTGTATTCCGACATAAGCTATTAGCTAATCTCTGCTAACGCTTGACTCTGGTAAATAACCGAAACCGGTAGCATTGAGAATTAATAAACAGTTATGGTCAACATGTCGTTCTGCAATTACTCAAGACGTGGTCTTACAAGCGTTTCATACGCGGTCTCCCTTACAGATGAAGTACATCCTCTCAAAATTCTCCCAATAAACCGAAGTCGGCTGTCTGCCTTACTCACAACTGTCCTTACATGTTCGTTCCATTTCATATCGCTCTGCAATGTTACGCCTAGATATTTGAACGACGCGACTGTATCAAGAAGCTCACTACTAATGCTGTATTCGACTATTATGGGATTGTTTTTTCTACTCATGCGCATCACCTTACATTTTTCTACATTGAGAGCTAGCTACCATTCTTCGCACCAACTAGAAATTTTGACTAAGTCATCCTGTATGCTATTACAGTCAGTTAAAGACGACACCCTCCCATACACCACAGCATCATCAGCACACTGCCGCAAATTACAAGTTACTCGGTCCATCAGATCATTTATTTATACTCCCCTGGGGCACGCCTGACGATACACTCGCCTCTGTATGAACAGTGAATAGATAGAGTTGCGATGGGAAGTACCATGTCATCGATAATTGCTAATTTATCAAAGGAGGAGTTTATAAAAACGTGCATTGTAGTCAGCGCGTTGAAACCTGCTGGATTTTTCGTGTATGTAGACGATACTTTTGTTGTTTGTCCTCTTGGTAGTAATAACTCTTATTCTTTTAATCGTCTAAATTCAAATTCGATTTACCCCAAAGTCCGTTTCAACTTGGCGGAGGAAAAGAACGGTTGCCTATACTTGCTTAATGGTTAAGAGTGTAAGGGGATATTATGGAGTGGGTGGGGGCATGTCCAGGCATGTCCAGGGCGGCCGTAAGGCGTGGGGGGCGTATCTCAATTCGGGGTGGCAGCATGAGTGGAACCTGACTTCCGCCGCCTTCAGAGACCCCCACTGTGTGAAAGTTGGCGCTGACGCGGCGGGGCGGAGTGTGGGCGTCAACAGACGTCCCTTACGGCTGCCCGCTGCTGTCTGCGAGCTATTGTGCTTCCAGGCCGCAGCCGGCCACAAGTGGGTTGCCCAGCTTCCAGCGACGGTGGTGCGGTATTCGCTCCCCGGAGACCCGTAGCGCGTCTAGACTACCTCTCGTCTCTCCCTCGCGATGTCGCACCGGGTGGTGCGCTGGCCGGGACTGGAATGGGCGTCCTCTGATTCGGTGTCTTCAGCTGCTCTCCCCGCGGGGGTCACCAGTGCAGTCCCACGGAGGTAGGCAGCGGGCTGCTGCCCCTCGCTGCTGGCGTCGCTATGACAGCTAGGCGGCGATCGTTGGGCGTGACCACTGCCAGCCCCCACAATCGCGGAAGCGGCCGACTGCGAACAGCGGACAAATTGAAGAGCGCCTCGACGGCCATTGTGGTGGCAAACGTCCGCGCAAACTTTAAATATGCGTAAGATTATTTTGATTAGAGAGAGTATGCATTTGAGTTAATGTCTAATTGAAATATATAACAACAAAACTATCGGTTGTGAGTAAATTTATTGCACATACTGTGTACAAATTGGCCAACAGCATTTCCTTTTCCCAACGAAACCGAACTATAACATGTAGCTTATTAGCGTTCCTAGTGTAGCATATGAACGGAATTAATCGTCAGCCACGAATCTTGTGGCACATTCTCAGTATATTCTACGATTGTGAAACTTTTGTACAAACATTAATTTCGGAAGAGTTTCACAATTTACGCCTCTGCTTTAGTGCCGTATTCTCCAATATTTAGTTATTTCATAGCATCAAAAAACTAACAGGGCTGCCTGAAACAGCTAATGTTAAAGATGTATTGTGAAAGTGAAATATGCCATAAGATACATAACTGAAAAATAGCTTATTACGTTGTGAATACAGCAACAAGCCACTACCGAATTCTTTTAAGAACACGAAGTATGCCATAACTTTTCTTAACTAAGGCCTCTAACATTAGCATGAGGATATCTAGCAAGAAAATTAGCATTCTTAATGCTGTAAGCCAAAGACCTTACAGCAGAGTGAACTGCTTAAAAGTCAACAACTATTATCATAGGGTTCAACTTCACAAAGTGCATCCAATGTGGCTATGTGTCATTCATATATGTAACTATACACACTTCTGCAAACCCCTTTCAATTGTTATACCTATATGTACAGCAGATTACCTTTGAATTCTGCGTTACCAGTTGCTAATATTAATTTCATATACAAAAATTCGAACTGCAGTGACGTAACTAATTTCGTGACCCCAAAAGTTATTTTACACAATCATAAAATGAAACTTTTTAACTTCCTGTCCACCAATACTGCCTAAAGCACCTCCTTTTTAAGTGCTACCAGTGTTGTAAAGGCCTGTTACCGTATTTATTTCATTCAATTCTATATTGTCTTGACTAACAGTCTGTTAAGCAAGAGTAACTATCTCTGAACAGAAGTAGTAGGGCTACTTGTATTCCTGACAACTATAAATGGAAATACAGTATTCGATCTGTTCATCCCTTTCTTAAATTGATTTATGTATTTAAACGCTGAGCAGCTCTTCATCATCGTGCTTCATCTACACTGCAATAGTCAAACAATACAGACGTGACTATTAATTGTGTATATATACTGCAATAGCTATTTAATTCTCGATATACCTGCTAAGAACACTGGTATTTATCTGACGCTTGCCACTGCCATGGCGGCCGGGCGAAGGTTCAAATTATCCCGCAACAGCAGCGTCGTCAGGGAGTCTAGTTATTCTTACAAGGTCTTTGCCGCGGACCGGCCAGCTCTTCTTGCACCGTTTCGTGGTGCGTGCCCCTCAGTGCCCGCCGACCGCCGGTCCCCGACCGTCTTCAAAATGTTCATTTGTATAGCTTATGGGACTTAACTACGGGGTCATCAGTCCCTAAACTTACAAACTACTTATGAACTGCCTACAACTAAGGACGGCACAAATATCCATGCCCGAGGGGGGATTCGAAACCCCGACCGTAGTGGCCGTGCAGACCGTGACTGGAGCGCCTCAGTCCCCTCGGCCACCGCGGCCGGCGACAGTCTTCACTGATTGCCAACCAACTCCAGCTTTACTGCTCGCTGGCGTTCTCTGCCAAACCTTGTTTCTTGGCCGATATTTATTCCGCCGGCTGCCCCCTTCTGCTGATTGTCTTCCAGTACGATAACCTCTGCAAACTCACATTTAGCACGTTGTCACGTATAACGTTACGCCGGCCGTGTGTTGCTGTTAACCGTTTTAACGGCCGCGCGTGCTTAAGTCCACTGCTTCCTCTCGCTTGTGATTCAACATGGAACTCTCGCTTTTGGTCACGTACTTCTGCCTTTGTCCGAAACTGCTCACCACTTTGTCCAACTTAGTTTCCATCGTCATTATTAGCCACTCTACAGGAGAAACGCAAATGGTACGTTGGGGCACGCTGTTTGTGAATGCAGGCTGTTAGTTGTCACAACACTGCTGAGCGTAAATGAGTTATTCCTTCCTTAGTGTACAGGGTTCACGGCATTTCAGTCCCACAGAATTTGTCAGCTGATATTTCCCATCTGGACGTCAGTATTTACCAGAATGGTTGTAGTGTAGGGCAGATTAAAAGGGCGTTGTGCTATCGTCCTAACGTGCAACGGGCTAATAATGACAACATAGGCACCCAAGTCACTGGCCTTGCCGTCGTTCGTTGGCAGCATTTCCAACAAGACAGGCCGTATTTGCCTAAATGTGAAATGTGAATTTCGACGAACATCTAAAATGAATGCCATGTTAGGGTCCGTAAAGGATGGTCTCAGTTTGCGCAAAGCGGGTGTCTATCGTATCCCATGCAGCTGTGGCCTATATTAGTCAAACAATTAGGACTTTTGATGATCCGTGTATTGAGCATTAACGTCACATTTTCAACCACCCAACAGATCTGCTTTTGCCGAACACAGACTAGACACAAGTCACCCTATCGAAAATAACAAAACGGAGATTTTGGGATTCACTTCCAGCTATTGGGATTCTGTTATCAAGGAAGCAATTAAAATTAAACTAGCAGATAACATTATGAATAGGGATGGAGGTTTATGCTTAAATTCTATGTGGAATCCTATCACTTGTCAAATAAAAAAGAGGAACAAAATTAATGTCACTTCACCAATTGAAAACTGATGTTTCCTATCGCTATTTCTGTCATTCAACTTTTGTCGGGCCATGGAACTGTTTGCTTGTCGGTCTGTTTACTTTCTTTCCTGTTGTCGTTGAAAACGGATGTTATAAGCTCGTTTTCACATTGTTTCCTCGCTGCAGTATTGCCTTGCGAATGGCAGGGTGTGCTCTTGTCAAAATGTCGTCGAATGTCGATGTTTTTACTTCGCTGTGTACCTGTAACTTAACTGAACATTCTATAGTCCGGAACAAATAATAAATCACAATGTCAATTTCGATATCAATGTACATGTTTTGTCTCGTATTCGTTCAGGTGTTGTTTGTGACTTCGTTATTGAGCATGTTGTTCACTTCATACATACATTTAAGGTAAAGGCTTGTATTTATATTTGACGAAAAGTATACTTTCCATTCATAATTTAAGTGGTTAACAAAATTTCTTGCTCTTTATATTGTAAGCGTCTATGGGGTTGAACAACGGCTTACTATAAAATAAGGCTATAATGTACGGTCTTCTAACGCTTCACTAACTGCTCTGCGTTGCTCTAAAAGCTCTTTGTTGTGGACACAAGATTGATCACTTGTTAAATACATATACAAGGTCAGACCCCCAGTTTTATTTGATTGTGTATATGCCTGTGACGTTGTTTTGACAATATTTTTCACGTAATGTTATATCGGTCTGATAACCTTTGATACTGTGTTCTGTATGAATGTGTATGAAATACATGTGTAATTTTATAAAGAAAAGTTAGTTATGATATTTACTGCTAGCTGATGTATTTGTAAAAATCTGTCTTGCTAAAATTCTATAGAATGTGCTCATTAATGAAAACGGCGGTTTTAATGTGTGTAAAAGGTGTATTGATATTCTTCACAACGTAATGAATGGCATAGATTCCAACTTAATAAGTGGTACTTTGGCGGGAAGATGTTCGATAAGCACTGTATGCCCGAAAGACAGACAAAGAGCGGCAGTACAGTAGTGGGTGAGACGTAGAACTGTTAACTTCGCTGTAAAATTGAGCACCTTGCTGTGAAGAGCAGTGCGCTTTACAGGCAATTGTTGTACTTCTGTAATTGGGAGAGCTTCGGATGGTCGTTCTGGATTTGTGTACTGGTGGAAAAGTTACTTAGTGGGTGAGACGTAGAACTGTTTCTTCGCTGTAAAATTGAGCACTTTGCTGCATGACGTTAACTGTGTAGAGCATTGCGCTTTAGAGGCAATTGTTGTACTTCTGGAATTGGGAGAGCCAATTCACTACCGGCACGGCGCTAAGATGAATTATATTGAGTTCATTATTATAACTGCCGCAATGTATTTTTCTTGCCAAAGTAATTGTCCTTAAATAGACGTCAACCCCAATACACTACCAAGTCATGATTTTTATTTAAGTATTGTTTCAAGGATCAGCATTGTAACGTTGATCAGCATGAGAGTGTATATTTTTGGTGTAAAGGACAAAGTGTAGGTATGTAACGAAGCATGTTGGGATTTATTCCCATCTTATTAAATTACTGAACCTCCTGGTACCACTGTTGCATAATAATGGACATGAATGTAACGTAGCTTCGTCTTGATCCTTTCCCGTTAAATTTATAACAGGGCGTCGAATAACAGATGCTTACTGATGAGGATGGTCCAATCGGCTGTACTTCGTTATCTGTCTTTATGTAGCCACTTCATGAACCCAGTCGCACTTGCCCATGTCGTACCATCAACCCAGTTCCAAGAGTCAGGAGATAAAACAGATGCTATCTTCAAATGTAATTGATACAGATCCTCAGAGACACTGTCCAACTTTCTACGAGTAAAACGGATCCTTTCTTTAACGATAGCAGAAACAGCCTTATGTAAAGTTCTGTTAACTGCAGCATTCTTGACAAAGTGTACTAACCTTGCAAATTTTGGAACAATTCCGTGGTCCCGGCACTTCAGTAAGAAACTCAAAGAGCTCAATAGTCTTGCTCTTTGTTGTCGTAGTTTGTCCAAACTGTGGACAGATGAAACCATCTCCTCCCCTAAGAGGTACTTGATGTGCATTTTCAAATTTTCACGGCGGAAGGAGTAATCCAATAAATTTCGGGCGAGCAGCCGTACAAATTTTATGTCTTCTACTAATATTTAGGCCGCGTATCATTATATACCAAGGTACCTATAAATGATTCTTTGTCTCTTATTGGCCAACACTTTGACGAGGACATCACAACCTTATTTGAGCACATACTGCGGTCGTCCTATTTTCAGTTTCAGGGTGAATTTCATGATCAGATTGAGGGAGTCGCCATGGAAAGCCCCCTCTCCTCTCTGGTGGCTAACTTCTTTATGGAAGACTTCGAGGACAAAGCATTGGACTCAGCAAGTTTTAAACCTACAGTCTTCTGGAGATACGTGGACGACACGTTTGTAGTATGGCTTCACGGAAAGGATGAATTACATCGTTTTTTTTTTTTTTTTTTTTTTTTTTTTTCACCATTTAAATTCCATCCACGATAGTATTAAATTTACTATGGAAATAGAAAAGGATGGCTGCCTTCCTTTCTTGGACTTCCTCGTTCGCCGTAAAACTGATGGCACACTAGGACACGCTGTATATCGCAAACCGACGCACACAGATCTGTATTTACATGCCAGCAGCTGCCATCATCCCTCACAAACTGCAGGCGTTAATAAAACATTGGTGCACAGGGCAAACTGTATATCGGATGCCGAGAACTTCGAAAAAGAGCTCACACACCTCAAAGACAAGCGAATGGATATTCCCAACAACAGATTCGCAGAGCATTCAGTGTTAAACCGAGAATGCAAATAGATGACCTGGAGGAAGAAGGTTGCGTCAGATCGAGAGCGTTCTTGCCCTAGGTGGGTGCTCTTTCTTCAAAGATCGGTAGAATTCTCCAAAAACATGAAGTTAAAGTAATCTTCCGTCCACCTATGAAGATCGCAGCATTATTTGGATCTGTGAAAGATGATCTGTTGCTTAGAAAGTCTGGCGTGTATCAGATACCATGTGAAAATTGCGAATGTTCATATATAGGACAGACAACCCGCACTGTCCACGAAAGATGTGTCGAACATTGAAGATACACTCGTTTATTACAGCCAGACAAGTCAGCTGTAGCAGAACATTGTTTAGATAAAGGGCACTCAATGAATTACAGTGATGTGAAGATTCTAACACCTATATCTTCATTTTGGAACGCAATTTTTAAAGAAGCAGTAGAAATTAGAATATCTGACAATTTAATAAACAGAGATAATTGTTTTAATTTGGACAAGGCGTGGAATCCTGCACTTAATGTAATACAATTACAGAGATGTCGACAAGGTGTTGCCACCACAGAACACATATCGATAAGAGAATCGAACTCCTGATTCCTTTCGCCACGGAAGGGCGCGCGTGCCAAGTGTACCTCTTTGCCGCCGACCAGCGTCTGAGACCCGCATGCGCAGTGCCGCCGCGATGGTGTATATAAGGCCGCGCCTGGCAACTTGTCGGCTGTCGTGGGACTCACTCTGAAGATGGCCGGACGATACGCGGCCGAAATATTAGTAGAAGACTAGAATTTGCACGGCTGCACGCCCGAAATTTATTGGATTAGATATTATTATGTTTCACAATTAATGTTAGGAATGTTTTGCCGTCGTTAGTTTCTGTGCAATTACTGTTAGTTACGAAAGTATTGTTGATAAACCTATTTCGTTAAGTACGTGAATGAAATACGGTTAATTGAACCGATATTTGTGTATTAATTTAATCAGTATTATTTACGCGATAATTTACTATAGCCAGTTGCATGTAATTGGTTACTTTCCAATTACAATTGGTTTAATGTATATAATTATCAATTCGCAGTTTCCAGTATCATTGTTTAAAAGATATAAATAGGAAGCGTTTGCGGTATGTGACACAGTATTGATACGTCAGTTGTCAGACGCACAATGCATGCTAGTCCAGAGTATTGTATCATCCTCCATCTGATGCATCACCCATATCAGTTCCTAGTACTGTTTATTGTTTCGGCCGCGATCTAACACGGCAGCTGGAACTTTAATTTTGAACAATTATGTAAAATTTTGACAAAAGTAATTCGCAATTGCGATTTTTTAACAGCTACACTGTATGAGGCGTAGATGTTTTACCAAATGGTGACATAAAAATTTGTGCCGGTCCGGGGCTCGAACCCGGGTTTCCCTCTTTCCGCGAGCTGTCTTCTTAACCACTAGGCTACCCGAACACGACTCCAGAACCGACCCCAACTTTCGTATGCCACACTGACTATGTATATGAGAGTCAGTGGTGCGGGAATACAGTACATGATAAGGGACGAATGTAATTGGCTCTCATATACGTAGTTAGTCTAGCATATGGAAGATTGTAGCCTAGTGGTTAAAGCGACCGCTCGCGAAAAGCGGGAAACCGGTTCGAGTCCCAGCCCGTTACAAATTTTCATATGTCACCATTTAGTAAAACATCGAAATTGCCTACATTATTTGTAATGAATTAGTTTTCGCCCCATGAGATTTCAGCCAGCCGCTACCAACAGCAATGATCTTCGACAACATCGAGAATCATCGATCTACCACCAGGTAACGGCACAGGTGGAAATATAATTTGTAATGAAAACCGAACATTCTATTATGATAAGCTGTGACCTTGAATAGAAAAGAAACTACATGTTGTTCTTGCCCTTCCCATGCAATCAGCTGAGTTTATGAGACATTGTTCCACAACAGACGTAAAGTAACATTCCGCTCCTTTCGAAGTTCAAGTGTGTAGAATATCATCAACAAAGAAGTGAAAGTGTAGATTTGTCGGAATCACAATCAGACATACTTCTTTACATACAAAACCCTGTGTAGTCTCACTCGACTTGAGGAGGGAGGGAGCTCAATTGCTATTAATACAATTAAACGACTGTGATTGTCCAATGCCGTGTTTAATCTTCTGAGGAGCATGGGGTATTTTCCAACAAGTTGTAGTGATTTATTTCCTAAAAGGCTGAGGGCCGACTATACAAACTAGAAATAAAATCTGACTTTAGTTGAGAAATTCAACTCTATTCAAGGCTCTGCCCTGTTACTGACGCTGAACCTAATCCCACCGAATTTAGTTCAGCATTAATCTTAGCTCGAAGGTGCTTTGTAGCACAGCTGAAGTTGGGCACATCCACGATTACGGTGCTTCGACACAATATTTTTTGGAGGCTTTCTGTTGTAAATATGAATGACGGAAACAGAAAAACTCTATGTTCTTCAAACTTCTCCCACCATGAAACGAGATTTATTTCTAGACATCGTTTTTGCTATGTACAGATACGATTAAGAAACAAAGGAAATAAACCTGAAAGTTGGTTTGAAAACGCAAAATGCTTTCTTCACCTTAGTGTTATATGATGAGTACTTCTTTTTTCTCTTTAATACTACTGTCTCTACTTCATCGTTAATAAAATATAAGTATATTCGAGCCCAAAAACTTCTAAAGCAAACTCTGCGTCGCAACTGGTGAGCCACAATAAAACAGTATATTCACCATTGTAATAGACATTATATTGAGATAACCTTAGCTATCATCAATGCACACGGAGTTACCATAGCATTTGTTAAATAATAAAAAATAGTTAGAACTATATAGATACTGGCACTCGAGCTGTGAGAGCACATGTGTCAGATATTGGATCATTATTGGCTGCTGCAGAAATACTCAAACTATACTATTCAATGCAAATATTTCCAATTTTATTGACGTAGTCTTCAACTAAGTAAATATAAAGTTATTTTAAACTGATCGACCACACTAACAATTGTCACACTTTTTTTTAGTTCAATTATTACATACTCTTACATAGCCCGTGATTTCTGCAATCTAACCTTACACATAAAAAATAGTATTAGCGGTTTGGGTATTATTTAGTGACATATTTACTTAATTATGTATTTTGACTTTTATTTTAGTTTATATTTCCTTAAAGAAAGCGACGTTTCGTAATATCACTACGCTTTACTGACGATTACAGTTGTAAGTACATTTGTATGGCAAATTTTCCCAGTCAAATAATATCATAGTTCTCAGGGACGTAATCTGGGATTAACGTTTATACAACGCAGATTTTCTAGGTAAAGCTTTATTTGAGGTCGCTGTCTATTTAGCTATTTACTTTTCTGTATCTGAAACATTTCTTAATACGGAGTGGATAACATTAATTACACTAGTGCGTGTGCTAAAAGTCCTTATATTTCTAATTAAATCCCTGGGGTTATTTACCTCAGTTTTAATCGTCGTTGAAATCTATTTGATGTCTGTCTGAGCGCGTACGTGTTTGCTGGATTACTTAGACTGCTTTATTTTCTCTGATTATTTAATTCTGTGTGGCCGCAAGCTCGTTTGTTAGAATTTTTCGTGTTAATTTAGTATCAGGGGAAATTGTAAGAAAGATAAAATCAAAACAAAAGAACGTGGGTTAAGAAAATATTTGTGAGTAATTTCAGCATGGATTCTAGCACATGCCTGGTGGCATACTATTAAAATTGTTAGTTGTGGAATTTGCTCTTAGTAAATTTAAAACTATTTGTTTATATGTATTTTTAGAGGTAATTTGTGACTGAGTTCATCGAGCAGCGTGTCTGTGTACCTTTCGGAACAAACAGCAGCGTCGATGCTTTGATGTTTTAACTTGTTTTAAAATTATATTCATTGCGTCTGTTTTCTTTTCTGGCTACTGACCGTATAAGGCCAGACTAATACTGTCTACGTCACACACACACACACACACACACACACACACACACATAAATATTTAAATATAAAACAGATACATTACACATAATGTTACAGTTTCTGTCGTAGGTGATGTCCTTATAGACATGACTTTATATTGATGAGTGTTAGTAGTTGTGTGGTTATGGAAGAATTAAACATATAATAAAGGAGCTGAATTGGCTTCTGGTGCATGATGACATATCAGTTCTGCACAATGTAATCGTAATTATAATTCCTTAGTTATTGTGTATACCAGTAGGATATGACGATCTGGAGCTAGATTAACCGTAACACTGATCAGTACTTCAATGCAATGAAGAGGGTTAGAATATTTGTGTCTAATCTCAAATTACGTGTATGTTTCAAACAAACAGACGCCCTTGTTACCCTACAAAACCATATATGGCTTCAATTCTCTTGTGTCTGACTAAATTTATTTCCCATATCGTCCAGGTGTGGCTAAAGAAGGACTACGTTATTGTCCAGTGTATAAAATCTGACATACTCACCTTGTTGTATCGCACTGAAGCAGTTACTACGAAAGATAAGTAAGTGGTGGTAATCCGATTGCCATTTAGTTTACACACATTCTAATTTATTAAAATAATGACTATCAAAATGTAGGCAATAATAGTTATATTCTCTATTATTATTATGAAACTAATTACATTACGTGATATAAACAAAATTGGAAACGTCTTTGAATTCACAGATGTATCCGCATGCCTAACCGCTGTTGCTGGATCCAACATCCTGCTGTTTGTTAAGTACCTTGCTTATTCCTGTAGAAATTGCCTCAGGGCCAGTTGTATTACGGAAGGAGGAATCTGATTCAGACTGTTCGTGTAGAGCTTCTTCATTTAAATTCAGAGTCTCTATATAAAAGAAACATTACTGACTGGATCGTTCTAGGGGATGAAGCACAGGAGTGAATACATCTGAATCATAACCATCACGAGTTCGTCGTCGTTTATATTTATACATTACTAGCCTGTGGTGAGGTGTTTACATTTGCAATGACGTGACGTAATTGTAATAGAGAGGACCGAAGAGAATTGTTTGCCAGGGCTTTCCGTTGTTCCTTCATCATATGGGATAATGTGTGACATTCGTCTGTTGTCGAACAATGACGAATAAAGTCAGATTACGCTGTGATTCGCAATTTGACTTTAAAATAGCAACGTGACCTGGGGAATGTGATCGAACGTGTCGACTTTCAGTTCAGAGGAAGAAGGTTCGTTCTTGTCCTGGGTAAATAATGTTAAAGCGGTAAACACAACGCTGTGAATGACATAGAATATTCCGTTTAATAGTTATTTGCACAGAATTAAATTCGCTGTAGACTGCAGTCAATGTTGGGTAGACCAGGATTCTCGTAGTTTATATGGGAACAATATTCCATGAAGTGCAAATTCATCGACTGTTAATCACTGAAATATGCGTTATGAAGAAAAACCGTGCTAGTAGTTTCATCATGGTAGTCGAATGGAGCTCGGGAGACGTGTGTTGCAATCCTGTCTGATTGAAGTCGATGTAGAATCTTGACGAACAACACATTTAATGTTATTGATTTTATCCATGAAAAAGGCTTAGAAGGAAAGATATGCTAAATGACCACAGGTAGCTAAAAGACGAAATAAGCCTCTCTGACCAATGTCAACGTTAAAAAGTCTCTGACAACTTAGTCTGTTACTATATGTATCTGAACATCTTTGGCAAAGCTGTTGTTAATTACGCAAAATATAAAAGTTTTCTTTAATTTAAGGTTTTAGTGTAACAAGCTGCATGAATTCTGACAGCTAAAAAACGTATCCAACTACGAAATACGTGAATATTTCAATACAGTTTATACAACAGTTAAGCCAGATGTCAACATATAACGTCCAAACATCGTAGACGTGAGTTATAGGGGAAAATTATAACAAAAAAATTTATGTATATTTTCGTATTATTTGATTTGTAATTAATTAATGTAATTCTTATATACGCAGGCGCTTGGTAATAACAAAATGTTGAAACAGCTGTAGCGTTATTGAATAAAATATAAGCAGTGATCCGGAACTTTGATTACAATTCATTAGTAGATAAAGTTTTGCTAACATCAGTTTCGATTAAGGGAAAAAGAAGGAACACGCGAGGCAATTCTTAGATTAGGCCTGGTCTTAGAGGGTACGTTATGAAGAGGAAAACCTACGTTTTTAGGATGTGTGGATTTGGATTAAGCTTTTGACAATCAAAATACACTGTTTCAAATTTTGCACTTAGCTAAAATATGGGAACAAAATGTTAAGTACAACTTTTGCAAAAGCCATACCGCAAATATGGTAAGGACAAAAAAGGAAAACATTGATTGGGACTGGAGGAAGACAGGGTTGTAGCTTTATGCACAAAGTTGTTCAATCTGTACATTGAGCAAGCCGTGAAGCGTACAAAGAGAAATTTTGAGAAGGAAGTAATAAAACGGAGAAGTAATAAAAACTTTCGGTTGACATTGTAATTCTGTAAGAGACAAGACCTGGAAGAGAAATTGAACGGAATGGAAAGTATCTCGAAAGGAGATTATAAGATGAACATTGCCAAGAACAAAACAAGTGTAATTGAATATAATCTAAGAAATTCAAAGAAGGCTGAAGGAATCAAGTAATGAAACAGTTAAAAGTAGTAGAAGACTTTTGTTACTTGGCTGTCAAAATAACTTATGATGGTCGAAGTAAAGAAGATATAAAATAAAATGTTTATGGCAAGGAAATCACTTCTGAAGAAGTGATATTTGTTGACATCCAATATGAGTTTAAATGTTAAGAAGATGGAGTGTAACACTGTACGTGAGTGAAACTTGAACGATAAGGAGTTCATACACAAAGATGATAAAGGCGTTCGCAATGCGGTGCTACAGACAAATGCGAAAGTTTAGGTGGGTAGACCATGTAACTTACGAGGTGGCGCTAAAATGAATTGTGGAGAAAAGATATATTTGCGTAACTAGAGAAAGTATCAATTGGTGGGAAACATTCTGAGACCATAGAGAATCGTCAATTTAGCTTAGGAAACCAGTGTATGGTGTAAAAATCGTAAAGAGAAACCTAGTCATGAATGCAGAATGCGGTTCATATGAGTTTAAGTTGCCGTTCTTATTCAGGGATGAAGAGGATTCTAGAGGACACTGGAGCGTGGAGAGGTACATCAGGACTGGAGACTACAACAAGTAACCCATATCTTGAAATGTCATACTACTCCATAGTAAGCAGATATTTCTCAAAGACAATGCGAAATTAATTTCGTCTTTTGATAACTCTTTTTCGATATTTCTGTAAGCGTGAAACAGAGGGAAACACCAAAAGAAATCTAGTATACATTGTTGACAACTTGGATACCTTAAGAGCTACTAACACGTCTCCGTCTTGGGTACTGAGAAACCATCTACTGCTAAAGAAGTGTTCGCAATGTAAAGTATGCATTTCAGAGGCCAGGTTTACTAAATTTCTTTTCTTGATGTGGTCTGCACTACCTTCTCACAAAATATGTATCGCCGAACGCGCTTTGCTTATAACAGCTCCACCAAGTAAATGCTTCCCAACTGTCACTGGGTGATTCCTTTACACTTTGAATATGTTCCAATCTAGGACCAAATACTAGATATGTACTTTTCATATAATTATACGTACGACCGTAGAGTCGGTAAAAAAACCTCCAGAAGAAATGTGGTTCTTATATTTCTGGTCACATAGCATCGAAACTGTAAAGGGATTAGAATAAGCAACAAGTAATTTTGATAGAAATTAGCAGTAGAGAACAGGACAGGAAGCGTACAGGAAGAACTCACTGTGGCGACATTAGGTCACACGGAAAGTAAACAGCCATATGTACCGCCAGAGTTAGCAACTAGATCAGTGTTGGAAGAGCATTATGGAAAATCGCCAAGCAAAAGCGCACGCATTGCAATGTTTGCTTCAGACTGGAAAATGGCGCTTGGGACACAATTTCAAACAAACCGCTGAGCACGTGGGAAAATCGCCCGCGGTGCAGTTGACATTAAGCATAACGCGTCACAAGCGGGACAGGTTGGCGTATAAATAGAGGATGCAAAAGAACATAACTGTTCTGTACTAGTCTGGTCTTGTCAGAGTACGGCCAGGCGAGGATACGTGTAGCTACGACGCCGTGGCGATCAATATCGCCACTTGCTACAAGTGGGTTACCGCTATCAGCACGACTACGCGGAGCGGTCCACGCCTGGTCCAGATGGCACCATTGAAGATCTGACAGCAGGTCTAACCTGTGCAGGCCTCCACTGAGGTCGCCTGCAATTTGTCCGCACGAGAGAGGAACGGGACGCCGAGGAGCTTCCTGTTCGAGACAGCAATAGCGTACCGTTCAAACCGGACGGCGCGCGTGGGTTCTTCCTACCACGAGGCGTGAGAGTGTCTTCGTCAATCGCCTTCCGCCACCAGGCTGTCTTCGGCAGGCGCCGTAGCGCGCTGCTTCTTACGCTAGGTGGAACGGCGTCCACAGCACGCGGCTGCTCAACGAGAGTGCTGTGTACGCGTCTCTGTCTTGTACACTGGGCGCCAGGGCTGCTTGGTGAAGTCGGCCGCGGTGGCCGAGGGGCAGGGCTCAGCGCGCCCGGTCAGATGGCTCAACGCCCTCTGTAATAAAAAAGCTGAGCCAATGACACTTCGAACATCAACGAACAAGAACGATCAGAGTCCGCGATGAACAGAACCAACCATTGAGCAAAAAAAAAAAAAAAAAAAAAAAAAAAAAAAAAAAAAAAAAAAAAAGGGGGGGACTAATTGGCGCCAGTCACGGTCTTGTACGGTCACTACGGTCGAGGGTTCGAATCCCCCTCGGGCATGGATATTTGTGCCGTCCGTAGTCGTAGCTACTTCATATGTAGTTTGTAAGTTTAGGGACTAATGACCCCATAGTTCACTCCCATAAGCTATACAAACATTTGAACATTTTTTTAGCTTAGTCAATGCACACCACGCGGCCGGGGTGTGCATTGCTACCTCTAGCCCGCCTTCGACGAGCAACCGCCGGGAGCGCCGGTATATCTGAGGGAAATAAACCTGATACCACTCTGTCCACTCTGTCAATGTATGATTGCGCAGAAGCACGTGAACCTACCCGTCCCCTGTGCCTCTGAATGTGATATGTGCTGGTCATCCTGACCACTTTATAGCTACGGTCTCAACCGCTCAATTGGGTCCGTAGCAAAACAGTAGTAAGATTACCTGACATAGTCGGGTTTGGAGGCAATCTGGTCGTTTTATAATTTTCAAAATGAAGTGCCGAGATCGCACATTAATAGTTTATTCACTGACGACCGGTTTCGGTGAACTGTGTCACCATCATCTGGTCAAATACGTATTACAAGCTGGTCATCTTGTTAAAAAATTGGCTATAAAAATAACAAGTGCAACATTGCACTTAGTCACTATATAAAAATACGAAAGTTATATAGTGACTAAGTGCAATGTTGCGCTTGTTATTTTATACCCAATTTTTTAACAAGACCAGATGATGGTGACACAGTTCACCGAAACCGGCGTCAGTGAATAAATTATTAATGTGCGATCTTGGCACTTCATTTTGAAAAATATAAAACAATAGTAGATAAGAAAAATAATTAAACTTCATTTCCATGGTTGCTACTGTATGCTGCAAGTGAGCAAACATATCCTTAAACATTTTGAGATGCAACACCTCACGATATTTTAAACTGTACCAATTTTTGTAATATATTGAATAGCATATTTAACAACTAATTCTACCATTTAGTATAACGTGAGGTGTAAGTTGCAAGTAGCTCTATACACCGATGTGCGCCAGCGAGCACAGAATAACATAGAGAGGCCGTGCAATTGCAGTGGAATGAAGCCGGGCAGAGAGCGCGACACCCAACCAACATGGCGGCCGCAGAGCATGAATCGTCGTAGAGTGGCATGCGACTAACTTTTTAATGCCGTAGTATTAATTTCACATAAAAGTAATAGTTTCAATTACGATTTTTAAACAAACACAATACGTACAGTACTTGTTAAGAACACTGGTTCATATCTTCAGTATTCACCTTTCTGCGTGAAAATTTAGCCATTTCTAATCTGTCCTAAGGAATTCAAATGACAATGTGATTGATGCGAGCATCATTTGAAGAACTACGCATTTATCGGCCCAACTCCGTTTCTACACCCACCCAAGATGGCTGCCGTGACTTCATTGCCTGTACGCTTATGTAGGCGGTATAGCCTCTCTATGTTATTCTATGCTCGCTGATGTGCGCGCGTTTTGATCGCTGTATGAAGTTGTCATAAATGGCTATAATGCTAATTGCAATTTCACACTAGTATAACAATAAAAGGCAGGCTCCTGAAGGATTTAATTGTAACTATGAGTTGTCGCTCTCTGTCGAGTGTGGAATAACGTGGAGGTGAAGCTGCTAACTACAATATCTCAATGTATGACAATCGGTATTCGCCGGACGGTGCACGCGTATAGCGGTGATCAGTGGTACTTCCCACTTTTATCTCAGTACTGCTTATTACACTGCCTGAACCCAACTGCTCCTGTAATTCCTACGGTAAACACAAGTCAGCACCAACCACTATCTCGGTTGTCGTAGAATCGACATAAGGGCGTCGAACTATTTTAGTTAATTGGGACGATGACAATTTCTGAGTACCTACTTATCTCAACTGATACCCTAATTATTTTGACCAGTGTGATTGAACTGTTTCGGAATTGGAGGTGGTAGTTGGGTAATGTTTGTTGTAAGAATACTCTACAGACTCTCAAATTATTTAGCATATTCCTCGTTTAGTAAGAGAAGAATAAGATTGTTCCAGCATTGGTTATCTAAGCAGCAAGTATTAGAAAAGAACAACGGAAGAACGCGAACTAGCAGTGGTCATCAGGCTTGATTTCATTATGGCGCTAGTGCTCAACAACTGTCCTTCCATTTATTGAAAATTGTTATCAATCAGTCGTAGCAAGATTATTAACAATTTACGTAATTGAAGAAGTCTATTAAAAGTGTTACTGCAATATATATTATTACTGATAATCCTATATAAATGATACATTATATTTATTAATAGAGAACATTTTCAAGTAAATGGTGCCTACTAAAATAAAATTTAACCATTATTGTAACATAATAAATATACCTCAAATACAATTTTTATTGACGAACTCTTAAATAAGGCGCCACATTCGCCAATGACGAACGCTGACGTCAGGTGTGTAAAACTTCGAACAGCTTTACCAAAACGAACGTAATCTCAAACATGGAGGTCGAAAAGTTTTATACGTACCTGAAATTATGTACAATTGGTTTATAACTTGGCATGAATATTATTTAATTGTAACTGGTTCTTTTGTAATTGTCTTATAATTAATTATGGCCACACGATGATTCAAATATAGATTTGGTGAATAAACAAAATATTTATGACTCATGGCTGACAATTTTCTACAAATAGCTGTGGTTATGTTATAAAGTTTTAATATGTTATAGCCCCTCTGTAAAATTGTAGTCCCAAAAAAAAAAAAAAAAAAAAAAAAAAAAAAAAAAAAAAAAAACCTAATACCAACTCTGACAGACTAACGTAAAAGACGTAATATCCAGATACTTCTGAATACTCTGAGCACATTTAATAATAATATAAACCTATACTTGTTTTCGCCGGTCGCGGTGGCCGAGGGGACTGAGGCGCTTCAGTCACGGTCTGCACGGCCACTGCGGTCGGGGGTTCGAATCCCCCCTCGGGCATGGATATTTGTGCCGTCCTAGTTCGTAAGCAGTTCATAAGTAGTTTGTAAGTTTAGGGACTGATGACCCCGTAGTTAAGTCCCATAAGCTGTACAAACATTTGAACATTTTTGAATACTTGTTTTCGACTATTTCAAAATATGTAAGAAACGAACTTGCAGAAGATATAAGACGAATAAAACCATATTTGAAAAGGATAAACAGATAGAAAAGGTACGTACCTTTGTCTGTATAACGTTAAAATTTATTGTACAAGCTTGCACAACTTGCAGCCTAACACGCGTATTTTGAAATTACCCAAATAAATTAGACTCAGCAAAACCTATTAGTTCAGTGTACGTAAATTTCAATAGCGAATTCAGTGCAGATAGCCAAATTAGACGACACGTGCATATAAACAAACTATTCCGCAAATAATTTACACTCCGCTGTCAAAACTACGGTATTTTACGTATTCAGATTATTGTCACACACGTTTTATAAAGGTTACTTCATTCTACAAATATAGCACCAATAATCGGTAAAACGATCAGATTGTTAATACAACACTATTAATTAAATGATTACTAGTGAATCCATCAGCGTGAACTAAAACCTAGAGTCAAAACAAAGTACGAAAAATATTATGCCTTCCAAGACATACCCAACATATAAAAGAGATACTATTATTTACAAGGACTTTTTTGTTATAGTGTAAATTGATAAAGGAACGATTATTTGTGTTAGAATAAGTAAACAAATGTTTAAATCTTTTTACACAAAAATAAGATACCGTTTAACCATGTGAGTGCTAGAGGATGTTTGCGTAGACACTGCGTTGTGGCAGATGGTTTCTGACGTCTAGACTGAGAGGACGTGTTAATGTAATGCTCCGTTGGAACATTAAAAATACTAAGAAATGGAACCATGTAGTGTTCTAATAAGATATAAATAGAAGCAATCCGAATTAAATTTACTTGCTTAATCAGCAATTTCCCCTAAGTGTGAACCTTTACATGAGAAATATTAAAATCTTTAAGAGCAATAATTAAAAACGCCTCAGTGTCCCCTGACTGTAGTCCACGATCTCTCTCAAGACCGAAAGAGTAGGAAAATAAAACTTAACTAAAGGAGAAGGCGCCAAAAAGGTGGATGCGAGTCTTCTGGATGTCTGCGTGCTACGACGAGCCAGGCGTCACCGCGGCGTTGATGTGACAAACAACTGGGCACAGGGTCCACAAGCAGCGGTAACTGTAAACATAATTACAGCGAAGGCAGTTTCTTACCGAGGACAACATAAATAACATACATATCTCAAATCTTAAAATATTTACTGCTTAATCGGAAATACTGCCAAAACAGTGCTAGCCAATATACGAGGGTAGTGGGGCTCTTAAATTAATTTAGTTAAAGCCAGACCCAAGCACTAAAGGGAATCAAACCGTAACAACTCGGCACAAATTTCAAGAACAGTAATAACACGCGCACAGTATAGTTGTTATACTCAATATTAAAGGAACACACTCATCTTCTGTCAGGAGCTTATCGGAATCAAAACTAGCGCTTCTCACTTTCAAATAACATAGTTGAAATTTCAGCAAAGTTGGCGACTTCGGTGGGAAGCGACGACAACATTCGAATATGTACACAATTCTCTGAATATCTAAACCAGAGGTCGGCAAGTATTCGTCGATGGGGTACCGATACTTCTGAAAACCCGGTGTTCCTTGTTGTTTTTTTTATTCACAAAATAATATTAAATACAACAGACAGGTATATTTGTATTAAAAGTCCAGAAAAATCATAGAATGCGCCGTATGCACTCAGAAAAAAAACTATTTGATCTGTCTGTGCTGAAGACAAGAACGAGACTTCATAAAATTAATCAGCTTGGTCAACCTGTGCATCACTTCTTTCAGAGTCGCACTAAGTTTACCACATACTGCTTGAAAAATTATGCACTGATAAGATACTTGCCTAGCTTTCTGGCCTTTGATTCTCTTTACTAGTCCTTTATCTTTGTCGATAATCGCTGGGGCCCCGCCAGTTGAAAGAGACACCATTTTATCATAACTAATGTTTGATTTTGTTATGAAGTCATCAAAATAATTGAATAAACCTTATCCACGAGTCTTGCCTTGTTAATAATTCCAACCCCCCCCCCTCTCAAACTCTTTGCCTTCGCTCGAAAATGGACTTTTGATCTTTGTCAACTATGTCGTATGATTCATTGAGAGCCATGGCTTAGCAAGGCGACTTCTGCAGAAGTTCGATCAAACTACTTTTATTGTCTTGAGCTTAAATAAAGGTTTCGGAGAATGTCAGAGTATGAAGTCGATTTATAGAATTTTCTTGTTCATTAAATAAAGTTCTTGTGCTGCATTTGTATGTACGACTGAGCTTTTATGCGCATCATTGGCAAGCTTGCTTCCTTCGGCTGCCGCTCGTCAGTGTACTCTCCAGCGTTGCATATATGAGAACTATTGATTTCATATACCTATAATAATCGTTAAGGATTCTAATTATTAACAGTTAATTGTAAATTTCAATAAAAAAAATTTAAACGTGGCTCTCATACGAATTGTTACTTACAGAAATTTTTTTTAAATAATTTGAGTGCGCAACTTAATCTTTTAACATTATTTTTGGCGGTCTAAATTTTGGCCTTCCGCGGTCCGGACCAGGACCGCGGTTCGCCAGTTGCCGACCGCTGATCTAAACACTGTTCAGCGGCTACCTTCCACGGGAGACACCACAGTTCCCAGTTCCTCGCAGAGCAAAGACTGTCGCCTCAACCCGTCCTGTCGTCCAAACCACCCTCTCGGAGTTGAAACGCCACCTGCCTGCCGTCGGCAAAATTCAAAAACGTCCGCACATAAGGCAAACATACTCCAATCCGAAGGCGGATCCGTCGATAGTGGCGGCAATTGGCGCCAGAGAACCCGCACCTTCTAGGGACGGTGCCCCGCCACGGATCAATAGCTACTGGAAAAAGGAAAGTACTTGGTTCAGAACGGTTTCTGGAGAAGTCCCGAGACTGTTATAAAGTCTACTAGAGAAAGCACTCGATGTTAAATGAAGGCCAGTCATATATTCCGGGGAAATTTCAGTGGCGTTATGTGGGTAACTGGTTCTGCACTGATAAAAAATCCCGCCGTGAGATGATAAGGAGCTGCCAAGCGGAATACGGGGGGCTGCCGATCGGCCCTACTGGCCGGTATGCTGGTCACGCGCGCCGCCACTCGCCGTCCGGGCGGAGCCACCGCTTACTGCCGGTCCCCGAGTGGGCGGCTGCGATCGTTTCGGCCACCGCTGAGCCACCCTCAGGCGCCGGGCTTCCGCCGGCCGATTATTCCCGCAGAGGACCCGCGGCCGCGCGCGCCGCATGCCGATTTCCAGCCGCCTCCCACCTGAGGGAGCGGTTTCAATCTGCGGCAGGGGGCGCAGGGAACGGCCAGCCACTCGGCTCCGGCCGGCTTAAAACTCCCGAGGACGAAGCCAGTCGGCCGAAACGGCGCTACGCAGTCCGTGCCGCGCGCACTTCCCCACTGGTCTGCAGCGGGATCTGTAGTGCCGAGGCGTGTTCTGAGGAGGCTCGTTGTTCTCACGAGAAGCCTTTAAAACCCTAGCACCGCTAAGGGCGAGGGGGCGGTAAGTGTTTTATTTGTGTAATATCTACATCAACATCTACATACATACTCCGCAATTCACCGTAAGGTGCGTGGTGGAGGGTACACTATACCACTACTAGGCATTTCCTTTCCTATTCCACTCCCAAATGGAACGAGGAAAAATGTGTTGTGTCGCACAAGTCTAAAGTGCGCCCCACACATTTTCGCCGCGCGCCGCCATGCACGCACGGCGCGGCGTTCTTAGGACGTCGCCGCGGTGGAGTAGCCGAGCGGTCTAAAGCACCTCGCTGCAGAGGGCGCGGTTACTCGCCGTGGAGGTTCGAGTCCTCCCTGGGGCATGGGTGTGTGTGTTTGTCCGTAGGTTAGTTTACCTAGGTTTAAGTAGTTTGTAAGCTACGGACTGATGACCACGCAGAAAAATGTTCAAATGTTTGTAAAGCTTATGGGACTAAACTACGGGGTCATCAGTCCCTAAACTTACAAACTACTTATGAACTAACTAATACTAAGGACGGCACAAATATCCATGCCCGAGGGGGGATTCGAACCCGTGACCGTAGTGGCCGTGCAGACCGTGACTGGAGCGCCTCAGTCCCTTCGGCCACGATGACCACGCAGTTTGGTCCGATAGATTTTCTTACGACGTCAGCCACTAGCGCCCTCTGCTGCAACTCGGCTCGTGGCCACCACTGCTCCATCGGCCACTTGGGAATCACATAGGCACCTGTTAAGACTTGGCTATCGGATAGACACTAGGAATCATCAGTAGGCAGGCCTCTATCTAAACTATCAGCATTCTGCAGTCAAGAACTATGTAAAAGTATTACCAAGACTCCACGAAATATATATCTCGATCTAATTTAGCATAGTGTTCTAGTTTCTGCTGTCCCACTGGCTGGTCACCTGCACACGCGTGCATCCTACTTCCTATGTCGGTCTCTATTTACTCGGTCACCGACACCCGGCCGAAACGGGACACAAAAGTGGCGACGAGGATGGGATACAAAAGAAAGAATGCCTATATGCCTTCGTACGAGCCCTAATTTCTCTTGTCTTTGTGATCGTTACGCGAAATGTAACTAGGCGGCAGCAACATCGCACTACACCCAGCTTCAAATTCCGGCCCTCTAAATTTACTTAACAGAAATTCACGAAAAGAACGTCGTATTTCTTCCAGCGATCCTCAATTGAGTTGCCCGAGCATTTCCGTGACACTCGCGCAATGGTCGAACCTATCGGTAACAAATCTAGCTGCTCGCCTCTGAACCGCCTCTATGTCTTCCTTTAAACTGATCTGCTGCGGGTCTCAAACACTTGAGCAATACTCAAGACGTGGTCGCACAAGCGTTTTATACGCGGTCTCCTTTACAGGTGAAGTACATCTTCCCAAAATTCTCCCAATAAACCGAAGTCGGCTGTCCGCCTTACTCACAACTGTCCCTACATGTTCGTTCCATTTCACATCGCTCTGCAATGTTACACCTAGATATTTGAACGATGCGACAGCATTAAGAAGCTCACTAATAATGCTGTATTCAAACATTATAGGATTGTTTTTCCTACCCATGCGCATCACCTTACATTTTTCTACATTGAGAGCTAGCTGCCATTCTTCGCACCAACTAGAAATTTTGTCTATGTCATCCTGCATGCCATTACAGTCAGTTACAGACGACACCTTCCCATACACCACAGCATCATCAGCAAACAGCCGCAAATTACATTTTACTCTGTCCATCAGATCATTTATATAGATAGAAAACAATAGCGGTCCTATCACACTCCCCTGGGGCAAGCCTGACGATACACTCGTCTCTGATGAATATGTCTAGTTGTTGGAGTAAAGAAGCAAGGATTTAGATAGTTGTAGAAAAATATCTATATTCTGTCACGGTTTTGTAATTTTTGTGAATTATTTCAATCCGCCTGTTACATTTAATTTAAGTGCGGGCAGTTTTTGCCCCCTCCCCCTCCTTTAGACATCGGTGAGACAACTTTCCTCATTAAAATATTTCTCAGTACGACAGAAAGAAATGCAGTTTATGACTTTTGTTACCGCTGTATTACGTTCCCATTGTTTTGAAATAAATCTCCATTCCTGTTAGAGCAGTTCTACATTAGTTGCAGTTCTAATAAATGTCCCGTCAGTATCAGAATTACTGCAACTGTTCAAGCTGTTGACTTTTATTCAAGAAGAAGAAGTCACATCTGTTTGAAGACTAAAAACTCTAAATGGGAAAAGGACAAGATGACAAAAGTGCACCGCGTTGGAGTAGCCGAGCGGTCTAAGGCGTCTCATTGCGGAGCGCGCGGTTGCTCGCCGTGGAGGTTCGAGTCCTCCCTGGGGCATGGGTGTGTGTCTTGTCCTTAGGTTAGTTTATCTAGGTTTAAGTAGTTTGTAAGCTACGGTCTGATGACCGCGCAGTTTGGTCCGATAGATTTACAAACATTTGAAGATTTGAATTTGACAAAACTGTCTATTGTTTTTAACAGGTGTTCCAAGTATGTGTGTTCCACTCATTCTACAAAAACCATCATATTCACAAATTGCGAAATTGAAAGTGAAAGTGAATAGCACGTAAAACCTCAGTTGTAATTTTTACTTTGATTTTCTATTTACATATGTGTGGTTTGGTATTGCACATCCTTTATGTTTTCTTAATACTAGTCTGATGTATATCTAAGTGTTAGTTTCATGATAAAAATATAATAACATTTCTCATATTCATTAATTTATTTGTTGTGTTTCCATCTGTTATAATGTTCCTGATAACTATGGAAACGGTGTTGCAACCTAATAAAGAAATTACTGGTTCATTAAATAATAACAATAAATAAACAAACAAAAATAAATTGTTAAAAAGTGAAAAGAACTTGATGGCAATTTTTGCCCTTCCCCCCTTAGACATCTATGGTGCTAGGGTTAAGTCTCGGAAATTCATACATAATTTAAGGAAATTTTTAATAGATACAAATGTAGATGTTAAAATAACCACAATTCTAATATTGGGAATAAATGAAATGCCGTTGATCCAAATTAGCTGTATTTTATTAGGAGTTTGGCCAGTATCCGATAAAATCAGACGTCAACCTGACAGGCCGTTTTTCAATAATTTTACCGATATGACATAAACGGATCGATCATTTTATCTGTGACTACCTGAGGGAGAAAAAGCGGATGGTCCTTACTGATAAACGTCATTAGCCAACCTAGGGCACCTGGATATAGACGGGCATATGCATCCGCCATTTTTGTTCCTTCGCTTCGATGCTCGATTGTAGAATAGGTCAGTCAATACGCTTTCAGCATGGTGTGCTGTGCCGCTCCGAATTGTTCTAATAGTTCAGAAAATGGTTTTGGTTTTCTTTTTCGTTTCCAATGAATACTGAAGGGCGTAAAATATGGTTAACAAATTTTCGTCGTGACAAATGGATACCAACAAGGTGTTCAAAACTATGATAGGTGGGTTATGCACAATTTCTACACTTTGTAAACGACAACTTTCGACATCTTTTTTATTTGTTATTTTTTTAAGCGAAGGATTCGACGTTATGCACTAATACACTAGAAACATTTAGACAATAACAATACTAATTACTTTTAAATGATGCACACTGTTTTTCACTAGTTATAATGGCTCATACGCCTCGTAACGATGTTTGAAGCTACTGCAATGTTAATTTTAGACACAGCTACTGCGATGTTAATTTTAGTTACAGCATCGGCGGCGTAATTTGCTAATGTTGGCAAGAGCATGATCGCTTTAGGAGGATAATTAATTTATTGACCGGACAAGTGTACATACATGAAAATAAAAATTCTCTCATTCTACCTGTTCGAGTTTTCAAAGAGCATTGAAAGGTCGTTGGCAACATCAGTACTCTACGCCGCTGAGGCCGTAAGTAAAATTGACAAATGAGAAAGTAAATTTTTAAATGAGAAATTAAAATATCTCGTATATATAAATCTTTTACTGCATTCTAGTTTATCATGGTGATATATTTTGTGCATTGAAAAAGTATTTTATTTGAGTTCTGAATAATACGTCGTAAAAAAGTAGTAAACCTCAGTGTGTAGGCCTATTCTGGAGCAAATTTATGGCATTAGAAAACGGAGACTTCTTGCATGTTAGCGCAGCTTTGGTAGTGCAAGTGGTATCCCATAGAAGTGAACTGTCGAATGCGAAAGAGTTGCTCATAATACACACACAGGTGGACAAATACCAGAAAACATATTTAACGATTTGTCAAACTGTATTACAATAACTTATTACGACGAGATTAATTTTTTATACAAGTATATATTATGTTTTTGGTATGTGTAACAGAAATAAAAAAAAGCGACATTTGAAAGCAATAACAGCAGAAAAACTCCGCCTTTCACATGCTCATGCTATCACCGTCTGGAACCAAAATGGCGGCGGGAGCTGCCGCAATAGCAGAAATTGATGCGCATGCCCGTCTATATCTAGGTGCCCTAAGCCAGCCTAAACGTTACATGTAAAATCAATTAAAGCACCCGAAGTTGAAACTTGTTGCGTAACCGGTTGTGCGAGTCTCAACGATTCCAAATATAATACAGATATGTGGATCAACGATCATTATTAATTTATTTACAATTTTTCGTTTCTAGAAATTTTATCATCTACGTTTCTAACTGTTTGAAAGTTCCTTGATTTATGTATAAATATTTTTGCTGTGGTTGCCCTTCATATAAAATTCTCTGCTCGAAAATTTAGTTTGCGATGGGACTTTACATCTTAGTAGTATACGTTATCCGTGACCACTCAGGGAAGTTTCAAAGCGGACAACCAGGTAATTGGTAGAAAAATGGCTCTAAAGTGCAACCCATACGTATTGTATATAGTAGTCAATACGCTCTGTACGTCCGTATGGTGAAATACATCAGGTCGTAGCTGTGCGTGACTGCGATACTGGTTATTAAGTTTTGATCTTAACTGCGCGAAACATTTAATTATTATTATTTCTTTTTAAAATTATAACAATTTGTAAGAGACGCTAATGATATAAAATATTATAAATTACATAATGAAAAAACATCTCATGTTTCAATGATGGTTGATGCTAATTAAAATTTCAATTACAAAATTTTCTTTTTACAAAATTGAACACTTGTAAATGCATTTTGCACTTAATGTATTGAATATAAGGAGAGGCGTAGAATTAAAATTTGTCCTGTGGCTTGGATTCGATCCCAGGATCTGCCTTTTCTAGGCAGACGACTTAAACCGCTGAGTTAACACAGCATTACGAGTAACACGGCTACACGGACTGTCTTCAAGCACATCTCCGTCCACACCACATACTTTAATTCTGCCTCATGTTACCTGTGAAATACGTATCAAATTGCGAATGCTCTCCTAAACTGGAATAGCACCCCAGCAAAGAACGTGAGTGGGAACAATCCCGCCTTATTCCTCAGCCTGACGTGATGTAAGCTTCAACGCCTCTCCATATATTCAATACCTTTAGCATAATAAGATATTGTTTGTTTCAAGGAATTTAATTATTGTAGATATTTGTATCAACTCTGCCTGAGGAACAAGGCGAGATTGGTCCCAGTCACGTTCCTTGCCGGGGTGCTATTCCAATGTAGAAGAGCCTCGGTCATTTGATACGTATTTCACAGGGAAGATTGAGGCAGATCAGAGTCAAAGTATGCAATAGAGTTAAAGACAGCCCGGGTAGCAGTATTACCTGCAACGCTGTTTTTTCTGTGCGGTCGCCGGGTTTGGTTCAGCACGCGCGGTCAGAAGGCTCAACACCATCTGTAATAAAAAATATGAGCCAAATTCACAACGAAAGATCAATAATGAACATGATGAAACGACCTTGAAACATGGATGTCTCTGGAAAAAAAAAAAAAAAAAAAAAAAAAAAAAAAAAAAAAAAAAAAAAAAAAAAGAATTGGTGGCATCTTTCTAGTAAACAGGAGACCCCGGGCTCGAATCCCAACCGCAGCAAAAATTTTAATTCAACGCCACTCCTTATATTCAATACCTTTGGTATAATTAGACAGTCTTTGCCTCAAGGAAGTGAACAATTAATAGCATTAAAGAAGTGCGCGACATTGTAAGCTGTGGGAGTAAATAAATATTCTCTGTAAATTCCAGGAATCTGTTTCTTCATGGAAAAGCAGTCTGTAGTTGTAGCCCTACTGTTTGTACACAAACAGGCAGACGGTTAGAAAAAATGTTCAAATGTTTGTCAAGCTTATGGGACTTAACTGCGCGGTCATCAGTCCCTAAACTTACAAACTACTTATGATCTACCTTATAATAAAGACTGCACAAACATCCATGCCCGAGGGTGGATCGAACCCCCGACCGTAGCGGCCGTGCAGACTGTGACTGGCGCGCCGCAGACCGTTCGGGTACTGCCGCCGGTGCAGACGATTAGCGAGAGTTAAGTAATTAATAAAAAAAAAATATAACGCTCCTTAAAGGTAGTTTCGAACCTGGATCGCCCACATCTGTGGCAACTATAGCATTTATATTTTCTGAGGCGCGGAAGTGGGAGGGGAACGGGTTGGGGCAATACTAATATGTAGATAAAGATATTTTGTAACAGTTTTGCTGCTTATGTTCAGAGGGTAATTTGCGTAAAGCCCCTTTTACTTAGATAAGATGTTTTATTGTTGACTTTAAATGATAAAAATATAGCAATTTTTTTCAATATTGCCCGAACTTCACACCTATAACATCCCATTCCCTTCACCAATACATGTCCAATGGCGATGCCTACACATGGCACGGGCCGCGTGGGAGTAACCGAGCGGTCTGCAGTCCCATGTTGCGGATCGCGCGGCCTCCCGCGTCGGAGGTTCGAATCCTCCCTCGGGCATGGATGGGTGTGTTGTCCTTCGGTTAGTTTAACTTAGTTTAAGTATATTGTAAGTCCAGGGACTGATGAACAACGTAGTTTGGTCCCATAAGAATTACAAAGAAAGAAACAAAACAGATGGCAGAAGTTCCAAGAGTCCTGTACGTCTTCAGCAACTTGCAAATGTCTGTTACGAATAACAGTACACTACGGCTAATTATATATTCTTGAGAAAATTTCGAAAATTTCATTCAACGTATCTTTAGAATCGCAAAGGTTTAAGCATTACTTTAGTATTTAATAAAACATACGTGGATGCTTCCTGATTACAGACAATCAACATTTAAGTACAGCCTTCGTAGAGTGGTACTCAAGTTACGCAAAACAGTTTAGGCCTACATATAAGCGGTAATAGTTACGAAGATACAAAATTGGTTGATGGTGGGGAGAACGCTTGTATATGCCGCCAATCCTTATTTATAACGAATATCAGTTTTTAAATTAAATGCCGGCCGCGGTGGCCGAGGTGACTCAGGCGCTCCAGTCACGGTCAGCACGGCCACTACGGTCGGGGGTTCGAATCCCCCCTCGGGCATGGATATTTGTGCCGTCCTAGTTCGTAAGTAGTTCATAAGTAGTTTGTAAGTTTAGGGACTGATGACCCCGTAGTTAAGTCCCATAAGCTTAACAAACATTTGAACATTTTTTTTAAATTAAATAGCTTTTCGATTTTTTTTTCCATTCTTGCCCTCTCTGTCATTCAAAGCTGCAACGCGCCCCTTCCCGCCCACCAATAAATTAAATTTTATAAAAATTTATTTCTCGGCGATTTATTTAATTTACTTCCACACCCGTCCCTTCCCACCCCTCCCTGGAACCTGTTCACTTCTGGGTGATGTGGGAAAGTATGGCTGTGGACATGTTTGTGATTCGAATCAAAGTTTCTGATTGCGAATATCTTCCTGACCCGTTTTGGTAATACTGGTCCAGTTACTGGTCACGTAATTCAGTTACGTATTTGGCACTGGAAAAAGGGTAATTGCCTATTATTGTACTGAAATTTTCAACGACAGTTTCGGTCATAATTTGGGAGAAGCTATACTTCTATTCCAGAGCTGTAAGATCTGCACCGGATAAAATATCAGTCTTATTAGGGCTCCCTCGTAGGAGGTGCCAATCCTCCCTCGAGCATGGATGCGTTTTTTGACCCCTAAGTTAGTTTAACCTAGTTTAAGTAGTATGTAAGCTACGGACTAATAACCCAACGCCGCGGTGGAGTAGCCAAGCGGTCTAAAGCACCTCGCTACGGAGCGCGCGGTTGCTCGCCGTGGAGGTTCGAGTCCTCCCTGGAGCATGGGTATGTGTGTTTGTCCTTAGGTTAGTTTACCTAGGTTTAAGTAGTTTTTAAGCTACGGACTGATGACCATGCAGTTTTGTCCGATAGATTTAAAAAATAAATAAATAAGTAAAAAGTAACCTAACAGTTGAAGTCCGATAGATTTACAAACAAACTGTCTGATTATCAATACATCTTCTGTAGCCTTTGCGAACGTCCGCGTATTGCTCTCATTTACCACGTCTGACCAATCATAACGCATGATTCCCGTCAAGTGCACTTACATTCAAATTTAAGTCACGAAATCGTAGTATCCCAATATTGTATCGAATACATATGTGGCCCACGGCCGCTGTCTTTGGTCATTTTATGCTTCCCGCATACTTCAGTGCAACAAGAGTCGCCTCGCCACTGTTGTGCATGGGGTAACCTCCTGTATAATAGAACCTCCGCTGCGCTTTGCCGCCAATTGCGTGAGTTTTCCTCCTGTTTCCGATCTGATCAGCTCACGCGAGAGTGTGTTGTTCGGGTCAGGTCTCAATGTCAGACATTAAACAACTGCTATGTACTCCAGCGGAGACTTCACTCCGTTGATAGTGATAAGCTGGGAGACGCACCGCAATGCAACCGAGGCCCGAAGGCTGACAACTTTTCCAATGCGTGTACCTTCTACGCATGCTTTTAGACGCACAGATAAGCGTTTAAGAACGGAAGGAGGTTTCCGCGTACAACGTTTGGAATAAAGACCAATCCACGACGCATCTTATGTTGCACGGGAACTTTTGGACTATATCATACACACGGTGTACATAGCTTGAATAAACAAGTCTAGAAGAAAGTAGTAAAAATAAATGTGTCATATTGCTACATACATTAGGTTTCGGTATTATGTTTTAACTGTCAACGTCAATAAAACGAAAAATCCAGATATGTTAGTTTGTGAAGCATTGTCTGCTCTAATACCGACAGGCATTTGCATCAATGCATCCAAGAAGGCAGATATGTTTCTGAAAAATTTTATTTTGAATAATGTAACATGGATTTATTCTTTAGTGTAGTTAACCCTTTGTGGCGCAAGAAACCAAATTTTGTATAATTAAATTACAAAAGATATATAAAACTAATATTTAAAGCGAGAAAAGTACTCGAGTGTTTATAATTCTTTTTTGAATATATGATTACGTAGTGAAACCACTGGTCGACTACATAGAGTTCTGCAAGACATTGATCAAACTAAAACATTAGTCCACTCTATAATGCATAACCTCACGTAACTTACCAGAACTATGCCAACACGGAAGATAATACGGTGGAAAACAATATATGTAACTTCACGATCCTCAGCAACACACCGGCATACACTGCGCAGCTGAATGTTTATGTCGCTTTCCCGCGAAAACGTATTACCCGAGCCGGCAGCGAGTTGAATATCATGACGACTCAGTGTAGTATACTCTAGTGCCGTGATGGTTTCACAGAGCAGCAACTGAGCCGCCTTGGAGACATGAAATTAAGGTTGGTCTCACTGTGAAACCTGTTGTACGCAAAGGGTTAAACATATAGTAGCATTTATTTAACTCTGCGAAATGTAAAACATGATTTGTTTTTCACACAGCATTGGCTGTGAGCTTCAAGGGGCCTTGCTGCGAAGTGTGCGACTGCTCCCCTTCAGAGTTTCTAGTGTTCTCTAGGGTATGGGTGTACGTGTCGTCCTTCGCACTAGTTAGTTAAAGTAGTTTGTAAGGCTGCGAACTGACGACTATTGCTATTTGTTCCCAAAGAATTAGATATCTACAAACTGTGGAAGAATTGTTTGCATTTTGTGTTGCTTATAGTTTATCTGTCACATGTTGATATGAATGGAAATAAATAATTAATATGCTTTAACCCTTTTGCACACTGTTTTCGTCAGCGGTAATCATTCCGTTAGGCACAAACCTTTCTCAAGCTCAGGAATCAATCCCGGCTACAGAATCAGTTGGGACTGTGTACTGTTCTTGTTGGAGCATCGGTCTCAAATGTAGCATAGTCTGCACTACCTTCTCGGCTAGTGCCCTTTACTGTTTTGCTTGGGCATACCTTTCGGAGTATGGAGTTAACTGAAGTAAAAAGATAAAAAATAAATAATAATAAAAAAGAAAGACTTGCATGGGCCACCTGGAATTTTTTCGGTTACCTACCAGTTTGAACAAGTAAATGGGCAGTTCCAATTAATTCATATGTCAATGTTTAAACTGTCATAAAATTGTCTAACAATGACAAAAATTAATTAAACCTCAGAATGTAAAATAAATCAATTAATGAGATAGAACCTGTGCTAGCTCTTATTTAAAATGTGATCACTAATAGTAAGAAAGTGTCATATGGGGACATAATGATCGAAGACATTCGTTTTGATGCCTGGAAAGTCGATAAGATAGGCGTGGTAGGAACACACAAGACAACTGAGAACGACAAGAGGAAAACACACGCAGCCTTTAGCATGTAAGAATGGAAATTTCGTGTGTATACATTGAATGTATAAACTATCTTAAAACCGATAGAAAATACTTGGAACCTGGAGGTACATACCAGACCTATTGTGTTCAACTTAAAAAGAAGTTGATTACCTTAAAAAAGAACCGATTACTACTGAGTAATCAACTCCATTTGAAGTTGAACACAATAGGCCCAATTACTTTCTGGTTTTAGAAGTTTTTCGAGGATCAGATTACATCTGTGCTATTTTGAACCGTAGGTATTGCACCATACTGACATTTCATTCTTATGAGATGACAGTAACAGGATATGATTCAGACAAAAATTGTCATTTGTATTAAAAATATCGAAACAACAGTATTAAAAATTTGAAAGATTTCCGCCGGCCGTAGAGGCCGAGCGGTCTGCGGTGCGCCAGTCATAGTCTGCACGGCCGCTACGGTCGGGGGTTCGAATCCCCTCTCGGGCATGGATGTTTGTGTTGTCTTTAGTATAATGTAGTTCCTGTTTGTAAGTTTAGGGACTGATGACCCCGCAGTTAAGTCCCTTAAGCTTAACAAACATTTGAACATTTGGAAGATCTTCTTTTGTATCGTGCCACTGTTCTGTTACAACTTACTGGCCTTTTAGAGCACTAGCAGAGACATATAGCGGTTTCGCGGTTGTTTGCATAAGGCTGTGATACAGCTTCTTCGGGAAGACGTCACCCCGTGCCTCGTCGCTTAGTTAGCTGCGTAATTCACTTGACCTGGTTTACACCTCCATTCGCGCACCCACAGAATCAACAAGCGTGTGCATTTCTAAGCCAGACAACCTCATTAATTACTGTATGGCCTTTAAATAACGAAACTTTCTCCCTTTGTTGACACGGTCTTGCTGGGACGTGCGGTTCCGTGCAGTCACCAGGCATCTGGGTTATCAGAGAGATTCATTCCGCCGAGGGCAGTCGTGCGCATTCCACTGGCATTTGCACGGCACTGCTTGCACACACAAAAAGCCCTCTTGCTCATTAACAGAACATTCCCGACGTACGCATCTTCGGACGTGGCTAGCAAGACTCATGTATGGTGCAACTGTAACGACAAATAATTAAAGTAATATTTTTCTTTATCAACCAGTGACGTTAGTCGTCGAGGTTCCCTCCTTTTCGTAATATTTTATCTGTGAAAAATTTTGTTTCGCTAGTCATTCATTTCTTCCGGCGAGCCGAGAGGATGGAACCGCGATCATTTTCTCTCTTGTTTGAGACTATTAACTGTGGACGTGTGTGCAGACTACTCTGTCATGCAGGTGCGAGCACTATTATACTTTAATTTAAAATATATCCTCCCCTCCAACCTTTTGTTAAGAGAAATGTCTCTGCCTTCTTTTCATTTCGTAATGTCCCGTCCTTTCTTGTTCATTCATTTTCTTTGACGTTTCTAGCTCCTCGATACTCCGTTGTAAATCTTCAGATGCCATCAATTTTGCTTCGCGTTATTCCATCATTAAATTCCACGCCTGTAAATTACTTAAAAACCATTTCTTTTTTCCTTTTAGAACCTGAACCCGTATTAACAATTTCGTTAAGTGCAATAAATTTTATTCATTATTTATTAATATTCTAGAAATAGTTAAGCGTTTGATAAATTATTTTATAGTAGAAATATAATGCAAGTATATTTCACTGCAAGTCATAGGTACATATTGTACGTTACAGAAATGTAGCAACATATTTTATCTAATGTTCTGAGAACAGTGTATCTAAATGATTAAACGAAAGTCTATTCTATTTTGAAATAATGTTAACGTCTTTACAGATATGCTGATAACTGATGTAAAAACGATAACTTATATTATCAAGTGATGTACTATCCCTTGTCTACATATTAGGTCTCAAGTTAATTTGCTTAAATATTTTAATAAATTGACTTTAAATTACTTCACCTAGACTCAATTAACGTTTTGATTGAAAATGTGACAAAATGTTAAAGGTCCATAAATTATCTAGCACTGGAGTAAAAGACAGAGCCACAATACGAGTAACTTTAGGAAATTCTCCCCCATAATGAACTTCATCACTTTCTGTATGTAAGAGAGTCACTGAAATTTAAGAATTCTGTAAGTCACTTGCATATCGTCTCGTGTATTCAATTACTTGAGTGTACCACATTTAGCATCATTTAGTGTTATTTTCATAAAGAACTGAAAAAGAAAGTTATTGGAAGCTATTGCTTTTTCTCATCTTTCTCGGTGCTACTGAAATCCACTTACTTAAATAGGCCGTTAAATTTAGGCCGAATAATGCTTTCCGGCGTCAACAATGGCGGTACCGATGGATCTAGCTAAATTGCCGCAAAATAGAACTCAAAGGTATCGTTTGGGTAATGTCCTACTACATGAAAACAGAATTATATGTTTCACTTCTGTTCAAAAAAATGTTTGTTAAGCTTACGGGACTTAACTACGGGGTCATCAGTCCCTAAACTTACAAACTACTTATGAACTACTTACGAACTAGGACGGCACAAATATCCATGCCCGAGGGGGGATTCGAACCCCCGACCGTAGTGGTCGTGCTGACCGCGACTGGAGCGCCTCAGTCACCTCGGCCACCGCGGCCGGCTTCACTTCTGTGTTACAAATGTTAAAGTGGACATACAAGGAGCATACAGACCTAAAATTGAACATCAGTTGAACAATCTCGTAGCCCTTATAGTATTAACAATAACTCTCGCAAATCCTTCCTTACAATACGGAAGCCAACTTCCAACAAGCAGGAACACTGATATTACATCAGATATTATACGTTAGACATGTAACTCCGATAATTGTTTCCAAGACATACACTACTGGCCTTTAAAATTGCTACACCACAAAGATGACGTGCTACAGACGCGAAATTTAACCGACAGGAAGAGGATGCTGTGATATGCAACGATTATCTTTTCGGATCATTCACACAAGGTTGGCGCCGGTGGCGACACCTACAACGTGCTGACACGAGGAACGTTTCCAACCGATTTCTTATACACAAACAACACTTGACCGGCGTTGCCTGGTAAGACGTTGTTGTGATTCCTCGTGTAAAAGTCGAATTGTAGCCTTTCGCGATTGCGGTTCATCGTATCGCGACATTGCTGCTCGCCTTGGTCGCGATACAATTACTGTTAGCAGAATATGGAATCGGTGGGTTCAGGAGGGCAATACGGAACGCCATGCTGGAAAGCAACGGTCTCGTATCACTAGGAGTCGAAATCACAGGCATCTTATCCGCATGTCTGTAACGGATCGTGCAGCCACGTCTCGAACCCTGAGGTAACAGATCGGGACGTTTGCAAGACAACAACCATCATGATGGTCGTTTCCGTGTTTTCCGACATCGCAGTGAACGCACATTCGAACCCTGTATTCGACATCGCCATACTGGCGTATCACCCAGCGTGATGGTATGGGGTGCCATTGGTTACACGTCTCGATCACCTCTTGTTCGGATCGACGGCACTTTGAACAGTCGCCGTTACTTTTCAGATCTATTACGACCCGTGGATCTAACCTTCATTCGATCACTGCGAAATCCTACATTTCAGCAGGATAATGCACGACCGCATGTTGCAGGTCCTGTACGAGCCTTTCTGAATACGGAAAATGTTCGACTGCTGCCATGGCCTGCACATTCTCCAGATCTCTCACCAACTGAAAATGTCTGGTCAATGGTGGCCGAGTAACTGGCTCGTCACAGTACGACAGTCACAACTCTTGATGAACTGTGGTATCGTGTTGAAGCTGCATGGGCATCTGTATCTGTACACGCCATCCAAGCTCTGTTTGATTCAATGCCCAGGCGTATCAAGGCCGTTATTACGGTCAGAGGTGGTTGTTCTGGGTACTGATTTATCATGATGTATACACCCAAATTGCGTGAAAATGTAATCACATGTCAGTTACAGGATAAATATTTCTCTAATGATTACCCGTTTATCATCTGAATTTCTTCTTTGTGTAGCAATTATAATGGCCAGTAGTGTATCTATGTTATTATTAAAAGTTACTACTGTAGATACATCTTTCGATTACTCTATGCCGTAGCTGGGTTTTGACAGCGAGCGCCAAGTGCTACCGGTTTCGGTCTAGACCATTCTCAAGCGCCAGCAGTTCAGAAACAGATGGTTCTGACAACATAGCAAAATGTTGAAAATACAAAATACATTAGAGATTTTTAACTGAAGGAGAAACATTAAATTGATTTTAGTCCCATTGCCGGGACTCGAACCCATACTTGTTTCGCTTTTTTTATTTGTAGTTTTGTTTCTTGCGGTCGCTGTTGGTGTTTTGTTCTTGGTCCTTCGATGTTTTCTTGGCTCATCTTTCCGACCGGGCGCGCTGAGCCACTGCGCCCGCCTCTAGGTATGCGCTATACCAAACAGCCACATAATGTTAGTGGGATCTGCACGGACTGTCTTACGGCACGTCTTCCTTCAATTCTGTCTCATTTTCCTCCTATGTAATACGTATCAATGTTGCCGCGGCTGTCCAATAGCGGAATAGCACCGCAGCAATAAACGTTAACCCTTTCACTCCGGCGCCGTGATTGTTGCGCCGTGCGCTGTGGACGAGCGCCAGTCGCGCCCGGCCGTGGCCGCTGTACGGCGCATTTCCGCCCTACCCACGGCGCTACTCTGTCCAGCTTTCACACTCTCAGTGTTATCGCAATTATTATACTTTATTCTACATATTTATTAGGGAAAATTCATTTGGAATAGAAACAGTTTTCTTCCTTCTTTCAGATAATTCGCGTAATTTTTTTCGTAAATTCTAAAAGATCCAAGTTTTGGATTCAGCTCTGGTGGGATGTGGACGTTATTATTGTACACGCATATTTCGCTTGTTAAATAATAGTTATATACAATTGCTTTACGTTAAACATCAGTAGCATTACATTACGATGTATGACGCGAGGCGGAACTGCTACAGCAGTCCACCGGCTGGGCGGCACAGGCAGCACTCGACCGCTGCAGCAGTCCACCGCCTGTGGAGCACATTCGCTCCCGACTTCTACAGAAGTTCACCGTAGCGAAAGGGTTAAACGGAATGATCCTGCCATGTTGTTCAATCACAGGTAATATATATGTAAATATCTAACAATAAAACACTGACCAGAGACTTATTCTGTCTCAATATATAACAGAGATATCCAACTGAAGAAGAGGCATTACATTAAAATTTCTTCAATTCTTCCTCGTGATACCTTACGTAATATGTACCAATGTTCTGAAACTAGTAGCATTGGGCTACATTCATAAACAGCTTCTGGCCAACCACAATGACATCAGAGCTTTTTGGGAACTATGGAACTCCGCCGTAACGCTTATTTCAGTACCTCATATGTGGAAAAGACGTTGCCCACTAATCGACCATTGGGTTAACGACTCCACTCGAGACGTGCCCTATTCTGTGAAAAGGCAGCAGATGTACAGCGTTTCTCCGGTAATACGTCGCCTGTACCCTGTTTGCCTCGACATAGTTCTTTCCAGTGTATGCTGCAAGACCAGCTGCCAGTTGCCGTGCAATACCTCACTCCAAAGTAACGGCCCTCCTGTGGTCTTCAGGAAAATGTTTCTGACTCTATAAACTGTTGCAATAGTAGCAAGAAACCGATTTACAATTAGCCGTTGGGCCGTGTTGGTTAAATACTTTCCAGTTTACATTTTACCTGTCGCTCTCCACTACAGGGAGTCTAATAGGCTTCTTCTCTGAAAAATATTGCACCACATTTGAATGTGTAGACAACGACTGTCTATGAGGCACTATCCATTAAACGCCACCACATTTTCTCGGTGCCCTGACGTCATGGCCTTCTTGCAGTCGTTCTAGATTGACCGAAATGCCGTCTTCCGTTCGGAATTCGGCTCTAGGGACATTTACTGACTACGATTGTTTCGTGTATTCGGCACAGTATTGGAAAATTACTGTTTATTGCTTTAATTTTAAATATAAGTATACTTAATGAAATAAACCGCACTTTACGATTACTTATGGCTTCACTGTACTAGGTTTAGATGTGATACCAATGTGTGGCGAATGAGAATTTGTGCCCGGCCGGAATTCGATCCCTGCTTACTAGGCAGACGCGTTGACCACTCCGCCACTGCCACTACGGTCGGGGGTTTGAATCCCCCATCGGCCATGGATATTTTTGCCGTCCTTAGTGTTAGTTAGTTCATAAGTAGTTTGTAAGTTTAGGGATTGATGACCCCGTAGTTAAGTCCCATAGACTCTACAAACATTACATTACTCCGCCACCTAGGACACAGTGACCAACCCGACTGCAGAGGACTCTTCCCTGCACGTCTGCCGACACTCCCGAATCTCCATTTGCCACATTGTCTCTTCCCTATTACCTCTTAATTCTGTATTGCTCGCAGCCACAATGCTGTGTTCCCGCTTCAGTGAGAACAGACCATGAGGTATCAAGACACAATTAATTGTCGTCAGGAGCGCAGCCTCGGCTTGTATACAATTATATATTTTTGACGATGTTAAGTGATCGCAAATTGCGATTTATCCCATTGAAAATAAACGCTGTAACGTCGTCAAAAATATATGCAACCTCAGCGAGGGGGGGGGGTGGAGTATCTGTGGGAGTCCAGACAAACTTGTGGTTCCTGAAGGGGGGCAGCAGCCTTTTCAGTAGTTACAGTAGCAACAGTCTGGATGATGACTGAAGTGGCCTGTAACATCAGCTAACATCGCTTTGACATGCAGCAGTTACTGAGAACGGCTGAAAGAAAGGGGAAACTACAGTCGTTATTTTTCCCAAGGACATGCAGCTCTACTGTATGAATATATGATGACGGCGTCTTCTTGGATAAAATATTTCGGAGGTAAAGTAGACCCCCCATTCCGAACACCAGGCGGGAACAACTCAGGGGGATGTCTTGATCAAGGGGAAAAAAAAGGACAGGAATTTTACGTGTCGGAGCGTCGAATCTTCTAACCCCTAATCGCACAGGTAAATTAGAAAATTTAAAAAGGGAAATGGATAGGTTAAGGTTAGATATTGTGCGGATTAGTGAAGTTCGGTGCCAGGATGAACAGGAATTCTGGGCAGGTGAGTACAGGGTTATAAATACAAAATCAGTTGGTGGTAACGCAGTAGTAGGTCTGATAATGAGTATGAAAATAGGAATGTGGGTAAGTTACTATCATCAGCATAGTGAATATATTATCGTAGCAAAGATAGACACAATACCAACACCGACCACAGTAGTGAAAGTTTATATGCCAACTAGCTCGGCCGATGATGAGGATATCGAAGAAATGTATAAGGTGGTAAAAGAAATTATTCACAAAGTTAAGGGAGACGAAAACTTGATTGTGATCGGGGACTGGAACACGATAGTAGGAAAGGAAAGAGAAGGTAATGTAGTAGATGGATATGGATGGACTGGGAAAAGGAATGAAAGAGGAGATCACTTGGTAGAATTTAGAGCTGAGCACAATTTAATGATCACCAACGCCTGCTTTAATCATATCATCATGAAAGAAGGCTGTATATATGGAAGAGACCAGGAGAGACTGGAAGATACCAGATTGACTTTATAATGATAAAGCAAAAGTTTAGAAACCAGGTTTTAAACTGTAAGACAAATCCAGGGGCAGATATTGACCCAGACCATAACTTATTGGTTATGAACTGCTGATTAAAACTTAAGAGACTGCAGAAAGGTATAAATGTTAGGAGATGGAACCTGGACAAATTGAAGGAATCAGAGGTGGCTGAGGGAACATTAAGCAAGGATTGACTGAACTAATACAGTAGAAGAATAATGGGTAGCTCAGAGAGACAGGGTAGTGAAGGCCACAGAGGATCATACAGGCAGAAGGACAAGGTCTAATAGAAATCCCTGGATAACAAAGGATATGCTGACCTTAATTGATGATAGGAGAAAATATATAAATTTAGCAAATGAATCAGGCAAAAAGTACAAATATCAGAAAAATGAGATTGTCAGAAAGTGCAGTGGCTAGAGGACAAATGCAGAACCGTAAAAGATTGTACAACTAGGGGAAAGATAGATACCGCCTATAGGAAAATAAAAGAGACATTTGGAGACAAGAAAAGCAGCGGTATGAATATCAAGCACACAGACGAAAAATCAGTACTAAGCAAAGAGAGGAAAGCTGAACTGTGGATGGAATTTTTAGACGAACTAACCAGACAATATCAATTTTAAGGCAGTATTCTAGAAACAGGAGATAAAGTGGAGGAAGATGAGATAGGAGATATGATCCTGAGAGGAGAATTGGACAGAGCGCTGAAGGTTTTGAGTCGAAACAGGACCCTGGAGTAGATCATATTCCGTCCGAATTGCTCATTTCGTTAGGAGAGCAAGTCATGAAAAAATTGTATCACCTGGTATGTAAGAGCTATGAGACAGGGGTAATAGCCTCCGACTTCAAGACGAAAATTGTAATTCCAATTCCTAAGAAACCTAGTGCAGACAAATGTGAAAATTACGAAACTATTAGTTTAATGAATCATGGTTGCAAAATACTAACACGAAGTATTTACAGACGAATCGAAAAACTTGTGGAATCGGACCTCGGGGAAGATAAGTTTGGATTTAGGAGAAATATAGGAACCGCGAGGCAGTAATCGCATTACGACGTATCTTAGAAAGTAGGTTAAGGAAAGGCAAACCTACGTTTTTAGCGTTTGTAGATTTGTAGAAAATTTTTGCAATATCGACTGGTATATACTCTTTCAATTTCCCAATATATAGGGAGCGAAGAGTTATATTCAACCTATACAAAAACCAGACAGCATTTATTAGAGTCGAAGGGCAAGAAAGGGACGCAGAGGTTAGGCAGGGAGTAAGACAGGATTGCAGCCTTTCCCCAATGTTGTTGAATCTGTACATTGAGCAAGCAGTGTAGGAATGCAGGTCAAATTTGGAGAGGGAATTAAAGTTCAGAAAAAGAAATGAAAACTTAGCGGTTTACCGATGACAGAGTAGTTTTATCAGAAACTGCAGGAACTGCAAAGGATCTGGAACAGCAACTGAATGGAATGGACAGTGTCTTGAGAGGAAGATATAAGATGAGCATTAACAAGAGTAAAACAAGTGTAATGGAATGTTATGTCAGAAAATCAGGCGATGCTGAAGGAAGTAGATTAGGTAATGAGACAATAAAAGTAGTAGATGAGTTTTGTTATTTGCGTAGCAAGATAACTTCTGATGGCCAAAGTAAAGGAGATATAAAATGCAGAATGGCTATGGGAAGAAAAGAGTTTTTAAATAAGCGAAACCTGTTAATATCCAATATTAATTTAAATGTTAGGAAGTCCTTTCTGAAAGCATTTGTCTGGAGTATAGCATTGTATGGGAGTGAAACGTAGACGATAAGGATTTCAGACAATAAGATGATATAATCTTTCGAAATGTGGTGCTACAGACGAATGATGGAAATTAGATGGGTAGATCACGTAAATAATTAGGAGGTACTTAACCGAATTGGGGAGAAAAGTAGTTTCTGGCATATCCTAACAAGGAAAGTACTTAGGCTCCAACAAACAGAAATACACCAAAATCGTATAATAGATAATGTAAGGGTCTCTTATTGCAGTAGTGATACCCCTGCACCCGCAAAACTCTGCAGTCGCCCATTAGAGGCCTCTGAGTGTGCCATGCCGCATTGTACTTTGACCTGCCGGTACGCCAGTAGTGACGGTACAGTGTGCCTCTGAAGTTGCGTTTTGTGACGTTATTTGTGTGGTGAGGTGTTTGGATAGGTCGGCGATTGGTAATCAATGCTGCTAATATTGTGTGACTGGTTGAGGTGAAGTTACGAAGAAACCTTCTTCGTGTAGATGGTATTGGCGTAGAAGATGAATCATTCGCATGTTACCTACTATCTTTTATAGTGTTTCTAATCTATTCTCATATTTGTGCACTATAGTAGATACCGGAAAACATGTGAATGATTCTTCTTCTACACCAAGACCGTATTCACGAAGAAGGGCTCTTCGGAATTTCATCTCAACCAATTGCAGTACATTAGCAGGATTGATTACCAATCGCCGACCCATCTGACGCTTCACTACACAAATAACGTCACGAAGCGCAACTTCAGAGGCACACTGCACCGTTACTACTGGCGTACCGGCAGGTCAAAGTCCAATGCGGCATGGCACACTCAGAGGCCTCTAATGGGCGACTGCAGAGTTTTGCGGATGCGGGAGAATCACTAGTGCAATAAGGGACCTTTACATTATCATACGATTTTGGTGTATTTCTGCTTGTTCGAGACTAAGTACTTTCCTTGTAAGAGATGGGTGGGACTTATTCTGCATCAAACCAGTCTGTAGACTGAAGACCACAACAACAATACCTCATTTGAATCGCTCTGCATTCCTCTTTCAATAGCCGTATTGTGCTGGTTTCTCACATAAACAGTTTGTCCGGAATTTAATTATATGAGCACAGTGCTTTGTTAGGCGGCGGCAGTGGCGGTTAGGCGTGACGTCACGTACGCCTACCACCCCCGGCGCCACGTGATTGGTTTGCAGCTCGGTAGGCAGCACACCACCTGCTGACCTCCTTGCCGCCCCTGCCACCCTGTCCGTCCTCGCCACTCTGACGCTGCCCGTTGTCAAACCTCACGCGAGTTTTATTTCAAACAGATGTTGTCACTTGTCACTTCAGAGTTCCTAGTTACAAGCATTTCTTGTTTTAACTCAAAGCAAGGGCATTGAATTTAAATTTGTGGCACGTCTGGGATTCCAGACCGAGACCTCCGGCTTATTAGGCAGGCGCTATAACCGCGTAAGGTTTATCTTACGTCACGCCTCTCTCCACCACACGAACTTAATTACAGCCCCCGCCGCGGTGGAGTAGCCGAGCGGTCTAAAGCGTCTCGCTGCGGAGCGCGCGGTTGCTCGCCGTGGAGGTTCGAGTCCTCCCTGGGGAATGGGTGTGTGTGTTTGTCCTTAGGTTAGTTTACCTTAGTTTAAGTAGTTTGATGACCACGCAGTTTGGTCCGATAGATTTACAAATATTTGAACATTTAATTACTGGCCCATATTCACTTAGAATATAAAAACGTGTCAATGTTGGCAAGGCTCTCAAATTGCGGAATAGCAGTCCAGCAATCACCACTAATGGGAACGATCCGGACTTGTATCTCAGGCGCAGATGATATACGTATCAAACAATAAAGCAGTTTCCACAGACATTTTGTCTGTATCTGTATCAACGATATTGTAAACTGAAGGAAAGGCAGTGAATTAACGTTTGCGCCATGGCCGGGATTCGAAACCCTAGGACCTCCTGCTTCCTAAGCAGGCGCTATAACCATATTTTTGTTCTTTTTAATCATTTAGACACCGTGACGTCATGGGTACTGTAACTGCACGTTGTAACACCACATAGCGACCAAAGCATTAAAATCACAGTATTCCGACATTTTTCATCGTTATGTAATTTTAATAATATGTTAAGAGGCAGAAATTTTCTCATTTTTCAAAATTATTGTATGGGAAATTCAGCGTAATTCAGAGTAATAGTATCCAGGGAATACTTAGGTCAAAACATCCCGTATATCAGAGACCATTTGTCAGATTGCTATTATAAATAGTACCCACAGTTGAGTTACACTCTCTCTATGTGCCCAGCTTTCTCTATGTGCTCCGCTCTCTATGTGCTCAGCTTTCTCTGCGTGCTTAGCTCTCAGTGGGACTATCTCTCAGTGCTTAGCTTAAAGTATTATACGCGGTTTCATTCCAAGATAGAAAAAAAAAACAGATAATATTTAAAATTTATTATCAACTTCTATATCATGATCAAACGCGAAAGCGAACATTATCTTTGGACTTTAATCGGGATAGGCTAGGACGGAAGAATTAGAAACTTCTTCCTCCCGTAATAAACTGATGAACATTCGTGAGATGAAATTTGAACTTATTGGCTAGTTTAATGCAATAACTTTCCAAAGACGAATCTTGAAGAATTAAAGTCTGTAATTAATATACAGGATCCAGAGAGATTAATACAAACAAACTCTGACGAAAATAATAACGAATTGTGGACTTATGAAGTGTGTACTGTGAAAGTGTAGTGAATGTAACTATTTATTTCAGAGAATCTATGAACCTTAAAAAAATCTTAAACAGTTATTCGAGTATTTAGTTCTCTAATATTGTCCCAGCATATTCTAAAAGTGAAGGAATATATCTGACAGTTTTGGTCAGGACAAACTTATAATGAAATTTTCTAAAGAATAATTCTGTAAAGGGAAAGGATCAGGCAAAAACAGTGTCTTTGTGACGGGCGTCAAATTATCTGAACTACCGGGACTCAATGATTCAAATTTTTATTCTTTGGTTTATTAAATATCAGCCCCTAAGAAACAGATTTTCATGGTCAAACATTTAAAAAGGTCTTTAAGTATAATGATATCCAGAACCAATATTTCCAGTGAAAAATTCAACAAAGATATAAATTTTATCAACTGCGAAGAAATACCAGGTCTATCAACTTATTTTCTATGCTGAGGTGACAAATAGAATTTTGTACCTACACATCCAATACAACTTTGCAAATCAAGACGTAATCTACAGCTTGAAAAGTCGCATGTTAAGACGCTAATATAAAACGACTTCCACACAACTGTCGCCACATTCGCAAACCAAACGATGTCGCCGCCCAGTCACAACTTATTGTCTTCGCAACATTGATACGTAAGAGGGAACATAAGGCAGATTTGAAGTTAGTGTTGTGGACTGAGACGTGCCTTAAGAATGACCGTGCAGTCTCCTTATCCAGTGAGTCACACTGGCTTATCGGTCACTAAGCCTGACTAATTAGCAATAACTCGCTGGTTCCAATCCCGGCACAAATTGTAATTCAATACCTCTCAGTCAGTTTGATATCTTTGATATATATCGAGACAAAAAATGACTCTGGGTATTTGTTTCTTTTTTCGTTCTATACCTAAGAATATTCCTGGGGTTACTTCCTTATACTACGAGATTGCTACCTGGAATATCTCTGTTCACTTTGTGTCATTACAGATACAGGGGGAAGCTGATTGTTTCCACGTGAAAAGCGGGTTTGGTAAGCTGTTGGGTTCCCCGGCCGGCCGGCTAACAGTTTGTACCTAGTAAATGGAATACAGGTAGTTAGGTTTTTCCTAGTCTGCTCGGAAAAAGGAAACGGCGGTCTTGGCTGAGCGAGGGCGGCTATTCCAGATTGGAACTGAAATACAATGTAGCCACACACATTATTCTAAGAATCCTATAAAATCAGTGAATGATCATATGGCAAATATTATTATAAGAATGGATTCAGGAGACTTGGGAGAATCGAACACCGTAATCACAATTTCAATATCCCTTTCAGATAAAAATCCGATATATTTCAGTACTATAATAATATAATTACTGATACTTAGTGTTTATCAGTAACAGTTTAAGAAGCAAATGGGCAGCATTTCACCACGCTATCTTAAAAGACGATCCACGTTATCTCCGCATTTTTTTCAATAGCCTTTGTTTTACTCTGTTGTTCTGCTTTCCGTTGACGTAGTAATATTCTTGCGTCAGAACATAGATTCCAATACAGAAACACAAAATATGAACGCAGCAAAGCGCATACCATCTATACATGTATTTAATTATATTATTTTTGTTTGTATATTATTTTTGTTGTAGACTGCCACTTAAATATTTCATGCCCGACTAAAAGTGGTAAATATGCAGCAGATAATTTATGCATACACAATTAAATGTATTTGTGGACAAGAACTGAATATATTTGCATAAAAAGCCATGATAAATTAAACATTATTTTTGTAAGTATATTTCGACGGCGGCAGTATATTTGAACAGAGACGCCACGCTTGATAGCTGCCTGAGCAAAGAGCTTCAGTTTCAAACGATTTTAGTATACCCTAATGGCTAATATTTTGGAAGGAAAATTGTATTTTAAAGATGAGGCGTTAGGATGCGCGGAAGGATACAATTTTGGGAGCAGGTAGAGAATGCTTTCGAACGCTTGGGAAGGGACTCGTAACTTGGACGCGGTGGTGATAGGTTGTGACTGGGACGCGTGAAGCCGCGTTACGAACTTGTGATTTGAAGAGATAGGCAGGTGTGGACTTAGAAAATTTACGGGACTGTGACTGCAGAACTCAGTCTCTGCTTGAAAAGTGGTAAACTATGGGCGGTAGTTGGTCTGTGGAACTCTGATAATTCAGCAATCGTGTACTCTTGCGATGAAATACTGTGTTTTATAACAAATACTTTAATTAATCGCTGATTAATTTGGAACTGCAATGTTCGACGGACTGATAATTGGAACTTTTACTCTCAAGTGATTGTGATACTTATTGTATCTCTCATGAACAACCGACGTATAAAGTAGGACCATCTCCGCATTTTCATGTCCAAAAAGAGTAATAAACTGCAGTTATATAAAAATTACTTCGTGAGTAAATTTCTTCTAAACATTATCTTAGAATACTTTTCTTGGTCATTCAGAACTTTATTTTTATTTAAACATATTTTTCGCGTCACCATCTGCAGATTGATAGACAGGCTAAACTACAGATTAATTATTGATCTTATTTAAACAGTTTGGGTAGCTGTAACGGCATAGAAGCTGACATACATAAGTCATCACTATGAAGAGAGACAACGAGCCATAAACCGTTTACTACCCTGAGTTATATATTGCCCAATTCGTATTGGTGATTAGCGATAGGAAAGTCACAATTGTATTAGTTTCAACACATACTCCATCTTTCTCTGACTTGATAAATTATTTCATTCCTGAACTATTACACGAACAATTTTACTACTAATTCTTTCACTAAACGATAATGTTAAATTTCAGATCTTTTCTAAACTCTGTTCAACAAGTCACATGAATCGGGCGTGAGTAAAGAATATAGTGACATTAATAGTATTATAGCGAAACGGAATATTATCTCCTCTACTGCTCTACGTCAGATCAGTTTTGCAGATTATTATACATACCTTTATATTAATTATTAATGATTTCAAATGTAAGTAAGTTATGTTCTATGATTCACAGAAAGGCTTTGTGTATTTCTTATGTTTCAAGTGCTGTGACGGCAAATCAACCTAAGAGGGCAACATCTTCACCCCCGAGCTCAAAGAATAGACATCAGGACACTTCAAGTCGCGGGTCGACGGCCACTAGGCGTAAGACTATTATGTTCCCCACAGTTGACTCCGAAAATTTTTCCTTATTGATATTTTTAACAGAACTGACTTTGTAAATTATATAAAATAAAATGTAGTTCTTGTAATGCTGTCGTTAGGAAATCAACTTGTATATCTTCTAGTCAATAAATAATGTCAGTTATTCGTTTCCATGTATATACATCGCTAATCGCAAAATTTTCCGACGCCTGCTTTTTTTTTTTTTTTTTTTTTTTTTTTTTTTTTTTTTTTTTTTTTTTTTTTTAAAGAAGAGTTATGTTTAAAAGCTATTGATAATTTATGGGAAAGGGATACTTGGTGATTTATAATTCACAAGTAGATGTTACATAAGAATCGATATTGAGGAAAAGCAACGAATAATATCTCTGACTACAACAACTAGCTGTTTTTTTATTTATTTATTTTGACTTTTCGAACAAATAGCTCGACGACGAACGCTTTGACAGGTTTTCTGCACGAGAACTTTAAGTGATAATTAATTAAAGTGATAATTTTCATGCAAAGATAAAGCTAGTTCCTCTTTTTCCGTGTAAGAACCAATCATTGGGTCGTGATAGTGCATTCTTGAAAGGTTAAACCAGGTTTTTTTTTTTTTAAGTTGGTGCACGGATAACGATCGGATACCGGAGTCCGACATTTCCTCATATACTCACAAAAATCGTCGTCCCAGCGCAGTATAACGCTACAAATAATGTCCCTAAAACTGGAAGTTGTTAAACGAATAAGATAAGGAGAGAGAGGTTGTGGGAAATAAGCAAAAACTGAGAATTTAATTTTTTTGCGAAAAGAAATTTATGGAACAATGAAAATTTTCACACAACTACCAACAAATCAAAGTCGCGAAAGATTGTCTTAAACCGTTGTAAATTCAAATCTTTATAAAAGGAGATTTACATATATCACGTATACTACAGTGTCCCTTAGTATGATCCACGATGCTCATGTTTATCACTGTTATTTTTGGTTATTTTATCCTTATACACTTGTTTACAGTTTAAGCCCCTTTGTTTAACCTGTTTATCGTCCGTAATTTATGTGGGCTACAATATAAATTACACTTGAAATTGTAGCATAATGAAATTGCACGTGAGTATTCTCGAATCGGAATAACTTAATTTTGTCTGGCTTCACTGCATGATGGGACAGTGAAAAAACGATCGTTTGTGCACACTTGGAAATCAACTACCATCTGAGAACTGTATTCTTTTCTGCAATATTTCTCATTTTAGGCTTATTTTCCATAGGAAATTAAAACTTGAACAACAATAAAAAATATATGGTTGCTTTGGAATCTCCAAGACGTCTTAAATTGTTGACAAATTTCCATAGCCACAATCACATGTTTTGACAAACGAGTGGTGAATCGTGTCAGATGTCCGGGGGCGCAAGAATAATTGCACGGGTGAGATCAGATAGCGGTACAAAGAACCGTCCAATTAAGGGCTTAATCATTGCAATCAATCTCAAAAGGCAGTTTTATTCAGTGATGGTATACGTACAACAATGATAGAATACAAAATGGTAAAGGAATGTGCGTGAAACTCAGCGGTCGGCATATATCTGAGTGGTATATCTGATAGCACACAGGTCAGTCCCCGTGGCACTAAAGATTCCTTACAATCAAAAGCCTGAAATCCTTAATCTGCTACATCTGAGTAAAGTGTTTTAACTGGTGAATTTTACAAAATACAAATTGTAGTAATACATTAATGATTTTTTTATAACTTGTGCGAGGCTTGTCGCTGACTTCTGCCCTCTCTGCCAGCGTATCGATAAATATATGACATTTGTCACGTTCAATTTTTTTGCAACAAGCTGATGAGAGAGAGCGGAACTGTTCGTCACTTACTTTCTTCTCCTTCATGTGATAGGACGTGTCGCAGGATTTGGTGTAATTCATGTAAGTGTGAGCTTAGTTTTTTTATTAATTTCAATAAACCTCCACAGTTAATTTGAAATATCTTACTTACTTACAATCCCTTCTCCATTCTCACTAATTTTAAAGTTATTTATTTTCAGCAGATCCAGTACTTCATAAAGTGATGCTCGGGTATTGTTGCGATTTGTTTCGTGATTGTACTAGAACATTCTCTGTGTAACTTTTATTTATTTCGTGTCTATGAATGGTTTATTACATTTTAATGACTGCAGAAAAATCTTTGCGATGTTCATGAATTCCGATAATTTTGCAGTTTTTGGCCACTGTCATGATTAATTTTCAACACGGTCATAGAACAATAGTAAACGAAATGCACAATCCCAGCATCAATTTATCGAAGTAATATTCCAGTCATCTCAGCTAGAATCACTACAGAATATGATCGAAATGTTTGTACCAGCTGTCAATAAGGTAAAATTTAGATTCCACCGACTTCTTCTGTAATGTTGCTGTCTGGTGTTGTATTTGCTACCGAAATTACGATCGCTACCATTTAATGGCGGAATCCAATAATTTTTTTTAAATTGTCCCTTCCTTGTCAAAATTGCTCAGTAATCTCATTTAAAAATATTTCACTACCTGGTAAAATTTCATTTGCGGTCTCCAATCTTAACTTTAATACGCAACACCCATTTTCATACGAAAGCAGCATTACAAAATCATAATTGTGTTCAGTAGTCAACTAAGGCTACTGATACAGAACATGGTTGTCGTACAACCCAAGATTAAAATCAATGCCCAACTACTGTCTCGTATACCTATTAAAAAGTCTGTGCGTCATTCATGTTCTCTTTGCTTCACTCCATGTCCTGTATCGAGGAACCCACTACAACTTGCATACGACATACAAGATAGCAATATTCAGTAACAACGCCTTTATGACTCAGTCCAAACTACAATGACTTCCTAGTTTTATGGTTAAGCAATATCCTTAGCGAGCGGACCCACTAAACTGTATTTGAAATGACATACTACTGTATAATGGGTCCAAGACGATGATATAAAATTAATTAGGATGTAGAAAATTTTGTACATCAACTGTTTTGCTCGTAAAAATATCTATCACCCGTTGTTGTAGTAATCAGGTGAAAAATTTTGGAAGTTGCTTGATTGTGTTTATGAAGTTTTCGGAAGGTGTCTACAAACGATCGTTTCGTCAGCGTCGGTCCGTTCACTAAAAAGACGCTGGTTAACCCTTTCGTTCCCAGTCTAATTCCTAGTCAACTCCATATAAAAAACTGCTTTACAAAGTATTATGAGTATCAATTCTTGAAGTCGCGTTGTTTGCGAGGAAAAACATGATTCTAAGATGGTGTTTCGCTAAATGGTGGAGCATGCATCAACTTCAGACGCATTCATCTCTCCGACTTGTAAGTAGAATTACTCTGTTTTCGGCTATGAATGTGAGTGTGCGTAAGGATCGTGTTATCTTATTTGAGCAGCGAATTGTCTTGTCTAGGTGCTGTATTGAAGGTCATGCAAGCGTTATTAATCTGACAGTGCTATCAATCGACAAAATAACAACAGATGTAATAGAAGAATTGATACAAAAGTGTGTTTCGTGCACGAAAAAAAAAAAAAAAAAAAAAAAAAAAAAAAATACATGAACATTATTCTTCTTCTTTCAAAAATATTAAAGGACGTTCTTTTATGTTTAGAGCATTGCATTAAAACATAAATACTGAATTATATTTTTTCCAAAGCGGATTTCATAATGTGGTACTGAAAGGGTTAAATGTCCTTCTACATCAACTTATCACGAAGCCTGTTTACCGCCATCGATATGAATATGCTCCTTGCCTTTTCAGTAAGAGTACAGTATAACATAAGATTATTACTGTTTTCCATCCCACTACTGATTTTCATTGTTTATTTTTATCCTTTCATTATGAGGCTCAGTCCTACTTTGTTAGCAGCTGATTTTTATTCCTTGAAAAATCTCTGCACATATCGTTTAGTCACCTGCTAGAATGTACATAGAGTAAGCTACAATACTAAAATGTAAGTGTAAATTTTATCCCTTTATATTAACATATACTTTATTACAATCTATTTGTTTCAAAACTGCATCACTCATTGTATTTTTTGTGTCCCTGCCTCGTCGCCGCTTTTGTGTCTCGTTTCCGTCGTAGGTGTCGGTGGCCGAGTTGAATGAGACCGACACAGGAATAAAGATAGCACGCTGGTGCGGGTACGGAGGGGAGCAGCCAGAAACTAGAAACACTAGAGTAAATTAGAACGAGATATATATTGAACAGAATTTATACAATACTTAACTTTTACATAGTACTGCAGAATGCTGATACATAGTTGTTAGAGGCCTGCCTAGTGCCTGTACGATAGCAAAGTCTTCGCTGGTGCCTATCTGATTCCGAAGGTCCTAACTGGTTGCTATCTCAGTCCCAAGTGAACGATGTCGTTCACTGGTGGCCACGAGCGGAGTTGCCGCAGAGGGCGCTCGTGGCTGTCGTCGTAAGAACGCCGCGCCGTGCGTGCATGGCGGCGCGCGGCGTAAGTAGGTGGCGCGCACTTTGGACTTGTGCGACACCACACCCCTCCCCCCCCCCCAAACCGCCGCGCCGTCGTGGCGTAGGGCTGAGGGCCACGGCGACGGCACTGGGAGGAGGGCCTGGGCGGGGGCGTTACTGGTGGGACGGGCGTCGTAGCTGAGGCTGGGATCGAGACGCCGTCCGCGCCCCAGCATCCGCCTTGCGATCCTCCAGGAAACCCGGCGAAACCTGAGGAAGGGCGCACACCCCCGCCCAGAGGGAGCATGTCATCTTCTGAGGTGCGTGGCCCAAGCTGGGGGGGCCCGCACGGTCCCGGAGTCCCTCTCGGTGACGCTATCATCTGCGGCGGCGACGGAGGCGGAGGGGCCGACTGCGTAGGAGGCGCGTCGACATCCATCGGGAGCTCGTAGCCCGGGGAAGCTGGGCCCGGCGGCGAGCGATGTGGCTGTGCTCCCTGGCGGTGAACTGGGTCTGGAATCAAGAAACGGGAGACAGGATCGCGCGGCCTGTGCAAGCGCAATTGGTTTGCGTGGCGCCGCAGCTCCGACCCTGTGGAAGAACGTACAACATACATATTGCGACCGAGCACGCGCTGAATGGTGCCTGGCAACCATGTCTTCTTCATACCAGCAAACACCCTGTACAGCACCGGCGTAGAAACCTGAAAACGCGTAGCGCCATACGAACCGACTCGGTGCGTGGGAGGCTGCAGCAGGTGAAGGAGAGTGCGGTGACGGCGGCCGTGTAGCAGCTCGGCAGGAGACGGGCCGTCACGTGGCATGCATCGATACGTAGACAGGAAAATTTGAAGAGCTTGCTGCCTAGAGTGCAGACCTTTCATCTTCTCCATGTGAGACTTGAATGTTCGAACGAAACGTTCTGCTTCACCATTGGACTGAGGGTGGAAAGGTGCAGTGGTAATATGCTGAATGCCATTCACACGACAAAACTGTTGAAATTCCGCACTAACAAACTGAGGTCCATTGTCACTGACGATAGTTTCAGGCAAGCCTTCGATGCAAAACACTGATGTTAATGCACTGATTGTACTAGAAACTGTCGTTGAGTTCATGGCAATCACAAAAGGAAACTTGCTGAAAGCGTCTACAACAATTAACCAGCGCGTATTCCAGAAAGGTTCGGCAAAGTCAATATGTAAACGGTGCCATGGTCCCTTGGGGCGTGGCCAGTCTGAGAAACGCTGTGGAGGTGCCGCCTGATGCTCCGCACAACTGTACACTGTGATGTCATGCTCTCTATCTGAGCGTCCATACCAACCCAGGTACAATGACGTCTGGCCAGTTGCTTTGTCCTAACAATGCCCCAATGTCCTTGATGCAGGAGGCGTAACACTTCTCGTTGCAGGGATCGAGGAACAATCACTCTTGCTTGGTCGTTGTCGGTATGCAACAACAGTACACCCTGACTTAAAGATAATGCATGACGTTGTGCAAAATAACGTCGAACCAGAGGCCGATCAATGTCTTTGGCTCTGGCAGGCCACCCTGAGCGAACAAAACGTGCTACCACACTTAGGTCTGCATCCGCAGCTGTTTCCTGTGCAACCCGACGAGAGTTCAAAGGAAAGTCTGCGACAGCGGAAGCATCTCTGGAGTCTATCTGACAACATGCCATTTCTGAAGAATCAAAGATACATCCTGGCCAACCGGAAGTCGGGAAAGTGTGTCCGCGTTGGCATGTTTAGTGGTAGGTCGGTACAAAATCTCATACTGATAATTTGACAATATCAAGGACCATCTCTGAAGCTTTTGTGCCGTTCGTGTCGGAATTGGCTTTGTGGGTGAGAACGACGACGTGAGAGGCTTGTGGTCTGTCAACAAATAGAATTTTCTGCCATAGAGATAATGATGAAACTTTGTGACGCCGTAAATGATTGCTAAGGCCTCCTTTTCTATCTGAGTGTAATTCTGTTGCGTCGGCGTCAGTAGCTTGGATGCAAAGGCAATAGGACGATCGTGACATCCAATACGATGTGACAAAACTGCACACACACCGTACGATGAGGCATCAACTGCTAACACTACAGGCTTCTGTGAGTCAAAGGGAATCAAATATGCATCACTGAGTAGTGCAGACTTTGTCAAAGGCAACCTGACAATCTTTAGACCAAACAAAAGGAACATTTTTCCTACGTAAGTGATGCAGTGGAGCTGCAATCTGAGAGGCATTGGGAATAAACCTGAAATAATAGTTAAGTTTTCCCATTACTGCTTGCAATTTGTGCACATTTTTGGGAGGAGGCAAGTCTTTGATTGCTCTAAGATGTGACTGTAAGGGATGAGTTCCTTGGGCATTAATCACATGGCCTAGTTACTCTATTTCAGTTTGAAAAAACGAACACTTCGCTTTATTGCAACGTAGACCTGCTGCAGTCAAAACTTTGAAAAGGCACTCCAGGTTTGCTAAATGTTCTTCAACTGTACGTCCGGATACCACAATATCATCTAAATAGTTCGAACAACACGGTACAGAAACTGTCAGCTGTTCCAAAAAACGCTGAAAAATAGCGGGGACGGAAGAACTGCCAAAGGGTAGGCGTTGAAATTGAAAAAGGCCCATGTGAGTATTAATGACGAAAAACTTTTTTGACTCGTCATCAAGTGGAATCTGTAAGTATGTCTCTGCTAAATCAATCTTAGAAAAGAAACGAGACTGTCCTAATTTGTTCATTAGTTCGTCAGGTCTGGGCAGGGGATAAGTGTCTACAATTGTTTGACTGTTCACTGTTGATTTGAAGTCCGCACAGAGACGAAGTTTTCCTGATGGCTTGGGTATAATTACTATAGGCGAGGCCCACTGACTCGCAGAAACAGGAGAAATCACGCCACTATCTTGCCAACGTTTAAGTTCTTCGGCAACTGTATCACGCAAGGCGATAGGCACTGGTCTAGCTTTACGAAATTTTGGAACTTCAGATTCTTTTAAAGTTACATGTGCCACGAAGTCTTTTGCACAACCTAGTTCCGGCGAAAACAAGTCAATATATTTGTCACACAATGCATTGATTTTATCCTGAGGCACTATTGACGAAATTTGAAGCACATCTCTTTGAATTGATAAACCAAACAAGTCAAAAGCATCTAGTCCAAAAATGTTCTGTGTCGATTTGGCCTGAAGAACTACAAAAGCAACTGTTTTTGTTACACCTTGAAAAGAGGCGGGCAGGCTACACGTTCCTAGCACGGGAATATTTTGACCTGTATAAGCTGTTAACACTTGCTGTGACGGCGACAATTTTGGCGAACCCAGAAGTTCATAAGTATCGTTATTTATTAATGTGACAGTGAAACCAGTATCAAGCTGAAATTGCACCGTCTTATTTTCTATGAAGAGAGTCACAAACAGTTTTTGCCTGCGGCGCTCGACAGGTGCGCGAATGTGGGCAACGTCTGCTACGGTTTGTTTACTGCGCTTGCGCAGGCCGCGTAGTGAAGTAAGCGGCGCAGACTCGGCACGCAGCGGATTAACAACACTGTCACTAGATGGCACTACCGCCGGATCGGCGACCGCGCAAGCATGCGAAGCTACTCCAGATGTACTAACTACTGCACTACACTTTTGAGTAGCTACTTGATGTCTACTGTCACTAGCTACACAGTACTGGGCACTATTACAAGGATCAGTTGCAGAAGGCATTATTTCCACTACAGGAATGCACTGTTCATAGTCATTTTGCTTGTCCCGAACCCTTTTCCGTTGCACTGTTTTACGCGCTCGTCGGCGCTTGCTACGTGGTGCACTATATAGTTTTGCCATAGGCGCAGAACTACTTTCTTGCAATTGAGATCCAAGGAAAGCACTGTTCAATTCCACAGCCCGTATAACATTTACAGAATGAACTGTTCTCGCACTCTGCGAAGCACTGTTTCTAACGGTACCGTTCTTTGAGTTTTTAATTTGCATACACACAGACTGTACATGTCCTGATTTGCCACATTGATAACAGGTTGCGTTGCGACTAGGGCAATGAGCACGCTTGTGGCGAGACACACACTGGGGGCAAGATTTACGTACATTTTTCTGAAATGAGCTTGGCGCCCGTTATGCAAATTACTGTGTCTAACACTACGGGGCGACCTTTGCGTCGCACTTTTACTCTGGCTACTGTTCACTGTCTGTTCAGCACGGCCTGTACTATTGTAAGAATCACTAGTGCTACACTGAAAACTTCGGCTAGGAAAGCGACCGTTGCGGCGCACTGAATTAACACTGTGACTTTGCATTTCTACATCTGCTAAGTCAAAAGTATCATGCGCATCTATAAGCTGCAGTACACTGTCTAATGAGGGGTCAGACTGTTTCAGAATTGCTGCCCTAATTCTGGGGTCCTGAATATTCTGCGTAATCACATCCCTCAACATCACGTCACTATACGAAAGTCCACAAGAGCAAGTAAATTTACATTTACGGGTTAAGCCCTTCAATTCCGTAATCCACTCTTGGTGTGACTGCTGCGCTAATTTTTTAAGTCTGAAAAATCGGTACCGTGCAGCGGCTACAAGAACTTTTCTCTCATAATGAGCATTTAGTGCCTCTACTATTTGTTCAAAGTGTACATCACGAGGAGATACGTCGGGGAAAAGTTTTTTCAGTAACACGAAGGTGTTGGTGCCCACCACAGATAATAGCAGATGCTTCACTTTCTGACCTGTAATTTGATGAGCCGCGACGAGTTCTTGAAACTGTGCGAAGTAGTCGCCCCATTCTTCCTCACGTTCGTTGTACTGGCGAAACGTAGGAAGCGTTGCGGCGGCAGGTGTGGGCTGCTGATACGACGGCTGTTGTTGAGTTGTCGTCAACTGCGCCACTGCCTGGAGAAGTTGTGTTATTTGCGCCGTCTGTAACTGAATGATTTCCATTAAGTTTGGGTTCGGGGTAGTGGCCATGCTGATCGATTAGGTGCCGCGCATACAAGTAAAGTATAACAAAACAGAAATGCAATATGAAAGAAGACGCTCTGCAACAAAAAAGTCCACAAAACTCGTAACTGAATATATTCCCCCAAAAATCATATAATAAGGGTGGGTGGGCGGGAGCAATTTCTGCGTGCTCCGACTGCTGCTGTCTGGCTGCTGCAAGCGGGCTGGTCCACGGTTCTATCACTCCTCGTCGCCACTTTTGTGTCCCAGCCTCGTCGCCGCTTTTGTGTCTCGTTTCCGTCGTGTCGGTGTCGGTGGCCGGGTGGATGAGACCGACACAGGAATAAAGATAGCACGCTGGTGCGGGTACGGCGGGGAGCAGCCAGAAACTAGAAACACTAGAGTAAATTAGAACGAGATATATATTGAACAGAATTTATACAATACTTAACTTTTACATAGTACTGCAGAATGCTGATACATAGTTGTTAGAGGCCTGCCTAGTGCCTGTACGATAGCAAAGTCTTCGCTGGTGCCTATCTGATTCCGAAGGTCCTAACTGGTTGCTATCTCATTCCCAAGAGAACGATGTCGTTCACTGGTGGCCACGAGCGGAGTTGCCGCAGAGGGCGCTCGTGGCTGTCGTAAGAACGCCGCGCCGTGCGTGCATGGCGGCCGCGGCGAAAGTAGGTGGCGCGCACTTTGGACTTGTGCGACACCACAGTATTAACTTTATAAACTTTCACACTCAGGTAGAATACTTTTATACTAAAAATTCAAATTTCTGTAACCGAATTTTGTACGTTTTATATGGTTTACTGTAATAACAATGCAATTGTTTGCCTGTATAGAGACCAGAAGAAGGGTACTCAAGCGCCCGAAACCAGTCCTCACTAATAAATTATTAGAAGCAATTTGTTGCTGCATTTTGTGGATTAATAACCTGAACAGTTGCTGCAATGGATAAAATAGTTCAATATAAGAGTACTAGGTTTTTTTAAATGTTCTGTACTTAGCTATATTCGACTTATTATAATAGGAAATGGTAAAGTGCTGATCCAGTTATAAAACATAAACGATTTTAATCAAACGACTTTATTATAAAACAATCCTTTAAGTAATAAGAAATGCAGCACATTGCAGGTGGCGAGTAATACATACAGAATTCAAGACCTCAATTATAATTACCTAATACTAAGTACAGAAACAGATCGATATGAACTTTAGTTGTTATACATAAAGCAATACAGCGCAAGAAAAATTTTAACCTCAAAATTATCGATAAATCAGTGAAGTGGGGCACTAATAATTTCAGATCCAACTGCAAATAAAGCAATAATTTTTCTGAATTGAAACTGCGACATGTATGCTGCCTTCCCCAATTCGAATGAGGTTAGAATTTATTACCAACCCATTTCGCAAGACATTACACAGAAACGTTCGTGAACTGCCATCATTGTATGGCACGTTGTTCATGAGAAATGGCGTCACGAGGACTGAGCAGCATGAGAAAGAAAGTGAATGTGACAGCGTGTGGAGTAGGCTGTGTACAGGGGCGGAAAGAGGAGAGGGAAAACGATGTCAACAGGGACGGAACGCAAGCTCCAATATTTTTGGTTAGAGATAGCTAACGAATTCGGCCGCTCCCTGAACGATTTAGGGAGATTATAAAAATGTAAATCCGGGTGGGGGGAAGCCGATCTGAAGTGACGATTTCCTGAAAGCTAGTACACTTTCTTAGGGATTACTGAAGACCGGGATACAACATGTTGGCTTTGACCAATGACAACTTACATAGTCCACAGATGTAAAAACGAAAACATTTTCAAACTTAAAAAAAAAGAAACAACCATTTCGCTAGAGATATAGAACCATGTATCAATGTAAATATTAAGAAAACAATTACGAACGCATTAATTTCGAGAGCGCTCGTTGAAAATTTTATTTTAGGTAACCGGTTTTAACGAAATTGTCATCTTCAAAGCTCTAAATTTTCAAGATGTAGAAATCTAAAGATGAGAACTAAGCTTGTCAAAACCAGTTATGCAAAATAAAATAGTCAACAAGGGATCTAGGCACGTATATTTTCAACAAGTAAGTTTAGATCGTCCCCCTGGCTTGAAAAATGTCAAGCATAAACAACAGAACGCATTAACTGATAAAAATTTTAAACTTATGGCAACGGCGTTCTAGAACTGAAAACTAAGTCACATAGAATGAAGGGAATAACCAATCATCTCTATACTACCTGGATATTGAACTTCGCCGCGGCGGAGTGGCCGAGAGGATTGAGACACTATGCCGCGATGCGCGGAGCCGTTCCCCGTCGTGGGTTCGAATCCCCCCTCGGGCATGCATGTTTGTGCCGTGTTTAGTATACGGTAGTTTGTAAGTTACGGAGTGATGACCCTGCAGTTAAGAACGTTATTCGTGGACTTACAATATATCGGTGTTTTACGAGGGCGATCCTGCCGATGAGCAGTCAGTTTTCCGCGGCCGATCCTTGGAGCGGCAGACGGCTTCGATGTGGCCTTCACGGTCGCAAGATCGGCAAGTGGACCACCGGTCAGGGCAGTCGGTGCGGTCGTGGTGCTGGAAGCATGCGGGACAGGACGGCAGGCGGCGTGGTTGGCGGCGCTGTCGACGGAGTGTCCGGGAAGATCCTGTATTGGAAGGACGGTTTTGACGTTCAGAGGGCGGTTGGAGGCTCGCGGGCTGTCGGCGGGCCGTGTGGACCGCAGCGAAATCGTCCGAGATGAGGGCCGCTGCGGGTCGTCGGGGCGGACGGCTGCGACGTCTGCCCAGGATTCTAAGCGTCGATGCGCTGCCGTGGTCACTTCGAATTCAAATGCCTGGTCGATGACTTCATTTAGCGTAGGGTCGTCCAGTTTTAGTGCATTTTGCCTGAACTCTGCGTCCGGTGCGGCTTGTATCAGGTGGTCCTGAACCATGTCGTCGGCGTATGATTCCATGGATGCGAGGGTAAGGAACTGACATTTTCGTCTCAGGCGTTGTAATTCCGATGTCCACTGTCTATAGGTTTGTCCAGGTTTCTTATGGCGTTGATAAAAGTCCACTCGAACTGCCAGGATGTGGAACCTACGGCGGTAGTAAGCCGTCAGAATGTCAGAATGTTGTTAGAAAGTTAGTTCATCCGGTGCCTTGTGGTGCAATTCCGATAGCATAACATACATAGTGGACTTGTTCCACGAAAGAAAATAAGACCTACCTCGTTTGAAATCCGATGGATGGTGAAGTGTTGCCGTAGCCGCCGTTGGTAGGTATGCCATTCTTCTACTTCCTTGAACGCTGGGAACGCCGGCGGAGGCGTGATCGGCAGCGGTGGTCGATTCTGCGTGAGTTCTGTCACTAGGTGCGTGACAAACTGCTGTTGGTGTGTGGTCAATTGTGTGAAAACATCGCGCAAGAACTGTTGCATTGACACTTCCTGTTGCTTGGCCGAAAGATACTACCCCCCTAACTCGTAGTCACTTGTGTTATGACTCAATAAGCAGACATTCCCATGACACACATTTATTGGTGAATTCAATAGCACAATAATTACAATGAAGTAATAAAAAACTCCGCTTCTGGAGTATGGCAAGTTTCCTGGGTTCGAAATACAGTAAATGAAACCGATAACACTCTCTCAATGTTCCCCTACTGGCAGGCGAGCAAAGTTCCTTACTCCGAGAGATGTATGTTGACGAGGAGTAGCCAGCCGGCTGACAAAGTCCACGTCCGTAGCCGGTCGAAGGTAAGCACTGATGACACAAAGTCAGAAATATGAAGTGCAGAGCGTAGCCGAGATCGTTGAACTGGTTTCCATCCGATGAGTACCCCGTATCCCATGTAGCGCCGAGGTGAACTGTCCTCGGTGACTGTCGGCCAGTTCCTCATAGAGAGGTCTGACCAATCGCAGCCAGAGGCGTGGTTCCGCGTGACTGCTCTGCTAGCGGCCTCTGGCTGCAGGACGGCCTCTAGCAGGACGCATTGGAGGCCCGCTGGACACACGGCGGCTCGCTCTGTTTGTGTTGATTCCTGTGTTTGTCATCGGCCGCCGTGTGTTGTCGCCTCCTGCCTGCGGCGCCCCTTATGGCCAGACCCTGCGGCAGCGTGGCTTAACGTCCTGTCGTGCGGGTTGCTGCCTGTCGGTGGGCAGGCGCACAGCCGGCACGACAGTACGTATTTTCGAGTTTGATGGTAAAGTGTCTAAATTGAATTTACTTCGGGCCCATAGGAGAGATAATCGGTTATGTGAAAGGATATTTATAAAGTACAATGATGAAGATTTTCCTTATTGTGATCATAATGAGCTTGTATCAGATGTAGACCAGAACAGGTTACGCCCACTCCACTACCAGACATATTTCGGAAAAGGTAACAGAATGCCAGTGTTTGTCAGATGAGGAGAAAACAGAATTATATAATCTTTCACTGACTTATCTTGATGTATTTTCATCTAAAAAAGGTGTAATAAACGGATATGTGTATTGCATGGATGTGGCCCCACACACAACATATTGTGCTAGCAGATATTCGGTCCAATGGACTAAGAGGTATGCGGTGAAAGCCGAACTTAGAAAGATGCTTCACTGAACATCATTGAAACCTCAATGTCACTTTATTCTAGGCCGTTGTTGGCTGTAGGATAAGTAGGAGGTGGGGTAAGATTAGTGCTATATGCAAGATGAATTAATAAGATTGTTATCCCTGTACGTACACATCCTGAGGCTCTGGATGAGCAACTGCAAAAATTTCACAATGTTAAGTATTTGTCCACCACTGACATAAGAGCTTCATTTTGGCAAGAAGCATTACAAGAGGTAAACAGGAAATATACAGCATTCATGTTCGCAGGGAGGACTTATCAATTCATTGTATTTCCCTTTGGATTTAATATAAGTTTAGAAATCTATAAAAGTGAATTGGATACAGTACTAGGCCCTGAATTGCTTTATAAAGTCACTTTATGGGTAGATGATTTCTTAATTGCAACACGTACTTGGAAACAGCAAATAGAAATTTTTGCCCTTGTCCTACAAAGATTCCAAGATGAAGGTGCTACTGCAGACCTTGAAATGACTGCATTTGCTACAGATCAAGTAAACGTTTTAGGGCATATTACATCACCAGCAGGCATTACACCTGATCCAGATATAATCAAAGCCATCCAGAACTTTCCTACACCTTTAACTAAAAGGCAACTGAAATCGTTTCTAGAAATAACTTCGTTCTTTCGTAAATTCATTCCCATACAGTTATTGAACAACAGTGATTTGTTACTTCTTCTTAAGAAAAAATCTTCATGGCTATGGACCACAAATTGTCAAATAGCTTTTGATTCATTAAAACAAGCCCTTGTCATTTCTAACTTTCTGTGTCACCCTGAAATGCAAAAAGAGTTTTACATTGCTTCAGATTCTTCCAAGATTGGAGTTGGAGCTGTTCTTCTCCAAACTGTCACTGTAGATGGTAAATTAGAGATAAAAGCCATTAGCTTTGTAAGTAGAGTTTTAACCCATTGTGAAAGAGCTTATTCCACAACAGGGTTAGAGGTGCTTGCTGTGCGCTTTGCTTTCAAGATATTTCATTTTTACATTTATGGTCATCATGTTAAAGTTATATGTGATCATAAGACACTGAGCTTGTTACTAACCTGTCAACTAATACATCAGATGTTGGTGTATGGTTTTACAGGAATACAACTTTGAAATAGTAAATAGTATACTGATAATGTTGTAGCAGATACCCACAGTCGGCTTTCTGAAGGTTTATCTGAATTTACAGAACTAGTAGAGCAGGTTGTAAATTTCCCAAGTTTGTTAATGAAGAATCAGCTACGCAGAAAATATTACTTAGAATTGTGCAAAAACATGACTCAATTGCAACAGAATGACACGCATTTGAAACAGATTACAATACACTCATCCAGGACCCACGCAAGTTACCAGAACACTACATCATAAAACAGGACATTTTATTCCACAGGAAGCATACAAACGCAGAAAATTGGAGAGTATGCAATCTGCAGACATATGTTGACACACTGATAAACCACACATATTTAGCATGGGGACACTTTGGTGTACATACGTGCACACATAAAATTGATGCTTATTGTCATAAACCTAATCTACGACGAAGAATGTACAGAATCATCAGAACATGTCTTATATGCCAAACAGCCGAATCAATGACCCAACCTTGAAACGTTCCACTCCACGCTATTAGAACTACCAAAAGAGGAGAAATCCTAGCCATTGATATTGCAGTGCGATATCCTCTGGCTCGTACAAGCATTAAATACCTGATAAGCGTACGAGATCTTTTCAGTAATCACACCAATTCTGTGTAAGCAGATCTACACGTTGAAACGTGTCCACAAAAAATTATTTTTGTAAGAAAATGTCCAATATTGTGCCTCCTGTTTTGTATCGAGTAACTTGCTTGCAAGAAAATGTATAATATCGCTTCTACTGTATGTATCGATATGTGTCCTTTGTGAAGTTTCATCTTTGGCAAAGATCATGTATTGCATAGCATTGTAGCTCGCACTGAGAGAGAGTAGCACTAGTGGTTCAGCTCGCTTAGAGAGCGGTTGAGTTGTGTGTATGGCTCCGATGTAGAGCAGAGGCTGCTTTGCCAGCAAGTCAGAAGTTGTATTATGTAGGTAATGTAATGCTGATTATTAGTAATAAGTAACTTGACCTTTCTTTCCTGTTTCATTTACGTAGTTAGAAAATTAACCCACTTCCTTCATTTGATAATTAGTTATTAGTGGATTTAAGGTGCAGTATTGATTTTAATAATATTGTTGAACAGATTTCGTTATTGGTGCCATAGTAAATGATAGTTAATTTAAATTTCAATAATCAGAAACTGATCTGCATAAAAATTCTCACAGTCAAGCATTAAGAAAATGATTTGTGGTTTTTTAATATCTTTCTCGCAGTCAAAATTTTTGAGTATAGACAGTGTCTGTTTCAAATGGTGACTTGTCACAGTTGTTTTGTGTTTAAAAATATCCGTTGCGCACATAATCAGTTTAATGCACTGTTTCTTATTTGATAGTACATACATCAATATCAGGGCCATAATTAAACCAAATTGCTGTGTTAATGAAGAATTTGTTGTCTGATTTACCGATAGGTTCAACATCAACACACACACACACATCTTTTAACGTGCTTAGCCCACTATCAAAAGAATTTCTCAGGAATATATCCCAAACTGTGGCTTATCCAAAGCCATCCTTTCTGACAGTGCTTCAAATTTTACTGGCTATGCATGGAGAGCTTTCTTACGAAATAGCAAAATTAGGCAAAATCTCATTAGCAGATTTAACTCTGAGAGCAACCATAGTGAAAGAGTATTTAAGGAATTCAATGGATTCATCAAAACTTCTACACCACACAAACAGACTCATTGGATTGATTTTGTATCCCCTTTCCAAGAGACAATGAATGATCTACCACACTTGTCAACATGTTTTACTCCAAATCAACTAATGACAAACAAGCCAGAATACAAGGACCAAATCCATACCCAATGTTTCTGACAACACCAACACACTAAATGACTGAATCAGACAAGCTTTGATTAGGCAGGAGTGCACAAATACGCCAGTTACACAGAGTACAGAAGTATGCTTTAGATGACTTTGTACTACTGAGAACTCATCCTAAGCCATCACTTAGGAAATAGATTAACAGGAAGTGCCAACTTATGTACTCAGGCCCATTTAAGATTATTAGAATACCACATGAGGTTTGCTATCTATTACCTTATCCAAATTCAGTCAGAATAATAGAATTGTACCATCACAGGGATATCAGAAACTTAACAAAGTAACCGATGTAACTTCATTTTTCCTTACATTTCGTGAATAAAGAGCATGTCTGCACATCTTTCGAAATGAGGCCACATTTGTTTCGTTCAGCCTATCGGAACGAGGCATCCGCCTGGAGTCTCGTGCCACAACCGCTAATCGATGGATCCAGCCAAGCAGCCCCTCCCATTCCCTAATCAGCTGATAATTCCCACGCTACGGCACCACGCAAATGTTGATTCCGCCAACATTGTAGTGTTGTGAGAGCGTGTGAAATGAAAAATGAATGATAGGTCGACATCGAGTCGCGAATACCAGTGAAATCAAAGTGTCGAATAGTGTAATTAAAAGTGCTACGAGAAAAATATGTATAAAATATTAGCGTCAACCACTATATGTGTCATAGTTCAGTCAAAAAGTGAACCATGACAAATGACATGTAGTGGTTTTCTTCAAAAAATATTTTAATTTCCACATTGTAAATACCATGTTGAATATACTATGCCATTTATCTTATTTTCATTTTCTATGCCATGAGCATTGACCTGTGTGTCATGTGTTCTATATACGGTTTTTATGTCTATGTTACACATATTTAAGTGTCATGTCATACAGTTTGAGACTGGTAAAAATCCTATTTCAGCACCAAAACTGAAATTTGACAAATAAGTGCTATAAACAGAATAAACTATTGCACACTGGTGCACTTGTATTTAAATCATAAAGATAAATGCCATGAATATTACTTATGTTTACCCAATATATGTACGTACTATTACAATTTTTATATCATGTAGTAATTTGAAGCCATTGTTGCTTCATAGAAACATTTTTCATCATGAGTATTAGATTTCCATAAATAAGCATTTTGGTACTAAATTTCTCGTTTATATATATAATTTGTGAAGTATCATTTTTATTAGCTATTATACTTATCTACCTATGTAACATGAAGGTCTAACTACAAACAAGGGTGAACACTTATAGCAAGGACTGACCAGAGACTTTAAATCAATAGCATGTCAGCAAGACTACTTTCAAGAAATTGTATAAATATTGCAAGATATTTCTGTACTGTCTTGTATTAATTGTTATCAACAAATCACTGCTGTTGCTCCTTAAAAGTGCATTATTATGCGTAATATAAATGTTACAGATAATATAGTTTCACCAAACTTTGCGTCTTGATGAGAGGCTTCATTTGAGCCCTCGCTCGTTACTGGAGTTCAATTAGTTTAGCCTCTGGTTTTTCCAAGTGAATATATATTAGTTTTCTGAATAATTTTGGTATAAAATAAATATACATGATGTCAAGACATCATCTGAATCGTGTTGTTCTCCTCTTTCATTTGCTACTACGTGCTAGTCTGTAACTCTAATAGTGTCAGCTTAGTATCTGTAATTAAAGACAATGCAGTTTCTCTGTGAGAAAATTGGCAGTGGGACTTGACATCATGCCCTCCAGCGGGCTTTTCATTTGCACGCGGCCCACCTAAGCGAAGCTGTGCGTCCCACTGCCTAGCAGCAGCCATTGCAAAATGTTCAAATGTCTGTAAAGCTTAAGGGACTGAACTGCGGGGTCAGCAGTCCCTTAACATACAAACTACTTATGAACTACCTTATACTAACGTCGACACGAACATCCATGCCCGAGGGAGGATTCGAACCTCCGACGCGTGAGGCCGCGTGATGCGCAACGTGGCGCTCCAGACCGCCTTTTTTTTTTTTTTTTTTTTTTTTTTTTTGTTGCTCTATGGTTAGTTCTGATTGTTACAAACGTTGATCATGTTTGTTCGTTCTTGTTCGATTTGTTCTTCGCTCAGCTTTTTTTATTACAGAGGGCGTTGAGCCCTCTGGCCGGGCGCTCTGAGCAACGGTGCCCGGCACCGCTCGGCTACTTCCGCGCGGCGCAGCCGATTGCCTGTTCACTCGTCGCAACTTTCAACGCTCTCCGCTGTCAAACTAGCGCGCTTTGTGCTGCAAACGGTGTTGCACGTTGTTGTAACGTGAAATATTTCTCGCTTAAAGTCATCATATTAAGACCGATGTATTGCTTCAGTGCAGTCGGTTAGGACCAGTAGGCGACAGATGATAAAAGCTGGTGAGAACCACGACAGGTGGTACAACAGGTCTGGTTCTCATGGGAAAGAGCACTGGCAAGTTTCCCCGAATTCTAGGGAAGTCCCCGAACGGCGGACACTGGACGCCGATTGGCTGTAGACTAGCGGTCACGCGCCAAAACGGAATAATATTTTTATTTAATAAACTAATTATTTGTTCAATGTCAATCACAAGATTCAAAACCTCTCAAAGCTAAGCTATGCCCTGAGTAGGTAAAACAGTTTAACAATTGCTAATTCAATAAACAAAATAATTATTTTCAGACGAACGATGCACTGCAGCCATGTTTGCGCACCAAATTGCGGAGGAAAGGCAGCCCTTTATCGAGCCACCACACTTCAGTTCAGAACAGGCACTCGGAAAAGTAACAGGTGACTTCAGTACACGCACTCGGAAGAGTAACATGCATACGTAGGCGGTCATAAAACATTGTTTAATCATCTTAGATCAAAGCTAAATGACTTTATATTAACTTTCAGTTACGAAATTGTGTCTCAAGTGGACATTATTATGCAGTCTACTGGTTTTCTACTTTCTTCAAATAAATCAGTTGGCATCCCGATTCCCGGGGATTTCAGTTTTATTCAGTAACTAGATCAGTTCCTGCCAATAATATAATAATTTCAGCATCAATCAAGAACTCCGACCTGCGTGGTATCATCTGCATGGGGACGACAACTATAGAAGACGTCAGGTTGGTGAACTTTTAGAGTTTCTACTCTTCACACAGTGCAGTGGGGAGTTACTACAACCCTCACGTACACTGTCATTGCGGAACAAACGCAAATTGTTGCGCGTTATCCATGGCAACATGGAGGAGGAAAGGAAATGATATAGGACCGGTTGACATAACCCCTGTACACACTTTCCTGTGGTAAAAGTCACGATATTATCCCTTACAACTGGGCTGCTTGCGCGTGCGATGCTAAAGAATTACGTATTATAAGTTTTAATGTCGGAAATACGTCGTATTTACGTTGAGAAGCTTTAAACGTTTCACCAGAAGATGACAAGAGCCAAAACTGTTGACTAGAGATTTAAATAACTTGAAGGTAATTTGCGAAGAAATCTCTATTGAAAAGTAAAGGCGGTTAATATATATTTTTTTAACTTAGCCTTTTTTTTCTTTTAGTAACATTTAAGCCAGGCGGCGACACTTAGGATTACGTCGGCGACTGCAGGATATATATGCGGATAAATTAGTTTCAAATGTATGCACCTCAGTTACAGCTGAGATGAAAACAGACTCGGTGGATGAAAGCTTTAATTAGAGAGTGCCAGGATTCCCTCCCCCACTGTGCCGTCGAGTGAGAGCGTTTATATTCATCCAGCAGCTTGGCTACACGCGCCGTAGGCACGCTCGCGTGGAGGCTGAGTCGCTCTGCTAATTCTGTAGCGGTTGCTGTCTTTCCGCGACTTAGTATGAGCTTCAAGCAGTAAAATGTAAAACCTATTTAAAACGTAGTCTCTCCTTGAAAAGTGGTGGATTTTCATTAATTGCCAAGTTCTCAAATTGGGTTAGAGCCTCTCAGAATTTATTTTCCGACTGTTTCACAAAGATATGTGTTTTCATAAGAATATCCTCAGCGCATCTGTCACTAAAGTGTAACAAAATGTGTATCACCTTGTATCGTTCCCTGATCATTATCTAAGAAAATATTGGCGTTTGCAGCATGGATTCTTTCGACCTAGATTGATTCATCGATAACATTTTAGATCTTGTCTTAAGCAGGAAACACACAAACAGCAGTAATATTCAGGAATAACATTACAAAGACAACCACCTCAAGAAAAAAAGTCAATATGCTATAGTGCAACATGTCTCTGAAAAATCATAATTCAAACAAGTTTTAAATATACTAATATCAATTATGCATACCAAACTAGAAACACCATAAATAGCAAAATCGATACCCACATGACAAAGTATACTAAATTTCTAGATCTTGTTATATGCAAATTCTCATGTAAAAATATTATCTAGGCTAAAATGGACATAAATTCACCATTTCTTATAAAGAACGCACTAGACAGCGCGAGAGAGTCACATCTACCATTTACCAGCACTTAAAATCTAAATGCCACACATTAGGCATTGTGGAAAATTCACTCGACATTTTACAAATAATACGGAATGGATGTGAAATGAACAGTCTAGGAAAAATATAAGTACATATCCACGCAACTACCAACGAAAATAATTTATTGAACGCCAATACAGATCTTAAATGTAAAAAATTGATCATTTTAGGAGACAATATTTATAATTTTTTGGTCCATATTTCACGTCATGTGCAGTACATAGAATAAACGTATTTTTGAAAAAAAGCTCATGTACTTGTAAATATGTAGAAATATCGTAGTACTTTCATTCTAGAGAAAGTGTTTACAATTCGTTAGTCAATCTTTTACGGAATGTTCACTGAATAGATCAAAACCAGTTATAAGTCAAGAGCTTGTACACACAAATAGGTCGAAATATCGCAATATGAGACAGAAGAAACACTCGCAGACTAAAAGAAGAATATAGTGTTTCCAAAACCTAAGAAAGCAAGTGCAGAAAAATGTGAAAATTGTAGAAGTATCAGTTTAATAAGTCATGGATGCAAAATACCTACAAATTATTTACAAACGAAGACAATACTCACATTCAGACTTGTCTTAGAAGATAGGTGAAGGAAAGGGAAACTTACGTTTTTAGCATTTGTGGATCTGAAGAAATCTTTTGACAATGTTGCCTGGAATACACTTTTTCAGATTCTGAAGGTAGCAGGGGTAAAATATAGGGAGCGAAGAGCTATATTCAACTTGTAGGTAAACAAGACAGCAGTTATTAGAGTCGAAGGGCATGAAAGGGAATCTATTTAATAAATAAGAGTCTCAAAACTTTTTGGAGGTAAGGTAAAAAATAAAAATGTTGTCAGGAGCCAACCACCGTCCATACACAACTGCACTTCATTAAGACGCATTAACCCAAATTACGTGGCATACATACCCGATTCGTCTCTGTTTCTCTTTACCAAAAACATGAGACATTGCCCGCCAATTTGGCATTTCTTGACTCTAGTTTACAATTGATCTTACTAAGAACGACGTTTCTTCAGTCTGCCGTCACTTTGAAATAACAAAACGTGACTTACAAAGGCAATATCATGAAAATACGAAAGGGAAGATGGCATCACTGCAGGAGCTTGCACCCGAACAAACCTCGGGATATTAGACAGAAGTGGCCGGCTACGTTATTTCCACGTCACTTGCTTGGCTCTTACAGATGCAAATAGACTCTCACCAGTTCTATGCTCAAAGACCACAGTTACAAATCTTGGTTGTATAACATTGATCTGTAATATTACGTGGACGTCGAACTTCAGCTGTCAGGGCGCACCAGTCATAGATGTTCGTATTTAGTTTCTCGCTAAATTCAAATGTGCCTGTTATGTAGTATTACAAGAAAACGAGAAGGAAGTACATTACCACACCGCTTCTATATTAGTGCATTTCATCGCGTATTTACAATTTTCAAATCAAATGTTGAAATGTTTGTAGAGCTTATGGGACTTAACTACGGGGTCATCAGTCCATAAACCCACAATCTACTTATGAACTAGCTTGTACTAAAGACGGCACAGATATCCATGCCCGAGGGGGGGATTCGAACCCCTGACGGGGAACGGTCTCGCGCTACAATTTTCAAATTAGGAGTTAAACAAGGAATTCTTTGTAACGTAATAACTGATGGAAATTCGTATACCAAATTTAAACATGGTGGAAAATGCGAAAACGTGTAGAAAACATTTGAATGTGCAGGCACGCTTTAGTTCTATGCTCAGACACCAGAGTTATATATCCAGTTTGTATAAAGATCACTGTTGAATAGAGATCAGTGGTCACCACTGATCAAACATCACTGTAAAACGCTAAATTCAATTAAAGACTAAGAAAAAAAAACCCTGTCTACCTTAAATTTTTCGTTTGTATATCCTCCAATTATTTCTAAGCCTCGGCGGAGCGGCCGAGCGCATTGAGGCGCTATGCTACGATGCGCGAGGGCGTTCCCTGTCGGGGGCTCGAATCCCCCACTCGAGCATGGATGTTTGTGCCGTCTTCAGTATAAGCTAATTCATAAGCAGTTTGTAAGTTTCATGATTGATGACCCCGTAGTTAAGTCCCATAAACTATACAAACATTTCAACACTTTTTCTTTTCGTAATATAAATCTTTAACCCCAATTCCCTAATTATAGCACACACAGTAATAACAAACAAAAGTTATGCCATCTCAATTAACAGTTATGTATTCTCTTTGAGCGCTGTAAACATACAGTATCCTGAAGCGTTAGCTAATAAGTGACTGAAATTGGAGACTGAAAACAAAAAATTAAAAAACTTTATAAGATACCTAAAAACCTAATAACTGTTAGTTAAAACCAAAATACCCGCCTTTCTTAATACTGTATGTACTACACCAGGTATAATAAGAATTTTCTAATTTATAATTGTGTACTACTAGGTTACGGATTATTAATGAATAATATGGATTTGCAGATATAGACGACAGCTGTTACGCCAAAAAATGTGTCAAAAGATGTATTAACAGAATTACAGTTCTCTGATTTCAACTAATGTAATTATAGCTTGCATTATGTTATTCTGCTGAGCACAGTCGTCACTTTTTCGGTAAGGATTGTATAACAGTTTTTCATGTCCGTACAAATGAAAGAAACCAATTCATATTAAAAATACACCCAGATGGGTTACTGATTGTTCTAAATCAAGCTTTAAATCACTAAAAGTGTTCACGAAATGGTGGATTTCATCGCATAACGATTATCCGAGCAGTAATTCACACATTTTCGTTTCGAAGTTATATTTAACACTTCAACTTCTTTTCGTAGAAGGCCTGTACAAAAGAAATAGACTTGAAGACAGCATTCTAGAATTGGAAGACGAAGTAGAGAAAGATGAGGTAGGAGGTACCATACTGCGTGAAGAAACTGACAGAGCACTAAAATATTTGACTAGAAACAAATCCCAGGAGTAGATAATGTTCCGTGTGAACTGTATATAATTCGTGTTGGTATATTGCAACCATGACTTATTAATCTGTTACTTCTGCAATTTACACATTTGTCTGCACTTGCTTTCTTAGGTATTGGAAACACTATATGTTTCTTGAAGTCTGCTGGTATATCCTTTCTCATACTTCTTGCAAAACAGGTGGAAAAATTTCCTCATGACCGGCTCTCCTAACGAATTATATACAGACGAAGACAATACTCACATTCAGCCTTATCTTAGGAGATAGGTTAAGGAAATGGAAACATCCATTTTTAGCATTTGTGGATCTGAATAAATCTTTTGACAATGTTGCCTGGAATACACTTTTTCAGATTCTGAAGGTAGCAGGGGTGAAATACAGGGAGCGACGAGCTATATTCAACTTATAGTAAACCAGACATCAGTTATTAGAGTCGAAGGGCACGAAAGTGATGCAGAGATTAGGAAGAGAGTATGACAGGGTTTTAGCTATTTCCCTAAGTTGTACAACTTGTACAAGCTGTGAAGTAATTCAAGGAAAAATTTTGAGAGCGAATTAGAGTCCAGGGGGAGGAAATAAAAACCTTGAGGTTTTACGACGATGTAGTAATTCTGTTAGATACAGCAAAGGACCTAGATGTGCAGTTAAACGGAATAGACAGTGTCTTGAAAGGGTATTATCAGATGAACATTAACAAGAATAAAACGAGGGTAATGGAATGCAGTGTCAGAAAATCAGGCGATGCTGAAGAAATTAGATTAGGTAATGAGACTAAAAGTAATAGATGAGTTTTGTTATTTGGGTAGCACAATATCTTCTGATGGGCGAAGTAGAGAAGATATAAAATGCAAAATGGCTATGGGAACAAATGCGTGTCTGAAGAAGGGAAAATTTTTTGCATCCAATATTACTTAAAATGCTTGGATGTCCTTTCTGAAACCATTTGTCTGGAGTGTAGCATTGTATGGGAGTGAAACGTGAACGATAAGGAGCTCAGACAAAAACATGATAGAAGCTTTCGAAATGTGTTGATACAGACGAATGATGAAGATTATATGGGTAGATCACGTAACTAATCAGGAGGTGATATAAATATCAATGTAGACTACCTGAGACGCATTTTCGTTTCAAATAAATCCAAGACATTAAAGATAATGAATAAGCAATGAATTAAAATTTGTAATGCGGCTGGGAATCGAACCCGGACCTCTATACTTACTAAGCAGACGTCTTACCGTTTATATATATATATATATATATATATATATATATATATATATATATATATAATCATCTGGTAGATCTAAGGTTTGCGGCCGTTCGTTCAGTTTGTTCGTGGTTGTTCGTTGAATGGTTGGTTCAGCTTTTTTTTATTGTAGAGGACGTTCATCCCTCTGACCGGGCGCGCTGAGCCACGGCGCCCGGCTACCGTTAGACCACCGCACCACTGGTGGTTAAAACGCCTCGGAATAGTCTAAGTACCACTTCTTTCTATATACATCCCCTCTGGATGTATTTTATACTTTATTTAATATGAATTTCTTTTTTTCATTTGTACGGACATGGACAACTGTTATACAATCATTACCGAAAAAAGTGACGACTGTGCCCAGCAGAATAACATAAACAAGCTATAATTACATTAGTCGAAACCAGAGAACTGAAATTTTGTTATATATCTTTCTTTCACGAGATACTTCTTTTGGTATAACAGCTGTCGACAGGTGTTTATTTCTTTTGTATAGGGCTTCTACGAAAAGAAGTGTTAAATATAACTTCGAAAAGAAAACGTGTGAATGTCTGTTCGGATAATCATCCTGCAATGAAACTCCACCATTTCGTGAACACTTTTAGTGGCAACTTTCTATGGAACACAGAATCTGAATTAAAGTTTGTGACGTGGAAGGAAGTAGTGCTTAGACTATTTCGATGCGTCTTAACCGTTAGCGGTGCGGTGGTCTAACTGTAAGACATCTGCCTAGTAAGTATGGAGGTCGAGGTTCGAGTCCGGGCTGCATCACGTATTTTAATTCATTGCTTCTTCATGATCATTAATCACAAGGCGCGCAACAGAAATGGAGAAAAAAGGAGTTTCTGGCATATCTTTACTAAGAGAAATGATAGGTTGGTGGGACACGAGACATAAAGGAATCGTCAACTTAGAATTAGAAGGAAGTGTGTGGAGTAAAAATCGTAGAGGCAGACCGAGGACGATTGCAGTAAGACGATACAAAAGGATGTAGATCGCAGTAGGTATTCTCAGATAAAGAGGCTTGATCAGGGCAGGGTATCGTGGAGAGCTGCATCAAACCAGTCTGCGGACTGAAGACTATAAAAACTACTTCTTTTCGTTCTTCAGAAGAAGAATCTCCTGAAGAAGTCATTCATTGCGTTGAATAAACAGCACTGCTTCCAGACATATCCAGATTTTCGTTTGAGGAAAGGTCAGATATAGCATTATCGTCTTCGTCACTCTTAAGCATGAATGTCTCTATTACATCGTCCTCTGATAAATTACGCACCGACATTAGCAAAGGTGCTGTTCTGTCACTAAATCAGAATACACGACTTGCCCGATGCAGAGCAAAATAGAAAGGCTTACCGGCATGAGACAGAACTGTTAATGCCAGTGTCGTGGGGAACGCCAGGCCGCTGAATTGTGCGACCGGGCGTACATGCATGCTGTTAGCCACCATTCCATTCTGCGTGGCCGGCATACATGAATGCCGGCAGCCGCCTGTGCTTCCTGCCGAACTGGCTTCTGTGTACGCCAGTGGCCTGCTGGGCACTCTGACCGCCGGGCGCATAGGTATGTCAAGAGCTGTCAGAGGGTTAAACTGAATAGTCCTATTCAAGCGCACCTTTCAGCTGCGAGTACATGAAGTAATGGTGTATGCTACACCGCTCCATCACTATACTGAAATTCACAGTGTATAATTCTTCTCCATGATAGGTTTGTAAATTTTGTAGACAGCGATTTGTACCCATCTGCAAAAGATGTTGATATACATGTGCAACCTTGTTACCTGTATTATCTCTCACTATTATGGCCCATATAAAAACAGAATGCGTATCAAAATCCTTTAGAATGAATTTGAAAGCCTTATTGGCGCGTGAATAGTACCTCATATCTCTAAGATCCGCTTTCCGTGAATTGTCTTGACCTTTTAATGTAACACGCCAGCGGGTATAGTTTACGCGTGCGTGATTTTGGGTCTCATTAACAACTGCAGCCATAATTATTAAATAAGATGTTTTTCTCGAAGTTCTGGATTGATTTATACGATTTAATTGGCGTGGGTTATATTTCCTGCCGCTGATGAAGCTGAAAGCAATTGTAAACATTCTGTTACTTCATTCGAATTATCGATGTTTGTTTCTTTGTTTGTTTGGGATAGGGGGGACTGAACTACTGTGGTTATCAGTTTCCCGGTGGGGAGGGGAAGAAGCGAGGATAGGAAAGGAGGGGAGGGGGGAAAGAAATTGCACTCCGGGAAGTAAAGAAGGAAGGAAGACTGCATTAATTCGGGGCCCCGTGCTCGCTACGCACGTACTCACGAAAGAACCGTGAGCCCCCTGGTGGCAATCATCGATGTGTACAGGGTGAATCAACTAACACTTGCTCCACAAACATTGCGGAAACGGAAAGTGCGATTCATGTGCGGTTTTCATAGATTGGATTGGTAGTCATGGACTCGTCTTGTTAGCCAATAAACAGATTGTAAAAAACCTAGAAAGTGTGTTTTTTATGCAAACATACAATTTTTCAAATGGAACAATGGTCCTTTCTATCATGCACTGAAATTTGTGACACCAGCTATGCACAAAGAATTTTGAATGACATTTTTATCACTTTTAGTTTGGCAGCTACAACCATTCAAAGTTTTGGGGGCGGAGTCTACGACAGCATAGCTGACTCGCTGTTGGTCAGGCGACAGTGGGCCGTGCCCCAACGGCTAGCCACTCGGCTGGTCAGCTACGCTATCGCAGCCTCCGCCCCCGAAAGTTTGAACCGTTGTAGCTGCCAAACTAAACGCGATGAAAGTGTCATTCAGAATTCTTCTTACACAGCTGGTGTCAGACATCCAGACGGGACATCCTGTATGCTGTGTGGGTAGATTAATCCATTTCTTATTTTGAATATCAACCATACAATAGTCTAATACCATAGTTTAATTTACCGTCTAAAGCAGGCTTAAAATACTACGCCCCGCTTTACTAACTTACATACTCCTTGGCGCTGCAGCCCATGTACTGCATTTGCCTCTCTGGTGAACACAACCCAATCTTGACGATCTTCTGAACGTTCCCTACACCTTCTTATTTCCATATTTCTAAAATATTTTTTTCATTCCCTAGCCACTGTTTCTGAGGTCTCCCTTTGCACCTTCTGTCACATGGATTTCCTCTGTATATCTTATTAACTGATCGGTCCCCTGACATTTCCTCTACACGGCGCAGCCATCACTGTATGTTACCTTTAATTTAAGCCACTAAGTCAGCATTTCTATATAGTTTTCCCAGTCGTCAGTTGTATCTTCGTGTTCTCCATTGCCCCGCCTAATTCACGGCTCCAAATATCTATCGTAACATCTTCCTCTTCCATGTTCTCAAGATTTCCTCTTCTGCTACATTCATTGTCCATGTTTCTGAGCCATACAGTAACACCGGTCTTATGGCTGTTCGATAGAAAGTCACCTTCGATTTTCTGCTCAAGGTACGTCGGTAAAGGATTTGAACTTGGCCCAGTAAACTCTATTTCCCGCAGCAGTCCTTGATTTTATATCTTCTCTTATACACCCTTTTTTGGTGTTTTTCTTCTCCCTGTGTACTCAAAATTGCAGCATATTTTGAAGTTCCTTGAAATTCTCCGGATTCGATATATTTTGAAATATTAACTCCAATGAAACTGGTATTCAACGGTATGCCACAGTCACCTCACCAAAGTAGACCGTCGTATCAGTAACTGCAATGAAGTGACGTGTATTTCAAATGTTGTCCATGGATTTTTACTCATTTTACATTTCGACAGAAAACCATTTATTTTACATTTTCTCGTAGGGTATGTTGCATATTTTGTAAATTTTTAAATTTTTTGTACACAATTATACGCTAGAAGTTGTAACAAAATATGAATAATCTTGCAGTGAACATGTTGAAACCCATCTGAAGATGATAACAAAAATCATTGAAACCGGTTACGAGAAACAAATCTATTTCATTGGTTATCTTGGCTTAACAACCTGAAGAAGGTGTATCTCCATTAATATTATAACAGATAGCTCTCCACAGGCGCAACATGCCATTTAACTGTCACAGTCAAATTTAACAAGGTGTGGCCTCCTTTTTATCTGAGGGAGGGTGCCATGTAACAGTGCAGCTTGGATTCCAACAGCAGCTGCTTTCCCTGGCCAACGCACTGGATCGCTCCAGACACTCCCCTGGCTGATGCATCCGACAGCACGCCGCAGCAACCATCACCCCCTCCCACCCCCCCCCCCCCCTACCAACACACTCCCGCCGCCCTCGTCACTGACGGCTGCTGCAGCATTCCTGGGATTCCCCAGCCCGGCGCCGTCGGCTGCTGCAGTTGGAGAGACGCCCTGTTGACAGCGGACGCCCGTCAGCTTTGGCCGTCTTTCCGACTGCCTCACTGCTCCGCCACATTCCTCCTGCACAGATTCTGTAAGATGCCTGCATCGCTGTCTAAGCTGCTTAATTTCATTTATACTTTAAGATATTCTAACGTACTCACAGCCGTAAATATTTTTCTCAGAATGGGGAAGGCATCAGACACGGGCAACCGGTTCGGTTAAAATTTCGCAGGTCACCTACGTACAACCTAAAAATGAATAAGGATTATGGCGAGAAATCGACTCAAAATTGATAGAATCGATAGATAATAATTTTCATCATCATGTATACGGTTAGAAAACGCATACTTTTCCATAAATCGAGGAAAGAAACTTTTTAGAAAATCAGCTTGTGTACCCACACGAGGCCACATCGGACAAGGTGTATGGCTGCGAAGAAGAGAACTCGTGTTCGTATCTCGAAAGAAGACGACTTTTATTTCTTTAAATTTTTGTTCTTCGTGTCAACATTCATGGGATAGGAGAATTAAAATGGTAGAACAAAAGGGAATGATGACTCGAAAGGCAAACAAATTTCTCAAACGACATGCGACAGTAAACACCTAAGATGTTATTCCTGGTCACTTTACAGTGACTCTTCTACTCAATGTTATGCCCCCTCAACTCTTCTTCGTATACCTAGATGTATGGTACTTGTCATATAAGCATTCGTAACAACATCATCTGATGAATATAAACTGTTACTTTACAGCAGTCGGTGAAGACAAACTTTGTTCACATTTAAATATGTCTTTTTGGGTAATTAATTTTGAAATGTATCACACATACACTATCGGGTTCTCCGCTTCCCCGGCAGTTACCTTGGTCGTTGCTCTGTCATCGATAAGTGTTTAATATGTGACAGTCGTAAAAATTTCTTTCTCGATTTTTGGAAAAGTTTGAGTGCTCTGAAACATATATCATGAAGAAACATTTTTAAATTTTTTGTCGATCCCGTTGGATTTGAGTGGATCGCTCATCATAAGCCAAAATATCTTAGTCTTTCGTTTTAGATTGTAGACAAGCCACCTGCCAAATTTGAGCCGAATCGGTTGGCAGTTTCTGAGGCCTTCCCCTTGTCAGTCATGCTTATGCTGTGTAGTTTCTATTTTATAACATCGGGTACGGTCCCAGTCTTTGTCAACAGTCTATATCATGCAAGGAAGGATTCTACGACCGGATGTCATAATTGCTGATGATTCTTCCGGGTTGTATTGCCATGGTCCATTAAATATGTCTGGTCCCAAAGCTTCGTCCAGAGGTTCTTTTCTCGTAATCAGCAGAGATAATTTTTGTCAAAGTTAAAACTTAATTGGCAGTTGCGACTAGTCAAAGATAAAAACGCAACTACCTATTCCGAAGAGCTACAGCCCATATGTCATTAACCACCATGGCTTCTTCCTTCCTACTGAAATTGTCCCCATGACTATTTATTTCAATTGTCTCTCTATACATACGTGAATAAGAGGTAATCGTTTAGAAAATATTGTAGTTTCGCAATACGTCACTTGATGATCGCGTGATTGAAGTGCTTGCTCAGCCACATTTGATTTTTCAGTTTTCCCTAGACTCCAAAACCTCTGATGTTCATTCAGTGTTTTACCTCGACGCTTCTCTTCGTAGTTCGGATGTATACTTTCACCAAAGCACGCGGAATCTTATACAGCCCGCATACTGACAGAGGAGGGCGTTTATCCTTATCGGACCGGAGTGATTGTCATATCTCCTTAGTTGGCCTAAGCACCGGTTTCATATATTGCTTTCATAAAATCTTTCCGATCTGATCAGTAATCTTACTGATACAAGGGAAAGAACCGTGTTCTTTCATCGCTGTGTTTGTTATTTTTTGGCCTATCGTTCCTAGCTCGCAGAACTCTGTTTCCTTCTTTGCACGAATATCCATTCTTCTCGAAAGCCTGAATCACGTGTTTCAATTAAGCATTTAGGGTCTGCGGTCTATATGTCTGAGTACAGCGCTATTTGTGCGTACTGCAGTGGGAATATTGCTTCTGTTGATCCGTAGTGATTTACACGGTAGGAAACACGTTAAAAATGGTGAGAAACAAATTATGCTTGATGTATGAGATATGGTTAGGAGAAATCTGCGTTATGATTCCGAGTACCATCAGTACGTTTTGGAATTATGACCTATTGACATCCTGTGTGGCGCAGTCTTTAGCGTTTGAATAACTCTAATCAGAATTCCAATGAGGACGAGTCTGAACCCACACTGCAGTCTTCACTACTTACGAAGAATATCTTGTTTGTAATTCGAGTTTTCAATATATATTCCCGGTTATGTAAATTCTATCAGTTATCGTTTAAATTAAGAAAACGTTATAACACAGATAATTCGGGACAGAATGGAAATTTAGTTTTTGCTCATCGTTTTTACTAGACATGTGGTCTCACAAGAGTCAGAGTAGTGAGCTTCCTAGAAAGGTGGAAAGCAAATTTCTACTGCACAAACCTACCGTTCAAATGCCGCGTTTTTGAGTTGTCAACGTATCACATACTCTGCACACAACACAAATAATCTCATGACAAATTGAGGGGGTAATTAACGTGCCAGCTGTAAAGAAATAAATTCACGTAATTTTGTTACATGTCACACCGAACGTTAGCGGGATGCATAACAGGACGTCATTAAAGAGGAGCTCTTTGGATTCTTTTGTAGATTACATCGGAATCATTGAAATCACTGTAGTATATGGCAGTGGTAGTACTTAATATACTCCGCGGAGAAGGAAGGAGATATTTACATTACAAGGCATCAGACACGGCCAACCGACTAGGCTCAAATTTGGCAGGTCGCCTACGTACAAACTAAAAATGAAGAAGATATTTTGGGTCAACTCCCTCCCGTTTTTGAGAAAATTAGCCCTAAATATTATGGTGAGAAATCGACTCAAAATTGGTAGAATCGATAGATAATCATTTTACATCCTCATGTATGGGGTTCGCAAACGCATACTTTTCCATAAATGGAGGAAAGAAGCTTTTTACAACATCGGCTTGTGTACCCACACGGTAAACGCTTTTCGCCGAGGCCACATCGGCCAATGTGTATGTATGGGAAGAGGAGACCTCGTGTTCGTATCTCGAAAGAATACGACTTTTATTTCTTTAAATTTTTGTTCTTCGTGTCAGCATTCATGGGATAAGAGAGTTAAAAAGGTAAAACTGAAAGGAATGATGACAAGAAAGGCAAATAAATTTCTCAAACGACATGCGACATTAAACACCTAAAATGTTATACCTGGTCACTTTACAGTGACTGTTCTACTCACTGGTGTGTGTGGACTTTTCGTCCAACACCTGAATGGATGGTACTTGGCATATAAACATTCGTAAAAAATATACTCACGGCCCCAAAAACATTCGATGAATGGAAACTGTTCCTTCCCAACAGTCGGCAGAAAACAGACTTTGTTCACATTTAAATATGTCTTTTTCGGGAATTAATTTTGAAGTGTACCAGGCATACACTATCGGTTTCTCCGATTCCACGCCAGTTACCTTGGCCCTATCTCTGTCATCAAAAAGTGTTTACTATGTGACAGTTGGAAAAAGTCGGTTTTTGGAAAAGTTTACGTTTTATGATCCCATATATGATGACGAAACATGCTCTGTTTAAATTTTCTATCGATCCAGTTGGTTTTGAGTCGATTGCTCCTCGTAAGCTTTAAGAGTGATTTTCTCAAGGGTTGTTGACCCAAAATATCATTGCGTACTTCGATTTGATTGTAGACAAGCCACCTGTCAAATTTCAGCCGAATTGGTTAGACGTTTCTGAGGCTTTTCCTTTGTTAGTCATGCTTAAGCTGTGTAGTTTTTATTTCATAACATCGAGTACTGTCCCAGTCTATGTTAACAGTCTGAATAATGCAATGATGGATTCTACGACCGGATGTCATAATTTGTGATGATTCTTCCGAGTTTTATTGCCGTGGTCTATTAAATATTTTTGTTCCCAAGCCTTCGTCCAGATCTTCGTCCTCAGAAGCGCTCCTGCCATATGGACTGTGTGGCGCAGTCTGTAGCGTTGGAGTAACTCTAGTCCGAATTCCAATCAGGACGAGTTTCCTACGACACTGCAGTCTTCACTACTTACGACGAATATCTTGTTTGTAATTGGAGTTTTCAATAGATATTCCCGGTTATCAAAATTCTATCAGTTATCGTTTAAATTAAGAAAATGTTACAGTCTGGCCGACTGGAGTCGGACATCGGAGAGCGGCATAAATACCATCTAAATTTTGGGTGATCAGGTTTTCCTGTGCACAGTAGAGACAATTTTTGTCAAAGTTATAACTTAATTGACGATTGCCACTAGTCAAAGATAAAAATGCAACTACCTATTCCGAAGAGCCACAAATGATTTCATGCCAAATTGAGGGGGTAATTACCGTGCCAGCTGTAAAGAAATAAATACACGGAATTTTGTTACATGTCACATCGAACGTTAGCGGGATGCATAACAGCACGTCATTAAAGAGGCGGATAAATTTTGCGCTTGTGTAGCTCTTTGGATTCTTTTGTAGATTACATCGGAATCATTGGAATCACTGTAGTATATGACAGTGGTAGTACTTAATATACTCCTCGGAGAAGGAAGGAGATATTTACATTACGTTACTAGTTAACTCAGAGGCCTTTAACTAGCTAGTTGAAGGACTTACGCATTATACTGTAGGACTGTATGCTGCATTTAACTAGTGTCCACGTTGAATTCCTGCAATACGCTTTGTCGGATCATGCAGAAAAAAAAAATCCGTTTTTCATTTTATGTTTATAATTTTACTAGCTTTTCATTAAAATACAGTGTTATATAAGCTCGAGACTACGCTGTTTCCCTTCAGGCCTTCTATGAACGGTACCACAGATGGTTTCATGTGTGTACTTTTCTATTAAAAAATTAAATGACATTATAACTACATAGTTTCTTGCTTTCCCACTTTAACGTCTTAGTTGAAAGTGTTGACTCCACAACAGGTTAGTTGGACTAGTACCAGTCGAGTGACTTCAAGATAAGTGTGCCTGTAAATTTGTTGTACCGTAATGTCAACGCCTTGATATAAAACTAAATGCACAGAATGGAAGGTACAGTCTATCAAAATGTCTCAGCCGGCCGCGGTGGCCGAGGGGACTGAGGCGCTCCAGTCACGGTCTGCACGGCCACTACGGTCGGGGGTTCGAATCCCCCCTCGGGCATGGATATTTGTGCCGTCCTAGTTCGTAAGTAGTTCATAAGTAGTTTGTAAGTTTAGGGACTGATGACCCCGTAGTTAAGTCCCATATGCTTAACAAACATTTGAACATTTGAAAATGTCTCATCCAGATGAGAACAGAGTCACCTACCTGGCGTAGTGCAAGTCTTTCGATTGGACGTCACCCTAGGTACAGGTGCATTTCATGAACCAATAATGGTTTCCTCTTTCGAGTTACCAGCTGGGATAGAGCTTACTTTTTGCGCACAATTCTTTCTGCAAATAAGATTGTACATTGGACATCGAAAAAATAAATTGCAAGATCGGTTGGGATTGCTAGTCGGTAATTATTCACGGTTTTCTCCATTAGATTCTTCTGCTCTCTAAGCCGTTGGGAGCTAGGATTCCTCTTTCGCCTTTGAGGCTGTTGACCAGGAATCACTTTTAACCCTAGGAAGCGTGGAGTTGCCATTAGATGGACCCTATCTTCCTTCCTCATCGCTGGCGAAATCAGTCTCGGAGTAGATATTGTATTTATTTATAACTTTATTTGCTAAACCGCCCGGTTAGCCGTGTGGTCTAACGCATCGCTTTCCGGGACAGGAAGGCGTACCAGCCGCGGTTCGAATTCTCCCGGCGGTTTAACGAATGGGGTCGGAGTGCCGGCCAGCCTAGATGTGGTTTTTTTATGCGGTTTTTCCACATCCCTAGGTGAATACCGGGCTGGTCCCCAAGTCCCGCCTCAGTTATACGATTCGCCGACATTTCATAACGCTTTGCACTTTCCCACATGTTACACTGTACGCAAACATTTGGGGTACTCATTTCCTCCTGGGGGGCATGGAGCGGCGGCAGGTAGGGCATCCGGCCACCCTGTAAATATTAACACATGCCAAATACGTGTTAAGACGGTGCCGACCCTGCGTGAGCGGGCCAAAGCGATAGATATATTTATTTGCTGAACATTTTATGTTGGCCTTAACAAACGCTATATCACTGTACTTCCAAGAAGACCTGCACCTCAGAATGAAATAGCGATGTGCGTCACTAACATTTCTCAAAACCTGATTCCAGTACATGTTTTATAATAGTACATGTGACACAATGTAATACCATAAAAGAAATGTAGATCTCCATTATTGCGTGTTAGTGATTACTCACGGACGACAACAATTTGCACCTTGTTCTGTTACAAAATGTTCAAATGTTTGTAATTCTATCTGACCAAACTGCGTGGTCATCAGTCCGTAGCTTACAAACTAGTTAAACCTAGGTAAACTAACCTAAGGACAACACACACACCCATGCCCCAGGGAGGACTCGAACCTCCACGGCGAGCAACCGCGCGCTCCGCAGCGAGACGCTTTAGATCGCTCGGCTACTCCACCGCGGCTGTTCTGTTACATCACACTGAAATGTGTCTCTCACAGTTTTTGAAATAAATATTTTATAATAACTGAAATTATTATAGAAGTGAAATAATATAAAGTCTAAAAAAGATCGCTGATTAATATATCGTTAACTGTATCTGCAAAAGGTAACTGCGAGGATGAAGATTATTTCAACACAGTTTATAAGTTCGCTTCTAAACACGAGGATGGTTACGAATCATTAATACGCACAGTTACGGAAAGATATTTATAGACACGCTCCAACCTTGTGGTTGTGTTGCGTTCAAAGTTCACTGTTGTACCATGAGAAAATTTATTCTAAAAAAATCTATTCATCTTCAAGTAGATAGTCGTAAATGGCATTGCTCAAAATAGCGTGTCCCTAACTCATCCCAACCAGGGAAGGGGAACCCACAGCATAATGTGAAATCCGAACCATGTCTCATCTCTGACGACTCCTCATATCGTTGATAGGTGCAGGCTTGGTTAAAACGCAGAGATCCATCCGGGTTCGAACCCGCGATCATCCGGTTTGCATTCGGGCACTTTAACACGAGACCACCAGGCCAGCCCTATCTGTTGAGACAGATTGCGAGTAGAGTAAGTGAGCTAGAATGCGTCTGGAAGTGTTGGAGTGAACGACAGGTCAACCGAAAGACTAGCAGTGGAGAAAACCTCGAAATATCGCGAACAGTACGATTTCTTGTGGCTGCAGGTGTTAATTTAGTTCCTGGTAGGAACCGATTCTCTTGATGTCTATGTCGAATAAATGATATCGTTCCTTCCGTTATATTGTTAGTACTATTATTAGGAGAGTACATTTTCCAACACATCCAGTCCAGGTGTGGTGTAAGTTACCCATACGTTCTCGCTGAAGCAGCCCCTCTGAGGAGTCAGCTTAACTGGCCTGGCGGTTCACACCAGTTTGTCGCTCATAGCGACTGCCAGAGATGTTCCCTGTCTTCACAGAATACCCTACGGAGAAACCTAATGGACGCCGTTGTTCCCACTGACATTTAATTACAATAGGTTAATTTAATGCAGTAAATACATGAACTTTACTTTCTCCACTGCTAGTATGTGGCGGAGTGGACACTCCCTACCCAGAAAGACCCTTTCCCATTGTCCTCCATGACGGAATGGATGCAGAAGCGCGGATGGTTTCAGCTGAAATTGGAAATAACAACATTAAGAATATGGAGCGTAAAGAACTGCAAGAATGTTAGGGTACACAACAATGTTGACCCTTTTTTGGGGGGGGGGGGATACACTGTTCGACAACTGGCAACTGTGACCATATATCTAGCAAAAATATGGGACTAGAGACAACAGAGCATGCTGCGAATGAAGTAATAGAGCGGATAATGGGAAAATAACGCATATTTTTCTGCACAGCTGCTCCTAGAGAGTGATTAATAGATTATATTGGTCTTGAAAGTGTAATGGGATTCAAATTGAGAGACCGCAGACTGAATATCGGGGGTCAAAAGATTAAACGTCGACTGACTGTATGCGTTTCAGCACTATAGTCAGTAAGAGGTGCAGCACCTCCCAACAACCACACTTGGTGTCTGAAGAACTCATCACGACAGCTGACAGCCTAATCACCCCTACATTGTTTGACAATGAGTGACACGTCTGTGTGGATGTAATCTAATTAATGACTTTATCCATTACTGCTGCATTTCGTTTATATTTCGTCAAGTGGTAGGAAGGAAGGAAGCTTGGAGTTTAACGTCCCGCCGACAACGTGGTCATTAGAGACGGCGTCAAGTGATGATGAGATATTTATCCCATGTTAAGTATGTTAATTCGGGTGGGTCCGCGACTAATTTTCCCTACATTACCCTTCATGCTGTGAAGTCATGTGGCGTACGGCAGGCAAGTTTAGAGATCCCTTCAAAAACACAAAATAGCAATTCTCGCAACGCATTTTATTTTAATTAAAAGATATAAGGTAAATGTATTCACGGGAAACAAATGAACGAAAATGTAATCAGTCGTTTTTTTATATGCAGAGCCTGTAACGAGCTATATCGGTCGATCTCTCATGCTTTACCTTTCATAGAAATCGGCCGGGTACTTCATCGACCTTGAGTTTTCGTTAATTTGTCAGGAGGAATTCACTGTTTTCAAATTTCATCTATGTTATGACGTTATATTTTCTTGAATTGAAGCATCTATCTTATAAAAAAATACCAATTAAAAAAACGATGTCGAGTCTAAATGAGTTTTGTTTTGCTAATACCTTATGATTTTGTGGAGTACTTTTTATTTTACAGAGGTCGTCGAGGACGGTATTTCGCCATTTGCGAAGAGGACGAGGTTTTTTTTAGATGAAATGCAAACGCAATTTCATTTCATTAAGTTTAATTTACTCTGCAATCACACCCAGAGGTCGTTGCTTATTTATTCAGAAAATAAATTGCACTAAATTTTGAGCCAGCCGCGGGTATTTTTATGAATGTTCGGTTGCATTGTCGCCAGCAGTTACATTTCCGAGCGGTGAATAATAAATGCTGCTAACCAGCAGCACTGAAACAGTTGTAACATAACATGGTGATAGTTGCTTGATATTTTGAGCGGCGCCTTTACGACTTTTCTCATGGCACAACAGTGAAGTTTAAATGCAACTGAACCACAAAATTGGAGCGTGTCTATAAATATCTTTCCGTGACTGTGCGTATTAATCATTAGCAGTCATCCTCGTGTTTAAAAGCGAACTTATAAACTGTGTTGAAATAATCTTCATTCTCGCAGATAACTTTTGAAGGCATATTTAACGATATATTAAGCAGCAATCTATTTCAGACCGTATATTACTTCACTTCTGTAATAATTTCAGTTATTTCAAAAAAATGAGAGAAACATTTCAGTGTGATCTAACAGAACAAGGTGCAAATTGTTTTCGTTCGTGTGTAATCACTAACACGCAACAATGGAGATATACATACATTTCTTCTATGGTATTACATTGTGTGACCTGTACTATTATAAGACAAGTACTGGAATCAGGTTTTGAAAAATGTTATGCCCGATTTCGCCAAGCGTCGTTTATGACTTTGACGTTCGTTAAATCTTTGACGACCGTTTACTTTTCATTTTCTCGTTTCATCGACGTCTGTTTACTGTAACGATCGTTAAACTCGCCGTCAAAACTAACGCGCCGATTTTGTGTCGTCAAACCATTTGACTTGTCGTTTACACAAGACAGGTTTACTGTAGTTGCAATATTCACTTTTTTGTGAAGGTAACATAGATACTTTATTGCTGTTCACGTCTTCTGGCTGTGAAGATGGGAGATACTTTTGATGCAGAAGTATTATACATAGATTTGCTAGAAAATCTATGGCCTGAATGAGCAATTTCTGAGCGCAATGATCATTTCCACACAATGAATGATGTAAAATCCATTACAAGGTCCAGCTTGTCCAAGAAAGTAGCAGTAAAACTTCTGGAACAAATTAAAAATCGACTAGAGTATTCAACTAACAGAAATAGACCATTGACCCCAATGCAAATGGGGTTTCGAGATCAACCATCTGCCGATATATCACGAAGATTCCAGAAGCAATTGCATCGCTGTGACATCTGTATGTGAAATTCCCGGAAGGAATTGCGTCTTTCATTTTCGAAATAAGGCCCACAAACAAACTTTTTCACCATCAGAAAATTTAGAACCTCTCTTTATTTCATCGGCACGTTCCATTCTCTTAGTGTTATTATGAATAGCAGTGATTTTCCGTCTTTGCAACTACAATAAAAATGCGATTTTTTCACCAGACGCGTTTCTTTTTATTGAATGTAAAACATCTTCAGTGGTCTGTAATAATAGAAATCTACAGTTTGTTTTGTGTTTAGATCGAAAACAGTTCTTAAATGGACCCTGAAAAGTAGGCCTAATGTTTGGTACTTACGGAAATTTTGTCTTCTTTTCGCTTCACATCATGGAATGCCGGTCTTTTTAACGCAATACCGGCAGTTCTTCATGCTGTGTCGTTTTCTCACTACTTTCACTGTCACTGTTTCACTGTTCATAGTTGTTTTCCACAGATCAGAAGTGTTTGTCTTTGTTTTTACTGATTCTGCTCAGTGTGTTATTGGAGTGTTGCCAACCTCACAAATGTAGTTCTTTCTCCATGTTTTATAATAAATTATGTTTCGTTGTATTTAGTTTTGATGTAAGCGGACTGGAATAGTGGCAGAATAATACATGTTTATATTTATTGGGAACATTATTATTTTTTTATTTAATATATTTTAATACTACTATATTATTATAATTGTTGTTATTATTGGTGGGGGGTTGAATAGTAGGGAAAGATGACTGAATGGTGGTTGGATGTGGTAAGGTGTGATGTGAAATGAGATGGAAGACAAAAGTGATGGATATGAGGTGTGGTGCAGTAATATTAAACTCCTGGGTGGTGGTAATGCAAGTAGTGTGAATGTGTGTGTGTGTGTGTGTGTGTGTGTTTGGGGGGGGGATTGTGTTTTTTGTTGAATCTGGTATGTGATGTAGGGTAACAGTGAGGGGAACGAGGCTGAGTGTTTGTTAGCAGGGAGAGAGAAAGTTTGGGAGTTTTATATCAATATGTGTGACACTTTCGGAGAGTCTAGTGTTTAGCGGAGAGGTGGGTATGTGATTTTATTTGACCTTAGCTGTGGAGTGTTGGTAGTGGTATCTGGAATGAGATGTGGAATTAGTCTGAGATAGTTACGGCATGACGGGGAATGTTTTATGTGAATTTTTAAATTATTTTATACAATGTTTGGTTTCCAATATTTATGTGGTTTTTAGTAATTGTTTGTTGTGTGATAATGCTTTGTGTATGTGGAGGTTTTCTTGGAAGGGGAGTAGGTGTCTGTCTCTACTAGGCTGTATGATTTCCATATCTTTTTCTATAGTGCTGGGCCTATAGTGTTCTTGTTTCAGGTGGTCGGCAAATGTTGGCCGGTTTCACCAAACTTACGAATCACAATAACTTTGGCTGTAGTGAAAAATCCGCTATTTATGTAGCGATATTCATTTGTTCAATCGAAAACTAGAGAACAACAATGAAAGCAAACGATTAAACTCTATAGTATCAATTTAATAAACGATACTATACGCTGTTTTCATTGGAGATTCTGTTGTTTAAGTAGTTTGTAAGCTACGGACTGATGACCACGCAGTTTGGTCCGATAGATTTACAAACATTTGATTTGGCGATGATGAAACGCGGCAGCTTTTGATGGTACGTCAAATATAAACGAGTCGTTCAATTTGACGTTCGTCTAACATATTTAGACGAAGTTTGGTGAAACCGGTCATTAGTGTCGCACATCGCTATTTCATACTGGGGTTCAGGTCGTCTTGGAAGTACAGTGACATAGCGTTTGTTAATGCCAACATAAAACGTTCAGCAAATAATTATATAAATAAATAAAATATCAACTCTGTGACTGGTTTCGCCAGCGATGAGGAAGGATGATGGGGAGGAGTAACACCTCGTAAAACAAGGTGGGTCCATCTGACTTCTGAAGGTACCACCTAGTGAAAACCCCACGCTTACTGTGGTTAAAAATACTTCCTGGTAAACAGCCTCAAAGGCGGAAGATGAAGCCTAGCTTCCAACGGCACAGGGAGCAGAAGAATCTAATGGAGAGAACCGTGACTAATAATCGACTAGCAATCCCACCCGATCTTGGATTTTATTTGTTCGATGATCAAAGTACAATCTTATTTGCAGAAGGCATTGTGCGGAAAATGTAAGCTCTACCCCAGTTGGTATCTCGAAAGAGAAAATCATTATTGGTTCATGAAATGCGGCTGTACCTAGGGTTCTAGGGATTCACAATATCTGCAGTAAGAGTGAGTTGGAGCATCGTTGGTATCCTTCCAAACTCCATTTTAAGTAGAAATTCTTTGCAGGCCACTTGAATGTATACTCATTACTAAAATCTCCTAAATAAAAAGGACTTGAAATTCCCTTAAAAAGTATGAAATAACAATTATAGCAGTACATAAAAATGTTACGGAAACCGAAATCTATACAGAACTTTTAGGAATAACCCTACCATAAAAATTATGACATGCCATAACTTGGTACTGCCTCCTAAAGTTCCAAAAATATTAGTAGATAACGTTACAGAATTCAAATGCTATACAGAACAGCTACCTCTTCTCATACTGAAAAGCAAAAGTATACAGTGTTCTTTCCTTAATCAACATGCTTCAATGACTGATGACAAAGACAAAAAATCCGGGTGAAACAGTAACATTTTAGGAAATTTTGGAAGGCGAAATATCAGAAATTATAAAGTCAACGTTTTTGATGCTACTGAAAGGGGGATTTTTATGTTGAAGTAAATAGCGAAAAATGTATTAGAAAAATAGTTCGAGAATATCAACTGCATAATAGAATGCACAAAAATGAGACGAGACTAATTAACCTCTGTTAAACACTTCAGTTGAAGGTAATGCCAACATTCATCAAAGAAAACAAATAAGTCCATAATATTATATCTCCAAATCTAAATCCTAGGGAATTCCAGTTAGATCACGTTGGTATTTCTCAAAGAATTATTAAGGGACTCCTGAATGTAAGAGTAATTAGATAGCGATTCGACTTTGATCATTATCTGACTAAAACTGAACTGAAATTTTTCCTAATGAAAACAAAATGAGAGAACAAATATAGATTAAATATAAGACCGATAGGGACAACATGACAGAAGCGACTGTAACTTTTAAAGAAGAAGTTTAAAAACATAAGATTTCCTTTATAAATGCCAGCAAACTGATAAAATATTGACGTAAAAATACTTCGATTTTCACAAATAATTCATTCTACTTTTTAAGTTAACCGTGTTCGAACTTTCTTCTTCAGATCTATTTATCTCAGGTTAGTGATGAGACAAATCGGTCTGAAGATGAACTGATGAAAGATCTAAATCTGTCACCTTAAAAAAAGTGTATACTTTGTGCGAACTAGAGAGATTTTTTCAAGTTAAAAAATGAAAACAGCAAAATCGTGGAAATAGGAAGAATTATCCTAAAAACACAACAGGTCAGCGAAGAAAGTATTTGCATCAATAAATGTGCAGAAGAAAATATAGTGGAATGTAATATGTGAAGAAGCAGTTGCAAGAAGAACTATGAAAATCAGGAATTGTTGTGGGAAGACTGAAAACCTCGACGAATAAAAATGCAAAGGAATAATAATGCAATAAGAAAGAGTTCAAACAATCTACTGAGAAGCGACATCTTCTTGTCGTAAGAAACAGCTCTCGGAATTTCTGCCAGACGTTTAAAAACCATCTAAAAGGCTACCAAACTTCAAAGATGAAAATTTTAAAATACGCCTAAACAAAAATTAAATTTGTGAAAAACTATTAAAGTGTGTCGAAAAACTATTAAAAAATCGAACTGAAATGTAGCCTAGAAATTTCCTTATCTTCAGGAAATCACCGTAGCAGATCCACCACCTTGAGCTGAAGAAATTTAAAGATGCAACAAGTACCAGAGAAACAACAAATCGATGGAAACGACGCAAAAAGGTCTCAATCAATAATTATAGCTTTCCTCCTTATCATGAACTGAAAAAATTCTAGATGAATGGAAAGAGGCTCTTTCACATCGATTGGAAAAGAAAATAGGTAAGCAAGACGTAAGTACAGTGGTATATCTCTGTTACCAGTGCGTTAAAATACTGATGGCCTGGCTCCACTCCCCTCCAACTGCCTTATAGAGAAAATAGTCAGAAGGAAAACAAACCTAAAAGAAGATAATACTTTTGCCACTATTTCTAAAGAAAAATTCTAACAAACACTGAAAAACAAATCAATTTCCTAGGTCAAAGAGCCAGCAAAGCAGGATTGAGAATTTCTGTATTTTTAATAAAGATGAAAAATACAGTATATTTTGCAGTAACAGACGTTAGGCAGATGAAGAAAGTAAATAAATTTAAATACTTAGGAGCAAAGACTGAAGAAAATGGTTTGGATAAATTTGCTTCAGATAGAAGAGACTTACGATGGAACAGGTATTCAGAATAATGAGGATATATACATAAAAACATTTCAGTCTGAAAATTACAACGCAGTAGTGAAACCATATCGTGTTTATGCAACTGAACGTTTCATATTGAATTACAAGCTACACAGAATTTATGTCTTAGATGGAAGGGTCGTTACAGAAATACTGGGCACAAAAAAAAATACAGGTATGGTAATTAATGATTAATGAAGATGTTTATCACTACGTATAAAACACAAAAAAACACTGAGGAAGAGGCGATTTCTGTCATTTGGACACTATGTAATGAACTCCAACAAGCTAACTTCTTTTCGTCAAGAAGTGAAAAATACCTATGATTCAAGAACGTAGGGTGGATTTGGATAGAAACATCACAAGTGACATGATGCAACACAAAGAGAGCTTGTTAGAAAGAAAGTATTAAAAATAGAGGAATACCAAGGCAAGAGGGAGGGGTTAGCTAAATGGTTTAAGTAGAAAAAATAATACTTAAAGGATGAAAGAGTACTGTAGAAAATTTAAAGAAAAAACAAGCGAAGAAGCATTGACATTTGTGCCAGGTCCTTCGATGTCCCAAAAGTAAAAAAGGAAGAAAAACTAACAAAAAAAGAGAAATCTTCTAAATTTGGAGAGAAATGCGCCCGTGGGCACTGATAACCTCAATGTTGAACGCCCCTCAAACCCACAAACAACAACAACAAAGGTAAATGCTGCAGGTGGCAGTTGTTGCCGTGCAAACACCACCAAGGCGATCTTCCACACCAAGCGTCGTAGTTAGAATCCACCGAGATAGGAATACGTAATTAATATTCTTCTAAAGCGAAAACCCAAGATCGCGAAATATATTATTGATTGGCGATCGGTTTTGGAGGATTGTTCCACATCATCTGGTCGTGTTATATTTTATAAGTTTGTTATCTTATTTAAATAATAGAGATAAATAATTAGTGTAACATAGCACTTAGTCTAGATGTAAAATACATAAATTAAAATATCACAACTTGGAGGTTTGTTGCATAGTAATTAAGAGAATGCTCCATATCATTTAAGGTATTAATTTGTGTGTATGATCTTAGAACATAAGCTAGTTTCTGACGAATCATATGGTGTCTAGGAAAGCCGATTTTAGTCAGTAAGAAACTGCAGGAATTTCCAGATTTAATTCTTTTCTCCATATATATATATATATATATATATATATATTGCAAAGTCACAGTGACACAGATGTTAATATTAACGACAAAATCTTTCACCAAAAAAAAAAAAAAAAAAAAAAAAAAAATTATATATATATATATATATATATATATATATATATATATATATATATATTTGTGAAAGATTTTGTCGTTAATATTAACATCTGTGTCACTGTGACTTTGCAATGCTTACTGAATGCCTGAATAACAAGTATGTTGTTGGGTAGTATTCAGTTCTGAGACTGCTTTGATGCAGCTCCGCACACTGCTCTATCGTATGCAAATATCTTTAATTCTGAAGAAGGGCGGCAATCCACGTTAATTTGAACCACCTTACTCCACTCCTCTGGTGATCTGCTACTGTTTCCCCACGTACTTCCCTTCAGTGCTGTACTGAAGGTACCCTAAAGTCTTTCAGAATGTGTCATACCAAACGACCCCTTCAGTTAGTCAAGATATTTGCCACATATTTATTTTCCCACAATTCTGTTCAGCACTTTCTCATTATTTACGCGACCTATCTACCTAATTTTCAGCAGTCGCCTTTAGCACAACATTTGAAAAGCTTCTGCCCTATTCTTGTCTGAACTATTTCACGTTTCATTACTGTACAAGATAACACTCCACACAAATGCCTTCAGAAAGGTCTACCTTACATTAAGATTTCTCTTTTTCGGAAACGCTTTTCTTCCAACTTCCATTATGTATTATATGTTACCTGTACTGCCACCACCGCAGTCTATTTTACTGTCCATGTAACAAAACCCATCAACCACTCTTGTTGTCTTGTTAATTAATTTAATTCATTCAACATTGCGTGATTTCTTAAACTAATTTCCTTTACCCATAGTCTTCTACATCTACATCCATACTCCGCAAGCCACCCGGCGGTGTGTGGCGGAGGGTACCTTGAGTACCCCCATGGATCCCCCCCCCCTATTGCAGTCGCGTATTGTTCGCGGAAAGAATGATTGTCGGTATGCCTCTATGTGGGCTCTCTCTGATTTTATCTTCATGATCTCTTCTCGAGATATACTTAGGAGGGAGCAATATACTGCTAGACTCGTCGCTAAAGGTATGTTCGCGAAACTTCGACAAAAGCCCGTACCGAGCGACAGAGCGTCTCTCCTGCAGAGTCTTCCATTGGAGGTTATCGATCATCTCCGTAATGCTTTCTCCATTACCAAATAATCCTGTAACGAAGCGCGCTGCTCTCCGTTGCATATTTTCTACTTCCTCTATCAACCCCACCTGGTACGGATCCCACACCGGTGAGCAGTATTCAAGCTGTGGGCGAACAAGTGTACTCTAACCCACTTCCTTTGTTTTCGAACTGCATTTCCTTAGAATTCTCTCAATGAATCTAAGTCTGGCATCACCTTTACCAACGATAGATTTTATATGGTCGCTCCACTTTAAATCACTCGTAATGCCTACTCTCAGATAATTTATAGAGTTAACTGCTTCCAGTTGCTGGCCTGCTATAGTGTAGCTAAATGATAAAGGAGCTTTCATTCTATGTATTCGCAGATTCGCAGCACATAATGCTTGTCTACATTGAGATTCAATTGCCACTCCCTGCACCATGCAGAGATGATCATTTTATACCATCCTTTTCTGGGTCAGAATCACAATGAGAAGTCTATGGTCCCATTGCAGAAAAACGTACTCGTATATCCTGATAGATACAAAACTACTCATAATCAAATATAAAGAACACGTCGCTTAGGGTTCAAACATTTATCTGAACCCTCGTTTCGATATATCTAAGAATTTCTTAAATAAAAGTGGCGTTACGCGTTACGTTACTCAACCTGTATAATTACAAGATTTCCTTTCCAATAAAGAAGCTAACATAATAATATCTAAAATATTATTAATGTTATAAATATCAGAAAAATGCAAGTATATAAACAGATTGTTATCAGGAACACGTTAGTGACACAGCAGACGCAGGAAAGCTACGTTACTATGCTTTCTTATTCAAAATCGAAAAAATTCCTATTCCTCGATTCCCCCTCCCACAACTTGTGTCGATTAAGTAGTCTAGACAGTCAAAACAACTGGGGTCAATGAACGCATGCAATACAAGAGAACCGTTCAAACTAGTTTAATGTTAACTAGCATTTCCTCCCGATCAATCGAACACGAGCCGCTTTAATAATGCGGGTAGTACAGAATCATTTCAAACTCCCTGCTCCGCTACAATTATGGAAATGTATGAAGTCCCATTTTCAAACATACATTGCTCTTATGGACAGGGATATGCATGTGTTATAACGCAGTTTCAGAGCGCCAGTCATTATATGATGCTAATAATTAACCGGATGAGATGACTGTAACACACTGATTTAAAAGCAATGAGACTCAAACTGAAATTCCAGGAATTCAATTACGATTGCAAATTGTCTTTGTATTCAATTAGCTGCAGCCATACAAGTTGCTGATTTGTTGTTCCGTTTGGAGGACAAATAGAAATTCTGCTAGTGTAGTCAATGCGTCTGGCAGAAGGGAATTTTCTTGGAAGGAAACTTCTGCAGTTTTCTACTTCTCTTTTGTGAAGCTGCGAGTTCCTAACACCTCAAGTCCCCAAGAGGAGAGGAATCAAATGGTATGAAACTCCACTGTGTAGGGCCTACTGCTTCCGAAGTCTTTCTACAAAGCCAGCGCAGTTCCGATCGAACTGCTTAGCGGCATTCCGTGTTTTCCGTAGAAAAAAAAGCACTGGGAAGAGACACAAGTATGACTTTCAGAGTTTTCGCTACAGATCTCTTCTCCACGAAAACTTGTGTAACTTACACGTTTCTACTTCAAAACAATATCATAGATAAAGCTACGTAGTTTGCTTACTTTACGCAGAGCGTCTGACTGGTTTATCCAGAAAATGAATATCTTTATATTTCAAAAAATCATTGTATCTTTGGCTGATGATGATCTCATGTCAGCATCAAAATCAATATAAATTCGAGCAATGAATATTTAAGCTCATTCTGAAACAACAATTTAAATTCAGTAGACCTATTTCACACAAAGAGATAGGTAAATGAAATTGTCGCAGAGGCTTCAAGGACATTTAGTTCTATCATCAAGTAATGCGGTATTTCCACCACATTTTATTGTTATCAGAACAATAAGTAATTATCTTTTATAATGGCACATAGGCAAAAATTAAGGTCTCAAACGTAGCATGTACTTAAAAGCTTTTTAATCTCCTTACGTATCAAGTAGTGAATGTAGTTTACTGCGGTATGATTATACCGTACTCATGCTCATCCTTTAGAGTATATATCGTTATTTTTTGCATGTTACATATGTAATCTAAATTATTTTATCTAATGATATGGAACCAATCACTTTGCAATATGGATAAACATAAATGAGAATTTTATTTTTAGGTCATACTCACGCAGTTACACCAGAAAAGTAGCGTTTGTGATACATCACTTCCTTTAGAATGAAAATTCGTCGTAACCGATGATCTCAGTAGATTGGTCAAAAAATAACTATGTTGTTGTTGGTGGTGCTGGTGTTTTAAGGGGACTAAACATCTATGACATCCGTCCCTAATAACGATGCAACCAACCACCATTCGTCCATATAATAAGTGTCTTTCCGATGGAGAGATTTTAGTCATACTTAGAAACTGATTCGTTAATGGAAATATTAACATATTTGGTAAATTTAAGTATAAATCTGTGTACAGCGGCCACTGAAATTTGATACAAAACGTTTTCGGCAGTCATCAATTAATAAACAGCTGAATTACGCATTCATATAATTTCAAACTGGCTTACTTGTTGCGGTATTAATTGATTTTTAACTACTTTTTCAAATATTTCATAACTCATCAGTCTTAGGAGCAGTACATCTCCAATTCCTCTCCTGCACCAACTTCCATCCTCCGTAGAAGTAGCCTACTTTCCTCTTTGTCTTCCCCCTTGCTATCTTACATTTCACAACTTCCTCTAGATCAAAAGATGTTTCTCCCTTATGTCTTAACTAATGTCCTAATCTTCCTCACCCTTCTTCTTTGCTATGTTTTACATAGGTCTTTTTTTCGCTGTTTCTGCGAGAGTAAGTCTTAAATGTTCCTATCTGACAAATCACTGACATTTCAATATTTGTGATGGCACCAAATTTTCGGTTAGTTTATACGTGAAGATACAATTCAGTCGTACGTGAGACGATCCTGGGAGTTCTGATAGTACGTGGTAGGATACTAGCTGAAATACATTCAGTGTAATACTTTTCTATTTTATTTTGAATTAAAATTTTCAATTTTTTATCGCAATGGTAGTAAGTTAATGAGTCCATAAAATTACATTAATATTTATGGTGTCTGGATGTTACAGAATCACATTCTATAGTTACCACAGTTACGAAAATCTCATAATTCTTTTTTTATTTACAGGTACCAATAAATTGGTAAGGCATCGTTTTTGATGAGATCAGTAGTCTGTGTACAAAAATTTAATTTCATATTATTTATCAATAGACCTTTCTTATAACAAAACGAATACTTGTATCAAAACAGAATATGTTTATTCAGTCTCAGTGAAAGATGTTAGAGAAAATTTATCTCTCTAAAACAGACTGTATTGTCTCATATCAAGGAATTCTCTCATATCAAGGAATTCTTCAGTTGTATTATGAAAGTGTCACATGTATGAGTGTCTATGTATGAGTGTCTGTAAATCAAATAAAAACTGAAATAATTACGAAGGTATTGGATCTCTCTGAAAAATGCGGAGCATATGAATGTTACAGTTTGTGATAATGTTACAAACGTGACATAAAATGGGATTTATCGATTTCAGTATTAGATTTTTAATGCAATATTGACAAACCTTGAACTCATACAAAGAATACCTGGAAAAGTAGATAAATACGAGCATCAGGGAAGCAATGAAAAATGTATACTGAAAACAATAAACGCCATTTACCATTAACAACATCACGTTATTCAACAGATGTAAGGAGTGACTTTCAACAACATTTACACATATTTTCAAACCACTAAGAAGCTTTCTCGCTGACGACGCCAGCAAATGATGAAAGCGAACAAGTTTATCATTTACCACTACTTCGCTGTTCATGAGGAAAATCTTTGCACTGGATATGATGTTACAATTTATCATTTCTACAGTATTAATTACATTCATGATATATTTGACAGATGGTATACGCAATTATTAAATGTAACTTCGAAATTATAACATACTACGACACTTAGTTCAAGACATACAGGGTGAGGCAATTCGATTTTCAGAATATTTGGAAAAGTACAAATTGGATTAAAAAAGTCGCAATTAAAGAAGTAAAGCTCCAAGAAGGACATCAATTAACATAAAACACGACCCTCTGCATCAGCCAAGAGCCGGGCAGAAGGGGGGCGTGGTGTGTAACATTCAAATTTTAAATAGGAACTCATATACTGCACATTTCGATTTAGCAGGAAAAAATGAAACTTCTGTATGAACCGCTATTCCGTTTCATGATACATGATTTCCTGTCATAAAAGACACACAAAGTTGTAGTTGACTGTAAGTAATCGAGAAGAACAGAATTCATAAATGGCTTACCATAGAGAAGTGTTATACGGCCTCTAGTCTTCCTTATTTTTTATAAACGATTTAGGAGGCAATCTGAGTCGATCTCTTCGACTGCGTATGATGCTATCGTTCATCGGTTAGTAAAGACACTAGAAGATCGAAAACAACTGTAAAATGATTTAGATAAGATATCTGCATGGTGCAAAAATTGGCAGCTGAACCTTTATAATGATGTGAGCTCATCCATATGGCCATTAATATACATCCATTAAACTTCAGTTACACGATAAATCAATCAAAATTACAGGCCGTCGGTTCTAGTAAATACCTCGGAGTAACAATTACAAAAAAACTTAAATTGGAAACTTAAATTGGAAAAAGCACACAGAAAATATTGTAGGGAATGCGAACCAAAGACTACGTTTCATTGGCAGAACACTTAGAAGATGTAACAGTTCTAGTAAAGAAACTGCCTACACTGCACTTGTGCCTTGCTGCTCATTGAGGGATCCACATCAGGTGGTACTGACGGACGATTTAGAGAAAGTTCAGAGAAGGACAGTTTGTCACGGAAATGATGCACGAGTTGGGATGCAAAACAATAAAAGAAATGTGTTATTTGCGTGGCGAAATGTATTTGAGAATTTTTTTTCACCAAATTCTTCTTCCGAATGCTAACAAACATTGTTGGCATCCACCTACGTAGAGAGAGATGATCAACATAATAAAATAAATGAGATGGAAAACAGATTTAGGTGATCCTTTTCACCACGAGCTATTAGTGAATGGAACTATAGAGAAATATCATATGAGTGGTTCGATGGATCCTCTGCCATTCACCTCAATGTGATTTGCAGTCTCTTTATGTAGATGTAGATGTTAACGATTGTAGGCTGAGTAGATATCATTTCCTAGTAATTCCATGCTTATCTAAATGTTGAAGATGTTCGTCAAAGCCATGATAATCATTTCTCAGATCGGCGTGTTCCTTTTGCAACAGCTTTTCGCATTATTGCCCAAAGCTTAAACCGGAAGTATAAACCTAGAGAAAGTCCCCGACGGCTTTTCGAGGTATTACCGTTTTTCGACAATGTTTACGACATTTTTAATTTTGACGATTATAGCGTCATCTATAATGAAACAAAAATGATTCCTACAAAATGAACAGATTTGTTTCCTGAAACTGAAATCCGCAATAAAATTAAGGTGTACCTATTTTTTATTTCGAAGTCACTCCTGAATCCCGCCCCTGGCTCTGGTGCAGGGGTATCGGCCTTTATGGTACCGGTAATGGATGTCCATCTGTAAATGACAATTTCCGTTTTCAAACTTTTTTATTCGCATTTCCATTTTTCCAAACATTGCTAAAACAGTATTAATTGTCTCAGCCTGTATTTTAATATAATTGCCCCGCCTTCAAATTTTTTGCATTTCTCATTATCCAGCAAGTACAATTCATAATTATATATCTATGATAGAACAGCACAGGAGGATATGTCAAACTGACAGAATCATTATCATTAGAGACTGATTATGACTTTCAGCGTTCCGTCTGGAGCATAGTACCTCTAATAAAATTCCTCCACGATCCCCTATTCAATGCTAACATTGATGCCTCGTCTGATGTTATGCCTGTTACTTCAAAACCATTCTGCACCGAATATAAGTACTTTCTTCTTGGTCTACCTCGACTCCTCTTACCCTCCGCTGCCGAGCTCAAGAGTCTCTTAGGTATCCTTGCTTCTCCCATGCGTGTAACATGACCCCACCATCTCAGTCTGTTCGCTCTAACTGCTTCGTCTATGGTGTTCATTTCTAGTTTTTCTTTAATTTTCTCATTATGTGCACCCTCCTGCCATTGTTCCCATCTATTAGTACCTGCAATCATTCTTGCTACTTTCATATCTGTAACCTCTACCTTATGAATAAGGTAACCTGTATCCACCCAACTTTCACTCCCATACAACGAAGTTGGTCGAAAGATAGAGCGGTGCACTGCTAACTTAGTCTTGGTACCTACTTCCTTCTTGGAGAAGAGAGTAGATCTTAGCTGAGCACTCACTGCATTAGCTTTGCTGCACCTCGATTCCAGTTCTTTCGCTATGTTGCCATCCTGTGAGAAAATACATCCCAGGTACTTGAAACTGTCTACCGGTTCTAACTTTGTTCCTCCTATTTGGCACTCAATCTGTTTAAATCTCTTTTCACAGAAATTACTTTTGTTTTGGAGATACTGATCTTCATATCATAATCCTTGCACCTCTGATCGAGCTCTGAAATATTAGTTTGCAACCATTCAATCGAATCGGCCATTACAACTAAGTCATCAGCATATGCGAGGCTGCATATTTTGTTTTCACCTATGTTAATCCCTCCCTGCCAGTCTACTGTTTTCAACATATGATCCATGAGCAGTATGAACAACAGTGGTGACAGGTTACAGCCTTGTCTTACCCCTGAAACTGCCCTGAACCATGAGCTTAATTTGCCATCTACCCTAACTGCTGCCTGACAGTCTACGTGGAGCCCTTTAATTGCCTGCAGAAGTTTGCCTCCAATACCATAATCTTGTAGAACTGACAGTAGCTTCCTCCTAGGAACACGGTCATAAGCCTTTTCTAGATCTATGAAGCATAGATACAACTCCCTGTTCCACTCATAGCACTTTACCTGCCGTAAGCTAAAGATCTGTTCCTGACAGCCTCTAAGAGGCCTAAGCCCATACTGATTTAACGTAGGAACCCGGGAGGCAATACTCACTTTACGTCTTATCTTAGAAGATGGATTAAGAAAAGGCAAACATACATTTTTAGCTTTTGTAGATTTGGAGAAAGCTTTTGACAATTTTGACTGGAATACACTCTTTCAAATTCTGAAGTCATCAGGGGTAAAATACAGGGAAAGGTGAGTTATTTACAACTTGTACAAAAGCCAGACCGCAGTTATTAGACTCGAAGGGCATGAAAGGGAAGCATCAGTTGGGAAGGGAGTAAGACAGAGTTGTAACCTTTCTCCGATGTTATTCAATTTTTACATCGAGCAGATGATGAAGGAAAGCAAGGAAAAATTTGGAATAGGGATTACAGTTCAGGGGGAAGAAATAAAAACGTTGCGTTTTGCTGATGACTTTGTAATTCTGTCAGAGACAGCAAAGGACCTGGAAGAGCAGTTGATGCTGAAGGAATTAAATTAGGTAACGAAACAATGAAGGTGGTAGATGAGTTTTACTTGGGTAGTAAAATAACATGCGATGGTCCCAGTACAGAGGATATAAAATGCAGAATGTCAATGGGAAGAAAAGCATTTTTGAAAAGGAGAAATTTGCTAACATCTAATATTATTTTCAGTGTAAGGAAGTCTTTTCTGAAGGAATTTGTGTGGAGTGTTGCCTTGTACGGGAGTGAAACATGGACAATAAGCAGTGCGGACAGGAATAGGATAGAGGCTTTTGAAATGTGGTGCTACAGAAGAGTGCTGAAGATTAGGTGCGTAGATCGCATAACTAATGAAGAGGTACTGAACAGAATTGGGGAGAAAAGGAATTTCTGGCGTACCTTGACTAAAAGAAGGGATCGATTGGTAGGACACTTTCTGAGACATCACGGGATCCTAAATTTAGCTTTGGAGGGAAGTGTGTGGGGTAAAAATCGCAGAGGTAGACCAAGAGATGCGTATAGTAAGCAGATTCAAGTGGATGTGGGTTGTCGTTCTTATGAGAAGATGAAAAGGCTTGCTCGGGATAGAGTAGGGTAGAGAGCTGCATCAAACCAACATGCTATATATACCTTCACTTATATTAGACGCTTTGAATAACCGGGCATTGGCAGTTGGGATATCTGTGATCTCTCAAAGGTTTCTGATTGTGTAAATCATGTGAAACTTCCAGATAAGCTTAAGTATTTTGGCATGAGTGTAGAGTGCACAAATGGTTTAAATCATACGTAACTGTAAGAGTGCAGAAAGTTGAAATAAGCAGTTCACATGATGTAAAAGAAACTATTAATACATCTAATTGTGGGGTTATCAAAAATAAGGCCCCATAAGGTTCGGTCCTGAGTCCTTTGCTGTTCTTAATATATGTTAATGACTTACCATTCTATATTTAAGAAGATGGTAAGTTAATTCTGTTTGCTGACAAAGCAAGCACAGATATCACGTCTGACAAACATGAACTAACTGGTTAAATTGTAGATGATGTCTTTCAGAAATTTATTAAGTGGTTCTCTACAAATGGACTTGCTTTAAACTTTGATAAAATCCAGTATATACAGTTTCATACCGTGAATAGCATGACACCACTAATAAATTTAGACTTTGAGCAGAAATCTGTAGCTAAGGCAGAATATCCAAAAATTTTAGCTGTTTGTTATGACGAGGGTTTAAATTGGAAGAAATGCATTGAAGATCTGCTGAAACATTTGAGTTCAGCTACTCATGCTATCAGGGTCATTGCAAAATGGCATCTCAATACATTAGCTTACTATGCTTCTTTTCTTTCACTGTTTTCATATGGCATAATATTCTGGGGCAATTCAACATTGAGTAAAAATTATTCATTGCACAAAAGCGGGACTGATGACCCCGTAGTTAAGTCCCATAAGCTTAACAAACATTTGAACATTTGCACAAAAGCGTGTAATCGGTATAATTGATAGAGCCCAACTAAGATCATCCTGCAGACCTTTATTTAAGGAACTAGGAATCTAAACTGTAGCTTCTATATATACACATTCAGTCATGAATTTCTTAATAACAATCCAACCCAATTAAAGTAGTAACAGCGTGCATAACTACAGCACTAGGAGAAGGTAAATATTCAAGGATATTCAAGGTTAAATCTGTTTGGCAGAGAAAGGTGTGAATTATGGTGCCATTGTGATTGTCATTATAGACACCATTTACTAAAACTGTCATGTTCCACATCATTACGAAACGTCGTATATATGATCTACCTAACAAGTATTGATCTAATCTAGTCTAATCTAATGCACAGATGCTATCTGTGCGTGGAAAGTTTTTCCCAAATTAATATTCTGTGGCGCTAGTCCACTTGTCGAAACGTAGCTGCTACAGTAACCATCGAGCAATGAGAGATTTGAATCTAATTCACGGCTGTTAATTTAATATAAACAGTTACAGATTGAGAGTGTCACGGGCGTTAATGCCATGCGCTGAAAGATTTCATTATAAAATATACTACCAATGATATGGCAGTCCTGTGTACGAGGAATACTATGGAAGCCTGCGGTTGCTGCAAAGCGGACTGTTTGCGAAGAAGACAGTCGAATGCAGTTTGCCGCTGACAGTTCTTTTTTAAGTTCTGTATTGTCACAGCCGCTGAGCTGACGTATATCGCACTCGCCACAGCTACGTTGCTAAATAAAACTTCCACACCCTTGCAGCTCAAAGGGATGATAACTAGTACGGTGAGAACGTTCACGTAAACAACTCTGAAACACAGTCACATAGATTCTCTCTCTCTCTCTCTCTCTCTCTCTCTCTCTCTCTCTCTCACACACACACACACACACACACACACACACACACGACTCACAAATACACAATGGAGTTATTTTGAATAGATACAACATGAACATGTATTTCTTGAGGTCAGACTTTCGCTCTTATTTCTTTTAAAAATAGAGGTAGCTATTTAATGTTCATCGCCTTTTTAACGTAGTTATATTGTGCCCCTTTTTAAAATTGTGAGTGTGGTGGCTTGGTTTCTACACACTGCCGAAAATAGAATACACTCTCGTTTTTCCAAACAATTCAATAATTTTGGTTGAAACAGAGCATTTGAAATACATGAAATAAATACATTTACAAATCATTAGCTCAAGTATATCTGAGAAACCAGCTATCAATCCATCCTGAAACGTCTGTTTTATAAGGTGGTTAACTCGTTAACAGTAAACCCAAGTCTTCCTTTCCTTTTTACTATTACCATAATTATTATTTTCTTTTCTTTTTATTATTATTTTATCTTCTTTTCCTCTTTGAGTCATTTAAGGAATACGCACCAATTTCAAACTTTTTTTTTCTTTCTGTCTTCATTTTCCTCCACTACTCTTTCACACTTTCGCTAAGTATTCTCTTTCTCTCGTCAGACCATTTAGGTCCAGTCTTCATCTACTTATCTCTTTACATTGTAACACTTCCGTCTTAAAAAGCTCTTCTTCTGTTGCATCTTTTTTCACTTATGATGCTTCTTTCCAAATATATTTCAACTTCTTCAATCCAAGATGTTGACTTCTTGTCTCAAGGATATTTAAAAATCTTTTTCGTTAAACTGTCAGAGTTCACTCTGTCTAAATGTCTAGATAATAGCAGTCTCCTCTATTGCTGTGTTTTAGTTATGTTCTCTGTATTGAGACAAACATTTTAATTAATTTTTAATTTTAAAACTTCTGTATTATTTCGGGACGGAGTATATTTCAAGTCTTTCTTCTCCCCAGGACTTCAGTGTTACACATTCACTTGCGTAAAAAAGTCTGGTTTATTACTTTGTTATAATGCCTTATTTTCAGATTTCTCGTTATTCCACATACCTCCATTTTACGTGCTCTTTCCTCTATAGCAAATTTTAATGAGCTTTTTAGGCTGAATATCAGTAGAAAAAGTCATATTCCGGTTCTGCATGAAATCAGACGAGACCTGGAAAATAAGTGACGATCTGAAAGGCTAAGATCATCTGGAAATGCTGCAACGTACCGATTTCTAAATCCTGCACAATCCTTGAATACCGAGATCGCGGATTTTAATGGCTTGCAGGTTCTTCTGTGTGTAATAATCTTTCAAAGAATGATGTGTTTCCTGAAGTATTATTGTTCCTTTATTCGGTAATGTCAAAAATCTGGTTTATATTTTTATGTAAAATTATCAGATTATGAACTAAGTAAAAAATTACATAGTTTTCATGGGCTTGAACATATTCGAAAATTTCTCAATTCTGATACTTAATTTGCTGCATCCAAGTTGTTCAGTGATATCAATATAGGTTACTTATGATATGTCAGTACAAACTCTTCATTCCTCCTTCGCCACTGGAGTATGAGGCTCATAGTAATCACTGAGTATCTAGAACCCAACGTCACCAGTTGCGTTACAAAAATATCACCTCAGTAGTTACGGGTAGAAATAATAATCTTTTCAGAATCGTAAACTGTGTCCTGCCTAGTTTATGACAGAAGTATGTCAGGTGCAACATGACATAGTTTCAGAAAAGTTATATGAGAAGGAAATAAAAAGTAAAAAAAAAAAAGATATTTTTAAAATTTTGGCATCGTTAGTGTTGTAGTTAGACTCCACCCTTATTAAAAGAAACCAGAACTACAATATTCCCACATAGCGTGACGTCACAAGCTGTTAGGACACTTCTCCATCAACTTCGTCAAGCCACCTGCAGCCAGAGCGCAAAAACAAAATTAAAGAAAAAGAAAGAGGCGAACATCAATAAACAGATTTTAAATCGACAATTGTTTAAGACTTTGTAAAACTTATATTAGTAGGCCTACCTGATTGGTGTTAAAGTTTATGTTTATTAAGGTACGTCATTCATGTATTCACGCACATGGCGGTGAAAACCTTGTATAATCGTAATTAAATTTTATACGTTGTTATCTTACGTTCATAATTTTATGTCGGTGATTGATGATGACAACAATGGAATCCGCTACAAAATATAAATCTGTCGTTGCAATTGCTAATTATATTTCTTCGCAGATTCCCGTATGGAATCACGCAGTCCTTGTTAGAATTCACGTGTTCCCTGCTACTAAAGGAATGATCAAAGACCACGCACTTTTTCATGGCTCCTCTGTGATCGGCGTAAGTCGACTGAGTTCGTATATCTATGGAATGTTTATGCTCTCTACCAATCTTACCTACGTAACAGCATTGTACATCGTAGACATCGTAACTGTGTTGTTGATTCGAGCTTGGTATTGATTATTGTCTTCCACTTCGTTATTTGCTAAAATTAGTCCATGTACCCGACAACTTCTTTTAGAAAAATGAATGCTGTCCTTGAAAGTGATGTGAGGAATGTTAATTCGTTTTCTTAATTATTCCTACGACAGTAAAAAGAGGCAGAAAGCTTTGCTACACCCGCCTAATAAGTTTCTTAAAATATTCATATTTCGGAGATATACCTTCCAGTTTTCTATAACTCAAACATTACGATGATAACTAATTTCGTGTTCCATCTGTGCCGGTTTAACTCATTACATGCTCTTTCTTTTAAAACCTGTAAACTGTAAGCCGGAAGTTGGTGGTATTGGCAGAAAGAGGCGGGGACTGTTCTAAAGCCAATACGCTACGAGCTGCATGATACCTTCACCTCCAAACATTCCCCACACAGGGGCCACGTAAAAGTGCGTGATCTGTAACAGTTCGCTTGAAAGTTCATTAATTTTTTTTCCACTTTCGAATTCAAAGTTATATGGAGGGACTCCATCCTATCAACCTAACAAACACCGAAATAGTTCAGTCATTGAATTTCTCTAATTCACTGACGTTACTTCTATCCGACGTGGACGAGCAATTGAACGGAATGGACAATGTGTTGAAAGGAGCATCTACGATGAACATTAAAGGGAGCAAAACAAGGGATTGGAATGCAGTCTTAGAAAATCAGGCGATGCTGAAGGAATGAAATTAGGTAACGAATCAATAAAGGTGGTAAATGAGTTTTGTTACTTGGGCAGTAAAATAACAAAGGAATTAGATTAGGTAACGAAACAACAAATGAGGTACATGAGGTTCGTTATTTGGGCAGTAAAATAACAAATGATGGTCGCGGTACAGAAGATATAAAATGCAGAATGGCAATGTGAAGAAAAGCGTTTTTGGAAAAGATAAATTTGTTGACATAGAACATTAATTTACGCATAAGGAAGTCCTTTCTGAAGGCATTTGTGTGGAGTGTTGCCTTGTACGGGAGTGAAAGTTGGACGATAAACAGTGCGGACAGGAAGAGGATAGAGGCTTTTGAAATGTAGTGCTACATAATGATGTTGAAGATTAGGTGGGTAGATAGCGTAACTAATGAAGAGGCACAGAGCAGAATTGGGGAAAAAAAGGAATTTGTGGCATGCCTTGACTAAAAGAAGGGATCGATTGGTAGGACACAATCTTAGACACCAAGGAATCGTGAACTTAGCGTTGGAGGGAAGTGTGTGGGGTAAAAATCGCAGAGGGGGACCAAGAGAAGAATATAGTAAGCAAATTCAAATAGATGTAGGTTGCCGTTATTATGAGGAGATGAAGAGGCTTGCTCAGGATAGAATAGGGTGGAGAGCTGAATCAAAACAGTCTCCAGACTAAAAACGGCAACAACAGTACTTCTTTCGACGAATTATATGCTGTCGATGTCATTATTCGGACATTTCAGATGTTAATTTATAATCATACAAAATCATGTTCTCACAATATGTATTTTGAAGAATAGGTTTAAACGTTAAAGTCTATAGTTTATTACGATAGTTTGGAAATATTTTAAGTCGTATCTCCTTAAAACGTAGTCCAAAGTCGGAAAACAATAGAAAAACTGTATGCAAAATAGCTTCTTTATTCGTGGTATGGAATAGATTTAGAAACCAGGTTCTAAACTGAAAGACGTATCCAGGGGCAGATATAGACACTGACCATAACATATTGGTTATGAACAGCAGATTAAGACTGAAGAGACTGCAGAAAGGTCGAAAGGTTAGGAGATGGAACCTGGACTAATTGAAGGAACCACAGGTGGTTGAGAGTTTCAGAGGGAGCATTAGGCAAGGATTGGCTGAAACGGGGGAAAGTAATACAGTAGAAGAAGATTGGGTAGCTCTGAGAGATAGGATAGTGAAGGCTGCATAGGACATATAGGCAGAAGGACCGGGCCTAATAGAAAGCCCTGGATAACATATAAAAATAAAATAAAATAAATATAAAAATTAAGCAAGTGAAACAGGAAAAAGGGAGTACAAACGTCTGAAAAATGAGATTGACAGGAAGTGCATACTGGCTAAGCAGGAGTAGCTAGAGGACAAATGCAGAACCGTAGAAGAATGCGTAACTAGGGGAAAGATAGATACCGCCAACAGGAAAATAAAAGAGATATTTGCAGACAAGAAAAGCAGCTGTATGAATATCAAGAACTCAGGCGGAAAACCAGTACTAAGCAATGAGGAAAAAGCTGAAGGAATATATAGAGGGCCTATACAAAGGAAATAAACTTGATGGCAGTGTTCTAGAAATGGAAGACGAAGTGGAGGAAGACGAGATAAGAGATATGATACTGGGAGAAGAATTTGACAGAGCACTGAAGGACTTGAGTCGAAACAAGGCTCCTGCAGTAGATGATATTCCGTCTGAACTGCTGATGTCCTTAGGAGAGAAAGTCGTGAAAAAGTCGTGAATCACCTAGTAAGCAGGATGTATGAGACAGGGGAACTACCCTCCGACTTCAAGAATAATATTGTAATTCCAATTCCAAAGAAAGCAATTGCAGACGAGTGTGAAAATTACAGAACTATCAGTTTAATAAGTCATGGGTGCGAAATACTAACACGAATTATTTACAGACGAATGGAAAACCTTGCGGAATCCGACCTCGGGGAAGATCAGTTTGGATTTAGGAGAAATGTAGGAACAAGGGAGGCAATACTCACATTACTACTTATCTTAGAAGGTAGGTCAAGGCAAACCTACGTATTTAGCGTTTGTAGATTTGTAGAAAAGTTTTGCAATATCGACTCGTATACACTCTTCCAAATTCCGAAGGTATCAGGGGTAAAATATAGGGAACGAAGAGTTATATTCAACCCATACCAAAACCAGACAGCAGTTATTAGAGTCGAAGGGCAAGAAAGGGACGCAGAAGTTGGGAAGGGATTTAGACAGTGTTGTAGCCTTTCCCCAATGTTGTTCAATCTGTACATTGAGCAGGCAGTGAAGGAATGGAAGGAGAAATTTGGCGAGAGTATTAAAGTTCAGGGAGAAGAAATAAAAACTGTGCGGTTTGCCGATGACATAGTAATTGTCACAGACCAACCGAATGAAACAACTGATTCAGTCGGTTGGACTATTCATTCGTTCTTTTGAGTGAAATCAGTCAGTAGGAGCAACCGAATAAAAAAATCGACACAGTCGGTTGGACTGCACATTCCTTTCCTTTTGAGTTAAATCAGTCGATGGGACCAACCGAATGAAAAAATTGACACAGTACATTGGCCTCTTCATTAGTCCTTTTGAGTGAAAGCAGTCAGTGGGAGCAACCGAATGAAACAGTCAGTCGGTCGTAGTTTTACTATATTGGATTAATATTCGTTTATTTTTTTCGAATGAAAGTAGTCTGAATGAAAACATGAGAAAATTTTGCAGTTTTGTACATTGAGTGAACTACTCATACTTTCTTTTCAAGTGAAAACAGGCAGTAAGTTTTGTCATATCGCTGGAGCAGGCCTGCGATCACTTTAATTGCCCACCCGAGACATCGAAAACGCCGATCATCTGGGCCAGATCAGATTACTTTCGCACACCCACAATCTGTAGAAGATAAGTGACCGATGACCACGAAGTACCGCGGGAAGCGGGGACACGAGAGGGGGTGCTGCCTCGCTTGCGTTTTCACTGTTGACAGCGCCAGCATGCGCGCGCCAAACTCCGCACAACAGTGTCTGGCCAGGGGGACGGGGCGTGCCATCGCCGATTGTTGTCGGTTTCTGACTGTCTCAATAAAGAAGCGTGGGCAGGGTGTTCCAAAATGATCTCTAAAAGTTTAATCTCGCATACTGTATCTCCGAAGTGGGAACAGGTAGAAACGTGCGGTTTGCGGCTTCTTGTTCATCACTTATCTAAGGTTCTAGCAGGACAGAGTTAAGTATGTTAACTTTGAGTATATTTGCTAGATCCAAATTCGAAGATCACTAAACATTAGGTACGGTAAAAAAGCCTTCATTAAATTATTTTGTATAAAAATATTTCTTATAAAAATATTCTTGTTAATTCCATCTAATTTGAAGTACGAGAAGACATACAACATTTATCAGTGCTGTAAATTTTCTTCAGCATGTCTCTTTCGTCAACAGAATATGAAAACGTTCATCTCAAGTTTCATAATTATTCACTCTTGTCACGCCGCGGTGGAGTAGCCGAGCGGTCTAAGGCACCTCCCTGCGGAGCGCGCGGTTGCTCGCCGTCGGAGGTTCGGTCCTGCCTGGAGCATTGGTGTGTGTGTGTGTGTGTGTGTGTGTGTGTGTGTGTGTGTGTGTGTGTGTGTGTTGTCCTTAGGTTACTTTACCTTAGTTTAAGTAGCTTGTAAGCTACGGACTGATGACCACGCAGTTTTCTCCGATAGATTTACAAACATTTGAACATTTGAACTCTTGTCAGAGATATTTCTGTGGTTATCGGTGAAACGGTTTGGAGGTTTATTCCATCCCTCCGCCATGTACCATAAAAAATATTGGATGAACAGTGAACTGCCACTTGTTTTGAAAGTCAAGTGCGCAAAATTTCATCAAGATCGCAACCAAATTGTGGTTTTTGTCGAAGTCAGTATGTAAAGTACCCTCCGCCATGAACCGAATGAAATTTGATGTAGACTTTCCTCTTACTCTGAAGATCAAGTGTGCAAAATTTCATCAAGATTGGAACAAAACTGTAGATTTGCATGCAATAGAAACACACAAACGGACACAGTGCTATATTTATAAGATTTGTCTCTAAGAAAGTTTCATGCTGAATCACGGTTCATTTATACCCGAAAAGACTGAAGGAGTGTGCAAATAAAGTCACACAAAGTCGGTGAATTAATAAAAACATCCATATAATTGCAGAAACCGCAGAGCCTTTTTCCAGACGGTTGTATGGCATCAAGTGAAACCACTCAATGCCGATAACAGAGACTTGTTTCATTCGGTGGTCGCGCATCGACTGAAACCACTCAAACCCACCGAATGAGTGAAAACATTCATATAACAGCTGCGACCGACAGAGACTCGTTTCATTCGATTGTTTCGCATCGACTGAAACCACTCAAACCCCGCCAGTGAGTGAAAACATTCATACGGCCACAGAGACTATTTTCTTTCAGTTGTTTCATTCGACTGAAAAAACCGACTGAACGAAAAAACAACCGATTGACCAATCGGTTGTTAAAAACAGTCGGTTGTCCCATCACTAATGGACAGTGTCTTGAAAGGAAGATATAAGGTGAACATTAACAAGAGTGAAACGGAGGTAATGGAATGCAATGTCAGAAAATCAGGCGATGCTGAAGGAATTAGGTTAGGTAGTGAGACAATAAAATTAGTGGATGAATTTTGTTATTTGGGTAGCAAGATAACTTCTGATGGCCGAAGTATAGAAGATATTAAATGCAGAATGGCTATGGGCAGAAAAGCGTTTCTAAAGAAGCGAAACTTGTTAACATCCAGTATTAAGTTAAATGTTAGGAAGTTCTATCTTAAGGCGTTTCTCTGGAGTGTAGCACTGTATGGGAGTGAATCGTGGACGAGCCGCGGTGGAGTAGCCGAGCGGTCTAAAGCACCTCGCTGCAGAGCGCGCGGTTGCTCACCGTTGAGGTTCCGTAGGTTAGTTTACCTAGTTTTAAGTAGTTTGTAAGCTACGGACTGATGACCACGCAGTTTGGTCCGATAGATATGCAGACATTTGAACATTTGAATTTGAATCGTGGACGATAAGGAGTTCAGATAAAAATATGACAGAAGCTTTTGAAATGTGGTGCTACAGACGAATGATGAAAATTAGGTGGGTAGATCACGTAACTAATGAGGAGGTGCTTAACCGAATCGGCGAGAAAAGGAGTTTCTGGCATATCCTGAAGAAGCGAAGGGATAGTCTGGTTGGACACATTCTGAGACACCAAGGAATTGTCAAATTGGCATTAGAAGGAAGCGTGTGGGGTAAAAATCGTAGAGGGAGACCGAGGGACGAATATACTAAGCAGATACAAAAGGATGTTGGTTGCCGAGCGTATTCTCAGATGAAGAGAATTCCACAGGACAGGGTAGCGTGGAGAGTTTTGTATCCCAGCCTCGTCGCCGCTTTTGTGTTTCGTCCGCCGGTTGTCGTAGGTATCGGTGGCCGAGTAGAAAGAGACCGACACAGGAATAAAGGATGCACGCGTGTGCAGGTTCGGAGGTGAGCAGCCAGTGGGATAGCAGAGACTAGAAATACTAGAGTAAATTAGAACGAGATATATATATTTCGTGGAGTCTTGGTAATACTTGTACATAGTTCTTGACTGCAGAATGCTGATACATAGATTAGATAGAGGCCTGCCTACTGATGATTCCTGGTGCCTATCCGATAGCCAAGTCTTAACTGGTGCCTATCTGATTCCCAAGTGGCAGATGCAGCAGTCGTGGCCACGAGCGGAGTTGTAGCAGAGGGCGCTCGTGGCTGACGTCGTAAGAACGCCGCGCTGCGCGTGCATGGCGGCGCGGGGCGAAAGTAGGTGGCGCGGACTTCATACTTGTGCGACACCACAGAGAGCTGCATCAAAAAAAAAAAAAAAAAAAAAAAAAAAAAAAAAAAAAAAAAAAAACCGCGAATTAGATTTCCTTGAAACTAACAGGAAAAATCTGACGTTTATAGTAATAACATAGACTCTGTCACTGCATAGCCGCAGTGTTGATCCCGTTCCATAATCCTAAAATGTGAATATTAATTTTCTAGGGTAAACACGATAAGATACGATCATAGGAGTCTCCAGAAGAAAAACATTGTACGTATCGCACACTCCTTTTTATTCTTCCTGTAGGAATGTGCTTATATCACATTCCAGGAAGGCCGGAAATAATTAGTTTCGAAAACTAGAAAGCTGATTTGCGACTGAAAATTAATATGCGCGTCGGAAGCTCTGGGTGACAATTGACAGAAACCTCACGTCCTTACTAGGTGACTGGGGCCGTTTCCCGTTTCCCTCGTGTGTGGAGACGCATACATAATATCCGCTCCGTGTCGCCACGGCCCGCTGCTCTAACGGCGCGGTAGCGACTGCTCGAGGCGTCTCTGCTTTCATTAACTATGCAGTCTGACGTACATCTAGTAGCCTGTGTGACACTGAAGTTGATTACTAACAGCACTCACACGTTTTGCCTCCCCTTAAAAGCAATCTACGGACAGCTGTGAGTTCGACAGACGTGTGCAAATGCTAACCAGACTGCGCGGGAAGTGGCAAAATAAATCGACACTCCAATGAACGCTGCTTCACTGCAATTGTAGTGGGATTAGAGCTCTGGAAGGTAATCATAGTCACAGAGAGCCGATGTGTGCAATTTAATCGTACAGCCCGAGATGAGATTGTGACATCATATGGATACGATTCTACGAAACGGCGGAAAGAGGAACACGTATTTTGTATTGAATTTAAACGGAGAACGCGAAGGAAGGTTGTAACACTATAGGTCATCCTCCCTATTTATTTCGTTGCACTTGCAATTTTCAGCTTTGTTATGTATCGAATCTAGGATTACGAATTATAGAAAGTGGAATGTCTGTACTATGATCTTTGATGTGTATTCAATGTATTGTTTTTTTTCGTATGGAATAATTTTGTAAAATTTATAAAATGTACTTATGAGGATATTTATTGTTATATTTGTAGCAATTTTGAAACTTGTTTTTGTAAATACTTTTCTGTAAAAAGCTGGTTCAGCATGGGGTTTGCTAAAAGTATGAATGTAAAAGGTGTAAGAAAAACGGAACTCCGTGGGTGGCAGGTAAAAGTGGTGTTTTGGCGGGGAAACAATCTAAAAACGGTGGCAAGTACGAGAGAGAAAAGAGTTCGTTACGAGACGTCATGGTGGCAACCTAATTGCAGGAGAGTGGTAGTCTGTTAGCCACGGTTTTATCCATAGTGTGAAAGAGTGGCCACAAGTATGAAATAAAGTGCTTGGTTGTCCTAATAGTTGGTGAATCAGTAAAGTTGCCATGGATGGAGCATCAATTTTGTTGGTTGTAAGGGCAACTGGTTATGGAGCTCTAACTGTTAAAAGTTCCGACGCCAAGAAGAACTTTCTAGAGCTCATGGTGCTAAAGGACCAAGCCAATAATATCGTCAACTGTTAATGCCAATGTAAATCTCCGCTGCCACCGCCACCGTGCTTGCAAGTAACCGTTTTTTACTTTTGTATAATTGCTTGAACCAGCAGTGTGTGATATACTGAAAAAATCTGTGTTTGACACACTGCTCTATCCAAAGTCATTATACCTAGACAGGGTTCCTTCCTCATTGAAACATCATTACGAGTATCCTGTTGTTTATAAAGCGAAAAGAAAAACACTACAACCTGTGTTCAATCTAAATTGAATTTGCCATTTTGAAATTTGTGAGTGTGTAGGTTATGACAATACAAAGAGCTTATCTGTTTTGTAATGTAACTAAAGAAAGATTGCTAAGTTAGCTGTTTATTCAAAACAGTGGACAGGTTACTTTATGAATAATTTTTTATTTTATTTTGCAAAATAGGAGCAGTTTAGCTTACAGTTAGACATGCTGTCAGTAAAAGTCGAGAATAAAGGCAATCATAGTTAAATCTGATGGACTTGATCACCAAAGAATACATTTTATATTAAAATCAGTACTGTTTATTCTTCAACAATTTTATTACATTTTGTATAAGTGCTACTGATAGCTGCCTGTGTGTAGAATTTAACATAGGTGAAGTGAAAGTATTTTTCAATTCGGAAACCACTAAGATGCAACTCAAAACTTTTGCATAACAAAGGCTAACTGTGCTCCTGAAGCATTACATTATATGCAGTAGTCAAATTCTGGTGTAACTATTTTCAGACAGGATATATTTAAACCAATTAAAGGTAATGTAAAATTATAGTGCAGTGGAACTGGAAGTGCAACTTACAGTTTGAATGTTCTAGTTTTTTTAATGTACTTTTTCTTTATGCAAAAGAAGATCTATATTGGCATTCCAGCAAGTAGACCTAACAATATAATAAGACAATAGTATATTTTTTATTAGATCACGTATAGAACAGAACAGTGTATTATATTTACTTTTACAGAATTATGTATTTATGCAGTTGTGTTACATCCTGAGGATTCGTAGTTTAAAAACGATACCTTATTCGTTAGGATTCACACACGGTCAAAATCCTCTCAGAGGGTAACACTCCGACTTTATTGTTTATCGAAAAGAATAGTTATTGTATTAGTAATTTAGGTAATTGTAGGTAAACAATAGAAGCTGAGGGTGTTATACGTGGCTCTCGGTGATAGAGCATTCAGTCATTTTCAAGACGCTAAGCATTAAGATAGTGATCAGTAATAGCAAAAGTGTACATTTTGAGTTCTGAAAGTTCAGAGACAAGCATCTGCATAGTTCCGAGACCGAGTGTGCTAGTGGGTAGTGTGAATATTATAAAACTAATCCGTAATCAATATTTTATTCTTAATGGACAACAAAACAAGTACATAGCAGGGGAAACATGATAGGCAAGACGGCGAGACGTCGCCTAGCAGCGGTTACCACATTGCCTCAACAGATGGCGTAGCAGGCAGACTGCAAGCTTACGTGAACTATCACGCAGAAGTAAATGATCAAATACGTGTGTTAACACCGTATCAGAGCGGTCAGGAAACAAATGTAGCCAGACATGGGGCAAGTGTCAATAATGATAGTGGGTATGGAAATGAGTCAAATGTTTTGCTTAGCCCCTCGCAAATAAAGAAAGAACCAGAAGGAGTAGATGAAATGAAATCTAATGCCGAAAATTTCTCAGAACAAGACAGTGCGAGACCTTTGAGTATTAATGACCTATTTAGACTTCTAACCAGTCAGATTAATAATCAGGTTGGTAGTATAAAGACGCAAATTGGCAGTCTTGACAAATGAAGGCACAAACCAGTCGTATTGGCGGTCTTGATACTCAAATAAAGACACAGATTGGTAGTTTAAATACTGTTAAAAACACAGGGCGATAATCTTGGTCAAAAGATCGATAAAGTCGACAGCAAAGTAGTAACGCTGAATAATTGCATTACGGAAATGAAATCTGAAATTAATACCATAAATAGTCACGTAGCTAACATACAAGGGCAGATTGATGACGCCGGCCGCGGTGGCCGCGGGGACTGAGGCGCTCCAGTCACGGTCTGCACGTCCTCTACGGTCGGGGGTTCGAATCCCCCTCGGGCATGGATATTTGTGCCGTCCTTAGTATAAGGTAGTTCATAAGTAGTTTGTAAGTTTAGGGACTGATGACCCCGTAGTTAAGTCCCATAAGCTTAACAAACATTTGAACAGATTGATGACAGCAACGATAGGTTTGCTTCAGAAATTGTAAATATTCAGAGTAGTGTGGAACCTATTATTGTAAACAAAGCAGAGGAAAAAGTATTTGGTTTACGAACAGAAATCGTTGGCGAGTGTAAAGCCGAGAATTCACACGTAAGGCAAACAGTGAATGAGTGGAAAGAAGTGTGACTTTAACACTTCTCAGGTTCAAGGAAAAATATGCGACCTTGAGCGAAAAAGTAAATGTCAACCCAATTACGTAATTGATAAAGTAAACGCTGTTAAGCAAATGTTCAAATGTTTGTTAAGCTACGGGGTCATTAGTACCTAAACTTACAAACTACTTACGAACTAGCTAATAGTAAGGACGGCACAAATATCCATTCCCAAGGGGGGATTCGAACCCCCGACCGTAGTGACCGTGCAGACCGTGACTGAAGCGCCTCAGTCACCGCGGCTGGCGCTAAGCTGTTAGATGGGAAAGAGAAGTTCGATCCTTCTCGTAAACATAATGGTTGTCATCCACTTGATTTTATTAAAAACTGTGAAAGAGTTTTCCCTAAAAATTTCACAGATAAGTAGAAAATTAATGTAGTGATCGGTACCTCGGCGGAAGACGCCAAGAGTTGGCGTTTAAACATAAGCACCGAACAAATGGCTTACAGTGAATTCCGATCAAAGTTTGTGGAAGAATATTGGTCTGAATAGAGACAGGATTGCTTGTGGCGTGAATTTGTCATGGCCAGACTGCACGATAACAAGGGCAGAAGTAGTCTGAAAGTGTTTTGTGAGAACTGGTACAGGAAATTGACACATTTAAGAAGTAGACGGTCGGAATCAGAAATAATCTTTGGAAAACGTTGCCAGAGGATTCCAAGAGGTATGTTGGGAGCAGTCATAAGAATATCTCCACATTCCTGGAAAGAGTTGAAGATGAAGACCACTGGCGAAGTAATCGTGATTACCGCCCATATAATGGGAACCGTAGTAATCACAATGAGCGCGAACAGGAAGAAAACAACAGAGTTCGCGTGAATCTTATGCAGAGAGGAAGAGAGGGAGGGGTCGAGGTCGGATGCGGACGTGGTTCTCCTCCTTGAAATTATGACGACAGTGAACAGGTAAACTGAATAACGCGTTCGTTACGGGTCAAACGCACGCGGAAAGGTACCACAGACCCAAACACAAGAAAAGATTTCGCAATGGTAGAAGGGAATGTTATTCATACACGCGTGGTACTTCCGAGACGCAACAAGATAGCAGGCGAACGACAGCTGTGCGGAGTCACAACGCCCAGCTGGCAGACAGGCAAAGAAATATCGATCGGCGAGTAGAGGCGCCGATAAGCGGAACAGAAAACATTAAATCTGTGGCCTGCGTAACTGGCGCAGATACAACACGGGCGGATGACGTATCAATGAAAGTAAACCGAATAAAGCAAATACAGTCGTGCAGGAGATAGATGTTAGAAGGGGTGTTAATGAATATGGTATTTGACTGTTTTCTGGAAATCGTTTTAAATTGTTAATTATGTCATGTTATGGTCCGAACATGCGTTTTTACCTCGTGGATTTCAGTACTTTTTTTCTTTTTTTAAAAAAAGAAATGGAATTCAAATAATTTGAAAGCCCGCTAAAACGCTACATTTGAGTCACGTGATGCCTGTGACGTCATACAACACGCTGCTGCTGCACTCGTAAGATAAGCAAATACCTGTATATTGTCTGGGCCGAGGTCTCGTGTTTGGGCTTTTTAGTTTGCATAATGACCTACAAATATTGCTTACTTCCGCACTGTACCAATACATCTGTCAAGAATCCAGAAAAATTGTTCTTGCAAGTACCAAAAATGAAAAGATACGCAAAAAGTAGTTGACACTGGCGCGAAGAGATCCAAATGAAAAAGCGGCTACTTCATGTGTGTATTTCTGTGAGGATCATTTTGATGTAAGTAAACAATATTATTCCATTGGTAAACTAAACTGTTTAGTATCATTCTCTTCTTCTGCAAAGGTGTAAAGTAGTATTGTGTGTAGGTTAATGACCTGATATTTCTATTTGTGAAGTAAAACTTCATAATGTTACACGCCAATGATTTATATGTAATTAAAGCCGTTTCCTAATATATTTGGTGAAAGAACAACATAAATATTGTTGCAGCCCACTATAAAAGTATAGCACTGATTATTTATCTCCAGTAAGTGCAATTTTATCACCAATAGATCTTAGTCAAAGAACCGTTTTATACATCGACAACGCCATTCTGGTTACTTTACAACTTACCCTATCGTAATATACGTGTATGGGAGATGTCTTTAATGCGCCGATTTATTTAGCTTTCAAACTTTCGTAATATGCAAGTGTAAATACGATTAAAAGTGTTAGTTACACAAATATGTGTTTATTGAAGCAAAAATCGTTGTAATGTCCTGTTGTGAAGTTTATTTCGCAAAAATAATTAAATATCCAGAATACAAGAAATGTTTTTTAATTATTTTACAGGTTTTGATGTTTCACTTCTCACCAGTATTGAAGTAGTTAAATAAAATTGCTCCCTTAACTGCGTGCTTTACTGGGTTACATTTTATTAACTATCCCGGCGGCTTTTTGTGACTATGTTAGCAACAGGTGCTGAATAGCGAGAATCATGAGATGTCGCCATTAGCCAATCGCGTAACAGCGCAAATATTTAGTCGTGAAACCTTTGATTTACGAGGGCAGTTACTTTTACTGACCGGACAAGGCTACATACAAGAATCATAGAGCAGGAACAGCATTATTTATTTACTTCATGGTCTGTACGATACACTGATCTAGTTATTCTATGTGGTCTGAACATCTGGACAAAGATTTTCTATCGTGTTGTTGATGTTGCCAAGGCCGCTTGAATAGAAGATAAAATTTCACCCTTTATTGCATAATATGGTGACTTCAGATTAAGTCTGCTGACATAAAAAAAATAGGGTACTTTTCTCAATGGCGTAAATTATCTCCCGAAATAATTAGCTTTAAAATGTAGGTATGCGTTACTTACAATGCAGTTTTCACGTTTCTTATTTCTGGTACGTAAAAATTTAGATTGTTTTTAAAGAATGAAGACATCATAATTGCATCAACTTTAGGGAGGTTTCCGCTGTCAGCCTTCACATAACCATCTTCCATTGTAGCATAAAAACTGTAAACGCGTTTAGATCACAAAAAAACTGAATTTAAAGCTGCGAAATGGAGGAAACGCGTACAATAATACAGCTCCGACTTCTAGTTGCCGCGCTGTAGGTGTTCTATGACGTCACCAGTACTTCAGCCAATAACGGAGCGTTTTCGATCACGTGATCTAATCGTGAAATTTGATGATTTTTAAGCTTTACTTACGTAAAAATAACAGATGTTTTGTAAGAATTCAAAGCGAAAATGCTTTCTGAATGTTACAATCATTCAGAATAACAACAATTCGAACCACATTTTTAACACAGGAGAAAACCCTATTGTCAGAGATTGCGAATTGGTGGTAACAAGCTGATAACCTGTATTCCGGTCTGGCAACTCTTGAATGGGAGGATTTCAAAAGAGATTATGCGGTCGAACCAATAAATAGTAGAGAATGAAAAAAAAAGGTACGCTCTAAAGAGGGCGATACCCGATAGTAAAAATAGGAATAGCGCAGTTCAAGGATCACGTTCTGCTAAATTAAAATATATAGGGAGAAAGAAATGTAATGGCCCCGTGGAGAGTACACGTGATACCAGCAGCAAATTGAATTCGGCCGCTGTGAATGGAAGTAGGGAAGAGGATGAAATCCGAAGTGTTACCAACCAAGCGACTTTGACAAACGAAAAGCCCAGTAGAAATAATTTTGTTCGGGAACAAGAACAAGAGGCAAATCTGTATCGGTTTAATTGAAGAACATAGTGACTATAACACCCATGAAGTCACTGTTGACGTCATTAGGCCTGAAAGTTAAATTAGTTCCAATGAATTACCAGAAATAAACAAAAATACCGTGTCTGTCCCGAAAGAGAATTGTGATTCTGATTATCAACATACTGATACTAGGCCAGACGAAGAAATCCGCGCATGTCTACGGAAAGCATTCCTGTTAGAATCTAATAGTGATTCTGATTATTCAAATGATGATGATGACTCTCAGGTAGAGATAACTGAGGATGAGGAAATGGTAGACGAAATAAAGAAATATGATGTTATGCAGATCGAATTAGTGTCAGAATCAGAAATAGGGTCAGGTATGTTTCAGACATTACAAGACCCGAAAGTTGAGGGTGAACAAGTAGATGAACTATTTGAATTCTCATTCAATGAGAATGACGAATTAATTCATGTAAATAAAATTGAGGTTAGCACATTAGATCCAAGTGTAGACACTGGTTCGAAAACGAAAAAAACACAAGATATTGCGACGATGAGCCAAAAGCATGTGGAAGATATAAAAGAATTTGAACTTCCACATCACAAAGTACCACCCGATATTGATGAAAAAGAAATTAACAATATATCTTGGAATGACTTGATGGTTGACCAAGATTTGTTATGGGAAGATCAGGAACAGTCTGATGTAAGATCAAACAAACAGACTGTGATTTTCGTAGACATTTATGGCGTGTTATAAGGTCCTACACATGAAAAAAGTCCAAAATTATAAAAAGCCTTCCAAGCTAACAATTTGTAGTGTACGTAGAGAATAAATATGACCGAAGCTATTGCAGAAACTTTGGATTTAAAGTTATCGTTTTTTCCTCATAGTAAATGGAGTTTTAAACTCTCATGGAGACACCACTGTCATTTTAAGATTTTGTTTTGAGGAAATAGTGGTGTACATATAAAGACGGTTTCATAATGGGAAATATCGTAAAAGTGCATATTAACCAAGTGAGTTCTAAACATACTTTAAACTGGCAAAAAAGTTTTCTTTAAAAACGTCTGCTGCCAGTTTAAATACATAATATAAAATTTTTAATTAATACAAAATGTAATTATTGATCATTCATGTGATTTTTCAAGATGAATGTATTCCACATATTTAGGTTCTAGATCCTTGTTATCCTTTAGCATGTTTTTAAAATTTATACATTTATAAAGTGAGTTAAAGTCAGTTATATACATATTTCTGTCGTTTTGGGCACCGCTTCATGAACATTTAAAGTTGTTAAAAATGAAGTTTTTTTAATAGGAGTGTACTAAAGTTTATTCTACGAGGTATTTTCAGGTTACGTAGATCCAACACATCTTTACAAAGTACGCAGTTACCGATTAATATTGGTTTTTAAATGCATTAAGTACTGAGCGTTACTGAAAATTATTGGACAATACTAGAGTTTCGTTGCAACTGGAATGCATACATCGTGCTAATACCTTCATCAGGAAATCCACGATACCATTGAAATATAAATAGCAATATTTGAATATCACCGCTGAGAGTTTTACATATGGGGTTGAAGGTGACATGAATTCAGTTACCGGTCTAGTAAAGAATATATCTTATAGAACATTTCTACAACGTTTGTTAATTAGTTAACTGGTCAAGTAATAAATTAATATATCTTATAAAGATACTTCTTTAAGACAAGTTGCAGTCCGACGGACGGATCATCTGAAACGAATATAATAAAAGTAACGTCTAAGAATGTTGTTAATTCAAATGTTTATGGTGAAACTTAAGAACCAAAAAGCGCATTTTATTATCTGGGAAACCATTGCCCTTCACGATAGTGAGCAACCAGTGAGAGAGCGTTGATGGCTATTGAAAACCTGACGGCCGTCGATGAACTCCAGAACTGCAACCGGCTCTAGCAACAGGGGCAGCTGTCTGTGATGCAGGGTTAAGGTATCTCTGTCAAAATACCACAAATGTGACAATTAGGCCACAAATATTGGAAGATGTTCTTCAACATGTAAGTACAGATGATAGTGAGCGGTGTTTCTATTTTAGCAGAATGTATTAAGATAAATTTGTGACTAGCAATCGCACCCTTCTATCGGAAACCAAACCAAACAATGCAATCACGGAAAAGATATTAGAATACATAAAGATAAGTCGTTGTTACCAGAAACGTAGGTAATTTCATGGCTGATTTTCTCCAGATTCATACCAACTACTTTCGTTTATTTTACTTTATAGAGAAAAGTGCTGTTAACTGTGGCTGCAACTGAGTTTTTACAAATCTGGCGAACAACGAACGGTCAAAGAGTTTATTGCTTTCTCAATGACTAATTTCTGTCTTATATTTCGAGTTATATGCTTTTAAACAATGCATATCTTGAACTACACACTTTCTACACCTATCAAGCTACCATCATTCCATGTTGATTTAAATGAGGTTCAGTAGTTTAGTCTTTGGCACTTCCAGCTTAAGATTGAATTTTATATAATGTACTTTTAGTTTGATCAATTTGTTTAAAAATTATTCTTGGTTTATTTTTTATTTAATATAATAGATTTATTAAAGTAATGCATCATGGTATTAGTACGTGAATACGAAAATTGAACAACAGAATGTTAATCTATACATATTACATTTAGGTATGTGGTTAAAAATTTATGTATGTATGTTTCATAACTACACCTAAGCCTATTGACTGATTTCACCCGAATATGGTACATACATTCCTTACTATTAGATAATAATTACTATGGGGCCAGAACCATCCAAGACTTATAGTTCCAATGTACGGTATTGACGTAATAAAAAATGAAAACAACAAAACAAAAAACTGCCACTTCAAGCTACAGTGTTTTACATAACTTCCGAAATTATTTGACCGAATTCAACCTGATTTGGTCAGATATTAATCACTTCAAAGAGACATACGTTATTGAGGTAAAATGCGCCTACGAGCCACACATACGCTTAGCACCTCCCAATAATCATTAAACAAAGCATCAAACCTTTATGACGGTTTTTATCGCAGACAATGATATTAACAGTTATGGAAGGAAATACGTTTATAGTTTACTAAGTTTCTGATAATCATCCAGGAAAACTACGTCATTCGATTTTATGTCAAATTTGGGGGACTGGAATTCGGCAATAGGGAAAGGAAGGTAAAATATTATTTAAATGTGTCTGCGTTAAAAGCATGAAAGAGAAAGCCGCCTGTCAGAATTATGTACGGAACATATTTAAATGATGGCAAACACTACAGGAATATAAAAGAGACTTTTGCAGAAAAGAAAAACAGCTTTATCAATATCAGGAACTCACAAGAAAAGTACTTGGGCTCGAACAAACACATATACACCAAAATCGTATGAGAGATAATGTAATGATCCCTTATTGCACTAGTGATACTCCCGCATCTGCAAAACTCTGCAGTCGTCCGTTAGAGGCCTCTGCGTGTGCCATGCCGCATTGCATTTTGACCTGTCGGTTCGCCAGTAGGGACGGTGCAGTGTGCCTCCGAAGTTGCGTTTTGTGATGTTGTTTGTGTGGTGAAGCGTCGGATGGGGCCGGCGATTGCTAATCAATCCTACTAATGTAATGCGATTAGTTGAGATGAAGTTACGAAGAACACATCTTCGTGAAGATGGTATTAGTGTAGAAGATGAATCATTTGCATGCTTTCTTGTATCTGTTATGGTACAGAAATATGAGCATAAGTTAGATACTGTTGTTACTAACTCATAATAACGATAACATGGATGATAATGATGAACAACTGATTGCATGCGGTAGTGCTACGGTAAGTGCTGGAAGAGGCGATGGAAGCAGTGGCAGTGAATACCAACAGTCTTTCGAGAAGAAGGTTAAAGTTGCAACTGTCATCACGGCTTTTGATGAAATTCGCTGGAGAACATGTACGATGATTATTACATAAGTTACAGTTAAGATATCTGCGTTACGTATGGCGTCTACAATTACATCTACAGTGCTATCTAGAGCATGGTTGCAGAACTTTGCAGAAAAACGACACCCACCAGCACACTGAGGTGTACGTAGAGATCCTGTAACCAAACGTTCATACAGATATGTTTGTTCAAGCCCGTGGACTTTCCTTGTCAGACGGAAAACCAGTTCTGAGTAAAGAACGGAAAGCTGAACGGTGGAAATGATATGCAGAGTGGCTCTACAAAGGAAATGAACTTCGAGACAATATTGTAGGAAGCGAAGAGAAAGTGTATGAAGATTAATTAGGAGATAATGTACTGAGAGATGAATTTGAAGGACCACTGAAAGACACAAGTCGAAACAAGGCCACTGGAGTTGATGACAATCGCTCAAAGCTACTTAAGGCTCTAGAAGAATCTGCCATGACGAAACTATTTTACTTGGTGAGTAGGATGTATGAGACAGGCGTCATACCCTTCCACTTTAAGAAAAATTTAATAATACCCATTCCAACGAAAGCAGGCGGACGCAGGTGTGAAAATTAGAGAAAAATGTGTTGTAAAATTTGAACACGAATTATTTGAAGAAGGATGGAAAAGTTGACAGATGCTGATCTGGAGGAAATTCAGTTCGGATTCAGCAGAAATATAGTTACACGGGAGGCCTTACGTCTTCTCTTGGAAAATTGATTACGGAAAGCAAACCTACATTTCTAGTTTTTGTAGATTTGGAGGAAGCTTTCGATAATGTTGTGATCTTCAGTCCGCGGACTGGTTTGATGCAGCTCTCCACGCTACCCTGTCCTGTGCAAGCCTCTTCATCTGAGAATACGAACGGAAACCTACATCCATTGGAATCTGCTTACTGTACTCCTCTCTCGGTCTCGCTCTACTATTTTTACCCCACACACATTCTTTAAATGGTAAGCTGACGATTCCTTTATGTCCCAGAATGTGACCCACCAACTTACCCGTTCTCTTAGATTATGGAAGGAAATCCCTTTCTCCCCAATTCTGTTGAGCACTTCTTTATTAGTTACGGGATCCACATATCCAAATCTCATCATTCTTCTATAGCACTACATTTCGAAAGCTTCTACCATCTTTTAGTCTGAACTACTTATCGTCCATGTTTCAGTCCCTTACAATGCTACACTCCTGAGAAACGCTTTCAGAAAGGACTTACTAATATTTAAAGTAATGTTGGCTATCAACAATTTTTCGCTTCTTCAGAAATGCTTTCCTTCCCAGAGCTATTCTGAATTTTACATCATCCTTACTTCGTCCTTCAGAAGTTATCTTGATACCCATGTAAGGAAATTCATCTAATACTTTTATTGTCTCATTATGTAATCTAATTCCTTTAACATCGCCTGTTTTTCTGACACTACATTCCATTACCCTAGTTTTAGTCTTGTTAATGTTCATCTTATACCTTCCTTTCAAGACACTGTCCATTCCGTTTAATTGCTCTACGAGGTCCTATGCTGTCAATTCCCTATCCAAATTCCTCTTTGCATTCCTTCACAGCTTGAACAATGTACAGATTGAACAACATTGGGGAAAGGCTACAACCCTCACTTACTCCATTCCTAACCACTGCGACTCTTTCATGGCCTTCAACGCTAATAATTACTGTGTCGTTTTAGTACAAGTTGAAAATAACTCCTCGTTTCCTATATTTACCCCTACTACCTTCAGTATTTGAAAGAGTGTATTAAAGTCTACATTCTCCAATTCGCAAATATTAAAAACATAGGCTTCCCTTTCTACTAAGTTGAGTCTTAAGGTGTTCCTACATTTTCCCCAAATCCAAACTGATTAATATTTTGCAGTAATGATTATTAAAACTGATAGTTCTATAATTCTCACAATCGTCTGTGCTTGGTTTCTTACGTGTTGGAATCACTACATTTTTCTTGAAGTGTGGGGGTATTATCCCTGTCTCATACATCTTGTATATTAGGTGAAACAATTTCTTCTTGGCTGCCTCTCGTAACGATAGTAGCAGTTCAGACTGGGCATCATCTGCTCCAGGGACCTTGTTTCTACTCAAATAGTTTCGTGCTCTGTCAAAATTTTCGCGCAATATCGAGTCTCCTATCTCAACTTCCTCTACTTCGTTTTCGATTTCCAGAATACTGACTTCTAATTTAATTCGTACACGCCTTCGATATATTCCTTCCACCTTTCAGCTTCCCCTTCTTTGTTTAGTACTGATTTTCCACCTGAGTTCTAGATATTCATACCGCAGATTTTCTTGTATCCAAATGTCTCTCACATTTTCTTGTACGCGGTATCTAACTTTCTCCAAATTATATATTCCTCTACGGTCTTGCATTTCTACTCTAGCCACTCCTGCCTAGCCAGTTAGCACTTCCTACCAACCTCATTTTCAGACGTCTGTACTCCCTTTCCAATTTGTTAACATCGACTATTAATGTAAGTTTAAGGAACTCTTTTAAGAAGGCATTTGTGTAGAGTGTTGCCTTGTGCGGGAGTGAAACTTTAACGATAAAAAGTTCAGACTGGAAGAGGATAGGAGCTTTTCAAATTAGAGACTGAAGAGGATTGCTGAAGCTTAGGTGGCCAGATCGCGTAACTAACGAATGGCGGCAAGAGAAATTTTTGGCATATCTTGACTAAAATAAGGGATTGATTGGTAGGACATATTATTAGCATAATAATGTAAATTTGAATCTGCTTCTTGCCATCCATAGCAACAGTGGACTATCCCGAATGAACTGCTAATGTTTAGTGTCAGGCATGGACATTTCGCAGCCATCAAGCCCGGAGGACCAGCGGAGAGTACAGTGGTGGATTAAGGGGGGCGGGGGAGCGGAGGGGGTGACCTCCGCGGGCCTCTCGATTTAGGGGCCTTCAAATACCTCGAAAGTAATACATGCATTTGCAAGTGGACGAGGGGCCTCATTTTGTTTTGCGCCGCTCCGAGCCTACGACATAGTCCACCACTGGGAGAGCATTCGAAATTATGTCATAATACGAGACATACACTACTGGCCATTAAAATTGCTACACCAAGAAGAAATGCAGATGATAAACAGGTATTCATTGGACAAATATATTATACTACTACTGACATGTGATTACATTTCCACGCAATTTGGATGCATAGATCGTGAGAAATCACTACCCAGAACAAACACCTCTAGCCGTAATAATGGCCTTTATAAGCCTGGGCATTGAGTCAGAGCTTGGATGGCGTGTACAGGTACAGATGCCCATCCAGCTTCAACACAATACCACAGTTCATCAAGAGTAGTGAATGAACACCTCTAGCCGTAATAACGGCCTTTATACGCCTGTGCATTGAGTCAAACAGAGCGTGGATGGCGTGTACAGGTACAGATGCCCAACCAGCTTCAACACAATACCACAATTCATCAAGAGTAGTGAATGGCGTATAGTGACGAGCCAGTTGCTCGGCCACCATTGACCAGACGTTTTCATTTGGTGAAATATCTGGAGAATGTGCTGCCAAGGGCAGGAGTCGAACATTTTCCGTATCCAGAAAGGCCCGTACAGGACCTGCAACTTGCGGTCGTGCATTATCCTGCTGAAATGTGGGGTTTCGTAGGCTTAGAATGACGGGTAGAGCCATTGGTCGTAACACATCTGAAATGTAACGGCCACTGTTCAACGTGCCGTCGTTATTAACAATAGGTGACCGAGACGTGTAACCAATGGCACCCCACACCATCACGCCGGGTGATACGGCCGTATGGCGATGACGAATACAGGCTTTCACCGCGTTCACCGCGATGTCGCCAAACACGGATGCGACTTCATGATTCTGTACACAGAACCTGGATTCATCTGAAAAAATGACGTTTTGTCATTCGTGCACCCCTGTACGTCGTCGTGTACACCATCGCAGTCGCTCCTGTTTGTGATGTAGCTTCCAGGGTAATCACGGTCATGCACTCCTGAATCCACCGATTCTGACCTTTATCATAGTCGGAAACGTGATGGTACGTATTTCTCCTTACACGAGGCATCACAACAAAGTTTCACCAGGCAACACCGGTCAACTGCTGTTTGTGTGTGAGAAATCGGTTGGAAACTTTCCTCATGTCAGCACGTTGTAGGAGTCGCCACCGGTGCCAATTTTGTGTGAGTGCTCTAAAAAGCTAATCTTTTGCATATCACAGCATCTTCTTACTTGCGGTTAAATTTCGTGTCTGTTGCACGTTGTCTTCGTGCTGCAACAATTTTAATGGCCAGGAGTGTAGTTCAGGATATATTACGCCACAAACAATTACGTTCATGATAAGTCTCAACATCACTCATACGTTTGTATAAATTACCTCTTTACTATTTCATCTGTTCTCGAAACACTTTGCATTAAAAATGATTTTATATCACTGAATATACCTTCAAAATTATATTAAAGTGTGAGACATAATTCACAAGAAATTACGTCAGAAACAAAAACAGTGAAATCCATAAAAATTCGCCCCATCACGGTTGAAAATGTAATTTATTACGACGTTACTTCCAAAGTAACAAATCAGGCAGACAGTTTACTAACATTCCACTCTGCGAACTTGGAAAAGTTTATTGTTGTAGGAATCACAGTTTAGTAGATATGACGTCATAAGAATTGTGCTGCATGAAAACGACACTGAAATTTAAAGGAAGTAGGGAAGCATGCGAAAGACAGAGAGGGAGGAGGGAATTGGACCAACATAAAAATTGAGTAATTGCACGAGCAGAAATTCCGTGAAAGTATGCTAGAATTTTTTATATAAGAAGGGTAATGAAATTTTAATGATACGAAAATTGTTCTACCATAGATGTGCACATAAGTCATGTGCGTCTATAAGCGTGAAAGACTGTAAATAATATTTTCATAGTTAAATCTATGAGAAGTACACATCGAGTAATTAATTATCTGCTAACAATCACTGCAGTACGAACCGATCAGGTGCTGTAGTAAACTGCCACGCGACAGTAACAACGTTTCCAGGAATCCAATTATAGGATTGTTCATGTTTCAATGGTTATTTTTCTGTAACACAAGCGTACCTAGCGGTTGCAATACTACACCTATTAGGTCGATTATGATATCAGCAACGCAAATAAAAATGTCGGATTAGCAAAGTCTTTAAATGAAATTGTTTATTGACGTCGTTATTTGATTTACTTTTCCGTAAGAGTAACTTTAATGTACTTTTCCACAGTTGTAACCGAATCTGAAGTTATTTCCTAAGTTTTAATTACTTCACTATGAATAGCTGCGGCATCGAAAGCGAAAATAGGAGAGATAAACGAGAATCAGGTTGACAGAGAAAGAAGAAATGCTGAGATGAAAGACAGTATGAAGGAATGGGAGACACGGAAACGGGGTATGAAGGAGAATGAGGAAGAGACAGAGGGGCATATGGACAAGGAGAGGAAATAGGGATTAGGCCTACATAGAGAGAATGTGTAAAACGTTTGTTCATTGGAAGTTCCAGACTCAGTACACCATTTCATCTGTACGTTTATGCGGAAAAAATGCAGAGAGGAGCTACACGCGGTGTTATCAAGAGGAGTGAGATGTACATTGAAGTCAGTGTGAAGTTTACGAAATTTAGTTTTCAACGTCCTCATCTTCCTTAGTTTTGTTTGGAGTAAAAATGTCCAAATATTAGTATAACTACGGGAATAAACAGCAATGGTCATCTGTCCTTAGACTTAAAATACTAATTATACAAACAATGCTAAGGGAAACACAAACACCCATGCCCAAGAGAGGACTTGAATCTCAAACGGAGAGCAGCTGTTTGGAGTTCATACTTATAAAATGTTTATAACCCTGTTGTACTAAACTGCTATGGTCATCAGTTCCTGGACATTCAAACTACTTAAACTAACTTATAATACGGACTGCACACACACACACACACACACACACACACACACACACACACACACGCACGCACACGCACACGCACACGCACGCGCCAGGGAGGACTCGAACCTCCGTCGGAAACGACCGTCCTGTTATAAACGTGACGCCTCAGACCACGCGGCCATTCCGCGTGACGTTACATACTGACAGCTGTATCTCTTTACTCAAGAAAAAATCAACGCTTATTATACGGCACTTTTTACTGCAGCCTGTTTATACTATCACCATCTAAAATAGTTACTTCTCCTCTTGAATGAACTTTGACAGACAATGTATCTGAAATGAATATAGTAAATGAGAGGACAGTTAAAATGTGTCGACGCAAGAAAATTTCACATAGCAATCCAGTATGGCGTTCGGGTGTTTTTATGTTTTTGAAGTTATTAACAGATTTATTGATGATATTGGGAAGGGGAAACAAAGAGCTATCTGTGAAACAAGGTGATTGCTAACAACACATGAACCAATATACGCAAGAGAAGCATCGTTGCTTAGAGCATGGACAAGAGCCATTTCCTTTTAAAACTACAAAATCCTTTTAGAAATACCTCTGGTGGATAGAGGAACATAGGAACATAGAGATTTCATTAGATCAGTGTATTTAGCCTCTTTGTCAAAATTAAATAGCGCTACTTTTAAGTTGAATAGAAATGGGCGTCTTAATTTAACCCAAAGAGCATACATTTCATACAGTGGCGATATGTACGCCAAGTTTGAGGCATATTGAGCTAGCATCCGTGATGTTATTTGGGGTATCGGCTGACATCTGATACGTCACTTACAGTTCCACGTTTTAAATAATGATTGACTAGTGAATACGAATGTGCATCATTACCCATAAAACTTTTCTGAAGCTGCGAATTGAGGAGCCTGTGCGGCGGAACGACCCCTTCGTACGGCGGAACGTGTGCTAAAACCTTATCATCAAAAGCACTCGTCTTGTATAATTAGGGTTGAATGTGACCATGTCAGACTTCGTAATCCTTGATGTGTCCACACGTCCATAAAAAGTTATATAAAATAAAAAGAATATGTTCATTTAAAATATTTATACGTTGCAACATTTCAAAATCAGACTCTTGCGCCGAGGGAAGAAGTCTTGAACAGTCATTCTTGTTACAATATTTCTAAGTTCTGTCATAGATAAAACGGTCAAAAGAAATTCCTCAGTTTGTGGTCGTTGCTATAGCCATAGATAAAAAATATTTCTTCAATGATTATCAATCGATGTGTATGATCTAGTAATCAAAGTTCTAAAAGAAACATTTATCGAAGTCTTCTTGACGTAACTTTTCCACCAATAAAAATTCATAAAAAATCTTCCTTCAGATTGAAGAATATTTAAATTAAATATTCTCCTCCTTTCATTAATATATTATACTTATCGTAAAATAATTCTTCATAAATGATGTACTCTGACACTTTCGTCAAGTTTAAACACGATAAGATTTATTGCCTTCTATGACATTACATATGTAGTCATTGACAGACAAAAGGGAACTGACTTTTAAAATTTGTTGTTTTAACATGAAACGTCGATAACAATGTCAACTCTTGCGACGACAACCGCAGAGATCAACATCTTCTTGCCTCATGGCTGTCGACCCGCGACTTGATGTGGCCGGATATTTACTCCTTGGAATCGGCGTCGAAGATGTTGCCCTTGTAGGTTAAATCGCCTCACAGCACATGAAACATAAAAAAACATACAAAAAACTTCTTTAAGAATCATATAACATTCAACATTTACATAAAATTACTTAAGAACACAAATATAAGTAAGTCATCCTGCACAAACTGAGCTGACATGAGATAAGTAGCGGAGACAATAATCCGTTCCACTACACCTGGTAGGGTATTTCCTAAAAATGCGGCAATTAAATCTTACGAACCTGTCCATAATACAGTCCTAGTTCGAGGTATAATAGTTAGTTGAGGTTTGCAACAACAACAAAATTGCTTATGTGAAAATATGTGTATTGATCATAATGCTAGTACATGGTCTAAGCGTGCTGCGTAATATACAGTGAACAGTAATTGTTATAACGAAGAATCATGATCATGGATTTGAATCTGTTGTTAATGTGTTGTATCAACTGCTTCCTTAAAGTCTAGTAAAAGTCCCGATTCTATTTTTGCGTGGTATGTTACAGCAACCGTTTTAAGTCCAATTCTTGAATAAAAGAAATTCTTGTATCAAGTCGTCTAGTCGTAAATGGACATGTTACGTCTAAAAACTTGTAAAATTCGTGTCAAATGTGTTGGTTGACATGTTTGATAAACGAAGTTTGATTATGAAGAATATAAATACTGAACTTTATACTGGGCGTCGGTCAGCTGCCACAAAAGCATTTCACGTCGAAATAATAACTTTCATTGTTGCATGCTGAAAGAAGTAAAATATGGTGGGAAAAATTTGGGTACAAAAAAGGATATTGTCATATAAATGCCCCTCGGTCAGATGACACAAAACATTCAACGCCGAAATAACGTTTCATTAATAACTTCCGTTGTTGACGTTGTAAAATATCTCAATATTTGTAGCAAGGAAGACAGTATTGTCAACAACATATGATAATGTTTATTTTATTGTTCAACAGGTTGTCTTTTCTCACCCAGGTGCTAGAACCCAATTTTGTGTCCCAGCCTCGTCGCCGCTTTTGTCTCGTTTCCGTCGGATGTGTCGGTGGCCGAGTGGAATGAGACCGACACAGGAATAAAGATAGCATGCTGGTGCAGGTACGGAGAGGAGCAGCCAGAAACTAGAAACACTAGAGTAAATTAGAACGAGATATATATTGCACAGAATTTATACAATACTTAACTTTTACATAGTACTGCAGAATGCTGATACATAGTTGTTAGAAGCCTGCCTAGTGCCTAGTGCCTTCGCTGGGGCCTATCTGATTCCGAAGGTCCTAACTGGTTGCTATCTCAGTCCCAAGTGAACGATGTCGTTCACTGGTGGCCACGAGCGGAGTTGCAGCAGAGGGCGCTCGTGGCTGTCGTCGTAAGAACGCCGCGCCGTGCGTGCATGGCGGCGCGCGGCGAAAGTAGGTGGCACGCACTTTGTACTTGTGCGACACCACACCCCTCCCCCCCAAACCGCCGCGCCGTCGTGGCGTAGGGCTGAGGGCGTTACTGGTGGGACGGGCTTCGTAGCTGAGGCTGGGATCGAGACACCGTCCGCGCCCCGGTATACACCTTGCGATCCGCTGGAAAACCCGCGAAAACCAGCGGAAGGGCGCCCGCCCCCGCCCAGAGGGAGCAGGTCATCTTCTTCTGAGGTGCGTGGCCCAAGCTGGGGGGGCCCACACGGTCCCGGAGTCCCTCTCGGTGACGCTGTCATCTGCGGCGGCGACAGCGGCGGCGATGACTGCGTCGGAGGTACAAAAAAATGTTCAAATGTTTGTTAAGCTTATGGGACTCAACTACGGGGTCATCAGTCCCTAAACTTACAGACTACTTATGAACTACTTACAAACTAGGACGGCACAAATATCCATGCCCGAGGGGGGATTCGAACCCCCGACCGTAGTGGCCGTGCTGACCGTGACTGGAGCGCCTCAGTCACCTCGGCCACCGCGGTCCGCCGTCGGAGGTACGTCGACGTCCATAGGGATCTCGTAGTCCGGGGACGAACGATGTGGCTGTGCTCCCTGGCGGTGAACTGGGTCTGGAATCAAGAAACCCGAGACAGGATCGCGCGGCCTGTGCAGGCGCAATTGGTTTGCGTGGCGCCGCAGCTCCGACCCTGTGGAAGAACGTACAACATACATATTGCGACCGAACACACGCCGAATGATGCCCGGTAACCACGTCTTCTTGTTGCCAGCAAACACCCTGTACAGCACCGGCGTGGAAACCTGAAAACGCGAAGCGCCATACGAACCGACTCGGTGCGTGGGAGGCTGCAGCAGGTGAAGGAGAGTGCGGTGACGGCGGCCGTGTAGCAGCTCGGCAGGAGACGGGCCGTCGCGTGGCATGCATCGATACGTAGACAGGAAAATTTGAAGAGCTTGCTGCCTGCTGACCTTTCATCTTCTCCATGTGAGACTTGAATGTTCGAACGAAACGTTCTGCTTCACCATTGGACTGAGGGTGAAAAGGTGCAGTGGTAATATGCTGAATGCCATTCACACGACAAAACTGTTGAAATTCCGCACTAACAAACTGAGGTCCATTGTCACTGACGATAGTTTCAGGCAAGCCTTCGATGCAAAACATTGATGTTAAGGCACTGATTGTACTAGAAGCTGTCGTTGAGTTCATGGCAATCACAAAAGGAAACTTGCTGAAAGCGTCTACAACAATTAACCAGCGCGTATTCCAGAAAGGTCCGGCAAAGTCAATGTGTAATCGTTGCCATGGTCCCTTGGGGCGAGGCCAGTCTGAGAAACGTTGCGGAGGAGCCGCCTGATGCTCCGCACAAACCGTACACTGTGACGTCATGCTCTCTATCTGAGCGTCCATACCAACCCAGGTACAATGACTTCTGGCCAATTGCTTTGTCCTAACAATACCCCAATGTCCTTGATGCAGGAGGCGTAATACTTCTCGTTGCAGGGAACGAGGAACAATCACTCTTGCTTGGTCGTTGTCGGTATGCAACAACAGAACACCCTGACTTAAAGATAATGCATGACGTTGTGCAAAATAACGTCGAACCAGAGGCCGATCAATGTCTTTGGCTCTGGCAGGCCACCCTGAGCGAACAAAACGTGCTACCACACTTAGGTCTGCATCCGCAGCTGTTTCCTGTGCAACCCGACGAGAGTTCAAAGGAAAGTCTGCGACAGCGGAAGCATCTCTGAAGTCTATCTGACAACATGCCATTTCTGAAGAATCAAATGATACATCCTGGCCAACCGGAAGTCGGGAAAGTGTGTCCGCGTTGGCATATTTAGTGGTAGGTCGGTACAAAATCTCAAACTGATAATTTGACAATATCAAGGACCATCTCTGAAGCTTTTGTGCCGTACGTGGCGGAATTGGCTTTGTGGGTGAGGACAACGACGTGTGAGGCTTGTGGTCTGTCAACAAATAGAATTTTCTGCCATAGAGATAATGATGAAACTTTGTGACGCCGTAAATGATTGCTAAGGCCTCCTTTTCTATCTGACTGTAGTTCTGTTGCGTCGGCGTCAGTAGCTTGGATGCAAAGGCAATAGGACGATAGTGACATCCAATACGATGTGACAAAACTGCACCCACACCGTACAACGAGGCATAAACTGCTAGCACTACAGGCTTCTGTGGGTCAAAGGGAATCAAACATGCATCACTGAGTAGTGCAGACTTTAATTTGTCAAAAGCAACCTGGCAATCTTTAGACCATACAAAAGGAACATTCTTCCTACGTAAGCGATGCAGTGGAGCTGCAATCTGAGAGGCATTGGGAATAAACCGGAAATAATAGTTAAGCTTTCCCATTACTGCTTGCAATTCATGCACATTCTTAGGAGGAGGCAATTCTTTGATCGCTCGAAGATACGACTGCAAGGGATGGATTCCTTGAGCATTAATCACATGGCCTAGGTACTCTATTTCAGTTTGAAAAAACGAATACTTTGCTTTATTGCAACGTAGACCTGCTGCAGTCAAAACTTTGAAAAGGCACTCCAGGTTTGCTAAATGTTCTTCAACTGTACGTCCGGATACCACAATATCATCTAAATAGTTCGAACAACACGGTACAGAAACTGTCAGCTGTTCCAAAAAAGCGCTGAAAAATAGCGGGAGCGGAAGAACTGCCAAAGGGTAGGCGTTGAAATTGAAAAAGGCCCAAGTGAGTATTATTTACGAAAAACTTTTTTGACTCGTCATCAAGTGGAATCTGTAAGTATGCCTCTGCTAAATAAATCTTAGAAAAGAAGCGAGACTGTCCTAATTTGTCCATAAGTTCCTCAGGTCTGGGCAGGGGATAAGTGTCTACGATTGTTTGACTGTTTACTGTAGATTTGAAGTCCGCACAGAGACGAAGTTTTCCCGACGGCTTGGGTATAATTACTAAAGGCGAGGCCCACTGACTCGCAGAAACAGGAGAAATCACCCCACTATCTTGCCAACGTTTAAGTTCTTCGACAACTGTATCACGCAAGGCGATAGGCACTGGTCTAGCTTTACGAAATTTTGGAACTGCAGATTCTTTTAAAGTTACATGTGCCACGAAGTCTTTTGCACAACCTAGTTCCGGCGAAAACAAGTCACTATATTTGTCACACAATGCATTGATTTTATCCTGAGGCACTATTGACGAAATTTGAAGCACATCTCTTTGAATTGATAAACCAAACAAGTCGAATGCATCTAGTCCAAAAATGTTCTGTGTAGATTTGGCCTGAAGAACTACAAAAGAAACTGTTTTTGTTACACCTTGAAAAGAGGCGGGCAGGCTACACGTTCCTAGCACGGGAATATTTTGACCTGTATAAGCTGTTAACACTTGCTGTGACGGCGACAATTTTGGCGAACCCAGAAGTTCATAAGTATCTTTATTTATTAATGTGACAGCGGAACCAGTATCAAGCTGAAATTGCACCGTCTTATTTCCTATGAAGAGAGTCACAAACAGTTTTTGCTTGCGGCGCTCGACAGGTGCGCGAATGTGGGCAACGTCTGCTACGGTTTGTTTACTGCGCTTGCGCGGGCCGCGTAGTGAAGTAAGCGGCGCAGACTCGGCACGCAGCGGATTAACAACACTGTCACTAGATGGCACTACCGCCGGATCGGCGTCCGCGCAAGCATGCGAAGCTACTCCAGATGTACTAACTACTGCACTACACTTTTGAGTAGCTACTTGATGTCTACTGTCACTACCTACACAGTACTGGGCACTATCACAAGGAGAAGTTGTAGAAGGCACTAGGTTCACTACAGGATTGCACTGTACATAGTCATTTTGCTTGTCCCGAACCCATTACTGTTGCACTGTTTTACGCGCTCGTCGGCGCTTGCGACGTGGCTCACTACATAGTTTTGCAATAGGTGCAGAAGAATTTCCTTGCAATTGAGAACCAAGTAAAGCACTGTTCAATTCCACAGCGTGCATGACATTGACTATATGCACTGCTCTCGCACTTTGCGAAGCACTGCTCCTAACGTTACCGTTCTTTGAAATTTTGTTTTGCATACACACTTTTCGTACATGTAGTAATTTGCCACATTGGTAACAGGTTGCGTTGCGACTAGGGCATTGCGCACGCTTGTGGCGAGAAACACACTGGGGGCAAGATTTACGAACATTTTTCTGAAATGAACGTTGGCGCCCGTTATTCAAATCACTGTTTCTAACATGACGGGGCGACCTTTGTGTCGCACTTTTACACTGGCTACTGTTCACTGTCTGTTCAGCACGGCCTGTAGAAAAATAAGAATCACTAGGGCTAGACTGGGAACTACGACTAGGAAAGCGTCCGTTACGGCGCACTGAATTTACACTGTGGCTTTGCATTTCTACATCTGCTAAGTCAAAAGTATCATGTGCTTCTATAAGCTGCAGTACACTGTCTAATGAAGGGTCTGACTGTTTTAGAATTGCTGCCCTAATTCGGGGGTCCTGAATGTTCTGCGTAATTGCATCTCTTAACATAACGTCACTATATGAAACTCCACAAGAGCAAGTAAATTTACATTTGCGGGTTAAGCCCTTCAATTCCGTAATCTACTCTTGGTGTGACTGCTGCGGTAATTTTTTAAGTCTGAAAAATCGGTACCGTGCCGCAGCTACGAGAACTTTTCTCTCATAATGAGCATTTAGTGCCTCTACTATTTGTTCAAAGTCTACATCACGAGGAGATACGTCGGGGAAAAGTTTTTTCAGTAACACGAAGGTGTTGGTGCCCACCACAGATAATAGCAGATGCTTCACTTTCTGACCTGTAATTTGATGAGCCGCGACGAGTTCTTGAAACTGTGCGAAGTAGTCGCTCCATTCTTCCTCACGTTCGTTGTACTGGCGAAACGTAGGAAGCGTTGCGGCGGCAGGTGTGGGCTGCTGAAGCGGCGGCTGTTGTTGGTTAACTGCTTGCACTGTGAGCTGGGCCACAGCCTGCAGGAGTTGTGTTATTTGCGCCGTCTGTAACTGAATAATTTCCATTAAGTTTGGGTTCAGGGTAGTGGCCATGCTGACAGATTAGGCGCCGCGCTTACAAGTAAATTATAACAAAACACAAATGCAATATGAAAGAGGACGCTCTGCAACAAAAAAGTCCACAAAACACGTAACTGAATATATTTCCCCAAAAATCTTAAAATAAGGGCGGGTGGGCGGGAGCAATTTCTGCGTGCTCCGACTGTTGCTGTCTGGCTGCTGGTCCAAGGTTCGTCTATCCCATCCTCGTCGCCACTTTTGTGTCCCTGCCTCGTCGCCGCTTTTGTCTCGTTTCCGTCGGATGTGTCGGTGGCCGAGTGGAATGAGACCGACACAGGAATAAAGATAGCACGCTGGTGCAGGTACGGAGAGGAGCAGCCAGAAACTAGAAACACTAGAGTAAATTAGAACGAGATATATATTGCACAGAATTTATACAATACTTAACTTTTACATAGTACTGCAGAATGCTGATACATAGTTGTTAGAGGCCTGCCTAGTGCCTGTACGATAGCAAAGTCTTCGCTGGGGCCTATCTGATTCCGAAGGTCCTAACTGGTTGCTATCTCAGTCCCAAGTGAACGATGTCGTTCACTGGTGGCCACGAGCGGAGTTGCAGCAGAGGGCGCTCGTGGCTGTCGTCGTAAGAACGCCGCGCCGTGCGTGCATGGCGGCGCGCGGCCAAAGTAGGTGGCACGCACTTTGTACTTGTGCGACACCACACCCCTCCCCCCCAAACCGCCGCGCCGTCGTGGCGTAGGGCTGAGGGCGTTACTGGTGGGACGGGCTTCGTAGCTGAGGCTGGGATCTCAACACGAACACTAAGTAGGAAACTGAACATCTTTTTACTAAACCTGATAGGACCTCGGATTTTTTCACTCTGCACTTTAACCCATCCTTCACCTGTCAACGATGTTAGGAGTCGCCAGAAACGACACGTAGTTCGGATTCCACGTTAAGCTGTAGGTCCCCTTTCCCCGGTAACTGGGGTAGGCTAGGGACACGCAAGTCGCCGAAGTGGCGTCCAATTGAAAGACTTGCACCAGGCCAATGAGCCACACGAAATTTATTTATGTATGTGGGTACTTCTAGGGATTTTTAGGATACTTCATCTGAAGCTTCACTCTTGAGGCAGCTGAGTTCATCTACATCTACATACATACTCCGCAATCCACCGTAAGGTGCGTGGCGGAGGGTACACTATACCACTACTAGGCATTTCCTTTCTTATTCCACTCCCAAATTGAAAGAGGAAAAAAAGAATGCCTATATGCCTCCGTACGAGCCCTAATTTCTCTTATCTTGTCTTTGTGATCTTTACGCGAAATGTAAGTAGGCGGCAGCAAGATCGTACTATACTCAGCTTCGAATTCCGGCCCTCTAAATTTACTGAACAGAAATTCACAAAAAGAACGTCGTCTTTCATCCAGCGATCCCCAATTGAGTTGCCGGAGCATTTTCGTGACACTCGCGCATTGGTCGAACCTACCGGTAACAAATCTAGCTGCTCGTCTCTGAACCGCCTCTATGTCTTCCTTTAAACTGATCTGCTGCGGGTCCCAAACACTTGAGCAATATTCAAGACGTGGTCGTACAAGCGTTTTATACCCGGTCTCCTTTACAGGTGAAGTACATCTTCCAAAAATTCTCCCAATAAACCGAAGTCGGCTGTCCGCCTTACTCACAACTGTCATTACATGCTCGTTCCATTTCATATCGCTCTGCAATGTTACGCCTAGATATTTGAACGATGCGATAGCATCAATAAGCTCACTACTAATGCTGTATTCGAACATTATGGAATTGTTCGTCCTACTCATGCTCATCACCTTACATTTTTCTACATTGAGAGCTAGCTGCCAATCTTCGCACCAACTAGAAATTTTGTCTAAGTCATCCTGTATGCTATTACAGTCAGTTAATGACGACACCCTCCCATACACCACAGCATCATCAGCAAACAGCCGCAAATTACAACTATCTCTGTCCATCAGATCATTTATATAGATAGAAAATAATAGCGGTCCTATCACACTCCCCTGGGGCACGCCTGACGATAAACTCGTCTCTGATGAACACTCGCCGTCGAGAACAACGTACTGCGTTCTATTAATTAGGAAGTCTTCCAGCCAGTCACAAATCTGTGAACCTATTCCATAAGCTCGTATCTTCGTTAGCAGTCTGCAGTGTGGCACCGCGTCGAACGCCTTTTTGAAGTCGAGAAAAACACAATCCGCCTGTTGCCCTTCGTCCATGGCTCGCAAGATGTCATGTGAGAAAAGGGCAAGCTGAGTTTCACATGAACGATGTTTCCTAAACCCGTCCTGATTCATCGAAAGAAGCTTTTCCGTTTCAAGGAAATTTACTATTTTCGAACTGAGAATATGCTCCAAAATTCTACATGAAACTGATGTCAACGATATTGGCCTGTAATTGTATGGGTCAGTTCTCTTTCCTTTCTTATACACGGGAGTCACCTGCGCTTTTTTCCAATCACTAGGAACTTTGCGCTGAATTAAAGATTCGCTATAAATGCAAGCTAAGTAGGAGGCCAACGCCGCAGAATAGTCTTTGTAAAACCGAACTGGTATTCCATCCGGACCAGCAGACTTTTTTGTATTTAGCTCTCTCAGCTGCTTCTCTACACCGGAAATACCTATTGCTACGTCCCCCATTTCGGAATTAGTACGTTGATCAAATGATGGTACATTTGTGCGGTCCTTCTGCGTGAAATATTTCTTAAAGGTTAAATTTAGAACTTCAGCTTTCCATTTGCTTTCTTCTGTTACTGCCCCGGAATGATCAACGAGTGACTGGACAGTGGGCTTTGACCCGCTTATCGATTTTACATAGGACCAGAATTTTTTCGGGTTCTCGGAAAGATCTTTTGCTAAGGTATGGCTGTGATAATTATTGTATGCTTCGCGCATCGATCTTTTTATAGAAGCACGAATCTCTACTAACTTTTGCCTGTCATCATTTGCGTGTTCTTTTTTGAATCGAGAGTGCAACAGCCTTTGCTTTCTCAGCAGCTTTCTAACATTATTATTATACCACGGTGGATCTTTTCCATCCTTAATCGTCTTTACTGGCACATATTTCTCTAACCCTTTATTAACAATGCACTTAAATTTAGTCCACAATTCCTCTACATCCATAGTCCCGGAATTAAACGATGCTCATTCATTTTCTAAGTGCAATCGTAACATTTGCTTATCGGCTCTTCCCAACAAAAAGACGCTCCTAGCCTTCTTGATTGGTTTATGAACTTTGGTCACCATCGACGCTATGACGATATCATGATCACTAATTCCTGTCTCTACACAGTCATCCTTAATAAGGTCAGGCATGTTTGTGGCTATTAGGTCTAGAATATTTCCATTGCGCGTTGGTTGCCGGTTTAACTGCTCAAGACAGTTTTCGGAGTTCCGTTAATCAGGAATTTTGTTTGAGTATAGACAGACTGAGATCAAACAAGGCAAAACATTTGGTGTTTTTGACGGTATACTTGTCATAATATCACTTCGATTCTTACATTTAAATGCTGAACACACTTTAAGCATATTTCAGCAGCAAAAAATATGCAGGTAAGATACAATATATAGTACATACAGTACTTCACGCTCAATATCAACATGCGATAGACAAATTACTCTCAAGAGTTGTGACCACCAAACTATGGCGGGCGAGTTTACACAGGTTGGCACAAAGACGTCTGCTACTTGTGTGTTGGCAACTCTATGAAATTTAAACTCGAGATTACATTAGATTAATATGATGTGGAACGTGTTAAGTTAATAAAAGGTGTCTGTTCAAGATATTATATTGCACAAATTATTACATGACATTTTTAAAATTTTTTTATTAATTTTGTTTTAATTTACCAATTTATATCTAAAAATTAATCCAAACAGTAGAAGGAGATGTCATTCAGAAATTTTCTTAATTTAATTTTAAATGCTAGTTATCTGTCAGGCTTTTGGTGCTGTTTGGCAGGTGACGAAAGACCTTTATGGCAGCATAATTCACCCCCTTCTGTGCCAAAGTCAGATTTAGCACTGCATAGTGAAGATCATCCATAATCCTGGTGTTATAGCTATGCACACTGCTTTTACTTTTGAACTGGGTTGGGTTATTAACAAAATATTTCATAAGTGAATGTATATACTGTGAAATTACTTGAGGATACCTAAATCACTAAATAGATGTCTGAAGGATGATCTTTGGTTCACTCCAGTAATTATTCTGATTTCACGCTTTTGTTGCAATGAATACTTTCTTACTAAGTGATGAAAACGAAATCATTGAATGAAAATAGGCATTTTAACTCAATTTCCTAATTGTTGGACCTGCAGCATCATATATGTCGCATAAAGACATTGCAATAAAGTTTCGGATTGCTGCTTATGTTTTATTTAATAGTGCTACAGCTGTTTCGACAGTTTGTCATTCTCAAGCGCCTGCGTATATAAGAATTACATTAATTACAAATCAAACAATAGGAAAATATACATAAATTTGTTTGTTATAATAATAACAATAATAACAAACAAATTTATGTATATTTTCCTATTGTTTGATTTGTAATTAATGTAATTCTTATATACGCAGGCGCTTGAGAATGACAAACTGTCGAAACAGCTGTAACACTATTAAATAAAACATAATCACCAATCCGGAACTTTATTGCAATGTCTTTTAACCTAATTTACTGGGTTTTTTATGCCCAAAATTTTCAATAACCCTAATAGCCTAAGTAGCTGAACTAAAACGCATCAGCAGACCATAAATGTGTTGCTTCCAGTTTAATCTCTGATCAATGCACACACCTAAAACTTTTGAAGTTTCTTTCTTAGCTACAGACTTCTGTTCAAAGTGTATATTTATTACTGAAGTTGTGCCATTTACTGTGCAGAACTCTGTATATTTTGTTTTATTAATATTTAATGAGAGTCCATTTGCTGAGGAGCACTTAATAATTTTGTGAAAAACATTATTTACGATTACATAACTTAGTTCTTGTTTTTTGGGTGATAACTATACTTATATCATCAGCAAGAAGAACTAACTTTGCACCTTCATCAATGTGGAATGCCAAGTTATTAATGTTTATCAAGAACAGTAAACCTAAGACTAAACCTTGTGGGAACCCATTCTTGATAGGACTCTTCGGACTCAGCTGATAGTTTGACATTACATGAACCACTTATTTCAACTTTGTTTTCTTCCAGTTAAGAATGAATTAAACCATTTGTGCACTGCGCCAATCTAAGTGTAATGATGCTTATCTAGAAGAATTCCGTGATTTACGCAGTCAAAGGCCTGATCACAAAAAATAATGGGTAATGTACGGTTATTCAGAGCATTTAAGATTTGATCAGTGTAAGTATATACACCAGTTTCTGTTCAGTAGCCATTGACGTTTGGATAGTACTTTGATTTTTACAATTGTGGGAGGCTATTTGTTAATACATTACTTTCTCAAACATTTTCGATAAAACTGTCAGAAGAGAGAATGGACGGCAGTTGTTAACAATGGCATATTTCAGTCTGTCAGGGAAAGCACACTGTTTCAGAGAGCAATTACAGATGTGACTGAGAATTTTACTTATCTGTGGGGAACAAGCTTTAAGTATCCTGCTGGTAATGCCACTAATAACGTAAGACCTTTTACTATTCAGTGAGTTTATTTTACTGATTTTAAAGGGAGACGTTGGTGGAATTACAAATGTATCAAGCTGTATAAGTATGATCACTTCTACTACTAGCCTTGTCTCTTCTGAGGAACATCTAGATACTATTCTCTCCACAACATTTAGAAAATGATTATTGAAAGTATTTTCGATTTCTGACTTTTTTTCGTACACTTTTCATTCAGTTTTATGGTTATACAGTCTTCCTGTGCTCTTGGTTGCCCTGTATCCCTTTCGATAACATTCCATTTTTTTTTTAATTTTATTATCAGAGGTACTGGTCTCAGACATGATATACATCCTTTTGGACATTTTAATAACTTTCATTAGTATTGCACAATATTTTTTATAATACTTAACAATTTCTGGGTCAATACCCACTCTTGCTGTTAGATACATTTCCCTTTTACGGTTGCAAGTTATTCTCATTCCTTTAGTTAGATATGGTTTTTACATGTATATTGTAATTATATAACTATTTTTTCGGAAATAAATTTTTAAAATCCCTTAAAAATGTACCATGAAAAAAGTTGTATTTCATTTTTTTTTCATCAGGTGCCTTATACACCTCATCCCATTATAGCTGCTGTATGCTCTCCCGAAAGTTTGCAGTATTCATATTGTTCACTGAAGGCACTACTTTGAAATTCTGTTTAGATTTACTGCACCGAACTATGTCTTATACTGTAACTAGCTGTGCACCATGGGCTGAAAGACCATTCTCATCAGGATAAGCGTATATGTTCTTACACGTATCTCAGTCTATAAAAAGGATTACCAGTCAATGTGCTGCTGTTCTTTGTTATCCGGGTAGGAAAATCAATATTGAAGCTCCCATTGAAAGAACTGAGTAATACTACGAGATCATTCTTCCAATTACACTCTTTTAGAAGAGCAACATTGAAGTCCCCACAAATGATAATTTGCTTTCCCCTGTCTGACAGATAGAACAACAATGCATCCACGTTTTCTAGAAAAAGCTGCAAATTCGCTGAGGGAGATCTATACAGTTCTATAATTATGAATGTGCCATCATTCAGTTAATGTTCGGGAGTAGCCGAGCAGTCTGGAATGCCATGTTACGGATCTCGTCGGAGATTCGAATCCTCCCTCGTGCATGGATGTGTGTGTTGTCCATAGGTTAGTTTAACTTATTTTAAGTAGTTTGTAAGTCTAGGGCCTGATTACCAACGTAGTTTTGTCCCATAGAATTACAAACATTTGATTTTGTCTATATGTTGTTCTAATCAAAACTATTTTGTTTCGAAATTTATCATATTGTTAAAAATTTTGACATATATGCCAACTCCTCCTCTCACCATATTATCTCTGCTTACATGTGCAGCTAATTTGTACCCGTTAATATTTACCTTTTGCTTATCAGTGACAATGTGATGCTCAGATAGACATAGTACATCTATTACATTCTCAGTTTCTATATCTTCTAAACAAACCAAAAGCTCATCAGTTTTGTTCATTAATCCCATAATACTTTGATGAAATGTACTAACGTTATTTTTCACTTTACTTTTGTATCTTGGAACTTTTTAACATTTTTAGTACATGTCTGACTAATTTTCTCTCTGGACACTGCTCTTAACATAAAAAAGAGTTTCTACCGTGAGTTGTAGTTCCTACCCCCTTACAATTTTCTGCTATTTGCTATTTGCCCAGATAATTCACCCTTCGCTTTCCTTTCGAGGTGTAGGCCATGCCTAGTATAATCCCATCGACAGAGAGAATCGACAGAGAGAATCGACAGGAACCACACCAATATGTGACCCTGCACCAGATCCAAGTAGCACTCCCAACACCAAATTAACTGTTCTGACAGAATACACCAAATGAGGTCGTTCTTGGCACTCCAGAACCGACACAAACCGAACACTGGTATGACTCAATGCTGACGCAATCGTCGCCAGGTCACACTCTATGTTGTACCCCAGAACTCTGTCAATACTATTGTCCGATCCACCCACAATAACCAAGGTGTCTTCCTAGTATAGTTTTTACATAGTGAACCTAAATCCTCTGTCACCTGCCCCAGACCAGCACTAGGTTTGAAAAAGTCACCTGGTATTCTGATCCTAATTCATCCTGCACAAGTTAGCCCTCACCTCTAGCATGCGAACAAACTAGCAAAAAACATTTCTATCTCTTTGCAGACATCCCTACATTCATATTCAATTTTCTATTAAAAAGTTAGTTGTGCCCAGTCTACATCTACTTCTACATCTACACACCAGTTTCTTATTGAGAAAAAAAAGGTCAAACCTATTTTGTACATCAATAACAAAGCTGTCTGAAGTTCTCAGTCTGTTCCTTATGCCTGTTGCCACTTCCCACCTCTGTTGACCCTTCTGCCCCATTAGCCTATCTACTTCATGCCTATCCCCCATATTATTCAGCTTGAAGAGCAGCAATTTTCCCTTCCTATTTCACAATCTTCCTATCTCCACTATACAGTCTACAAAATCACCGATGAGTCTCGTTGACATGACGGATTCTCGCGCCACTACGTTCACCCCAATATAAAAAAAGTACTACATTCATTAGACCAGACCCCAGAGCTAAGAATTGTACGGCGCGTCAGGCACTTTACACTCATGGTACAAATCGATTTTAGTGATAGTTAAGACATTTAAATTACAGGGAAAAAAATGAAAACACTTATACAAAAAAAAAAAAAAAAAAAAAAAAACAAAAAAAAAAAAAAAACAGGTTGTTCAGAAATTTGTTACTAGAATTACTAAGTGATGACGGTAATCTACAGGTATAAAGGGGCAGCAAACGTATTTAGGACACTGATGTGAGTGTAAACTCAGTGGTAGCATTCAAACTTGCGGTTTAAAGTTTATATTGCGGTATAAAGTTTAATCTGTAACCTCGAAAATTCGGCGTAGCAGCAAGTAAACAAAAACGAACTTTTCGTGATAACTATGAAAATACGCATGTAAAAAATTCTTTAATAGTACGCTTGAAGAGCACACTAATAAACGTAATAAATTAGTTAAAAGTGTTAAAAAAACAGTCTATCACTTCTTAAATTACTTATCTTACAAGAGAGCTGTGAGTTCTAGCATCCGGTCAGCAGGCGCACCCGTATCAAAGTCAATCACAACCATTGCCACTTTCGCAATTACTATATGACCAAAGTTCATACTGAACTGATCATTGACTTTCACTTCAACTGACTATTGTAATCTCGGAAGCCAACTATCGTGATGGTGTTAGTTCCTATAGAGTCTATTAAGAATTAATGCAAAATCGAAATCGGTACTTGAATCTTAACCAGCGGAATAAAATTAATTTTGTGACATATTTTATCATTCACAGTCACAATAAGTTTTTACCATTTCTAGGTAGAAAACTGAACATTTTTTAATGCGTATACTTCAAGGGAATTGCAGAATAGGTCATCTGAAGCTCCACTCTTAGGGCAGCTAAGTGCCATTAGTCAGGAATTTTGTTGGATTGTAGACAGACCAAGATCAAACAAAGCAAAATATTTGACGTTTTTGCACGAAGTACTTGTCATTTAATTGCTTTGATTCGTGTATTTAAATGGTGAAGACACTTTTAGGCGTATTTCAGCAACGGAAAGGGCACAGACAATATAGGGTAAATACAACTACAACACTTCAAGCTGTACTGACCACCAAAAATATGGCGGCCGAGTTTACACAGGTTGCCGCAAAGAGCGCTGTTACTCGTGTGTTAGCCACTCTATGAAGTTCAAGCTCGTTGGTTGAAGCCTGTCTGCCATCTTGGTCAATTTTGGGATGTTATTTCTCGTTTAATGTGATAAGTCGGCACTCTTAACGATAATACATTGATCTGATATTCACTGTAAAGTATGTACTTTCAAACAATATCCTTTTTGAATAAATAATAATAAATATTCGTCAAAATATATTTGAAAACTTAATTTTAACGGCTAATTTGCACTCTATTAACACGTAGTACATTACGGCAAAACGGACGTTTCATTGCTGTTTAAGTGGCATAGAACATTAGCACCACAATTCGAACACTTCTCCGAAAGTTGGGAATACGGCGGAGTCAGGATCACTTTTTCGGCGTTAAGGGCGTCTCCCTGTATTATAACCTCCTTGGCTGTATGATTAAGACAGAGTATGTACTTTATACCCTGAATTCCAGAGAACATACACAGATTCGCATTGCGGTTCGAGAATATACTTCATCGGAGTATGTTCTCAGCGTGAGTAAAAGGGTGGGAGAAGTTGCTTACAACAGAGTACATTCTCCGATTTCGTATGAATATAACTAGAGAAGCTTCTCAAGACAGGAGGACATCTTCCGTTTCCTGAATTAAGCTCTACTGGAAACTTCAAGGTGAATAACTTCTTCTATTAAGTTTACGTTTTACTGTGGTTAATAATAACATTGAAAAAATTAGTGTTGCTTAGAAGGAAAAAAGGTTCCTTTATACATAGTCTGGAAAAATACGACAGTAACTAAAATGTTTATGAAAATAAACACATTTTGCTGGCGAGTCGCTTTCTTCACAAATATCATAAGTGTGACATTTGAAGCATTTTACGTAGTGATGAGAGTGATGTCAGCCACGTTATTTTTTTTCTTTTTTTTTCATTTCTACCGATATAAAACACATATGGATTCAGCTGCGTGTTTTACACGTTTGTTTGGAGTGCATATTTACAGTTGTAAATAGATACATAGCAACATAATATTCTATTTTTAAATAGGATTTATTAATAACGCCATATGACGTTAATTCCAAATAGAATGTATCCCAGCACATCACAGTCTGTTTCACAAAATAAATATTGCTGTAATACTGGGTACAGTCTGTATCATAAAATAAATATTGCTGCAATACTGGGCAGTGAAGTATTTTTCTACCGCTCTTGTTCAGTCTACCTAAACCAGTTGTCATATTTAAGATGCGTTTTCAGCCTTCATAATCGTGATTTCTGTTGTGTTAGAAGGAAGTAGACACGACAGGAAAATTAATGACTGGTTAATTAAATACCTAGAAGTCTGTTTCTTGTAAAAAAAATCGCATGGCCTGTCGCTTGTGACCATACCATTGGGCGTCATATGTAATAAAAAGTATCTCGTGTTAGGAAGCTCTGACAGCGTTCCACGTTGAAACAGATGAAAATGCGTTCGTTCGGATAATTGTGCTAACGCCACTCCAATAACAAAAAGTTTCTCGCATGCCCAAAAGTCTAAGTACAATACTAATTGAAGTACCTCACTTCAAAACCATTAGAAGATGGATATATGTTTTTTACTTGTGACTACTAATTTTATGTTTAACGATGCCTCAACCTGGATCTACTCTTTTAGTATATAAAAATGTCTTGAAATTATGTAAATTACGACAGGTCTGAAGAGGGCGTCGAGTACGCCGAAACCGGTCACATAATAAATGAAAAATGCGATCTTGGCTGCATAATCATTATTTAAAAAAAATTAAAAATATTATAGATCGCCCCATTGAACTATGAGTTTCTTATATAAAATAAAGACTGAACAGTTCTTTTGTACCGGACGTGACAGACGCAGAAGGCACTCAAAAAGGAGGGTAGCTAGGGAGAATGAACTTACTACTCAGAGCATATGCTTCGGAGATTTTATTCATAAGAAACTGAGAACTTTCTCAGAGAACGTTCTATTGCACTGATAATCTTCTTTGGAGCATGTACTCATTCTTGTTCATACGTCCCAATAAGTATATTGCCTGAAAATTAATCTAAACTGAATATAAAATGTACTTAATACTGACTAACACACAGTTAAACTTTCACTTCATATACTGGAACAAATTATTCAGTACACAGACAGAAATATACGGCAACAGACAGTCACATAGTAAGATAAATAATTGTAGTAGGCATTAGCCATTGCGTCACGTTTTGGGTTTTGCTAGCTGAATTGACAGGTGTTTCGCTAATAGCAGCCGCGTCTAAATGCTAAGGTTACCTAATTTAAAAATTTAAATGCAAAATATGAGTAAATCAATATGTTATTTGAAAGGACACGATCAAAAACCGAGCATGAAGTCCGTTTCTAATGACGGGGCAGTCCTTTGAACTTCAAACGCAAAATTCCTTTCTCCTTCCTTCCTTCTTCAAAGCTCTTATGTAACGAACCGCAGTAGAAGATATTCAGAATCTCCGTGCTCATATTATGGAAGGCCGGGAACCCATAAGCAATAAACCAGGTATAATTCAGTGCATCTCAGATTCACTATGACGGAGGTTAACAGTGCCCATGGAGGGCATATTGAACATCTATGAGATGTGATTTCATGTGGTACGCTGTTGCGTTGTGTTCTTTGCATGTATCTGATGTTTTCCATGACCCCTGCTTTGGAAAAAAGTGCTACAATGAAATATAGTGTTTAAAGTTTCCGTGTTCATATGACGTTATGTCTTCGTCTAAATGTCCGGCAATTCATGCAAATTTATTTCCACTCTGTACATGGTGCATTCTCCTCGAATCTTCAGTAGCATTTTCTCGGGTGGTTCGACAAATATTTTCAGTTTTTGTTTGCGTAAATTAGTCCAAGCCACAGACATATATTACTAGACTGGTGATACCGTATACAGTATCATTGGTGTCAGTGAAGTCTCGCCGCCATATTCCTCTGCTATACACGTATCGTAAAAATACGGATGAAATGACGTAACTACGCTGTCTTTAGGCTTTTGACATATGGGAAATTCGTGTGTAAAATAGGCTGTATTTTTTCAGCTGGAGTAAACTTTGACACCTACAGTAATGAGTTGCATTGATTTGCTGTTATTATTAATCTGTACCGATTTCCTTCAACTTCGGATTTTCTTTCAGTAGTATGATCATCATAAAGATGTTGTTTATCGTGCTTAACACTTATTATTATTCTTTTGAGAGTTCTTACGAAATCTAAAGTCTGCTTTGACATACTAATGAGTCACGTTTCCTGTTTTCATTAATCTGTTGCCAGTTTAGATTAACTTTGGCTTTTATTTTAATAGTATGACAGTTATAAATGTGATATTTGTCCTGCGTAACAAGTATCTTTATTCTTCTGAGTGTTTTTCAGATAACTGCAGTTTGCTGATTTTCAGATAACTACATTTTGCTTCAACTATATGTAACAGTGGAATTTTATTTCCCATCGCGGCGGCCTTGCATGATTATGTTGGCAACATCAACAAAACGGCAGGAAGCCCTCGCCAAAATTTTAATATCCTTAGAAATTCACAGAGTGTTTCGTACAGAAAGTGAAGTAAATAAATGACGCTGTTCCTTCTCTATGGTTGACAGGTTCTGTTATGTACCCTCGATCACTCATTAAAAGTAATTGCCCTCGTAAACGAAGAATTCATGACAAAACATTTGTGTTGTCACGCAGTTAGTTAATACCAACGTTACACAATTGACAAAATAATCACGCGAGGCCGCCAGGGGGCTAAGTAATATTTAACCGTACATAACACGTTCTTCTCATAACACGATTCGACAATGTTCGCCTATGTTAGGAATTGATAATATATTATTTTGTAATGTCTTTGTAAATATCTCTGGATTGATAATTGAATCTTTGATGTAGCTTTTGTCTTTGAAATACAGAACGTAAACAGGGAATCTGTGTTATTATTCACGACGTACGCTACATAAAAAATTGGTGCCGAAACCCGGGAAGAGAACGCAAGGAAAAAAAACGCAAACTCAAGATCCAGTGATAATTGTGTAAGCATACTGCACGCCGTATCAGAGTAATACGGAGCTGTGAATGAGGAATCACGTCACTACTTCGACATCGTCTCAACAGCTGACTGAGATAAGTACAATGACTACTTATTTGTAGCCTTGCTTCACGGCGAGATATTATTAAAGTAGCAAAGAATAGTAGAAGCCTCACAGAAATAAATATTGTTGTAACTTGAATACCATACGTAATAATCTCCGACAGCAGATAGGTATTGCAGTTGATGACGTCACACGCGCTGTCGATTGTTTGTTTGGCATTCACAACAGTATCGTAGTACGAAGTTATTAAAAGTAGCGTACGCAACGTGCGTTAATATTTTACGCAGTTCTTTGAGTGGTGCTATATTCACTGATTACTACGAAGTAAAGTAAATCTGTTCTGCTTCAGTTACGCATTCCTACATTGCGAAGTACCGTATAACATAGCCAAGATGTCTGACGTCGAAACTGCTGACGCAAGCGCACGTTTGCATCATCTGAAAAGACGACGAACTAGAGAAAGAGCCAATATTACGCGGTTTGTCAAAGAGATACAAGAATTTGCCGATTCTTCGTCCGTGGAGAACGTGCAGTACTGTAGGGAACGATTAAAGGAGACCTTAGATAAATTGATACGACTTGATGACGAAATTCACAGCCTTCTTGACGATAATGATTACGCCGCTGACATATCCAAATGCGATGAGTACATAGATACTGCCAAGCGTGTCCTCATACTAACTTCTGAAGAAATGGAGAAAAAATTGTCTAGAGCCATGTCGCATGTTTCAGTTAACGACGCCCAACCTGCAGCAACAGTTGCCTCTGCTGCTCCAGTAACCACAGTTAAGCTTCCCTCCATAAAGCTTGAGTCATTCTCAGGAGATATAGAATCATGGGCTCGATTTTGGGAACAGTTTGGGCAATCAGTTGATAAGAACGCCTCATTGTCAACCGTTCACAAGCACATATTTTTGCGCGGTTATTTAGAAGGGGAACCAAAAAGTTTGGTGGAAGGTATCGCTGTGACAGCCGAAACATATGAGGAGACAAAGAAGATGCTTAAGGCTCGTTACGGTAACAAAGATAGAATTATACAGGCTCATTTAGATTATCTCGAAAGTATTAAGCCAATACAGGTTGTGACTCCAGATGTGCTTAACTCCACCTTTATTGACTGCAATCGCCGTATTCAAGCTCTGCGTGCACTCGGAGAAGATGTAAATGCCTATGGCCGAGTGCTCGCACCAAAAATACTTAGAGCATTTCCAGACGACATGTGTCGGCGTTGGATCATACATGTAAAACGTGAAGGTCTGTCAGAGGGTGATATTCTTAAACTAATTGAATTTATAGGAGAAGAAGTAGAGGCAGCTCTCACCACAGAAAAGATCCGTTGCATGACGCCTACGTCTTCAAGTTACACCTCTACCGCGGCAGCTCTCCATGTTCGCACTGAATCCAAGCAACAGTTAACAAAGGTAACTAAACAACCGGTACCGTTCTGTGTTTTCTGTGAATCTCGTGACCACTGGGCTCAGGATTGTAAGACAGTTACAAACGTCGCGAAAAGAAAAGAGACACTAAAAAATTCTAACCGTTGTTTCTTATGCCTGAACAGAGGACATAAAGCAGCTAACTGTGGGAAGAAAGGCAAGGCACTTTGCACTAACTGTAAAAAGTCACATCATAGGTCTTTGTGCACGAATCAGGATACCCTTAAGGCAACAGGGGATAAGATAAATGTCGCATCTGTTAGTCAAATCGATGCTACGACCCGAAATTTCACGTTCCTGCAAACAGCTCAGGTTTGCATAATAGGGCCGACCGGCCTAAGGCGTTTGACTCGGTGTATACTAGACAGCGGAAGCCAAGCTACATTTATATCAAAGTCTCTGATAGAAGAGTTAAAACTACAAATCACTGATCAACATGAGATGACTGTTTGTACTTTTGAGGCAGAGAAGACTTACTCATGTCACCGTAAACTCGTTCGTTTTAATATTAAAGGAGCCTGGGCAAATTCGATTGTCTCTATTACTGCTTACGAAAGTGATCACTCTTTCTCACCTCAGCCAGTGATCTCACAAGACATTGTCACCAAAGTGAATCTTTGCAGAGTTCAGTTAGCTGATCCTAAAACTGGATCTCAAGAAGACTTACCAATAGAGATCTTAATCGGTAGTGACCATTACTGGAGGATAGTCAAGGCTAGTTCACCTGTCCGTATTTCTCCGTCGATTGTTCTAATTCCCACCATATTTGGTTGGGTCCTGAGTGGAAATCGTTCGGGAGTTTGTGCTAATTCAGTTGCTGTAAATCTCATCCATGAAACATACTCACCATCTGATGATGAATTAAGGAAGTTCTGGGACTTAGAAACGATTGGAATAACGGCAAACCCTCCTCGAGCTTTGAGTAAAAGTGATTCCGCAGTTCTTGAGGATTTTCGTTCATCCTATTGTGTGCGAGACAATCGAAGAGTCGTACGTCTCCCAAGAAAACAAGATGTTCCGCTGGCAAGTAACAGACTCAACGCAGAACGTCGATTTAACACATTACATAAAAGACTTTGCAATAACGAAAACCTTAAGGACATGTACTGCAGTCACATGTTGGACTACATTATAAAAGGTCATAGTGAATGTGCCCCCACGGAAGATCTTGGGAATGACATATTCTATCTTCCACATCAAGCAGTGAAAAGAGAGAAATTTGGTAAGACGAAGTGGAGGATAGTCTTTGATGCATCATCGCATGAAGCCAATACACCTTCTCTCAACAACGCATTAGAAGCGGGACCGAATCTTCTACCAGAAATATTCGCCATATTGTTACGATTCAGACTACATCAGATAGCAATCGTCAGTGATATTAAACAAGCATTTTTGCAATTAGTCTTACATGAAAGTGACAGGGACTTAACCAGATTCTTATGGTACTGCGTAATCAAAGACAGTGATGGGAATTACCAGACGACAGATGAAGTAATGACTTATTGCTTCACTAGACTGCCATTTGGACTAACATTCAGTCCATTTTTACTCTCCGCAACACTGAGAGAACTAGCTGAACGACATAGAACTAAGTTTCCCCTTGCAGCACCTCTTGTTGAGAGCAGCTTCTTTATGGATGATTTCGTTTCTGGCACGGAGAATGATAATGATGCTATAACTCTGTACTATGAACTCAGCGCAATGATGAAACTACTGAGTTTCGATTTAGCGAAATGGGCCACCAATTCGGATCAACTAAAGACCATATGGAGGGCTGAAGGACAAGACATAAACCCGGAAACGCAAGTTCTTGGTGTTTACTGGAATACAGAAACAGACTGCTTCTATATGAATGCAATGGATATTACTAGTAGGACTCCTGTAGGCCCCACTACTAAGAGGACACTGTTGCAAATTACAGCCAAATTTTATGATCCATTAGGATTGTCCTCTCCAGTGTCTCTTATTGGAAAACTGTTGTTTCAGGATACATGGTGCAGAGGTATTGATTGGAACGAGTTGCTGCCACCCGATATTGGGTCTCGATGGAACACTTGGTTTTCTACCCTACCTTCACTGTCTCAAATACAAATTCCACGATGGCTAGCAACTTCAACAAAGAGCAATACTCAGATCCACGTCTTCTGCGATGCCTCTGAGAGAGCATATGGAGCGGCTTTGTATATTCGCACGACCGTGGAAGACCATATTGTTGTTCATTTGGCATGTAGCAAAACCAGACTCGCCCCCATCAAGAAGTTAACTCTTCCGCGGCTTGAACTTCTAGCAGCGTTAATAGGATCACGATTATTGTATTACTACTGCACAGCAACAGGGCATAAAATAACTGAAGCAGTATTGTGGTCAGACGCTATGGTGACTTTAGGTTGGATACGCAGTGACCCAAACAGGTGGAAGACATTTATATGCAACAGAGTTACAGAGATTCACGCCCATACAAATCCCAGTCAATGGAGGCATTGCCCTGGGAGTGAGAACCCTGCCGACCATCTTACACGAGGACTTTATGGTAACCAAATACAATCTGTGAACCACTGGTGGAAGGGGCCTCCATGGCTTGCACTTGCAGAATCAAGATGGCCATCTAACGCTTCACTCATGACTGATAACCTACCAGAAGAAAAGAAGAACTTACGGCATGTGATGACAGTAGCCACTTCTTCTAACCTTATAGACTGCTCCAAATTCAGCTCCTATTGGAAACTAATTCGCGTAACAGGGTGGATACTAAGATTCATTCACAATATTCGACAAAGTTCGAAACTCGAGGGAGAGCTGAAGGCAGTGGAACTTGCTCAAGCACGTCATTACTGGATACGAGCTGTTCAACAGGAATGTTTCTCACAGGAGCTCCATGCACTCAATAACAATCACCCTGTCCTGAAAGACTCTAAAATAGCATGTTTCAATCCCTACCTAGAAGATGGTTTTCTCCAACTTGGAGGACGCTTACACTACGCAGCTGTCCCTAACGAGCAACGTCATCCATTACTCCTCGACGGTAGCCATCACTTCACAACTTTACTGGTTCAGCAAATGCACATTCGACTACATCATCTTGGCGTGAGAATAGTGTTGGCAGAACTTCGAAGAGAGTTCTGGATCCTGCGTGCCCGTCAAGTTATCAAGAGAGTTTTGCACTCCTGCCTTCCCTGCAAAATTCTACACAATCTACGGGGCCAACAAGTTGAAGCACCCCCACCAGCCGATTGAGTAAGACCATCCAAGCCATTTTCTATAACTGGCATAGATTTTGCAGGCCCTCTCTACGTAAAGGTTGGCACTACCATGGAAAAGGCATACATAACACTCTTCACTTGTGCGACGACACGTGCAGTTCACTTGGAATTGTGCTCTAACTTGACAACAGACGCATTCCTCATGGCTCTTCAAAGATTCGCTGGTAGACGTGGACTACCCCATACAATCTACACAGACAATGCAAAGACGTTCCATGCAGCTAATGCTGAACTGTCTGAAATATGGAGTGCGTTATCTAACCCAAAGACTCAGCGTGTCCTAGCCAGGGATGGCATTTCATGGAAATTTATAGCCCCCCGTGCGGCTTGGTGGGGAGGGTTTTGGGAGAGGATGGTGGGTACCATCAAACGATGCCTACGAAAAGTACTTGGTCAATCAAGGTTAACGGAAGAGCAGCTCAATACCACGCTGATTAGTATCGAAGCCGCAGTGAATTCGAGACCAATTTCTCAAGGAGACGACGATGAACCTTTAACACCAGCCCACTTTCTTATTGGTGGAGGACTACTGACAGTGCCAACAGGACCAGAACCGTCGACTAAATCTGTTTTGACAAAAGAATTCAGACTGCAACAGAAGTTGACAGATGACTTTTGGAAGCGATGGACTAAAGAATATCTATTGCAACTTAGAAGCTTCCACGAAGTTCGGGGTACTTCGACAAGAGTCATCAAGTTCCGCCCCGGTGATGTTGCTCTGGTACAAGAGGATGGACGCCCGCGCCACCTATGGAAGAAAGCAAGAATAGAGAGACTAGTCGAAGGAAGAGATCAGAAAGTACGAACAGTAATTCTATGCACACCAGAAGGACACCAAATAGTTCGTCCCATCCAACTGGTCATCCCCCTGGAGGTTGACCAGGGTGGGGAGGATGTTAGGAGTTGATAATATATTATTTTGTAATGTCTTTGTAAATATCTCTGGATTGATAATTGAATCTTTGATGTAGCTTTTGTCTTTGAAATACAGAACGTAAACAGGGAATCTGTGTTATTATTCACGACGTACGCTACAGCCTATGTGTTAAATTCAATTATTAGAGACCCATTACCTGAAATGCAAATCTTGTTCATTCCAACTAGTAAAGCTTACACCGTCATATCATATCAGACCATCACAGAAGTCCGGTACGGAAACTTTTTGACGTGAAGTGAAGCAAGATGGCGGCGCCAGGCTTCAGTCACAGAAGGAAGTTTGCCAGTCTAGTTATAGTAATATATGTTAGTGGCGGTGGCGGCTCGTACAAAATTTGACCAGTGTGTTACAATATTACAAAAATAAACAGGAAACAAAATATACTAAAATAAAAAGCGTGACTGACAATGGAAATAACGGAGCTTAGCAATATCTCCACCACGTCATCTGCGTTCTACACAGGCGACCAATGAAACTGCTTGGCTGAAAAGCGCAGTTTCACTCGCATTGTGGCTATACATTACTAATGTTGTTTGTGATTGAATTTCTATTTACAGATATTAAAAATTTAGACTCAGAGGTATTTGAATACGAAACTCACACAAGTAGGTTTGAGAGACAAGGCGCAAGAGGCCTGAGCCAGCGCGCTATTTGACTCTGTATGCCGCAATATTCGTCATATACTATTCTTCCGCAGCCGTTACACGCAGCGCGAAGAGAAATATTGATCTGGTGCTGCAGTCGGTCGCAGCACACGAGCCGCCAGGCCTGACATCACGTCTGCGCATGCGCACTAGCGAACAGACGACTGCGCCGCCTCTCTGCGCACGTACCAACGCGGCTGAATCCCACTTCAGCACACGGAGCTGGTTTCCAGCTATCGCGGCGAGAGCGCTCCAAAATGCGTTTTCATCCTTATTACTAGCATTCTAATACGCATTGGAAGGGAATTAGCATAATTTTATTGTGATATCTGGCTCATATTCCAAGAGAAATGATGTAATTTTACAGCGATTTCTCGCTTGCATTCGAAGAGAAATGCCATAATTTTAGTAATATATTTACTGTGTGCTGCAGCACATTAGCACATTATCACCAGCCGCTACTGCTAGTTATAGTAATATATGTCAGTGGTACAAGCGTATGCTGCCAAATGCGACGGCTGGTTACAACATAAATTATTTTTGTAAATTCCAATGTCCTGAAAGGTCGAAATGTTTCGATATTACGGATTCGTAAAATTGCGGCCGTTAATGTCAACTAATGATGTCTGTTGTTTCAGACACGTCCGAAAACAACAGACACCGTATCGATAATTGTAAAAATTGCCCACAACAAGCAGTGGCAATTTCAATGCGGATGCCTTCAAACGCTCGATCCCTAGCGGGAATCCAGTATAGGCTGCGAGCAAGAGAAAGCATTGGACAGGAGGCACTAGAATCGTAGTGTGCTAGAAGTTGAAAAATTGGGATAAACGGAAATGGTTCCTGGATAGACAAATTAATGAAGGCGACCGTTGGTCCGAAGTGAGAAATCGGGGTTCGAATCATGGTCCATATCAGATTTTGAACATCGCCGTTGAATGTATTTCGTTGCCCTTAAACGGACGAAAAGATTCAGTGTCTCAAATTCATAAGGTCATCGCCGTTAATGTCAATCAATGGTGTCTGTTCATTTGGACATGTTCGAAGGTAACAAACTGTCGCACAATTCTAAAGTGCGCGCCACCTACTTTCGCCGCGCGCTGCTATGCACGCACGGCGCGGCGTTCTTACGACGTCAGCCACGAGCGCCCTCTGCTGCTATCCCGCTCGTGGCCACCACTGAACGACATCGTTCACTTGGGACTGAGATAGGAACCAGCTAACACTTCGGAATCAGATAGGCACCAGTGAAGATGTTCAAATGTTTGTATAGTTATGGGACTCATCTACGGGGTCATCAGTCCCTAAACTTACAAACTACTTATGAACTAGCTAATCCTAAGGACGGCGCAAATATCCATGCCCGAGGGGGGATTCGAACCCCCGACCGCAGTGGCCGTGCGGCCCGTGACTGGAGCACCTCAGTCCCCTCGGCCACCGCGGCCGGCCACCAGTGAAGACTTGGCTATCGGACAGGCACTAGGCAGGCCTCTAGCTCAACTATGTATCAGCATTCTGCAGTACTGAGCTATGTAAAAGTTAAGTATTACTAAGTCTCTAAGAAATGTATATCTCGTTCTAAGTTACTCTAGTGTTTCTAGTTTCTGCTGTCCCACTGGCTGGTCACCTCCTACCTGCACAAGCGTGCATCCTTTATTGCTGTGTCGGTCTTTCTACTCGGCCACCGACACCTAGGACGGAAACGAGACACAAAAGCGGCGACGAGGCTGGGACACAAAAAAAACCATATCAATAATTGTTAAATATGCCACCAACAGGCAATTGACAGTTTTAATGTGGATGCATTAATACGCTAGATTCCATCCGGGAATACAATGTAGGCTGTGCGCAAGAGGACCTATCGGGAAGGGGTCACTACCATGTAAATGTGTTGTAAGTCGAGAACTTGGGTTGGAAGGGAAGCGTGCCTGGGTAGCTTAACTGGTTAAGGCGACCGCTGGCCCGAAGCTGGAAATCGGGGTTCTCATCCCGCTAAAGAAAAAATTTTCAAATTCATTGTTAAATTTATATTAAAAATGTTCAAATGTTTGTAAATCTATGGACTTAGCTACTTGCTTATTAGTCCCAAGCTTACAAACTACAATACATACACCCATGCCCTATGGAGGACTCGAACCTCCGACTGTGAACGGCCTCACGACCCGCAGCACGGTGCCTCAGTGCGCATGGATATTCCGCGGCGGCCTTCAATTTATATCATCGCCCTGAAAATATGGAAATGTTTCAATTCTCGGAGTTTATAAAATTAAGGTCTTTAATGTCAGTCAACTGGGTCTGTCAATAAAAATTAAAAAAAAAGTATCGTCTAGATCGCTAAAATTTTATTTATTTATTACGGCGTTTCGGCATCACCGCCCCTACTAGGTACAGATTATTGACTGCACTTTACTTCACAAGGTAGATATTTTATTATTGACACTGAACTTTATTGTGCAAATCGAGATGTTTTTAGATCTGATAATGGCAGATGCCGAAACGCCATAACAAGTAAATACAATTTTAGCGATCTAGATTGTTCTTTTCTTTTTGTGAACAAAATTAAGCTCGTGGACTCGTGAAGCAAATTCGTTTCTTTTATATAAAACAGTAGTGTGTTTTGAGTTAGAAATTTAAATTTCTAATCTTTGGAGCGTTCGCAAATCATTATAGAGCGAATTTTTGTTTGTCAATATGTGAAACCTCTCTAGAACTGGCTGTTCGCCAGCATCCGTAAACGTGGCCCAAACAGCGCTACCGCTTCTGCATCCCATACTATTATTCGTGTTTTATTGTATACTGGCTATATACTGGTGACAAGCAACACTTGTTTGTGCTCACGCCAGCTACACACAGTAAATACGAAACTGTAAATACAAACTTAACATTGTTTGTTACATTTCCCTTGAAACAATCATTAGGGTTACGACTAGAGAGAAATCAATGTTATCTGACGACACTAGACGTTCCACTGAAGTGATCAAAGGCAGCATAAACGCCAGCTACACAAAGAGAAAACGAAACGGCAAACATTTGCTGAAACTCTAGAGGAAATCCATCCCAAAAATCTTACGAGATGGGCTATGTACACACACATAAAAATATCTTAGCACCACTCATAGAAGTTCTAAAGTATTGTGTACTATGTGAATTGTAATTTATAACCACAGACATTGCCGATGTGGGGTGGCTTGCGTGCCTCAACGATGCAGATACCCGTACCGTAGGTGCAACCACAGCGGAGGGGTATCTGTGGAGAGGCCAGACAAACGTGTGGTTCCTGAAGAGGGGCAGCAGCCTTTTCAGTAGTTACAGGGGCAACAGTCTGGATGATTGAATGACCTGGCCTTGTAACATCAGCTAATGTGGCTTTGCCACACAGCTACTGCGAACGGCTGAAAGCAAGGGGAAACTACAGCCGCTACTTTTCCCGAGGACATGCAGCTCTACTGTATGAACATATGATGATGGCATCCTCTCAGGTAAAATATTCCAGAGGTAAAATAGTCCCGCATTCGGATCTCCGGGCGGGGACTACTCAGGAGGATGTTGTCATCAGGAAAGACAATACTGGCATTCTACGAATCGGAGCGTGGAATGTTAGATCCCTTAATCGGGAAGGAAAATTAGAAAATTTAAAAAGGGAAATGGATAGGTTGAAGTTAGATATAGTGGGGATTAGTGAAGTTCGGTGGCAGGAAGAACAGGATTTCTGGTCAGGTGAGTACAGGATTATAAATACAAAATCAATTGGGGATATCACAGGAGTAGGATTGATAATGAATAAGAAAATAGGAATGCGGGTAAACTACTATGACCAGCACAGTGATCGCGTTATCATTGTCAAGATAGATACGAAGCCAACACCGACAACAGTAGTACAAGTTTATATGCCAACTAGCTCTGCAGATGATGAGGAGATCGAAGAAATATATGAGGAGCTAAAGGAAATTATTCAGACACTTAAGGGAGAGGAAAACTTAATTGTGATGGGGGACTGGAATTCGGTAGTAGGAAAAGGAAGAGAAGGAAAAATAGTAGGTGACTATGGACTGGGCAGGAGGAATGAAAGAGGAAGTCGCCTGGTAGAATTTTGCACGGGACATGATTTAATCGTAACAAACACGTGGTTTAAGAATCACAAAAGAAGGTTGTATACGTGGAAGAGACCAGGAGACACCGGAAGATATCAGATAGATTTTATAATGGTAAGACATAGATTTCGGAACCAGGTTCTAAACTGTAAGACATACCCAGGGGCAGATATAGACTCTGACCATAACTTGTTAGTCATGAACTGTAGGCTGAAACTGAAAAAACTGCATTAAGGTAGGAAAATAAGGAGTTGGGACTTGGATAAATTGAAGGAAAGTGAAGTTCTGGAGAATTTCAGAGGGAGATTTAGGCAACAATTGACAGAAACAGGGGGAAATAAAACGGTAGAAGAGGAATGGGTAGCATTGAGAGATGAAATAGTGAAGGCAGCAGAGGACAAAATAGGTAGAAAGGCAAGAACAACAAAAAATCCTTGGATATCACAGGAAATACTAAATTTAATTGAAGAAAGGAGAAAATATAAAAATTCAGTAAATGAAACAGGCAAAATGGAGTACAGACGACTAAAAAATAAGATTGACAGGAAGTGCAAAATGGCTAAGCACGAGTGGCTAGAAGCCAAATGCAAATCTGTAGAAGAATGTATAAGAAGGAGAAAAGTAGATACCGCCTACAGGAAAATAAAAGAGACATTTGGGGACAAGAAAAGCAACTCTACGGATATCAAGAACTCGGATGGGAAACCAGTTCTCAGCAAAGAAGGGAAAGCTGAAAGGTGGAAAGAGTACATAGAGCAGCTCTACAAAGGAAATGAACTTAGAGACGATGTTGTAGGAAGGGAAGAGGAAGTAGATCAAGATGAAATAGGAGATACTATACTGAGAGATGAATTAGACAGAGGCTTGAAAGACCTAGGTCGGAACAAGGCCCCGGGAGTAGATCACATACCCGCAGAGCTATTAAAGTCTCTGGTAGAGCCAGCCATGACAAGACTATTTGAACTGGTGTGAGTGGAGGGAATCTGGTAAGGCAGCAAGTCAGGCGAATACAGCAGACGCTAACCAACCACAAAATCAACGTGGGTTAAGCAGGATTGTCACTGAAGAATAAGAATGTGAAATAATGGTGAGCATGCCACGTAGAATACAATTTAACCAACATGCGATGTGTCATGCAAACTATTATTAGACTAGCACCCTATGTAAGGAGTCAAGTTTTCCTCATTGTCATCCACTGCAAATTCTACTTGTCGAGACGAAACTTTTGAATATAAACACTATGGCGTATTGACATTTTAGTGATAATAATTACAGTTTGATGTGCAAATTAGGAGATCATGCCGCAAGTGCAATTAGATAAACAAGGCTGACATATGCCAGTGAACAAACGTTTTTCTAAAGCAAGGTGAGGTTCCTACGTGGCGGAGAGCGGCGACAATAACACAGGTGCGCGTAAGGTTCCTCATCCCAACTCCGTCACCTCAGGCAGTCTGCGGCCAGAAAACCACTGCCTTGTTGGGAAAATATGCACTCTTTAAAATCATTTTAAAAGCCACAATACCACTCTCAACAAAAGGTGTTTACTTGCATCTTTTAGGACGCAGGTAGAACGCGAATTCTAACTTGTGCCGTCATGTCTGAGAGGGAATACCTAAACGAGACGTTAGCTGTCTCATTATTGGACGCCGAGCCATACGGCGTTTTAAGATGCACACTCCGATTGGTTGGCGAGACACTGGTGGGGAAATGCCAGCGCCATCGGAAGATATACACAAGCAGAACGAGAAAAATTAAGGCAGACTGACTGTCTCGCCCACGCCGTGTCGTCGCTAGTGTTGCGACGCTCTCACAGCGATTTTTGTGCAGAAAGGCGATAAAGACTTCTGTAAAGTATGGTACTCCTCTCATAAATAGCCTATCCGTGTAAACATAGAGGGCACTAGTATTTATAGGTCGTTCTTCCTGAATAGGTCGTTCTTCCTGAAGACACAAGGAAAGTGTGATTAGCAGCAGTCGATCAAAACGGACAATTTTTAGTTTCAATTTCAGTGGAGGAACTCCACCCGTCCCCAAACAGCGATAACAAATACAATTTCTTACCATTGCATATTTCTAACATTGCAACAGCCTTGAACGTAAACTGACGAAATTGAATTAATTTTCAAGTCAAGTAGGCGCAGTTCTTCAGCAATTCAACCAACTTTTTGTATGTTTTAGCTATCCTGGCAACATATCTGGAACTTGTAAATTATTAAAATAAATCTCTATCAATTTGAGTAGGTACTAATAGGTTGGAACAATGGCAGGAGGGTGTCCATAATGAGGAAATCAAAGAAAAAATGGGAATGAACACCTTAGATGAAGCAGTTAGAGCGAACAGATAGAGATGGTGGGGTCATGTTACACGCATGGGAGAACAAGGTTACCTAAAAGACTCATGAGGTCGGCAGCAGAGGGTAAGAGGAGTAGATGTAGACCAAGAAGAAAGCACTTAGATTCGGTGAAGAATGATTTTTAAGTAAAAGGCAAAGCATCAGACGAGGCATCAATGTTAGCATTGAACAGGGGGTCATGGAGGAATTTTATTAGAGGTACTATGCTCCAGACTGAACGCTGAAAGGCATAATCAGTCTCTAATGATGATGATGATGACGATGTAAAAGTGAATAAAGCCAAAATTTTAAATGATATTTTTATGTCAGTAACTAGCCACATCACAGTAGTAACTGAACTGATATTCACTAGCTACACTTTGTTAATTTTTAAGATTTTTTCTTACAGGAGATGTCATCTACGTCTATCTTTACATGAGTGATAAAGTTTCACCGATTGTAGGTAGGCAAGGAGCACCTTTCTGACATCTACGTGCCATGCTATTGATGTCTTCCTTGCAGGAGCCTCAGGTACAGAAAATAGCCAGATCAGTTCGTTGTGCACTATAAATAGTTGGAAGAGTAGTAAAAAAATCTCAACAACATAGATTTCAGGTTAGAACTATTGGAATGCCTGAAGAAAAGGTTATATATAAATGTAAGACAATTAATTTGTGTGGTTTAGTTTGTCAATCAGTAGAAAGATAAATTTGTTGTTGTTATGGTCTTCAGTCCGGAGACTGGTTTGATGCAGCTCTGCACCCTACTCTATCCTGAGCAAGCCTTTTCATCTCCTCATAAGAACGACAACCCATATCTATTTGAATCTACTTACTATACGCGTCTCTTGGTCTCCCTCTGCGATTTTTACCCCACACACTTCCCTCCAATGCTAAATTTACGATTCCCCGATGTCTAAGAATGTGTCCTACCAAGCGATCCCTTCTTTTAGTCAGGGTATGCCAAAAATTCCTTTTCTCACCAATTCTGTTCAGTACCTCTTTATTAGTTACGCGATCTACCCACATAATCTTCAGCATTCTTCTGTAGCATTCTTCTTTCGAAAGCCTCTATTCTCATCCTGTCCGCACTGCTTATCGTCCATGTTTCACTCCAGTACAAGGCAACACTCCACACAAATGCCTTCAGAAAAGACTTCCTTACCCTTAAATTAATATTCGATGTTAGCAAATTTCTCTTTTTCAAAAATGATTTTCTTCCCATTGCCATTCTGCATTTTGTATCCTCTGTACTGCGACCATCGCATGTTATTTTACTACTCAAGTAACAAAACTCATCTACCACCTTCATTGTTTCGTTACCTGCTCTAATTCCTCCAGCATCGCCTGATTTTCTAAGACTGTATTCGGTTATCTTTGTTTTGCTCTTGTTAATGTTCATTTTATATGCTCTCTTCAACACACTGTCCATTCCATTCAACTGCTCTTCCAGGTCCTTTGCTGTCAGACATATGTGCAATTCACATGAAGAGAAACTTCCGACAGTTTCCTACACACCATTTATGGTGATCTTGGGCCCACCTCTGAGGTGCAACGTGGGGTCTGTATGTTATGAATCCGGCATCTGCAGGGCTGTCTGCATCGTGCAGAGTTGTTCAGCAATCTGTTTAGTGCAGTCTGCTTTGCCATTCTCCTCTCTGTTGCCCTCAGAATGTAACTGATGATGTTATGGCAATCTCGATGTTGTAACATCTTTAGCATGGCGGGGCTATAAAATCTGTTGACGGTATATAGGACGACCAACATCGTTTTATCAATTTATTTTCTTCCTACATTGCTTGCGAAAAGTCGAAAATGTGTAATTTTCATTTTATGTGAGTTTATAGTTTAATAATGCTTCTTACTGGATTTTAAATGAAACATACGGTTTAAAGATATAATGTTTAAAAAAAATCAACATTTTCCTAATTCGTAACAGTCGTTTTAAAAAGACAATTTTTTTTAAGTATGTGTACGTAATATATTAAATAATCATAATAGTGGATAGCTTACGTTTTCTCGGTCTCCTCTGAGAACTATATCTAACCATGTTTAGTGTTATGTTCAAAATCTTACATCCACGAAAGTTATTGATGGAATGTTTTTAAATTTTAACACAATGTTCTACTGAAATACGCGCATGATTTATACACATAACTTTTCAGTAAATGTCAAAGATGAGTTTATATGAATTTTATAATGTGCAACCGATGATACGAAAAATCTCAGAAGTGATATACATGCAGGTTTTATAAAATTCAATATATTCAAGAAATAAGTAACTAGAATCCTTCCCGTATTACATTGCAACGTTTTATCAAAATTTTGAAGCAGTCAGTTAAGATCTTTTGGAGATTAACTGCTATGCTCAAACCAATTGAACATTTTTTTGTATAGGGATTATTGTGCTGAAAGCGAAGGAGGGGGACGTCTGGACAAGTCCCCACGCTTAAAACATATGGACCGTCAGCCCTACATAGCAGAATGTCAACACAATACCCAAAGCCGCACTATACCCATCCTACACGGCGTACTGAATGAAAATAGATGTGTAACTATAAGACCAACGTACAACGAACGGTAAAACATTCTATAGATGGGGGTGTGGCCAAAATGTTTAAATTTGGTAACAGTTCAAAAAACGATGATTATTCAGTCATGCTGATGTAGGTCCAAGAACAGACTGTTCTATATGACTGTGATTACTTATTATGTTTAATTTGTCAATGTAAAATATTTCTCTGTGAACAGTTATCGATATAGCTCCTCAGGTCAGAGACTTTGTCGTATAGCAGCGCTCCCCTGTGGGAGAGCAGGGAAGCAGCAGTATCTGCTGCCCCATGACGTAGATCAGACGTTCGTACGCGGTCCGCGGAGTGCTCAAACAATATAAGTAATAAAGTTAAACAAAGTGAAAGTTATAGTTTGTTATAAGTGCAACGATATGAAAGTTTATGTCAAACCAGTGAACATAAGTGACGTAAGAATTGATCTTAATGAAACATTTATTCGTTCGTTCTGCTGAGACAGAAATTCGTTACGTCCGAAACGCGGTAGCGTCAAGGCGAACGCTAACGGTCGTGATTAATTACGCGATTCGCGAAGCATCACGGCGAACTGCTAGCAAGCTGCCAAAGGAGGAGCCACCATCAGAATGATTTCTGCATGAATTTATGTATAATTTATATGACTGCATAGTACTAAGTCGCTGGACTGATAAATAAGATAAGTTAAATACTATTGATTGTAATTTACTGTGAATGCATGTTTAAATTTTGTTTAAATACAGGAACATTAGACAGTACTTTTGCTATCTTATTTGAACAACTAATTAATCACACATGATTAGTATGACAATCCTCAATAATGCATGAATAATATTACTACACAATTTTACAATCAAGTGAGTGTCATTAATTATAAGAGACTGTGATAATAGTTGCAGTTGAGACAATTTAGCTAAAATTGATGGTAGAAGGTAACAAACAGTTGAATTAATGAATAATTTTTCTATTTCGTTTTGCACTGAGTTCAAGTATAATAGCCACCGCCACATTTATCCTATAAAGAACCAAACTCGTTCTAATGTTGTATGCATAGCATTAATTAAGACTGATTATTTAAATTTCCTATTTGATGAGTGAATTAATTTTATTAGATACATAGTGGTTGGACTGCACCCACTTGTCTATCACTTGGTGCTAAAAATCCTACTATTCATAATTTTCTAAATTATCATTACCTTTAGCGTACTAATTGAGTCGTACGCATTGCACAAACGGAGTAAGTTAATTTCTGCCATCTGTGTGTGCAGAGTCTCTGTAGGAGATTTTGTAAGGGAAGGAAAGGTGAGTGATCTTTCGAAAAGTTTGTCAGATAGGGCCATAGTATTTGTTAATTACACTAATTGTCTTGCTTTATATTTTCAAAATTTAACTACACCACTTGCATTAATCACGAGTTTAACGTAACCAACCACGAAATTAAGGTCAGGTTTGTTATGTTGCTCAAAGATTACAACAACAGTCACTACAGTTAATTACACGTAAATCAAAATTCAGTTTTTTCTTCCACTCACACCTTTCATTCTTCAATAAAATAAACACCTATCACCCAATATCCCCAACAAATATTTTCTTTCCTTACATAGGAAGAAAATGTCTCTACATTGTATCTGAAGTGTCCCTCAGACATGCAGGATAAAGGTCATTTTCACTGCTTGCACGGGCACTGCACATCGTCTTTCAGAGAAAGGAAGGCCTACGATACCCGTAAGAAAAATCCCTCCAATGTTTTGGTAAGCTGAGAGTTAACAGTTTTCATATGTTTGATAACATGAATCTTTAACCAACAGCTGTTTATTAAATACATAATATTTGATTAGTGTCCGTCGTGGACGATCATCACAAATAAAAATGTATTAAGACAAATCTGTCAAATCCATTACAAAATAATTCTGAAAACAGCAGAAGTTAATTTAACTAAAAATACAGTGGCCATACTAGATTATTCTGCCAATCAAAGAAACACAAAAGACGAGAATGGACTGGTCCAGTCTCCATTAACTCCTGCTGTTTTCAGTCAGATTTATTTTATGTAATCCATTTGACTTATCTGTTTTACTACCTCTTTATTTATAATGATAGCCACGCCCCCGAGACTTTAAAACACCTTTCACTTGCAGCTCTAAATCGCCTACCCAATCAACTTCCGTGGCTGCATGAAAAATTGCCCCAATCGCAGTGCTTTCTATCGTGGCCAGCGCAAGTCCCGCCCCCTGAGACGGAATTCCTCCAGCTAATGTTAATGACCCGTCAGATTGGTGGTTGAAGACATTCAAGCTGGCTCGTATTTCAAAAAAGGAGGAAATATTACACAATACATTTTTATTTTTACTACACACTTGGCGCCGATTACCTGTGGCTCCAGACGCTGGCATGGACCTTCCTTTTCGCTTGCAGTGAATTATTTCGTCCGTTGCCGCCACATGCTACATTTCTCCGAACGCCGTAAAACGATTCCACACATCGTTGGAAACTGCACTGACCATTTCTAACAAATAGTCTACGGCCACATGCAGCAATCAACATTGTCCTACATTAGCGCAAATGTCCCGTCGCGCCACACATACATTTCCGTTAGAAAGAGACTTAGGAGAAGGGATCCTGCGATAACAAACGGAGATCACACCACACCGCACTGGCGTCGGCCATAAGCAGGACCCCTTGCAGAGACAGTGTCCGCTTCTACCTGCTGTCGGTCTCTGGCTCTACCAGGAAAACGCCAGCCGGTCGCCTCTCCTTGGTCATCACCTCCTTAGATGCGACGCGAGGCCGTCGGAGAAATTTGCAGAATACATTACAGAAAACTTTACAATGGCTTTCCGCCCCAGTGGACGCTAGCCAGCCAGCCCAGGGCGTGGGAGAGAGGTCATAACAAGCAAACTCAACTTCAAGTTGCGTATTTATTCATTTATTCCTGCCATTTGTCAGGTGTATACTCATTTGTATAACAGCTGTATGTCTGTAAAATCTCTTGGGAATACAATTAGTAGTAAAGAAGTAATAGATTGAAACTTGGTATGTGATGGGGAGGTTTTTCGTGAACATTGCTGTTCATATGCTCATATCTCATAAACTTCGCGTCGTACTGTGATACAATTTAGAAGGTACACTCCACTATATGCGTGTATTCTGTCGGCCAAATTACCTGCTACTTCAATTTGTCCTGTAGAAATTAAAAATTGTAACGTCATACTGAATGCCGTAGTTGTACTCCACGAACAGTGGAACGTTACTGTTCATGTGCTCATATGTCATGAACTACGTGTCGTACTGTGATACAATTTAGAAGCTACATTCAACTATATATGTGTGTAATGTTTGTAAAATTTCGTGTCGCTAAAATTTGTAGTGTTCGAATTATAAATTGTAACGTCATACCGAGAGCCGTAGTTTTACTCCATAAACAGCGGAAAAGTAGTAAGCAAGAAACTTTTTTCCTTTCATCATTTTACTATGTTTGACAGCGAGAAAAAGTTTATGTTTAAAGTTTGTTGCAAGTCGCTAAGTACTGTCATCCTCATACAGTGTATTTCGAAAATCTCGCCGCATTATATGGCATTTTGTGCGATTTCTATTTGTTATGACGTAATATCTTTTGAACCATGTGCCGTATGTGATTCTTAACCATGCAGCAATTGTTACCTCATGGTAAGGAATGTGTGTACCAAATTTGGTTGAAATCGGTCCAATGGTTTAGGAGAAAATGAGCAGCATTGTCGCAAAATGCAGCAGTTTTTCGCGCATCTCATTGATCTCGTGAACTATATATCGTATGTGATTCTTACACGTACGTCGACCGTCCCCATGGATTGAAGCTTACGTGTACAAAATTTCAGAAAGATTGGAAGAAAACTGTAGATTTGTATGCAACACGTACAAATATACGGACACTCTGCTTTATGTATTGGATTTCCCCTGCCTCTCACTATCAAATATTCGAGCTTCACATTTGGTTGAATAAAAGCATATTGATGTATTCGTATACCTTCTTTTCCTTATTTGACGCAAAAATTGTAAAATGAAAATAAAAATAAAAAAAATGGAAGTCCAATAGCGTATAATGGAATTCGGAGTCATTACTAAATGCTTATCTCAGATAACACAAGGACTTACGGGCAACGAAGAGATAGCAAATTTTTATATAGAAATGCCATTTTTGATACTGATCTGAAGAGGGGAAAAAATCAAGCTGAATTTATCCCAGAATTGGATTCATATTTCGTAATTCGTAAGCAAAAGAAAACAAAACTACAACCATTTATTATTGACACCTAACAATAAAGACAACTACAAAAATAACATGGACACAATTTCTGCGACACACTGTCAGAACTAAAAAGCATGCACCATTCTGAACCCTATATAAATAAAAAGAGTAATATTATTTGAATAACATGTTTCCATTAGTTAAAAATACAAAACCAAATTACCAACGTGAGAACACACAACAGCGCCTTTTTGTGACAACAAACCTCGCGTGACGAAATCGTGCACACAAACTAAAACAGTCCGTTGTTTACTGCTGTCAGTGAGCAGTGATACTGAACAATCTCGCCCTTGAAGAGTTTCATATGATACATCAGAGGGTCCCTAACGTACCGTCAGTAACAAATGTCTACATCTACATCTCCATGGGATACTCTGCAAATCGCATTTAACCACCATTATATTATTATCTCCCATTCCACTCTCGAAATGCGCGCGGGAAGAAAGAACACCTAAATCTCTCCGTTCGAGCTCTGATTTCTCGTATTTTATTCTGATGACCATTTTTACCTATGTATGTGGGAGTCAACAATATATTGTCGCATTCGTAGGAGAATGTTGGCGATTGGAGTATCGTAAGTAGCCCACGCCAAAGTGATAAACGCCGTTATTGTAATGATTCCCACCCCAGATTGGGTATCATTTCCGTAACGCAGTCTCCCCTGTACCGTGACAATACGAAACGAGTTGCCCTTCTTTGGACTCTTTCCATGTCCTCCGTCAAACCCACCTGATAAGGATCCCACTCTAGGCAGCAATACTCCAAAAATGGACGGAAAGCGAAGTGTAGCTTCTTTTGTAGTTCTGTTGCATGTTTTAAGGGTTCTGCCAATAAAACGCAGTCTCTGGTTCGCCTTTCCCACGACATTATCTACGTATTCTATCCAATTTAAGTCTGAAGTAATAATAATTCCTAGATACTTTGTGGAGTTTCCGGCCTTCACATTTGATTGATTTATCTTGTAAACAAAGTTTAACGGATTTCTTTTCGTACTCATGTTGACGACTTCACACTTCTCATTATTTAGATTCAATTGTCAATTTTTACACCATACTGATATCTTATTCAGATCGTTCTGCAGTTGGTTCTGATCTTCAGATGATATTGCTAGACGGTAAATGACGGCGTCATCTGCAAACAACCTAAAAGAACTACTTAGATTTTCCCCTTAATCGTTTATGTAAATAAGGAACAGCCGAAGACCAATAACACTACCCTGTGGAACCCACGATATCACCTCTGTTTTAGTCGATGCCTTACCATCGATTACTACGAACTGTGTCCTCTCTGACAAGAAATCCCCTATGCAATCGCAAATTTGGGGCGATATACAATAACCACGCAATTTGATTAAAACCGTTTGTGAGGTACGGTTTTAATGTCGGATATCACTCCCCATTTTGTTTTATAACGTTGTAATTGGGCAGGGACTGTTATGTCCTGTCAGGCAAGAAAGGATTAATATACACCCGATGGTTAAAGATGCATTTTATCAAAAGTCTCTCCCTTTGCGGGAATTACATAATGCAATGAAGAAAAACTGATGGTTAATAGACAATGAGTGGGTCAAAGACGTTTGGGTGGATCTGAAAGCCGAGGCTGGACAGTATAATCCTTAATGCTACATCTACCAAAAAGGCAGGACATCCGGTTTCGAATACCGGTCCGGCACAAAGTCTCATATTTTACCAATATATTCATATTCGCAAATGCGAATACATTTGATGAACTCTGTTTTCATGTGTGAAATGGAGAAAAGCGGACGGGGTTGATGAGATACAGAGATAAGAGAGTGGAGGAGGACAGATGAGGGAAGAGGAGATGGATGGAAGACTGGAATGTGCTGGTACAGATTCCTAAAACTGATAATGTCGTTGTAAATTAAGAATCTATGAGGAACGTTGTTTTTATGGCTGTACAAAAGTACTTCGAATACATAGCACGTTAAAGGAAAGATAAGTAGTTCGTTTCGACTGTGAAATTTGGACAATAACATGGGAGTGTGATATAAAAATGGAAACAGAAGATAAAAGCGTGCATTAATGACGCAGTGTATCTGTTTTACGGTCAGACACGAGTATTATGACGGATTGCCGGCAGATGTTCGTTTGCAGCAGTGCAGTTAATACGACAATCAATGCGACCGACGACCGTCGGGTGTCGCCATTAAGTTTTACAACGCGCCATTACAGATTTAATTACGTTTGTATTTTCACCCGGTCGTCTCCTAAAATTTTACACTGATGCGGACATGTCCCCTTCTGTTTATAGCGAATATTACATTTAAGTTAATTTAACGTTGGTCTTAACGGAATACTGCAGCTCTTGCTACAAAGTATCTGTACTGCTTCCACCCAAACCTTTACAGTTTTTATGGGTCTCATTTCGTTGTGCAATTTAGAATATGGAAGTCTAAATAGTCAGATCAGCTGCGCAAACATGTTAACAGTTTTCTGTTAAGAACTTTTGTGTTTTAAGTCTTGGATAACATGTAAAAAAGGTCATAATTTTATCTGCACTTTCCAGGCTCGCCAGTAATCTGTCTAACACGTGAACCGCCACTGTTAGTAAATATTTCATGCAGAGACGATGCCTAGTGGTCTAGCTTCAACAACGTCGTTGCGGCGGAATAACCGTTCGCCCTAAGGTGATTTGCTACGATGCATTCGGCTTTTCCTCATCGGAGGTTCGGGCCCTCCTTCGGGCATGTGTGTGTGTGTGTGTGTGTGTGTGTGTGTGTGTGTGTGTGTGTGTGTGTGTGTGTGTATGTGTGTAGTTATTAGGAGAAGTTAGTTTCAGCAGTTCGTAAGTTTGGGGATCGATGATCACTGCAGTTAGGTGGTCACAAATATTTTAACATTTTTACATCAACAGTGTAGCTCGCAGTCCATTTTGCATGTAATCCACAAGAGGATGCATTCAAAGAGAGTCCTCTTAAATATTAGTACCCGCTCGTGAACTCAATTTTATTTATATTTCAAACACATTGACAAGTTTTTATTGTTTGTATTTTAACTATACACAAATGACATGCCGATGCTTAGGGGCAAGAGAAAAGTACCTGGTTTAATAGACGTGTCAGCTAAGATACGCGAAGTGCGGTTGGAGAATTAATGGTTCATCGTAGGAGAGCCAAAATGTTTTACAGTAAAATTAAAGAACAATCTCAACGTTGTGAAAAGGGAAAAAACGTCTGTGGTCTGACTTTTGACTACAGGCAAAATTTACCGTTACCTAATATTCCTGTTCAGGGTACATTTTTATTTGAGACAGCTATGGGTTAATGTTTTTGGCATACATAATATGAAAACCAAGCAGTCACACTTTTATGTGTGCCATGAAGGCGAAGCGAAGAAAAGTGCAAATGAGGTTTGTTCATCTCTGTATAATTACATCGAGAAGTATATCTCAAAAGATGTGAATGAGCTTCACCTTGAAAGACCAGCATTAATAATTGTAAAATTAATTCTGGCTGAAGGGTGCCGGTTAAAAGCTTACTTTAAACATACAACTCTGGGCGTAAAAGCAGCTAAAGTATTCGCATGAACTACTGACTAGTTCCTACAACAGAAACTTGTTCCCTGGCCCAGAATTTAGAACTGACTCAAACTTTACTTTAGCAGCAGGAAGACAAAGAGACGGTGGCAAACATACGTCGTAGATCACGAGAATTACACACAATCGTTAATATATAGAGGCCATCCCAAACTAAACCCTTTCATGAAGGTGGCTGTGAGAACATCTATAACTCTACGGAATTAAGAATATGATAATTTGCATCTGAATTTGTTCTCAGCACTGATGATAAACTACATTAAGTAAAAAAGGGAAGGTATTCTTTAACTAATATTCATAATTAGGATAAAATTTCACTGATAATAAATTATTTATTTACTTCAAATAGGATATAATAGGGGCACTAATTTTGTTAAACAATAAAAATGCATCCCCATTTAAAATAACTTAATCTGAACTGAACATCGTTGGAGGAGGGATTTACAATCAACAAGCATTCAGCTACTCACACGTGCGAAGCAAAGCAAAACTCACCCAACTCAGCGTGCTGATATGAAGCAGAAGCAGGCACCGCTATCGTAGGCGAAATTCAGCGTACCAAGATGTACCACACAACACAAGAAAAAATAAACTTCGTAGGTCGCTCTGGTCTGTCTTTCTTTGCTTAAGATGGTTCGCGATAATAGGAAGATTAATTTCCATTCCAAATCAAACCGTGAGCATGCAGAATTACTGAGACACCCGGCACGTGTCTGCTACATTACATATTCGCACCCCATTGAAGGCGAAGTGCTTAAAGATCGCAATTATATCATCAAAAACCAACGGAATCACAATTACGAAACAAGAATACACTTTAGGAAGGCACTGGTGTGTGAGCAGTGGCGAGAACTCAAGTGACTAGCTATAAATCCATGAAGTCGGAGTTCGGAGCCACGTGGTTCCGAAACCCAGTAAAAATACAAAAATTCAATTTCGGAAAAATAAAGAAAAATAGCTACGGCATGCGACCCTTAGAAATGCCTAGGATATCTTAAGGAAGCTAAAGAAACACAGTTAGACGCGATTTGGAATGTTTTATACGGATGAACGAAGTCCAGTCTTCAAAAATTAGAAAAATTTGAATAAATTCAAAGTCGGAGTAAATCAACTAAGAAATACGGCGTACAGCCCCTAGAAATACGTAGTATTTCATAAGCAAGCTAATAAAGGGGGACGTACAAGGATAGAAAAGAATTTACTGGGGGAGTCGGAATGCAAAGTACAAGTTTGAAAACGAAACAACAATTGAAAATAAGCGGAGAGGAGATCGCGAGGTACTCATGGAAATCAGAAAGATACATACATAATTTCTTGCCTGAAGGACAAAGAGGTGCACAAAAACAGACACAGGGGTAGCTGAAGGCTTTGTTCTAAGGACACACCACATGGAGTACATATCACTCACAGAAGGAGAAAACGTAAAAGAATATTTCACATGCACTATACAGGATAAAAATATTCCCGCTCATTCGTTGCATCCCATGAAACTAGAAAGAAATTCTACACCGCCAGCTATTCTCACACAGGTTACCAATTCACAACCGTTATCAAACCGAATTAGTTGTATATTCACCGCATTTACGTATGCAAAATCACCGAAATGAATTTTAATACATTTCCGTACATGGTCGGCAAATTGAACCTACGATCTGAAGACTAACAAACCAGACAACGAATTGCTACCATCTCAAGGGAGAAAAGAAGGTCAGAACATCTTATCAGGTCAACGTGCAGCCACGGAAACGTCCAGGTCGGTCACCCAGTCCCCTCCACCACGAAAATCCACCGGAAATCGCTAGAAACCTCTGGAAACCTGTTGAGGAGAGCTGAAACTCGCGCGTCCCGTCAAGGCTCGCTAACTGGGCATTGCCAAATCAACTTTTAACCAAAGGGTGGAGGAACCTCTTTGTTAACATCAAAAGCAGAGGTTGGTAACGACTACCTATCAATACAAAGCCAGAGAACACTAGTAGCAAGCAGCCAGCAGCCGACGACGAAAATTCTCATACATACACTCAGACTGCCATACTAGAAGATTCTCATACATGCACATACAGAATAAAGCAAGTACACATTCTCACAGGGACAGTGGCGTCACGGTGAAACCGTTCATATTGCAACATTAACTGACGCAATGATAAATAATAAAATCCCAACAATATTACAGAAACTAACATTTAAAAACATCAGCACAGTGGTAAATTATTAGTATAATAAAATCCAAGCAATATTACAGAAACTAACATTTAAAAACATGCCTCCGAACGAGAGGGGTTCTCGTTTAGCAAAAAAGGCCGTGTAGTGAGCTTAGATAATTTACAAGGTTAAAAACCTAGGGAAGACAGAAGACAGCCGTCTTTGAACCTCTTCTCTGACGGGTGTGCTGGTCAAAACAAAAATCACCCAATGATTCACTTTCGTTTAACACTTGTGTCAACTGGGAGATTTAGGAAGATGAAACACTACTTCTCTATACGCGAGCATAGTTTCCTTCAAAACGATAGAGATTTTGGGACCATAAAAAAGTTTGTAAGACGTCATGACCGGATCTACATACCTGAAGAGTATGCCATAATGATCAAAAAGGCATCAAGTAAATACTCAGTGGAAACTATTGATAATGTTGCTGTATTAGCCTTTAAAAATGTTGGCCTGCCTATTTTAAAAAGACTTGCCTCTCCGAATCAAGCGTGGGAAAAATTCCCAAGGAACAAAATGTTTCTTTTCTCCTTCAAAATGGATGACTTTTCAGTATGTTGCACATTATCCTGGGAAAGTAAAAACAAAGGAATTCATGGACTGCATTATGAGAGAGACCTACCAGTTCCTCCATAGCGTCAACAAGCATCCTGTACTTCCCATCGAGTTGGCGTATCCTGAAAAGCAAGTGCCGATAAATGTCAAAAAAAAAAAAAAAAAAAAAAAAAAAAAAAAAAATTGAATGTGAAGAGGTATATTCCAGCTGAATATGTGGAATTTTATGACCAACTACAAGAATGGCCAACGTAAGGGGGAACAAATAATGAAGATAATGATCAAGAGGTTTGACTTGTTTTATTGTACTCTATTTTCATGTTGTTATAAAAAAACACAAATGTTGCGTAAAATGTTACTTCAGATAATAATATTCACATTTCATTTTACTGTGTAAAATATTGACTGATTTTTCACAAAATAGGCAATTATTTGTAAGTAATGCTTTCGTTAAACACGGTCGTTCATTGCAAAAAGGTCATAAGTGAGCAATTTTTAAATTGATATTGTGATTAAACTATCAATTACAAAACAAAAATACATAGTGCAACACAGTGCTTAGCACCTCACTAAATATTGATATTAAAACAATAATAAATAGAACGAGTTTTCCTTCTCCTGTAAAATTTTACTTTCATGTGTAATGAATAATTCAAATTATAGCCGCAGGAGATTTTATAGAGAGCATACACACATACAGCTGAATCCATGTTACACACGGTCGTTCATTGCAAAAAGGTCATAAGTGAGCAATTTTTAAATTAGTATTGTGATTAAACTATCAATTACAAAACAAACTTAGCACCTCACTAAATATTGATATTAAAATAATAATAAATAGAACGAGTTTCCCTTATCCTGTAAAATTTTACTTTCATGTCTAATGAACGATTCAAATTATAGCCGCAGGAGATTTTACAGAGAGCATACACACATACAGCTGAATCCATGTTGGTTTTTTTTGTTTTTTTTAACAATGTTGTATTGCAGCCAACACCATACTGGTTTTATTTGTATGACAAGAATGCTAATCCTGGTAGTAATATTTTTGTAGTCATGTGTTTCATGTAACTGTTTTTATTCTTCTGAAGAAGTTGTCCCCAGTGGCAACGAAACCTAGGTCAAGTACCTAAAAATTAGGCAACTGGTTGGCTGATGTAGAAAATTGTTAAAAAAATGGATTACGCTTGATGTTAATCAGCCATGTTCAAAGTTGTACATCTTCAAAATAGTATCACAGTACGACATGTAGATCATGAGATATGAGCACATAAACTATAACTTTCATGGAAAACCTCTCTATTACTCACCAAGTTTTAACATACTTCTTTTCTAGTAATTGTATTTCGAACAGATTTTACAGACATACAGCACATGAATATATACCTGAAAATTTACATAATTTTACAACATATAACTTAATAATATGCGATCGTAAGAATTTTATATGTCATTTGAATTTTTAATACTGTCTTTCTTTGTATGCATTCAGCTCTTATAATTTCGTTCATTATGCAAGAGAGTCTTATTTCTTAGATATTCTCCGATAATTACAACATGACTTTATTTTTATTTTATTTATTTATTTATTTTTTTAGAAAAAAAGAGATGGGTAGAGAGAGAGAGAGAGAGAGAGAGAGAGAGAGAGAGAGAGAGAGAGAGAGAGAGAAAGGATAGGAGAAATTCTAACTCAAGGCAGGAATAGATAGGAAACGCAGTCAAAAATGTTTCATTAATCTAAACCTACTTACTGAAACATGAACTTGAATAAAGCTATTAAGTTTCGTAATAGGGAAGTGGTTTGTACGTCATTCGTTGGGGGATCTGTTAGTCGAGGGCAGCGAGATTCAGCCTAACGAGAATTCCGAAATTGAGATAGCTGTGAACCATGGAGCAGGAAGCAGTAATGTGGGTGCTTCCGTAGGATGGATTGAGCTGAGGACCGGTTGCGCTGTGGTTCGCACTCTGGGTAGCAGAAAGGGGCCGTTCCGAGAACTCAGGCTTGCGGAATACCACCACGTCCTAAATACCATCGGGGCGAGCAATGCCACCACCGCGAAACGTTTGTAGTGGATGTCCTAATTAATTAACCGCTGCATTCACTCGCTGGACTGACCTGAAGCTCACCTCCACGATTGTCTGCATTGTGCAAGCTTCTTCCCCGGCTTAACAGTTCAGAGGCAAGTATATCATCACTATGTTGTTGATTTTTCTTTTTCTTCGAAACTCCCCTCTAATCACCCCATATTTTCCCCTATATTCCTCCCTAATTATCAAACTGGCGATTCTTTAGTCCCTCATGATCATTTTTTTTAATTTGCGCCGCACCCTTTCTTTTATTCTATACTGAATTTGATAGGTGTTTGCCACTTCTCGAATCAATACACCAAATTTTCAACATTATTCTGAAGCAAAATATTCTAAAATTTTTCTACTCTTTTTCTGTTGAAATAATTAATCGTCCGATGTCCCTTTTCGTACTACTGTAGACTCGAAAGGAAAGTAGGTAAATCCCTAATATAGCAGGTACGGATTTCTCTTTGAGGAACTCTTGTCTTGTTTTTACCTGTGTGCAGTTAACATTCCTTCTGCTTCTACAATCTTAAGAAAATTTGCACCCCAATACCAACACCCATCTACTACCGTCAAATATGTATGTAATGTGTTCATCAGAGTTATAGATAACCTCTTATTCAACATACTGAACAATCGGATGTTTAAAGTGCATCAAAGTGAAAGTATATGGTATGTTGTCAATGATGAATTGCAATAAGGCTCTGATCATTCAACGGTACTATTCATCCTCTACACAGCTGACCTTCCGAATTTGCCCTGCGACAAATTTCATCATACAGATGACCTTGCATTATCAGAACGAACACTTTTAAGGATGTGAATAGCATCTACGAATATTTTATAACATGACTACTTACAAGTAATATCTCTAAAATGGAAGTCGATCTGATATACCTCTGTAATCGCAGAGATCATGGCACAGCTTTTAGTTGACTATGTTGTTGTCCTGACCAACGACATCGGATAAATACAACCACCAATAGACCATAGAAAAAAAACCTTATAGACATTTCGACCGCAAATATCATTCATATATTTATAAATAATAACGAAACATACCATAGGTATTGTAACCATATAGAATATTTAGCCAACTGAGATGACCTCAAGCTCACCACAGATAACGGATTAACATAACCACCAAGAGACCGCAGACACGTATTACCAGCATTGAACTCTAAACTGTCAGAGCGTGCCAGTCGTAGATGTTCACATTTCGTTTCTTGCCAAATTCAAATCTGGCTGCTATGAGGTACTTCAAAAAGACGAAAATAAAATTAGTTTCGACTCTTCTCCCGTATCAGACTATTATGTCGCATATTGACCAAACATCTCAAATCAAAAGGTAAGCTGTAGTGGGACAGATTTGTTAGCCTCCACTTTCCTATATCAGCTTTTTTTGCAGGAGATCGATATATAAAAAAATAATAACATTATGTATTAACGAAAACGTTTTTTTAGATGTGTGTGTTATGATTTTGTTTATGATGTGATACTTAGAAGTGTTTTGTATTTGTTCTGTCTGTTTCATTGTAGATCGAGGTGCTGGAATGAACGAGAGCAGCGTCGCCGCAGCACCGACAGGCATCACAGAACTGACTTTCATATAAAGTTAGCCGACGGTCACGGAGCAGCAGACGTCTCTCCGCCATCTTTATGGCGACACGTCGATCATCATCTCAGAAAAAATACAGTAAAAAAAGAGAAAAAAAATGTTATTGCATCGCGGTCGGCCCGTCTTATATCAATGTTTGATTGGATCACTCCCATATGTTAACGCTTGTTATGTAATTTGATCCATTAAATGTGAATGTTATTACATGAAAGAAGATTTCAGACTTTATATTATCCAAAATTATCTATGTATATAAAAATGGATCGCAAAAACTCGGGAACGGCTGAACCGATATGGCTAATTTTAGTCTTGAAATATTCGTGCAAGTCCAGGGAAGGTTCAAACGGTTATAAAATATGGAAAAGTTTTCCGGAAAAGAAGAAAATCGGGAAAAACTTAAACAGCTTTTTCCAGTGAGCTATCAATACCGTTCGTCCAGTTCCGATAAAATTTTGTACATTTCATGTTGAAAGCAAGAGGAAGGTTCCCATCAAATAAAAATTTGGAAAAGTCCCCCGGAAAGCAGGAAAATTTTGGAAAAACCGTAAGCGATTTTTTCTATGAATAAAAATCAATAGTCACATGGTTGTAAGAGCATGACTTGAGAACGGCTTGACAGGACCAGGTTCGTATGAAATAAATTTTTTGGAAAATCTACCGGAAAATTGGAGAATTTGAGAAAACCTGAATGTGCGTTTTTCAATGTCTTTTTAAATGAATTAGCACTATAACTGACTATTCGCACGTCGGAGAGGGAGAATTCTTCTTTTGTTTTGTTGTTTATGGCCTTAGAAAAGTTTTCAATAAAAGTAAATAAATAGGCACAGTTAAAAAGGAAAGTCGCAAAATTCGAACCAAGTTTCTTTTTCAATGTGTTTCTAAATGTACTCTAAACTGAAGATTGAAGACCGTTCGTCCAATTGCTATATAATTTTGACCATTTGACGTTAAACGAAAGATCAACGTTCTTATGAAATAAAAATTTGAGAAAGTTACCCGGAAAATTTAAAAATTCTCAAGAAACCTAAAAAGCTTTCTTTCAATGGGACATCAATATCATTTGTCTGATTGCGATAAAATTTTGCACTTTCGACTTTCAAAGCGAGCGGAAGGTCTGAGTCAAGTAAAAGTTTGGAATACTTAGCCAGAAAATAGGACAAGTACTTCTGTTGTTCTGCTGTTCTAAACACTTTTTACAAAAAGGGACAATGCATTTTTAAAAGTTAATTGTAACTTCTAAAAAATATTTAAGAAGTCAAAGAATAAATAGCTTTTCCTGAGAGTAATTATTATCCCATATTTTGCTTTGTATACTTCAAATAAAATCTTTTGAATTACACACATTCTAAAGTATCTTATCCGGTACTTCAGCGCTCAAGCTATCTCCACACCAGATGTCATCACAATAGATTCAGTGGTATATGTAATGATACATAGCCAATTCGGTTCAGCCGTTCTCGATTTTTAGCTGGACTAACGAACAGCAATTCGTTCTTATCTTTGACAGTTCATATACGGGTAAGCGAACTTTACTATTTCATAATATATTTCTGAGCGCACCCAACACAGCAACCAAGTCATTATTTTATATTTTTTAAATTAAATTTAATTCGCAATTTTTCCATATTTTATCACCGTTTAAACTTTCCCTGATTTCCTACGAATGTGACATGTGTGCGTGATTTGCTCACTTTTTCCGCCCACTATCGAGCCGATACTTAGACTATCTGATGATGCCTTTATAAAGCTACTGGGTCTAAAATACATACATAGGATTTACATTAATATGATTTATATTAATAGGTAAGTGATACGAAGTTCACCGGGTCATCTAGTCATAAAGTATTCTATTATTAAATATGAGAAATGAGAATTTTAAGATGTTATACGTTTTCCCACAGCCGAGAAAACAGTGGAGATTTGAAAAGTGTATTGCAAGTTATCAGGTTTCGTGAGGCATTTGAAATTAGTGAAATTCTGTTTTAAAAAATTTTAATCTAGAAAGCTGTGCATTTCAATCGAACATCAATGTCTGGCTACGTAACTTTGAAAGTGATTTTACATTTTTTTTTAATTGTGTGGTGGAACATGGATTTCGAAAGATCAATGGCATGGCACGGATAATGTGATGAACTGATTTGATATGTGACATGACATTCAAGTTTTAAATAGTTACTTAGCAACTGACTACAAGATCTACAGTAATACCATTAAAACTGCTACACCAAGGGTATTCATTGGACAAATATATTATACTAGAACTAATATGTGATTACATTTTCAAGCAATTTGTGTGCATAGATCCTGAGAAATCAGTAGCCAGAACAACCACCTCTGGCCGTTATAAAGGCATTGATACGCCTGGGCATTGGGTCAAAACTGAGCTTGGATGGCGTGTACAGGTACAGATGCCCATGCAGCTTCAACACGATACCACTGTTCATCAAGAGTAGTGACTGGCGTATTGTGACGAGCCAGTTTCTCGGCCACCATTGACCAGACGTTTTCAATTGGTGCTGGCCAGGGCAGCAGTCGAACATTTTCCGCAGGCCGCGGTGGCCGAGGGGACTGAGGCGCTTCAGTCACGGTCTGCACGGCCACTGCGGTTGGGGGTTCGAATCCCCCCTCGGGCATGGATATTTGTGCCGTCCTTAGTGTTAGCTAGTTTGTAAGTAGTTTGTAAGTTTAGGGACTGATAGCCCCGTAGTTAAGTCCCATAAGCTATACAAACATTTGAACTTTTTTTTTGTGAACATTTTCCGTATCCAGAAATACCCGTACTGGACCTTCAACATGCAATCGTGCATGATACTGCTGAAATGTAGGGTTTCCCATGGTTAGAATGAAGGGCACAGCCATGGGTCGTAACACATCTGAAATGCAACGGCCACTGTTCAAAGTGCCGTCGATGCGAACAAGAGGTGACCGAGACGTGTAACCAATGGAACCCCATACCATCACGCTAGGTAATATGCCAGTATGGCGATGACGAAGACACGCTTCCAATGTGGGATCACCGCGATGTCGCCAAACAAGGATAAAGGATAAAGGATACAAGGATAAACAGAACTTGAATTCATGCGAAAACGTGACGTTTTGCCATTAGCGTACCCAGGATCGTCATTGCGTACACCATCGCAGGCGCTCCTGTCTGTGACGCAGCGTCAAGGGTAACCGCAGCCATGGTCTCCGAGCTGATAGTCCATGCTGCTGCAACGTCGTCGAACTGTTCGTGCAGATGGTTGTTGTCTTTAAACGTCCCAATCTGTTGACTCAGGTATCGAGAGGTGGCTGAACGATACGATAATCTCGACTGCTAGCGATACGAGGCCGTTGGGATCCAGCACGGTGTTTCGTATTACCCTCCTGAACCCAACGATTCAATATTCTGCTAACAGTCATTGAAAGACGGTGGCAATTGAAAACGTGTGCAAAACGTATGAAAGTATAAGAACGCTGCAGTACTATGCTCAGACACGAAAGTATTTGTACAGAGATCGCTGATCCTGTGATCTTTGTATAGCAGGCCCTTGATTCAGAGCAGTGCGGCTCTAGTTTTAAAAGTAAAAGGTGACTCATACAGATCTAATAAAAAAATCTACAACTGTGGGACTTTCTTATCAATTTGGCAGTTTAGCATCGCACAATTCTTGTAACAGCACAGAGAGAATGCGCAGTCAGTTGTGTGATAGCTGATTTGTAGAGGTCATTGCGAGGAGCAGAGGAAGCAAGCCCTGCCGGTCGGTGACCCTCACAGACCGCCAGGGGGTGAGGGCTGCAGCCGTATGGGGGCAGCAGTCCCCGCCTTCCCAGCACCATACCACAGAGTAACTATACAGAGAGGAAGCCCCCCTAAACCACTGTTCTATGCTCTCATCGTAATTCCGTGAGATGCTAGCAGATGTCAGGCGGTTCCCCGGCTTAGTACCGATAGACCACACTAGAGTCGGTTCTGAGGTGCCTCTCGCATGTCAGAGGGTACCGTGGATGTGAGGCTGAAGGGAGAGCTCGTGCCGCCTGCCCCAAGGCCACGAATGTGTCCGGTGTGCCTACGTTTGACGGCAGGTGGTGATGGGGACAGTCGCTACTTGCCGACTCAGCAATATATAGTCATAACCTCCTTGATTATGGATTTTCGGTGAAGTACAAAATAACATATTGTTATTTTAGCTTCGGACATGTAATGCGGTTTATGGAAAATTATTCATATGATCGTCCTTTGGTTGCCTGCTTGGGCAGAGATTTGCAAATTACTTTTGTTGCAGCTTTAATGGCACAAAATGTCTGACCATCGAAGGAATTCGCGCTAGTGCTGTTTGTGTCCGAGCTCCCAGTTTTATTTATTTATATATTTTGTAAAAGTTCTTCTCAGCTTCTTTGTATCTCGCACGAAGTTCTTGTATGTTCGTCTGGTCGTGGACTAATTTTCTAGGAAACATTCAGCGCCAACCGTACAATCCTATTCTGCATGGTCTGGAGGCGTTGCAAGTTGGTTCGAGCGGTGTTGTTCCGAACGACGGCTGCGTAGTCCATTAATGGTCGAATCGCAGCCATATTAAGCTATTCTGGCAGTGTAGTGGAGGGGTTCAGTATTAAGTGTAGCAGTCGCATTCTACCCAATACTTTCCCTCTGATATCCTCGATCCGCTACCTGCCGCCTGCTCTGGCCAGTTTTGAAGGGCTGTTTCTGACCTCGGCGCCATCAGGGGAATCTCACAGAACTGCTGAAACTGCTTAAACCACCCCCCCCCCCCTCCACGAGCCCACCTCCAGCCCCCCCCCCCCGCCCAGCACCCCTGCGCGTGTGACCGGACCCTTATGGATGTTTCCCATCTGAATATTTTTGTCTGTGACCATACGCTTCTGCCACAGCACAAGTACGCGAGGAGTGATAAAATATGCCCTTAATGCTGTACGTAAACTAAACTGAAAACTACAGACATGTTTATTGAAGGCCCTGACTGCGGTAATTGCTTAAACTTGTGTCAAGTAAAGGAAACAGTATGAATGCAGAGAAGTAAAACAAAGTAGGACAGCAGACAACATGTGACGTATCTTCTGGAGAAGGCCTGTTGCTATCTGTCGGCAGTTAAAATAGCCGGTCGCATTCGTAGCTAACAAAATTCAAAATGTTCAAATCTTCGTAAATCTATCGGACGAAACTGCGTGATCATCAGTCCGTAGCATAAACTAAGCTAAACTAACCGAAGGGCAACACACACACACACACACACACACACACACACACACACACACCCAAGCCCCAGGGAGGACTCGAACCTCCGACGGCGAGCAACGGCGCGCTCCGCATCGAGGCGTCTTAGACCGCTCGGCTACTCCACCGCGACTAACAAAATTCAAACGTTTGAAAATCTATGGAACGTAATTACTAAAGTTATTAGATCCTAGGCTTACAAACTACTTAAACCAACTTAAACTAACCTCTAACTGGGAGCAACCACACACTCCGCAGCAATGCGCCTCAGAGCTCTCGGTCATTCCACCGCCACGATGTCGACAGCATGTGGAAACCTTTCTACTCCTATTTTCGTCTCGAAAAGTTGATAACGGAATTATTGAAAAATTCTGTACAATATTCTATCAATAATATGGGACATACATAGGCAGTATGTTCTATTAATGTAGATAACATACCAGAATATGTGTTATACGAGGGTCATCAACAAAGTAAGTTCCGTTTCTATTTCTATCCACGGCAGCGCTGCGATCGCAGTTCCGGGTATGTGAGGCTGTTACTCTGACTCAAGAAGAAGTCATGTAGGCTATTTTCAGATCGCTGACGGCGACGTATGCATTGTAGTGCTTTTTTATAACGTCAGCCGTAATTGAAAATGCAGTAGCGTATGAAATTAGATCTGTGACGCTTTCTAAACGCAAAGAAAATTAAAGCAGAGGAAATTCATCTGTAAGTCTACAAGGCTTAAGGATAAAATAATGTTTTTTTTCATGATAATCCCTGACTTCACAAAGCGAAAATGACCAAGCAACTATTAGGGGAATTTCACTAGAACGTATTTGATCATTCTCCAGACAGCCTAGACATTGCATGTAGAGAATTTCATCACATATTACACTTAAAATCTGTACTTGGTGGTCAACAGTTCATCGACGATGACGAGCTGAAAGATCATGACACCACATGGTTGAATGCACAGGCGGCATTCATGCGCCAACAAAATTTATGAAGCTATGGAAAAAGTAGTTTAACAGTTGTAGATTTTTGTACAATAAATATTTTTCTGTATCTGAACACGTTTGTTTTATATGACCAAATGGAACTACTACGGCGACTTGCTGAGGAGCACACGATTGCTTCCATCGGAAGTACCAGTCCTCCCTTGGGCATGGGCGTGTGTCAAAATGTTCAAATGTTTGTAGAGCTTAAGGGACTTAACTACGGTGTCATCAGTCCATAAACTTACAAACTACTTATGAACTACCTAATACTAAGGACGGCACAAATATCCACGCTCGAGGGATTCGAAACCGCGACCGTAGTGCCCGTTCAGACCGTGACTGGCGTGCCGCAGACTGCTTGGACACGGCGGCCGACATGAGTGTGTGTGTTGTCGTTAGTTTAAGTTATTTCAAGTAGTTTGTAGACCTAGGGACTGATAATCAATGTAGGTAAGTCCCATTGATTTACAATTTTTTTTTTTTTTTTTTATAAAAAGGAAACGCTGAAAATAATCGAATTAGCAGCTTATTTAAATACTAAGAATATCGTTTCCTCCGAGTACATTGTTTTTTTTTTTTAATCTAATTCTTCAAAAACAGCTTATATAAATAAAAAATAATAATAAATTAATGAAAACATTTAGTATACTGTTATGTGCTGTATTGGTCTGAACTTACAGCCAATTTTATCAGATAAAAGGAAAGTTGTATTTATGCCTAACTTTCTCCAGCAACCCATTTACATAAAATCTAAGCAGTAGCGTTATTGAGACCACCATAATGACAGATCTATCAAGGCATCTGCATAGGTCTACCCCACTCCTATGGTCAAAACCAAATTTTCCATGAATTTTAAGCGTAATTATTTCCAATGTTTTATTCAAATTAAATGCCAATCTCAGAGAGACAGATTGAGAGAGAGAGAGAGAGAGAGGGTGGGGTGGTAAGGGGAGTGAGACGGGCAGGAGAATTGAGGAAATGGACATCAGCAGGAGATGTAAGGAGGACAGGAGGAGGCGGGGAGGCGTCATTCATAGAGAGGGTGTAAAATATCGGCAAAAATGTCCCTAAACTTACAAGCTACTTACGAACTAGCTTATTCTAAAGACGGCACAAACATCCATGCCCCAGGGGGGATTCCAACCCCCGACCGCAGCGGCCGTGAGGACGTGACTGGCACGTTCATATGTTTGTATTGTCTATGGGACTTAACTACGGGGTCATCAGTCCCTAAACTTACAAACCACTTATGAACTACTTACGAACTAGGACGGCACAAATATCCATGCCCGAGGGGCGATTCTGACTGGCACGCCGCAGACCGCTCGGCCATTGCGGCGAGCTAAAATATCACCATCTTAGCCATATGAAACGTATCGATTTGTGCTATAACAAAACTTTCTACCTTATGATCGTTGCTCAACTCTGCGTATAGTAAGGTATTTATAACAGCTCTAGAGCGCAGTAATGATTGATACCAATGTACCAGTGCTTCCTTGAAAATGCGTGACATATTGTTCATGCCGGTATTACATGATCATAGTTTTGATCAAATCTTTGACAAAGAAATATTATCAAATATTCCCGAAGTTTTTGTTGACATAATTCTGTGACGTGGTGCTATAAAGGGGTATTACAATGCTTTCATATTTCGTTATATTTCAAGAGCGTGAACAATAAAACTTTTTATGCGGTGCAACAGCTACCGCCACAATTACATTTTGCAGTCATGTTGGCGAAGACAATTTGGGGAAACAAGAAAACGTATTTGAATGAAGATGTGGATTGCACGTGGTGACAACGAAAACATTCAGAAATTTTATAGCGGTGTTACAAGTAGAGGACTTTAAGTGATATAAATGATTTAAGACTGCATTCCAAAACGTATAAGTATTTTTCTAAATAAATTGGCTCCTCTCATCACAAAGAGGAATGATGGCATGACCAATGCTATATCTGCGGAAGACGGGATCACGGTCACACTGTGATTTCTTGCTACTGCGTAGATCTATTCCAGCCTCCAGTATAGCACTCTAATACCACAGAGTGCATTAAGCAAAATAATTCCTCAATCAATTAATAACAAAGTGAAGAATGAATACCTGAAAGTAAAGAAATGTTTCGTGCGCTACATTGGCATTAAGAATTATTGTCAATAATTTTATAATGACTATCCTTCAATGTTGGAATAAAATTTGTTAACAAATAAATTATAATTTGTGTTCCATCAACTAACTACATCTTCTATACAAACGCGCGGGTTAGATGAGACACTGAGGCCCCCTTGTTTCAAAAATTATTCTTTTTAGAAACTTAAATACGTAGTATTTTTGTTCCACAATATTATTTATTTGCTTTTTATTAGCAGGTTTCGGCTTCTTAGGCCATCATCAGATAACTTCATACTAAACAGATAGTCCACACATACGGGACTAGTGCATACACAAAGATGGTTTTTCAAAGATATGTGAACTGCAAATTAATTATGTCTATGAATCGATACTACATTACAAACGTACTCCTACAAAACAATTGGATTATAAATGAACAAATCTAGGGCTACAATGGTATTACAATATTAAACCTGTGTAATTTTATAAGAAGGTATTGTCAGCAGGTGATGGTAGAAACAAAAAGTGGGTTAGTTATGAGTAACTAATAATAATAATAATAATAATAAAAGAAAAAACCACAAATGGGGTCCGAATGGGTACATGTTACTCACTAAGTTTACAAATATTATAAATGTTCAGGTGAGCGATGGATGAGTGTACAAGCAAACTATAAATTATGGCAAGGAGGAGAAAGGTATATGGAGTATTGGTATGAAACGCATATGAAAAATTATTTACACACAGTGAGAACAATAGGCGTAGTAATAAGTTGACATTATTTTAGTAAAAGTGAGTGATGGAATTGTGTCCGATCAATCAGCACTAGGTCAGGATTCTTGGATTGGTGTTTGTTAATGGCCAGAATTTCCAACAATGTGAGTTTTCTACCTTTTTTTCCTTTATGGAGAATATCCCATTTAGTATCATAGGAATGACATTCATTCATAGCATGGTCAGCAAAGACGGCTCCAGCTCCTTTCCTGCTCAGATAGTCTAGTGGCTATAGCCCTACCTGACTGGTCTACATATTGTTTGCCACAAAGGTTACAGGTAATTTTATACACTCCACTCTGTTCTAAAGGTGGAATTTTGTCCTCGCTATTGAACAAAATGTGGGGAACAGTATATCTGGTGTACAAAGCTGGGTTGTATTTCATGGATCTCAGTTTTTTACCTTTGAAGGGTTCATTAATTTGCAGTTAACATATCTTTGAAAAACCATCTTTGTGTATGTAACCTAAGGGTTACGTGTGGACTATCTGTTTAGTATATGTGACGATGGCCTAAGAAGCCGAAAGCTGCTAATAACAAGCAAATAAATAATATTGTGTAACAAAAATACTACGTACTTAATTTTTTAATATGTCTTTGTTCCTCCAAGTACCGACGGAATATTCCATAAATATAATTAATTTTTTTCTCCATGTTGCCTGCGGTACAAGTGGACCGTGTTTCACGCATAATAACCTCCGTCATTTTCTTACAGCTCTCAAATGATCTAAACCTATTTTTAGTTTCAGAATGCCTCACATTACACAACGCCTCGTCTGCTTCATACATTTCTATTAATGTTGTGGTTAATTGAACTTACCAACTTACCAACAAACAAACGACTTTTCTGATCAAATGAACGGCGAGGTCCTAGACTTGATATCTTTGATGATATACGAGATATGTTAAAGTTCCCCATTACACTATAAAGTTTCTATGACGTCAATATTTGACATATCAACTGTTACAGAGAAATATGTTCGTGTAATACCAGCCTAACCAGTGGTACGGTCGGTTTGAGCTGAGTTCCGGTATTGGCAGGTGGCGCGGACACCGTGTAACGCAGTGTAGAGCGCTGTGACGGCTCTCTGTGTGACAGACAGGGCGTGGGCGGGCGTGACAGGCGGCTGCCTCATCCTATGTTACATGGAAGTATATCGCTGTCCTGTCTTCAATCTCGACAGCTATGACTGCATAAACATGCGACACAAGAGAAAAATTTTGCGTCTACGACGTTATACGTACTGTAACAGTAATAAATCTGCACTTGTTACAACAATTATAATATTAAGTCTTATTGAATCCATCATTGCTGGTGGAACCGGGACTGCGGCTGGTCAAGAGTATCAAGGAAGTGGGATACCAACAGCCATATGGTTACCAGAAATATTTTTTTTTGTTTCACTACCAGTTTCGGCATTCCATTATGCCATCTTCAGTTCCCTGCAGCGGAGTATAAAATCCATTATGTAGGGATATCGAAACTGGTTTCGTGGAATTCTGTCTCTCAGTAGGAACCAATATTGTTGTTGGTTCCTACTGAGAGACAGAATTCGGCGAAACCAGTTTCGATAACCCTGCTTAATGGATTTTATACTCCAATGTAGAGACCTGAACATGGCATAATGGAATGTTGAAACTGGTAGTGAAACAATAAATATATCTATCGGTATCCCACTTCCTTCATATTATAATATTAGTTGAGATATCTAGGTTCTGGAGTACTGTCGACGGCAGAATGAACAAAATTGGTTCGACGTCTTGCTGTAGGTTCCACGGATTACGGCAACCGCGATAATGATAATACCTGAATGTTGCTGCAGAGCTGGTTGGTGTTGACTTTTGTTTAGCATACCAAACCAGTTGAGTTCATATAGCGTAGTGACCAGGATGTTCAATGAAACAACAACGTGACTTGCCCGAAGCTATGGCATCGTGAGGGAAGACTGGAAGTGGGACAGACACAGAAGAAGGTGTCTGCAGCTATTGGAGTGCCCCAAACTGTAATTTCCAGGACCTGGGCGCGATTTCAGGCAACAGGCAACGTTAATTGAAGATACGTCCAGCATCATCCACGTGTAACATCAGAAAGAGATGACCGTTATCTCCTGCTAACATCCCGTCGAGACAGGAGGCTGAATGCTACTGAGATGCAACACGCCCACCAGGCAGCGACAGAACCGAATATCAACAACACGTCCGAAATCTATTTCGGAAATGTGGCCTCTGCCCACGGCCTTTGGTGTATGTTCCAATAAAACACGACACCATTTTGAAGACATGTAACAGGATACTAAATTAAAGAAAGTAGCTGTAAACATTTGAAATTCCATGATAAATTTTATACAAAAACTAGCTTCGTATGCGTAGGCTGATTGGTCTTCACCAGTTGTTTCTCCCTCTTAATATAACTTTTCATGGCTATAGCTTAAGTACTATCGTAATGAAATGTTGTGATACTACTTGAGGCCGCGGCAGAATGGTGTTTGGCATGGGTGTTTGTGGTGTCTTTATCATACGTTAGTATAAGTTAGTTTAATTAGTTTCTAAGCCTTAGGGACTAATGACCCCGTATTTAAGTGTCTAAAGATTTACAAACATATCAACATTTGGTGTTACTACTTGTATCCCCCTATGGCACCCCCTAATAGTTGAATTTCGAAAAATACCCCAACATGTGTCTTTTCAAACCAAGTATGCAAATATCATTTTTTGTAATTCTGGGTTCAAAATTGGCTTATTAGCTATGAAATATCAAAAAACTGCTTCATCACCTATTTCACTCCTAAATGATTAATATTCTGAAAAAATCGAAACACGTATTTTTTAAATTCTAACCAAAAATACAAATATCAATTTTTGGAGCTCTAGCTTCAAAATTGTCTGAATAGCAACGTGTTTCCGAAAAGAAGGTTTAATCCCCTATTTTACCCTCGTCCCTCGTACTTTTGAATATCCAAAAATTCTGAAACTCTTTATTTATTTATTTTTATTTATTTATTTATTTATTTATTTATTTTTTTATCCTGGCCAAGATTCCATATCCGAAGTCTCGCAGTTGTAGTTTAAAATTTGAGTTAAGAGTAACATATTTTTGAAAATCAATTATTTGCGTCCCGTATTTTACCCCCTTATTGGTTGAATTTCAAAAAATGCCGAAACATGTGTCTATTAAATTCGAACTCTGAATTAAAATCAGAAAATTTGTAGTTCTAGCTTCAAAATTGCCTAAATAACAACGGATTTTCAAAAAACGTTTCATCCCCTATTTCACCCCAATACGGACGGAATATCGCAAAATCGCTTTTTAAATGACGCCTACAGAGTAAGATCAACACCCTCTACAAATTTCAAGTTTCTATATTCATTGGTTTGGGCTAGGTGATAACGAGTCAGTCAGTGGGGACATCGGCGGTAGAAGTCGAGATTGCCATCTATGGGCGTTTACAGAAAGCTTGTGGCTTGTGTTTACTTCCAAGATAAAGCTGCAAGATGCCAATGGTTACCATGGCAATGGTAATCTTGTAACGCTTATTGCGTTCATATCACTGCCCTTGTTACTGTTGTGTTCCACCCCCTGCCATCCTATGTCCTCTTTTACTTTGCAGATTTACATACGTTTTTGCTGAAGACCAATGGTTACATTAACTATCTGTAGTTCTTACATTTCTTGCACATGTATGAAGGCTTGTTGCATTACGGTTTTTGGAGGCCTTCGATATGTTTTACTATTCTGACCTGTAGAAATTTTAAATTTTGTACATTTCAACTGCTTTACATTTGACTTCGTTATGGCACAACTGCATATGTTACTTGTATTCCATATCTTTGGTTCAGTAACCAATTATACTACTAACAAATTTAACTGTAAACTCTCTAGTAATACTTTTACATTTATGACTAATTTGACACTGTACACGTCATTTCTACTGCTGATATATTTCAATTTTACACCCTCTGATGTGATTAGTGCTTATATCAATCGAAATTGACAATGCATACAATATTCATAGAAGTTTCGGGTATGCAGCCGGTCGTCGTCTAAAACATCACACGATATTTCGGCCAGACACCTGCTAGCCATCTTCAGGTGAGTCGATGAAGACTGAAGAGTGCGTCCAGCGTTCCACTATATATAGAAAACTTGGCGGTTACAGCGCATGCGTCAAAACAAACAGACAGGCCACACTGCCGGACGGCATTATCAAAGAATCTGTGGAAATACGTGTCGCGGAAAATTTGATGAATCGGGATAGTGGCAACAATCTTGACAAAGCATGGAATCCCGCCATTACTAAAATTTGCTCAGATCGAAGACGACGGAGAACGCCGACGTCGGCTGTGAGCGGCAGTGGCAGTGCAGAGGACAGCTGAACTCCGCGGCTCCACCAGCGAGGGCGCTGCCGTCCGGCAGTGTGGCCTGTCTGTTTATGTTTTGACGCATGCGCTGTAACCGCCAAGTTTTCTATATATAGTGGAACGCTGGACGCACTCTTCAGTCTTCAACGACACACCTGAAGATGGCTAGCAGGTGTCTGACCGAAATATCGTGTGATGTTTTAGACGACGACCGGCTGCATACCCGAAACTTCTATGAATATTCGATCCGCCGGGAGAATTTTAAAGGTCACATCACACACCTCTACGGGGAGGAGATGGCCTCAAACGTCCAAAGTCTGGATAAATTACGTGGTAAGAGAGCAAAACTTCGGAGTTCACTAAACTTTTTATGTAAATGTCGGGACCATGGTATATTACCAAAATTTGCCAGAGTGACACATTTCATTAAGACTTTTACTGCACGGAAGATTATGGAGAAAGCTAGTTTTGCTATTGTTAAAGAGAGGATTTGCTTTACGAGGAGAAGATTGGATGCCATCTCAGAAGAATTATTTCACCTGCACTTGAAAATGGCAGCACTTCTTTCACCTGTATCGTGGGACTGGGTTGATGGACTGACCTCGGCTAAGTCTGACTGGGTCCATAACGATGCTACGTCGCGGCAAAAATCAAAATTTGATCGTCTATTGCCTCAAAAGGTGTCACCACAGGAGGTAACTACTCGACGTTCCGTTTTTAATTTTACGGAGAAAATTTTGGACGATATGACGTATCTGTTTTAGGTAAAGAACTAAATTTTGCTCCTACACCCAAAGCACTTCCTTTAATAAGTTTTGTGAGTGGAGTTGAAGAAGCCGTACGACGCCTTCCGACGGATGCTGCAGAAGAAATAAGAAGAGAGACCAGCTCTGATGAAAGCTCCTCTACAACGCAGTAATTTAACCTCCGGAGAAAGGGCTGCACTACGAAATCTGAGAGAGGATCCAGATACTGTGATTTTGAAGTCTGACAAAGGTAATGCAACAGTTCTACTGCCTCGTACCGTGTACGTAGATAAGATGTATGGGCTATTAAGTGAATCTGCCTATAGAAAAAATTGGATGATGATCCTACAGGACGGGTGCAACGGAAGACTATTTCTCTTTTAAACTCTTCCTCACTACCTCAAGTTACCATCAAGAGATTAAGACCACATGGCTCTGTACCGCCTAGATTGTATGGCCTTCCTAAGGTCCATAAAGAAAATTTGCCTTTGCGTCCCATAGTTAGCAATACTGGTGCCCCCACATATGACTTAGCAAAACATCTTGCTTCCTTACTCAGACCATTGGTGGGCAAATGCTCGCACCATATAAGGAATTCTGCAGATTTTATCAATAGACTGGGGGCTCTTCGTCTTAGTAGCTCTGACCTTTTAGTCAGCTTCGATGTGGTATCTCTTTTTACAAAGGGTCCTCTCACAGATTCTTTGAAACTAATTGGTAAATATTTTCAAGCTGATATCACTGCTCTCTTTCAGCATGTTCTCTCCTCGACCTATTTTATTTTCAACAAAGAATACTTTGAGCAAACTGACGGTGTCGCCATGGGTAGCCCTCTGTCTCCCATGGTGGCTAACCTTTTTATGGAGGACTTCGAGGAACGAGCCCTTGAATCAGCACCCCTTAAACCCACAGTATTTTGGAGATATGTAGAAAATACTTTCATTGTATGGCCTCATGGGGAAGATAATCTAAAGAAGTTTTTACACCATCTCAACTCTCTTCATGATAACATCCGGTTCACAATGGAAGTAGAGCAAAATGGATGCTTACCTTTTTTGGATGTTTTAGTTAAAAGGAAGGATGATGGCTCTTTGGGACACTCAGTTTTTCGGAAGACAACTCATACTGATTTATATTTACAGGCTTCAAGTTGTCACCATCCGTCACAAACCAGTAGTGCCCTTAAAACACTTGTTCACAGAGCCCATACAATCTCAGATGCTGATAGTCTGCCACAAGAGCTGGCTCACCTCCAGCAAGTGTTTCGAGACAACGGATATTCTAACCAGCAAATAAGTAAGGCACTCTCACTTAAAAAGAAGAACAAAAAAGTGGAGAACGAGGAGGACACACCGGCAAAATCCCTTGCTTTTCTTCCGTTTGTGGGCAATATTTCTTTTACAATAGCAAGAATTCTCCAAAATTTTCAAGTGAAAGTAATTTTCCGCCCACCATCCAAAATTTCAGACTTTCTGTGTTCGGTTAAGGATGACTTGTTGTTACGTAAGGCTGGTGTCTACAAAGTTCCCTGCCAATGTGGGATGGCTTATATAGGCCAGACTACGCGCACTGTTGAAGAACGTTGCAGTGAACACAAACGCAACACACGCCTTTTACAGCCAAGCAAGTCTGCTATTGCTGAACATTGCATTTCCACCGGACACTCTATGGAGTACGATAAAACGGTAATTTTGACAACAGCAACATGTTTTTGGGACTCCATTATCAAAGAATCTGTGGAAATACGTGTCGCGGAAAATTTGATGAATCGGGATAGTGGCAACAATCTTGACAAAGCATGGAATCCCGCCATTACTAAAATTTGCTCAGATCGAAGACGACGGAGAGCGCCGATGTCGGCTGTGAGCGGCAGTGGCAGTGCAGAGGACAGCTAAACTCCGCGGCTCCACCAGCGAGGGCGCTGCCGTCCGGCAGTGTGGCCTGTCTGTTTATGTTTTGACGCATGCGCTGTAACCGCCAAGTTTTCTATATATAGTGGAACGCTGGACGCACTCTTCAGTCTTCATCGACTCACCTGAAGATGGCTAGCAGGTATCTGGCCGAAATATCGTGTGATGTTTTAGACGACGACCGGCTGCATACCCGAAACTTCTATGAATATTCGATCCGCCGGGAGAATTTTAAAGTTCACAATGCATACAATACAGAACTTTCCTACGAGTGCCTATATATTTTGTTACTTTTATATTTTATGTACATTATTTTACTTTTCGCATACCAACACGGCGAGCCGCACAAATGTGTACAGTTTATAAGAACCGTGGGTCTGCTATTTAACCCTTTCGGACCCTCTGGCTACAAATGTGTACATACCTTCTACGGTGTCTAAGATGGTTCAGAAGCATTTTTTCTCAACGGAAAGAACATCTATACGACACCTGAGTGTTCAATTATTTCATCATGCACAATTACTGCCACCTGTGGTAGATCGCTATAAAAACATTAAGAAGCGAGTGTTGCACTGCGCAGTAGTTTACGAATTCAAAGAACACGGAAATTGTGGGTTACTTGTGTTCCACTGTATAACTGAAAGTGGACCTTGTTTTTTGTGATGTACTTATTGAACGATGAGTTTATTTAGTACAATAGTTGGTACTACAAAATAAATTAGTCCGTAAAAAAAGCCTTGTTTTTCAGTATACGCAGTGTTGTAGAATGAAAATGGGTGCATAAAATTGCATAAATCTTGCTTCTAATATTATTGAAAATTTAACTTACAGATTTAAAAATAATTTCCTTAATAGAGAAAAAAATCTGGTCTGAAAGGGTTAAGTACTGAAAGCTCCGCCCATCGATCATGTGTTGCCAGTATTAACCAATCAGTTATGTCTTGGATAACAGTTTCACTTGGACTGTTTACTGGCACACTATGTTGACCATGTACTGGCGCAAGTTTGACATCGGTAGCGAGTATAATGTCTATCGATTCTTGCACGCTATTGCCATGATAACCAACAGCAACTTGCAGCTTTACCTTTGAATTAAACACAAGTCACAAGGTTTCTGTAAACGCCAATAGATGGCAATCTCGGCATCTACCGCCGATTTCAGTGGTTATCTTTATATAAAATTTCCCATGGAATATAAAATGTTTACATAAACTTTCTTTAATTTGATATCCTGAACTTCAAGTAACTTTGCAAGTATTTTATCAATTTTACTATATGTATCTAATTCTAATTAATTCGCTTTATGCACGACATATCTGATTGGTTAATACTTACAACACGCTTTTGCTACTCGCCGTGTTCACCTGCCACCATGGGTATAATTTTTCGTATTTATATTATTATTATTATTTTCTATGATATGTTTTGCGCTAGTGTGTAGGTCCTATTAACTGCTGCGTTACTATGCAATGCTCTTCATCTGATGATGGTCTTCGCTTCACCGAAACCGGTTATGAAATAAAACACAACAATTCTGCGATCTGGATGGACTGTTTAATTCTGATTTCAATTTCGTGTTCAGACGGACTATCGTCTTTCCGTCATGTGGAGAGAGCTTGAAACTCGATCCTGCTTATGTGCAGGAAACAACACCATATCATGTTGGAGGGCGAATGGCGTGGGCAGGAGTCAGTATTGGCGAAGTTATAGAGCTCTATGTCATTCAGAATAGCTTTGTGACTGTCCATTCATAGGTGTAGAGTCGATACCAACCTTTTTTAGTGCCCTATGCTGCTGCCGTAGGAGATGGGTTTCTTCTGGTGGAGGATAAGACTCGTCCCCAAAGAGCTGCACTAGTGGACAACACGCTGAAGCTGAATGATTCGACAACTTGTTCACAGGTCCTAAACCCAATTGAGCATATTTGGGATGCACTTGGCAGACGAATTGCAGCCAGACCAGCACCATTCACAACGGTTGTAGAGCTGGATATTGAACTCATGGAAGAATGGTCAAATATCACACAAGAGCTGTTTGATAAACAATTACTGTCCATCCGACGCAGGTGTGCAAATTCCATCTAAGTGTGACCATATTTTTCCTTGTGAAATTTGAATTTGTGTATTGTCATATACACTAATCAGCGAGATCATTATGTCAACCGAAAAAATAGTCTATTGTGACTTTCCGAGTCAGTTTTCCCGTTTCCGTGTTATTTTATTGGCCTGAAATATTGTAATGAATGCTTTGAATGAAATGTATGTCACATTTAGTACCATATCGTTTTTGCATTAAAGCTGATACAATATTTTTAAAATAAGAACATTAGTAACTGGACAAAATTATGACACCATCTAACTTCTGATGTAAATTACTATTACTACTCTCTCTTTTTATAGCATCAGAGTAATAATTAGGGTAAAGCATGAAATATAATGTATCTAAATAATTGTATGCAAATAGAACGTAAAATAGTATGCAAATGTGTTACAGTCATTCTAAATATTCCAACATTTCTATCAATGTATTATAAATTATAAATTCATCGTTGCTTTAATGGCTGATACTCTCATCTCACTCGGGACGATCCGCATTTTACCTTAAGCCAAAACTGTAGCTTTTCCAGAATGTAACCGATTTATTAATTAAATGTTCCGTCGGTGCTTGACAGAACATGATAATATTAACAAAAAGGAAAAGTTTCTGTGTTCTGAAAAATAATTTATTGAGTTAATACCGGTTTTCCGTTTCTTAGGCCAACATCAAGTAACAACTAAATGTAGCCAACATTTCTTCACAGATGTGCGAGTTACTAAGATATTATTAAATTAAAGAAGATGTATAAAAAGCTTATTTTATAAGTAGCGGTTCGAAGCATGTATATTGTGGTTATATGCAGGAGGAGGAAGGTAGGGGTTGTTACATTGTGAAATAGTAGTGCAATCGAAACATTACGTGCATTTAAAAAGCTGATAACTGCAACTTATTTCGTCGAGTGAAAAAGGGAGACGGAGTTTGATCGTTTAATACTATGCCGACATCCTCTGCTATATATTTATTGATTTCCAGTATTTCCCTTAGTGTCATTTTTGCGCTTTTACTGAGAGAATGTAAAATTTCAGAGAAAGATTTACATAGAAAGTGGAAAGCGAGCCATCTACTTGGGTGTCATCAGAGTAGAATGTGGTGGTAAGGAGTATCAGCACTAGCACTTCAGAAACTTCATAACTTGTCGGGTGTTGAAGGTGTGGTGAGTGTCTTCAACAAGCGGCGAAACCAATCTGAAACTATGTCCATGTGCCCTGGGCTTGGACTGCCCGCCCTCATTACTGGTGTCGGACGTCATGAACTGAGCCCAATGATAAAAATGGATAAGCAGCGAACTGGGACGGAACTGACATTAGCCTCTAATTCTGAACATATTGGATCTGAATAAATAGGACACCAAACATTCCACACGAAGTTCCTCCACAGCCGAAGACTCTTGCAAATACAGTTAAAATCTGCAAAAACCCACAGTCATTTGCCGTTTGCGCACTGGCAGAAGGTGTGATGATTCCCGATACATACAACATCATATCGCTGAGAGGGTGAAAATCCATTGTCTTCCAGGTACGACTGTACAGGACACAGATAAGTTGCTCTAAGTCATATTAATTACAAGATTACATGAGCTCCTTCAAGACGATCATGTTTCTCAACAGCAGTGCCACTTGTCAATGGTGGTATGTCATATGGTCACGAGTTTCATGGAGTAGTTAGCAGAAATAATACTGAGTTTTAATTCATGTGCTGGCCACCCAACTCACCAGATCTGCACCCCATGGAAAATATCTGGAATGTCATTCATTGGAGTTATGCCAGCAGTTGTGGTGCTAACCTGCCAAGGCGTTGTTCATTCCAAACGATGTGTCTCAGTTGTTACCCAAGCCACAGACTAATAGTTAGGTTGTCAGAATGTTTTGGCTGATATGTATCCAAACAGATCTTGTTGCTGTAAATAGCTTTTTAATAACCCATACCACACCGATAACAACAGGTTAATCAATTCAGTTAAACACAGTCGTACTGAAAGATAATTGATGATGCCAGATGAAGAAGAAAGTATATGAGGATATGAAATGTGTGCTTTTACTCTATATGTAGAAGATTTCATAGTGGGACAACCACAGGATTAAGGGGGGAAATGCCATAGTTGGAGATTATAACGAGACTCATCCGTATCCAATATAGCAAATCTGATCAGAAAAATTTTGAAACATGTGATTCAAATCAAGGATTTGGCAACACTGCGATGTAGTACAGCACATCCTAGTGTGCGTACTAGCTGTTGCAATTCACTGAGTAGGCTGCTCGGACAAAAACTCACAGCCACCTTGTAGCTATGTCTCTACTAGGTTAGAAGTTTGTCGTTTATATAGAAGGGATTTAAAAATGCATGTCTTGATTTTTCTGGATAAAATTTGTCTTCAATCTGGATCAAGACTATTATGCTAACCACAATGGGAGGATTTTTTCTTCGTCCTGTATTCTAAGTATATTATGCCTTGTACGTTTACAGTATTTTCGATGCAATCTTGTTTTAGTGTTCTATTCGGAATACTGGTCTGATGCATTCTTTCTGTAATCATTTCTTGGTCTCGACCCCTCCTCCCCTTCCCCAACCCGTCCAGGACTACAGTGGAGATCGCCTGATGATGTAGAATATGTTCTGTCAATCATCCCTTCGTTTACTCAATTTACACCATTTTCTCTGCAATTCTGTTCTGTGCTTTCTTACTGGTTACATGAACTTCACAATTCGTTTTGGGTATTCAACTGTGGCATCACATTTCCAAAGCTTGTCTCCTTTTAAGAAATTTTATTGTCCAGATCTCAATTTCATACAAGGCTACACTCTAAATACCTTCAAAAAGAACTTTTTAACACTGAAATCTATATTTGATGGCAGCAGAGTTTTTCTTCGTCCCAAATACTTTTTTTTACCACTGAGAGTCTACATGATATCCTTTCTGTAATTCCTCCGTTGTAGTGATTTTGAGTCCCAAATTGCTATAATTCCTTAGTCTCGTTTTCCTAAATAAGTCGCTGATTGTCCGATTTAATGTTGTTAATTTTTTTTATATTTTGTTAATATTCATTGCGAATTCTTTTTACGAGACACCGTGTATTCCATTGATTTACTCTACCAAGTTTTATTTTATCTCTGACAAAATCACTGGTAAACTATAAAAAATGGGGTCTGTTTCACGACCACACAAACACGTATTATAAACAGTGTAAACTCTAGAATTACTTGTAAAAACTTTACACACATAATTTCATTATTTCATATCGATTTCGATTATGGCATGATCATATTCTCGAAAAGGTCAAGACCAGTGTACCCAATTTAACTTTTATCAAAATACAGCTTCAGAAAAGTAGATACACCAAATAAAGATGAGTAAGCTTAATTTAAATTTTACCTTGCAATTCAAATGTTTTTAACTACGAACACCTATTGTTATAAAACTGTTAAAATCGATACGATATAATAAAAGTGTGGTTTATAATTTATGTAATCAATGTTAGACTTTCTCTGCTTTATAAACGAATGTTTTACTTATTCCTGAGACCTTCACAACATTTTCTTCTGTTTCGTTTACTCATTCCTCAGTTTACAGACAGTATAACGTTTCGAGTAAGCTACCATTTTTCACCCTTCTTTCAGTAATCGCTTCCCTTCCAGTCTTATGGAATAATCTGGTTTCAGTAACAGTTGTATATTACCTTTACGTACCTGTGCTCCTGCAGCCTTTAAAATTTTTATTTTTATTCGAGCAATGTTCGTGTAGACATAGATATGTCTTTTAAAATCTTGGCGGCTAAGGCAATTTGTAACGTCAGCGGGTGTAGCCGATCGGTCTGGGGTGCCACGTTACGGATCGCAAGACCTCCCGTGTCGCAGGTTCAAATCCTCTCTTTGTCATGGCTGTGTCTGTTGCCCTTTGGTTAGTTTAACTCAGTTTAAGTAGTTTGTATGCTACGAACTAATAACCACGAAGTTGAGTCCGATAGATTTACAGACATTTGAATATTTGTAATGTCTTCCATGTTCACTCATTATCTATGTCAACAAGATCTACCTGCTCCAACATTAGTTTCTTCAGATGTTGCATTCATCTATTAGTGACTCGTGTTAGTATTTTTGTAACGCCTACTCTTCTTATGATTGGTTGAAAGAACAAACAAATAAAACGTGTTTTTGCATGCGTCAGTAGCCTCAGTCATATAATTTTTTTTAAAGAATGCTGCCCGCCATTTGACTAAAAAAAAAAACATTCTTTCTTCTGTTGCTGTGACCGTTGCTAGCATCGGACCCCCTCTCTTCTAGCAGGTGTTCCTGTTATTTAGTAACTGAATAAAAATGGTGGCATCAGTATCACACAGTATTACGAGTTTGCCTGTTAAATCTTACAAAACAATTACTAATTCTTGCTGCAAAACAAGACAAACAGCGAGAGAGAAATGATCGAAAAAGAGAACATTTAAATAATGTAAGCAGCCTTTCATGAGAGAGTACGGGTTGAGTGTGTTGCTTTGTTTGTTAAGCTTAAGGGACTTAATTGCGGGGTCATCAGTCCCTAAACATACAAACTACTTATGATCAACCTGATACTAAAGACGACACAAACAACTATGACCGAGGAGAGGGGGAGGGGGTTCCAACCCCCCGACCTTAGCGGCCGTACAGACTGTAACTGGCGCGCCGCAGACCGCTCGGTCAATGCGGCCGGCGTTTTGAGTGTTTCTTGAAATTATCCGTTCGTCATGAGTACGACGTACAACAGACTGATTCCAAAGCAGGAGCGCCAACACATACACTAAAGCAAACGCATTTCAGTATTTATCACACCAATCCTTCGATATGGAAACTGTTGTATAAACTCTCTACGGAATGCGACTATGTGATATTCATCGAATAATCAGGGGACGCAATAATTTTGACCGCATCTTGCGCACGTTATGAATGCCGCCCTTTTACAGTTGCATGGTCTTTTTAGTGTCTCCATAGAATAAAAAACTTGATTGACATTCTGGAAACAGCGTCTTTCAGTCCAGCAGCGAACCACGCGTAACGCAGCATGTCGCTGAATACTAGCGAGGATAGCTGGTGATGTATAATGGAATGTAGTTTGGTGCAAGCTTCTTGGGAAGTGATTTCTTCTTCTTTCTCGATTAGATAAGTGCAGTTTTGAATTTTTTAGTTTAATATTTTACCTGACGATAAAAATATACATCGTATGGTTGCACTAGTGGCGTACATTTGGCGGGAATTAGTTTGATACCGCATGTTGGCAATCCGTCTTCATCTTGGAACACTCTGTCATACATTTGTCGTCCCCACGTGTCAGTCAACAGAAGACATTTTTTTCTCTTGCACGTAGGGCTTTATAACATCTGTTAAATATTTTTTGTCAAATTAAATTCCCGATTATTCGTGTTTGCACCTTAAGGATCATTGTAAGATAATAACCTTCTTTTAAAAAAATGACGTCCCATGCAGATTTTGTGCACGTATAAATACAAAATAACATATATGAAGTTGCGGTTAATTGTGAAATCAGTAGTGTAAGCATTGCCAAGGAGCCAAAAAAGTTATTGATGTCAGGCGAACCTTTCCATAAAAATCCGATCTCTCACTGCTGAGCCAAACACCGCTTTCTAGACAGCCTCTCTCAGGGGCAGTTGATAAGGTGCATATGGTGATAGATCCGTATCAAAATTTCTTTTATTTCCTAAACGCTTAGCCATCTGGAGTTGCCACTCGGTGCACTTTCATATTGTCGTGGTACGTAATTTTAATCGTCTACACATTTCCTAGTTAAGCTCAGTTTTGCAGTCGAATTAATTTATTAATAACATGTTTATTATGTTTGTGATCATATTTTTATTGTTGATAATGTTTAAAAAAAAAAAGAGGAGTCCAGTTCTGAATCTGTATTCATGAAGTTCAGTCAATACCTTTGTACCACTTTTTTTGGGTTTCAAATGGCTCGTGTTCCACCTATTGGCAATATTTTTTCTAAAGGTAATTTTTAATACCTCTGTTATAAATAATTCCCCAGTAGGGTGAACGTCAGCCATATGAAAGCCAAATATTAAGTGGTACAAAGATACCCAGACTGCTAAAAAATAACCCTTATTGACTGTATGTTATTTCGTCGAAAGTTTATTTTAAAATTAATTTGAATTCATAATGTGTTATCATGTGATTGACATATTTCGATTCAACTATTTACTACTGAAGAACAATAGAATTTTAGTTGGACTTCAGTGAACGAGTTGGACTGTGAGTTGTATGTTTGCAAGCTTTGAAAATATTTTGTGCAAGTGGGTTGCGCAAGCTTTACTATAATCTTCGTGACGAATTTTGACAGATAACGAAGTAACTTCTGTAGGAGATGATTATTTTCATGTAGTCGGGAAAGAATGTTTAATATTAATTAGTATTCCTAGAAGAACCTGGAAAGACTTTAATATTGAATCAAGAATAGTTATATATTTTATTATTTTTGTGATGGTATCATTCCACGGAGAAGAAGTCCCGAGTTAGTATAAAACTTCAGGGCTGGTTCCTCTAAAATATCTCACCACGCCCTACATGTACCATCAATTGGGACGAATTCGGCGATGACGGGTAGGCGGCCTCTCCTAGTAAGTGCCACTCAGAAATTCATTTAATTTCAAGCACTTGTTGGCTACCTTTTGATGTTACTTGGTAAGTGACCGAAGAGTTTTGTGGCAGCATAATTCACTCCTTTCTGTGCCAAAGTTAGATTTAACTTTGTATTGTGAATATCACCGTTTCTCCTAGTGTTGTAGCTATGCACACTGCTATTACTTTTGAATGGAGTCGGATTGTTATAACAAATTTCATGAGTGAATATTGTGAAGAGACAGTGAAGATCCCTAGATCCCCAAATAAATGTCTGCAGGATGAACTTCGGTGGGCTCCAGCAATTATTCTGATTACACGATTTTGTGCAATGCTCTAGAATATGATCCCATATGAAAGTAGTGAATGAAAATGGGCATAGTAAGATGACTTACTGAGATGTATATCACCAGGACATAAAACTTTCTCCTGCTTCGGTGGCGTCGGTGTCCGTCTTTGAGTCACCCACATATTTTCTATATCAAATGGATAGTAGGGATCATCTTCCAGCACCTACGAGTACCTTTCAGTAGCCACCGTGCCATCAAGAAATATCAAATTGCTTATACAAAGTCTAGACATTACTCTCCACACGGTTACGCGTTGATCACAAAATGCGTTTTCTCTGTTCTCCAAAAGGCACCAGTGTTGCTTATTGACAAAGACAGAAATGAAAGTGAGCTTTGGCGCTAAACCAAAACCACAGTCACATTCGCAAGTGCGTACAAATTCATACTAATTTCCACCATACATTGAGAGTATGCATGCAGTCTGAGTGTCCAACCGCTAACTATTCAGTAGGTATGATGATTTAAACTTATATAGTTCAATATACGTCACCCTGTAATTGTAATTGCGTCCTAATCGTTCTTGATATAGAACACACTGTACAGCTTCACATAAGAAATAAAACGACATTTAGTACACTTTTGCGTGGTTTTGTCATCTACTGTTAGCATTCTCCTTTGCGATTAATACGGAAACTGCAACAAGACATTTGCATAAAGTATAAAGTGTGTTGTATAGTTTATGGGACTTAACTACGGGGTCATCAGTCACTAAACTTACAAACTACTTATGAACTACTTACAAACTAGGACGGCACAAATATCCATGCCTGAGGGGAGATTCGAACCCCCGACCGTAGTGGGCGTGCAGACCGTGACTGGAGCGCCTCAGTCTCCTCGGCCACCGCGGCCGGCCAAGACATTTGCATTTCACTAACTGCTATAAGATAAAGCACAAGTATTTTCCGTAACAATCCAGAAAGAATGTAGAAAATTATCGTTTGAAATTCAAAACTGTACTCTGTTGGAAATCACTGGATTGAAAAACTAGAATATATATTCGCACAAGATCGGAAAAAATATTCCGAAAAATAAATCTAAGTTCAAGAGACTAAATTAAACATGCAAGACAACGAATAGCTACCATCTCTGCAGACACAAGAGCAGAACCAACCTTACCTCACCACGATCTGAGCACAAAAGTGAAGACGGAACGGCCAGGAGGCGCGAAGCTACCGGAAACTGACGAAACCCAAGAAACAGCGGTGGTGGGTACGTGAGACACGCCCTGGCGAGGGCTTGCCGACTGGCTTGAAACCAAAGTGTAGAAACGTCTTTGGTCGCATCAGCAGTAGAGGATGGTAACGACTAACTATCGACTCTGAGCCATAGAGAACCATGCAAAGCGAGCTATTACCACCCACATTCAGACAGCTATTAGATTCTCGCAAATCTACTTAAAAGTGAAACAAGTACACATTCTCACAGGGACAGTAACGTAGCGGAGAAGCCGTACTTATTGACAAATTATTAACTAACACAATAATAAATTATTAAAACATCAAAATCCTAGCAATATTAACTAACATTTCAGAAACAAATATTTTAAAACATGAAATAAAATGCTATTACTCATTCCTCAGAAATAGTGGGATTCTAGTATTTAACAAAATGCAAACTACAATTCTATAAAAATTATATGGGAGACGACATACGGTCGTCTTTCGACATTTACCCCCTTTTCCTCCTAATGTAAATTACCTACCGGTCAGATAATTCAAGTATACTCGCTTGGTTCATTAGCATCACTATCTTAAATTTACTTTTAGTGCAAAGCGAGATATGTGGTGTGCAACACTTCAGGCTGCGAAAGGAGATGCGAGCATTAGCATTTGGTCACAGTGCTTCATTAACCTGTTCTAGTGTCCCACGAAAAAACTATGCCGGACGATTTGCCTTAGCCGGCCGCGGTGGCCGAGAGGACTGAGGGGCTTCAGTCACGGTCCACACGGCCACTACGGTTGGGGGTTCGAATCCCCCCTCGGGCCTGGATATTTGTGCCGTCCTTAGTTGTAGGTAGTTCATAAGTAGTTTGTAAGTTTAGGAACTGATGACCCCGTAGTTAGGTCCCTTAAGCTTAACAAACATTTGAACATTTGATTTGTCTTACCTCCGAAACATAGTTTTCACAATTACCTTTCTATTCAAGATTTTTTCCTCTACGTTTTGGCAAAAAGTCTGAACATTTCCTTTTGTCATGGCTTACATAAATACATAAACATAAGGGGCTATGTTCTTACATGATTTCTACCTTCTTTTATTGATAGTAACATTTTATCTTTACGGTACTATACGTTTCCCAGTGAAGCCTAAATACCCTTTTGACAACAACTGAGTTCAAAAGTGCATATATGTTAGTTTCAAACCTCGAAACGGACCATGAACACCGTTACCAACGCCGGATATAAAGGGTGGGAATGCGGGGGGAGGTTACCTGCACCGGGCGACAAAATTTGAGGAGGCGGCAACTTTTGGCTGAATTGCTGATTTTTAGATGAAATTAAAATACATTATATTTCTTTCTGCTGGAAGCCTCATATATAACTATATATGAGGGTTGGACTGTAAATGGTGGCAACTATTTATTCACAACCAATACCAAAGCTGTACAAGCGTTCAAATAACGTTTGAAATGGAGTACTTGTGTCTCGTCATCAGATTTTTGTAATGTGATCAATGCTTTGTGGCTTATTTGTAACTAAACTCTTGGTAACAATGTTACTTCGTTTGCAAACTTTACCTACCTTTTCGTAATGTCACTTAAGTTACCTAGGTATATACCATCTAAAGAGTCACGATAACTAAGTTTCCCTTTGAATCATACCCAAATTACTTGTTCTACTTAATCGAAATACTAGCCTTTTCCTATTTTGAAGAGAGCAGGAACTAATACGAGCACCACTTGTTAACACCGGTAGAGCTTGAAGATTTCTTATCAGGCCCCCATTACTTCCTAGTTGATAAACCCAGGTCGTACACAGCACAATGGGACCTGCACCTTACCCTCCAAAATCACCTGATATACATCTTTGGATTTCTGTGTCTGGAGTCACCTCAGAAGCGATGTATACGGCACACGCATTAACACGGTTGAAGAACTGAAGCGGAAAGTTATACATGCTTGTCAAGAATTCCGAAATGATCCAGTGGTGTATGAAAGAATTCGAAATTCATTGCATAGGGGAGCATAGTATTGCATCCAGATGCTAGGAACACTTCGAGCACATCCTTTAGCAGGTAATCCATACGGGATATGTGAACTAAATGCGATGTAAAACCTAAGTCTAAATTTCAAATTAATGTGCACTAACTAGGATTTTTACAAAGACGTAAGTGGCGGCTTGGAACCATACATTCGTAATTATCTCGCAAACGCCTCGTTTACAGACCCACGTCACTGGAACAATGTTGCTTTTATTACAGTGTACTTTCAACAGTGTAAGTTTGCGCTATCGTTTTTGATACACACTACATGTAAGTATGTAACTATCATGCATCTCCACACACTGTGAGGTTGGTAAGGGGGAACATCCTCAAGCAGTCTGTCATTCATATAGTCGGTTATTGTGTAAAGTTCATTAAAATCTTACGGTTTTTAATGTTATTAAATTATTTACTGTTATTAAATTATCCATCGTTTGAAGCGCGAATTGTAGCCTTTGTTACTAAATTCCTATAGTACGTGTTCACAGGATTTTCCAAATTTTCAGAAAACTACTCTAATTTCCTTACACGAAGACACTAAACAGAAAAATCTGTCAAGGCAGTACGATTGTGCTCAAGTGACCGTCTTTCATACCTGCGGCAACTGGTTTTTAGTTATATCCAGTCTGTAAGCAACCATATTGATGAATGTGACTGCAGTATTCGTTTAAAATCACTTCATAACTTCCTCAAAACCGATAGTTATGAAGTTTTCCTTGATTAACTGTTACATTTATTTGAGCTAAATACAAATAAAATCAGAGTGCCTGATGCTTGCATCGCACGATTTTCGTACAGTAAAAGAGAAATGTGATCAATTTTATGAGATCAACCACGTCGTATTTGGTGAGTTGTGGTGCCGACTACGATCCTTTCTCATTAATGGAAAAAGTGTAAATATTACCTCTACGTCTAATATCGAATTCTCATAGTCCCGAGCTATTATGCATGTCACCGATAAATTTTTGTTGAAAGATCAAGCATCTATGGGATTCAGAATGAAATTTTCACTCTGCAGCGGAGTGTGCGCTGATATGAAACTTCCTGTCTGATTAAAATTGTATGCCGGAGCCAGGACTCGAACCTGGGACCTTTGCCTTTCGCGTTCAAGCGCACTACCGACTGTGCTATCCCGACACGACTCACGATGCCGCCTCACAACTGTACGTCCGGCAGTACCTCGCCTCCTACTTTCCAAACTTCACAGAAGCTCTCCTGCGAAACTTGCAAGACTAGCACTCCTGGAAGAAAGGATATGGTGGAGACATGGCTTAGCCACAGCCTAAGGGATGTTTCCAGAATGAAATTTTCACTCTGCAGCGGAGTGTGCGCTGATATGAAACTTCCTGGCAGATTTCCCGCGAAAGGCAAACGTCCCAGGTTCGAGTCCCGGTTCCGGCACACAATTTTAATCTGCCAGGAAGTTTCATATATGGGATTGCCATTTCCAGAAGTAGTCACAACATTTCTAAGAGCGATAACGTAAGCAGTGTGCAATCTGTTTATGTCAATTATGCTCACGCCTTCAGTGTCTATAGGGAACTACCCTGAAACCGTTTATTAATAAGAGTATCGTTCATGTCAGGGTCAAATCCACTCTAATTTTTCTCCTTTGCTTTTGTGTAGCTGCAGTGTAGATTTGCACTAATGTACTAATGAAAAACTACCAGCTACTTGTGAACTTTCACATTCCCAGCCTATGCTATTGATGAAATTTTTCCGTTTTCCAGAGAGCGAGATACACTGACGAATGACACAATTACATATTACAGCATGCGTATGACAGTCGTCTAAAAACAGCTTGGCGTAATAATTCTGAACCTACTAGAAAAACATAAACAAATTTAGTCACAAACTAGCCTTCATTGCCCTGTTTCCAAAGTATATTGGAATCAGTCGTTTTATTTTCATAATATTCCTGACTATATTGCTGATATTGTGTTTGATCACATGATATTTCATCACATTTGCATCTGAATGACATAACATTTTTATTTGGTTGTACAAAGCGCGTTGAATATTCTGGAATATTTATACTGTGACGAAACTAAATTTAAATTGAGGCAATTATCGGAATTCTCAGGTAATATTTTATTGGCAGCATATTGCATAATAATGGGACATAGCTTTGACATTTTGCGGTGATGCAGTTAGAAGCAATGAAGTAATATTTGAACCATCTACAAAATGATTAAGTTCGAAATTGAAACATTAAACGTGGAACAAATAATGAACTGCGGCTTTAAGAGATGAGAAAAACAGAGAGGTACACATTATAAAAACTAGAAACATATGATTTACAGTATGACACATACACTCAGTCAGGTTGCCGCTGAAAATCGTACCCACGTTCCCTGTACGTCAGGTGTGTTGCCTTTGTACTGGCGTTGCCTCATTTTGCTCGCTTTCTTGTCGTTTGAGATTAGTGTTTTAATACATTTCTCTGGAAATTGGAAGCGCTGCATGATTTAGGAACTCAGTGACGTTATGTAAAAGACCACTTTACCAACGGACATTGGTATGCGATCAGCTTTACTATGCGGGCGACATCATGCTTCTATCGTCCAAGGATCAAAGAAAAAAAAGATTCCGTAAGTATTGCGGAACAATTATTTTTTCATAATACAATGTGTACCCATCCATCTGATGGCCTTCAGAAATGTAGCTTGAGGTTGACAACTCATGCCACACAATATTTAAGTACATTATTGGCAAATTGTACACAGTTAATGAAATATACGAGAGGTACATCATGTTGCTTGCACATTAAATAAATAAGGTCACGCTTTCAACATTATAGGTAGAGGCATTAAGCTATGATCTAAATCAGAGTTTGTTGACATTTCATGTACATTTAATAGTTGGTTTCTGTAGAAGTTGAATATAACTCTTCGCTCCTTGTATTTCACCCATGATACTTTCAGAATTTTAAAGAGTGTATTCCAGTCAAGAGTATCAAAAGCTTGCTCCAGATCCACAAATATTAAAAATTTAGGTTTCCCTTTCCTTAACCTATCGTCTAGGACAAGTCGTAATGTGAGTATTGCCTCCCGACTTCCTACATCTCTCCTAAATCCAAACTGATCTTCCCCATTCTTTTCCATTCTTCTGTAAATAATTCGTGATAGAACTTTACAACCATAACTTATTATACTGATGGTTCTGTAATTTTCACGTTTGTCTGTACATGCTTTCTTTGGAATTGGAATCAATATATTCTTCTTGAAGTCTGAGAGTATTTCCCTATCTCATACATCTTGCATACCAAGTAGAACAATTTCTTAATGACTGGTTCTCCTAACAATAAAGGCAATTCAGATGGAGTATTAGCTACTTCACGGGCCTTGTTTCTACTCCGATCTTTTAGTGTCAAATTCTTCTCGCAGTGTAAAATCTTCTATCTCATCTTCCTCTACTTCGTCTTACATTTCTAGAATACTGCCTTTAAGTTTATTTCTTTTGCACAGCCCTTCTATATATTATTTCACCTTTCAGCTTTCTCTTCTTTGCTTAGTACTGGTTTTACATCTGAGTTCCTGATATTCGTACTGCTGCCTTCATTTTCATGTAGGCGGTATCTATCTTTTCCCTATTTATACATTCTTCTACGGTCTTTCATTTCTCCTCATGCCACTACTCCTTAGCCAGTCTGCGCTTCCTGACAACCTCATTTTTTAGACTCTGTACTCCATTTTGTCTCCTTCACTTGATGTATTTCTTAATTTCATTATTTCATCAATTAGGTGAAGTATCTCCTGTGTTATCCAAGGATTTCTATTAAGCCTGGTGCTTCTGCCTATATGATCCTCTGCAGTCTTCTCTATCTCTCAGAGCTACCCATTAGTCTTCTACTGTATTACGTTCCCCCCGTTTCAAACAATCTTTGCCTAATGCTCCCTCTAAAACTCTCAAGCACCTCTGGTTCCTCCACAACAAATCTCCTCAATTTTCTACCTTTTTCCAGTCCCCTATGCTTCAATGTCCAGTTCGTAAACAGTTATGGCCAGAGTCCGTATGTGTTACAGATTACAACTTCGTATCCAAACCTTTGCCTTACCATTCTAAAGTCAATCCGGTATCTCCCAGTGTCTCCTCGTCTCTTCCGCGTACATAACCGTCTTTGATGGTAAAAAAACCAAGTGTTTGTAATTATTAAATCGTGATCTGCACAATATTCTACTAGGAGCTCTCCTCTTTCACTCCTTTTCAAAACAATGTTCAAATGTTTGTTAAGCTTATGGGACTTAACTACGGGGTCATCAGTCCCTAAACTTACAAACTACTTCTCAACTACCTTATACTTAGGACGGCACAAATATCCATGCCCGAGGGGGGATTCGAACCCCCGACCGCAGTGGCCGTGCAGACCGTGACTGGAGCGCCTCAGTCCCCTCCACCACCGCGGCCGGCTCACTTCTTTTCCCGAGTCCATATTCACCTCCTACATTTATCTCTCTACCGTTTCCTACTACCAAGTGTCAGTCCCCCAGTACCATTAGCTTTCCTTCTCCTTTAACGGTCTGAATAATTTCTTATATCTCATAAATTTTTTCGATCTCCTCATCATCGGCAGAACTTGTTGGCATACAAGCTTGGATGGTGTTGGCTTTGTGTCTATCTTTGCAACAATAATGCATTCACTATGCTATTCATAGTAACTTATCCTCTATCCTATTTTCTTATTCATTATCAGACCTACTCCTGCGTTACAACCAACTGAATTTGTATTTATAGCCCTGTACTCAACTGACCAAAAATTTTGTTCAACCTGCCACCGAATTTCGCTAATCCCCACTACATCTAACTTTAAATTATCAATTTCTCTATTGAAATTTTCTAACTTACCTACTCTTTAAAGGATACAACATTTCACGCTCCAATCCGTAGAATGCCTTATTTTTTATTTATTTTCTTTATTTATTTATTTTTTTTTTTTTTTTTTTCTGGATGACATCCTCCTCAGTAGTCCCTGCCAGGAGATCTGAATGGGGGAGTATTTTACCTTATGATTATGTTACCTGAGAGGATGCCATCTTCATATATTCATATAGAAGAGGTGTACGTCCTCGGGAAATTTAACGACTGTAGTTTCCCCTTGCTTTGAGCCGTTCACAGTATCTCCATGGCTAAGCCATATTAGCTGACGTTACAAGGTCAACTCAGTCAATCATCCAGACTGCTGCCCCAGTAACTACTAAAATGGCTGCTTCCCCTCTTCAGGAACCAAACGTTTGTCTGTCCTTTCCACAAATACCCCACCACTTTGGTTGCACCTACGTTACAGCTACCTGTACCGTTGAGGCACGCAAGCCACCCCACATCCGCAATATATGTGGTTCATGAGGGTGGTTGACATCCAATGTTAATTTAAATGTTAGGAAGTCCTCTCTGAAAGCATTTGTCTGGAGTGTAGCATTGTTTGGTAGTGAAACATGGACGATAAGGAGTTCAGACAAAAAGATGATAAAAGCTTTTGGAATATGGTGGTACAGACAAATCATAAAGATTACTTGGGTAGATCACGTAACTAATGAGGAGGTACTCAGCAGAATTGGAGAGAAAAGAAGTTTCTGGATATCCTAAGAGAAGGTGTAGGTTGGTGGACACAATCTGACAGTTCAGATCACATCAAGGAAAACTTAGTATTATAAGGAATTGTGAGGGGTATAAATCGTAGAGGGAGATAGAGGGACGCCTAAAGTAAGCAGATCCAATAGGATGTAGGTTGCCGTTCGTAATCTCAGATGAGGAGCCTTGCACAGGACAGAGTAGCATGGAGTTCTGCATCAAACCTGTCTGTGGACTGAATACCACAACAACAGCATCCAATCAAAACTGATTATTAACTTTTATTCTTGAACATATGATACTGGCGTCTGACCATCTAGAAATATAATAAAGGCAAAGAGTCTCTTACCTTCTGAACACATTTTCTAGATCAAAAATGGTCGAACTTTTCATGCACATAATCAATCATCTTATCTACTTCATCAAGTGTCAAACACAGTTTTCAGAAGTCAAGATAAGGTCTGGGTATAACGGGGAGCTCTCCTTTTCTAACATTATATTACTGATCAACTTTCTACCCTCCGCTTTTTCTTACAAAACTTTTTACTAACCTCCAGTTTACATAATGATTTTGAGTTCTAGGAATACGTTTACAAATTTTGAGTATGATTTTTACTTCTTAATATTTGTCACAAACATAATTCGAAATGATTTTTCTTCTGTTTCACTATTATTACCTGTAGCACCACCGTGACAATGGAAATCAGACACGAGATTATCGTTTCCTTGGATGTATCTGACTTTAAAATCTAATTGCTGTAAAAACAATGCCCACATTTCTTCAAATTCCTCTTGAAAATCAACCGTCCAAACCCAAAAAGTGTTCTCTTTACATAGGCTGCGTACACATCGTGCAGTTAATGCCTGATACCTTACACGTTTTCGATACAATCGGTAAGACCATAACAAGAAATCATCTACTTCCTATTTCTAAGAGCGGAAAAAATTCTATATTGCTACTATTTTTTACAAATCTGGGGATATTTCCCAATTAGTAATCTTATTTCCAAATAACATATCTCTACAACTCTCAGTTTAGTATTTTTCTATCTGCACTGTTACCCCCCCCCCCCTTTAATTTCCTTCAGAGTACTCATATTTGAGAATTATTCCCAAGCCTTTCCAGTTATGAGCATATCGTATACTGTTCGTTTGGATTTGGTTTCATAGCGCAAAACCACATCCTGTGTCTTAATGAACTCAGCTATTGAAACATTTAAGCCATTAAGAACCACACAATTATGATAATATTTTCCATTACACAAAAATGCGCTATATTCTGTGGAGTATGAGCTTAATGCTACTTGATGAAATCCAGCAACGAAATCAAAACACTTAGGTTACACATGCAAAGTAATTTAATAATTCGCATTGCTTTCAGATGCTTATTTATTAAATTAGGTATTTGTGTAGGCGTCTAGAATCTAGAACTATTCGAACACCATTATAATTTTTACTATAATTGTAGTTTTATTGTAGGAATTGTGGCTTCTTCCTATTACTCCCTGGTCTTCAGTTTTTTTCTTACCTTTCTCCACATCTTCTATTCGTGCAACAGGTTTGACATTAGGTTTTATAAACAAATGTACCTGGGGTGTAAAGAGTAAATAACATTCATAACTTTACACTCTTACTAAACTAACGTTACGCCTTTTGCTCATCTTTGTCTGCAAAGTACTACTGTGCCAATTTGATTACATCTAGTTTTCACAATTTGCTCTAGGCATTCATAGTAATATTCTCTCTCCACCCATGCATTTGATATTCTGTAGAAAACGCCTAGAGGTGATGGAACAAGTCGCTGGAAACAAATATCTTTAGAGATAAAATATTCACTGACGCTTCCAGTTTCAATAAGCGGCTCTGTATTGAATTCCATAACGCTCGAGAGACAGCAATTCACCAGACTTGCAGGATCTGCTACTTCTGTGTACGGAAGCTTTTTCAGAAAATTATTGGAGGATTTTCAACGTTAAGTCTTAGGAACGAGTGTTTATGCGAGGGGGAAAATATTTTACAAACAAAGCAGAAACTTCAATTTGCAGTGTGTACCCTGCTTCAAGTATTTTTTGCTTTATCACCCTCTGCAGTCTTCTAAAGACCCTTCACGAGTTGTGATCCTGCAACAAGTTATTAGATACAAGCAAATACTTCATAGTTACGGCGGGATAAGGGAAGAGACGTATTATTAATTTCGCGATGTGCCTCATTTTGTCTGGCACAGCTCGTAGGAACTCTGAAACTGACGAGATGTTAACGGTGAATATAATACCCTCCGCGCATCCAAAGGCTTCTGTTAAGCTCACAAATTACCTCGTACACCAGGAAGTGCTACGTAAAATAATGCACCGTGTAGTGACGTAATATCGCACATACTGCTGACTAGGATCGTTTAGGTACAAGAACGGTCATAAAATCTCTCACTTTTAATCATCGCGTATAAAGACACATCTCCCTTTCCGGTCACATTTTCATCCGAAGCAAGGGTTGGCGAATTTATTCCCTCTCTCGTTGAAAAGATTCTATGCGCGTTGTCATAAATCTGATTACATTATATCTTCTGCACTTGCTCTGTTCTTGAATATCACATTCTGCGCGAACAGAATTTGTACACTCCACTGTCTGCGCCACCCGTATTTCGTGCTATGCATCGAGTCTTATATAACTTTTATTGCCATTCCACATCTGTATATTTACTCTGTAAATCGTAAGTGTCTGGAAGAGAGCTCATCTAACTGCATTCATAATATTCATCTACCATTATATTCTTTTATTGTACAGGCGAATGAGGAACTCAAATCTTTTTTATTTTATTATGTAGGTCATATCTTTCCATGTAGCTCAGTGCTAACAAAATATGTTCGCATTGGGAGGAGAAGGATCTTGAGTAAATTTCCGAATGACGATTTACTTTTAATTAGTTCCACTCCAACTCGTGTATCATTTACGCAATACTGTATCGCGATAAGACGAAAAGAGCTGTGCTGCCCTGAAACATATCTTCTCTGTCAGTTATATATGATGAGCATCCCCCATTGTGCCACAATACTTCAAATTAACAACAAGTGTAGTGTGGGCATTTGCTTTAGTAGAACTGTTGAATCTTCGTGCTGTTCAGCTAATTAAATGCAGCAACTGGTTCACCTTTCCAACGATATTTCCTATCAGCTCTTTCCCGGATATTTAGTAAAATTTGAGGTCTTTATATTTGACTGAAAATGAAATTTGGCTGATTGTTTTGGTTCCTCACGTGGATAATACAATATCTTTCATTATTTAGTGTCAAATGACAATTTTAGCAACTTGCTGATAATCGAAATCGTTCTGCCTTTAGTTTCGATCATCGGATGATTTCACTACACGATAACGAAGGACACATCCGGAAACATTCCATGCGGACTACTCGATTTGTCTCCTAAACCTTTTAGGAAAGCGAGGAACAGTATGGTCCTATGAAACTGCCCTCAGGAGCGACAGGTAGCACTTTTGATTTTCCGTGATAATCGACTAGCGAAACTGGGACGAAATTCCATAAGCACGTAATTTGATTCGAAGCCGCTTGTGAGGCACAGTGTCAAAAGCCTTCTAGAAACTATAAATATGTAATAGATTTGGGAATCCCTTGCCGACAGCATTCACGTGAACGATGTATTCTGAATCCGAGTTCACTATGGGTCAATATGTTATAAGTAGTTCATAATATTCTAATAAAGTATATTTTACAAAATATTGCTGCAAATAGACGACAATGATAGGCCAGTAATTTTTCGTATCACTCCAGTTGCCTTTCGTGAAGACAGGTGTAACCTCTACATCTACATCTACATCTACATACACACTCCGCAATTCACCGTAAGGTGCGTGGCGGAGGGTACACTGTACCACTACTAGGCATTTCCTTTGCGTTTTTCCAGTCTTTGGAAGCGGATCTTTCCCTGGGAGAAATGGACACAAATAGCTTTGCAACTGCAAGGATATCTACGTTCGAAATTACATATGCTGATAGCTCTTCTTGTTTCAAATTCTGGAATATATCCTTCGTCTTCTTTGGCGAAAGAATCACGGGGAGCTACGTTTAGCAAGTCTCTTTTAGCTGCACTGTCACCGGTAGGATTGCCATTGCTACCGCTTAGTGAAGGTATCGGTTGCGTTAGCCGATAGATATCATTCATATGTTCGAGTCTGCGCTCGGGCATGGATGTATTTGTTGTTCTTAGCATAAGTTAGTTTGAGTTGTGTAGCTAAGTCCTTTTCTGTTTACTTTATTTTTCTTTATTTTTATTTAGTTATTTGTTTATTTATTTTGTAAAAATCCGCGCCACCCACTCAACAGGCAGCCCGCGTGAACTACTTGGCGGCGCTGTAGTGGCGCACCGCTCCTTCACAAAGCGCAGAGGAAACAAGAGTAAGCGAGGAGTGACAATCTGGAAATGAAGAGGAAGCTAACAGCAAGTTGTTGCGGAGACTAGCAAGTGGAAGCGGTCTGTCTGATTTAGCGGTGCGCCGTGGCAGTTGTCACTGGGCGGCCGCAACCAGGAAGAGCACGCTGCTCGAGGACGCGTCGTTAACAAGGGGTATCTCACTGCCACTTCCAGTAAGGGAAACTGCAGACAGCGAATTTCTCCTTTATGAGAGTGCTGTTCTATAATGTTCAAGTGTCTAGTCTGTAGTGGCCTACATTAATACTGAGTGCAATTTACTATGGTCAGAACACGTTCCATTGCCTGATCAAATGTTCAAATGTTTGTATAGCTTATGTGACTTAACTACGGGGTCATCAGTCCCTAAACTCACAAACTACTCATAAACTATCTAAGACTAAGGACGGCACAAATATCCATGCCAGAGGGGGGATTCGAACCCCCGACTGCAGTGGCCGTGCAGATCGTGACTGGAGCGCCTCAGTCCCCTCGGCCACCGCGGCCGGCCGATTGCCTGACTTGATTTTCACGATTCAACTGGTGCCGATATGAATTTGGTATTTGGCACTAGACCGTTCTGGCTTATAGTAGGGTTGAGTGTAGTTCGAACTGCATAGCACGCGTTGCGCTACCTAAATCTAAAACGTTGCTATTTATCTTCTCTTAAATCTGAAATACGCAATTTGTCAGTGTTTATGCTTTCATTTTTTGAGACTAGTCACTTTCGGCTTACGGTACCGCTGGTATTTAATTTGGTCAACAGACGTTACAAGAGATAAATTCTAAATTCCCAATATAACTGATGTTACTATACAAAGTTCAGCTTATTACTGTCTGTACTTTGATTACGAGCTTACGTTGTTGTTTTGTAAACCAATTTTTGTGTCTCGTCGACGGTGCTGAGACAAATTATTAATGATGCGACTAGTCCCAAATATAAGAACATTTTAGATAGTGCAGAGTTGTAATAGGTATCTCAGATTTTACCTACTGGCAACTTCTATTTACAGGATTTCATGGGAGCCGACATAGTCACTACATTCAAAAAAATATTCCAATGACCTAAAACTTTTGTGGGTATTGTACCGCGACATGATGTAAGGCTATTACTTAAATAACCGACGTTTCGGCCAACGTTACAGTGGCCTTCATCCGGGTATACTAAAGTAAATATTCAGGATTTTATTTAAAATAAAATAAAAATTATTGTAGCAAGGGGCAAAGACTTTCTTTCGGTTCAACCCAGTCATACCACTCCCTCTTCCGGTACGATATAATAGTGCCATCACTGTGTATACAAAACAAAATGGAAATTTTGTTGTATCCATATAGTTCTCGAAGTTATTCACTTTTAAAAAGAGATTTCCAAAGCGCTTATGTTTATTCATTTCACTGCTATGGTCAATAAGGTAATTACGAGATCCTTTTCATAAATTTCGCGAAGGGACTGAGGCGCGTCAGTCACGGTCTGCACGGCCACTACTGTCGGGGATTCGAATCCCCCCTCGGGCATGAATATTTGTGCCGTCCTTAGTGTGCCGTTCATAAGTAGTTTGTAAGTTTAGGGACTGATGACCCGTAGTTAAGTCCCATAAGCTATACAAACATTTGAACATAAATTTCGGAACACTCATAAATTCTCCTCATTCAATGTTGGAAAAAATGCGGTTAGGATCCCTGCAGGTCCGGCAGTGTCGTTGTTGTATGTTAGTTAGTTATTGTTTAGTGCTGCATAGTGTAGAACGTTGTATACCACTATTTGGTAATTACGATATGATGATGTTAGAGTAGAAGGGTTATGCATTAAATATTGTCTGAAGTTGAAGGAAACCTTTAGAGGGACATGCCAAATGATGCGTCAAGCCTATGGTGGTAAGTGCATAAACGCTACATTCGATTAGGCCAACACTACAAATCTGCATTAGCCGAACACCAGCAAGATTGCAGCAAAAAGATAAAATTTAACGATGCCAGATTACCCTGACGGAGTAAACAAGGCACTTGTTCAATACGTTTCTCGATGTCTACCGACGACAGTCATATCAGTGATTCGTGCTGAAAGGACAAATTGTTAATCGATGTTGGGACGCCTGCGAGAGAATGTGAGAGGGGAACGGCCATCTGTCGAGACAATTCATGGCTCTTGCATCGCGATAACTCACGCGCGCATTCATCTCTGTTATTGCGTGACTATTGCAGAAAGAACCGCTGTGCTGCTTCATTCATCGTACTCTCCAGACCTGGCACTTCTTTCATTTCCAAAGCTGGAAACCCCGTGAAAGGAGGAAGATGTGAAACTTAGCAGACGGCCCTACGCGCGTTCCAGGTTGTGCGTAAACTGTTTTTGGAAGTAGAAACACCTTTGGGATGTGTGTTTTAATACTGGAGGACTATTTAAAAAACAGTTCAAATGTTGGTATAGCTTATAAGGACTTAACTACGGGGTCATCACCCCCTAAACGTACAAACTACTTCTGAACTAGCTACTACTAAGGACGGCACAAATATCTATGTCCGAGGGGGGATTAGAACCCCCGACCGCAGTGGCCGTGCAGACCGTGACTGACGTGCCGCAGTCCCCTCGGCCACCGCGACCGGCAGGGCTATTTCGAAGGAGACTATGCACAATAAGTACAAGGATTACACAGAAAAAGTGGGGGGACCAAGTTCAGGAGATTTTTTACTAGATGTTTTAATTTAATTTTTTTAATTTTATTTTTATTTATTTATTTATTTAAAGTAGCACATGGAATCAGTTAACCGCCGTGTTCCGAATGATGAGGAGGTATTGACTTTAGATATTGCAAATACAATGGCTTCTATTCCTTGCTTTTGCAAACAGTTGCACAGACGCACACACACACATACACACACACACACACACACACACAACACACACACACACACACACACACACACACACACACACACACACACACACACACACTTAAGGAATTCCTTCAGTAAAGCAATAAACAATGTAGGAAACAGCTCTGTTTGCCTGAAATCTTTATTGCTTTGAAGTATTGGATACAGATTTAGGTCATTGAGTGGCCATCTTCAGTGTTAGAAAAGAAGCCCTTTGGCAGTGGAGATGGCCACTCAGTGACCGAAATCTGTGTGCTATGTAATTGCGTAGGCTTCCGCGGCCAGAGTCAGATGACATAAAAGTTTTCTGTGTGTTGTACTGCGTCCTGATGTAAGAAGGCTATTACTTTAATAACCGACGTTTCGCCCAACATTACAGTGGCGTTCATCTGGGTATACTTATGTGAGCAGGTTGTTACTGTACTTTGTATTTACGGTCAACTAACCCAGCACAGAAGAACTCTGTTATCAGCTCACTGATAATTCGCACGTAGCACCTAAGTGATGAAGACAACAAAACAACTGAACTCGAAAAACTACAAACATCACTACTTGTCAATGTCTCCAACCACAAAGAGATTCACACCGCCATGGATACAAATTAAATATACCTCAGTACGCAGGAAGTCGATAAAAAGCAGCAAGCAGCACGCTTACCGTATGTGAAAAACGTCAGAGATCGATTCAAATGTTGAAATGTTTGTTAAGCTTAAGGGACTTAAATGCGGGGTCATTAGTCCCTAAACTTACAAACTACTTATGAACTACCTTATACTAAAGACGACACAAACATCCATGCCCGAGGGGTGATTCGAACCCCTACCGTAGCGGCCGTGCAGACAGTGACTGGCACTCCGCAGACCGCTCGGCCACTGCGGCTGGCATCACAGATCTTCGCCGGGTTGATGTCCACTATTTCTTGTATAGTAGTCACAAGATCCAGGATGTACTTGGCTCCACAAAGGACAAGATAGAGGCAGCAGGAGTATACAAGGTGGAATGCGAGTGTGGAGAAGTATACATAGGCGAGAAAGGGAAGGCAGTGGCAACGCGCATACGCGATCATGAACGCTACATTCGATTAGGCCAACACTATAAATCTGCAGTAGCCGAACACCAGCAAGATTGCAGCAAAAAGATAAAATTTAACGATGCCAGAATACTCGCTAAGCAACAAGAGATGGTTAAACGCAACATAAGGGAAGCCATCGAAATTGTAAAACATCCTAATAACAATGAACAGAGAAGGTGGCTACCAGCCATCACAGCGAAACAGGCCGCACTGACAACACATCATGCGAGCGTCACTAGTAAGCAACTGCCGCCGCGCTCCCACGGTCAGCAGGAGAGAAACGGAAGCCCTCACCCAATACCACCTAGAAGACAAAGCCTCACAACCGGCTGTGCCTAGGTGACACTTACAGGCCGCGGCGGCCATCTGCTGCCCGGCCGCTACGCGGCGGTGGCCTTCCCCCAGCGGCCAGCCAGAGCTGGCTGCCGCGATCTGTAAGTGTCACCTAGGCACAGCCGGTTAAGTGGTCTACAAGAAAGACAGGCCCCAGCGCAGTCGTAATGCCACGTATGCAAGGTAGTTCCGAGATGGCGCGATCGCTAGCTCAGTGGCTGCCCACTATGACGCAGTTGGCAGTGCCCCACCGGCCAGCCAATCGGCTAGCGATCCCGCCGGCTCGGAACTGCCTTGCTTATGTGGCATGATGTGTGCGCTGAGGCCTGTCTTTCTCACCGCCCAAAGGCCAGTTGTGAGGATTGTTTTTCTAGACGGTTTGCCTCACCTCATTCGCCGATGAACACCAAATATGTCTCTCTATGCAAGGAGCAATAGGCAACGGCTACCCCTCCACTACCTCCACCTCAGCATATCATAATAAAGTCTCAATTATTTCGCCAAAAACCACCAATCACGTCGTTGATTTTAAAAATTATTACGTAATGTCTACTTGACAGTAAATATAAAATATAGTAACAAACAGCACACCTCAGTATACCTAGATGAAAACCATTGTAACGTTGGCCGAAACTCCTGTTATTGAAGTAATAGCCTTCTTACATGACGCGGCACAACACCCATAAAACTTTTATGTCATCTGTATGCAATAGTTCAAAGAAATAAAGATTTCATGTGACCAAAGCAGTTTCCTGCATTATTTATAATGTCATTAGTGTGGTCGTTCGGTACTTGGCTCGAGATGGAGTCGTTTGGATGCAGAGGTGTTATTAAACACATAAAAATTAATCACCAGCACTGTTATAAGATGTGGATGACTGGAAATACTGTGTGGTATAGTCAAAGACTGTTTTACTAACAGATGAAAAGACATGCTAAACAAATGTTCAAATGTTTCTGAAGCTTATGGGACTTAACTTCGGGGTCATCAGTCCTTAAAATTACAAACTACTTATGAACTAGCTACTACTAAGGACGGCACAAATATCCATGCCCAAGGGGGGATTCGAACACCCGACTGTAGTGGCCGTGCAGACAGTGACTTGCGTGCCGCAATCCACTCGGCCACCGTGGCCGGCACATGCTAAACTAGATAATACCCACTAATATATAGAATATTGATTAACATAAATCACATGTCTCCTCCCGTATGACAAATTGTTTTCTACAATATTGTTTGCGTTTTTCACGTGACTTTAAATACTTACTGATGCATCAAGCACCATATTAATTGTATGAACTTGCAGTACTTATTGTGAGATACTGATCATAACTACATTATGAGCCAATAGGTTGTACGATTGATATTATATACTGAACCAAATACTACCTATGACGTGTATTCAGCAGAGGCTGTTAATTTCGATAAGTTACTGTAAAAGCGCTGGAATAGATTCAATAAAACAAACAACACGTACAGTTATAAAAGTAAACAAGTTTTCAAGAATTTAGGTACTCCACAGAATCCCTCAAGACTGTGATGAGAAGATTTATTACTGTAAAGATGTGAAAGACGTTTTAGCCGTTTCATCGTGGCGACTCAAATTTTGTGCACGCACCAGGAAACGAATACGCGGCATCTGTTTTCCGGGAAGATGCTCTACCCACTTTTTATATTTCATTTTAATTCTTTGGGTAGACGGTTTATTGCGGTGGTTGATTTGTGCTTGCTCTGGGTAGTTCGTTGAGATCTATGCTGATTCCTCCTACCGTGCGCGCTTGGCGACGGATACTCTAAGCCACAACGGAAAGTCAGTCATCCCATCTAGAGGAACTATACTGGCACGCTCTTACCCAGACACAAATACTTGATTGATTAAAGATAATAGCCAATATATCTTTGAATGTTTATTTAGATTACCGGTTTCGGCAGTTTAACTGCCATCTTTGGATCTTTCAAATAAAAACTTAAAAAACACACACTTAGGCTATTCACAAACATTGTTATTGGCTTTTCAAGCCAGCTCTTAGAAACACACTTATTTGTCAATATTATTGTTGTCTTGTCATGTCAACAATAATCTTGGCAAATAGGCATGAAATGAAACATCAAAAGGTGGCAGTTAAACTTGCTAAACCGGTAATCTAAATAAAAATTAAAAGCGATCTTAGCTGTTGTCCTCTACAAATTGACTAAAAGAATTGTAGTCCCTCCCTCCCTAAATATGACAAACTGTTACAAATTGTTAACTTACATCCTTCTCCTGTATCCTATTCTCGCTTACTCGCGCTTGTGGGTTGCAATAAAGTCACCGAGGCTCTTGTGCATCCTCATTCAAGTGTAAGGATCTTTTTGCACGTCGTTGCATTAATAAGCAGAAGTCCTGTGTTGACCCCTAATTCTGGGAACAAATTATCAACCTTTCCATTTTGTTTCATTCATGGCCAAAAATAATCAGCTAAAAGTCGATGACATTGTCAATTGTTAATCGTATTAGCTTCAACGGATCATGTTATCAGTTCTTTCGGACATGTCTGAAAGAACACCACATACATTCGTCGACTAAAATAATGGCTAAATGGTGGTTCCTGGTTAGGAATCTCGGAAATACATGCTTAGAAATACAACTGACAGAGTAATACTCGTTTAAACAACAGCATGGTTTCTTTGCTCGTTTTACAAATATACAGACGATGAAAGAGAATATTCACTGAATGTAAAAATACACTTGCATCTATTGACATTCTCTAGTTACAATGTTCAAGTGAAAAGTAACGTTTCCCGACGTTTTAATTTTCTTTCTAAATATCGTTGGAGGTGTTAAATGTCATGCGTTTTATTCTTTCAACTTTCTCGTTCGCTAACTGAATTTGTTATCCTCTGCCCCAAGACAGTTTCGAACTTGTTTATCTGCTGCTAAAGACGAAGAAGTACCGATCTAACTGAGTGTGAGAGAGCTCACAATGTACGACCGACTGTGGCAAATGACGAACCTCGTGTAAGTCAGGTTAGTGAACTCAACAGAGAAAATAACCTATAACAGAGACATAGCAGTTAAGTACTGAAGAGTGTCCTATCACGAGGGCGTGTTCAGGCCATCACTGCATATCTGCAATGCAGCGATCTGTGATTGCGGTGGGTACTTCAAGTAATCAACCCTAGAAATAGTCTGAGGAGCCCGGATAGCGGTCAACCATTTCTTTGTGAATACATTTCTTGAATATTTTCTTTTGCGTATGCAAATCCAAGTACTCCTACACACGTTCCGATTCAGTCGACTCTCCCATCACAACTAAGTCACCCACATATGCATGGCCGCTTATTCTAATCTTACTCTGTCAGTCTATTGGTTTCAAAATACGATCCATAAATATTAAGAACAAGTGACAGGTTGCAGTCTGAATTTCCCCCAAACAACCGAGAACTATGAAATCAATTTACCGACAACCCTAACTAATTCCTGAAAATCTACAAAATACCTTTAATTACCTGCAGAGGTTTGCCTCCTATTCCATAATCCTGTAGAACTGTGCACCTGTTCTTTGTTCCTCGTTTTTGGCACTCAATCTGTTTGAATCTTCTCCATAATCTACCGTAAGCTTAAGATCTGGTTCTGACAGTCTCTAAGAGGCGTAAACCAAAACTGATGTTCATCACACTTTTCTTTACACATCAAACTCTCCTTTCAACAATATCGGATAATATTTTGCCCACAACGCGAAATAAAGAGATGTCTCAGTAGTTAAATCTTCCAGTTGAAAATTAATGGGATTTTAGCTTTCCTCTAGTCAGACAGAACCTGTCCTGTCTCCCATGCCATATCAGTTTATAACCATTTGAGACCTGACATTCCACTGTATTTGATATGTTCGAATATCAAGCCGTTATGTTGCACTGCAATTACTTGACCATTTTCTCCACATCCTGGAATGTGATCCTACTACCATCATCATTCCTATGCCATTTTACCTCAAAATCTGACACATCATTGAACGTATCACTGGCATTGAACAACTCTTCAAAATGTTTCATCCATCCGCTCAAGATATCCACAGGATTTCGAAGCGGCTTTCCTGAGCTGTTCAAAACATTTATTCCTTCTCCTCCCCATAGAAGATTGGAAACACTTATTCCTTCTCTCCTACCTTTAAAAGATTGTAAATTACACCCTATAAAGGTTTTATCGCAGCTTGACTCAAAGTTCCTAACCTATTTAAAAGTCTTCTCGTCATTTCTGTTTGGATTCCGCAATTATCAGTTCTGATTTGGTACACTATTCAGCATAAAATTCTGTCTGCTAGTATGGAGCCACTTCTGGAACGCCTTTTTTCCAGTTGTATTGACTGTTATCATTCTTCCAAGCAGTATGCTTCTTCCTTTCTTTACACACTACTGATCAAAGACAGCCTTTTACCACTCCTAGAAGTTTGTCCTTGTACCTTGTTGCATTCTCCTAACAATATCACCAAATGACTATATTCAACTGACTTTCTGAGATCTGTTACACATTTATGAAATCGAAACGTTGAAATATTTCGATCGTTTAAGCGAGTTGAAATTAATTCCACGACAAAGTTGACTTTTTTGTTGGACCGGGATTCGAACCCGGATTTCCTGCTTTCAGCCTGTGGTCGCCTTATCCAATTAGGCTCTCCAGGCACGCTTCCCTTCCAACGCAAATTTTCAACTTCTAGCGCCACTGCCCATTGATTCCTCTTGCTCGCAGCCTGTACTGGATTTCCGCAAGGGATCGAACGTTTGAATGCGTCCGCACTGAAATTGTCATTGCTTGTTGTGGGCATACTTACAATTATAGATACGGTATCCGATATTTTCGGAATGTTTTGTTGTTTTCTGAAACGATCGAAATGTTTCAACAATTCGATTTCTTAAATTTACAGCCGTTACTGTCAACTAATGGTGTCTGCTTTTTCGGACATGTCCGAAAAGGGCAGACACTCTATCAACAACTGTACATTTGTGCCTGATATCCTTGTCCTGAAGCTTTTCCATTCTTATCCTTCTACATGTGGTCCTGACTTCTTGCACTTTTGGCCACAGAAAAACCAATTTCACTGTAGTTTAAATAAAAATGAGTGTCATAAAATATATGTACCTGATTACCTTCCTGATATGCTATTGTATAGCTGATGTTAGAACTGCTTCCCATGCCCTGCCCAAGTATACCGGTGTGATAACAACGCCCGTGCTAGCATACAAACCTTCACCCAATCACATAATTTAATTGTAATCATACAGCTCGATTCCTGATAATATAAAAATGTAATAAAATATACACATTTTTATGGTTGAAAACAAACGATATGTTTTTGGTCTACTTAAGTTTATTTACGAACTAATTTGCGGCTTATTTGGCCATCTTCAGGTAAACATTTGACATACGTCGACAAACACATTAGTTCTTATGTTGCAAACATGATAAATAAAGGTAAAACACACCAAAACCCTTTGCTTATGATATTAGTTAAAGTTATCAAAATGGTCAAATGTTTGTATAGTCTATGGGACTTAACTACGGGGTCATCAGTCCCTAAAAGTTATCAAATTGATCTTTCACCATGTAGGTTTTGCTGTATGATAAATGCTTTCTAATGTGAAACACGTTATATGTATCATATCATTCTAAGTTACGGTGTAATTATTGAATTTGTGACATATGTTCAGATCGTCAGTTTAGTGTGTTTTTTACATGTTGTACATATTATATAAGTGGCCCTTTTGATATTTTATCATCTAATTTAGAACTGAACAAACGAAACATTTTATATACTTAGTATTGCTCCAGTATATGCTATAGTACAATTATTGTGGTTGTGACTTATGTTGAGATCAAATTTGTTGTGCCTTAAACACTTTTTTACACTGTGTTTGCATTACTTATTGGATAACTTTGATACAGTTTAGTTATTTAAATATGACAATTTCTTAAAATTACTGCTTGGTAATGAAGTTTATAAGGAAAGCAAGGTAATAAAGATAACTGTTACATGTAAGAATGTGAAAGTTGGAATGGTTTGTGATAGACTGCTGGTTGACTACATTATATGAAGATTAATAAAGGGGATGTGGTCAGCTGTAATTGTTTAGAACTAGACTGGGATTTTTGGTAAAATGTTTATTTCCAATACTTCCAACAGGTTTAAATTTCTACCTTTGTAGTCTATGTGTAGCTCTTCTATGTGGACGTGGTAGCTGTATACTTTTAATACATGATATGCAAAGATGGAGTCTGACCTGTGTAATCTCCAGCTGCGTTCGTGTTCAGTAAGCCTGTTTGACCTATATAAAGCTTGCTGCATTCATTACAAGTGATTTTCTAAACCCCACTATTACTGAATACTGTAACTTTGATGTTGAATAAGATGTGAGCTGCAGCGCCTCCTACATAAAAGGAAGTTTTATAATTGCAGTATTTTAGAGTTTTGCCTAATTTTAGGGATATTTTTCCTAAATAGGGTATAGTACATCGGTTGGTTTTAATTTTGACGTTTTCTGTATTGTGCGCGTACAGTTGGGGTAGAAGCTTTCTACTTTGTTTTCTATGTAAGATGTTGTCTATTAGTTAAGGTGTACAGTCATTGTTGGGTGAAATGTGTTTAATGGTGTTTAATTCTATTTGAATGACCTGTTTTGATAATAGTATGGATGTAAGGCGATGCATCATGGAATGCCAGGAAGCATGTTTGTGCAATATTGGATCTTGTGAAAAAGAACGATATTACAGTATCTGTTATTATAGGATTTCTAAACATTTTGAAACTGTGTGTTTGCGATAATATCTATGGTCAGGTCTAAGAAATTGATGGATTTATCACCAAGCTCCATTGTAAGCCGAATGTTTCTGTGTTGTGAGTTGAGATGTTCTAAGAAAATGTTAAGGTGTGTGATGGTGCCAGTCCACAAGCACAGTAAATCGTCCACATATCGATACAAATAGTTGATATTATAACTGAGAGGTTCTTTAGATAGGAACTGTTTTTCAAAAGGGTCATTGGAGACTTCTGCTAACAAGAACCATAGAGGGGTTTCCATTGCCAATCAATCAAAACTATTTGTATATAGTATCTTGGAATTGGAAATAGTTCAGCTGTAATTATTTTTCAGTTGCCAGTTTTATATCTTCTACTTCTACAGGGTTGACACTTGTTCAGTATAGTAGGTCTGTCACATCAAGACGTTCTTTGATTGGTATGTTTGTAAATAGGCTGCTAACAGCAAAATGTACTAGTTTTGCACTGTATGGGATAGGGATCTTTAATTCTGTTAACCAGGTCCACTTAATTTACTATTCTACAGTTAGACTTCAATTTTGGCCCATTTTAGGTTACGGTAGTAACACTAAAAGTGGGCCTTTGCGATCGTCTTTAGACAGCTCGAAATTTAAATGAAAATAAAGGCTTAACCATTCATCTCACACAAAAATTTAATAACCGAATTTGTAGAAAAGAAAATTCTCCACAACTTAGCACTCTTATGCTTTTTTTCTCGTATCGTTTGAGAGATATTTGCAAAAATAATGGTTTTGACATCCACCACTGAATGAACGAAAACCAGCAGATGTCACGTGGCAATCCTCGCCCTGAACTCTCTCTGGCATACACCATCTTCCGTTGCGTATTTGATGATTTTCTTATTGTAACTTACACGTTGTCATTTCAAAGCAATGGCGCCTTGAGGAATTAACTAAAAACGTCGATAAATGATAATCTATTGTCTACAAATACCATATTAGCATTAGTTAACAACGGCCAACAATAGTATGAGATTAAAGAAATGAACTCCTAACTGTTAGCCATAGCACTGTGTACAATGCGTTGGACTATGACGCTAAAGGTCAGTGGTTCGGAACCTGCTAGTACCTAAATTTTTTGGTCCTAAAAGGGTTTCAAACACTCTTATTAATTAATTTTTTATTATTTAGATTATTATTTCGGTCCAAAATGTTTGCAAAAACTTATAAAACTACAAATCTAAATTGGGCCGTAAAACACGTCAGCGCGATTTTTAATTTTTTTTTTTTCGTATTTATGGAGAAGTGTAATTCTTTGGAGTTTTTTTAAGCTTGGTGCAGTATAGGGTGGCACAAGGGGTCGTTAATTTTTTTAAGTTTCTTAAGAAATCTATAGCCCCCTTTTTCCTTTTCTATTTGGAGATCTAACATGTAATTAATTTACTCAAGTTGTTTGGTTCACGTTTTAATATAAGTGCTTTCCTGCCGTAAAGCGTAACTAACTCCTTCAGTTGTATGTTAATGGCAGTGTTGGGAAGTAGTGGCTACTTCTCTTTAATGCTTTTGTACTTTTTTAAGTGGGTTATGAGTTAACCTCACTATTTGAGGAAATATTTTGTATCTATTTAATGTCATCAACTTTATTATTTATGTGTAATTCTGATCATGTGTAATTGTTACGTACAGCTTGCTATGCCCACGTTTATAGTAGTAACTCGTTCCCCCATGCTGTGTATTTGGTATTTTATTCTGCTCTGAATTTCGTCCTCATTGGTGCCTCGAGCTGTGAATGTTTTAAAATTTTTTTTTTTTTTTTTGGATTCTGCTTCTTGTGTATTGTCACTTGAAATTGCAGCATGTTTAATATTGAAATCTTAAGTTTGTCCGGTTTTGGTGTAGGGCGGAAGCCGTTTCCGTATTGTAAATCTAAATCTGGTCACAGTAACCTGAGGCTCTTGATTGTTTAAATGTTATTTCTTAGTTGTATGGGCATTTTCATTTCTTATTATAAGGTGTGTTGAAAAGAAATTTGATAAATTATTTTTAAAGATATCCAGTAGGTGACGAATATCTTGGGTAACCAACCATGCTCGAAACTTGCCTAAGCACAAAATCCCATGTTCTCCCTTTTATTTAAGTCAAATCCCAGTAGCAGCTAAAGTCGAAAATTCCCTTATTTCTTGTGTCAATAAAGGCCAAGTTAATAATTTGGTTGTAATTTGATGCAAATTGTTTGGATTTTAACACTTTTCTATAGCATTACAGGATTCATATTGGCTAGCTCTGTAAAATCGCAATGCAGTGCTAGTGTGAAAGTAGGTATTGAATGCAATTTATCTGCCAGTAGTGTTAACATTTTCTGTAGGAAGTTGATTTGAAAACTCAAAGGTAACAGTATAATTTAAAAATTTTATTTATCATGAAAATAAATCCAAAATCCAGACGTTCTGATTTTTTCCAGAAATTTTACTCGTCCCATCTGGCAAATGAAACTTAGTTACTGAACACTTTCTTATTAAAGAAAAAGGTGAATCATTGATTTAAAATTTGTGATGCGGACGAGAATCGACCTTGAACCTTTATGCTTACTACGCAGACGTCTTAACACTAGACCACCGCACCACTAGAGGTAAAGGCGCCTCGGAATAGTTTAAGCACGACTTCCATCCACATCACAAACTTTAATTCAGCTTCTATAGTCCTTGAAATATTACCACTACAGCCAAGGCTCTCCTTGCAGCGGAATAGCGCCTCGTTTAGATTAGACTAGATTAATTATTCGTTCCGTAGATCCATTTTGAGGAGATCCTCGTGGATGTGGAACTTGTCAAGAAACAAAATTTACAAGCCGAGTAATAGATAATACTAATAAAATAAATACATATACATACATTCTTAAGTTTTTTTACAGCTGATAATATAATAATACTAATGTAGTATGAGTACATGCATCATTTGGTACAATTTAGAAATTTACTAATGGAGTAGAAGGAGTTGGCCACTAGAAAATCTTTTAGGTTCCTCTTAAACTGATCTTTATTTGTAGCTAATTTTTTTATACTTGATGGTAAATTATTGAAAATGTGTTTTCATGAGTAGTGGGCCCTTTTTAAACTAAAGTAAGTGCTTTTAAGTCCTTGTGTAGATCATTTTTAGTATTGTATGTATGAACTGAGCTCTTTGTTGGGAAAAGAGATATATTATTTATGACAAATTTCATTAAGGAATAGATATACTGAGAGGCATTAGTCAATATATCAGTTCTTTGAATAGGCTTCTACAGGACGTCCGTGAATTTACTCTACAAATAATACGTATTACACGCTTTAGGACTGTGAAGACTTTTGACTGACTTAGACTATTCATAAGCGCGTTAATCGCTAGTGGTGCGGTGGACTACTGGTTAGACGTCTGCCTACTACATGTGGAGGTCCGGATTCGATTCCAGACCGCATCACAAATTTAATTCAATGCTTCACCTTTATCCTTCATATCTCTGACATGTTAGAGACTTAAAAATAATAGCGACCTACAAGACATTGTGACGCACCTCTTTGTCCAAGATTAGGTAAAGTAATGAAATTTCGTCTGATCGGATTTGACTCTATCCGCCAAGTGACATTACGAACTCTACATTTTTCGTTCATAAAGAAACCAACAATATCTAGAATGGTCCTTGTACAGATAAAGGCAACGATTCGTCAGCGACCACACAAACACCACAACAGCTACTCTCAAATGAGTAAAAAATAACTCCGTCATTTACCGTCTAGTGCAATCATCTGAAGATCAAAACCCACTGCAGGACGATCTGAATAAGATATCACTATGATGTAAAAATTGGCAATTGACTCTAAATAATGAGAACTGTGAAGTCGTCCACATGAGTACGAAAAGAAATCCGTTAAACTTTGTTTACGAGATAAATCAATCAAAAGTTAAGGCAGTAAACTCCACAAAATACCTAGGAATTACTATTACTTCAGGCTTAAATGGGAAAGAACACGTAGATAATGTCGTGAAAAAGGTGAAACAGAAACTGCGTTTTATTCGGAGAACCCTTAGAAGATGCAACAGAACTACTATAGAAATTGCATACAGTACGCTTGTCCGTCCATTTTTGGAATATTGCTGCCCATTGTGGAATCCTTATCAGAGACTCCAGAGAAGGGCAGCTCGTTTCATATTGTCACGATACAGGGGAGACAGAGTTACGGAAATGATAGTGGATCTGGGATGGGAATCATTACAACAACGGCGATTATCGCTGCGGCGTGGGCTACTTGCGAAACTCCAATCGCCAACATTCTCTTCCGAATGCGAAAATATATTGTTGACTCCCACTTACATAGGTAGAAATGACCATCAGAATAAAATACGAGAAATCAGAGCGCGAACGGAGAGATTCAGATGTTCTTTCTTCTCGCTCACTATTCCAGAATGGAATGGGAGATAAATAGTATAATGGTGGTTCGATGAAGCCTCTGCCAGGCACTTAAATGAGATTTGCAGAGTATCCCATGTAGATGTAGATGTAGAAGAAAACAAAGAGTTGTCACAGGAGTCCCCACGGCTCCCCACCCTAGCCTTGTCCAGCAGTACTAGGACAGCCAGACCTGCCACTGTCTCTGTCTGGTGTGCCGCCTCATGCGGCTGCACGTTACTGTCGTGCCTTGCGCCGGTACTGCTCTGGGCACAAAGCACACGGACAATGCAAGATTTGACAATTTCAGGTCTGGACACTAATTAGTCCGAGTGGAAGGACAATATTTAACATAGCGGACGCTCATAACCTGCACTCTGAGTGAAAAACAAAAACACTCCAAGCTGTGAAGAGTAAACGATAACATTCAACATAGACACACGTGAGCACAGACGAAACTACAGCACGAACGGTGAAATAAAATACGCAATGATACAAAATTACACTCTCACAACATAGACCTTTACGAGAAACACATAAACAGCCTAATTGTAATGATAAAATGTTTGTAAATCTATCGGACCGAACTGCGTGGTCATCAGTCCGTAGCTTACAAACAACTACTGAAACCTAGGTAAACTAACCTAAGGAACACACACACCCATGCCCTAGGGAGGACTCGAACCTCCAGGGTTAGCAACCGTGCACTCCGCAGCGAGACGCTTTAGACCACTCGGCTACTCCACTGCGACGATTGTAATGATCTTCATAAAAAGTGGATGTAGCCGCTGGACTCTAATCACAGAAATCTAATTAGTAAGTACATTTTTGTAAGTTATCACATCGAATTTCATTGCCCACCAAATAATTGGCAAAATATTTTCATCATTTTGTATGTAGCAGATCACTCAATACTTACATTTAGTTTTGAAATTCATGTTAAAATGTGATGTTACTATATTAACTGGAGCTAGTCATACATATTCCACCAAAACTTCGTAGCATCCGTATTATTTTGTATATGTTAAGGAAAGAAATATGAACTTTTACGGCTGGTACGGTCAGAGAGAACAATTCCAGTAGTACAGAGATCACTAGCAAACTCCAACCACTCAGGATCACTGGGCAAACTGTCAAGTACACTCCTGGCCATTACAATTTCTACACAACCAAGATGACGTGCTACAGACGCGAACTATAACCGACAGGAAGAAGATGCTGTGATATACAAATGATTAGCTTTTCAGAGCATTTACACACGGTTGGGGCCGGTAGCGACTCCTACAATGTGCTGACTTGGGGATAGTTTCTAACCGAATTCTCATACACAAAATGCAGTTGACCGGTGTTGCCTGGTGAAACGTTATTGTGATGCCTCGTGTAAGAAGGAGAAATGCGTACAATCACGTTCCCGACTTTGATAAATATTGGTTTTAACCTATCGCGAATGCGGTTTATCGTATCGTGTCATTGCTACGCGTATTGGTCGTGATCCAATGACTGTTAACAGAATATGGAATCGGTGGGTTCAGGAGGGCAATAAGGAACGCCGTGGTGGACCCCAACGGCCTCGTATTACTTGCAGTCGAGATGACAGGCATCTTATCCACATGGCTGTAACAGATCGTACAGCCACGTCTCGATCCATGAGTCAACAGATGGGAAAATTTGCAAGACAATAACCATCTTCATCGACATTTCAACGACGTTTGCAATATTATCGACTGTCAGCTCGGAGACCATGGCTGCGGTTACCCTTGACGCTGCATCACAGAGTGGATGTGGTACGCAACGACGAACCTGGGTGGACGAATGGCAAAACGTCATTTTTCCGAATGAATCCAGGTTCTGAGGTCGCATCCGTGTTTGGCGACATCAGGGTGAACGCACATTGGAAGCCTGTATTCTTCATTGCCATACTGGTGTATCACCCGGCGTAATGGTATGGTGTGCCATTGGTTACAGGTCTCGGTCACCTCTTGTTCGCTTCGACGGCAATTTAAACAGTGGGCGTTACATTTCAGATGTGTTACGACCAGTGGCTCTACCCTTCATTTAATCCTTGCGAAACCCTTTATTTCAGCATGATAATGCACGACCGCTTATTGCAGGTCCTGTGCGGGAATCTCTGGATACGGAAAATGTTCGACTGCTGCCCTGGCCAGAACATTCTCCAGATCTCTCTCTGAAAACGTCTGGTCAATTGTGGCCGAGAAACTGGCATGTCACAATACGCCAGTCACTATTCCTGATGATCTGTGATATCGTGTTGAAGCTGCGTGGGCATATGTTCCTGTACACGCATCCAAGCTGTGTTTGACTCAATGCCCAGGCGTATCAAGGCCGTTATTACGGCCAGAGGTGGTTGTTCTGGGTACTGATTTCTCAGGATCTACGCACCAAAACTGAGTGAAAATGTAATCACATGTGAATTCTAGTATAATATATATGTCCAATGAATACACGTTTATCATCTGCATTTCTTCTTGGTGTAGCAATTTTAATGGCCAGTATTGTATAACTATCAAAGTTTAACAATTTAAATCACCATTAAAACTTAATGTCCACTAAGATAAAAATAAATTCAATGACTAAATATGGAATTCGACAGTAATAAATTATTTAAAGCAGCAATCAAAATTACAAAACAACATTGCAGCAGACAGTACTGCAATACAATTTGGATTTAAGTATCAACACAGTTAAATGTAATTGTCATTATATATATGTTTGAAACGGTTAAGGAAACATACTTGGCTACATATAGCCTGATGTGCTCAATTGTCCTGAAATTGTTGTTGCTTTACAGTCAACACCAATAAATGGAATATATTGTTGCATCAAATATACAACACTTTCATAGCACACAAGTTTTTAACGTTACAGAAAAAAATAAACTTCAGTCCTAGATTTCCTTCTAACATAATATAAAATTTATTAATAACAGTGTAATTGCACAAAAACAGTCTGAATTATTCCTTCATTTGATAATTCTGTTCGAATATAGCATATTTCCCTGAGACGGAGAACCTTCTTTCTATGAATCAGCACGGGTTTTGGAAGCATCATGTGAGACTTAGCTTGCCCTTTTCTCAAATTACATCTTGCTAGAAATGGAAGTAGGGCAAAAGGCAGATTGTGTTTCTCGATTTTAGAAAGGCGTTTAACGCGGTGCCACACTGCAGACTGCTAACGAAGAAACGAGCAGATTGATTATGTCCACAGATTTTGATACTTCCTAAGTAACAGGACGCAGTACGTTGTTCCCGACCGCGAGTGTTCATCAGAGATGAGTGTACCGTTATACGTGTCCCACGGGAGTGTGATAGGACCGCTATTATTATCTATCTATATAAATGATCTGATGGACAGAGTACCTTGTTATTTACGGCTGTCTGCTGATGATGCTTTGGTGTATGGGAGGGTGTCGTCTTTAATTGACTGTAATAGCATACAAGATGACTTAGAAAAAATTTCTAGTTGTTGCGGTGAATGGCAGCTAGCTCTCTATGTAGAAAAAATGTGAGGTGATGCGCACGAGTAGGAAAAACAAACCCATAATGCTTCTTGATGCAGTCGCGTCGTTCAAATATCTAGGCCTAACGTTGCAGTGCGATATGAAGTGGAACGTACACGTATAGGCAGTTGTAAGGCGGACAGCCGATTTTGGTTTATTGTACTTCATCTGTAGAGGAGACCGCATATAAAACGCTTGTACGACCTCGTCTTGAGTTTTGCTCAAGTGTTTGGGACCCGCAGCAGATCAGTTTAAAGGAACACGGAAATGCTCAGAGAACTCGAATGGGGATCGCTGGAGGAAAGATGACGTTCCTTTCCAGAAATTCTTTTGAGGAAATGTAGAGGGCCGGAATTTGAAGCTGAGTGTAGAACGAGCTTCGTGCCGCCTATTTACTTTTCACGTAACGATCACAAATGCAAATAAGAGAAATTAGGGCTCGTACGGAGGCATATATGCATTCTTTTTTTCTCGTGGATGGTGGATTGCGGATTATGTATGTAGATATAGATGATGTAGAACATTTATTCCACTTCCTCTTAATCATATCTACATCATATCTATATCCCATGAACCTTCGTAGTTCGCACATACTCCAATTCTACTGTATTAGGATCCTTTATCTGCGTAATCGTAAATGGTTCTTATAAACACGATGGAATTTATGTATATCTGAGTCAACTTTCTTTCACTTACGGTGTAGCTTCAATAGCACCAAATCTCCTACCTGACAGGTTATAGCTTTTACCTATTTATCATAGCTTTCTTGTCTCCAGCTTGCGTTTTTCTTTAAGCTTAAGTCTACCACCGCTAATTTCTTTTCCCATTTCACATTGTTTACTGGTGTTTACTCCATTAGTAAATGAAAAATGCTGTCAGGTTCCTGATTAATTAATATCTCACAACGTGCAAATCCTGTAGATTATCCAAGTTCCTTCCACGATCCATGTTTTCCATTGCTATACCTTCTACACAGACGGTTGACTCCTTTGTGACCCTTTCGGTTGGATTCTATGCAGGTCTGTATCTAAAAATATAAATTTGTTCAATCTGATGTCAATCCAGCATTGTCTTCCATTCTTTGGATCTAAATTGCGATCCGTTGTGACTAAGTTTTATCTTCGGAACACATACATTAATGAAGTATTCCTTTTCAAATTTCCTAATAATAGCCTTGCTCGTAGATTTCTTTAATGAATAAAACCTCACAAATTTTGAGATTAATTCCTCAGTGACCAACACCTGGGCATAGTTCCCTCGTGCAGCAGGCAGAGGTCGAAATCAATCCACTGTTACTATTTCTTTTACTGATGATGGTATGATTCGATACATGAGGTCATTACGTTGGACAGAAGTGGTCTTCGTCTTTTGAAAAGTATCACAAGTGCTCTATACCTTAGGTATTCGTTGACTCATATTTTTGAAGTTTCATTTTTGCCAGACATTTCTTTGGCTCATAATTTGCATTACTATGGTGGGTGTACCAAATCAGTTTATCTATCACTTGTTCGGGTATACACTATCCATTTATTTTCATCTTTACTGCTCCTCTTGTACACTATTCCATTGTGGATATTATAGTAACTGCGTTGTTCTTGTTGTTATTGTTGTTTGTTATGCTTATGGGACTTAACTGTGGGATCATCAGTCCTTAAGCTTACAAACTATTTATAAACTACCTTATACTAAGGACAACACAAACATCCATGCCTGAAGGGGGATTCGAACCCCCGACGGGTAACGGCCTCGTGCATGGGAGCATAGCGCCTCAATGCGGTCAGCCACTCCGCCGCAGTATAGTAATTGTGGATCTTCTCTTCCGCAGCACATGTGTATTCATTTAATGATTTTATTTATCGCAATCATTTTGGTCTCTTCGTAAGTTTTGCAAGTATCTCCTTATGAATTCTTCATGTTGCACTACTGCTTACATCAGGTTGATTCTGACTTCTTCCTGTGGTCCGTTCGCTAAAGTATCTCGTACATCCTCTAGTAATCTGGAAAAAGAATTGGGTACTATATTTATCTTGCTGGGTTGGTTACTAATTTCACACAGTCATACAATGACAGAGCCCACCTTGTCAATCTACTGTGTCGCAGCTTTCTGGTGATAAAAAAAATTTCAATGTCTTATGGCCAGTAACAACTTTTCCATGTCTCCCATCCAATAATAGCGGAAACTTTTAAACCCCTATACAATTGCCCTACCAATCCTCTCAGAAATTGAATATCTTCTATTCATTCAAACCTGCTGCCGAATGCCATAGTCAATACTACTTCTGTTTTTCCCTCCTTCTCTATTTGATAGAGGTTAATGCCCAAACCATGGTTGGAACTATACCTAAATAGAAACCCTTACTGAAATCTGGATGATGCAAAATGTCTGCCTTTTCAAAGTGCTTCTTTAATTTTGTTAAATTTTTCTTCACACTCCTCACTTCAGTGCCAGGTCATTTTCGCTTTAGTTTAGGTCCTTACATTCGGATAATTAAGTACAGGTTCCTTTATAAGTTTCTGGTGGAATTCACAGAGACAAAAGAAGGCTCTTAATTGTTGATTATTGTTGGGTGTAGGGAATCGCCTAATGGCATCCAAATTGTCAGGTTCTGGGAAAATGAACTCTTCTGAAAAATGTACACTAGGAATATGATTTTTGATTTGCCAAACTCTCCATTATGTTAGTTTGCTATTTGAACATCCTTCTAAAAATGATTCCAAGAGAGCATCTTATTTTTCACAGTGCTCTTCCCATGATTCACTTACTAACAATATATATTCCACATAAACACTGACCTTATTCAGTAATTCTCCTCCCAACATTTAATGTAAAGTCCTTATAAACTAATACATTCAGCCAAATGGCAAAACTCCTTACACCATACATTAATGCAGTGTAAGGGCGAGATTCTGTGACCAATGATATTTTACAATATCTGGCAGTGGTCAATGCTACTGAATACCTTTGCCCCTCTGAATTTTTGGATTAGTTCCTCTATTCATTGTAGTTTCTCTCGTTCTGGTTCAATAATTTTGTTCACAGTACAGGCGTCTAAAAGTATCCCCACCTTTTCATCTTTTTAATCAACCAAAAAAAAAAAAAAAAAAAAAAAAAAAAAAAAAAAAAATTGACGGCTATTGGCCGGTTTCTACGACATCAAGTAAAGCATGCTTTGTATCTGTTGTTCTACTGCTTGTCTTGTAGCTTGTGGAACTGGGTACTGTTTGATATTAAACGTTTTGTGTTCCTTTATTTTCTATTTGCATGCTACTCCTTTCACGATAGCAGGCAGACGAGAAAAAAACCTTCTGATGCTTGTACAGTATTGGTGATAACTCCTTCCTAACTATTTCTCTTAAGTGGGTCATCTCTTCCAACGTTTTGCTGATGGCCTGTTCACCAGATAATATTTCCACCTGTAGTTCTTTGCAGAACATTCACACATCTTCCTTCTTCCACTCTTACTCCCATGGACGTGCTGTAGATTCCTCTTGGTTGAAGTCGCCATACTCTTCCATTTCCTTCTTTTCCAAAAAAGATATTTTATTGTTCTATTTCCCTTCACTTTACTCTCAACAACACCTTGACTAAAATTGATTGCTCCTTCCACTTCATCCAATCAATCTATTCAAAATATAAAGGGCATGTTTAATCCTATTACCACCAGAAACTTTGCTTCATATTCCGGCCATCTACGAGGCGCGTCCAGAAAGTAAGTTCCGTTTGGTAATAAAATGAAATTGTACAGAGAAAAAGAAGAAATTTTTATTGCACAAAATTCTACAACTCTTAAACTACTTTTCCACATAACTACCGAAATTTTGTAGGCACTTGTCATAGCATGCCACAAGTTTTTGCATGCATCCTTCACAGAAGGTTGCCGCCTGTGTATTCAACCATGTTTTAAACAGCTCTTTATCATCGTTGAAGTGTTGACCACCAAGGACAGATTTTAGGTGTAAGAAGAGATGAAAGTCACTAGGAGAGAGGTCCGAGCTGTATGGAGGATGATCAAACAGGTCCCATTGAAATTTCCTTAAAAATTGTTTGGTCACATTCGGTGTGTGAGGTCAGGCATGATCGTGAAAAAACAAATCTTTTGATAGTAATCCTCTTCTTACAACTAAAATCTGTCCTTGGTGGACAACACTTCAACAATGATGACGAGCTGAAAGAACATGTTACCACATGGTTGAATACACAGGCGGCAACATTCTATGAAAAAGGCACACAAACCCTTGTGCCATGGTATGACAATTGCCTACAAAATTTCGGAAGCAATGTAGAAAAGTAGTTTAACAGTTGTAGATTTTTATACAATCAATATTCTTTCTGTATCTGTACCCGTTCGTTTTATATAACCAAACGGAACTTACTTTCTGAACGCGCCTCGTATCTCAAAATTAATCAACACTTGCTCCTTAATAGGTTTAGCCACTACAGCATTCACCACTCTGAAACCAACATATTACCGATGCGATCGTCGCGAAACCCAATTTTCGATATTCACAACATTTATTAGAAACACGTATTTACAATCGATGTATGCTGATGGGTGTATCCACGGTGTTCGGGACACACAAATCAGGCTCTTGGTGGACAACACTTCAACAATGATGACGAGCTGAAAGAACATGTTACCACATGGTCGAATACACAGGCGGCAACATTCTATGAAAAAGGCACACAAAACCTTGCGCCATGTTATGACAATTGCCTACAAAATTTCGGAAGCTATGTAGAAAAGTAGTTTAACAGTTGTAGATTTTTGTACAATCAATATTTTTTTCTGTATCTGTACCCGTTCGTTTTATATAACCAAACGGAACTTACTTTCTGGACGCGCCTCGTATCTCAAAATTAATCAACACTTGCTCCTTAATAGGTTTAGCCACTACAGCATTCACCACTCTGAAACCAACATATTACCGATGCGATCGTCGCGAAACCCAATTTTCGATATTCACAACATTTATTAGAAACACGTATTTACAATCGATGTATGCTGATGGGTGTATCCACGGTGTTCGGGACACACAAATCAGGCTCTTGGTGGACAACACTTCAACAATGATGACGAGCTGAAAGAACATGTTACCACATGGTCGAATACACAGGCGGCAACATTCTATGAAAAAGGCACACAAAACCTTGCGCCATGTTATGACAATTGCCTACAAAATTTCGGAAGCTATGTATAAAAGTAGTTTAACAGTTGTAGATTTTTGTACAATCAATATTTTTTTCTGTATCTGTACCCGTTCGTTTTATATAACCAAACGGAACTTACTTTCTGGACGCGCCTCGTATCTCAAAATTAATCAACACTTGCTCCATAATAGGTTTAGCCACTACAGCATTCACCACTCTGAAACCAATATATTACCGATGCGATCGTCGCGAAACCCGATTTTTTATATTCACCACATTTAGTAGAAACACATATTTACAATCGATGTATGCTGATGGGTCTATCCACGGTGTTCGGGACACACAAATCAGGCGAATATTCTGGCACATCAGTTTGCCGCCATAACAAGTCACGACACGACACAGTGTGTACTGCTGATGGCACGCTCTCATCACTATCGATGTACACTCGCACAGTTTGATTATGTGTGAGCGTAAAGGGTTAACGATACCTTACAGCTGCCATTCATTATTTTGTGGGCTAATTTTTTCGATGCTACTTTTTGTTAAAGACGTGCGCTCCGATTGCTTGAACGACTCGTGTTTCATGACCGCCAACTGCAGACGCATTAATCGTAAGTCAACGGAAACGTTTCGACAAAAGCTAAAATTTTCAGCCAGTTACGGCTTTCTCCTTCGCAATTTTGTTATATAAATCCCAAAGGTAAAGACTTTCCCTACTTTTTCAGTTCTGCTCTGTTCGTGGCGGGATCGAGATGAGAGGCGCCGCGGCCGATTGGCCGTACGCACTGGGGCGCCGTGCTGCGGTGCGCGCAGCTGTTCGCCGTCGGAGGTTTGAGTCCCCCTCGGGCATGGGTGTTTGCGTAGTCCTTAGGATAGTTTACGTTAGTTTAAGTGTTTGTAATCTTCGGACTAAAAACCAAGCAGCTGAGTCCCATAGATTTACAAACATTTGAAAATTTTTGAGATGTGGAGCGTAGTTATTGTTGCTATTTTCCGCGAAATTTCACACTCAATTTCCCAGCAATAAGTTTCAGTCATCTTATACATCTCATTGTAATTACTCTTCCAGACAAGTTACTTGTTTAACTGTCACTGCTGTAAGCTCTGTACATTCTTCTCCCTTCTCTTTTCTCCATTCCATTGAACGTTTGCGGGGGTTTCCGGTCTCATGGGTCAACACACATAATGCTACATAGTAATCCTTTCGTGGTTGTTGGGACATATACGTCCCACTAACTTCGGACCTCATTTCCACCACAAGGTGGCGAGTTGCGTAATTCTGCATAGTGCTGCCATCTGTTGGTGGCCCTTCAGAACGCGGAAAAAAATCGAGGCACTGAAATTCTTACAGTATAGAAGGCTGTGACTGTTTATATGGGCTGCCGCTTGAAGTTTCGCGCCGTACCATTGTTTATTGTGCCTTGAATCGGTTTTCGTCGTTTTCTCGCTACCGAAAATGTCCGAAGTAAGTATATTTGCTATATTATGTTTCTTAGAAGTTTGCAAACTACAATTACTCCGTGTAAAACTCATTGTACTTCAAAAGTTTTTTCAGTGTATTGACAATTAGTGGGACGCATGTGTCCCAGTGACCATTGTGTAGCCCTATAGTGCCTTTATGTTGCGATATTATAGTACTCATATTTCAAAGAAAAACAGTTTTTCTGTATGTGGCATGTGGCATGTGGTTTACTATTATCTGCATTTTCTATTATAGAAGCTGCGAGACAGCTCTCTCTCGCTTTTATTTATTTATTTATTTTTATTATTTTGTTTTAATATGGTGCGCGTTACAAATTTTTGAATCATGTACTTGTTTAAACCCTATGACAGTTAGGATAACTTAAGAAATTATTTTAAAAAGTCTTAGGTAAATCGGTACCAGAAATGATCAGTGGGACGTATGTGTCCCACCTTTTCTTTAGGAAAAATGGAATGTGCTAAAATTTTTTGAGTGTCATATTTGTAATCCTGACCCAAATCAGACTCTGTAACAGCTGAGATAAGATATTCTAAAGAATGAGTAAAGACCACGAAAGGGGTAAAGGAAACGAAACATTTGTGTCTACAAACGTTAATGAGATATGGAATCTGATGTCTCACAGCTGTATCCACCCGAATTCGATAAACTCAGGTGCTTTTTTCCACGGCGATTCTCCAGCGTCCACTATATTCTAAACGTCAACAGTGTAAGCGATAAATAAATATGTGTCTCGCCTTTCCTTCACCCTTGTGTTTTTCCCTGTGTCCAGCCTAATCCAATAAACCCACATGCATTTTTCAACAGGGACTCTCATTGTGTAAACAATGTCGGCATACATGTTTCTCCTCTCCTTCACTCTTTCGTGTTTTCACTGTCACCTCGAATTTTTTCAGGATTTGTAGAGACGTGTTCGTCCTGATGTAGCTTTACCCTCGGTGGCGCCTTTACTCAAGGGCAACATTATCGTAGACCAATGAACGCTATATTTGTTCTGCGATGATTTTTCTCTTTTTTGCCTAGAAAAAAACCACTCGAGATTTTATTGTATATTCGTCCATTAGAAATTTCCTCTATATTTTCCATCCTTAGAATGAGAGATGGAATTACTAAATCTGGTGCTCCTATCTTATTACATACATAGCAGCTACTATGCGTTGGGCGTCAAGACAGTCCACCATCTGCTTTACATTAAAGGTCAAATATTAGCACCACTGAGAGATTTGTATATGCGTTAACACGTCTTTATACGGTAAAGATATTCCAACATGATCAACATCATCTGCTGCAGCCAAATTTAAATTATGCTCCGTATTGCTTCCGTAATAAATAGCTATAAACACATCATCTCAATTTGTGGGTTTTGAACTATACCGTTGTGACATTACAGATACAGGGGAAAGCTGATTGTATCCTTGTGAAAAGCAAGTTTTAGAGAGCTGTCGGTTTTCCCCGCCGGCCGGCTAACAGTTTGGACCTAGTGAATGGAATACAGGTCATTAATAAAACCCTAATTTGCTCGGAAACAGGGAACGGCGGTTTTGCATGAGCGAGGGCTGCTATCCAAGATTGCAATTGAAATACAAAATAGCCACAAACATTATTCAAAAAATCCATATAAAATCAGGGAACGATCATACGGCAAATATAATCATATGAATGTTCAAATGTTTGTACAGATTATGGGACTTAACTACGGGGTCATCAGTCCCTAAACTTACAAACGACTTATGAACTAGCTAACACTAAGGACGGCACAAATATCCATGCCCGAGGGGGGATTCGAACCCCCGACCGTAGTGGCCGTGCAGACCGTGACTGGACCGCCTCACTCCCCTCGTCCACCGCGGCCGGCTAATCATATGAATGAATTCAGGAGACTTGGGGGAATCAAACGGCGTAATTACAATTTCAAAATCCCTTACAGATAAAAAGCAGATAAATTTCAGTACTATAATAATAGTACTATTAGACATATTTCAAATGTTTAAATGTTTGTTAAGATTAATGGACTTAACTGATGGGAGATTTGTTGTTGAAGGGAAATGAAATAGGTGAGACATGTGGAAAATTTGAAGCTACTGAGATATCCAATAGTGAGGATGCAATTTGCGCCTCTATTTCTGTTGATGAGAATGATCCAATAGCTCTTGATGGGATTATGATTTGTGAATGGAAGCTGTTGGATGAAAGTGTTGATGCCATGTTAAAACGATTTCTGTAGTGAATAAAGGAAAGTTTAATACTGGTGAAATAGATAATATTTTGGGGCAAAATTTGATGTGGATTACAGATGCAGATAATACTGAAATTTTCAGATAACGAGTATACTAAAGATATGAATGAGGAGCGATGCAATAGCGATGTAGTACATAGTGATTGTTTGGAAATAGACTTTAATAACTCTGTGTTCAATGATACATCGGCGGAGGTAAATGATAAATTTAATACAGTTTAAAGTGCATCGGCTGAAGTCTATAATGTTATTTGTGTTTGTGAGGTAATGTTGCGGATACAAATTTAATATTAGATGTTTTGTGATAAATGGCTTGTGACACATGTTATATCAGGTACAGATTTCTATGTAAATATAAAATATCTCTCGACTGTGTAAAGAGGTATCTCGAGTTTGAAGTAGAAGGAATAAGACGAAATGTGAAACTCAAGAACTTATTAACGAAGGAGCAATGTGTTGCTCACACTGTAATGACTTGGCTGGAGAAGAAGAATAAGTGAAATCTTTCCCATGGATGTTTATTTCAGTGTATTTATGTTTACTACATAAGAATTTTGTGGTATATTTATGTATTTATTGTGTGTTGTCTAAAATAAGTTCGTATGCTGAGGAGGACAAACAGGAATTGTGTGGGCGCACTTCGGTGAATGGAGGTCGGCAGTTTGATTGGATAATGTTAATGAAAATGAATAAAATTGAATGTTTCTATAATTTGTTGTTTAAAATGTGAGGATAGTTGTCAGAATTGTGGTATTATTTTAAAGAGTGTTGAGGCACAAATTTTGGTGTGAGAAGGTAGGATTGATTTCTCAGTAAAAGAGATGTGATAATTAGAGAATTTCAGCGTATTGAAAATTATAAGAAGGATCTTAGTGACATGAGTGGTTTATATATGGATTGATATGGAAATTTAAATTGTGTTTAATATTTGCGGATTAAAATGTGTTGTAATTAGGATATAATTTAACAGGGAAAGCTATTGAAGGAAAGTAATTTTTTGTTTATCTGAGTTTCCTTTTTAATTTCATCAGTAGGCAATGGGAGAGACTACGGTTGCAAAAACCAAAATTACTATAGTGTGGACATGATTTCTTGTGGAAACACGGAGAGACTGATGCTTTTGATTTTGAAGAGTGTGTATCGATTCCACTGGGGGAAGTCGCTCAAAGCTGGAACCTTGGAGATTCGGTTAGGTTCCTATATATTGGCAACTATACTACGAATTTCAGCAGGAGTTTTCATTCCGTCCGGGAGAATCGGCTGCAGAGTCACACACATTGCGACAAGGTAAGACGCTGGCGGAGAGTTGGTGTCAGTGCTGCGGACGGTGGAACCAGATTGTCGGAACGATGAGGCGCAAAGGCAGGTTAAAATGATATTTGTCGAGTGAAAGAAGTGTGCTTCGCACCATTGGACTTCTTCCTGTGGGAATAACATGAGGACGATTTTATATGTGCTGAGGAGAAAGGAATCAAGTCAATGACTTAGTTCATTTCTCCGCCGCACGTCGCATCCCATCAGTAGATTTTACTGGCAGCGAGCTTGTACTACACCAGCTACATGCTAGATGGCGTTGGTCTGCGGCATGCAGGTGTAGAAAGCGCAACAAAACAATAATTTGCTGCCAACTTCGTCAGGTGTCACGATTATTGTTCAGTGTTGTGAGTGATTGAATACCGTCTTTCTAAATGTCAAAAGGACATGGGTTGAAGAAATCCATACAAAACAAAAATTTCGGAAAATCTAATATATTTGATAGTACCCAGTATCACATCTTTCCCACTCAAAGAAACTCACTATGCTGGGAAGGAAATGAAATACCTAGAGGCAAGCTTGGATCTTAAAACTTTGCACGAAATGTTCCGTAAGAAATATCCAGACGTAAATGTGAAATACGACTTATATAGGAAACATTTTCATGAAAAGTACAAAGTAGGTATCAATATAAAGAAAATGAAGATATTTTCGGAAACTGATGAAACACATCCGTGGAGAAGACACTGAAATTTTGAAATGGCTAACTTCAAGTGATAACTCACTGTGATTTGAACTATTCCGATCTTTGAATTCTATTAAATAGTTGTTTTCATGTTCAGCTGAAGATAATTTACCAATAAATTTAAGATTTTTTTTTCAGAGGATACTTTGTAGAATATATAAAAATCATTTTCATTCGCAGTATGTATGGTTAGAGTACAGCAAATGCCAAAAATATCAATGCAATCTGTTAAATAGTTTAACAATAAAACAGTTTTTTGTCTCTCCTGAAATGTACAAAAAAGTGACATAGTTCCTTTCTCCACCGACCGATTCAATTATTGATGTGTAGTGTTTATCAGTAAGAGTTTAAGAAGCAAATGGGCAGCACTGCACCACGCTACCTATCCAGGCGCACCGGATAGCGTCGCGGTACCACACGGAATCTCGCATGAGCAGCTGTGACTCTTCCATCGAGCGTTCTTTTTGATAAAGTCCCGTATGGTATCCTTCTTACAAAGCTTTAGTAGTTGCTCACAGACAGGGGCCGTTGAAGTTGAGCGGAGAATGGAATTATAACCTAGTAGTCAGAAGTTAGGGAAACAACCTTGTTCATGTCTAAGGGCATTCCAGTGTGACTGGATAACCACAGCACTGCTCGTCATTCGTGTCTATCTCATTTTCCCACATTTTCTCAAAATCCTCTCCTCTTGTCTGTCAAAGACGCTTCCGGCATTGGAAGCAGTATCTTTATGGTTCCTTAAAAGGAAGAAATACTCAATTACCTTTTATTTAAGTCAAACCCCAGTAGCAGTTTAAGTCGAAAATTCCTTTGTCTTGTGTCAATAAAGGCCAAGTTAATAATTTGGTTGTAATTTGAGGCAAATTGCTTGGATTTTAAGACTTTTCTATACTATTATAGGATCCATATTGGCTAGCTCTGTAAAACCACAATCCAGTGCTAGTGCGAACGTACATATTGAATGCAAATTAATTATCTGCCAGTAGTGTTAACATTTCCTGTAGGAAGTTCATTTGAAAACTCAAAGGTAACAGTATAATTTATAAAATTTATTTATCATGAAAATAAATCCAAAATCCAGACGTTCTGATTTCTTCCATATATTTTACTCTTCCCATCTGGCAAAAGTAACTTAGTTACTGAACACTTTCCTATTAAAGATAAAGGTGAATCATATAATTAAAATTTGTGATGCAACTCGTTAATGGACATATAGGAACATTCCTGCTTTTAACCTTAGGCTAACGTGATATAAATATCATGGTAAACAGAAATTTACTAACTCTGAGACTGTTTTACGTTTCAAACATGTTAAAAACATTAAAGAAAAAGGTGAAGCATGAACTGTCTCAGGGTTAGTACATTTCAATTTACAATGATATTTATAACGTCTTAGCCTAAGGTAAAATAATGAAATTTCGTCTGATCGGATTTGACTCTTTCCGCCAAGTGACATTACGAACTCTACATTTTTCGTTCATAAAGAAACCAACAATATCTAGAATGGTCCTTGTACAGATAAAGGCAACGATTGGTCAGCGACCACACAAACACCACAACAGCTACTCTCAAATGAGTAAAAAATAACGCCGTCATTTACCGTCTAGTGCAATCATCTGAAGATCAAAACCCACTGCAGGACGATCTGAATAAGATATCACTACGGTGTAAAAATTGGCAATTGACTAAATAATGAGAACTGTGAAGTCGTCCACATGGGTACGAAAAGAAATCCGTTAAACTTTGTTTACGAGATAAATCAATCAAAAGTTAAGGCAGTAAACTCCACAAAATACCTAGAAATTACTATTACTTCAGACTTAAAGAAAACGTAGATAATGTCGTGGGAAAGGCGAACCAGAGACTGCGTTTTATTCGAAGAACTACTATAGAAACTGCATACAGTACACTTGTCCGTCCATGTTTGGAGTATTGCTGCCCATTATGGGATCCTCATCAGGTGGCTTTGACGGAGGACATCGAAAGACTCCAGAGAAGGGCAGCTCGTTTCATATTGTCACGATACAGGGGAGACAGAGTTACGGAAATGATAGTGGATCTGAGATGGGAATCATTACAACAACGTTTGGAGGTGTAATTTGATGTCAAAAGGCTTCGTCATCTATCTCAAGTGTATGTACCTCTGATAGTAATAAATTTTTATTTTTTTAAATTTTTTGTTTAGTTTTTTTCTGATTTGGTTTTTTAATGATCCACTGAGGAAAGCGATATTTAGGTAAAATGTCATTCTTACTGTGAGACAAATTTCATCGCATAAATGTATTGATAGGTATTCACCTATTGCGAATTTTTTTCATTGTTTTGGAGACATCGTTTAATGACGAAAATTCACTCTCTAGTATGCAGGAGTGGAGGGAGGAGCTTATAGAACTCAGAAGGAGATCGAGTCCCGGCAAAACACTTCAGCCTACTGAAACAAACCTCTCCTTACATTGATTTTTGAAGTGTATACTTTCTTTATGTACGCAAGCAGACTGTTCCAACTTTTAGTTAGCTAATTACATAACAGCTTAAAAATTTCGCCATCCTCGATGGAACACTGTGTCTCGGTTTGCCTATCGATGTAAGTCACTGGCCCTAAACTTCTTACAAAGTAATTACTGGGATAGCTGCTTAATTCAGTCACAGATAAAATATGGCCTCTGATCCATTATTATTGTTTCAGGCGCCCTCTAAGCTCTAGTATCAGCTGGTTGGAACAGCGGAAGCTATGTAATAGTAAGAGAGACTAACCTGGCATATCCTTTACTGACAGATCACTGATCCCCTAACACACCGCATTCCTTTGTACCATTCCAGTGGAAGGAGGAAAGATTAGGGTTTAATGTCCCGTCAACGTGGTCATTAGAGACTGAACATACGCACGGATGAGGAAGGAAACCTGTCATACCCTTTGAAAGAAACAATCCTAGAATTTGCCTGCCCTGATGTAGGAAATAATTCCCGTCGCGAGAGTATAATCACGTCGGAAGATTTTGACTGAAATAAAAGATATGAAACTGCGTTGCTCCTTTATACAATTTGTACGCAGTCCAACTGTCATCTGTATCTGTGTATACCGCAAGTGAGTGACTTTCTTCTACATGTATTGCTATAATGTACTGCTATCTAATCTCTGAATGCGTAGGCAGGACCGGTTTAAGAAATTACGCTTCCCCCCACCCCCAACCCCCATGAAAAATATAATTTTGTAGGCCCCTTTCGTTTTAATCGAGAACGTAGTTCTGTTTAAACCTCTTATGAGCATATTTATTGTCATTGCCAGACTATTTTGTTAATAATGGCGTATTAAAGCTTCTTTTAATCAATCTATAAAGAAGGCAGCAATTTTTTAAGTGGTACCAGCAAATTCTCATGGCCTTAGGAATGTATTGGTGAAAACGTACTACAATTCAGTGAATTTTTGAATGAAGTATAGCGTGTGAAGCTCGCGGTTAAAGAATATTGGGTAGAGTATATTTCATAGCACCGGCGTTTCATTCTTTAATATGAAATACCACGGTGTTGCTGTCTCCTTTTCCCTCCCCTCTTCACTGGATCAAAAGTTGCCTTTCCCATGTTAAATGTATGCATTACATTAAGCACAAACAAACCTCAAGCCGTCCGCGGTGGCCGAGGTGACTGAGGCGCTCCAGTCACGGTCAGCACGGCCACTACGGTCGGGGGTTCGAATCCCCCCTCGGGCATGGATATTTGTGCCGTCCTAGTTCGTAAGTAGTTCATAAGTAGTTTGTAAGTTTAGGGACTGATGACCCCGTAGTTAAGTCCCATAAGCTTAACAAACATTTGAACATTTGAACAAACCTCAAATATATATTAAAACCAGGAAGAAACACACCAAAACGTACGAGTATGCACTAAAATGAACAATCCTGTACCCACATCCAATAGCAACAGATCCCGAAATATAAGTGTTACGCGTTTCTTATGTTACAGAAATACTGAACCAACTCTGAATTTATTTCTGTTACGCCTACAAATGTCGTTCTTTTCAAATCTTTCAGAAAAGAGTTCCTAACAGGTGTGAAAATATTTTTCACGTAGGAAAACATCGCCCTGTGTGACATTGTATTAGGAAAGAGCAAATGTTGCAATGTCGCTTGCGAAATAATTGGTAAATCCTGTTTGAAATATTTTTCTTATACTTGTACATCTGGCGGCAGGTACGGATATGATGATTTTGTAATGTATTTAGTTTTACTTTCAAAATTTCATTTAAACTGAAGAAACTAGATATTACCTAGATTACTAAAATGGTTTTAACGAATGAGCGTTTCATTATTATTTTGTCCCCAACCGTCGATCAGGCTGCAGCGTCACAGACCACCAAGAAGAGGGCCCACGTTAGATTCCCGGCAGGGGAAGGAGCTTTGGGTGTTGTCCTCATCATCATTTTTATCATCATCGACGTGCAAGTCGCCAGAGTGGCGTCAAGTAAAAAGATTCCCAGTAGCCAGCCGAACAGTTCCACACATGTCTTCTGGCCAAATTGCCATACGATCATTTCATTATTCTTTTTAATAGCTACAAAGCAAATCCTGATTAGTTTAACCTAGTGGCATACTGATTATGTGATACATTTACCTGTATATGATATATATGACGGGCAATGATTCTTTCAACATTGTGGAAGCACTCCTAGGCCCTTACTCTTACGGTAATCAGTTTCAGTTACAGCAAGCAGGGTAAAGTTGAGAATTTGTATCTCACTGGAGACGTATTTGAGTAATCCGTGTAGGTGTGGTGATTGCTGTGTAGTGGTGTAGGGGTCAGCGCAACTGCCTATAAAACAGGAGAACCAGTTTCGAATCCCAGCTGGGTACACATTAATAACATTACCCACTCGCAGTTAATGTCATACATTCTGTGAATCTGATTTTACAATCAAGACAAGCAGCAGCTGGAATATAGTAATTTCTTTCACAAGAAGAAGATTAATGGTTCTACACTGTTTGTTGATGTGATTTTTCAACAGATGTTACCTCTGTGACAAGCAACTGACGCTAGCATTTTGGCAATAAACGCAATTTACAGGCACTTTGAACTTTTCCACTTGATCATTTATCATTATTGATAATGAATTTTACAATATAACTATTTGTGAGTGAAGCTCAGGATAATTTTCACATCCCCCACGCAGCAAACTTCAACACTACAAATATAGGAAATCTTTTACAAAGGGCCATCCGCACTCTTGACGAGAGGTGGACCATAACATGGGGTAATTTCGGATGCAATTTTCATATTCTCCAAAATCACTTCCTAAGGATACGAAATTACCGCAAATATTTTCATTTGTTTAAAGCTGAACATTTATTAAATTCTATTATAATATAAGTTTAAGTATTTTTTTATTGGAAATGACATTTAATTGTAACTAAGATATGTTAAAACATAAATATAATATTTTTAAAATAAACAGAGAATAATTAAAGAATTGACACTTTATCATTCTTCAATTATACAGAAACGCAAATCAATAAGAATTAGAGTTAAAGCTAACAACAACACTACAAAATGAGGCTTTTGCAGCCATTTTATGAAGACCTGATCTAAGTAATAATATTCTAATACTCACATACACTATACTCTATATAAAAAGGAATTAAAAAATTAGTTATATTGTTATAAATGTTTTTTCTTGCAACAAAGCAGGAACACATAATAGCAACGAAAAAGATATATTGAAAATTTGTAAAAGTTAAATATTTTATACACAAAGAGAACAAAATATTATTTCTTATAATTATGTTGAAATAAAGTTGAAGAGAAAAACAAATTAGAATATGTGAGAAATGGCTGAACATTCTTTTGGTATCGTTAATTTTTGCCTGAATTTGTTGATGATTCCTCGGCATTAACAACCACCAGGCAAAGTTTTTGTCTCAAAGGCAGGAATATGTATGGTGTCAGGTCCCTGAGACATATTTAACCTGCATTTTCGGACTTTTGAAACAGTATTTATTGCTTGCAAGTAATATCTTGATGGCTTAGTTCATTTATTCATTTGTTTCAAAATAGTCAAAGTATAGCATTCGATCGCAAGTGCGATAATTAACATTCCTCGAGGCTTGAGCAATTAACAGCTCTGACAGATACATAGAGGGATTATTTTAGCTCACAATTTGTCAATTAGCAGACCTCTGCATTCAGTACTTGGGAACTGTATTTCATCTGGTTGCAAACTATGGTCCAACATGACGCTGTCCGACCGTCTGCAAGCAAAAGTCCCTACGCATCGCGAGACAACCCCGTAAGCGTAGTACCTGGTCTGAGATGGGCCGGTTCGTGGGCTAGTCTACCGTCATAGGAAAGTACGTCTGGTAGGCGGAGGCTCCGATGACGATGCGCAAGCTCAAGCTGGGCCGAAAAGTGGGGAAAAAAGGAAGGTACATATTCAGTAGCCGGGAGAATTTTTTTGGCACTGCGTCGCTTCGTGTGGTGAGCGAGACACTGTGTTGACGGTGCGAGCACTCTGCTGTGGGCGCAATTTGCGCCTGTTCGAGTGTGTACAGTTTCAGTGGATGTAATGTTCGTGCGATGTCTGTTCTTTCGAACATGTCCGACAGAACAGGCAACACACCAATATAATAAGTATCTTCACGCGAAGACGGCGTTAGCTTCAATTACTTCACCACAGATGCGGTCATACGTTCGACCTCGCACGGGAATCTGTAATGGCGAGTGTAAGAGGGCATGAACTATAGGAGCGCTACATCCATTACGTGCGACTTGTGGGAATTTGAAACGGACGGGAGGCGAGCACGGGTAGCCAAGTGGTTAAGGCTACCGCTGCGGCAGACCCGGGTTCGATTTCCGGACCAGCTCACATTTCACTTCTCGCCTTTGTTTTGTTTCAATACCCTAAAACAGCCACTGTCAGTCCTTTCCTTCTTAATCCTTCTTCCTTCTTTATCAATAATTTGCAAAGTTTCAACGGAGTTTCAGAATTGAATCGGAAAGGGTGAATAGGCTAAGTGATTTACCTTTCTATCCCACCACTTATTTGATTTTCCATACACTAAGCATCAGTCATCTGTTGAATTAATGTTGCTAAGTTTTTGCTGTCGTTAGTAAATAATTAATGTTGTTAAAGTATAGTGATTATAGTGACTGAAGTACAACTTTTACCGATCGTATTTTGTATTATTCATGTAGGGATAACTTCACAAATTTCAGTTATAACATTTATGTGGAAGAACTGTGCTTCAGCCAAGGGCCATTTATTAGTAGGCTGGCTTTAAGAGATTCCTCGCTCACTGATAAGAGTCGATGTACAGGGCGTTCTGTTCTTTTGTCTTGGGTTAGTCACAGAATTACATAACCAGCATCACCCTAATTTGAAAGCACGACTACTTCCAAAAACACATAGCAAACATTGCAGGAAGGTGAATCAAAGCCACAAGAGGTATACTAAAGATACTGCCTACAATCCACTTGTTCGTCCTGTTTTGGAGTATTGCTGCACATTGTAAGATCACACCGAGTGAGACTGACGGATGATTTAGAGAAAGATCATAGAAGGGCACCTCGTTTTGTATTATCGCGTTGGCGAGAGCATGATGATCCACGACTGAGGCGTACATAATTAAAAGGAAGCCGACATTCACTGCGGTGAAATTTATTTGACATTTTTTGTTACCTCCCACCCGCATAGCGAATCATCCTAAGAAAATAAGAGAAATCATATCGAAAATGGAAAGATTTACTTTTTCTCGAGCGCATTGAATGGAAATATAGAGATATATCATAAAAGCGGTTTGATGAACCCTCTGCCATTCACTTCCATGTGACTTGAAAATATTTGTGTTGACGTAGATTGGGCATTGAATCTAACTGCCTCCAGCAGATACTACATTGATTTTTTTTAATAGTTAAATCTGTATATATAGGTAATCTTTACTTTTTGAAATATATGCAGAATTTTATATAAAATATATTTAAAATATTTCATGTGTAAAGTTGGGGACAGTTGCTAGACGTTAATAAAAAGAGCATTGATAGAGTGAACGTAATGTTAGCAATTTGGATATCACGGATAGTTAAATAAATTATTCAACCATTCATAATCATGCGTAATTTAATAGAAGAGAATATAGGATTAAATTTAAAAATATTGATGTTGCTTAATAAATGATAAATCGTAATTGAAAATCAGTTACATGTCTTGATAGTTGAAAGGAAAATCGTTTTTTGGTTGAAGAATAATAAGTTTGTTGTAAGCGAAGATGATGAATTTTTTAGTTCATTATGGTAAGGATATTTTATGAGGGTGCTTTTTTTACGAAATCTCTTGCTTGCAAGCGACGGCTGTGTTCAATGTGGTAAAGGTGGTGTACAAATGAGACACACACGTCGTGGGCCGATCAATTGCAACTAAAAGATGCAGAAACTATATTAACTAATGAAAGTTGAAACGATGGTGATTTCATAGAAATATTCTTAGAAAGGAATCCTAGTTTTATTACCTCTCAGTCAGCAAAAGTGAAATCACATCAAAAGATATGTTGAGTTTGTCAGTTCTTTCAGTGGCCAGTGATCGATTCTCTCTCGGTGTTGTAGTTCAGTTGTGAAATTCTATCACCATAAACTCACACGCATTTGCTTTTTACAGTTAAGACAAAGATAACATGATTCAAACAATGGTAGAAGAATGTTGTTGATTTAATTATGGTAATGCTGAGAAAATTGCAATTGTGTCACATGACTCATTGAATAGTCAGATACAGATTGCGGCAGTATCAAATACGTAAGATATAAATGCCCTGCATTGCAAAACGGACATTAGTACTCACATGATAGACATGAAACGGTTTCCACAGTGTTATTGCAGCACGCCTGGAATTAACAGACTTCGCATGTGGAGTGGTAATTGGAGCGAGAGGCTTGGGGCATTCCGTTTCGTAATTCCTTAGGGAATTCAACATTCCTAGATTCGTAGTGTCAACAGTGTTCCAAGAACACCTAATTTTTGGCATTACTTCCTGCTACTGAAAAAGAAAGACCAAATACCTGTACTTAGTGACAGAGGACAGCGGTGTTTGTGAGAAATAACCACAGATATTAATGTGCGAGTTCCATGACCTTATCCGTTATCACATTGAATAGTGGTTTTGATGTTAAACGGTTATGGCAGCAGATAATCCACTCGGGTACTCTCGTTAACAGCATGTAATCGGTTGCATCCCTGTGCTCTCGACCACTAAAGGACTGCTAAACCTTGGTTTCGGCACTCGAAAAGAGCAAACTATAGGGGGGCTGGTGGTTCGAATTTGACATAGACTACACAACTTCTTGGGCCGAATTTGTCAACATGGTACTTTGCAAGCTAACGATATCTCCATAACGGTGTCTTCTTGGTTGTCTGGTAAATTAAATAGATTGACACTTGCTTGGACTTCTTGTTCCCAAAGAATGATGGAATTTTTATGTAGATGACAATGGACCACGGGCCACAAATGTTCGTGATTGGTCTGCTGTACATTACGGACACTTTCAGTGAATGATATGGCTATCAAGATCGCCCGTCACGAACCCCATTTTCGCGAGTTGAGTTTGTGCAGACAATCTTACATCGACACATTTTTCGGAACTCCTGACGGCTGTACACTTAAAGATATATTAGCACAGGACTAAAGGAAATTAAATAGTTTATCATTTCATAAAAGAAGTTCATCAAACACATTATTAATCTTATAACACTTCTCTACACTAAGGAATAAATTTGTTTCAGGAACACAATAGTAACAGGGATGAACCTGTTCTAATTGAAAGCCTCACAGGGCAAACAAATGTGTGGCTTGGTTTATTGAAACGAAGTCAAACGCAAAAGTTCAGGATGCGACATAGAATGTTCCACAGTCTTGCCATCCATTACAAACAGCCACTGGAACTTCATGAAAACAGAAAATGTTGATTGTAAGCAACATGGAAGACAAGTAAACAATTTTACATGTTTTCCACCTTTCGCCACAAAAGTCTTTCCATAATACGTCAAGAACCTGCGAAGGCTTCGTAAGGCAGAGCACTGTTTACTCTATAAACGTCGTCTTTTGTTTCCGAATTGACTGAAATGCTACAGGAACACAAACCATACGTTAAGCCAAAATTGTATAAGTCAAGATATTATTGAAGCAGTTCGGACGTAATTTACGCATCGCAAGGGTAGCGCATGTAGAATTTAATTTGAGAGTAATAATAAAAATATGTTTTTCGTGCTGTTGGTGAGGTATAGAAGTATACTTCACATTAAATTTCTAAAGCAGGTTTTGAGAATCCTTGTATAACAAACTGTTTACATGTACCTCAAACTTTCATGTGCAATGGAGCAAAAATCCTCTTAATCATAATATCTTAGAGAAGTCTCTACAGGACCATTGATTGAATCTGTAGTTCAACAGAAAATCTAAGCGTTATACTCATGTATCGGTGTTCCTGTAGTTTGGGAATATTGTTAGTATAATGAAATTAAACGGCTAAAGAAAATGGCTTATTCAGTAGAAGCATTTCATGGAACACAACTTACGTCGAAGAAAAGACGCAAGGGAAAATGGAGAATACGGTGTTTGTAGCAGTGCTAATACAGTACACAAATAAGTAATTTATTCAGATGTTACCTGTCTTGGCAAATTACCGGTTACTAAGAATATTGAGAAATGAAAGAAAGAGAAAAGGCTGGCTTCAATGTTTTGCCGGAGTAAAAACGGGGAACTTGTAAGAGGAACTGAGAATAGGATATTCACTGCGATAGGAAAGGTGAGATTCACTGGCGTGCCCGTAATGGCTGTGACGTGCGCCGGAGTGCTTCAAATAGGACTCCGCTGCCAATTTGTGAGTCTCTCGAGGCAGCAGATTGCCTGTCAGAGCGACGCTTTCTCTGCTTCCTGGTAACCTTCATAAGCACTGGAGGTCTGAGGTAGACATCAATTGCTTTGTTGATAGACAGACAGTGTCGACTCCAGGAAATTGAAATAGGTTTACAATAATAGGTAACAATAACAGCCACTCCCTACTTAGCGTAAATTCTAATAACATCTTTGCATGTGGAAATAGTAAAAATGCTTTGGAAGAGACAAGGTTGCAGGTAAACGGAAACATTCCTCAGAATTAACTTTATGCAGTACAACCTTCGTTCCTACACCTACACACAAGGAAGTTTAAAATTCTGTATGGTAGCAGTGATTGTAAGTGTGTGCTGGTACCGTATGAAAATATTTCTGAAACGCTACACAATACCTTTGACCCTAGACATTACGAACATAGGTACAAAGTAAATTATGCAATTATCGTATTTCATTTAACCTGTCACACGACGTTAATGTTCCAAGGGTGACGGTAAATTTAGTTTTACAAATATGGATACGATTTACACTGCTCTGCTAAAAAAAATGTTCAAATGTTTGTAAAGCCTGTGGGACTTAACTACGGGGTCATCAGTCCCTAAACATACAAACTACTTACGAACTAGGACGGCACAAATATCCATGCCCAAGGGGGGATTCGAACCCCCGACCGTAGTGGCCGTGCAGACCGTGACTGAAGCGCCTCAGTCCCCTCGGCCACCGCGGCCGGCCACTGCGCAGCCAGATTGTTTTAATCACCTAACTAATAAAATAACGGCGCCCGTTCTTTAATGTATCCAAAAAAATAGATGTCGCTATGTAATGTTACAACTGCTTTTAATATAGCTCATTTTTTTTTTTTTTTTTTTTTTCAGTATCGGCTGCTGGTAGATCTTGTTATCTTACAAAGGACGTATGAAACGTTATGCCATATCCGTCATTCAAACCCGGGGAAACTTGCTTACTAAGCAGTTGCGAGTACACCATGAACACGGATTTAACATAATGGAATACGCAAGCAGGAAGCCCCTGCTACCCAAACCTTCATACGTGTACCCACTTCAACCATTTATAATAATACATGGGCTACAGCAAAGATTGACAGATACTGCTATCGCATGTCAGCGTTCTCGTACTAATTTGCACTTCTCTATTTTTTCGCAGATCACTGATTGCTTTTCCAGTGAAAAGGAGAAGTCTGGACACAATACTCGTCTTTTTGTTTATATCTTTCGTGAACATCGGATTCTATCCGTGTCTTCAGTTCATGTACCATTAATGTAAGTGTGAGGTTAAATCTTCTTTTCACTCAATAAATCCCGTTTGATTTAAAAGTTAAAGCTCAGGTCTCATTGTAATATGCCGTTTCCTCCCCATCATTTATTAAGAACGGTTTTCAATCGAATGACCGCAATAATGAGACGTTAGGAAACCACGATACTACGAATCCATAAATTGTGTAACTGTTGCTATTTTATCTGTTAAATTATTAATTTGTAAAAAATACTTCTCTCGCTAATGGAACCCGCAGTCACTTTAAATGTTTACCAAGTCAGAAAAAAAGTGATTTAAATATTTTTCATAATAATCTATGGAACTTTGAATACGATGTCCACAGTCAGGTACACACGTAGAATAAAACAATATTACTTCCAACTTCTGCCTTAGAGCGAGAGTTTACCTACAGGATTACTGTTATCATTTCAGCTACGTCATGCCGTAGAACGGCGCCGACGCACTTGCAGAAGTTCTCTCCCGCTTTTTTATGACATTATCTGTATCATTATTTCACAGTATTAATTCCGCAGTAAAATTCACTCCAATTTTCCATACTTATCCATTTTTTAATTTCTGCAGCAATTGCCCCTTAATTATATAATTAAATTTATTCTATATTTGTATTCCCGTAAATTCCAGATCCATAACATTCCACAGACGGACTGACGTTATGTATTTTGCCCCTGACTCTCAGAAGACCAGTCTTCTTGTGTATCCTCAGTGAACACTGCATCAGTGCTCAACTTTAAGACTTAAAAATATGAATCGTAGCTTCTGTTCGATCGAACATGTTCGAAAGAACAGACGTCGCAAAATTGTAATTCATCTTGTAGAGTAGTGACGATTATTTCAGTGCTGATACACACAAATACGAGAATACAAGGTTAATTGCGAGCCTTGGAGTACAAGGGTCCAAGTAGGAGGACAGATGAAGGTTTGGGTCGTAAAGGATTCGTGTTTGGGTTGTCCATGCAGGTGTGTTAAATTCATGTAGCACAGAGACAAATGCAACTACTAAGCAGGAGGTCCCGTGTTAGAATTCTAGACCTGGCACAATTTTCTTACGATCCTACTGTGTGATACAACACCTGCTAGAAGATGAAACAAACAAACCTCAGTTCTACTTACTTGCTAGTTTGTCCACCTTTCGCAATGATAATTGCGGCAAGGCGTCTTGGTTGGATCCAATGAGGCCTTAGTGTGTCGCTGGAGGAAGCTGGCTCCAAATCTGCACAAACACAGGTCGTCTAATTCAAATGTTCAAATGTTTGTAATTCAAGGGACTTGACTGCTGCGGTTGTCCCTTAAACAAACTTATTACAATGAGAACACAGACACTCATGCCCAAGGCAGGAATCGAGCCTCAGACGGTGTGCAATAGCGCACTCCGCAACAAGAAGCCTTAGAGCACTCGTTCACTCTACAGTGTCGACGTCTGATTCCTTTACCGAGGAAGAGGCCGATGAGTCCTGATGCCAAGTTCGTGATATGTTAAATCGAGTTACAATCCTGCGATATGAGAGACCATCACATCAAGACGCCATTGTATCCCTTCAGTACTTAAAAACTGAATTACTACAGTGTTTTAATTTCCACTGTTGAAATCATCAACCTAAAAGCCCTGGCACTGTAGTTACCCACTGTGTGTGTGTGTGTGTGTGTGTGTGTGTGTGTGTGTGTGTGTGTTAGAGAAAATGAACCATTTCAAAACTACTGGCCTGCGACGCTTCCTGCATAGCTTTGGATTGTGTTTTGTCTCAAAAGGTCGACGGAAAAGAACATCCAGTTGCATATGCCTCCAGACAATTCAATAAAGCTGAGATGAATTATTGTACAGGATGACCAGCCAGTCTAAAATAGTTCGGGAAATAATTCAAAAAAAATATTTCAGAACTTCGCCTAAGTTTTACGAGTGTTCTTCCACTGTGACATTCGCCTTAACAACATGACCAAGGCTGTCCACCTTGCAGGACAGTACCGGCCAGAACCAGTATTGAATCCTGATTCTAAAATCACGCCACCCTTCTGGCGTCCGTGCTGAAACTACTGACGTTTCCATGCTACCATGGAGCCAATAGCAGACACCCACGTTTGATCACGTGTGCTACTGCTGCAGGACGCAGAGGTGCGAGAATCAGTTCCTTCGCTCTCTTCAGTTTGAGTTCTCGTACAGAACAGACGTACTCCAGGGGCTCAGCGTCTGTGCGGGGCGAACGGCCGCATGCCGTCCGCTCCCGCCTAGCGGCTGTTTCGTATCAGTCACCAACTGTGTGAACCGTAACCATTACCGTAATCTTTTCCATTTTCTAATTCGCTAACATAGACTGGCATTCATTCATTACATCCTACCTCAGGGCGAGTCCCGATATGTATTTCAGAATATACCAAATATTAACTTCAATTCTATGTTTTATTTGTCGGTCAGCCACCCTTTCCTAGGGCGCCTACAAGCCTTCACCGCTCCGCCTTCCATCCTGACAACGCTTCCAACCCATTTTATTTATGCAGCACTGGGATGGATTGTATAATTTTCCTGTCATCCGTAGGATAAAGGTCAAGTGCTGTACAATTTGGCGTCCGAAGTGCGATCGATAACCCACCTTTCGGCCCTTAGGGTGGCCGCAAAATTTTGGTTCACATTATGTGTGGCTGGTAGACAGTCGCCGTGACATCCTAGCCGCCGCTGCATCTGCACATTCCGTGCCGAGTCCGAAGTCCAACGCCGCACGCCTGCCTGCCGCAGTGCACGTGTGCGCTGTGTGCGTGACGCGCGACCTGCCGCAGTTGACGGTCCGACTTGGCCGTGCGCTACTCCACGTGCGAAGCTCAACAGCGCGCACGAGGCGTAAAAAGTTACGCGCCCCGTCCGTGCTGCTGTTCCGGCCCACCGAAGGCATGTAAGTGCCGCACCCGGTTGGCGCGGCCCACCTGCCGCTGCCGCCGCCCACATACGTCGCCTACCGAAGCCGCCCGTCCGTAAGTGCTGTGCGGATGAGGCGCCGCCCCACGTCTTCTGTCGGTCCTGCCAAGCAGACGAAGATGGCTCTTTACCGGGTACAAACCACTCTGCAATCCGTAGCAGTGAGGCCTACTTGCTGCCACGACGCCCCCACCGCAGCCACGCTCGCGTCGTGCGACCGCACATCGCCCGCCGCCCAGCTGCCGCCCCCGCCTGCTATGCACCGCACCACCGTCGTATTTCACGAGCCACGCAACGTCTCGACGGATAAGTACAGACTAAAACTGTATCATTTATTTCCTTCTGTTCCGAGTTGTCTCGAAGTAATAGAATAATTGAAATATTAGCTTTCCCTGGGATAAGACTTAGTAAGCGATGTTTCCTTCCCCGAGTCACTGGACTAGCTAAAGTTGGTTTTTTGCTGCCCATATTACAGTTATATTACAGAATAATACTCTTTTCCTTATATTATTTGAGCATTGCCGGAAGTATGGAAGTTTCATTTTTAATTAATTTGTAGCAAGTCTAATGAATGACACAGTTTTGTGATTTTTGACAAAGTTTTGTCATTAACGCTAGTAATATGTGGCCTGGCGTCCACATTGTCCGAGATGTTCGTGATATTTCTTCCATTTAGATTCAGTGTCACGATCTCTCTTTCCTTGAACTTTCCTATCAATATTTTCCGTGCCGTAAATGAAAGTAAATTTCCGCCCTCCACAGACGTGATGGGTTAAAGTAAGGCATCTCCCTCCAAGCTGCGTCTGGCAGAAATTGAAATATCATTGGTACAAGGGAGAAGTGTGAAATTCTCAATCTTGAAGGATGTGTGCTTTTGTTTTAAGATCAAACACCGACGCAATACCAACGTTGAGATCTTAAAAGAAAAACCACAAAGAAAAAGTATTTCAATCGTGTATGTGTCTATCAGATTTGCTGACGAGTTTAGACTGAAGTCCGCAGCCGCACAAACAGTCGTACACACGACTAGCGTCTGAAACCGTTGAAACCGTTAGAATGCTGTGTTGATCCACCACATTGTAAACCCAAGAATTAAACTATCGCTCCTCCCTCCTCTACTCTCTGTATGTTTCTCTTTTTCCTCCTACGTATTTCTTTCAATATGAGCTTTTCCTTCCGTAAAAGTGTTAGTTTCGCAAACTGGTTGCCAAAGCATGTGACGACAGTGTGCTTCAAGGCACGAAATGTGAATCTTGTTGATTCGAAAATGTTTTACCGGAGAGAAGCCTGGTTGAGATGTGTTAAGATAGCCTTTGAGAGATACCCGAATCCCTGCAGCACCCTAAGTGATGTGCAAGTAAAAATCCTTTAAAGCTGTTACGCTCCAGAGGGCAGCTAAAGTTGAGTAATGTTTTAGCCGATGTAATGGAGCCTAAATGTAGTTGCCACATGCTGAGTCAAGAGTACCGCCTGTGAGCGAAAAATCCGTAAGAGGAGTTTAAAGAAGAAAACTGTTGCACATAGCGAGAAGACCAAGAAAAACCACTTTTTCCTTATTTCTATTGCCGCAATTCTGCTTCTAAATACCTCCTGATTTATGTCATACACGCCTTTTCTTTGTCAAGATTCCGAAACTTCCGTAGCAGTTTCTATCATGTTTTCTGTATCAGTACCTTGGCAATAAATGTACGTGAAACACAACGCACATCAGAATTATGAGAGTCAGCCTAAGTTGATATGTAAACAATTTGTATCCAGTACTCCAAGAGAGGTACTTATAATGTGCTGTGATGTGTTAATAGTAACGATATGTTGTCCTTATCCCGTATAGCGAGATCGAGTGCTATTTTGCAATGATGATTAACCCAGACGTTAGTAAATCCAGTTCTCTTTTAAAGCACCAAATTATTAAGCGTGAAGTATCAAAATGTGCTCCAGTCACTCATAAGATAGATTTTCGTAAGATTTAATAGTGTGTAAGGTTTTCCAGAATGTCTGTCTAGTTCAAACTTATATTTTTAGACTAAGTATCCTTCAGAATGTTGCGTATACTGTCATTAAGTGAGGAAGAATTAACGATTGCTACCATTAACTATTTATCCCTTCTTATTCACCATTGTGAAGTATCACGTTTTGTTACCAAATCCATAAAGGGGAAGCTTCTATATGGATTTTATGCTGTTTGCTTCTATTGTCAACGGAGCATTGTTTACCATTAACATTTCCAATTGTTACAGTGATTCGGTTGTTACTGCCTTTCCTGTGCTACATTCATTTCTTTGAGACCTTTTAGAGCCTCTAAAGTCTGGAGTTAGTGATTATAAGGATTAAAAATTAATTGCGCGCTTTTTAATTCTTAAAATCGACCCACCCGACTTGTTCCCTCCAGTCTTTCTTCATAAAATTTTAATCCACACCCTGTTTTCTGGCTTTAACTAGTGTCAATTCCACCGAAACTTAGACTGTATCAGCAATTTCGTCATCCTAGAGCTACTATGTTACGATATTTATGCAGATGAATGGCCAACGTTTTGGAACCTTGTACTGCTGAAATTCAACGCGTAGAAGCCTCGAGACGTATTGAAATTTTAAAATGTGCATTGTTAATTGCCTGATCTATTGTCCATTACGTATCAAACTGACTTTAACCTCCTTTCCATTCATCTGAATGAAATTCATTTCCAAATCTCTGATACGTTATTTATTTTATCCACTGTTCGTAGCCGATGTTATTGTGCTGCCGTTTTATTTTAAGTGCACCTCTGTGAATTGCCGCCAGAATTCTATTTCCTTGCATTGTTAAGGCGCGTGCTAATAAGCCGTCACCTGACGTTAGACCACCTGCCTCCTTCAAGCCTGTTGCGATCCGCTGTAGCCGCTCCACCACACTCCCCTCCACCTCACGCCACCTGCCTATCACGTGTCTCCCGCCTCTCTCCCCTCACGCCATGCGTGTAGCCCAGACTTGTCTGTCCTCTCCCCCCATCTACCGCAGGCAGCCATTATACTTTTCTGATCATCACCTCTCTTACCGCGCTACGCACCACGTGCGCGTCTGACAGTTGTATCTGTTTACAAACATTTCCCGTGCCGCGAAAGCTGCATTTATGTACGAAGTATCTCAACACTTGTGATTCATGAAATAATACCAATTGAGGCTCACAAGTGATACGCCTTATGTAATTCTATAAGAATTCGTTAATTTTGTGATAAGCATTATTAACTCTTCTTCTCCTAATGATTGTAGACGTTTATTAAACGTTGGGAAAAAACTTTAATTTTTATCCAAGATATTATTATAACTGTTTTTAAGAGTAACCTTTTTCCTGTAGGCCCTACTTGTCAGAGTATCAAGTAATTTAGTTTTTGCTGTGTTTTATACAAAGTTAAGACACCCATATTGAGGTTGGTGTTAGCAACATTTGAGGTCGATTGTGTAATAATCACTTTCGTTGAGGCCACAATACGACTTTGATATAGTGATAATATTATTGTGTAGTTTTCCTATATGACCTGTTTGGAAGGACTTTTGCCTCTTTAAATGAATTGAAATATTTCCAAGGGAATAATTAGGTATTAGGTAGGCCTACCCAATTTTTAGAATTTGTGTATTATGCTGAGGACTACGGTAGATAAAACCTGTGTAGTATTTCCATATTTTACTTCCTTACTTGATACAAGTTCTATCCCGTTGTTGAAAAAACTTTTAATCCCACACATTTCAGTTGCATTAGTGTATTTTGTCATTTCCACAATATTTTATGTAATAAGTGATGTTACTGGTTTTAGAAAAGGTTGTTACTTAAACATAGTTGATCAGTTAATTAAGTTAAAACCAATAATACCTTTTTTGATCACTTTACAATGTATTTCTTTTCGGCGATTAAGTCCTTGTTAATCTATGGAAAGCATAGCCTTTGTCTGAGTATAAACATTTTAAAATGGTGTGTATTTGTCAGTTTCCATTGGATTGATTCCATTGAGTCAATTATTTTACTATATTTTACACGGTGATTCAGTAAAGGAAAACTTATTTCAATTTTGTGCAGTAATGTGATCAAATATGGTTGTTACCCAGATATATTAATCCTCTTATAATTATATAATTCCTTGTGTGATTTTTTTTACATTTGTTAAAATGTTTAATAACGAGATTAATATTTGTCAAACAACACAAACATCTACACCTTTCTAGGAGCATCTGTAACCATTGGAAGACCGGTGCTGATTCAGTTCGGCCAGTGTCAACACTTTGATTTCACCGAATTTAGTAATGACACGTAACATGTGAAACAAGCTTTAATTTTAAATGTAACACTACATTCAAATGTTAAATGGTTCGAATTTTCACCTTATTGAAGTCAGTGTTCTACAAAATTCTGAAGAGTTATGACATTTTCATGTTTTGTTGTTTACTTGAAAACCAAATGTGACTACATGTAATTCCCCTAACATTCCCACTAAATAAGATTTAATTGTAACACATTCCTCCCTTAGTTACTAGGTCCCCTTTCGGGCAACCCGTTCTTCCCAGGAGTGTCTGGCGTCCATGTAAACTTTGTGAGTCACCACTTCTGGGGAGGGAATGTACAGGATGACCAACCAGTCAAAACTTCGCCTAAGTTTTACGAGTGTTCTTCCACTGTGACATACGCCTTGACGTGACCAAGGATGTCCACCTTGCAGGACAGTGCCGGCCAGAACCAGTATTGAATCCTGATTCTAAAATCACGCCACCCTTGTGGCGTCCGTGCTGGAACTACTGACGTTTCCCATGCTACCGTGGAGCCAACAGCAGACACCCACGTTTGATCACGTGTGCTACTGCTGCAGGACGCAGAGGTGCGAGAATCAGTTCCTTCGCTCTCTTCAGTTTGAGTTCTCGTATAGAACAGACGCACTCCAGAGGCTCAGCGTCTGTGCGGGGCGAACGGCCGCATGCCGTCCGCTCCCGCCTAGCGGCTGTTTGGTATCAGCCTTCACCGCTCCGCCTTCCATCCTGACAACGCTTCCAACCCATTATATTTATGCAGCACTGGGATGGGTTGTATAATTTTCCTATCATTCGTACGATAAAGATCAAGTGCTGTACATTATCCTACCACGGAAAAGGAGATGTTAGCAGTTAAATACGGGATTTCGTACGTTATTTATACGGTCGTAAGTTGAAGGTGATTACCGACCACCTGTTGTTAAAATGCCTCCTAGGGCTCAAAGACCCGTCAAGTCGCTTGGCAAGTTGAGCATTGAAATTAAGTGAATTTGAGTACGAGGTGATTCATAGACCTGGGGTGAAGCATACAAATGCCGATTCCTGAAGTAGGACGATAGCGGCTTTGGAAGTAGTTGGTGGAAGTAAGGGCGATTGGATTAAGGCACAGGCAGCGGACAGTGACTCTCAAATAATGAAGAAACAACCTCAGTTTGAGAGGCATGAATAGTTGTTATGTAGATCCACTAAGTGCGGATCGCGCGTCGTAGTTCCACAATAGTTAAGAACAGAAGTGTCGCGTCAAGGTCATGACCACATCTTGTCAGGTCACGGAGGGAAAAGGACAACAGATCGAAGAGTAGCTGAAAGTTATTGGTGGAAAACACGTCGCAGTGACGTAGGGCGCCGGCCGCGGTGGCCGAGGTGACTAAGGCGCTCCAGTCACGGTCAGCACGGCCACTACGGTCGGGGGTTCGAATCCCCCCTCGGGCATGGATATTTGTGCCGTCCTAGTTCGTAAGTAGTTCATAAGTAGTTTGTAAATTTAGGGACTGATGACCCCGTAGTTAAGTCCCATAAGCTTAACAAACATTTGAACATTTTTTGACGTAGGGAAATAGGTCAAAAACTGTATTACGACCAGAGTGGAGTCATCAGAAAATTTCTCTGCAAAGCTACCTGAAGCAGACAAGCTACGTCCTTCTTTGGTGTTGACATATTAGGACCTCTTAATAGGACACAGGCAGGTAATAAATATGTACTTACCATTTTAGATCATTTTTCGCGATATTTAGTAGTGGTTCCACTCCCAGATCAAAAAGCTTCCACAATAGCAGAAGCATTAGTCAATAATTGGATTTTAAAGTTTGTCACGCCAAACATAATTACTTTAGATCAGGGTATATCACCACCAGACTCAAAGTTAAAATCTGTTTCAGTTTATCAAATGCTTCTTGACACTTTGTCGACCATGAAACTTAGTTAATGGTTGTGCTGTTTCAGCAAATCCCTTTACGAGTCGCCTATAATATGAACATAAAGCACAAAAAGATTGTAACTGCTTAACCGTTTGGGGTACCGGAAAATCGTGTACAGCTGTTGTAAGGTTTTTTTTTTTTTTTTTTATGGGACTTAACTACGGGGTCATCAGTCCCTAAACTTACAAACTCCTTATGAACTACTTACGAACTAGGACGGCACAAATATCCATGCCCGAGGGGGGATTCGAACCCTCGACCGTAGTGGCCGTGCTGACCGTGACTGGAGCGCCTCAGTCACCTCGGCCACCGCGGCCGACAATGTTGTAAGTCTAGGGTCTGTTCTGATTCCCTCCTTTGTAATAACGTGTCCAAGAAAATTAACTTCTATTCCCAGTGTAAGTTTGGCTGCTCTCAACCTATTAAATTCGTCTTGCAGTTTTTTGTTTTTTTTTTTTTTTTTTTTTTTTTTTTTTTTTTTTTTTTTTTTTTTTTTAATTCACAATAATATCGGCGAGGTATACCATACAGAATTTCGGTTTTAATCCACGAAGAACACCATCCAGTGCCCGCTGAAATGTTGCCGGTGCATTTTTCAATCCAATTGGCATACCACGATGTCTGAAATGTCCTGAAGGCACTGTGCAAACTGTTTTAGGTCTATCTCCTGGACACACTTCTATTTGGTGGTATCCGCTTTTGAAAGATAACGTTGAAAATTATTTACATTTACCCAAGTTATCCAGGGTATCGGCGATGTTCAGGATCAGATATGCAGGACTGTTATTGATAGGTGCTCTGCCCCTTCTTCAGTCTATGCAGCTGTTAGTGGATCAATGCGTGGAGATGCCTTGCTGATACTCGACTCGGGATACTGGCTGGCCGGATTAGCACCAGAGTGCTAACTCGATGACAGGAACATTGGGCCGCGGTGGAGTAGCCGAGCGGTCTAAAGCGTCTCGCTGCGGAGCCCGCGGTTGCTCGCCGTGGAGGTTCGAGTTCTCCCTGGGGCATGGATGTGTGTGTTGTCCTTAGGTTAGTTTACGTAGGTTTAAGTAGTTTGTAAGCTGCGGACTGTTTGGACGCGGACTGCGGACGCAGTTTGGTCCGATAGATTTACAAACATTTTAGGAACATTGATACCCAACCACTGCAGACTGCGCTGGCCTCAGGCTGCCACCATAGGGTTGTGATGTCGTCAGTACAGCGGATCAACATTCTCCCCAGATGATGCTTAGTGCGAAGTATGGCATCGACCAGATTCCTTCTTCTAGCGGCCTCTAGCAGCTACTAGTACGTACTGCTATGTGTGACATAGATAGTGATTAAGCTAGTGAATCGACGACTACCCCCCTGAGCACCGTCGATCCCAAAGACCAAGTGACTGCTGTTTCTAAAAGCGGGAGTATATATACCTAAATTTCTATGAAGCTATGACGTATGAAACGGTTCAAATGTGTTCCATTTGGAAATGCAGTGTTCACTCGATGTGCCTTTACCGCTGACACATCCGCGGTCTTATTCACTCTTCTGAGAGAGTTACATGTAGTTATGAAATGTTTACTAGCTGCGTCTCTGTCTGACAGCTGTTCGCTGATGGTAGGCTTTCCAACTTGCAGACATAGCGTCTGCCATCGTCACGCAAGACAAGTGAGCATTTCTGCTAGGGTACTGCTGACCTGATTCTGTCCAGCTACGGTGAGCAATCCAAGATCTTAAACACGTTTCCCTGTCACAATTTTTGTGGTGTAACAGATACAAATTGTACATATATCATTATGTTGCTGTGATGGTTAGTATTATTTCGGATGGTATACTTTGCAAACATTTTTTATTTAGTACTTGAAACGTTACATACATAATACTGCGTTTTGCATTCGTTCAAGAATTTTCGATATTTGGGATTAGGAACATTTACATCCATTTTAATAAAAATGTATGTAATCGGTTTTTCAAAAGTATTCTCCACCTCCTTTCTCCCCATTCCCTTCTCGTCATCACGCTATCCCAGTTTACCCCCTGCCATTCCTTCTCTACATCAATTTCCTTCCACTTCCGTAACTCCTCTTACAACTCTACGAATGTTTCTGATCGACGACTTTGAAATATTTGGAAACATTACATTCTTAAAATCATGTGTTTGTATACACCTACGTATTTTGTATGAGAATCTCATACATGATTTTATAGAAATTTTACAACATAAAATAATCACTTGAGAAACAGCTCTTCGTTTGCCAAAATTTTGGTAAAAATTTTACTTTACCATTGTTTCGGCTTCACTAAGCGAGCTTTTATCAGAAGTAAAACTGTTTGTTATATATGAATGTATAGGCAGAAGATAGTCTTGAGCTATAGGGCTCACGTTAAAAATTAAAAAAGCTAGCTCATTGCAAAATTTTATAAAAACAAGTGAGACAACGCGACCCTTAGCGGTGTTGCCTCACTTGTTTTTGAAAATTTTGCAATGACCAAACTTATGCTGATTTATTTTAGCCGTTCCAGAGGTCCCAAATGACATTTTCTACATCTTCACCTTCATTATAGCATCTCCTTTTCAGTTCATCTCTATAATGTTTAAAACAATTTTTCGTTCTATGCTGATGGTGATGTGAATATTACGTTAATGTTGATTTTCGGTGCACTTTCAACCATGTCAATATTTTCGAGTGCCATTATATGCTCTCATGGTAAAGAGAATAATAAAGCATGTCAGGAATTACAACTCGGATTTAATTATACATTTGCTATTATTGCCTCTATCAATGAGTAGGTAAGTTTCCCATTATATACCTATTTTATCATTACCTGCACACCATCTGGTGCTCATGTCTCAAGTCAGACATTATGGGGGAATCGTTTCATACCTGATCCATAACTTAAATTTCAGTTTCTGTTCACTCCCTCGAGTTACCGTCATTATTTCCGTGGGTGTTTTGGTACCTACTGTTAATATGTACGATTTATACAGGAGCACGTAACCCCTTTTCGTGAATGCACCAGATTACTGTCATGCCACCGACCACGTAACGATGGATGAATCTATGTTAAAGAAAGAAAATAAAAACCATCAACTTCCGTAATTTAAGGCGAATCCAATTTACTGATAATTTTCGAAAGTGCCATAAGGAAGCAAAGGCAATTTTATTTCTATTAATTTTTCTTTCGTGAATTTAAATTCAGTTTTTACAAACATGTAATATTTTAACAGTGGATTAATTCTTAGTTATTAATGTAATGCCCTTTACACTTTATGCACCCAGTGAGTAATATAACCGAATTTCTATTGTCTTGCCTTTAGCACGATTCATATTCGAAAGGGATAATTGTAACAATAAGAGAGCTCTCATTTCACTGGTTATGAGTTCAAAGTACCGAATGTCCCTGTCAAATATGATACATAAGGTTTCACTTGTAATAGAAATTCATCAAATGAAACGTCCCCAATAAAGGACAACTTACGTTGATTATGGCTGTATTAATTAAAAGAAAATGAAAGAGTTTTGAACATTAAAAACAACGTAATGCTGTACTCATCTGCAAGACTAGTTTCATTTCCACATTACTTTTCTAACAAAGTTTATTTACGACTCGTTTGTACTAGCCTTATTTCGTCTTTTGAGAACTGTTAATGAGGAACAGATGGAACTAAAGCTTAAAGTGAGCTTTAAATGAACGTTAGATTTTTGAAATAAACTATTTTCTTTTGTCACAGGTAGAGAGAGACGTTAGGGGAAGATGAAATTTCAGTGCTTTTCGAGGACGATTATTTACTGGAGATGGATGTGGTGGCAACTGAAGGAACTACTCCACGAAGAATCGGGATCATCAACTATGTCATCTGTCCTCTTAACTAAATCAGATGAGAAGATAGAAAGATTACATAGAGCATAGGGAAAGAACATGAAGCAATATTAGGAGAGCAACGGTTATTAATTAATCGAGTCTCTGCGCTACTCAAGAGCGTAACTTTATCATCTCTTTGAACTTGGAAATGTAAGAAGTAATAATATCATACTTCTTTTGCTACCTGGATAGTCTATGCTACTCTTTTCTTGTCATCTCGGAATGTCTTACAAAACGTCTTCTTACTACATATCTTTATTGTCAGATATCATTTCTTTTTTTCTAAATATATGTGAAACGAAGGTTTTAAGGGCTTTTACCTTATTTGTTAACGCCGACAGACATTCTATACTGAATTTGGTTTTATTGGCTTATATTATCCGCAATTTTACTGTAGCTTACTAGTAGGAAATGAACTGATATGCTTGTACGATAATGAGAGGAAAATTTAACAGAGGTTTTATATACCGAAGTAAAAAGATGTCCGTGGGAGTAGACGACATACTTTCAGTTTTATTGATATGCTTGAGAGAGCTAGCCATAACAAAACCAATTTAACTTCTCGGAAAGCAGTGACGTGTATGTGAAATAACCTGCAACGGCAATTAAATTGAAGACACTCATAGAAGTAGAGACAGACGCTAATACTACTCACGCATTGCTAAACTTGCAAATTATTCTATTTTAATTCACCAACTCACACTTTTTGCTTCAGAATGTCTAACTCTGAACAAAAAGGAGGTGATGGACTTTCTGTAAACCACTCCAGTAACAATAGTTAAGGCCAATCTTTGGACTAATGTATCATTGGAAGACAGAACTGAAACTTATATGCCGTAATACTGAATTTTATATGTACATTGAAAGAAATATACGTTATTAGGCAGAAGGAATAGCTTTCTTCGGTTACATAAAAAGGATGAATCCCAACAGATTTACAAAGAGATGTGACTGGGCGGCGACATGGTTTGATTGGTTACTTGGGCGACAGTTGTATTGACTTCGTTTTATATTTGGCTTTAGCTTGCGACTTTTAAGCTGTAGATTACGTATTGATTTTCATAGTTGTATTGGATGTATAGGTTCAAAATTCTATTTGTCACCTCAGTATGAAAAATAAGTTGGTAGACCTGGTACTTCTTCGCAGTTAATAAAATTCTAATATCTTTGTTGAATTTTTCACTGTAAATATTGGTTCTGGATTTCATTTAAACTTAAAGATTTTTTTGTAAAGTTTGAGCATGAAAATCCGTTTCTCAGGGGCTGATATTTAATAAACCAAAGAATAAAAATTTGAATCATTGAGTCCCGGTAGTTGAGATAATTTGACGCCCGTCACAAAGATACTGTTTTTGCCTGATCCTTTTCCTTTATAGAATTATTCTTTAGAAAATTTCACCTGACCAAAACTGTTAGATATATTCCTTCACACATTAATTAATTTTTTAGGAACGTCACAGATATATTTTCACTTTAGAATATGCTGTGACAATATTAGGGAACTAAATACTCGAATAACTGTTTAAGACATTTGTAAGGTTCATATATTCTTTATTCTGAAATCAATAGTTACATTCACAACACTTTCACAGTATACCCTTCATAAGTCCACAATTCGTGATTATTTTCGTCATTGTATGTATTAATGTCTCTGGATCCTATACAATGATTACGAACTTTAATTCTTCAACTTTGAAAAGTTATTGCATTAAACTTGCCAAATAAGTTCAGTTCAATCTCACGAATGTTCATCAGTTTATTACGGAAGGCAGAAGTTTCTAATTCTTCCGTCCTAGCCTATCCCGATCGAAGTCCAAGGTAATGTTCGCTTTCGCGTATGATCACGATATAAAAGTTTATAGTAAAAATCTAATATTTTCTCGGGTTTTTCTCTATCTTGGAATTAAACCGCGTATAATACATTAGGCTAAGTATTGAGAGCTAGTCCCACTGAGAACTACGCTCGTAGTGAAATCTAGCGACATAGAGAGCTGAACACGTAGAGAGATAAGCACATAGAGAAAGCTGAGCACATAGAGAAAGCTGAGATAGAGGCAGAGTAACTCAACTGCGGGTATTATTTATAATAACAATCTGACAAATGATCTCTGATATACGAGATGTTTTGACCTAAGTATTCCCGGGATACTATTACTCTGAATTACGCTGATATAATTTGAATTTACTTAAAATTTTGAAAAATGAGAGAGTTATTAAAATTACGTAACGATGAAAAATGTCGGAATACCATGATTCTAATGCTATGGTCGCGAGATTGTTATCCTACTCCATTAAATTAAATTAAAAATTTGTAAGGGACATTGTGACCTCCGAATTTAAAAGGTAAAGCAGTCATCAATTCGAAGATTGGTTTGAACACCACAGTGCTTTACTAGGCATGGTCCTGTTTGGAGGTGGTATGCCGTTGCCTTCCTCCGACCTTGGAACTGACTTACCCAGCCAGTTATAGGGGGACCTACAGTTTAACGTGGGTTCCGAACCACGGTGCTACTCGGTATTTTTCACATGAGCAATACTGCCAGAGGTGAAAGAAGTGGTAAGTAACAGATAAAAACCCTAGGACCTGGCGGGAATCGAACCCGCGACCTTTGGATTTGCAATCTGGCACTCTACCACTGTGCAACCGAGTAGCGGTACCTCCGAATTATTGAACAATATATCAAGAAAATCATAAAGAATTGATGTGTAAAAAATATTTCTCTGAGAAACGGGAGAAGAAGACTGAAACCAGTTTGACCGAAGAAAGCAGGAAGAAACATCTAGATACAATGTGGGAAATATTGAAGGAAAGATAGGAGAAAGAGTGGAAATAATCGTAGTCCGTAGCAGCTCGTACATGAAAGAAGATAAAGACGTTAAGTTCCGCTATATAGGCATTAAATAACCGAGTACAGCGGAAGTAAAGTGAATTTAAGATGTAGACTGCCAATAGAAAAGTCAATGTTTCTAAAAGAATATTTGTCAGTACATGTATTACGATACAAGTAAATTTTTTCCGAAGTTGTATGATTGGAATGTACCTTTTTATAAATGTGAATGATGGACGTCAAGCAGTTTAAGCAAGAATATAAGTGCTTGAAATGTAATACCATAGACAAATATTGAATATCAGGTGGACAGAGAAACTGATTCAAATTAGGGGAAAACAAATTTCTGGTGCGTTTGAAATATGGGTTACGTTGATACGATACTTTCTGCCGCATCAAAAAAATCGTCTTATTTTTAATGGATGTTTGTAGGGTAAAATGAATTACAATAAGTAATTTCAAATGGATGTAAGCTGCTAGTACAGACAGGTGCATGAAACCAGTCTTCATAATGATAAATACTAGGCGTATTGGAACATTCGCCAAACTAAAGAGTATGCACTACTTTCATTTGCTGATCAGGCCATAAATACTTATTCACTGCCCGAAGTATAATATCAGCAGACGTGGCATATGGGTACAGCGCGATACCTTTGGATAGTATACTTGATCTGGGAGAGTACATTAGTGCGTTTTGAATTTGAACTGCATCTTTGTGTGTTGTGCTGCTGGGAAGTGGGAAGAGAGTGAGTAAAATATTTTACTGCCGTACCTGTCTTACCCATCTCATATGAAGTCGAACAGTAGAGCTACACTGAATGTGGTGAATTTCTCGCTATTGTTACGGTCGTGTATATGGAGTATTTCCCACAAACATATCCCTGTCTTTTCAGAGGACAACGGCGCGAAAACGAGCGATAGGTGGTATTACCGTTGCTCTGAGCACTTCGGATCGGCGTGTCCTATCACTATCATCACAGCTGAGAAAATGCCCTCATTCAGCGTTCCTTTACTTTGGAAATTCAGGTCACAAAAGGTATCTGACATCCATTATCAAATTAGAAAATATCATAATTCTCTAAGGAATTGGGAGCTTTACACGACTAAGAGATTAATTAAACTAAACTGAAAACTAAATTACGAAACAAATAAAGTTTCTGAAATTAACTATTAATTCTCACAATTTTCCTTCTAAATGCCAGTTTCTCTTATCCAAAAGACATTCGTTATCAGGAGACATCACAAGTGCCAATTGTGGTGTTCTACGACGTTTCGGCTGATAAGATACATTCCATATGATATAAATAAATAAATTGTGTGCTTAAATTAAGTTTTGATCACCTCACAATGTGATATTTCGATTACTGGGCAACATCAAATTACTTTAGGTCTTAGAAAGTGTTCAGAGGTAAAAACGCATTGCCTTCACTTTACATGTGGTTTATTTTTAAGTGAATGAAAGTCTTAGGAGATCTTGAGATTTTATTTTTGATTAGAACTATATAAATTCTCATTTGTGGTTTCATATCCGACGGACGAATCCGAACGATAAACTTTAAGTGTACTCGTTGGCCGTTACTAATTAGTTCTCATCCCACAATGAGAAAACTAATCTCCGAAAAAAATTGATTTTGTACATCGTACGGTGTCTTCTCTCGATAAATGACGGCATATAAATTAGTGAAAGCTTAAAAATAAATTATCACATCCTTACCAATCTGCATAATTTTCCTTTCAGAAGCAGCAAATTCTTCTATAGCAAGGAAAGGAAGGGAACCAGCGAAACAATTATCATATCGTTGTTGAAAAATATGTTCCTGTTTAAAAGACTCTGGCAGAAAAGTGGGAAAAATATTGCATCAGTCCACATTCAGCCTTACCAGGCAAAAATTCTGACAAATGCAAATATTCGCAAATGCTAAAAGGAAATAGTAGAAAATGACGCAAGAACATAGAGGAAAGTAAGCGGATACAGTCATGACTTGAAAGAGATTGTGGCATTATAAATGGACAGGGATATTTGGAGTGTGAGCAAAAGGTAGAAAGGTCAGTGTGCCGCAGTGGAAATTCCGCTCGGTTGAAGGCGCCTTGTCACGGATTGTCGGAGGTTCGTCCCCTTACTCGGGCAAGTTTGTGTGTGTGTGTGTGTGTGTGTGTGTGTGTGTGTGTGTGTGTCTGTTTGTGTGTTATCCTTAGCATTATTTCTTTTAAGCTGGTTTAAGTAGTTCTTATGCCTAGGCACAAATGACCTTAAAAGTTTGGTTCCCTTGGTTTACAAACTTTCCAACAATTGAATGCCATATATACGGTTTGTGGACTGATACCACAGACCTGTGTACTTTAATCACAAAACGTTTGTCCACTTTCTCCCACCTCAAACACCTACGTGTTAAAATATCTCGTAAGTAACAATGAAGATTGGTTTTAACGTCCCGTCAAAATCGTTGTCGTTAGAGACGTTCAATACGCTCGGATATTTTTTGTGAAAAGTGGGAAAGGAAGTCGTCTTTTCCCTTTTTAAGAAACCGTCCCGGAATTTGCCAGGAGTGATTTAGGGAATTCACGAAAAACCTAAATCTTAATAAACGGGGACGTATTTCAATGGTTGTCTTTCCACTGCGCTACGTAAACTTTTCTTGGTATACGGGTTTTAAAGCCGAGAAAGCCACCCACAAAATCATGTATATAATGGTAGCAATGATAATCGAAGGGATTGGCAGCAGACTGTAGGAAAGGAAGAATGAGTGAAAGTGTGAGGGAAGTAGTAACGGAAAAAGCGGATGGCAGAGAGATGTTGTTGTTGTGGACTTCAGTCCGCAGACTGGTTTGATGAAGCTCTCCACGCTACCCTGTCCTGTGCAGACCTCTTCATCTGAGAATAAGATCGGCAACCGACATGCTTTTGAATCCGCTTACTGTATTCCACCGTCGGTCTTTCTCTAACGTTTTTACCCCACACATTTTCTTCAAATGCTGTTGACTATCCCTTGATAGATTGTCTCCAACCAAGCTGTCCCTTCTCAGAAACTCCTTTCCTCCCAAATTCTGTTGAGCACCTTATTAGTTACGTAATCTACCAATCTAACCATCATCATTCGTCTGTAGCACCACATTTCCAAAGTCTATTTTATCTTTTTGTCGGAACTCCGCATCGTCCACGTTTGACTCCCATACAGCACTACGTTCCAGACAAATACATTCAGATAGGACTTTCTAACATTTGAATTAATGTTGGATGTCAACAACCCTTGTTTTACTCTTGTTAATCTTCATAATTTACCCTCCTTTCAAGTCACTGTCCATTTAGTTCAATTGCTCTTCCAGGGCCTTAGCTGTCTCTGACAGAATTACTATGTCATCTGCAAACCGCAATGTTTCTATTTCTTCACCATGCACTTTAATTACCTCTCCAAATCTCTCCTTGCATTGTGACATAATTTTTTCAATGTACAGTAGGAAGAAGGAGGAATCTTAGGATTTAACGTCCCATCAACACAATGTACAGATTGAGCAACACCGGAGAAGAGCTACAACCCTGTCTTACACACTGCCAACTGAGATCCTTTCATGCCCTTCACTCTTAATTTCTGTCTGACTTTTGTACAAGTTGAATATAACTCTTCGCTTCGTGTATTTAACTCCTGCAACCTTCAGAGTTTGAAAGAGTGTTTTTCCGTCAACATTGTAGATTTGCTTTCCTTAACCAATCTTCTAATATAATCGTAATGTGAGTATTGGCTCCCGCGATCCTACATTTCTCCTAAATCTAAATTAATCCTCCCAAGGTCGGACGCCACCAGTGTGAATATTGTAGAATATTACAACAGCGTCATGTGTGTTTTAGTGATCATGTACCAAATATTCTATCAAGCACCTAATGAACATTCAGTCAATGTAACCAAATAATTTCAATGGTTGAAGAAACTAGAAGACGACGCTTAATTAAAATAATACATATGTGAGCGTTATATATTCATTACCATATACTGAAATAAGATCTCTCCCTGCCATAGTAAAATCTATATACAGCATAATTCGCAACTTTGCAGCCACAAATTACGAGTAGGGTGGAGTTTCATTTGTGCTCATAAGGACATTGGTTGACTCTTCGGGAGTCGTAAGCAATACAGAACGTCTCTCTTGCAGCGTCTTCCACTAGAGAGTCCTAATAATACTCATGTCGCTTTCTTGCTTACTACATGTTGTATCTTTTCTTGGTCTTCCATTAGCCTGATCTGACACAACGATATGAAATGGAACGGGCATACAACGACAGTCATGGGGAAGCTGAATGGATGATATCAGTTTATTGGGAGAATTTTGGGAAGGTTTGGCACCCCTGTAAAGGCGACCGCATACAAAACATTTTTACGACCCCTTTTTGAGTATTTATCAAGTCTTTTGGATCCCAGATAGATCAGAGGCAGTTCCGAAGAAGGAAGTTACGTTTGTAAATAGTTGATTCGATCAACGTGCGAGTGCTACTGAAATGCTTCGGGAACTCCGAGGAAAGTCGCCCGAGAGAAGGTGTCGTGCCTGTCGAAACGAAAGCAGATAACTAGTAGTGGTACTGAATACTGTCCGCCACGCACCATTGTGTGGATTGCGGACTATGTAGATGTACGGATCCCTGACTGATGACCAATACTCATCCCCAGCTGACACGAAAAACAAGTGCAGAATAAATGTCTAAGAAGAAGACCAAAGGATGGATGGCAAAAAGAAGTGGAGAATTGTGTCAAGAAGAAAGGACTGGGCCAAAGTGATAACAGAGAGATGGTGGGAAGACATCTCAATGTGGCGGGGCTTATGTTCCATACAGATGAAGCCTTTGGCTGGAAAGTGATGATGACACAAGCGCTAGCCGAACGGGTCCTTTGTAACCTACTTCCTACTTTGTTAACGGACGACACTTCCTGTGGAATTTTGCAATGAATCTCAGTTTGATATCCGTCCTATTCATTATTAATAACAAGTGGACGTTCCATTTCCAATCACCCCTTATGCTAACTGCTCCTTATGTCTACTGCTTCTGGTGTTGTCCTGTATTGCTAGTTTTGTAATAGAGGATGTTTTTCAACGAAAACGCAGAACATTTCACACTCTGATATTAAGGTTCAGTTGCAATTCCCTGCATCATGCGTCGGAACGCTACGGATCATACTTTGACTAAAAAAAATCGTTTTGGAAATGAATCATGATTGGCAAACAAGCACACTAAACTCTTGTCAACCTTAGTGACAAAATTTTTGTTTTCGACAGTTAGAAGTATTGTCTTCACGGAGTTGTTGTGTCATTGTAAGGTCTGATTTTTAGTTTCTGTAAATTGCAAATGCATTGCTCAATTTACTGCAATATTTCCCTGTGCAGATTTATAGACGTAAAGCACCTCGGGGCAACTAATAACGTCAGAAATTATTTCTTTACACAGGTTATTATTTAGGAGTAGAAGCTGCTTAAAATATAAGCTTTTATTAAGCCAATTCTTCGGTAAGGAAAGTGGTACGGCCGAGTCATGCACTCTTGAGACAAATTGATGTTTACGTATGACATCGGCGGCAGATGTACAGCATCAGCGATCAGCTGTTGCAACTTGGGCCGTTGCCTCCTTTGATTAATATTACCCTCCCAATATACATATTCATAGATTCATTTTGCTATCAAAGCTAGTTTGACAGTTATAGGGGAACCAGGAGTTTGGTCTAATTAATGCAAACACCGTCAGACTTTGAAATTTTTTATCATTCGTAGACAACACTGAACCATATAATTTCAGCTTTCGTTACATTTTATCAGACTTTACTTGATTTTTTATACTTAACTAACTGTTCGATGGATGAAACAGGAAATGATTCTTATTCATACGTCCCTCGTTCCCACAAGATAATGTATTCATTGCAGTATCAACTCTCTCAATAACTGATTTTCCATCATCTATTTTGAAACAATAGGGATACGAAATTCGCCGAAGTGGCGTCCGATTGAAAGACTTGCACCAAGCCAATGAGTCACACGAAATTATTATTATTATCGGTGTGTTTTATACTAAGATGTACCTGATACTTCAGTAATATGCAATTTCTTTAAAAAAAAATCAATTATAAATCGGCGTAGATACAAAGTGGAATAAGAGCTGGACACAACTGAAAATTTCCTGCAGTCAACTGTGCAATTATTTAAGGTCGTCTTAGTCCGTTCCTCACTCCAAAGCAATTACCGGTGATAGGAGTATTTATTTTTGTTTCGTGGATTAGTTAATGACAAAACGTAATTATATTAGCAAACTGTTGTTTATAAGCTAGTTTGGTGTAGTAAAGATAACGTTTAACAGCTAGTTCATTTCACAGACCTGCAATATTCTTTTGAGTTTTACTGTACTTTACACCTGCTTGCACCTTAATCTTGTTTTAGCTTCAGTTACCCCCGTTTTACTTGTGCTGCCCTCTAGCCATACGAACGTACGTCACAGATTCGGTAGTGTGCCTTGACATTATAATGCTGCATCCAACCACTCGTGTGCTAAGGAGAATCTTAAGTGTTACGAGAAATATGAACGGAGGTATGCTCGAAGGAATCTTCGCAGTGGCGAATCACGGTTTAGGCCTGAAAATGAGAGTGAGGGCTAAGCTCGTAGAGAGGCATACAGACAGAGTTTTTCTTTCGTCTGGGAGTGATCAGAAATGTAAATGACCAATAGCATTACGACGTACCTTCTACGACACACCTTGCGGTGCATTGCTCGGTACGTATGTACATTCAAAAACTCTATTTCAACGATTTTCCATGCAGTAATGATTTATTCCAAATCATAATTGAACTAAGTAATAGTCTGTTTATATAATCACATATTTAGAAGGAAATATTTTCATTTTAAAGGGAGAAATTAAACTAATTATGCATGACGTGAGAGAATTTACGTAATCTGTATCCGGCACTTAATTAACTGGAGGGCTTACGAGTGCAAATGTATCCTGCACCCGTACGTGAACGTGGATATCCGGCTTTTGGCGAACAGTCGACTGAAGCCACGTTTTCTGCCTTTGAGGCAGAGAGTGAATACAGACACCAACCTGTGTTTCACCTGTAATTTTCTTAATTAGGAAACGCCAAATATAATCCTCCCAAAATAGGAGTCTATGTACATACTGCGACTATTAATAGTACTGTGCTCAGACACCGTAATTTACACCAGACGTTAATGAATTGTTCACATTTGTCTAATTTTCACAGACATCCATCATTTACGACAGCTTCTCTGTGATACTGATAGTTCAGTTCCGTTAGTACTTATTGACTTTGAATGCTAGTGTTTACTTACGTCCTTTCAGGAAACTTTTCTGTCAGAGTACAACAGGGATGAAGTAATTAACCCGAGTAAACCAACATTATTTGTAGGTTGTCATGTCTTACCAGATGTCTGTATGAAAACATGAACTGAATTCTATACTGCTTACAAGAAAAGTCAACCAAGATCTTTCACTTAAGGTAATAAGCACTTCTAGAAGTATTTTTTCCTATTTTTCTAATTTTCAAACCAGAATAGCTGAAAATAGCTGCATTCAGAGTTTTTTAAGGGCAAGTAAGGCGCAGTTAGCATGTTGTTAGTGTAAATGTTCAGTTGTTAAAGAAAACCGATAGCTTCTTTTACTTTATCTTCACTTGTGTATGGTAAAACGTCCCGTAAACGGTTTTAATTTATTTGTTCGTGAAAAATCGTCGCAGGCCTTCTCATCCCGAGCTCCTGTACATTACGCCAAATACTCAACTACTGCATAATTAAAGGAGGGGACCGGATTGACAAAAGGCTCCTGCCACTTTACAACCAAAGCCAGTTAGTGTCCAATGTCAGGATGTAATCGTGGAGAACCAGCTTTTCGACTTGCCCAAAAGCTGCAAAGATATTTTAATAGAAATATCTTGACATAACCGCGTTTTATTTTGTTCGTATTTTTACACATGTTGCACATTCAATCGTCCGCAGTATTACGTGTAAACTTGTATTACAAAAACTGCATCACACCATGCATGTCTCCATATATCACAAGATCATTAAAGACTTGTTAAATGATGTCATTCTCTGCAACAAATCTCATCAAGAACACATGGCACACTATATGTACCTTTTGCCATACAGATATCTCAAGTTAATGTCAACAATGTAATGATGGCATCCACTCGGGTAAAATATTCCGGAGGTAAAATAGTCCCCCATTCGGAGCTCCGGGCGGGGACTACTCAGGAGGATGTTGTTATCAGGAAAGACAATACAGGCATTCTACGGATCGGAGCGTGGAATGTTAGATCCCTTAATCGGGTAGGAAAATTAGAAAATTTAAAAAGGGAAATGGATAGGTTGAAGTTAGATATAGTGGGGATTAATGAAGTTCGGTGGCACGATGAACAGGATTTCTGGTCAGGTGAGTATAGGATTATAAATAGAAAATCAATTTGGGGTATCACAACAGTAGTACAGGTTTATATGCCAACTAGCTCTGCCGATGATAGGAGATTGAAAATATGTATGAGGAGTTAAAGGAAATTATTCAGACAATTAAGGGAGAGGAAAACTTAATTGTGATGGGAGACTGGAATTCGGTAGTGGGAAAAGGAAGAGAAGGAAAACTAATAGGTGAATATGGACAGGGCAGACGAAATGAAAGAGGAAGTCGCCTGGTGGAATTCTGCACGGAACATGATTTAATCTTAACAAACACGTGGTTTAAGAATCCCAAAAGAAGACTGTATACGCGGAGGAGACCAGGTGACAGCGGAAGGTATCAGATTTTATAATGGTAAAACATAGATTTCGGAACCAGGTGATGAACTGTAAAACATACCCAAGGGCAGATATAGACTCTGACCATAACTTGTTAGTCATGATCTGTAGGCTGAAACTGAAAAAACTGCAGTAAGGTAGGAAATTAAGGAGATGGGACTTAGATAAATTGAAGGAACGTGAAGTTCTGGAGAAATTCAGAGGGAGATTTAGGCATCAATTGACAGAAACAGGGGGAAATAAAACAGTAGAAGAGGAATGGGTAGCATTGAGAGATGAAATAATGAAGGCAGCAGAGGACAAAATAGGTAGAAAGCCAAGACCTACAAAAAATGCTTGGATATCACAGGAAATTCTAAATTTAATTGATGAAAGGAGAAAATATAAAAATACAGTAAATGAAACGGGCAAAATGGAGTACAGACGACTAAGAAATGAGATTGACAGGATGTGCAAAATGGCTACGCAGGAGTGGCTAGAAGCCAAATGCAAATCTGTAGAAGAATGTATAAGAAGGGGAAAAGTAGATATCGCCTACAGGAAAATAAAAGAGACATTTGGGGACAAGAAAGGCAACTCTACGAATATGAAGAAATCGAATGGGAAACCAGTTCCCAGCAAAGAAGGGAAAGCTGAAAGGTGGAAAGAGTACACAGAGCAGCTCTACAAACGAAATGAACTTAGAGACGATGTTGTAGGAAGGGAAGAGGAAGTAGATCAAGATGAAATAGCAGATACTATACTGAGAGATGAATTTGACAGAGCCTTGAAAGACCTAGGTCGGAATAAGGCGCCAGGAGTAGATGACATACCCTCAGAGCTACTAATGTCTCTGGGAGAGTCAGCCATGACAAAACTATTTGAACTGGTGTGTAAGATGTATGAGACAGGCGAAATACACTCAGACTTTAAGAAAAATTTAATAATCCCCACTCCAAATAAATCAGGTGCAGACAGGTGTGAAAATTACAGAACCATCAGTTTGATAAGTCATGGTTGCAAAATTTTAACACGAATTATCTACAGGACAGTGGAAAAGCTGGTAGAAGCTGACCTCGGTGAAGATCAGTTTGGATTCAGGAGTATCGTAGGAACCTGGGAGGCAGTACTCACTTTACGTCTTATCTTAGAAGATAGATTAAGGAAAGGCAAAACTATATTTTTAGCTTTTGTAGATTTGGAGAAAGCTTTTGACAGTGTTGAATGGAAAACACTCTTTCAAATTCTGAAGTCAGCAGGGATAAAATACAGGGAAAGGAGAGTTATCTACAACTTCTACAAAAGCCAGACCGCAGTTATTACACTCGAAGGGCATGAAAGGGAATCATCAGTTGGGAAGGGAGTAAGACAGAGTTGTAGCCTTTCTCCGATGCTGTTCAATTTGTACATCGAGCAGGCGGTGAAGGAAAGCAAGGAAAAATTTGGAATAGGGATTAAAGTTCAGGGTGAAGAAATAAAAACATTCCGTTTTGCTGTTGACGTTGTAATTCTGTCAGAGACAGCAAAGGACCTGGAAGAGCAGTTGAATGGAATGGACACTGTGTTGAAGAGAGCTTATGAAATGAACATTAACCCTGCAGTAGACGCGTGGATTATTGTAACACGGTTAGGCGCGCGGGGTACTCCTGTACCCCATTTCATTTTTTTAAATACGCATCGAAGAAATTATCAAATTAAGTTTTTAATGTTTTTCTGCCTTTGTACGACTATGAGGATGGAAATAAAATACTCATTTTCTAAACAAAATTTCAATTATTTATTTCAGACACAGTTTACACATACAGTATACAAATAAGCCAAACACATCCACCTTTTACACTTATGACAATTTTCTGGTTGACTTATTTTTTTGCCTTCCACACTCATAACACCGTCCCTTGGAACCTTGTGTGGGATTGTCTTGAGGTGTAATTTCTGAATTTATGCACAGTAGAGCACGTGCACACAGCCGTAATTCGATGGGAATTTGAGGTATAGCAGATCGGTACTGAATTTGCGGCTTCGTCATTTCCCAGGCCAACCTCTGCAGAAATTCCGTTCTTTTCACTGGTTTTGGTGTTCTACAGTTTTATCGGTATATGCACAGTGCGTTCATGTCAGAGACATTCAGTAAATTATA